>CM028129.1:1123345625-1124579687 GCA_016271365.2 Neoceratodus forsteri | reverse complement strand
GACACTCTGCTTTCAGTTCCATCCCTTACTATACCCCTGGAGCATTCATTAAAATCTTATGATGCACGCCCTGCCATGTCTTATTACTTACATAATAAGTGGATGGGACTTTTTCACCATTAAAGTGGTTAGCAGTTATTACCCTTTTGCTGTATATGCAATTGCAATAAAAAAATAACAGTAACTATTGAAATGTGTTATATAAAATGAACAGTGAATAAAATCACTGTACTCTGAAATAAACCTGTCAAGAGAAATCCTTGCATTCTGGCTAACAGTGGTGCTGTGTTGTGAAAATGAATATTCCTTAAAGAGCCACTGATGCGAAAAGTGCTACATTGCAGAATTAGAATAAGCATACTCCCAGTAAATCTCATATCAAAAACTAGGTTTCTACGTTACTTCATTTTAAAGTTATGAGCAATTTTGTAACCCTGATTTCCCTAGCTGTTCTAAAAAGCCTGTTTCAGTGAAGAGCTGCTGCTGCTGATGTCATCTCATGACCTCAGAGTCTAGTATTTCATCAGCAAGCTTATAGGACCTGTTTCTCCAAAGTTGTAAAGATCATGTGCAATACTTGTCTAAAGTAAAACAGGCAGTACCTTTCAAAAACATTGTTAGAAAAACTACTGCATATGTTTCCGGTTTTGTAAGAAAGTTGACAAAATTGTATTTTATAGTGCCTTTTTTGACCCATTTCTCAAGGGTTACCGAGTGCTGAGTCTGATGGTAAATAGCACTGTACTGCTTTAAGAAGTTTATTTGTTTTATGGTGGCCACTGCAAGGGATAAGAGCGTTTAGAAACTTTGAATCCTGTATCTCAATTCAGGAACTAAAGAAAAAAATGGTACATTGATGTTTATGCTAGAAATACATTGTTTCTTACAGAACATGATGACTAATAAATACTGCTTCTTTTCTAAGTCTTGATGTCTCAGTTAGGTACAATGTTATCTGTACAGTCTGAATTGTGTACAATGTTATCTGTGAATAGGGACTGATAATTGTACTGGCTGCCATAGTATACTGTAGTATTTATGTTCTCTGTACATTTTTTTTATGCTAGTTGTGAATGTTTGTATGACATAATTGTGTTGAATTGCAACATGTTCCTGTACTGTAACTGTATTAGTTGGGTTTGTTATTGCAATTGTCGTACCTGTATGGTTTCCTGTGTCAACTATTGCACTATCGATGTACTGCACTTATGGGGTTGCCACTGAAAAAGGGACATCTTGTCTCAGTGGGCCTACCCGGTTACCAAAATTCAATCAATAAATAAATAAATAAATAATGCACATAGAAACTGTTGGGCTTTGAAAGTGCCCTATGAATACACCTAATATTTTACATTGGCTTTTATATAAGAGCACATTAAGTTATGTCAGGTGCTATACCTGGTTAAACAACTAAATAAATAAAATAAAAATAAAAAAGTTAATATGCTTATGCAGGTGCAGATGGGGTAAAACTATCATACTGTCAAGGTAGGGGGTATACACTTAATTACTGGGTCTACAGTACATGAAGTTTATATAAGCTTGGCATAGACGCCATAAAAGAAAGTATAAACCTGAGCAAATTGCCTACTACAGGATGGATAACCAGACTTATTTAAATCACCAGAAAACACTGCAGATATCATTAAGAAAGCACACATTCAAAAAATGAAGACAAGATTTTACATACTGTTGATTACTGTTTGACAATAGTACGTGTTCTCTGATGCAAACCCATAATCCGTTCCTCACTTGAAGCGAAAAGGGGGATGGATGTGCTTGTTTTTGTGTTAAAGGGGTCCGTGTTATTTATTTTTTTTTTTTTTACAGCAAAAACAAGGAAAGGAGTAATTTGTAAACTGTGCAGACAAGCATGCTTACCACTTTTTTCAGTGAGTGTAACCACCATGTAGTATTGTAATGTTGATAACTTCACTGCTGTTTCTCAGTGTCTGCTTTACAATATGTTTTAATAGGGGCCTCATATGTGTTAATTCCTACTAGGGGTGGAAGTGTTGGTTCTGTAAAATTATCATATTAATTTGTAGTAGAACATAGATGAGCTTAAATGTAGGTCAAACCAGCCTAAGAGAGAGAGAGAACACATTGTGCTGGCTAAGTTTGAAACTGCAAGTAAGTTTCAAAACAGCATTACCTCTCCCACCCCCATTGACAAAGAGATGGAATAATTGTTTTAAAGTGCCATTCCTAGAAATCACTTCAATTGAATGTTAGGTCCGAATTTTCTCAGCCTTTCACCACATCAGAAACTTATTCAGTGTGCAAACCCCACAACACTGTGCTGTGATCAGCATTCTGCAACCCTGGAAAAAGGACTACAACAAAAGGCACCCAAACAAAACATTGACAGCTTTGTTGCAAAACCTGAAACACACATAGTTTTTAAGCAATGTTTACTGACTGGTACTACCCACTTTACTTGTAAAACCATTGCACATGATCTTCACAACTTTGGAGAAACGGTCCTATAAGCTTTGCTGACAGGGAATACTAGACTGTTAGGTCCTGAGATGGCATCGTCAGCAGCCCTTCACTGAAACAGGCTTTTTTGAATAGCTAGTGAAATCAGGGTTACAAAATAGCTCATAACTTTAAAATGAAGTAACACAGAAATCTAGTTTTTGGTATGAGACTTACTGGGGGTATGCTTATTATAATTCTGCAATGTAGCACTTTTGGTTAGGTTGTGTCAGTAGCTGTTTAAGTGAACTTGAGCACACAAAGCAGCCCAAAGTTTGCCACAAACAATAGTTTTCCCCATATTCTCTTAAAAGCATTGTTAGGCAAACTGGGGCAGTAATCACTGTGAGGCAACTGTAAAATCTCTGTATGCAAGTTTTGGAAATCTAGTGCTGTGTGCCAACTTGGATGAGCTGAAGGAGGAGGAATAAGTCCCTGGGTAGATGATAGGTCTCGAGCAACTATGGGCAAACTGGATGGACTATTGATCTTTTCTTTCATCATTGTCTGTTTCATGTAAATTACTTAAATATTTTTAAATACTTTTCAGTCAAGCTTGTACTGCATGACTGCAATTTTTTCTGTTCTCTTCTGTTTTCTTTAAATATAGAAAACGCCTGTTGGGGGTAAGAATATATTTAAATCTGTACCATTGCTTTATGTTGAAAAATGCTCTAGCTAATGCTTACGTTTGAAGATTGCAAAGCTGCACTGCAGAGATGCAACCATTGGGGGTGATGAAGGGATCAAATTTTACCCAATTTTTTGCCTAGGGCAATTTGAAATCTACTCTTCAAATCTTACTTAAGCCAATGATGACCCTTTTAACTTTCCATATATGGTTGCACCTCTGCTTGCACTGTTTAGCATTGAAAGGCTGCTTGCTGTGTTTAATTAAATTTATAGCTTGGGATATTACTAGGGCTAACATGTAAGCATTAATCACCAACAGAGGAGGGCTCTGCCGGTGGATTAATGCCTGCTGGGGGGGGGTTGGTGCCCGAGGCGAGAGCGAGGTCCAACTCACCAGGGCGATTAATCACCGGCAGAGCCCGATGCTGGAGGTGATTATCGCTTGTAACATAGGCTCGTTGCGGTGGCGATGAGCCTATGTTACCAGTGTGTGTCCCTCGGTGATGGAGACCCTACAGAGAGACAGAGACAGCTTGCAGAGCGGCAAGGGTTTTGCAGTGCCGTGTTACAAATTAAATAGAAGCACTCTTGCACTCGAGTAGCACTCTACAAGGCTCAGAGCTCAAAGGCCCAAGAGCCCAGGGATCTAGCAAAGAGCTAGAATTCTCTGTAGGTACAGCAGGTACAACTAAGGGTATGGTAAGTTGGGGAAAGATGCCGAGTCTGTGCTCAACAATGGATTGCTCATGCGGTTCTTAGGCAGCTCCTTAGGTGCTTTAAACAGTGAACACCTCCAGCTAGCGAGTGCCGTGGGTGGCGTGCGGGGGTGGTGACGGAGCGGGCGGGTCCCCTCTACTGCTGCGGTGGCCACAGGTGGTACTAACCGAGCGGGCGTTACCTGTGGGTTAATCACCGCTCGGTTGGTGTCACCTGGCCCCTTTCAGCCAGTGCCATTCCTCAATTTCGCTGGTCTCTGCAGTGCTGTGTTACAATTGATAATAGATTATGTTTCTTCACAGAAATCCACCAGAAAATCAGACTCCAGTCTAACTGATATAGGCATTTATCAGGACTTCTCCAAAGGACCTGCAACCCCTGGAATGGATTCAACAGGTAATATAAGTAGCTCTGTGCAGAAGGAGACCTGTGGACATAACTTTAGTCTTGTTCACATGGACAACTTAGAAATCAGCTTCCATTTACTTAATATTGAGCTGTTGGGAGAACTGATTGATCCACTGCCACATACTTTGAAGCATTTCTGTTCTCCCGTTGGTGGGATTCTGAACAACTGACCTATGATTGACCTAATGGACCAAGAGGTATTCATGGCTGCTTATCTAGCAGGAGAGATGCCTGAGTTTGCAGCCCTCAGTGCAATTCAGTTTGGGGCAGAAGAGGCTCTATGTGGGTCATAGGGAATGTTTGGTGCCTCCCAGAGGGTTTTTGGCTCCTACCACTGCATTCTTGGCCTGTCCGCAATGTATAGTGGAGAAGTACTGTAATTTGCATATGGACCACCATGCCCTGTCCTTTAGGCTGGTGCCACACATGGCACCAGTGGTGCCCAGAAGTGACCTGCTGTGGAGATTTTACTGACAGAAAGAGCAGTATAGACCCATTCCTGCCTGCAACAGGGGATACAGAGTACTATTAAGGGGATGCTGTCAGGATGGAAGGTAGGAGTTAAGGTTGAGGAGAGCAAAAGTGCTAAGTAGAATGTTTAAAAAGGTTTGAGCTTGTGGAGAGTGAGGAAGGACTTTTTGGCAGTATTAGTCAATTCTACTGCATGCTAGTGGGACTTATCTGAGGACAGAGTGGCTATGGATCAAGACACTATAGCCCCTCTCCTGCCCATAACATGTTAGGCATCTTTGGAATTCAGCTGGCACAGCCAGAACTGCCATGAGAATAGAGGCAACCCAAAAAGTCCTGAGAAGGGTGCCATCATGATTCACTGAGGCGAGTCAGTGCATGAGCATGGCTTTAGATTGGGCTTAACAGTGTGCTCACTAAGCATGGGAGGCCAAAAAATTGTCTGTAGCCATATTGATCCTAGTACACTAAGATACACAAAATAAGTGATTTGATGCCTTTTATTGGACCAATAAAGATTAAAAAAAAACTTTAAGCTTCTGAACCTACAGGTCATTCTTCATAAAGAAAATGGAAATTGGCCATTTTCTTTTGGAAGAAGGGCCTGTATGTTTGAAAGCTTAAAGTTTTGCTTTTCTTGTAATCTTTGTTGGTCCACTAAAATGTATCAAATCACCTATTTTGTGCATGAAAATTGGAGAAGCTAAGTAGATGCAACAGTGCCCAGGGTGAGATTATTTACTCCATATCTTGTTGCAGCCCTGGGACACAAGTTAACTTAGTCCCTACTACCCCTTTCACTCAATAGTACAAGCCTAAACACATCTTACCTGAACAAACCTGATGACAGCATCACAATCTGTCCACAGGATAGTGGATGAAGTGTGTTTGAATAATGACCTGTTGAGTGCTTTTTACATTTTATTATACAGTATACAGATAGTTTGATACAGTGGTTGCAAAAGCAGTCTGATAGAACTCCACTGGTGACAACGACCGATATCTGTCCTATTGACAGTAGCAGATCCAGCTGTGTACCAAGGTATCACCTGCTATCCATCAGGCAAGAAAAAAGTTGGTTTATCTTAATTAAAACTTTAAAAGGAAAATATATATTTGTAGGGGAACATGCTACCCCTTGAGCAAAAAAAATGCTACCACCATGACAAAATTTTAGATTCAACTCTGCCTACTGAGAGGGATCCAGTCAAGCAAACAGATAATTTATTTGAAAACACCTTTCCAGTGTTCAAAGCACTGTACAGTCCTAAAACAGTTACTACATAGACAATATATTATAACAATATATAAACAGGCTATATCTATAGTTAAGGAAAATAAATCCCATTCTACAAAATGCAGTTAAATACATGTTTTACTTATCTATAACGCTTTAACTTGATCTGCAGAATAAGTAAGTATTACAATACTGTATAATGCTTCATCTGTTGATCCAAGTTCAATGTACTCCATTAACATTTAAGCAAAGTTAGCTCTCTTTCTTTCTTTAGCAGATGATGGGCACCAGTACGGCAAGTTATGGGAAGGAACGACTCCGAAACCATCTGAGCGAATATCGAGCCTTAGCAGACTAAATATAGATAACTTCGTTTTCCACAAGGTGCTGGGCAAGGGGAGCTTTGGGAAGGTAAATGTAAAAATGTATATTAACTGCTCCCAGTGAGCCCCATGCTATAGAATGAGATACACAGTGTGAGTTACTGATAACCTTAGTGTTGTTCTCTACATTAATAAGTCATTTCAGATTTTACCTCATGCATTTTAATTTATCCTTTTATATTTTAATCATGGGGTCATTAATGAGTTAGCATTCTACTTTCTGACATCTTGACCAGGGTTTTAAGAACTATAACATGGGGTGCAGAGGTGGGGACTGGATAACACTGTGAACTGGCAAAGGGTTATGGAGTCTTTTATCTTCGGGTCACTGACTTTAATCTTGCCCCTATCAGCAGCTGACTCATAACATTCTAACTTCAAGAACTAGAGCAGCCCTGTAAAACATGTGCATCATCTCAGCAAAGAATATGGTGCCCTGGGAATTAGAATATTTTTTCAAAGATGCTCTCTGTCATTGTGCTGGTCTCAAGACTGCCTGCATTCCAGCGGTAGATATTTATAGTTTCTGCTGAAAAGAGCAGTCACCTCACATAGATACTGTCTATTTTGACCACTGAGTCATGAAGATTTGTTTTACAAAGCTGATTAACACATATTTGCTCTCTCATCAGTGTTTTAGCATAAAACAGTGTTTTTGTTAATTTTTTACACGGTTCCCAATCATTTTGAAAACTGTGGCCTAGGCCACTGAAGATGCTCTACTCACAATAACTGTGGTGAAGTATGCAGTTTAGTTTAACATTATAGATCGAGGGAGAGCTCCTTTCCTCCATGCATTATGCATCCTTATTCTGTGAAGAGCGTCTCACACGCAGGAGCGGGCACGTTCAGGGAACATTTTTATATTTTTTTTTATTATTGATCATGCTCGATCAATAATATATTAATATGTATTCCGTCACCACTCTTTGCTGTATCAGAGTGGTTTCACTTGCCTTCAGCTTGAGCCAGGAGAGCTCAGCTTCACTTCACTATTCTCCTCAAGTCGAATGAATGTGAAACCACTTTTATACAGCAAAGAGTGGCTCGGGACATATTAACATACAGCTCACATTCCATTTTAACAGTTCCAGTCTGAATAATAAGGAAGTAGTTTTGCCTGATTTAAACTGGTATATCAGTTCACAAAGACTGCAGTCGAGTGTTTTAATTGGTTGACTCGCAGTGACTGTGGTTAATGATAAAATTCTTCTGCCTTGTTTAATAGCACTACTAAAATGGTTTTCAGCTCACAAATAACTGTGGTTGAATCAATTAAAACTGGTTAGCTCACACTGATTGGTCAACATGAAATTACTGGCTCTCAGTAACTGGGGTTAGAAACTTTAATGTGCCTTTTTTCAGGTCTCATGTCTGAGTCAGATTCCAAGCAGGAGCCTTAAAAAATTACTGGCCAACAAATTTCACAAAGTGTCAAAATGGTATCCACTGTTTGCCAAAGGCAGATATGCATATTTGTACTGCCAACTTTACAGTGCATCAACCGATGCGCACGGGTTGATGTGCTGCAAAGTAGGTGGTGTAGACACTTACTGGAGCATCCTAGAAGCACTTCACCGTCTGTTTTGGTTATGGCTCAGGAGTGGGTATGCATATCGGAGCAAGCAGATTATAGTACTCTTTGAATCCGCAGTTCCGATCGAAAGCCTGCTCTCTCATGCTCCTTCACTGCTGACCTCTGGGTGAAACTCCTGGCTCCCAGAATGTACAGCCCCTCTCTGACACAACCTACATCGGCACAAGGGTGGGCTGTCCCCCAACATGGGATCTGAGGTTCGAGCAGACTCGATAGATCATCAGGCCTAATCTGCTGGCAGTTAGTATGTTAGCCTGCTTCAGTGATTGGAGCAGAACAGAGCAGCAAACACCACAGCACTGTGGCCATGTAAACACAGTTAGAGTGCTACAAATGTTTGAGCAAGTATTAAGAATAGGTAAACTGTAGTCTGTGCAAATGCTTTTGTCTTAGGACACTGAAAATGTGATGAGCTAAAAGGCAGTAGCTGTTAGTTCCAGTCCCTCTGTCTAGCTCCAAAGAGTGTTCCTCTAGTAAAAGGCAGATAGTATCTCTTTAATAATGTCAGCTGAACCAGCTTCTCCTAAAGACCTTTCTGAAGTAGAGTCTGCAGGGAAGCCCACAAAAGACATCCTCTGCTAATGAATGCTTGGCTATAGAAACATAGAATTTGACGGCAGATAAGAACCGCTTGGCCCACCTAGTTTGCCCATTCCCTACCTGATGGATAAGCTGCAGATTCTAGTTAATCGGCAGCTTACTTCCTCCCACCCCCCACTAGAATTGCCTTATACCTGTCCCATGCATTCTTGAACTCTCCCACTGTTCCTGACTCCGAAACCTCCTCAGGAAGGCTGTTCCATGCATCCACAACCCCCTCTGTGAAAAAATATTTTCTAACATTACCTCTGAGTCGTCCCCTCTATCTTCAAATTGTGCCCTCTTGTTCTTGCACATCTCTTCTTCTGAAAGATGCTACCTCTTGTACTTTAATTCCTTGAGATATTTGAAAGTTTCTATCATGTCCTCCCTCTCCTCCTTTCCTCAAGGGTATACATATTAAGCTGCTTTAGTCTCTCCTCATATGCCTTCTGGTACAGACCCTGCACCATTTTGTTGCCTCTTCTGAACAGCCTCCACTCTGTCTATGTCTTTGCAGAGATGGGGTCTCCAGAATTGCACACAGTACTCCAGATGGGGTCTTACCAACTGTCTGTACAGAGGGATAGCAACTTCCTGTTTTCTACTGTTGATGCCTCTCCCTATGCATCCCAGTATCACCCAACCCTCCTTACTGCCTTCTCACATTGCTTTCCCACGTTTGGGTCATCTGATATAATTACTCCTAGGTCTCTTTCGATTTTTTTTGTTGTTGTTATTAACTCATCCCCCTTTGTGTACTCTTCCCCATGGTTTTTGTTTCCCAGATGCATTACCTTGCACTTCTTTGCATTGAATCTGAGCTGCCACATATTGAACCATTCCTGCAACCTTGCCAAGTCCCTTTTCATCCTTTCCACTCCACCTTGTGTATCAACCGTGTTGCAGATCTTTGTGTCATGTGCAAAGAGACATACCTTTCCTTCCAGGTGCTCTCCAATGTCACTTATAAAGACATTAAAATAACTCCAAGAAAATGGAAGCAGAGGATTCATCCTCTCTCACTAGCCTTAAAAAGACTAAATAAGGAAAAACAGTGGAGTCAGGGAAAAAAGGTAAATGAGCGCATAATCTAGCCTGCTGGTGATACCCAGATTCCCTCTATGGAGGAATTCTAACAAAAGTGACAGTTCTTTCAGGCTGTGAAAGAACAAGTATTACAAATTCCTCTTATAGATTTCTCCCATAGTCGCAAAATAGGAATGCCACTTAAAACAATGAGGAGCAGATTCTAAAATTGCCTGCATCTGCAACAAAAATGAAAAGAAACTGAAGTAAATATATAAAATAATGAGGACTGGATTTGAATATTCTTGCCAACACTTGAATCCTGAGTGTCTACTTCTGTGAAAAGGCAAAGATAGCCTTTGCTATAGAACCCCTGACAGGGATTCCCCAAAAATATACATTTGGCAAAAAATTGTACTCGCCTGCCAACCTCACCATGAGGGAGGCAGCTTTTTTGAGTCACGTAACTCATTACCAGGAAGCAGTCTGGAAAGTTGTGCTGCTGTTTTAAGACAAGCTACCCTCTGATGTCTGGTAAGAGGGGCTGCAGCTTGTGAAAGCAGGTCTGGATACAGCCAAACATTAACTATGCAACAGCCAAACATTAACTATGCAACAACCCTAGCTGTGACAAAAACAGAATCTGCCAGAAGGTAGGCATGTCTAGAAACACAAGTTAATGTGCGGATCTTCAGAACAAGGCTTCTGACTCTCCCTTTGAAACATCATCTCTCTTTAGAGATCAGTCAGAGCTACATGAAAAAGGTGGATACAAACAAAGCTACTTTTAAAACCATGTAGAAAAGAAAAGTCCAGAGGTACTATAGATCCTATGGCAGGGGAAGCATAAGAAGGGGATACTGTCACAGACAGTACCACCGTCAACCATATATTGCATCCAGACATGTTTTAATAGCAGTAGAGATGGCAGAGACAAAAGGCAGGCATCAGCTACAGTTTCACTCCCCCCAAAAGAACTAATCCCAGATGAGTCCAAAGTTGCCACATCACAAATACCACTAGGGTGTCTCCCTCGCATCTCTTCCAGCAATAGCAGTCTGTCACAACAGACATACTGTATGGGTGCTAAAGTTTGTGAGAAAGGGCCTCATTTTATCTTTTTTTACAAGCCCAAACCAAAAGAGATTCAGAAATGTTAATGCAAGTTCTTCAGTAGAGATGCAGCAATCAGAATTGAAAGTTCAAAAACTGCAATTTCTGAATGCTGTTCAGAAGGTACCAGAAAAGGAAATGAGAAAAGCTTTTTTTCCCCTCAAGGTATTTCTCACAAAAAAAAATCAGGAGAGTGGTGACAAGTACTCAAACTAAGTTGTCTTGAACAGATATATAAGAAAGGAAAGATTCCAAATGGTCAGCTTGCAAAGTATTTCCACCCTTATGGCAAGGGGACTGACTTTGCTCACTTGATTTAAAGGATGCTTATTTCTGCATTTTAGAAAGAGCAAGCCACAGAAAATACTTACTCCTCAGGACAAGTGTAGGTTCATACCAATACAGGACAATTCCTTTTGGACTGATCTCTGCCCCAAGAATGGTCATAATGTGCATGGCTGCAGTAGCAGCAGCTTTTCAAAGGGCTGTAGTAACAATCTAGACATCTTTATATGACTAGCTAGTGTGTGGGAAAACCAGGGAAAATGCCCTTTCAGCAGTGGAGCAGGCAGTGCTCATGAAGGGAAAATGGTATAATTCTGGACATAGAAAAGTCAGATATGGAACTCACTCAGAACCTGCATTTCCCTGGAGCAGAACTGGACACAATCTAGGCAAGGACTTTTATTTCACAGGAAAGGGTCCAAACCTTGATTCGGTAATAGCTGTGTACCTCTTTCCCATGGGGACATGGAGGACTGAACAAGATTTTCTCAGATTGCTAGGTCTCCTGTCAAACTCAACTTTCATTGGTACCATTGAGGAAGCAGCAAATGAGGGCATTTCGGAGATATCTGAAAGAACACTGGTCTCCACTAAAACATCCCCTGGCCACTATGATACCAGTGCAGTGGAGGATCTTAAGCTTTCCCCTAGTGATGGCAGCAAGTACAGCAACTAAGAAAAGGGGTTTATTGTCGACTAGCACTGCACAATGTAATGCCTACCATAGTTGCACCCTTTCTAGGATAGGCAGACACATTTTACACCACATAGTAAAGGAAGTAAGGAGCCCAGCAGAAAGACAGGAACAAATCAATCTGCTGGAGCTCAGAGCAGTGTTCCTCACTCAAAGTCCTTCTCAACATTGCTGAGTGGCCAAAGTCTACAAATCTGGAAAGACAATACCACAACTTTGTATTACATCAACAAGCAAGGTGCTACAAGGTCCTCAAAACTGCAAAGAAGCACATAACATTTGGGATCTGCCTTCTACTGTGTACAGATTTCTGCAGTTCATGTGGCAAGAAAGAATAGTGTTCTAGCAGACTCCCTAAGCAGGAAGGGCCATGTCACACTTGAGTGGTCTCTGAAACAAACTCTGCTATGGCCGGGTTTCATGTGGGGTGTTCCAGAAGTGAATTTTTTTGCCTCTCAAGAAAACAACAAGCTACTAGGG
Source organism: Neoceratodus forsteri (assembly GCA_016271365.2). Taxonomy (NCBI): domain Eukaryota; kingdom Metazoa; phylum Chordata; order Ceratodontiformes; family Ceratodontidae; genus Neoceratodus; species Neoceratodus forsteri. The sequence continues at coordinate 1,124,567,580 of CM028129.1, read as the reverse complement.
ATGGGCAGGTAAGGTATCTGCTTTTTTTGATCAGGTAGGGTAGTTCTGGCAATTTACTAGCCTACCCAACATAACGGAGCATGTCACAGACCAAGTACTGTGGCCACAGGTAATGGGGCGGGCAGAGTCTGTGGGATCCTGGGATTCATTCGCCACTCCAATCAGGCATTAGAGGTAGCCTGTAGGGTCCTCACGCCAGACATTAGCACATGACATCAGTCTGACAATCCAGTTGGTCAGTGCTGGTGTCTGAGCTCCCTGTCTGTGTGAGCGTGCTGCAGAAGACTGTCACAGATTGGAGGAGAAGGAGCAATCCGTCAGTGGCTCGACACTCGCAGCTGAGCCTGAGCCCCCCACAAAAATGGCAAAAGCAATATTAAAAAAAAAAAAACATAAAAGCACACGGAGATTAGGAGGGAACTTGGGGACTGAAGAGGGAAGAGATTGGGAATTGGGATTGTTTGTCTGAGTGACTCGGTTGGGGGGGGTAAGCCAATGTGTGCCCTGAGCCTCTGTGTCTCTGCAGTAGTTAGAGCTTTTTACTGCATGTGATGTCTGTGCCTAAGCTCTGTGTGTGACATCAAAAGCTACTCTGTGTCTCTGAAGCCATTTTAGACTGTATAGTTGGTGTCTGTTAGGTGCCCCTAGCCCTGTGTGTATCTGCTACTCTGTGTCTCTGCTTAAAGCCATTGCAGCTGTATTATACACAGTCTGTTGGGTGCCCTGACCCCTGTACTCTTGTATCTGTTAGTGAGAGCCATTTAGGTTGCCTGGCTGTATTACACAGTAACAGTGTCTGTTAGGTGCCGCAAGACCATTGTGTGTGCCATCTAGCTACTCTTGTCTCTGAAGCCAATTCTGTTGGTGCCCCCAGCTCTGTGTGTAACTACTAGCTACTCTGTGTCTCTGAATAAAGCCATTGTAGCTGTATTATACACAGTCTGTTAAGTATCCTGAGTCCTGTCTGTGTGTGTGTATCTCTTAGTGAGAGCCATTTAGGCTGCCTGGCTGTATTGCACACTGTCTGTTAGCAACCCTGACCCCCTGTGTGTGATATATAGCTACTCTGTGTCTCTGCATAAAGACATTTCAGCTCTATTACACATTGCTAGATGCCCCAAGCCCTGTGTGTGACTTATAGCTACTTTGTGTCTCTGCAGAAAACCATTTTGGCTGTATTACATACTGTCTGTCTGTGCCCCGAGCCTGCATGTGACATATAGCTACTCTGCGTCTCTGCATAAAGCCATTTCGACTATTACACACTGTCTACAATCTACAGGAGGGATAGGGAAGGTAAAAGAGGAGGAAAGATAGCTCTCTACATAACTGAAGTGATCAAAGCAATATAACTAAATGATAAACGGGGAGGAGAGAAGGCACTGTGGGTCACCCTGGAAACAGGACATAGCACCACAATCCACATGGGGTTGTATACAGACCCAGTCTCAGGGGGAGGAACTGAACAAGGAAATGATAGAACATATCCTTAGAATGGCAGAAAAAGGGGAGGTATTGTTGATGGGGGACATGAATATGCCAGATATTAACTTGAGCACCTTTGCTGCAGCCACATCCAAGAGCAGGGTCATTCTAGATGCCCTACAGGGGGCATGCCTCAGTCAGCTAGTGTTGCAACCCACTTGGGAGGGAACAATCTTAGACCTTGTTCTCTCAAACAGGGACAGAGAGGATCTCAGATTTAGAAGTGGGTAGCCATCTGGGAACAAGCGACCACCAAACAATGTGGTTCACGATAAACACAACAATAGAGTTAAGCCATACAAAAGCAAGGGTATTGGACTTTAGGAGAGCTGATTTTGACAAAATGGGAAAGTACCTCAGAAAAGCACTAGCAAATGGGCAAGAAGGAGGAGTGGAGGAACAATAGGGACAAATCAAAACTGCTATCGCAGAGGCGACAAGCCTTTGTGGTAAGCAAATAAAACTAAACAAAAGAAAAAAACACTGTGGTTCTCAAAAGTGGTGGCAGGGAAGGTTAGGGAGAAAAAGATAGCATTCAGGAAATATAAAGAAACACAGAAGGAGCAGGACAGATAACTGTACCAGTTAAGGCAGAAGGAAGTGGGGAAGGCAGTCAGAATAGCAAAGGCCCAAACCAAGGAAAAGATAGCCAACTCAATTAAGAAGGGGGATAAAACCTTTTATAAGTACATTAGGGAATGAAGGAAGACAAAGGGAGGGATAGTGAGGCTTAAAGGAGTAGTTCACCCAGAATGTAAAAAAACATATGTTATGTAGAGTGTTTTGAAATGTATGTTAAATCCTAGTGTGTCCTTCCCTCTGTCTGCTATTTGGAGTTTTTCCTAAATTGCCTGCTAGCTGTATGGTAGTTTTACGACCCCTGGGGAACTCCATGACAAATAGTTTTATTGGCTTTCTTTCTCCCAGGATGCCCCCTGTCTCATGTAACAGTGATGTAGCCATGCCCTTAGATTTAGCATGTGTATTGCTTTAAAATTAGTTTAGCAACAGCAGAGCCTTGTAATTTCTTATCCAGGGAGCACAAATGGCAACAGTTAGTTTAGCAAATATCTGAGAGTAAGCTAACTGGAGTTTCTGTAAGACAACAGCTACTAAATAGCTCTGGTTCACTATTTTTGTTTTCTCTGTGTATCAGGTCTAGCTAGCAGGAGTGTTTTAACATCAAAAACACAAATAATGAATTAGAGCTATTTAGTAGCTGTTGTCTTGCAGAAACCCCAGTTAGCTTGCTCTCAGGTATCTGCTAAACTAACTGTTGCCATTTGTGCTCCCTGAATAAGAAGTTACAAGGCTCTGCTGTTGCCAAACTAATTTTAAAGCAATACACATGTTAAATCTAAGGACATGGCTACATCACTGTTACATGAGACAGGGGACATCCTGGGAGAAAGAAAGCCAATAAAACTATTTGTTATGGAGATCCCCAGGGGTCATAAAACTACCATGCAGCTAGCAGACAATTTAGGAAAAACTCCAAATAGCAGACAGAGGGAAGGACACACTAGGAGTTAACATACATATCAAAACACTCTACATAACATATGTTTTTTGCACATTCTGGGTGGACTACTCCTTTAATAAAGTGAAGGGGGTGGGCAGAGGGTGACAGTGAAAAAGTAGGGATGCTGAATGAATACTTCTGCTCAGTATTGACAAAAGAAGAGGAGGGTTGGGTACCCAAACCAAACATAAAAAACACTTTGGCTAGGGGGATCGATACCGGTCCATTCACAGAAGAAGGGGCCCTGAAAGAACTCCTAAAACTGAAGGTGGACAAAGCAATGGGACCCGACAGGATTCACCCCAGAATTCTAAAAGAACTAAGGGGAGAACAAATCATGGGAGGATGGCGTGGTACCTGAAGACTGGAGGAGGGTGGATGTGATTCCCCTCAGGAGCAAGGCAGAGGCAGGAAACTACAGACCTGTTAGTTTGACCTCAGTGGTAGGGAAGATGATGGAATCACTTCTGAAAGAAAGAATTGTTGAGTACCTAGATGCCAGCAGGGCACAGGACCCAAGGCAACATGGATTCACAGTGGGAAGGTCATGTCGGATGAATCTAATAGATTTCTTTGACTGGGTGACCAAAGTAGTAGACCAGGGAGGGGCTGTGAATGTGACTTACCTAGACTTTAGCAAGACATTTGACACAGTCCCACACAAAATATTAAGAAACATGTTAAACAGCCTGGGAGTGGGAACCAAGGTGGTAACCTGGGTAAAAAATTGTCTGGACAACAGGATGCAGAGGGTAATAGTAAATGGAATCCACTTTGAAGAAAGGGGGGTTCCTAGTGGGGTACCACAGGGTTCAGTACTGGGACTGGTCCTCTTTAATGTCTTTATAAGTGACATTGCGGAGGGACTAGAAGGAAAAGTATGCCTCTTTGCAGACGACACAAAGATCTGCAACAGGGCTGATACACAAGGAGGCGTGGAAAGGATGAGAAGGGACTTGGCAAAGTTGGAGGAATGGTCAAATGTATGGCAGGTTAGATTCAATGCAAAGTAATGCACCTGGGATACAAATACTCAGGGGAAGAATATACAATGGGGGGAGAGGTACTGACAACAAAAATGGAAAGGGACCTTTGAGGTAGTTGCATCAGACAACCTAAAGGTAGGCAAGCAATGTGAGAAGGCAGTAAGGAGGGCTGGGGGCTCTGGGATGCATAGGGAGAGGCATCACCAGTAAAACGAGAGTTGTTATCCTTTGCACAGACAGTTGGTGAGACCCCATCTGGAGTAGTACTGCATGCCATACCTCTCAAGTGTCCCTGATTTTCAGGGATGTCCCTGATTTTGCATCAAAATTTTACTCTGTCCCTCCTAAAATTTGTGTTTTTGTGGCTAAACAGTGGGGACTGTAAGCACAAACAATGTCAAGCACTAAAGTTACAGACTTGTTCTTCTTTAGAAAATGTATTTTGCACTAAGCCCCATATTCTACCAGCTTTCTGGGTGGATATCTCAAATTTTGAAGATGTGTCCCTGATTTTAGTCCTTTGTCCCTGATTTTTTAAGCCTTGTCCCTGATTTATGAGGCAGGAGGTTGAGAGGTATGCTGCATGCAGTTCTGGAGACCCCATCTCTGCAAGGATATAGACAGGATGGAGGCAGTCCAGAGGAGGGCAACTAAAATGGTGCAGGGTCTGCACCAGAAGCCATACAAAGAGAGACTAAAAGATCTTAATATGTATACCCTTGAGGAAAGGGGGGGGGGAACATAAAACTTTCAAGTACCTCAAGGAATCAACAGGATAGCATCTTTCAGAAAAGAGATGTGCAAGAACAAGGAGGCACAATTGCACTGCAACTGAAAATGATGTGGATAATGTGAATCCAGAACCAATGAAGAACACTGCAACAATAACAGCAATAACATCACCAGGACTGGCACTCAGTGACCTCCTGAACCAAAAAGCATGTTACCAATGAAAGAACTGACAATAGTTACTCATAGAGGTAGTGGATGTTTTGCCACATGTGCCAGGAGGCTTCTAGCTGCTGAAGCAGCATGCAAGGGGGGCATCTCCTCATATATAGCCTCAGATGCTGAGGCAGCAAATGCTGATAAAGATGATGGTGATAGTGGGGACTGGGAATGAGATAGTCCAGACTACGTCCTACTTGATAAGGATGGCACTTCCATTTCTTCTGAATCTTGCGGAAATGAAATCGGTACTAGTTTCGATGAGGGGGTTGGAGAGGATGCCGCTGCAGGGCATGAGAGGCAATTGCAGAAAAAAAGTATGCTAAACGTAAGAATAAGAAGATGACCATGAATGGGAAAAATTCATGTGAACAATGAAATGGCAGTACAGGGCTTCCTCCAGGTCCTTTGACTGTACAAGAAATAGTGCCAGGCACTGTAGTACAAAGCACAAAGTAAATCTTTAGTGTGTAATTTATTTTGTATTGTCCCTGCAGACAGCTCCCAAGCTGTATGCAGTCTGTGCAAAAAGATGGTCAGTCTTGGTGGCAAAGTGGGACATTTTGGAACCTCAGTAATGGTACAACATTCAAAGGTAAAACACCCAATTGAGTGGGGCGTGGCAAGGGAGAGTGTGGTTGGTATGGGCAGTAGTGGAGGTGGTGGTGATTGTGATCATAGTGACAATGAACTGGAAGCAGGAACTGACATTGAATCACTTGATGTGTTCTTGCAGTCTTCTCAGACAAACACAGACTGTCTTCTTTGACACCATCAAATACTGCAAAATCCCCAGTAGTACTCCACTTGAAAAAGGTGTGAAAAGTATAGTCCTCCCAAAATTAAAATATCTTGTCACGCTTTGTCATCTAACATTAAAAAATTATTATAATGCAAGAATATGTGCAGCAGTCTGATTGGTTGCCAGTGTTGTTCTAGTGAGGTTAAATTAACCCATTACCCTACCTTGTAGAGCCACTTTACATCGTAGTTTTCTTTCATAAGTAATGAATGAAGTTCCAGGTATTTTTAGTGCAACTTTCGCTTTCAAATGGAAAAATGCTGTCCCATAATCGGTGACCCGTTATCCTTTCCCAGCTTTTAACAGAAACCCGATGGGAACTGCCATCACTGTGAATAGCATGCTCATTCCACAGAAAAAAATAATTAAATCCACTGTGCAGTATATTTTCCGTGTTCCCTGCTCCCCACCCTCCGCCCATTGCTCTGTTTCCACCATTAAAAAAAATCAAGATGCAGCATATTAAATTACATTTTAAATTGCTTAAGAAATAAAAAAGTAATCATTTTCAGTGTTCATTTATTCATTTGACTGTCATGCAATTGTTTTCTGTGTTCATTTATTTATTTGGCTGCCACACAGCTAAGCAGTAACCAGCTGCTGTACAATTCAGTGACAGAAACGCTGCGACCAGCAACTTTCTGTTTGCAGTTGAAAATCTGTATACCACTAGATTTGCTGACCGAGGTTTGGGCAATGATATTCATTTCTACAGTATTTGTTTTACGATGTGCCCCACACCCAACCACTATAACCAGAGAACCACAATTTGTTTTCTAGGGTTCAAAGATTCACATAATCTGTACAATACAAAAGCTGTTCTACATACTACTTCATTGCATTTGCAGTAAGCGTGAATGACTATGAGTGAATGTGCATCAACCGACAGTTATTTACCTCGTGCTTTGTCAAAAACTGATTTTTTTTTTCTAGGTAGTTTCATGTGGTATCAGATGTGAAAGACCATGCCATTCTGCTCCGAATATGCAATTACTTTAAAAAAAAAAAAAAACAAGCATTGCAAATGTTATTTTACACAGTTTTTAATTCAGTACTCTGCCAATGAGCATGCGCATTACTGTCAGTTCAGCTGCTTAACCGACTGTAATGTGCATGATCATCCTCAAACTACTGTCAGTTCAGCTGCTTAACCGACTGTAATGTGCATGATCATCCTCAAACTACTGTCAGTTCAGCTGCTTAACCGACTGTAATGTGCATCTCATCCCCAAACTACTGATCTCACAATGTCTAAAAATATCATTTGGATTATTCGTTTTGTTGAAAGTATGCATTCATGTTGGCAACACCCTATCTTCTTTCAGAATATGGTCTTAATACATATGGTAACACAGGCAAAACTCTGGTCTTGCCACAAGGCGTGTTAACTTAACATCTGAACTGCGCATGCTTCTGTGCAGCACCCATTTAGAAACGTAAAAAATAGCACTTAAACCACTCATTTTGGGTCCTAAATACTGTCTTTTTGTATATTAAAACTTTGACTACCTGGTAGCAGCTGTTGTGCATCGTGCTTGGGAAATTCACAACTGACTGTGAATGTGTTTGTTGTCTTGCTTTTAAACATACTCATGTCCACTTCTACGGCACAACAAAAGAGGATGGACTAGTTTACATCAAAATGGGCATTTGTTGAAAAAATATGCCGTACAAATGAGAAAAAATTAATTTTGTGCTTCATAATTAGAATAATAGCAATAATGTATATACAGGGTTAGATTAACAATCGCCTTGGATAATATGGCACTCGGCTGTGCCTCATGCCACATCACACCCCAAGGGGGTGATTAACAGACTATTAATCTAACCCCTGTACATACATTATTGCTTAAGTATTGTGGGGACATCAATATTTACCCACAAGCATCCAACATGCCAGCTGTTAAATAGAGCCATTGCAGAGCTGTTAGCCAATTGTCCACTCCTTTTTGCTTTGGTTGCCCAGAAAGGCTTCCTCAAGTTCATGAACCAGATTGAACCACAGTGTACCATTCCCTGTTGAACATATTTCTCAAAAAAGGCTGTTCCACAGTTGTATGACTTGATATGTGGTGCAGCCACTAATCAGTTGAAACTCTCTGAGGTGAAGCAGGTTCACATAAGCATGGATATATGGACCTGCAACCAATTTGCTACATGACTGTTATAGCTCATTGGGCATGTTTTCAGTCAGAAAATAATAGTTCCCACTTTACCATAAGCAGTAGGAAGCAAGCTGTATTTTGTGTCACCACTTTTGAAGAAAACCACACTGCTGTGAATATTTTGCAGGAGCTGCAAAATCAATTTCAGAAATGGTTTACTCCATATTCCTTATTTCCAGGGTTCATTGTGTCAGATAATGGTGCCAACATAGTCAAGGCTGTTAGAGATGGCAACTACCAACACATACAGTACCTTGTTTTGCATATTGTTTAAATCTTTTCATCCATGGTTTCTTAAATGGAAACCAGTTGGGTCTTGCTAGGGAAAAATGTGGGCACTTCAGCCACTCTGTGAAAGCTCAAAAAATCCTGAAGGGGCTGCAGATGTCAAACAACTTACCCTTGCATACATTAAAGCAGGGAGTTTCAACCCGTTAGAATTCAACATTTTACATGTTGGAAAAGCTTCTTGAACAGAAGAAGCTGTACATGACTACGCCATGCAGAATCAAATAGGTAAAGTAGGCATCATGTTCAGTTCCAGCAGCTGGACTCTACCAGAATCTTTGGTCACCTTACTGGAGCCATTTGAGGCTGCCACACATAATGTTAATACCGACAGTGCAACTCTGAGTCAAATTCTTCTTCCGATCACATTTCCCTTGATGACATAAAGACTTTCAATCAAAAGACAACACCACTGCTGTTATGCTAGCAGATGACTTGAGTCTCAGACTGTAGACTGATCAGAGGATAAATGCCATGTTTAAGAATGACACCTGTGTGTTGGCTATGTTGTCAGATCCCCCCTTCAAGTGAAACATTGAAGCCATCCTTCCTGCAGGGGAAGACATTGAGTATTGGAGAGATCTTCTGCTAACCAAATGTGACATTACCCTACAAACACCATTAACTGTTGCACAGCAGCCAAACCCTGACAGACCATTACAATGTGCATTGGTGCAGACAATAGCACATGTATTAATTCTTCACAGTCAGCAGTGTCATCAGCGAGAGAAAGGACATGTACAGCAACTTCTCAGGCATCCTATAGTATGTTCAGGGTCAGAAAGGCAAAATCACTTCTGAGGCACCTGCAACAACATGGACTAGTATCCTGTAAAGAAAGCAGCAGGTTCATCTGCCAGACTGGTGAACATCTCACACAGCACACTGATCCTGGAGTACTTTGCAGACCATACTGTCAGGCAGGACTCAGAGGGCTGTCACTGGAATTTATTCCTCTGTCACCTTCTCCCTGTCCTGTGGGGTGATGCAGGGTTCAATTCTGGCGCTCATGCTGTTCGCAGTTTATATGCTGCCATTAGGAGAGATCATTAGGCGATACAGTTTGGGATTTCACTGCTATGCAAATGATACCCAACTGTATTTGTCCTTTATTCCTGGACAGGATGATGCAATCTCCATGCTTAACAGCTGTCTAGCCGAGATCAGAGATTGGATGAGCACCAGCTGGCAGAGGTTGAACCTGGAAAAGACCGAGGTGTTAGTTGTGAACCCTGGTCGCCTTGAGGCGGGTCTTAGGGCTGGGCTCCGATCTGGCTTAGAGCTTGATGGCGTCCAGCGCTTGACCTCAGACCGGATGCGTAACCTGGGCATTATTTTTGATGACAGTTTGACCCTGAAATCTCAGGTGTCTGCCATGTCAAATCTTCTTTTTCAAACAACATGAAGTCTTGCTGTATTCTGACATATGCAGTGATCACCAACCTTTGAACTGCCCCGAAGAACAAAGAGTTAACTTTCCATGCAGGGCATGGAACGCTGAGCTCGAGCTCGGTTGAAGCCTCTGTCTGTTGTTGTTTAAACTCCAACCGTCAGATTCTTTACTCCACCTCACTGAACAGTCGCTCTGGAGATTTCTCCTTCGCTCGGTTCAAAAAAGTTGGTTAAAGTGTTGTTTTTTCGCTCGGTTCAACCGAATTTCTGCTTCTAAACCTGTCGGTTTAAGTCTCTATCTGTGGTACCGTGAGTACTAGATAGGTTTTTCTATATTTTCTGTGTGGAACTTGTAATCATTGGATCGGTTCGGTTTGAACCGATCAGGTTTGTGTAAAAAAACTTCTGTCTTTATTAGAGTGTGGTAACCGGTCTGTATCGGTTCTAAAAGAAACAGATTTCATTACGGTTTTTTCCAAGACCCGTAACACGGTCAGGAACCGATAGGGGTATCTTGCCTGGCGGATTGCCGAAAAAAGGGTACGTTTTGGTTAGGATTGGCCATATCTGAGAAACCCAAGAAAAAAACTGGGCCCACTGGGTTTCAACACTGTAGTGAGTGTGGGGAAGCCGTTTCTAAGGCTGATCCCCACACCACCTGTGTTTATTGTCTGGGGTTTGACCACCTCAATTCAGACTGCCAGATTTGTAAAAGTTTTCCCAACGCTACCCTGGATAAGACAGTAGGTAGACTGAGGGAAAGGGAGGCCGAGAAGTCCGCTGACCAGATGGCCAGCCCGGCGGTTCCGACCGAACCAGAAGGAGTGCCCTCTGACCAGGGCAAAACTTCTTCGGGCAAAAGGAGAACCGATTCTGAGGAGTCGGTTCCGGTTAAAAGAAAGAAAAGGGATAAATCATCCGGTTCAGATCCACAAGTTCTTTCTCCGACCGCTGATGAGATAGCCAAAGCGATAAGGATAGTTCAATCAATAACTTCGGTTCCGGCCGAACTGGCACCATCTGTCAGGGGCTCGGTTCGGTCGGTTCCCCCAGTTCCGGATTATACTTTAGAAGAATTTTATGAACCAGAGGAGGAGGAGGGAGAGTATAAAGGTAATGATGATGATGATAATGATGGTGATTATGAAAGTCTGGATGTGCCTATTGACCCGGACATCTCCCCAGACAGACCTTCAGGTGTTTCTCCTCCTAGGCTTTCTGAGTCTCCTTGCCACTTTATGTTTTACAAGAAAGTGGCTGAAACCCTCCAGCTTCCTATGGAAGAAGCAGTAGAGGATCAGGAGGAGCCTGATTTTGTTGAGATGATGGACATCCCAGAGTCAGGAGATCTGCCTATTCCTCCATAAATCTTTTGGGAAACAGACACTTAAAATTCTAAAACTCCTAATTCCATACCTCCTGTGGACAGAAGAATGGACAAGAGGTATACTCTTTCACGCTCAGACACGGAGTTCCTTTCCCAGAAATGCAGCCATGTTGGGGTAGTGCAGGCTGCTGCGGTGATAAGGCAAATATTCCCTTGGCTTCACACCCCAGATAAGGACTTCAGGAGGATTGATGCCATGGCAAAGAAACAGTGCATGGCAGCATCTTTGGGACTCAGGCAGGCAAACTATATGGCCTACACAGCTAGATACCAGAAGTCCAGGTGGGACACTGTGCTGGCTGTAGTAAACAGGCCCCTGACCAGCTTGCCAAGGAGCTGGAGTGGGTGGCTGCAAATGGGATTGAGGTATCCAAAGTGCAATTTCATGCTGCTGTGGACTCCAATGATGTTTCATCTAGAGTCATGGCTACATCTGTGGCCCTTCAGAGGATGGCTTGGCTCAGATGTACTAGCCTATCACTGATAACCAGGCTAAGGCCATGGATTTTCCTGTCACTGGTAATTCTCTGTTTGGGGAGCAGACAGAGAACTACATGAAGAAGATGGATGAGTATAGGACCACCTACAGGAGTGCTCAGGCCAAAGAAAGGCAAGCCACTCCTCAGAGGCAGCATTCCAGGGGCAGGGGCAGGCCCTTTCAAATGCCTTTTTACCAAGCCCAGGCCTCCTCTTCTGCTTTTGCTCAGAGGGGTTTCTTTAGAGGGAGAGGCAGACGGGGTATGAGCAGGCCTGCTTCCACCCCTCAGCGTAAAGGCCCTGCCAAGCAGACACCCTGATGGGTCTGCCCGGGCCGATTCTCCACTACCTGTAGGGGGCAGGCTGGCTTACTTTGTCCAGGACTGGACGTCTTTAACATCAGACAGGTGGGTCCTGGAAGTAGTAAGCCAGGGACTGGTTCTCAGCTCAAAATGTCAAAAATTTCCCAAAATGAGAACCAGGTCCTTTCCACCTGCAAATCCATCAGAGGCCCTTGCCCTAGAGGCAGAGGTTTCTTCCCTCTTGGCTCTCAGAGCCATAGAAAGGGTTCTGACTTCACACGGGGCAAAGGATTGTACCAGGTACTTCCTAACCCCCAAAAGACAGGAGAATGGCAGCCCATCCTGGATCTGAGATATCTAAACAATCACCTTTTAAAGCCAAAATTCAAAATGGTGACTGGGGGAATAATTCTGCCCTCTCTAAGGCCAGGGGACTGGCTAGCCTCCCTTGACCTCAAAAATGCCTATTTTCACATTCCTATCAGGTGCTCCCACAAAAAGTACCTCAGGTTCGAGTTGCCCTCAGGCCACTATCAATTCAGAGCAATGCCCTTTGGTCTAACATCAGCCCCAAGGGTGTTCACAAAGTGCCTGGCAGTAGTGGTTGCTTTCCTAAGGAGAAAAAGATCTCCATCTTTCTATACCTGGACGACTGGCTCATAGTGGGCAGTCTCAGACCAAGTCAAGTCACATCTTCAGATAACTCAGCAGCTGTTCACTTTCTTAGGATTCCTCCTAAACCTTCCAAAGTCAGTTCTGGAGCCAGTACAGCTCCTCACCTTTATAGGGGCGGAGCTGGATACAATAAGAGAAAAGGCCTTCCTTCCTCCCTCTGGACAGGGCAAGGATACTAATAGAACTGGCCTCTTCTTTCACCCTTCCGGTGTCTTGACCAGCAAGGCACTTCTTGCAGCTCCTGGGCCACATGGCAGCCTCTACAGCAGTGGTCCAGGGGGCAAGGTTTCAGATGAGGGACATTCAATTCCATTTGAGAGCCTTCTGATCCCAGAGAAAGGATTCCCTTACTAAACTAGTCCCAGTGACTCAAACCCTGATCCAGGCTTTGCAATGGTGGCAGGATCAGGACAATTTAAGGCAGGGAGTTCCTTTTGTCACTCAGTCTCATTCACTAATCCTCACCACAGACACCTCCCTCTTGGGCTGGGAAGCCCACTTGGGGGATCTTACCACCCAAGGGCTGTGGTCACCTCAAGAATCTCTGCTTCACATCAATCTCTTGGAACTCAGAGCAGTGTTTCTGGCACTGCAAGCTTTTCAAGTCTGTTCAGAACAAAGTAGTCAGATCAGAACAGACAATACCACCACAATGTGGTACATCAACAAGCAAGGGGCACTCGATCTACGGCCTTGTGCACAGTAGCAATGAAGTTGTGGTCTCTGGCCTATTGCCTGCAAACTTCTCTGACAGCAGTTCACCTCTCAGGGAAGGACAGTGTCCTAGCAGGATATCTCAGGGCCACCACGAATGGTCCCTAGATCCCCTAATTTTGAAAGTGATTTTCTCCAGATGGGGCATTCCACAGATAGGTCTTTTTGCAGCCCCAGACAATCACCAACTTTCTCTCTTTTGCTGCAGACCCCCAGTCTTGGGCTCAGTCCCCCTGGATGCTCTGGTTCTCAATTGGGAAGGGAAGTTCCTGTATACTGTCTCTCTCCCCCCCCCCCCTCCTGTTCAAGGTGCTAGTCAAGATCAGGTCTCAACCATGCAAAGTGATTCTGATCGCTCCAGACTGGGCCAGACAGCCCTGGTATCCACTGTTGCTGTCCTTAGCAGTCCACCTTCCCCTGTCTCTTCCCAGGAATTACAACCTGTTGACATCCTCTCAGGGAAGGATTTGGTATCCAAATCTCAAATCTCTCAATCTCAAGGCCTGGCTCTTGAAGAGTTAGAGTTTGCTGATCTGCACCTCTCTCAAGGTGTTCTGGATATTCTTAGGGCTTCTCGAAAGCCTTCCACCAGAAAGACTTACAACTCCAAATGGAAAAGGTTTACTATTTGGTGCTCTGGTAAGCATATTTCTCCAGAATCTGCTGAGTTGCCTACAGTCCTGGACTATATGGTTCATCTCAATGGCTTGGGACTCAGACCAGCTACACTCAAAGTACATTTGGCAGCTGTTTCTGTTTTTTGTCAGTAGGCAAGCCCTCTTCTCTATCAACCCATCCTGTATTTTGCAAATTCTTCAAGGGATTGTTGCACACCAATCCTCCTTTCAGGGACCCTGCTCCTGCTTGGGACCTTAATGTTTGCATTGCTCAGCTTATGCAACCACCCTTTGAGCCTTTGTACTCTGCAGAGCTTAAGTACTTGGCTTGGAAAACTGTGTTTTTGGTAGCCATTACCTCTGCCAGGCACATCAGTGAATTGCAAGCCTTGTCAGTGGAGCCTGATTTCATCTCTTTCCATAGAGATAAAGTGGTCCTAAGAATTAATAGGAAGTTTTTGCCTAAGGTGGTTTCGGATTTCCACCTTAATCAGTCTATGTCTCTCCCTGTTTTCTTCACTGACCATTCCTCCTCTGGGAGAGAAGGTTGCACAGCCTGAGCGTAAAGAGCCCTTAGCTACTACATAGAGCGCACCAAGGGTCACAGGTTTGAGTCCCCAGTTGTTCTTCACTTATGGGGAGGTCGGTGAGGCAAACCTGCCACTAAAGATCTATTGCCAGGTGGATTGTCTCTTGTATACAATTCTGCTATGAGAAATTGGTAGAACCCCACCCTCAGGCCTGAGGGCACACACTACTAGAGGTATAGCTGCTGCCAGGGATATTCCTATCTTAGAAATCTGTCAAGCAGCCACCTGGAAAACAGTCCATACATTCACCAAGCATTACTCTCTGGATATCCAGGCTAGGAGTGATGTTCAGTTTGGCACAGCAGTACTTCAGAGCCTATTCCCAAAGTAGGTTCTGTCCCTCCTCCTTGGAGGTACTGCTTGGTAGTCTGCTTATGTCAGAATACAGCAAGACTTTATGTTGTTTGAAGAAAAAATTATTCACCTTAGTAATGTTGTTTCTTCTAGTGGAGTCTTGCTGTATTCTGACCTCCCGCCTCCCCTCTCAGAACCTGGTTTTTGGGATGTGGGTGGGCAGGAGCAGTGTTGGCACCTAGAGGTGCCCCTTTTTTTCTCACCCTCCTTAATTTTGGATGTGTGTTGTGTTTTGGTTTTCCTGACTTGAGTCTTTGCTTTGAAACCAAAAAACCCTTTTTTTATCAAATTTAGTTGCTAGTTGGCTAGTGAGAGTTTACAGTTTCCACACAGAACGCCCAGTGAGTATAGCTCGTAAAGATCTGATGGTTGGAGTTTAAACAACAGCAGACAGAGACTTCAACCGAGCTCGAGCTCAGCGTTCCATGCCCTGCATGGAAAGTTAACTCTTTGTTCTCCAGGGCAGTTCAAAGGTTGGTGATCACTGCATAAGTCAGAATACAGCAAGACTCCACTAGAAGAAACAACATTACTAAGGTGAGTAACTTTTTCTTATCTTAGAAATATTGCTCAGGTGAAACACCTAGTTCCTCAGTCTGACCTTCCTACATTGATCCACGCCTTCATCACCTCCCGTCTTGATTAGTGCAATGCCCTCTGCCTAGGGCTACCGGGGTTGATATCAGCCGTCATGCTAGTGCAGAACGTGGCAGCCAGGCTTTTGACTGGTACCCAGGTCTAGTCATATTACACCTGTGCTGCAGTCGGACTGCACTGACTGCCAGTTCAATGGCGGTTCACCATTAAGGTCGGATTGCTGACTTATAAAGCCCTGCATGACCAGGGACCCCAGTATCTGCAAGATCGTCTTACTCCCTACTGTCCCTCCCACTCACTCCAATCCACCAATGAGGGATTGCTAGAGATTCCCAGGGTTCGGTTAAAGACATCTGGGGCACATGCATTTTCTTATGCTGTCCCCTCCATGTGGAATTCTCTGCCTCATCGGATAAGAGAATGCCTGACTGTCTCCAGTTTTAAATCAGAGCTTAAAATCTATTTGTTTTCTAAGGCTTATTCAAAAGGATTTTAACTATGATTGTTTAATTTAAATTAATTGTGTGTTTTAATGTTTTGAAAAGCACTTTAAAAATAAAGTTTTACTTACTTACTGTAATTGACCTTGAGGAAGATCCATTACTATACTGGAAACTAAAGAGAACAACATGGCCAGATGTAGCAAATCTTACAATAATATACCTCAGTTGTCCACCTTCAAGTGTATATTCAGAATGCATATTTAGTGCAGCTGGTGAATAATCACCGACCAAGAACACTAATGTCCTGCAAATGTGGAATGGCTTACATCTCTAAAATTAAATGCTTAGTTTCCCAGTTGTCACAAACACTGAACTATGAGTCTGACCCTGAAAATGAACAACAGCCTGCAAACGAGATACTGAATTTGATGACTAGGTTGTGTACAAAACAAATGGAACCATCACCACTGTCACCATGCCAGCCACATGTGCCATACCAGTACTACTGTTAGTTTTCTTTGGTCAGTCATCAGTGTATATTATGTAAGTTTGATCAATGCCCACCATGGGTATCATTTTTTAAATGGCAGGCTCAACCACAGCAGCTGCACTCTTGTACCTACCTTAGAAATGCCTGTCAGGGATACAATTTTTGGACACACTTCAGGCTCGCTAACAGAGCCTGTACCTGTCATACCTGCCTTAGCAATGCCCGTCATGGATATAATTTTTGGAAACAGCAGCAGGCTTACTCAGAGAAGCTGCACCTCTTATACCTACCTCATCAATGCCTGCCATTGGTATTATTAGTGGGAACAGCAGCAGGCTCGCTCGTAGCAGCTGCGCCTCTCATACTTGCCTCATCAATGCCTGCCATTGGTATTATTAGTGGGAACAGCAGCAGGCTCACTCGGAGCAGCTGCACCTCTCATACTTGCCTCATCAATGCCTGCCATTGGTATTATTAGTGGGAACAGCAGCAGGCTCGCTCGTAGCAGCTGTGCTTCTCATACCCACCTCATCAATGCCTGCCATAGGTATAACTTTTTGAAACAGCAGCAGGCTCACTCACAGCAGCTGCCCCCCTCATACCTGCCTCAGCAGTGCCTGTCATTTGTATAATTTTGGGAAACAGCAGCAAGCTCTCCAAAAACAGCTGTTCCTCTAGTACCTGCTTCAGCAATGCCCACAATGGGTATAATTTTTGGAAACAGCTGTAGGCTCACTCACAGCAGCTGTGCCTCTCATACCTGCCTCTGCTATGTCCTCATGGGTATAACGGATCGGGACACCTAACAAACAGTGTGATAGTCCCAAAAACAGTCTTTACAGATTTTTGTTATGGGCAGGGTCGGGTAATCGAGTAGTAGAACAGGTCCGATGTTGACACTACCCAACCCGAGTAATCGGTTTTCATCTTGTTTTGGGGGTACTTTTGGGGTTCGCTGGTTGTCTCGGTGGTTGGGTATTTTAGTACCGCCATCCCTACAAGCTGACACTATTTTCCAGTGTCCCAGAATATGCTCCACTGTGCAGTGGGGAACAGATTCCTTTATGCTTTCCTTGATGAAGAAAGTTATTCTAATAAGTAAGGAAAAAGTGTAACCATGATTATCCTGGTGGTACCAGATTGGCCCAGACAGCCAGGGTGCGTAGTCACTGCTACTACAGATATCCATAGGAACTCAAACTTGGCCTCTGTGTCAAGACTTTTAACACTCTCTGACGGTCAGGTGAATTGCCCAACCTTGGAGTCCCATCACCTGAAGTTGTGGTACCTAAAGGTATAAAATGTTCAGTATTGAACCTCTCTACTTAAGTTTTACAGGACTTCAAGGTGGCCAGAAATCCAGCCACAAGGAAATCACCCAATTAGAAATGGAAAAGATTCTCTGTTCAACTGGGGAAAATTCCCATTCAGCTGTGAAGGCAGAGATTTCACTATTACGATTATCTGTTGCATTTTAAGTCCATTGACTTAAAGCCAGCATTTGTCAGCAATTTCTGCATTTAGGTGTGAGACCTCAGCAGAATCATTGTTTGTACATCCAGCACTTAAAAAATGATTTAAATGCCCCCCCCCCCGTGGAGAAGCCTCTGCCAGCTTGGGACCTGAGCTGGATCCTCACGCATTTAATGTCCAGACCCTTTCATCCTATGTCCACCTCTGAGTTAAAATACATCATTTCAGATGCTTGATACATCTGCAAGGAGGGTCAGCGAGTTACAGGAACTCTGAATTGATCCCTCATGCCTGATTTTTGCACCAGTAAAAAGCAGTAAGCATGCTCCACTAGGATGCAGCAGCATCAGTGGCTGCAAGCAAAAATATGCCACTGGCATTAATTTGTAACGCTAGTACAAAATTCACAGTACGTACATTTGTCTGGACACACAGACAAAACTGAATGCTTGATTTCTGATTTCTGTACTTCAGAACCTATTCCCAAAGTGGTTTGAAACCTTCCGACCCAGAGTAAAGCTTGAGATTGCATTGTTTTACTGGGCTGTTGTAATTCTTCTAGTGAGAATGAAAAGTTCCTCACCATAGTAACAACTTTTCTTCCAAAGAATAAGAACAGCCAGTAAAAGCACCATCCCCAAGTTCCCTATCTCCCCCTTTTAGGATGAGGTAGTTACAGTATCCTCTTTGGAGTCAGTGATTGTTATATATAGATTGAGCTTTATGGATTTTTTGTGACTGTAATTGGCATATCTTTTTCAAATTAGGACTCGAGTCTCCTGGCCTCTTCAGCTCAAAGCAGTGTCAATGGCTCAGAAGGTAGCACACTTTGGAGGCCAGGAGATCAGAGGGCTGTGGGGTTCAGTTCTCACATCCTGACACTTGAGTTAATATCCCAGTACTGACACTGTAGTGCAGCATGAGAGGGGTGCTGCACTTCTGAGGTGCCTTCTTTCGGATGAGACGTTAAACTGAGGTCCCTGGATTGGTGGTAGTTCAGGGGGATGTTAAAGATCCCATGGCACTTATCGAAAAGAGTAGGAGAATTTCCCCGGTGTCCTGGCCAAACATTTCCCTCATTTACTAAAAATAACAACAGCTTAACCTGGTTCAAGGTCAGTTGGCATTCATCTGTATCCCCCTCCCCCGGGTCGTGCCTGAAAATAGGCAGGATTTGTTTAGTGCACTTACCCAGTCAAAAAAAGAAAAAAAAAACACTATAAAGATCTCCCATTGGGAGGCTATGAAACTTGAGACCAGCACATTGAGAGAGAGTATCTTTGAAAAAGATTCTAGATTTCAGGTCATCCTACAGAGGATGAAGAGTACAATCCAGATTGCATTATTGATTTATCTGAAACCTATGAGGACTGTCACCTAGACATGGATGAATCTGTTCCCGACACCATTCTACAGACCAGGGTCCTTCAGGAGGACCTTTTTTCTCAAGCTCAGCTCAAGAATGTGTATAAAGCCCTTAATTCTAAGACAGTAATTACTGATGAGGCAAAGAGGCTCCAGTTAGAATATCTGAAAGTGCCTACCATGCCACTGCTGCCAGTAACTCCAGTCCAGCCTGCTCTGGAGACCCTCATGAAGACTGCTTGGATCAGACCTGCTTCTAGTCCAGTAGTTTATAAGCTCTCCAACAAGAAGTACCTGGTACACAGGACTAAACTAGTGTACTGCACCCAGCCTACAACAGACACTTTTGTTGTTATGACTAAGAATGGCAAGTCAGTCACCCCTGAAGAGGTTACTGTATGGCTTCCAGATAAGGAATCTCACAAAACTGACATTATGGTTAAGCAGGGCTTTGCCTCAGCTATGTTGAGCATATGAATTGCAAACTATGGGGCCTCCATTTTGAAGTATGAGTACTCCTTGTGGAACAAGTTTCAGAATCTGGTGGAGAGCTTGTTGGATGCATCCTGGAAGCAAGTCTTCCTGGCTGTCATTAATCAAGGTTTTGATTCTGTCAACGAACAGCTGAAGGCTGCTGTGGATTCCTCCTGTGCAGCAGGACCTGCAGCTGCAGAGATTTGCATCAGGAGGCATTCCTGGTTACATACCACTGGTTTTGTTTTTGATTTCCAACAGCAAATTATTAATGTTCCTTTAATGGAACTTATCTATTTGGGCAACATGCTGATGAAGCAGTTAAGGAGTCCCATGAGGAAAAGGTGACCCTTAATGTCCACTCATACCACTTTTTCAAGGAGGTACAAGGTGTGGACATTTTCACAAATAACAGCCCTTTCGTGGCAAGTCCTGCTAATGAGACTAAAAACAGCAGTATAAGCCAAAGCCCTTCCAGCAGCAACAACAAAAGAACCCTCAGCATAAGGTGCAGGCAGCAACAGCCCCAAATGCAACCCTTTGATGGACCTGTCCTGGTACCAACCTCAGCTGTCCAAGTTGGAGCTCCCCCCTCTAGTGGGGGGGAGGGGGCATCTAGCCCTGTTCAACTAGCAATGGGAAACCATTACCATGGATAAATGGGTCTTGAAAATTATTTGGGACAGTTACTCCCAGCAGCTGGTAGAGCACCCTCCAGATCACCTGCCGGGAAACTGCATCAGCTAACAGGGTTAATGGCAGACCATCTATCCCTGAAAGTTGTGGGCCTCCTATAGAACAGCGCAATGGAGAAAGTACTAGAAGTAGAAAAGAACAACGGTTTCATCTCCCAGTACTTTCTCATTTCCAAAAGGACTACTGGCATGCCTCCAGTTCATGTCCTTAGACAGCTGAATGTATATGAGCGAAAAAAGTTTAGAATGACGTCTCTGTGATCCCTGCATCGCTATATAATGTCGCAGGATTGGTTGGTAATCCTGGATGTGCAGAATGTCTACCAGCATACTCCTGTCTACCAAAATCATTTTAAATACCTTTGTTTCTGTCTGGACAACAAACATTATTAGTTTAAGTCTTGCCATTTGGACTTGCTTCAGCAGCATATGTCTTTAAAACAGTACTTTGTAGTTTTAGCGCCACACCTCAGAAAGTAAGGGTGCTAGCTTTTTACTGTCTCAGTGACTGGCTTGTAAAAAACCTGTCCAGACAACAAAGACATCAGTGTTGGCTGCCTTGCAGTCTCTGATGGCCACTGGAGTCTTACTGAACTTACTGTAATCTCAGCTAATTCTTTCTCCAAAACTACAGATCATTTGAGCTATGCTGGTTATAACTTGGGTCTGAATTTTCCTAATGGAAGACAGGGTGAACAAAAAGCAACAGAGGTTGTTTTTTTTTTTGGGGGGGGGGTTTGCCTATGGTATGTGCACAATACTGTACCTTGAAGTGCTAGGTAAATAGTTTCAGAATGAGTCTCCAAAATTGCAGAGCAGGGTCAGTACCAACTAGCTTAGTCAGGGAGGACTCAATGCTTGTCTATCCCAGTAACATTCCCAGGCACGTAAGTATAATAAACTGCTTGAACAGTTAGTGTGATTGTATGAAATCAAGGGATCCACTGAAGTGGTCCACCCTTTAGAAAAGTCTTTTTTTTTATTTTTCTCACTTGCCAAATTTTAAAGTGCAATGTGCCAGATAAAAATCATATCAAGTGCAAACAGTGCAAATAAACTGTTTGAATGGACAGACAGGCTCACCTGTCTAAAGGAATCTAGATTTAGTAGCTGCTGTATTGGTCCTTGCAAGAATAGATCCAGAAGCAAATGATTTGATACCTTTTAATGGACCAACATAGATGTAACAACAAGAACAAAGTGCTCTAGCTTTCGGACCCTCTGAAAGCTAGAGCACTTTGTTCCTGTTGTTACATCTATGTTGGTCCATTAAAAGGTATCAAATCATTTACTTCTGGATCAGTCGAAAGGAATAAATAGCTATGGCTTCTGTGTAGACATGAACGAGGAAGTCCTCCTGTAAGTTGCTATTGGCCGCGTTCATCAAGTACTGCAGTAAAAATCCTTTAAATATGCATAAATGCCAAAATAACAAACTAGGAGAGACGCAGTATCTCTTAGCATGCCACTCGTGGTCAACAAACATGCCAGCAGAAAGTGCTTACATATCAACGTCCTTGGACGTCATCATCAGCGCTCTGATAATGACGTATAGGGATATCAATATGTAAGCACTTTCTGTAGCCATTTATTCCTTTGGACTGTTGAGCCTGTATCTGTCCATTCAAGCAGTTTATCTGCACTGTTTGCACCTAATATATTTTTTCACCTGGCATATTGCACTTTAAACTTTCGCAAGTGAAAAAATAAGTATTTTTCTAAAGACTGGACCATTTCAGTGGTTCCCTTGATTTCATGCAATTACACTAAATGTTCAAGCAGTTCATTACACTTTTGTGACTGTAAATGTTACAGGGATAGACAAGTTTTGAGTCTCCCTGACTAAGCTAGTTGGTGTTGACCGTGCTTTGCAATTGCAGAGACTCCTGAACAGGAAGACAGGGTGACTCAGTCATCCACATGACCTGTTATATCAGGGAGTGCTCCCAAGTAACACCGCACTCCATGCAGTGAATGCTGGTTCTCATGGCAGATATAGTTTTCACAGTGTCCCTTGCATGGCTGCACATGAGGACATCCCAGTTGATGCTCAGAACACAGTGATCACAAGCATCTCACACTTCAAACCACCCAATACAGTTAACAAAGCCCATGGCTCATTGACTCCTGAGGTAGTTTATGAAGGAGAATCTTCTCTTTCTCAGGGTTTCCCCCTCTCCCCACTAGATCCACAAGTGGCCTTCACTACAGATGCCACCTCAGTGGGATGGAGTGCACATTGACATATTTCTAGACCCAGGGGACATGGTCCGTTTCAGAGAAGCAACTCCACATAAATGTGCTGGAAATGAGAGCTGTTCTTTATAGCTACAAGCACTATCGCACGTAGTGAGTCACAAGTAAGTACAACTCCAAAAGGGCAACAAGTGTGTCATATCTCTCAAGCAAGGGAGGGCCCACTACTGCCCTCTCTGCAAGCAAATGCTTCAAGTTTTGAAGTGGTGTCTCAAAAATGAAACCTTGCTTCAAGTGACTCATCTAGTGGTGTTTCAGAACTTCCTGGCAAACGATCTCGGTCGAACAGTGGCAGACCCTCATGAGTGGTCTCCAGCCAACAGTGTAGTTGGCTTCTCCTTTAAGTACCTTGGGGTCTGGCGGGACCACCATCACAATTTCTTGATGCGTGTAGATGCCATCCACTTCATGCTCCACCACAAGGTACACTCTATAGGAACAAAGTGAGTATCCTGCTTCCCGTCTCCCAAGAGATCCTCTCAAAGATGATCGCCTCTGTCTTCGACTATGGTGATATCCAGTACAGTGCTGCTCCCAAGTCCACCCTTTCCAGACTAAACCCCTTTTTCACTCTGCCATCTTGCCTTGGACTGCCACCCTGGTACCCACCACTGATCTCTTTATCCCCCCCCCCCCCGGTGCAAAGTGCCTTGCCCACTGTGCCTCCTTCATATCCAAATTCTGGCTTGGCTCCTTCAGTCCACACCTTAACTCCTACCCACTCTGTAACACTGTTCCCCATTCCATTTTCACCTCCCTTTCCCACAAAATCTTCTGCTGGCCAAGCTCCCTTCTCATATCATTCCCCTAAGCTCTGGTCCTTCCCCTGCCTATCTGCTACCCCTTCTGCTTTAAGTCTGTTCTGTGTGACTTTACAGCCTCTTCCTATATGTGTCCCTGACCCTAGTTCTTAGCAGCCACCCTCTGCCCATGGTCCCCAAGCCCTTTTACACTGTGAGTCCACCCGTGTAGGAGTATTAACTATGCTAGTTTAAGTGCAGTTCTGTCTACCTTAGGCACATTGCTGTTCTGTATCTACCTTGCACAGAATATCAGTTTGCACATCTGTGCTGTACTGTACTTTTGCACTCTTATTTTGTTTCCACTGTATTACTTGCTTCTCAGCTGTTAATGTAGGTTCTACTCTTGCACCATATTGTATTGTCTACCTCTACCCTCTCCTGAGATGCATTTGAAATTTAGCTGTTACCAGCTCAGTACACCTTTCCTGGTTAAACTTTTGAAGCAAATAAATAAAACAATAAATATATTGGTCCCTATGTTCCTATTTGACAAATGGAAGTGCCCGAGTTGAACGTTTTTGCATCCCCAACAGTGCCAAACTGTCAGATCTTCTTCTCCAGAAATACAGAGCATGACTCTTTCTGTCAGCATGTGTTCAGAGTTTCAGACTGTAGTGGACATGCTGCATTCTTTCTGCCTTCCCGCCATTGTCTCTCATCCAGAGTGTGCATCTCCAGCTAGAAGCCCACAGGGGCAAGGTGATTCTAAAAGTCCAATGCTGGCCTAGGCAGATGCAGTATGCTGTGCAGACACAGCTAACAGTACAGTAACCTCAGACCCTGCCCTAGAGGATGAACCTTCTGACCAAGTTCCAGGGTCATCTGGTAAATCCCAGCATTCAGTCACTGCATCTTCAGGCCTGGCTCCTAAAGAGATAGAAGTAAACAGGTTCAGAGTCTTATAAAGGGTGTCCCAGGTTCTTCTGGGTAGTCCATGAATACAGTGACGCAATTACAGCAAGTCAGTTTGGTCAAGGTAACAGTAGCAATTGTGAAATGGGCTATGTGCTTTTAAGAGCACATACTAAGTACAGCACTTTTGTTTTGGTCAGGAGTAAGTCAGGGCAGTTATTGCTTAAAGTAGATAGGTATTTGCTCGTCAGGCCAGTTCCGAGCAGGCTGTCTGGTGCTGTGGTTAGAGTCACTGCCTATGTAGCTGGCTGACCTGGGTTCAGGGACTGGCTGTGGGGAGGGTTCTTGTCTTTGGTGTTGCTGTTGTCTAAATTTTTTTTCTTCTCCTTAACTACTGTCTCACCCGACCTCCCCACTTTGTCCCTCCAACCACGTTCTCCCCCTGCTGACTTGTGCCCCCCGTGGACTTGCCCCCCTGCTGAGTCAGCCCCTGACTCTTATTGTCATGCCCCCCCACCCCCAGGTGATGATTATATTAATGGTGGGGTGCAGGGGGCATAGCCGCCTGTATAAAAAGTAAGTACACATTGCTCCCCACAGAAACAGCAAGCACCCGTCGCTGTTTGTGGAGCACGCTGTAGTAGCTCATCTCCATTTTGCTTTTCGATTATCTGCACTCACACTTTTTCTTGGCACCATTTTGTAGGCACTGTCATTACGTAGAACCATTATTCTGGCATCCCATAAGCCTTCTAGAAAGCTTATATGGCAAAATGCAAACATTTCTCTATTTGCCGTTCCAAGGACTCTGTTGATGCTTCTGATTTTTCACATGAAAAAAGCCCTGAAGTATCTATCAGATCTTTTAGTCTGAATTATAGTACTTCTCTATTAAGGTCCATCTGTCAACTGTTTCAGCATCCTGTGAATTAGAACTCTCACCCTGGCTCCGCTTTCACCTTTCAAGAAATTCCTGAGTGGCATCTTGTATACAAGAGTCCCCCCTTCCCCAACATAATGAAGCTTTTTATTAACTTGGATCTCAGTTTGGCACTTGGCATGCTCACTTATGAGCCTTTTGAGTCTGCAGCCACTAATGGTAACAGGGCCTGGAGAAAGAGTCATGGCAAAAGACCAAAGAGGAAGAAATACAGGTAAAAGAAACAAATTATTATTAACGTAAAGCTGTACAGGAAAGCCATGCCTCATAATATATGCTGTACTAGTTTATGATAATATTAAGCATTAGAAGCATTGTATAATTTCCAGATTATTTTACAAAGTCATTAAAGTACTAGTACCAAACAGTCCATTGGCACAGCAATAGCACTACGATTCACGCAGGTGATCCGGGTTCAGGAAAGTGCTTTGGTTGTCCAGGGGGGCTGGTTGAGAAGAGGAGGACTGGGTATCCAGACAGCCATTCTCCTCTGGGGGAGGAGCCAGTTCCACTGCACTATCACCACCTTGGTGACCACAGGTGGTAGTGCAGGTGATAGCTGTTTAGGAAACAAGGTAGAGCATAGCCTGACATCGGCACGAACATGTGCCACGTGCCTACATCATGACATTCCTAGATGACAGTGTCTGTAGGGAATGAAGAACAAAAGAAAAACATAATCCTATCCATTTCGCAAATCCTGCACACACCTCAGCACTGAATTCAGACACTGCAGGAGTCTTGGTCCTACCCTATGTCCCGGTCATGGGGGGTTAAGCACTAGAGGAACAGGAGGTGAGGTAAGTCCTAGAGATGGTGGGTGATGGGGCTGGGAGGGAGTGGCAGAATGGAACAGATGGGGGGGCAAGGAAGCATGTGTAGTAATTAAAAAAAATAAGTGCTAGTACTAAAAGAAAACATTCTGAGTGTGAAATGGTTACAAGAGATCAAATCAAAATTTACTTATAATGTGCTTTTCTACATATCAAAGCACAATTACATATCAAAATAACATCAAACATATAATAAATAACAGCATAAAAACAATAAAAGCAACAGTAGACCTATTCAAACGCTAATTGAAACAGATAACTTTTCAGAGACGCCTTAAATGACTCTGTGGACAGACACTCTCTAATCTGATGAGGTAGAGAATTCCACAGGGTTGGAGCCATAAAAGAAAAAGCTCTGGCCCCAGATGACTAAAGACGAACCCTGGGAATTTCTAGCAATCCCTCATCAGCGGAGCGGAGTGGGCGAAGAGGGCAGTAAGGTCGAAGGAGTCCTTGCATGTAGCCTGGTCCCTGACCATGTAGGGTCTTATATGTCAGCAACGCGACCTTGAAAGTGATTCTCCACTGCACCGGCAGCCAGTGCAGTTCGCGCAGCACAGGTGTGATGTGGCAAGTTCTTGGTAACCCAGTCAACAACTTGGCTGCAGCATTCTGCACCAGCTGCAGGCGACGAGATCCACTCCTGGCAACCCTAGATATAGAGCATTACAGTAATCAAGACGCAAGGAAACAAAGGCATGGACCAGCACAGGAAGGTCGTCGTGTGGAACAAGGTGTTTTATCTGAGCGATATTCCTCAGATGGTAAAAGGAAGACTTGACAGTAGCCGATACCTGTGCCTTCAATGTCAGCACGCTGTCAAGAATTACGCCCAGATTCCACACCATTTCAGAAGGTCTCAACTGGTTACCCCCTAGTACAAGGCCAGAGGGAGACCCAGGAGTCAGCTTCTCTGCACGATGACCCGGGTCCACAACCGACACCTCAGTCTTATCCGGATTCAGTTTCAACCAGTTAGCACTCATCCAGTCCTGGATCTCAGCGAGCCAATTATTAAAGACTGATAATGCGTCATTCTGTTCTGGTACAAAGGTCATATAGAGCTGAGCATCATCTGCATAGCAGTGAAAACTCAGCCCATAATGCCTTATAATGTCTCCCAACGGCAGCATATACACCGTGAACAACATGGAGGAAAGCACAGAGCTCTGTGGCACCCCACAGGACAGAGCAAAGGGAGCAGAGGAAAAAATTCCTGAAACTACCCTCTGACTTCTGCCTGTGAGAAAAGAGTGGAACCATCTAAAGACTGTCCCCGACAGTCCACAGAATAGCTGCAGGCGATCTAGCAACATCCCATGGTCCACGGTATCAAACGCTGCAGAGAGATCAAGGAGGACCAAGATCGAATGGCTCTTCCAATCTCTCGCTATTAGGAGATCATTAAGTACCCGGACCAACGCTGTCTCAGTACTATGCCTCTTCCTGAAACCGGACTGGAGAGGATCATAGACCTCATGGGTGGTAAGAAAGTCATCAAGCTGCAATGCAACTACTTTCTCAATAACCTTGCCCAAAAAGGGAGGTTAGAGATTGGTCTGTAGTTAGTGAGACAGTCTGGGTCAAGGGAAGATTTCTTCAAAAGGGGTGTCACGACAGCCACTTTTAAGGCCTCTGGAAACACCCCTTGGTCCAAAGAGCACCAGACTATCTCCGCAAGGACTGGTCCGATCACATCCATACACCCCACAAGGAGGCGTGTAGGACCAGGATCCAAACTACAGCAATTCAGTTGCAAGCCCTGGACAATCTTCATGATATCCATGATCGCTGGCTGGTCAAAATCTGTCCAGGTAGACTGAGGGCCTGTAACCCCACATCGATCCCTGCAACGCTCATTAGAATGTGTACTGCGGATCTCTGACCTGATCGATGACACCTTATCCTCAAAAAACTGAGCAAACTCATCTCACTGTATTTGTGAAAAAGCTCTCTGACCCCACAGACAGGCTGGATTGCACAGTCTGTCCATGGTCCGGAAGAGCTGGGCAGGTTGATTTCTTGATGCAGCTATCTTCCTGGACAGGAACTCTGTCTTCTTACAGGAGATTTCTGATTGATAGTCCATGTAATGGGCCATCAATCTAAACCTGTCATCTTCCAGGCCGGATTTCTGCCAACAGCGTTCCAATCTTCACCCCACTCTCCTCGACTCCATCAGTACCCCATCAAACCAAGGGGACTGAGGGCAAAGGGAGAGGGGGCGAACACGGACAGGTGCTATGGATGCACTATTACATGTGGAAAGAACCTAAGGATTGTACAGAAAAAGGTCCCCCAAAGACCTATGAGTGAGAAGCACATTCACTCATCACAGGTGGGATCTCTGTCTCATCCTGAGCTTGGGATCCCCATTGGGCGGATAGGAGGCCTAGCACAGTTTGCTACAATATGCATAGCTCTGGAGAAGGGCTGGTGAGTGACTCACCTCTGGTACCCCAGACAGGTGAAGAGCCATATTATCAGACCCCTTTTTAGGTGTCCACACTAGACACTCCAGAAAACTGGCACAGTTATATTTATTCTGTTGGGAGGCATCTGGTATAATTATTCTGGCAACTGCCTGCGTGATGCAGCTTGAGCTGACTTGTCATGCCTTTCTGTCAGGTTGGTGCCTGTAAGGCCCACCATAGAGGATGTCAGCTATTGCATGGCAAGAGTCCAGCAGAAGGACTGAATCAAGGACAAGTTGCAGGGAGGGAAAATGAAGAGAAAAGGAGTCAGAAAGAAGCATGGAAAAGCTACACAGAAATGTGAGAAGACTATAACATGTAATTGTAAGCATTTTGTAAAGTTTTACTTGTTAAAACAAAAAAAAAAAAAGGAACCCAAAACTTGATCACATATTAAAGAGCAGTCAGCCCCTACAGAGGAACTTTGTTAAACATAATATTTAGGCATGATTTAGCTTATATTTAACTTCAGCTCTATATTTCGTCTTCCCATGATTTATCACTAAGGTCATATGCATGAAAAAAGGATCTTAGTTCCTCAAGAGTTCATTGGCTTCAATAGCGTATTCCCCACCTGAGCCTTGATATTCATAAAGGAGCACAAGCGCAGTGCAAGACTTGAACTGTGCTTCCACCCAACCCAGCGGCTGCTATACTCAGTTGGACAGTGGACTGGCATTATCCAACTGAATATCGGCCTGTGGTTGTGAAGTGCTAAGTTAAACTGCACTGCCCCGACATAGACCTGGGTTGTATCCAGCCCACAGGGGAACAGTGCTTCCGGACTGGATAGCACTGGAACCCATGTGTGCTATATTCATCACACCATGCAGATAAGCCCATTGTGCATGCAAGGTGCTAAGGGGTCATTTGCATGCCCACTATGGGCTCATTTGCATGGTGAGAGGTAGCCTTTAGCATCCATCCTGTGTGTACTTGACACATCACCCCTAGTGTCTGGCAGCACCTTCCACCCCCTGAACACTCATCCCAAATTCCATTGACATTTGCCTTGTGTCTAGTGGCACCCTCATGATCACCCTTCCTGAGTTCCATTGACATTTCCCTTGTGTCAAGTAGCACCCCCACCCCTAATCACCCCTCCCGAGTTCTGTTGACGTTGTCCTGGTGTTTAGTGCCACCCCACCCCCCCATCCTATCATATTATTTAAACATACCCCTTGTGTCTAGTGGCACCCCCACCCCCTGAATACCCATCCAGTGACACCAGTACCTATCCCTGGTATCTAGTGGCATCCCCCATCCATCCTGTGTGCACTTGACACATCACCCCTAGTGTCTGGCAGCACCTTCCTCCCCCTGAACACTCATCCCAAGTTCCATTAACATTTCTTTGGTGTCTAGTGGCACCCCCATGATCACCCTTCAAGAGTTCTGTTGACATTTACCTGGTGTCAAGTAGCACCCCTACCCTTGATCACCTGTCCCGAGTTGTGTTGACATCTCCCTGGTGTCTCAAGGCACCCCACCCCCCTGAACACCCTTCCCATATTAGTGAAACATATCCCTTGTGTTTAGTGGCACCCCACCCCACCCCATCACCTGTCCTGCATTCTGTTGACATTGCCCTGGTGTTTAGTGCCACCCCACCCCATCCCATCATATTATGTAAATATATTTTTTGTGTCTAGTGGCGCCCCCACCCCTGAACACCCATGCAGTACACCCATCCAGTGACACTAGTACCTATTCCTCATGTTTGGTGACACCCTGTCACCCCCTGAACACCCATCCAGTGACACCAGTACCTTTCCCTGGTTTCTAGTGGCATCCCCCAACCCCTGAATCCCCATCCCATATTTGTTTAACCTATCCATGATGTCTAGTGGCACCCCCTCCCTTCAAACCCACCCCATGACGAAGACTCCATTTTGGGTTGAAACTCTGGGGCAGAGGGTGTTTCTTCTGAGCGCTAATGCCAAAATAAAAATACTGCAGTAAGCAACTGAATTTTGCCTGTGTTTGTTGTTCATGAGTTCTGAGTCTCTTCTTTTTGGGCCTCCCTCCATGGAGGGCTACAGTATCACCTCTGGGACACAAGGGGCATGCTGTCCCTTCGCCAGGCCCTCCTACTTATAGATTTCTGCATACACTTTAAAATTGTATTTTCCACATGGCAGCACACCACAGCAACCCATCTGGATGAGTTTTATGTATATGTTTATGCTGCAGTAAAAACTACAGAAGTTGGCCAGTGTACACTGCACCCCCTTCTTGAAGTACTGCTCCTCTCCTGTCTGTCCAGATATGGCTAGCAAAGATCAAAGCAGAACATTATGAACAATGGATGTGATTTCTGGCTGTATCCAGGGGTACCCCTGCTCCCCTCCTGAATGCCCATGGATATCCACACCGGTAAGCATTGGTGGCGTGGGGAAGTTCACGGACCTCCAATATGGCAACCGGCACAGCCCTCCTCTCACCTTCTTGGCTGGTCACCGTATAAACAGTATTGTATGCGCGCATACTGTCAGCTTATATGTCGGCCAGCTGAGGAGGTGAAAGGAGGCTTTGCCAGTCAGTGCATCAGTATTCCTTGAACTTCCCCAGAGACCCTAGTAAATGTGTGTGTGGAGGGGTTTGTACTGAAAGTGTGGGGGGGGGGGCATTGGACTACCAAAGCTTACCAGTATGGATGTCAATGGATATCCGGGGGGGGGGTCAGGGATACTACTGGACAACATGGCCAGAAATGGCATCCATACTTAATGATATGCTGTCTTGATCTTTGCTAGCCATATCTGGACAGATTTGATGAGCAACCCATCAGGGAGGCAGTGTAGTGTATGTTGGACAATTTCTGTTATTTTTCTGCAACTGTTGCCACTCCCCTTCAAGAATGGTGGTGATGAGCACGGGATCTGGGAGTCCCAAGCCATGGGGGCAACATTTATAAGAAGCTGTGATTTCATACCCCTGCTGTCAGTCTGACACACTTTTTATGGACTGTCACTTAAAAATGTACTATAGCACAGATACATAAAACCCATCCAATCTGGAGTGACTGCAGAAATCTATCATTACCTTGGCCAGGCAAAGGGAGATCATACCAGTTGTGTCACAGAGGTGATGCTCTAGCCCTCCATGGAGAGGGGCCGAGTATACAATCCTCCTGGTCCTATGTGGCCAAGTAAACAGTGGGACTTAGAAACGCTCATCTGTCATGGCTGTTGGGCACAACTACTTGGGACTCTCAGTTTATAGCTGGACTCAGGTTTGCTTCCCTGGAACTGGCAGAAACAGACTGGCATTGAGAAGATGAGGCACTTAGTTCTCAGGAAAGAGTACAGACTTACAGATGCTCCCTACCCCCGAACTCACATGGCACTGAATGTTCTGGGGGGGTGCCACTAGATACCAGAGATACATAACAGTGTCATGGGACGGGTGTTTAGGGGGGTGCCACTAGATACCAGGAATGTTTAACTAATATGAGACATGCCAAGATTGCACACTCTATTCTGTTGCCTATGGTCCCTCCCCATCTACCTCCTCTATTGTCTCCCTGCCCCCTTAACCCCCAATTATTTACCTTCCTTAACCCTCTAACACCACATCTACAACTAGCTAACCTGCTGGGTCTTGTCACTCTCTCTCTCCCACCTTTCTTCTGCAGCACACCCTAGTTAGACCCAGGCTCATTCCTAGTGCAGCTGCCACTACCTACTCACTATTATTCAGTTCCTGTATTTTTCTGACTTTGCACTTTTCCTCCTCATCATGGGTGAGATGTTTGTGGGGTGGATGGTACCACTAAACACCAAGAATAGGTACTGGTGTGACAAGATGGATGTTCGGCATATGGGGTGCCACTAGGCACCAGAGATATATTTAACTAATATGGGATATGTGTTCGGGAGGAGGGATACCATTAGACACCAAGGAGATGTCAACAGAACTCAGGATGCTTGATCAGAGTGCTGAGTGTACTACTAGACACCAGGTATATGTCTAACTAATATGGGATGGGCATTTAGTGGGTGGGAGGGTGCCACTAATCACCAGGGTTATTGTACATTACATGGGATAGGTGTTTCGGGGGTGGGGGGCACTGGACACCAGGGCCTTTAATCTCACTGGCATGATGGCGACAAGGGGGAGGGGAACTGCAGTACAGCCGTTCCACCATCAGTGGAGTGAGGGCGCAGGCTTAGTGCACAGTTAAAATTTGTTTTTTAGCGGC
This sequence comes from Neoceratodus forsteri, assembly GCA_016271365.2. NCBI lineage: Eukaryota > Metazoa > Chordata > Ceratodontiformes > Ceratodontidae > Neoceratodus > Neoceratodus forsteri. Next base: position 1,124,534,977 of record CM028129.1, on the reverse strand, counting down.
AGTAAATAGCACCACTTGTAGTGCTGTTTACTGCCGATGCAAACTTTTGAACATGCTGATATGCCTGTATGCAGGATGGGACCCCTTCATTTGCATGTCCACAGGGTTATGTCAGTGCCTGGGTGCTAACTGGTTTTGCATACGCTACAGAGGCCTCTGAATGTAACCCACCCCCTCACAGCAACTGCCACAGACCCAGATAGTGCCGGTGCAAATGCTGTTAGGGCCAGTGTTAACCTTTGGATATCTGACCTCTGATATCATAATACTCTTCTTGTGACATCACAGTTGTTATTTGGCAAAAAACTGTGATGTTGTAACATTATGACTGGAGGTAAGGAATAAGATGTAGGGGTAGGTGAACTCTGAGCAGCAAAGACCCTTTTTTGTGCAAACTTCCATAGTAATAAATAATGGTGAGGAGAAATGCATCCAAGATATAGGAAACTGTCTGTGTTTTCAAAGTATTTTTGGAGGCATCATCAGTTATTTAAATAAGACACAAAACAAAGTTTTAGTAAAAGTAAAATACGTATTTTATATTTCTAACTCTTGGCTTCATTAAAATGTGTTACACTTCAGTATGATGCATTGCTAAGAGCAGGCCACTTTATGATCTAGGGCAAGTTACTTGTCCTCCCAAAGCTACATTTTTCCCCTTCCCCAGATGTCAAATTGGACCCCACTATAACTGAGATGTTACATCTGTATCTGGCCATCCTAGGTCAATGAACTGTATAATTAAAAAAGAAAATGTAAAATAAAATTGAAAATAAATTATGCTAGTTTTAGTAAGAACACTATGACTAATTTAGTGCACACTGCAAATTCTCAGTGTTCACCATTCCATGACGTTTCCTTCCCTCCCGTGATGCATTCTTCTGTGTTTTTGCTCCCTCTTTGGGTCCTATTGGCACTGCCTTTTATTCTGCAAAGATATCCCCCCATGCTGAATCTGACAGCACATCTGACCATGTTCTTCTCCATGTTCAGGTCCTGTTAGCAGAACTGAAAGGGAAGAATGAGTTCTTTGCTGTGAAAGCACTGAAGAAGGACGTGGTGTTGATTGACGACGATGTTGAATGCACCATGGTGGAAAAACGAGTGCTCGCACTGGCCTGGGAGAATCCATTCCTTACTCAACTCTATTGCACTTTTCAAACAAAGGTATGGCTCACTTATAATTAATTTGCCTGACTTTTTTACTGTGTTATATTGAGTAATATTGAACTACTTGTAATTTGTAATCTGATTTGTCTGATAACAGCCAATTACGCAGCGTGTAGTTGCTCACTAACAGTTTCTTACCATTCTTATCTAAATTTATGAATGGTTAGTCCAGCAAGAGCAGGCACAATGTCACAGTTTCCTACATAACAACTGCCCTTGAATTGTACTCCTTCCTACAGAATTCTGCAGGATCAGGTATCTGATCCTGGTGGGCTCCACTGTACATACACATTTAGGAGTTAAATGAAACATTTGAGTCATCGAGTTCCTTCCACGATTTAGCACTTTATGCTCTGAGGTGTTACAGTATTTATATTACTAAAAATGTCAGGATGTACTGCAGGAAAGAGGGCAACACCCTCGCACTGCTGTAATGCCACCTGGGAGATCATGGGTGACTGTACAGCAAGATACGCACAGCCATATTGGATGGAAGCACGAGCAGATTCTGGCATGTCGTGTGTTACTGCACCTTGAGCATCGCATGCTAGCCCTAGGGGAGGGTAGAAAAAAATGGAAAAAGAGATGGTGGCTGCTTGGCAAACTGAGTCATACCTTCCCCCACGGATGCCTTGGATCCCAATCCTTCATCTCCTACCTTGGCCACGCTCCTCTGAGGGACCACAGTAGCTGGCCAGATATGGTGAGCACACCTGCTGAGTAGTGAAATGGCAACACCAACCCCAGAAGCTAAATCTGGAGAGGTTACCAGGCTACAATACAGCAGAGGCTTGAGGAGTGTTTTGGGCTGGCATTCTTTGGCAAATGATGGTCGGAAAAGATGCAAACAGCATGCCTGAAAGGAGGAGAAAAATATGTTAGAAGAAAATAACCAAGTACCATTTCCCTTCCAGGGTTACTTTCCGGAGCTGCAGAAGGACTTGTAGGACCACAGTTGTATTCTTGGTGCTAGCAGTTGGGTTGAGAGCCGTAGTAGGGGAGGGCAAATTTTCAGGCACTGAACATGCAAGACTGTTCATTTTCAAGGACTGTTGCACCCTTACATATAAGAGGAACTTTTAAGTTACTTAACAGTTTCAAAGCAGTGGTGACATTTGAAGCTGCTGTGCTCTATAGCTCAGGGCTCCACGTTAAAAAAGTTTGTTAGGTAGCCACTTTGGCCACCAGTCAACAATCTAACCAGTCAAAGTAAAATTTCTTATAGCAAAAATGTGTGATTTTGGTAATTACATTAGTCAGTGCTAGGTTACTTCAGCTAATATGGACTGCTGCTTCAACACAGGATTTGTAATAAAAAAAACATTGCTGATATCTGCACAAGTTATTCCTACTAACATCCTTTGTAGCCAGCCCTAATGTTGGAGTAACACACTTACAATCTCTGTAAGCTTTAAAACAATATGGTCACCAACATGACTGCCCTGTGGTTTTATATAAATATCTACATCAGTCAAAATATTTTGTAAATTGAAAAACAGGTGGGTGACTGCCAATCTCCTGGGTAAAACATTTTGAATTTTCAAGATCCTGTTTGACTTAGATAAACTATTTTTTACTTTTACCAAGCGCATGTCCCCCACAGGCAGGCAGTCAGACCATCACCTTCCAACCCACTCCAAGATCCCCCATAGATTATTTGGTCTGTGTGAGGCCAGAGTGTGCTGCCACCATCAGTCAGATGACTGCCATTTTTATGCCTGGATTTTTCCTCTCGTTAGTCTGTCCCACAATGCTGGGTAGCATCCTGACATTCCATTCACATATCCACAGTGACATTCCTATGGAGGAACAAGGCTGCCTGACTCAGTGAAGTTTTACTGTGGCAGCTGAATTGGTGCCAGTCCCACCCAGACTAAGAGCCCTGCCATGTGGCAGTGCCACCCCAGCCCCCCTTATGGCCACCCATGCCAACTTCTGAGTCAACTTCCAAACCTAGGTCACTGGCATGGGACCACAGCATACTTCCAGTGGGCCAGCAGGCTCTCCCTTTGTACTTTGTCTCTCCTATTCTGAGGAGATGCAGCAGCTAGCTTTGAGGAAGTTGGAAATAACTAAGCAGTAGTCTGTTGGGAACCAAGTGGGCCTTGTCTTATCTATAAAGCTGAGAGAAAGGAGTCAGACAAACTAGAACCTATTCACAGAGAAGGAACTAGAGTCAATATTTTGTGTAATACCAATGTATTATAAAGGGTAAACAGCTGGTGATGCATCCTTTTCCAAGAGAACTTGTTTATCAAGTTTAGCCTTTCACATTATGAAACTGGGTATCAGGGTGGGGAAGGGAGCAGTCCTGATGCTCATTAGCTAATAGCAAGGGCATATGTTGTGCTACAGGCGATTGATGAGGGGCATATTACTGAAGGGTAATTCTGAAAGAAAGAATTGTCAGGAGAGAGTTGGAGACCCTGTTGGGAGTGAAGATTTGGGACCCTTTGACTCTGGGTGAATACAGTTGGGTGCTGTTCTGCACTGTAAGTAGTTGTGTAAAAAAGAGAAGATAATTTTACAAGCAGCTTTAGCAGACCCCTTTTACCCAGGATTCTATCAGCACAGATACCATTTGGAAGAGAACCTGAAGTGATGGGTCCAGTAGAGTAAAGAAAACTCCGAATGTGAGGTTGCATACCAGTGAGAGGTGGGGGAAATGTCGTAGGCTGGCAGTGCTGGAAATGGAAGAAATTTACAGGGGGAACACATCACCTATTATTTAGGATCACATATACCTGTACCAGACAGGAATCTGGTGAAACTTTTCCTCGTTATATGTTGCATTTTTAAACTTTATTTAGTCAGTTTTATGCCTTTTGGGTGTGCATTATCAGAGGAGCAGTCTTTCCCCATTTGCTTCTGGAACTTAGTCTTTCAGTTGCACTTCCAGAACTGAGTTACCCTGCCCCCCCGCTCCATTTGGCAAAAATTAATTCAGCAAAGGGCTAGGTTATGTGAAAAACATGGTGACAGCTGGTGAGATTTTCTTCTCCACACACATGCAGTGTGTCAGACTGGCAGTTATAAGGTGTGCAGACAACATTACTGACAGCCACATAGAAACAGAAGGATCGTCCTTGGGGATAAACCCTCTGCTGATGGCCAAAATGGCTGCTAGTTGGTGCCATTAGTTTGTGAGTAGGTGTCAGCCACAGAGCAGGAAATGTTCTTTAGGATGAATATTATAAAAAAAGCCCTATAACATACAGTGGGTAGCGATATCTAGCTGACTTCTCTATGCAAGCTACACCAATTCTCTCTTTTGTTTTGCCAACAGGAGCATCTTTTTTTTGTCATGGAATATTTGAATGGGGGAGACTTGATGTTCCATATTCAGGACAAGGGCCGCTTTGATCTCTACAGATCAACGTAAGTTTTTCTTTTCATACTCGTGGTATTATTTTATGTACAAAAAAGCACTGATGCCTTCTGAACTTAATAAAAGGGACACTGCTGAGTAGCTTCCAACCGCAGACCCAAATAGGGCATTATAACCCCAATGGGTTTGACATCTCATCAAACACAGAAAGTCCAAAAACATCTAGTGGGAAGAGCACTGCTTTTAAAGCACATGTGACTGTTCTATTTACTACTGATAAATGCTTCATGACATATCAAGGGGTGCACACACAGTCTATAAATGCCTACAGTCCTGTGAATAGTAATGTACTGCTTCCCTTTGTTGTTCAGTAGTGGGCGCTCTCTTCTATGCACACTATGCACAGTCAGATTCACACTAGTGGCCCAGTACAGATACTGATATGTGTAAATCAGCAGCTATATAGAATTTAAAATATATGTTTTATATATATTTATGCAATGGGGTGGACACTTAACTTAGATAAATCATGTATCTCATTGCAAAACAGTAAGCAGTGAGGTAAGTAAGTAATAAGCCTCAGCAGGGTGTGCATTATAGGATTTTAATGCATGCTCCGGGGGTGTAGTAAGGCACAAGGCCAAAGGCTGAGTGTCCGTACTCCCCTGGGAAGTGCATTAAAATCCTATGATGCACACCATAGAGGGATTTCTTGTGCTTATAAAATGGCTCTATATAGGTTTTTGGGGAGGAAAATGAAATCTGGCACCGGACCGTGCATTTATAGAGATTTAATGCGTGGTCACGTGTCTCTCAACCAGTGAAATTTCTACGTTTTTTCTACCCATTTTATAAATGCATTTATATAACACGTGTGTACTGAAAAACAGCAAGCTAAAAGGTGTTCTCTTTACTCAGCATAGCAAGATAATATCTTGCAAGGTGTAGGGTATGTCACGACGCATAATGAAACAATCACAGAGCAGCTTTAACAATACTGATGACATCACAATAACTATGCGCAGCACTAAAGCCAGCATTTGAAATCAAACTGAAGCAGTTATATTTTCATACAAACAGAAGATTTAGAAGATATAACTACTATACTGATACAGTGCATGGTGGAACACTGTTGTAGATGGAATTCAGTCCCTAGAACAGGGTTGTTGTGCTGCACTAGCGACAGCACTACTACAGCACAAGATAGAACATCTTCACACATGCCTATTCCTGAACCTCTGTTCTCCGTGAAGCAACCACAGCAGTGAGAGCTGTCTGGGAAGTGAGCAGCACTGGGGGAAAAAAAAAACGCTGCTGTAAGGAGACAATCTTGTTTTTATGGTTCCCTGTACACTATATGAGCATACAAAAAAGCCAGCAGATACAGTCCATACATTCTGTGGAGCCCTGTCTGTTTTACTGCAGCTGCACCCCCCCCCCCCACCACCACCACCACCGTAGGGGTCGACACATGCAGATTTTCTCTGGGCCAGACAATCACCAAGTCATGGTGCACATCAAGGCCTCACATCTCTCAGGACATTCTAGCATCTATAGAAACTACATAGCAACCTCTACAGTACGCGGAGGTATAAACTAATTATAAAAGATTTTGTATAAGCAACCATACATATACAAGATTGTTTCAGTCGAGAAGTTTCTGTGGTAACAAGTCTCCTCGAGCTGCACTATTGAGGCCTCGTTATCATGGAAACCTCTCAGTTGAAACACAGCCTTGTCTATGATTGCTCATACACAATCCACTATGTTACATAAATCAAATCTACAACAGGCTGACTTATGAGTTATGGTCCTGCCCACTCACATTTGAAGATAAACTGGACATTTTGAATTAGCCTATTGCATATCTCATGTTAAACAGTTGCACTTATCTCAGTAGTTGCTGTGTCACACACCCTCTCTAGCCAGCACTGCTTTACTTACACATACTTTCATTTTCTTGTTCCTCTGCTGAGCCACTATTGTAGTTCCTCAGAAGTCCAGTCTTTTCACCCCCAATACTTCCATCATGGCTATTGTGCACAAATTGTCACATTAAAACATCACCTGCCAACACTGGGAAAAAAAATGTCATCATTTTACCTTGTCCTCCGTCTGCACGCTCCCCTCTCCAAATGCTGCAGCTACCAGCCCTGCTGGCTCCACTGCTACTGCTCCAGTCCTATAGCACTCTGGTCCCCAGTCCCTTCCACCTGCCCGCTTGCTCCCCACTCTCAAACAAGGCACACCAGGTGCTGCTTACATCTCCTAAACACACACAGTCCTTTCTTTGTTTTTTTTTTAATTTTGTCAAGAAAGACTCACAGACTGCTGCCAAGCACTCCCTCACATTCTGCTCCTATTACTAGCACTTGCTCACTCTCTCTGTTCACTCACTTTCTCACCAGTAAAAGTCCATAACCTAACAGTATTTTTTAAACAAATACAAACAAAAAAAAAAAAAAACTTATTCATTTGCTGCCTCCTGCACCACGGAATTCCACCGGCACTCCCTCACTAAACTGTGCCGCCATGTTTCCATGCAGATTTTCTCTGGACCAGACAATCACCAAGTCACAGTCTCACACTGCTCAGGACATCCTAGCATCCGTAGAAACTGCCTAGCAACCTCTACAGTAAGTGGAGGTATAAACTAATCACTAAGTCCACTCAAATAACTTTTTTTTTTTTTTTTTTAGATAAATAATTTATTGCAAACAAATCTACCACCATGGTTCAAAGTGGTCCCTATTGCATAAATGGAATATGCAGTGCAGGCCAGTTTGATACATAGTTTATCTGTATTTGTGCAGTTTGACCTCTGCCCCCTCACTCGTGGCTTACTTCACTTGTGAGGTTACCCAAGATCAAACAGCATGAGATTATATTATTATCATTATTATTACTGTTGGAAAGATTATCATATTGAGGAGAGGAGGTGGAAACTGGAGTCACTTTCTTGACTGGCCTTTAAATTTGGCATACCCCACCAATACTGGTCCCCAACCACAGGGCCAGTAGAGAACAGGAAATATTCAGGAAATTATCTCATCCCTCTAACCAAATTCAAGCTGCATTTTAAAAGTCAGTCTCTCCTCAAGCTCCCCCCCCCCCACATGGGGTTATAAAAAATTAGAGCCCAGGTAACCAAGTGACTTTTCAGTAAATATTTGAAATAATTCAAAGTACATTACTTAAAGCACATGGGCTAAAATGTTGTTGCAATGTGTAGACTAACAATCTTCATACAGTCACAAGTATAAAAAGCATATTAAAGTTCAAAATATGTGTCAAACATAGAAGGTATCTTCAGTCTGTACAGTATTTGGAAAAATGAGTTTCTGTCGAAATGCATTCTGTTCACTAAGTTTGAGATAAAGTGGGGCTCACTAACCCAAAACAGTAGATGTATGTTAGGAGGCAGTATAGCGCAGTGGTCTAAGGCTCTGAGCTACAAATCTGGTGACATCCAGCAGACCAGACCTGGGTTTGAATCCCACAGCTTCTACTTGCATACTGTGTGACCCTGAGCAAGTCACTTAACCTCCTTGTGCTCCCAGGTCGTCCTGTAAAAAAGCTTTCAGCTTAGTGTGCTATACCTGGTTAAACAACTAAGTAAATAAAAATAAATGCTAACCCAGTCTCGGTCTGAGAGATGAATGTGCTCTCATCTCTCCACAGGGCCTGGACTTTTTCTGCAAAAGCTTCAGCAGCTTCTGTGTTTGTGAAGTGGTGATGTTTGCCCACTGCAACTCTCTGCAGGTGTGCAGGGAACGAATAGGAACTGGTCTTGACAGTCATTATTCAGTAAATAGTTGCACACTACTCTGAGCACACCCACAACATACAAAAGCTGTGTCAGCCCCTACTGGCTCGGTTCTTTTTTTTCCCCATCTTTGTATCACACACTGTGGCTGCAGATGGCAAAACCATGGCTCCTAAAGACCACCTGGAACTGAGTCAGAAAAGACTGATGATATGGAAAAGGGGTATACGCTTCTGCGTCTGTAGTCCTTAGAATTAAGAATTATCAATCCTACATGGCTAAGTATGATTACTCACTCTGGTGTCAACTAAAACTATTATTAGAAAGTTGCCATTGACAGCCTCAAAACAGGATTTTTTGTAGGTTATTTCTGAAGGCTTTGAGGTACAATAGCCCCCAGAGCAGAGCTGCCTTTGATGTTTCTGTCACCAGGATGGCAGCAGTAGGAACCTGCACCAGAAGGCACTCCTGAATCAGAGTTGCTTTTGTGAACAATGTTCAAAAAAGAAAAGTTAGGAATATGTCTTTCAATCAGTCATAGCTCTTTAGTCAGAATGCAGATGAGGCCCTCAAAGAGTTCAATTACAAGAAGTCAGCCCTGAAAGACATGAAGAACATCTGCACCACTCCTTACAGAGGAAGGGGACGTGGGTTCTTCTGTCATCACCATTGGCCCTTTAGTGACAGACCTAGCCAAAGCAAATGGGGCTTCCATCATCAGGAGAAATCCTGGACTTTCCAAAGAAAGCAGAAAACACCCCACTCACTGTGGGATTCCCCAGGGAGCTATCGTATGCCCCATCCTCTTCTCCATTTTACTAAATGACCTGCCCACTTGTCTTTGTTGAAATGGACATCCACATGTATCAATCAATCAATCAAAATTTATTTATAAAGCACTTTTCAATAAATCAAAGCGCTAATACATAACAAAAGATAAAACATCAACAATAATAAATAATAACATAAACAATAAAATGTCCATAAAATGACCATAAAATAGTCAATTCAAATGCCAGTGTAAATAAATAACTTTTCAAAGACCTCTTAAATGATTCCACGGACAGGCACTCTCTAATCTGACGAGGTAGAGAATTCCACAGGGTTGGGCCATAAAAGAAAAAGGCCTTGCCCCAGATGATTGAAGACGAACCCTGGGAATCTCTAGCAATCCCTCACCAGTGGAGCGGAGTGGGCAGAGAGGGTGGTAGGGACAAAGGAGATCTTGCAGGTAGCTCGGTCCCTGACCGTGTAGGGTCTTATAGGTCAGCAGTGCGACCTTGAAGGTGATTCTCCACTGCACTGGCAGCCAGTGCAGTTCGCGCAGCACAGGTGTGATATGGCAAGTTCTTGATAACCAAGTCAACAACCTGGCTGCTGTGTTCTGCACCAGCTGCAGGCGATGGAGATCTACCCCCAGCAACCCTAGATATAAAGCATTACAGTAATCAAGGCATAAAGAAACAAAAGCGTGAACCAACACAGGAAGGTCATCATGCGGAACAAGGTGTTTTATCCGGGCGATATTCCTCAGATGGTAAAAGGATGACTTGACAGTGGCCGACACCTGCATCTTCAGTGTCAGCGCACTGTCAAAAATAACGCCCAGATTTCGCACCTGTTCAGAAGGTCTCAACTGGGTATCCCCTAATAAGAGACCAGAGGGGACCCCAGGAGTCAACTTCTCTACATAATGACCCGAGTCCACTACCAACACCTCAGTCTTATCCGGATTTAACTTCAACCAGTTTGCACTCATCCAGTCCTGAATCTCAGCGAGGCAGTTGTTAAAAACCAACACTGCATCACTTTGTTCGGATACAAAGGACATATAGAGCTGAGTATCATCTGCATAGCAGTGAAAACTCAGCCCATAACGCCTTATAATGTCTCCCAACGGCAGCATATACACCATGAACATCATGGGGAAAAGCACAGAGCCTTGCAGCACCCCACAGGACAGAGCAACGGGAGCAGAAGAGAAAATCCCTGAAACTACCCTTTGACTTCTGCCTGTGAGGAAAGAGTGGAACCATCTGAGGACTGTCCCTGACAATCCGCAGGCGATCCAGCAACATCCCATGGTCCACAGTGTCAAACGCTGCAGAGAGATCAAGGAGAACCAAGATCGAACGGCTCTTCCGATCTCTCACTATTAGGAGATCATTAAGTACCCGAACTAATGCAGTCTCGGTACTATGCCTCTTCCTGAAACCAGACTGGAGAGGATCATAGACTTCATGGGTGGTAAGAAAGTCATTGAGCTGCAACGTGACTACTTTCTCAATAACCTTGCCCAAAAAGGGCAGGTTAGAGATCGGTCTGTAGTTAGCGAGGCAATCGGGGTCAAGGGAAGGTTTCTTCAAAAGGGGTGTCACGACAGCCTCCTTCAAAGTCTCTGGGAACACCCCTTGATCCAAAGAACTCCAGACTATCCTCGCAAGGACTGGTCCAATCACATCCATGCACCCCACAAGGAGGCACGTAGGACCAGAATCCAAACTACAGCAAGTCAGTCGCAAGCCCTGGACAATCTTCATGATATCCATGATCGCTGGCTGGTCAGAATCCATCCAGGCAGACCGAGGGCATATAACTCCGCATTGGTCACTGCAGTGCTCGTTTGAACGTATGCTGCGGATCTCCGACCTGATTGATGACACCTTATCATCAAAGAACCGAGCAAACTCATCACACTGTATTTGTGAAAAGGCTCTCTGACCCTGCAGACAGGCTGTGATTGCACAGTCTGTCAACAGTCCGGAAGAGCTGAGCAGGTCGGTTTCTTGATGCAGTAATCTCCCTGGACAGGAACTCTGCCTTCTTATGGGAGATTACTGATTGATAGTCCACACAATGGGCCATCAATGTAAGTCTGTCACTCTCCAGGCCAGATTTCCACCAACAACGCTCCAATCTTCGCCCCACTCTCCTCAACTCCCTCAATGTCCCATCAAACCGAGGGTGGGGGGGGGGCGAACACAGACGGGTGCAATGGAATCCAGTGCCCATAGCACCTTGTTATTATAGTGCACTACTAAAGCATCTGGTTCCATGCACTCCATAGGCCAACCCGATAGGTCCAGTACCGCCATCAGACCCTCAGGGGTAACTCCCCTCAAAGGGCGATACTGGACCATCTCCAAAGGGGTGGGTCTCATAAGGGGGGTCACGAAATTGAACCCTATAGAATGATGGTCAGACCACCCAACTGGTTCCACCACCAGTTCCGTGATCTCCATCCCCAGGGTGAACACCAGATCCAAAGAGTGACCCTGAATATGGGTAGCAGCGTAACCACCTGTGTGAAGCCCAACTAACTCATTAGTTGGAGAAAGTCTTGACCAAACTGCGAGAGTTCATCATCGACCCAGGCATTGAAGTCCCCAGGACCAACCACCTGGAGGGCTCCAGCACCAGGTCAATAATGAAGTCTGCGACTTCTTGCAGAAAAACGTTCTCGTTTACTGGGTGGACGGTTAACGAGTAGGATTCTGCAGCCACACCTGCTCCCATGATACACTCAAAGGATCTAGGGGACACCACTGGAACCTCTACAAGGCCCAATTCCGATTTAAAACAAATAGCGACCCCCCCCACCCCTGCGATCCAACTCGGGCGATGTATTGACCAGTCACCGGCTGAAACGGGGTTGACTCCAAATGGGACCAGCATTTTCGGCCCAGCCAGGTCTCGGTAATGCATGTCAGGTCAGGATGATTCAACAAGATCAGCAATAATCGCTGTCTTGTTTTTTATAGACCTGGCATTGCATAACAATGCCCGGGTTGGATGAGAGGCCCTGGAGGATCAGGCTACATGCCCACTCTCAGTGGAGCCCTTGGGTATGGGAACCAGGCAACGCACTCCTCTATCCTGGGCCCATTTCACCCCAGGGCGTCTCCCTGACCTCACCACCCTTATTCGCCCACTGCGCTCCCCCCCACCCCCGTAGCCGGGTGACCCCCCCTCCACATGTATGCTTATGACACCATATTATGTGCTGCTGGTGATTCAGTTGGTGATCCGGAATCATCAGTGCACCATGTCTTTCAGTGCCCAGTGCTGGCTCCAGTCAGACCAGTTAATCGTTATCCTTTTGTGCTAGTCAGTAGCTTGCAAGGCTCATCTGCCCCAGTTTTTAAAACCCTGAATGGTACCCCACTTGGTGAGGTTTCTCGTTTCAAGGTCCTTGGGGCATGGCTGGATAGATGCCTAGACTTTACATCAGTGTCATCCATAAAAAGCTCTACCTCAAACCTCAGTGCCCTTTATTGCAGTAAAGAATGCCTACCCCTCCTTGTTCACATGAGAGTCTCCTTAAAGGAGAACTGCGCTGAACCTGTAAGTCATTTTTCCCAATAGAAGCTGCTTTTTTAAGTGCTGGTTAAAATTCTGTTATTGCTTAATCTATACTGGCCTTCCAGTAACGTCAGTGGGTGCTTCTGCTTTACACTCTAGTGGTAAGTACCATTTTAGAACTGAATGATGTGGTTTATAGACTTCTATATGAGGAGAACATAAAAACATTGTGCCAACAATAGAAGCGTAGAACAAGGACATAAGCTACATCATACAGTTCTAAAATGGTTCTTACCTGCAGCATGTAAATCGAAAACACCTACTAAAATAACTAAAAAGCCTGAATAGCTAGAGCAATAACAGAATTTGAACCAGTATTTTAAAAAAAAAAAATACTGCTTCTGCTGGGAAAACTGACTTATAGATTCAGTGCAGTTCTCCTTTAAGATGATTCTTCACTTGTTTGACTATGCATGTGTGGTTTACAGTGCTGCCCCCAATTCTTCCCTTACTAGGCTGGACCCTTTTTATTTTCTGTCTTCTACTGTTTTACTACTAATCCCCTCCCCCTTACCCACCACTCCTCACTCTGTGCTAACCTCTCTCTCTCTGTCTGTCTGCTTGTGTCCAGGCACCTCTGTCATTGTTCCTGTTTTCTGTCCATATTCTGTTTCTTCTCCCTGCCTCCTTCCATATTTATTCTTCCTTCTCTGTGCTACCCCATCAAACTACCTACTCCAGTCTGCTAACTCTGGATCTTTTAGTGTTCCTTGCCACAAAACTACTGCTGCCTTCTCCTTCTGCCTTCCTTCCTTTTGGAATAATCAACTTACTTAGCTCCACCTCTTTTCCTCCTACTGCTCAGGAAAATAGCTCACTTTACACACTCCTATTCCTGCTCCTAGATCTTCCAAGAATCAGTTGTCTCTAAAGAGTCATCCTTTTTTTTGTCTGCAGGCCAGAGACACTAGACCCCATAGAAAACAGAAATGTTGGTGACTGGCAGGATACATGCAGGCACCCACACACACACATGGCATCTGCAAGCCCATTGGTATTCAGCGATGCCAGCCCCAACTGCCTCAGTTCCTTTTTCCCCTGCTGTCAAAATTCAGAGTGTAATTTTTCCTCGTTCAGGACTAGAACTTTCAGTTTGTGTTCAAAGAGCATTCTGATCTAGTCTGCTGCATTAATTCTTATAGTATTTAGCTAGTGTTCAATATTTTTGCAGTTTTTAACATTTTAGTGTAATTTTTAAGAAAAAAGGTTCCTCACAATCCAAGCACATTCATCCATTAGGCAGGTAGAGTGCCAGAAGTGGCAAGTTACTCAGGCAGTGCCTGACTGCCACTCCCCTCTGAGGGAGTGTTCTGGTACCAGGTGATTTTATGCCTGGGAGGGAAAGCAGCCCTTCTGGAGTCGAAACAAGAAATGGTCCAAGTCCACCCAAGCTCATAACTGGGTTCCAGGGCCTGATCAACCTTTACCTCCTCTTCCTATAGAAAACATTAAAAACCTTGGCTGGGCTCTCACCACTCTACACGGAGGCATTCACCTTCGGTGGGCTTAGATTCACCATAGTCATCTTCCTTGATCACACTGAATTTCCTGAGGCCCATGGAACCAGTTCCTCTGTCTCTAATTCTCTCCCTGCTTGATGGCAGCTATTCGGATGAGCAGTTTGAATCAGCTGTTCCCCAAGAGCTGCCCAATTGCCAGAGCACCCTGATGACAGTGATTCTGTTGGTGGTGCCAGCTTTAGTTCAGGCAGAGTGTCCTTAACATCTTTGTTGGTGCCTTTTTTGTTTCCGTTGAAGTCAGATGTGCTGACTCTTGTGTCTGTGCAGAGACCTGCAATGGCAGTGCCAGTTTCTGTGCTGACCTTCGTGCCACCCTTGGTGTTGGTACCACAGTCAGTGCAAACCTCATTGTTAAGGCCAGTGTGACTCCAGTGATGAGACCAATACCATTGCCGACATCGACACCACACTTTTTTCCAGTCTGTCCATCATTATACTAAGTCCTGACCTCATAATGGACTCTGATACTTATGAAGAATCTCCCTTGGAGCCAGCAGAACCTGCACCAGCTGTGCTTGTCAGGATCCCCCAGAAGGATCTCTCTTGTCAAGCTCTATTCAAGAACCTACAAAAGCTCTTAGATTTGAGGCAGTAGCTACCGATGAGGCTAGGAGGATTCAGTTGGACTTTGTAAATGTGCCTGCTATGCCTTTGTCTCTGGTAACTCAAATCTAGCCTGCTCTAGAGGCCCTTATGGAGGGAACTTGGTCCTGATCTATATTTTGTCTAGCAGGGAACTAACAGAGACAAAAATCATAGTTTTGAGTAAAGGATTATCCTTTTGTCCTCATGAAAAACTTGATGATTTTGAGGTTAAATTAGAACTAAATCGTTTTTATAGAAAACTCAGACTTAGATATTTTTTTGAAAATACACCTTTGGATCAAGGAGATTTATTCATTTATTTAGTTTTTGTTGACCGGGTAAGTACAGTAGACAAATCCCTGCCTATTTTCAGGCACGAGGGGAAGGGGATACGGATGAATGCCAACTGACCTTAAACCAGATTAAGCTATTGGTGGTATTTTTTGTGGATGGAGGAAATTTGGCCATTGCACCAGGGAAATTTCCCTGATCTTTAACATCCATCTGAACTACCACCAGAACAGGCAGATGGGACCTCAGTTTAATGTCTCATTCAAAAGAGGGCACCTCAGGAGTGTAGCACCCCTCTTATGCTGCACTACAGTGTCAGTATTGGGATATTAACCCAAGTGCTTGGTGTGGGGATAGAACCCACAGCCTACTGATCTCCCGGCCTCAGAGGCGAGTGTGCTACATGCTGAGCCATTGACACTGCTAATGATCTAGGGATCCTAGAGTAATGGAGAAAAATTGTATATTTTAAGTCAAAGACTGATGTTAAAACCTCAGTTTCTACCGCCATGGGACATTCCATACATAATTGAAATATATATTGCATTAGTGAATAAAGATGTCGAAAATTCATTAAAAAAAGACCTCAATGTGGACAGGAGGACTTGGTTCAACCTCACTGCAGCAGAATTTGGAGCTTTACAAATGTAGCCCATGTGCCATGAGCCAGTGGGCTACTAGCCCTGCCTGTTGACCTGCGCACGGGTTGAGGCCTGGATCCTGCTGTGGTGGTATTCAGGGGGTTCTATCCCAGAAGATAAATGAAAATGGTTTGGTGCCTCCACCCAGAGTCAGTTGCAGTGGACCAGGTGTGTGACTGGTACAACCCCCTGGGATGCTGTAATTACCCATCTCCAAATCAGCAAGAACACTTCTATACTATTTCTCTAACCAACTCCGCTTTTCTCCAAATTAAGCCCTGTGAGGGGCCTTAGATGCTTTCTCCTGTAGCACAGAGCCCTCCTGACTTGATCAGAGCCCAGTCACAGACTGAATGAACTGCTCAGAGTCTCTGGGATTTCCCTTGACAACCCTGCCCTCTAATTGGCTGCCTCCAGTCATCAATCACAACATTGAGTCCTCTTGGGTTATTGATTTGTTGTGTCTCTTGGAGCCTGAAAATAGTTAACACCTTCTCCCATGAGTCCTTTCAGACAGTTTTGGGCACCTAGATAGCCTATTGGCTATCCAGTTTGGGGTCGTAGTGTCACAACATAGCTGCAGGTAAACATTGATATGCAGTCCCATTTAGTGTCCCCACTCCACAGGGTCCGTGCAGCCAGATTAAACATACTTAGACACTGATTCTCACTCTGATTTGTAGTAATTCCTTTGTCCTTCTCCCCCCAT
Source organism: Neoceratodus forsteri (assembly GCA_016271365.2). Taxonomy (NCBI): domain Eukaryota; kingdom Metazoa; phylum Chordata; order Ceratodontiformes; family Ceratodontidae; genus Neoceratodus; species Neoceratodus forsteri. The sequence continues at coordinate 1,124,518,605 of CM028129.1, read as the reverse complement.
GGCACCTGTCGTAGGGTTGTTGGATCAGGAGACAATTAGCAGGCATACATCAAGAGTTTGTGCATAAAAAATGCCAGGATGGCATTTATCATTTTATTTTTTTCACTTCATCAAATGATTCAGGTTCTTACAGAAGAGAAGATTGTCATTAGTTCAGCTTCAAGAGAACAAATATTGTGTCCAGTAGTACTTAGTCGAGTCTGAGTAGGAACACCCACTCTCTTTCCTCTGAGGTCCTATCCCTCAGACTCTCAGTTCCAGACTGACTACCTGGTCTGGTCTCTATCTCACCTTCAGCACTCTAGTGGTAGGCTTTTATATATTTAGGTGGGGTCACCTGACCTAGCCATTATCTAATTTACAGAATATAGCTATCTGTGTTAGCCCATTGCATCAGGTAACCTATGTAAACTGTTTAATGCCTTACCCCACCCAGTGCCATAGTAATACATTTTTCCTAATATATAATATTGGACAACAATGGCCTAAATATTCCTAATCGTATCATCATTAGGTTTATTAAGGATTAAGTCCCTCCCATCCTGGAATGACCTCATTTCCTTACTTCTATAAAAGCAACCATTTCTGGGGCTGCCAACCCTATAGACAGTCCTGACTGCAGAATCAGGTAATGACTATCACTATTCTTTATGTATAGATTAAATGTATTCCTGAGTTGGAGAAGTGAATAGAAGAATAAGGGTGCATTCCTTATTTTCTTTCCCTTTGTCAACTTCAGGATACCAGACAGTAACTGAAAATAAACCGAAACAAAAGGAACAATGTTCTCTTGTACTTTTCTTTCTGTACGGGCTTTATTTCTTTAGCCCTCACCTTGCTTATTCTAATTTTCTAATATTCTAATTTACAAGGGTTTTTTTTGTCAGCTCAGGATACTTCACCAACTCTCTAATAACTTGCAACTTTGTGAGTTATACAAGCCGATGGCTGAAATATCAGCCGGACAATAAGCCTTTCAAAATGGCTCCTTTTAGACTATTTCTCTCCTAGGCCATTTTATCCCATATGTCACTCATTTATTTCCTTCAGGGACTTCCTTGTCCCCAGTATGCAAGCGCTACTCTGCACAGCTATATTTTATTTTATTCATTTTGAGCAAGGCTGCTCAAAGTAAAAGTGACATGCTGCCTCATTTTAACTAGTACACTGTTGAGAGAGAGAGAGAGCACTAGGAGTTAGAATGCTCCTATTTTCTGTTTATTTACTATTACTACTTCTCTCTTTTCTAAAGGGGCTTTATATTTCCTGAGGAGTGGGGCAGCTGCAGTTGCTACACTCTCAATAGCCCGAAGCAAGACAGTATGCAGAGCAGGTACGCCCCTCCGGTTATATGAGAGGGCATCAGTTTTATATTTAAGGTATAAAAACACCCCAGTCCCTCTCTTACTTGAGTGCTCACATGTGAACCACTATTGCAATATTTATTTATGCTTCAGAGCATGCTTCTGCTCCAAAGCAAACCACACCTACCTACTCCAAACAAGGAGCTCCTAATAAATCGCACCATGCAGTGAAAACAGTGGGGCAACCTGCTCCGATGCTCTGACTATGAGATATTTAAAAGCAGGGGCAGCTGAAAAGTGATTGCCGCCCTGCTTTGAGCTACTGGCAAAATAGCTCCTCTGGCACCTTGCAAGATGCTTAGTTTTTCCCTGTGCTCATTTGCCTTACTGGAATAAATAATAAAGCTCGCTCTCTCAGCTTACTTTAGACCCCACATTATAGGTATTGCACACAGTTTACAAACTTTACCATATTGATTGACGAGCAGGGCAGCTATAATTATATTCTGGCATTCTGCCAGCCACTTGCTATAACTGATCCACTATACTAGAGCAAGGAGCTGAATTTTCATTCTGTTCAGCTCCCTCTCTGTTGTAAACCCTTTGTTTATATTTTGCACTGATTAAAAATAGAATGGAAAGGCACATGAAGGTTGTGGCAGAGAAAGATGGCTGCAATACCCACTCGAAGGTTGTGACAGCCGTTGTTCCTGCATGCAAGAACTTCCCTTCACAAAACAGATTTTTATACAAGCTGCCTAGTCCTGTTTTTAGTCCAATTCAAGGTACTGCCACTGTAAATGTTTCTATTTACCATACCGGTAGTATGCCTGAATTTAAATATAGTGCTGTGGCACTACAAGGAGTGGGGGTTACATCAAGGCCCCCTACTCATCACAGGGAGCACCCTGTGACAGCACCATTTAACAGTTTCATAATTTCTTCTGCCTGTCGCTAGCTCCAATCTAAATAGTCTCCCAGAAGCAGCAACAGCCTCATTAATATTGATGAGGGGTGCTTATTAATATTCATGTCCCCCATTCTTTAAATGTGCCTAACGCACTCTAAACTTAATAAATCTGCTCCTCTCTCATCTCCCCCACGTATCCAATCCCCGTTCAGCTGAGTGAGGGGGTCAAGATCACCCTGAGGAACATCTATGAAGCCACATGGGAGCAGCACTCAAAAACGCACTTCTGTGCATGCGCGGACTGGAGGTCCTCCTAAAAACAAAACCCAGGACGCCAGCCCCACTGCTAGGCTCCCCACAGCCCCAGTTGGGCTAGAAAGGAAGTACAGGGCCCAAGGAAACGTGAGACTTAGGTAAGCCTCCCACGGGAGTGGGGGTTACACAAAGTTTAAAAATGATCAGAATATAGTAATTAAAAAAAAAAAGCGGACAACGGTGGAGCATTCCTGATTGATAGATCAGATGGCCCAAAGTCTGAAGAAGGCTTACACGGAAACGCTGGCGTATGTGCGTACCCCTCTCAGTATGCATGCTGCACTTTGGGCCACCTGATCTGTATGTATTCTGGAGCACTTTTGTAGTGCCTACAGATATTTATTTTATTATCTGTCACTTTTAACTGTCGCTGCAATCTGGATACCTTACCCTACTATTTAGCGACTTATTTTCTTTTGCGAAGTGATGTGCAATAAACTTACCCTATTCTTCACATATTGTGAGGTAAGTGTGCTATTTTAATATTTTAAGAGAACGTTGGGAAGAAGCCAGATTAATTGCAGTCAGTGCCACTTCGTGGTGGGATTTACTGTGTCCCATGAGTTTGTTGTTTGCTATTCCTGGAACATGCAATGCCATTTTAGTGCCATTCATAAGCAGACAATTATATATCCACAGCCCTACAATACCACAAACATAATAAAAAAAAAAAGTGTTCTTGACATAGCAGTCAACTTGGGGGGGGTGGTTGTAATCAGGCACCATGTAGCTTAAATGCTGATTTAAACAGATACAGCACCATGCAGTCATCACAGGACAAAACACTTTATTTAAATAGCCATGTAGTCAAGAAATCAAGAGTGAAATCAGTATGCAGCAGTACTGTGAAGAATGAGCGAACGGGATACAGCGAGACAGGTGGGGAAGCTGTAGAGCAGTCCATATAATGACGTCACTGGAGCACTCCCTGGGCCTGTAAACAGAGAGAGAGAGACTCTGCTGGCAGACTCAAGCACAGTACCACTGAAAAGATGAACCTCTCAGAAACGGGACCCAGTTTTAAAAAATCAACACATGCACTTTTGTTTGGACACCACTACACATCTTATGATAAGTTTTAGTGGTGGACTTTGTTGATCGGGAAAGGTGCTCTTTGAGGAGTCTGATAAGAAGGAAAAGATACTTCTCCCCCCCACACTCTTTTTATACACCTGGCTCCACAGGACTCTCTCACACAGGACCTAGGTACTCACCCTGTAACCACCCTTGGAGACCTCCTGTACCTTGCCTCTGTCCCTGGTGTCCCTCCTCTGCAGCTCCAACTCACCATACCCCCAGCTCTAAACCCTCCAAGGTGGGGCCACCAACTCCTAACCAGTGCTCTATCTATAATCTAGTGTATGGTCGGAGAGCAAGGAGGAATCAGAGGCCAGTCAGGCAGGTCCAGTATAGAGCGTGTTGGACAGTCCTGTTCCTGTCGTTGCCTTCTCTGGTGCCTGGGGTTTTTGCTGCCTTAAGTTCCCTTGGAGGTGTGGATGTCCAAGGATGTCCAGCGCGCAGTGGGCACACTTCTGCACCTGCCCGCAGGACATCTGCCGTCATCTACCTCCCCACTTCTGGACCCCTGCTTACTACACCACCCCCAGCTTCTGCTACGAGCTGCAAGTGCAGCTTGAATCAAGCCTACCCTCTCCAGGAGAGGAGAGCAGTCCTCTGGATGCACAATCCTCTCCTGCCCCTGCCAACCCCCGGCATCCCAAGTCTGTTCCCGAACCCGGGTCACTGGCATGGCGCGAGGTGTGGCATCCAGCGCCTCAACCCTCAGTGCCACCGGGCCGGCTTTAGAAGGAAATAATACTTACAGACAAAAAGCGTAACTAGACCAGTCCTCAGGGAGTTGAGGGGCTGTAGTTACTATCGAAAGTAGCAGCAATTTCATTATAAATCTAACCAGTGAAACTATCGGCAGCAGTGCAGATCAAAACCCTTCCAAGAGCAGCAAAACAAGCCACAACAGAAAGCATAGGTGACGGAAGCACCCAGCACTATCCTCTGATGGGGCACTGACCCAGTGTCCATTCCAGCTGCTTAAAACAGATCACCCCTCTCTGGTGGAAGAACATCTGGCCTTGTTCTTTAAGCAGTGGGAATCCATAACCATGGACAAGTGGATCCTGAAAATTGCTCAGAAAGGGTACTCCCTGGAGCTGGTAGTGAACACTCCTGATCATCCACTAGACAAGCAGTATATACTGACTGGGCAGATAGCAGACCTGCTATACTGAGACATTGCAGACATTTTGCAGAAGAGGGTAGTGGAGAAAGTGCCGGAAACAGAGAACAACAAAGGCTTCTACTCCTAGTACTTTCTCTTTCCCAAAAAGACTGGTGGCATGCGCTCAATCCTCCACCTCGGACAACTGAATGTGTATAAGAAACTCAAGAAGTTCAGGATGGTATCCTTGAGATCCCCACATCTCTATCTGAAATCCCAGGATAGGCTGGCATTTCTGAATACAGTATGTAGGGTGCTTATCAGCATACCCCTGTCGATCCAAAGCACTGCAGATATCTTTGCTTCTGTGTGGGCCTTGAACATGATCAGCTGAGTCCTGCCATTTAGGCTTGCTTTGGCACTCTGCGTCTTTATAGAATGCTTCATAGTTCTGACAGCACACCTCAAAGAGCAAGGGCTGCAACTATCTCCTTATCCGGACAACTCACTTGAATAGCAAACAGAAGCATTGTGAGAGGTGCATCACAGTTTCTGATGTCTGTTGGAGTCTTTCTGAATCACAGAAATCTCAGCTAGTCTCTTCACAAAAACTACAGTTCATAGGAGCTATCCTGGATATGACTTGAGTCCGATCCTGCCTCTCAAAGGATAGAGTGTACTCAATTGCCCACATGGCCTGCTATGTCAGAATGCACTCAGGTGACCATGCATTCCATGCAGCAAATGTTTGTCATTATTGCAACCACAAAGTTTACGGTGCCCTTGCTGGACTTCACTTGCAAAATCTCAGTGGATGCTCAGCACACAGTGGTCACAGGCATCCACTGTCTGACCACTCTATAAAGGTAACAGAAGCCTTAGCTTGCTCACTCCTGTGGTGGTCATTGAAGGAGAAACTTCATCAGAACTTCATCTTCTCCCCCTCCAAAGCTGCAGGTGACATACACCACAGATGCCTCCTCAATGAGAGAGGGGATTGCACACTGTCAGAATCACTAGACCCAAGGAACCTGGTCAGATTCAGAGACACATCTCTATATAAATGTGCTGGAGATGAAGGCAGTCCTGTATGGCCTCCAAACCCTGTCAGACCTAGTCAGTCACAAGGTAGTTAATCTCCAAATGGACAACAAGTATGTTGTGTATTACTTCAACAAGAAGAGACCAACTCTTATCTGTTCTGCAGGCTAGCAATACTGCAAAATCCTGCAGGGGTGAAAAGTAAGCAAAAGTAGCTCAAGAGAGCTAAAAGAACAAGGGCAGCACACAGCCACCTACTGCTTTGCCCTCATTCAGCTTGTACTATAGTACTGTGTACTTTGCTTCTGATATTATAAAAGAGTGAGCCACAGAAGTAGTGCTGGCCAGCAGGGGTTATGGACACACAGAGGAACTACTTGACATTAAAATACATTAAGGAGTTTACTTTGTTTTACTATTTTAACCTATAAATTTTATTTTTCACATCTATATACAATACACAACCCCATTTTATAAGCACAATAAGGCACTGTAATGTGTGCATTAGTCCGTTCCGATGCAGCCCAGGTGCTGGAGGCTGCCTTAATGCACCACTGGCATGCATTTGAACTGTCTAATGCATAGCCCACTGGGTCTTTTATAGTGTATACTGGGTAGATAGCTAACACTACTATATCATAGGTAATTGGTATGTATCGACATTTAGCCCATTTCTACTAGCCTAGAGCTGCCAAAAAACCTGTGCAAAAGGGCACTGTAAAAAAATTATCCTGTGTCTCTAAACCTTGAGAACAGGAAGGCATGAAGCAAGCTCTTTCCTCAATAGCTTTATGTTTTAGGGAGTTTCTGACCCCCTAGTCTACTGTGACATGATAACCAGCATATGTCCCACATTTGGTAGGGTATCCTGGTATCAACAAGTTGTTTACAGACCTCTGACATGTAACAAACACTGTGGAAAAAGTGGTGTTTCAAAAAGGACTCTGTATATTACTAGTATAAAATGATTTTCTGGAATGTGCAAGAAATATTATGTGGTGTAATCTTCCACTATCTTTGTTTTGTAAGACTAGGTTTTAAAAATAAAGAAATATTTCTACTGTGAGTAATCATAGAAACCGAAAGGAATCCTTGCCCCCATTTTTCATGCAGAGGTATAAACCAATACCTGAAAATAGCTTGCCAAGGGGAAAGAATATTATTGAGAATTGGTATAAAATTATTATAAATGAAAATACTATGAAAAAGGACTATGGAGTTTATCATTTTTATACCTCCCTGAATAAATTATAATATGTGAAATTCCTTTTGATAGGGTTCAGCCTGCTAACCCATAGACCCTGGAAAAAATGTTTAATGCACAAGCTTCTAGTGAAAAAAGAATTGGGTAGACAGTGGCTACATGTAGCAGTAGCGGAATTAAAAGTGATTTAATAAGATAAACTCTTTTTCGCTTGAGACTGATATTTCCATTGCTATACTAATAATAATAAATACCTAGGCTTTGTTCAGACTAATTCCCAATTATGTACAGCATCATTCTGGGCAAAGGTGATCCCCAAAATTTTGATGGGGTCTTTCCTAATTTTTATGTTGTCTTGCATGCACGTGAAAGCAGCATCTTGCGGTAGTAGCACATTCAGAGCTGTGTCAGTGTTGTGGTGAATACAAGGAATGCTTTAGTGAGTGCATCCCTCAGCCACCAATTAACAAGCATGCTGGCGATGACAGCAGTTTCAGAGAGAGCCACGGAGTTGGAAGAAATCTGCTGCTCCAGTGAGGTGCAGTTTCCTCACTGGAGTGTCAGATGACTAGGCTCCTTTACATGCCTTTCCTGGTGAAACATTCCAGTAAATAGAGCCGCTTCTGTCACCCGCCACACAATCCCCACAAAGCCGACACTGAGGATGCCCCATCTGCGTGTCGGCATGTCTCCAGTTCAATTTGTTGATGACGGGGCTGCCCAATCCCTGTCAGCATCATGTCTCCCCCCAACTCATGGTACACTGAGAGCCCACCCCAGTATGCCCAAAATCATGTTTGCTGCCTGTAATAAAAGAGAACAGTCCTCGAAATCTGGTTTCCTTTTTACCTGTAAAAATCCCTTTGTCATCCTGCCACACCCCTTCCCAACCCACCTAGTAATACCCCACCCTCCCTGCAGCCCCCACCCCATACTTACCTCCAGTGGGCCAGCATTGCGATCTTCTGTGGAGCTGGAACACGTCTTCACTCTTCAAAAGCCGACCGGGAACTTAACAAAATGCGGTAAGCTTTATAATGGCAGGCAATAGGGTTTCAACTTGGTTGGCTATCTCAGCCATTTTGGGGAATTTTGGTACCAGATTTTCAATTTGGGGTTTTTGGGACCCCACCTCATGAACACACGCACTGTCATCTCGTTACTTGATCCCAAAAGGTGATTTCGCGGTCACTGCACGGAATCACCTTTCGGGACTGATTAATGAAATGACTGTGTCACTGTTCATGAGGTGGGGTCCCAAAAGGCCTGTGTTGCAAATTTGGTGAAAATATTCCAAAAAATGACTGCATTACACACGTGCGTTGCGCAGTTTCCACGCACACTCGTAACTTAGATACATTTTTTTATATTTTCACTCCAGATTTTCAACATTGCTATTTTTTCACACCTCCTTATGAACAGTATGGCTGTCATTTTTCACATCCTGCCCAGAATGTGTTTTCGCACCTGTGGCGCACAATGGCGCGGTCGCTTTGGGAAATCAGCTTTCAGGACAGATAAACAAAATCACAGTGCCACTCTTCATGAGGGGAGGTACCAAAATGCCCATGTTGAAAATGTGGTTAAAAAAAATTCCCAAAATAATTGGGTTACGGGTGTGCATTGCACAGTTTTTACGCATGCTCGTGACTTCACCACTGTTTCATATTTTCACTCCAGATTTTCAACATTGCCATTTTTATACACCTCCTCATGAACGGTACAGTTGTCATTTTTCGCATCCTGCCTGAAATGTATGTTTGCACCTGTGGCGCCAAATGGCACAGTCACTGTGCAAAATCATCTTTCCGCTAATGAACTGATAGTGCCACTCTTCATGAGGTGAGGTCACAAAAAGCCCATGTTGAAAAATGGAATGAAAATACAAAATGCCTGCGGTGTTAGATTTTCCAACCATAACGCCCCACACTACAGAGACCGACAGGCATCAGGGGTGTGACTTGGGATCATTGGCTGTAATGCCCATGCCACTCCACCCCACCCCACCTTGCAGCCAGTGACAGGCATCGAGGTGTGCCTTGGAGTCTTTGGCCCTAAGGTTCACCCCATTCTCCTATACTACATCCATCTCAGCATATTTCCTTATGGAATGGGGTGAGTGTAAAGCCCAAAGACCCTAAGGCACACCATGACGCTTGTCGGTGTCTGCAGGACAGGGTGAGGTAAAATGGCATGAGCGTTATGGCTGATGACCAAAAGGCACACCCCAACGCCTGTTAGTCTCTGCAGGGTGGGAGTGGGGTTGACGTCAGTTCAATATTTCACTGCCATTGCTATTATGCATCTCTCTAACTCCTGCTCTACCAGTGCCAGCAAGACAACATTCGGCATTGACAAATGTTTGTTATATTAGCAGTTTGTAGGTGGTCCAAGGTAGCTGTAACAGGATCCAACTTCATACCTAAACTTTTATTGTAATTAAGACAGGCCCCTGAAACTAAAGTGTAAATATGAATAGTATTAATACAGTAATATAACATGGGCAAAGAAATCCCTGTGTCCTGATTGGATGAGACTTGGTTCTAGCCATTGCAGTAAGAGAGTGCCACCACTAGCTAAAACAAGTCCCTGCCAACTAGGGCAACTCACAGAATTCATAAGCCACCTATTTCCTAGTTTCCATCACAAACATAGTTACAGCCCTTACTCGTACATAAAAAACTTCAACTAGGCCCTAAAAATAAAAATGCATTAAATTAAATAAAGTAGGTAAATAAGTTAATGTTGTTTACACTCATGAGCACCCGTTACACACGTACACAAATTTAAAAAAATCAAGTACTATTCAGAGTTTCCATTGCTGGTGTTTCTTTGATGACCATGAAAAATTCCCCACCTGTCTCTACCACTTTGCCTGAAAACTCCCTGCTCCTTACCTGGCAACAGATAAAATTGAGGTTCTGGCTCCACTTGAGGCCTACGTATGTGTCTTTGTTTGTATGCCAGGTAAGCTCTGATAATGTTGAATTCATGTATTTCATGTTACCATTCTGTGTGTGTGCGTGGGGGGGGGGAGCATTCTACTATTGGAATAATACAGAGCTTTGAATTCTTCTGTTCCATGGTAAACAATCACACAATGTATTGAATGTGAAGAAAGACAGATGACTGACAGGTGAAAAAGGACAATTTTACATTATTTAGCAACATTTTAGTATATTTTATTGTGACTTTAAAACATTTTAGAATGCTCTTTTTTTCAAAGTTACCTATGGGTCCATTTTATATAAGCAATAAGACATGGCTGGGTGCTGGCAGTACTGAGATACCTGCGCACCCAGAGGCTGAAAGCACTCAGCCTGCGGTCTCGTGCCTAACTATGCCTGTGGGTCTACGGGTATCTCAATACTACCAACACCCAGCCATGTTGTATTGCTTACATATGAGTACTACTAGAAGGATCTTGTAAACATAGGCAGATATCATCTGTATATGCACAAATATTTGTTGTAATCTCTCGATTAGGTGATGTAATCCCTGAGATATTTGGGTTAGTGTAAATGTTCCGTATTAGCAAACAGATACAAAATGACATCACTCAGAAAATCACATCACATCTGGGTATTTTTTTTAATGAAAGGTTGTACATATGCAGATCTATATAATACTGAGATCCAGAGTATAAATTTCTCTGGTATCCCATACCTTTCCATCAATTGAAAAAGGTAAAACTGGCTTAAATTGTCAAAGGCCTTCTGATGATGTAATGACAGTAGAATGCCCTGACACTGCTGTGAATGACCCAAATCCACCAAGTCTCTTAAGAAGTGCAGATTTTGAAATATAGATCTATTCTGTAAGGCACAAGTTTGTACTGGAGAGATTACTGTTTGTGCAGCCTTGGTTAGCCTTTGTGCTAATAAGATGGCCAGGATTTTATAATCCTCATTTAACAGGCTAATCGGTCTCCAGTTTTAAATGTCTGCTTTTTCTCCTTTTTTTAAATAAAAGTATAATTAATGCTCGGATAAATTCAACAGGGATAATTTGGGCAGATAGTAAGGAACTGAACATCAACAGGGCAAAGAAATGCCTGGAACTGTTTATGAAACTCGGGTGTTAACCCATCTGCACCAGGAGCAGTGCTAGTATTTAGTTTTTTAATTGAGGATATAACCTCTTCTTCTGTATTATGTGATATCAATTGTTTAACTTCTTCCTCAACAATAGCTGGAATGTGTATCTCTTGCAAGTAAGAGTCATCCCATGCTGAGTCGACAGGAGAGCCAAACATGTTCTGTAAATAGGACTGAGCTATAGATTGAATACTGCTTAGATTCGAAAGGAGTTCTACTGTTGTAGGATCAATTAAGGAATTAACATTTGTATTTTGTACCCTGTCCGCACAACCCTAAAGTTGGATTTTTTTTTTAATTCAATATACTTTATTGAGTTTTAAGCAGCATACAATATAGGATACATTGGAAACATGTCAGGAAGCTGCATATATTTTCAATAAACAAATAAGACTACAGTGAACCCAACCCCCAAAGTCTGCACCTCAGATGAGGGAAAGAAAGGTAATAAATGGAGCGATGGGGCAAATAACTGGTCTATGGTTTCCAAAGGGAGAGCAGAGTCAGAAGGGGCTCCCAAGTATCCTGGAATGTATGGAGTCTGTTCTGCATACTTGCTATATGCTTTTCAAGCTGGATTGCAAGCAAGGCCTCGCAATACCACTCTAATACCAAGGGTAGGGAATCGTCCTTCCAGTGCCTTAGCATCACTAGCTTTGCCGTAGAGGCCACTAGGGCAAGGTGGGCTTTTCTTATCCTGGTTGCTCCACAAGGATATAGGGCTAGCAGGCAACATTCCGGAGTAAATAAAGATTCCAGACCCAAAAGAGTGTATAGAACTTGCTTTATAGAATTCCAGAAGGCTTGGGACTGAGGGCAGTTTCAGAGGAGATGCTGTAATGACCCAGGGGCATCTTTACAGTGGGAACATATGGGAGATGGGAGCTGGCCTATTCAATGTAGCTTTATCGGAGTAGAGTATAAGTTTTGTATAATATTGAACTGAATCAGACGGAGTCTGTCTTGTTTGATAAATTTATAGACCATGATCCAAGCTTTTTTCCAAAAAGTAAGTTCTGCTGGGAGAGATAATTCTTGGATCCAGCAGTAACAGATCCCAGAAAGCAAGTGCGGATCCAGAGCCAGCAACTGCTTGCAAACTCTGGAGACTGCATGTGGTTGGTCCACCATTTTAAGAACAGAGGATAACTCTTCGGAAGGCTGGATAACACAAGGTTTAGGCCCAGGAAAATAAAGTATTGCATTTTTCACCTGCAGAAACCTGAAGATGTCTTTATGAAGAAGCTGCAGCTGGAGTTGGAGAGTAGGGAAAGAAACCAGTTCATTCCCTTGGAGGAAGTCGGCCAGTGTACTATTCTTCAGGTGTGGCCAGAAGGAGAGAGGGACAGGGCGGTGACCAATCTGAAAATGAAGTTAATTTAATATGGGTTGAGCAGGAGAGTGGTACCAGTTCACCAATAAGTGGGTCTGTGTTTGGTGCAGGGCCCTAAGAGACCAGTCAATTGGAGAGTTCTTTAGAGGTCGGGGAAGTTGGGAGGGGAGTGAGTATACCAAGGCAGGTAGGGAGCTGAGTGACTTGTGGGCAAGATCTCTCTCAATCTCTAACCATATGGGGATATAAGTATTGGTGTCCTGTGGGGTTTCCGCCTTCGTCCAAAGGGCTAGCTTGCTCATGTGGTAAGCTCCATAATAGGTGAAGAAGGAGGGGAGAGCTAACCTGCCTTGCAGTTTGGGAGCTGCAAGTCTGGAGTAGGCTCCATGTACCATCTTGTTCCTCCACAGAAATGCATTGAACATTTTTTGCAGTCTCGTAAACCATGACTTGGGGAAAACAAAACCCAACATACTCAACGGATAGAGTAGTCTCGGTAAGACATTCATTTTAAGAATGCTGATGCTGCCCAAGAGAGAGACAAAGGGAGCACCCCCCATCGGTCCAAATCAGATTTCAGTGTTTGTAGCAATTTGGTGAAATTTTCCTTAATCACAGTTGGGAATGTCCCTAGACATTTTAATACCCAGCTGTGTTAGGATGTTAGGTTCCCAAGACAGGCCAAAAGCACTAAGGTCTGACCTGATAGTTCGGCCATTAAAAGGGAATATCCTCATCTTGGAAAGGTTCAGTTTATAAAAAGAGACTGCAGAAAACTGGTCCAATTCTGCCAGCAAGGCAGGGATGGGAGACCTTGGATCTTCTATATGCAGGAGTAGATCATCTGCATAGGCAGAGAGAGCATAGTTTTTCCCTTCTATCTGGATACCTTTGAGAGTGGGGGAGTTGATTAGCCTGCGTATTGGGGCTCAAGGTAAAAGTTAAAGAGGAGGGGAGAGAGCAGGCAACCTAGGTGCCTCTTTGAAGGGGAAAAGGCTGACACACAGACAACCATTATGCCACACACAAGCTGTGGGAGTGGAGTGCAAGAGCTTGCCCCAATTGACAAAGTCGCCCGGCACCCCAAACTGATGAAGGGAGGCAAATAAGAATTGCTAGGAAACCCAGTTGAAGGCTTTCTCAGCATCGAGGGAGACCAGGGCTGCTGGTACCTTGGACTCCCCCGACGCCAGGTTCAAGTGTAGGAGCTTCCTCACGTGATCCCCTGAGATTCGCCCCGGCATGAATCCCACCTGCTTCCGGCCAATAACCTTGCCCATAACCAGGGTCAGGCGATTGGCCAGGATTTTGGCCAGAATCTTGACATCTGAATTCAGTAAAGAGATTGAGTGGTAGTTCCCTGGATGTAAGGGGTCCTTGCCTGGTTTAGGAATAAGGGTTATTAGGGCTTCTAAAAAAATACCTTCTTTAAACCACGAGTTAAAAACCTCCACCAGAAGGGATACTAACTGGGGAAGAGAAGCTGTATACAAATTGTTGGAAAGGCCATCTGGCCCAGGGACTTTATCTATGGGTAAATGCTTAATGGCTTGTTCCACCTCACTAGAAGATGTCGGAGTGCCAATGTGCCCTGAGGAGTGGAGGGGCAGGGTAGGAAGAGCAGCAGAGTTCAGATATATGGCTATATCTTGATCTGTCGGAGTAGATGTCTCCTCTAATGAGCAGAGCCTTTGGAAATATCCCCCCAAAATTGAGGCTGTTTCCCTCGGGTCAGAGACCATGTCATCATTTGGAGATGGACACAGGCCAGGGATAAATCTCGCAGTCCCAGCTTGCCTTAACCTGAAGGCTAAGAGCTTTCCAGCTCTCTCCCAAGTCGAGGTAATTTAATTTAGTGTGATGCAGGGCAAGTTTGGCTTTCTGTGCCATGACATCCGCAAACTGTGATTGCAAGCAGTGGAGCTTGGCCCAATCTGAGTCAGGAGAAGAGTGCTGGAGGGAATGCTGAAGTTGGCAAATTTCCCTCAGAAATGAGTCCAGGTGTTCCCTATTCCCTCAGGAATGAGTGGCTGCAAAACAAATAAATTCACCTTGAAGGGCACACTTTAAGGACAGCCCATACAGTATCCACTCTGGCCACAGAACCCACATTACCTTCCAGGAAAGCAGAGATAAAATCTTGAATGTGAGTCAGTGTAGAGAGAACCTGCAAGAGCTGGATGTTAAGGCACTAGAGGGGAGTCTTTTTGGATTCCTGGGCTCAACAGATGGGATATGCTAACCAGGAGTGGTCAGATAACACTCTGGGGTGAGTGGTGGCAACTAAGATATCCGCAAGGCAAAAGGAGCTCACCAGTAAATAATCTCTCCAGGATAGAGTACCATGGGGTGGAGAGAAGTAGGAGTACTGCCTTTCCATAGGATTTAAGGTGCGCCAGATGTCACCCGTCCCCGTACCAGACATGAGGTCTCTTAACGCCCACTGGGCTGGAGTGAGTCCTACTCTCCTGCTGTCAGAACGGTCTATATCAGACTGACAGGCCAAGTTCCAATCTCCCCCAAGGACAGCTACAATAGGAAGGTCAGAGGTAGCAGGGAGAGCGGGTGAGTGAAAAATTGTGGTGAGTCCGTATTTGGACCACATAGTGAGCCCAGGATGATTGGGGAAGATTTGAGGTTACCCTGAAGAATAATATAGCTCCCAGAGGGGTCCCACCATTCACATAACATAGTGAAAGAGACTGCTTTGGCAATCAAAAATTACTGTACCTCCTCATTTTGAGAAGACTCCAGAGCCAAAAACTTGCCCTATCCAGTTTCTCCAGAAGAGAGAAATCTCTTCTCTCTGAAGGTGGGTATCCTCCAAGCAGACTATTCCAGCCTGCAGATGGTGGAGGTGGCGCAGAATCATTAGCCTTTTACGTTTGTCTTGAGCTCCCTTAATGTTCCAACTAATAAAGGTGTAGGGCCCTCCCATTCGAGTTGGGAAATACAAGTTCAAAGGGATACATTAAAGACTGAAGCATTAACAATCACTTATTACCCGTATTATAGACAACCAGATCTCTTGTGCCAGTGTTGCACAGAACTTTCCCACCAACCCACCCCAAGACGTAGGCTAAAACTGTGGCAAATGAGCATTGAGAGACCCACAACACCCCAAAAAATCCGAAAGCTCCAAAACCCCCACCCCCTTCCCTGTTCATCCCGAAAGTTAACAAAGTTAAACAAACCCAGTAACATATATAAACACAATTGTCATCCAACCTCGGTTCTAGTAACCAAACTTCTCATAGTATTATGGCAAGTGATTATCCATCCACTGCCCAAGCGAAGAACACAATCTGACTCCCCCGCCCCACCATCCTGCCATATCAGTAGTGAGACAACTAAGGCAGCTAAAGGAAATCAACACAGCTGCATAGTCCAAATAACTGCATATATACGCGTGGATATAAGCCGATCCGCATATAAGCCTACGCACCCCCCCCACAATTTCCTGATCAATTTTCAAGAAAATGCCATGACTCACGGATAAGCTGAGCAGAACAAGCAAAGAAGAATTCAACTGAACAGAACAAGCAAAATGCTGGTGTTAGAGGTAAAAGCAAACAGTACACTGTACTGCATAGATACGGTTCACTTGAGCAGATTTTTGTTGTCAATGAGTGTAGTCCCAATACTTGGTGCACAATGTGGGACTGTCAGCTTCAGTAGTTTCACAATACCAGAACTGCCTGACGTCTCACAAAGCTCCCGTTCTGTCACACAGCTCCTGTCAGTCACACAGCTCCCGTTTGGTCACACAGGCCCCGTTCTCTCTCACCATACTATATTTCAAATATATGCATGTCTTGTGTGCCTCTAAGTTGTGTGACTTAGCAAGTGTTCTGTGAAGCACCCCATTGTTTACATCTCGGTGAGACTGAAACACTTTCCCTCATGTGTTATTTTATTTAAGTATGTGACAGAGAAGTGCCAGGCTGCAGCGGAGTTGTTTGTAGTCTCCGTGTATTGCACCACTCGCAGCTAAAAGGCTGCATCGTAAGCATTATGTTTTGACAACTCATCTTGGCAAACATACCAGGGTTGTACAATTGGGGGTTACCGTTTATCATGAAAGGATAGTGCTGACTAGGGACATGATTAGCGACTGTGGGCTTATTGAGAAACTGGCAATGTCAGCGTGACCCGCGCATAAGCCGAGATCCCCAATTATGGGATCGGATTTTGGTACAAAAATCTTGGCTTATACGCGAGTATATACAGTAGTCAAAATAAGTAATAAAAAAAACAGTAACATTAAGCAGTTGGAGAAACACTCTTCTAGACATCACTCAACTCCTTAAAATAGTGTGGGGGGGGGGCAAATTATGCATCAGCCAGGAGAAAAACCAAAAAATCGAGGTCTCCCTTAACTTTTGGGTCCCCAGCATAAACAGCCTTGTATTTACCATAGGGTTCCCCCTCTCAAGTCAGCATGCATCAGGGTGACTGCTGTTGTGGAGTAGTCTGTTCTGGCATACGCTTGGGCACAGTCCTTGGTGCTTCGAGTAAACCAACCACACGATTCCACAATTTGCCAGCCAGACACCTAAGAATAGAAGTGGTCATCCCCTATCTGGAATGTGAAGGGGAAGATGGCCTGGGATAGGCCGCTCGTTGGGCTTTCCTGGTGACTGTAGAGCTGTAGCCTCGAGGAAATGTTCTACTGAAACAAGGTTGTAGCCCAGTAGGTATACTAATGAATTCCAGGTCAAAACAGCTCCAATAAGCTCTCACTTGAGACCTTGGAAACATGTCCTGGTACCCTTGCTCAAACGCTGACTCGAAAAGGGTGAACGGGGAAGCCGTTACAAACAATACAGAAAAGAGTCCTCAGGACCTAGTCTATTCTCCAGTAAAGCCAGTTGAATACTCACTGCGACCACACGCACTTCTGTGCCAATCATTGCGAGGAAAAAGCTTGACTAAGGCTTCATTTAAAGAGGTCTGGGAACAAGGACTTGAGCTCTACTGAAGCTTTCGCCGGTGACTCAAAAGCGATCCACTTTTCATCATGCCTGTGTAACCCCTAGGTGGCGCTATCCCAAGGGCTACTACCCCTGCCTGCTTGGCCAGTAGCAGGTTAAGGGGCCTGAGTTCTGAAAGGGTGCCTCCACCCAGAGATCAGGGTTGGTAGTGGTCAAGCTAACCTGGGCACAGCCCTCCAGAACACTGTAACCCCCCTCTTTCCTTACTAGTGGCCGGAACAATACACAATAATCACTTTCACAATACCCCACAAGTACCCACACTGTTTGCACTTACCACCAGGGCTTTCCTCTGGCCCGGCCCTGGGACCCCTCTAAAACAAGGTTATACACAGCAAATAACAGCAGTACAGTACTCTTGCACAAACTGGAACCACAGTCAGGATAAATGCAAAAAAGAGTTAGATCTGATTTATTTAAGGGGCTTGAACAAGGGAAGGGCATAATCGAGTTAATTTGCTTAAAGGCTCTATCAATCAAACAGTTATGCATGCACTTCAGGGTCCATAAACAGTCACACACTCTGGGTACCCAGATGGAGAATGGTGGGCTAGCTAGAAACATTGCAGCTGGTTGTGGCCCTGTGATGGAAGAAAACAACATGCACAACACACACTATTTGTAATCCGGAGCCAGAGGGCTTAGTTCGTGAAAAGAAAACAACGAGACACTCAGATGACATACTTTTAGATTAGGCTGTTGTTGCAGGGAGCTACCCTGATGATTACTCACGATACCCAAGACTGGACACAGGCTGGACGAAAATCGAGACAGCAGGTGGTTAATCTGGTGTGCCAGGAGAAGCAGGGCCCACATGATTCGCCGAGCCTTCGTTCCTGTTCAAGCATGGAACAGGGGGCTAATCCCCAGGCAGGTCTCTCGTCAGTGGCTTTCTCTGTGCAATGGGGTAGTCTGGCAGGGCCGGCGTGGCATGGCCCAGGCCGAACGGAGATGAACGCGGATTCAGTCCGATTAAGCTGGATAAAGCTTCCAGCAAGCGGAACACAGTTCACACAGTGGGGAACCAAGGCATGACCCACTTTCAATACACAGCACATTTACATGTAAGGAAATTCTACTGTACCAGGCAAACCGCTTTCCGGTCACGATCGCAAAGTCTCTGCACAAACCGGGGATTCAAAAGCAGCTGGAAATCCTGACAGGCCGATCACATTCAGCACATCTTTTGCCTTCTTCAGCTAAAGCCTGGTCACAGTCCAGTGGCTTAAACAGTCCTCACAACTCAGATTCAGTCCGAATAAACTCTTTCCCCTCAGGGACAGCAGGCAGACAGGCAGGCCAAAACTCCGCCCTTTCACAGTTCTCCCATGCAAAACTACACAGAATTGCTGCTCAAAATCACTTGAACTGTTACTTTTTCAATTCTCAGCTCCAAACTGAAACCAACTGCAGCAGCTTGGGAAATTCCCAAAGATCCAAAAGGTTCAGGTTGGCTAATCCTCCTGTCAGAAACAACAAAGGCTCCCCCTTCAGGTGCAAAAAGTCCAAAACTACAATTCCTACAGATTTTGACTCTAGACAGCTCCTGTAGTACGACTCCATTTTAGGTGCCACCAGTACTGATTAGTCCAATTCGCAGTCCAGGACCAAGATAGTGGAGATAAAGAAAAACAGTCCTTGCTGCAAAGAAGGCAGGTTAGACAAACTACATTATCACTCTAAATGATTTTCAGCAAATAGTTACATCTTTCAACAGAGCTCCCTCTCAGATTACTTATGACTGCAATCCAGGCAGCTCTTAAAGAGACAGTACACAGAGGCTATACAGGCACTCTCTGACAGTCACATTTAAACTGCTAAAATGCAAGACACCAGCCTGGCAGTAAGCATTTAGGCAAAGCTTGGGGAAGACTTTTTCAGGAACCCCCATTTGTAGAGGGGTTACACCTGACTTGCAGTGTGGCCGGATAATGGACCCTGAAAGGCTTCCTGGCTACAATCAACTTAGATACTAGAGGGTGTAGTCCTTGCAGTTTCGTTCGGATGGATTGAGGGAGATTCTGTGCGATATGCAGGCGATGTTCCTCCCATTGCAGCTCTTGTACCTCTTTTATTTTGGCCAGAATGTGCTGCTTATCCTGGAAATTAAGAAGCTTGAAAATAAATGGCCATGGTGGAGATTCGGGTGGTGGAGGAGGGCGCAGGGAGCGGTGGGCTCTTTCCACAACGTAGGCAGTATTATTGGGAGAGGGACCCGCCACCCTCTCGCACAGTTTTTGGACAAACAAACAGGATTGTTGCCCTCCTCTTTCTCTGGGAGGTCAAAAAGAACAAGATTATTGTGCCGACTGCACCCCTCTAAGTCCTCGAGTTTGTCTTCAAACCTGCAAACCTTGTGGTGGAGAGTGGAAGTATTGAGGTCTGTTTTCCCCTTCCACTTCTTGATGGAGATAAGTTGTGCCTCTGAATCTCCCATCCGAATGTTCAGAGTGTCCATGGAGGAGCGGATTTGCTGTATGTCTCCAGAAATCTCAGCTGTTGATTCTTGCAGAGGCTGCATGAAGTCTAGAAAGCACTCCTCCGTAGGGGCTGTGCTCATGGAGGAAGATTTGATAGCAGTAGCAGGCTGTGATTTAGGCCTTTTCGTGGCCTTGTCTTTTTCCGGTGTCGATTGGGGAGAATGGCGTGGCGGGGCTTTCCCATCTTTATTTCCATTCAGCCCAAAATGGTACTGGAGCTGGTGCTGAAGATAAATATAACAATTTGAGGCTAATTCAGCGAGTTGAGACTCCCTTAAGATGAGTTAATGGCGAGGATAGCAAGGAGCGGTGAAAAACAGCAGCTGTCCCTCAGGCAGCCATCATGTGACCCCTAGTTGGTTGTTTACCCTGTGTCCCAAATTGTTGTTCTAGTTTTAGGCTTAAAGATCTATTATATTGGTACTGTACCATCTCATCCTTAACTACTTTAATCTGCTTGTCCATATTCTTATTATTTTCATTGTGAATAAGAGACGAGTTTTTGCAATTTATCCCCTAAGTGTTAAATAATGGAAATACAGTCTCCTACCCTTCCAGGTAGCTTGCTTTATAAAAGATGTCTTAAAATCTTGCTTAGAATCAATCCACCACCCTATAATTGAATTATAGGTGTCTGTAACAGAGACTGTGGCTTTAAACAGTTGCTCCCATTTCTCAATAATATCTGGGTCTTCCAATAAAGTTTTATTCAGCTTCCATCTAGAATGTGGGCGAAACTGCTCACCTAAATTTAAGGTACAAATACAGGAAACGGCCATATGATCAGAGGTTTCTATTGGTATAGTGCAAGCTTGTTGGATATGAAAATGTTTAGAAAGAAATAATTTATCCTGGAGGCTAAATTCCCTTTAAAGAAAGTTTTTTTGCAGGTTTGAATATATGCGTTACCCCCAATCCTGTAATTGAGCTGTGTGGACTATTTTGTTAAGGCAGGCCATATCGCTGAAAATGTTCTGAGTTTTACAGTCTCTATCCTGAGTGGATATCCACAATTAAAATCTCCCACAGCCGGCCTGGTGGCGCTGAAGGTTGAGGCGCTGGACGCCACACTTCGCATCACACTGGCGACCCGGGTTCAGAAACAGATTAGGGCTGCTGGGGGGCGGCCAGGTGGAGAAGGATTGAGCACCCAATGGCTTTTCCGGGGAGGGATGGATAGCATGCCCTGCCACTATACCACCACCACCACCTGGGTGACCACGGGCGGTGCTGGTGTGGACAGGGAAGCAGGCAAACAGGGAGGGGCCGATGTCAGCTGAGGACCTGAGCGGATGCACGTCTCAGTGCGCGTCCATCTCATTGGTCCTCCTTGCACGCTGACGATGGAGGGGGTGGACCACAGAACAAGGAAAAATTCTCTACACCCATTCCAGGCGATGAACCCATGGCACCACAACCACAGGAGGAACCGGGGCAGACTCCACAGTGTGCGCTCCATGATTGAGATTCAGGAGAGATTAAGGGGTCCTCCCCCACCCTGCTTGGGGGGGTCATCTGGGGGCTCTAGAGGTAAGTGGAGCGACGCACCTTAGGAGCAGGCTACCTGGTCCTCAAGTGGGATGAGATGTTTTTTGGGGGGGGGGGTCCAAAAGAGGGACCAGGTGCAAAGCAGAGAGATGGGATAAAAAGAGAAAGTAAAAAAAAAGTCTCCCCCAAATATTATCAATGTCTGAGTATGTAAATAAGGTTGGATTGGTTTAAAGAGGGCTACCAGTGAAGCAATACTTTGAAAGGCGTAAATGTTAACAAGTCTTATATATCTGTGTTGTTATAAGAAACATTCACCATTAGTGCCCTTCTTGGGTAGATTTCAAGAAGTTTGTTTTGTTTGAACTGGTTACCTCTAAAAAGAATGGCTACACCGTCATAGGTGTCCTCCCCTTGAGACCAGTAGGAAGCACCCTCTGACCGTAGTTGATTAGCTTGTGTGATTTCATATATAGAGTTCTAATACGAGTATCTTGCTAAAAGAAAATATTATTAGAAAGGTTCCTAAGTATTTGTAAAGTAGTAAGTTGTTTTTTGAAGGACTTGATACTACAAACATTAATAGTCAGAGGGTGTAGCCAGAGGGCCATTGAGAGTTAACAGAAGAAGGGTAAATTAACTCTTCATCCTTCTGAAAAACTTATTTTTTAATTTCCCTTTTGCTTTCTTTGCCTTTGAGGAGTCTAAAGGGGCCTCTGACACCACAGATGAAGTGTCAGAGTCCCCCTCATCCTCTTCCATATCTGCCCATTGCTTTCTTTTCGCTAAAACGTTGAACCTATTCCTGGTTACAATAGAAGGTTCAGTCTGCTGAGACTCAGGTTTTTTTTCCCAGGAGGGTCATTTTGTCTGAGAAAGGACCAATGTCATAGATTCTTCTGTAGGCATGGGGGGGGGGGGGCATAAATGTCTGGGCTCTGGATGAAGTTACACTAGGCCCTGATACTTCCATATTTTCAGTGGAGGGAAGGGGAGGTGGGGAAGTTTCTTCTGTTAAGGAAGCACCTGAAGGAGGGTGCTCAGTCTGTCTAAAACCTGTAACACTAGTGTACGGTTGAGAATCTAGGGGAGCTAACTCAGTATTTTGCCTGATTTGTTGGACTTTAGCTTGTTGGACTGCAATTAACTATTCTGTTGTGTGCTGCCCAGAGGCATTTGTTATAAAGATGTCCCCTTTCATCATATAAATTGCCCCTAACAGTAGTAGGACAGCTCAGACTTATGTTCTAAAAATAGATTACATCTGGGCTGATCACATGATGAGCTTAAGTGAGTCCCCAATGTCCATTTATCCTCCTTTCAGCAGACCACTGTCTTTGTCTACCAACCCTCCCGGTCTTGGGGGTCTTATGGTGCCATGCGCAGCCTGGCAGATCCCCTGAGCCGGTCCAGAGGCTTCATCTTTGGTGACCCCCGATTTTTTCCTCCGTTTCACCCCAGTGAGTCCTATTCCCGAGACCCCAGAAGTGGTGATACATGTGTGTGGAGACACACATGCGCACCACAGCTCCAGTGCTGGTCTCTTCAACCCTCCCTCAGCCTAGCACCGGCAGTCCTCAGAGCGATGCAGCCACTCCAGCCTCCACCAGGGGGCAGCCAAGCCCATAGAAAACCTGTTCCTCCCAAGGCTGAGAGCCGGCAGCCACTCACATCCTCTCCCCCAGCCGACCTCCGACGACCCAGGCTCATTCCCAGACCCGGGTCACTGGCATGGCACAAGGTGTGGCATCCAACACCTCAACCCTCTGTGCCACTGAGCTGGCTGCTTAAGTGAGTTCTTACCCCACATTTGTGGCATGTCCTGGGTTGACCAGGGTAGAAACAAATGCCATTATCTCTCCTTATATAAAAGCTGCTAGGGAGATGTTGGATTCCTTGAGCTGTGTGTTGCAACTTTACTTTGATTTTCCAACCTCCTGTCCACACCAACTGATTGTCTAGGATTGCAACAGGTGGCTGCAAAATCTCTTATTTTTGTTTGTCAAAACTGGACATCTTTCATGTTTACGTCCTCATTCCGAAATAATAGGGTAATTGTTTTAACTGTTGGGTTGGTAAGAGGGATGGGGAAGAAATCTTGCCAAATGGCAGTATGTTTCACACCTTCATATTTTTGCAAGAATTTTTCCAATACAGCCAGAGTCCTAAAACTTACATCATAAACATTTTCACCTTTTACATGGATAAAAGCAAATAAATCCTGAGCGACTATTGCCATAGTTTCTTTAAGCAAGTTATGCATCACAGATTTTCTATTGGGGAAAGAGAACAGCTGTCCCCATATACTTCAGTTGAACGGTGTTTTGCTGTTGAGCCAGTTCCCCAACCTGTTTAAACAAATCTGCCATCTTAAAACTACTTGCAGGTTGGTTAGACGCATCCCCGTTATTAATGATAGGTCCTTTGTCCAGTGTCCCAGTCTGAGAGAGAGTACTAGCACTAGCACTTTGCGTACTGTTTTGTACAGTAAAGTCTGTTTGAGGTACCTCAGAAACTAAAGAAGTAGTATCAGGATGGCCATCCGTAGAATGAAGAGATGCATTGGGCACTGTGGCAGCAGAATCTGTATCTTGTCCTGAAGCAGGCATCGCAGAGGAAAAGTCTGCTTGTCCATCTTGTTTAGTTTGTAGAACTTCACCGACAGGAGCAGAAATTGCTGGTGTCGGCATGACGCCAAGGCCAAATTACTGTGGCTGAAACTGGCCCTGGAGACTGCCATCCTGTCCCTTCTGAAGAGGGAATCCATCCAGCCATGCATAGAGCCACAGCAGGACTCCAAGGCTCAAAAATATGTGGCGAAGAATCCTCCAATCGGTGACCTTGTCGCAGCTCTGTGGGTTGTCTGTCCATAGAAGCAGTGCTTGGAGTTACAGAGGATACAACAACAGCAGGGTTTTGAAGACTGAGAGATTAGGGTATTTCCTCAGCTGTGGAAAATTGGATCCACTGCCGGTGATGTCCAGGAGATGCAGATATAAAATTCTCCTTGGAGCAATAGTCAGGAGCGTCCCATAACAGTTTCTTTACCAGCTCTCTGTTTTTACTTATGACATCCCATAACCGAGATTCTTCATGTGGAGTTAAACAAGTGCTCAGTTCAGTATCAGTAGATGTTGTTTGAACACCTGAGAGAGAAACATCCAGGTGCTGATCTATTTGATGAACTTGCTGTCCAGCATTGTGTTTAAGTACATTATTCAGCATATACTCCATAAACTCTTCTGCATTCACTGCAAACTCAGACTGAGTATCCGATGTCAGTAGTTTACCAGGGCATAATGCATCGAGAAACGGCTCCCCTAAGACTGTCTCTCTGCTGCTGCAACCGGCAGCCTCATCTGCCATCTTGGATCTGGCCAACGGGGAGTCCCCTACAGGTGAGTAGGGGAATTTCCCTAGTGTCCTGGCCAAATTTCCCCATTCACTAAAAATACCACCAACAGCTTAATGTGGTTCGATTTCAGTTTGTTACCATCTGTATCCCACCCCCACCCCGGTCACCCCTGAAAAAGGTTTCTAGTCTCAGTGGGCCTACCAGGTCAACAAAATTCAATAAATAAATAAAAAATTAAAAAAATATATGTGTGTATATATACACACACACGTATACAGAAACTTCTGACAGGGTGTGTGTTCATTAGGAGATACAGGCACTCCTCTGGGTGTAAGGCCACAGTCGATGTGCTGTTCAGTACACAGCAAAGGACTGCCTATATTGCGTAACTAACACAGCACCCTGGAGTGTGTTATTGCACTTATAAAATGACCTAGTATTGAAAAGTTTTGGCTTAGACAGTGCAGCACCATTCATGCATGAGTATGTGTTTGCACAATAGGTGACCTGGTTCCTCTAGTCAAAGAGCAGTCATGGCTGTCACAGATGCTGCTCTCTGACTGGATGAACTAGGTCACCAGCCATGCCTATACATACAAATATATGGGACTGATGGACTGATGATTTATACAGATAGACTGAGATCTGGATGTTCAGTAACACCTGTACCTGTGATGCCCCGGAGTTATGTGATATCTCCAGATCACCAGTGAGATATCCTGTTCTCTTGTCTGATTGAGAGTGCTAACCTCCCTCACTTTCCTCCCGGTAAATAATTTATACCAGTGACTGCAATGTTTATACATTGGCTGTGTTCCTGATTAATACGCTGCCCTTAACTTCAGGCTCCAGTTTCTTTCTTCTTCTCCTTGTGTGTAATAACCCCCATTGGTTACTTAGCTCAGTGTAACTAGACCTCGCCTGTAGAACTCTAATGTTCCTGATGAAAGCAAACTGTTCAAAACAAGGGACTTACTTGGGGTCACTCCCATGAAATCTTTATAAGGTTTCTTTGTATTCTCTAAGGCTTGGTTTTAAAGTCATGGAAATCATAAGAGCTCATTATGACCAAATTACACAGACAATTATGTGATCCGAAGAAATTGAGTTTCAGG
This sequence comes from Neoceratodus forsteri, assembly GCA_016271365.2. NCBI lineage: Eukaryota > Metazoa > Chordata > Ceratodontiformes > Ceratodontidae > Neoceratodus > Neoceratodus forsteri. Next base: position 1,124,492,793 of record CM028129.1, on the reverse strand, counting down.
CAGCCCCAGTGTTTAGAAGTAGCTCTTCTGTTTAGCTTCTTTCATTACCTATGCATGTCTGTTCAGTGTCTGAAAGTGGGTATCAGAACACTAACACCCCCTCTTTATTCACTCTGTTCGCATACCATAGCATGATATGGAGACAACTATGACCACCAAGTAGCAGTACCTTCAGAATTACATTTTATTCAGATGATGTTAGTGTACTGTATGTATCTCTTGGCCTGACTCTCTGAACGCTTGCAGTTGTTTATACCGCAGCTTGGAACAAAAAATTCTTTACCAAAAATTATGGGGCAGTACAAGACAGATCTTTATCTGTTATTCCCATGAGGGGCTGCCCTACCTCTGCCTGGTCCAACTCCCACCCCAACATTAATAGTGAACTCCCAGTTGCCATCCTGATTTCCACCATCAAGTAGTTCCTGTGGTTTCTCCCCAGCCTTCTCTGACTTCTCCAAATTAAAGCAAGGGGTTGGGTTTTACAGGAACACCAGCAGGCATTTGGGGCATTGGCAGATGGACACTGCAGCACCAGACAGACGACATTGAACCAGGCCTACCGTTTAAAGGTCCCTCTTACCTCCCATAGTAGCATCACTGCGCCAGTCCTCTGGAAGAAGGAAGGATGCTGTGTGGACCCACAGAGTGTCCTATGCTAGGCCTAGCAAAGGCAGAATGAACCCACCTCACCCGACACTCAGTCTAATTGCCTCTGCAGCACATCATAGCCTCCACCAGCCCACTGCTAGGAGTCAGGTTTGCAATCTGAACCCATGTCTCATGCATGGTAGCATGACATGCAGACACCAGGGTGGCCTTTGGTCTTCCAGGAATCAGTCTTCATCACTGATTCCCACTTATGGGTCTGGGCTGGAGGTACTAGGACCCTGTGGGAGCAAAGCGTTTGGCCAGGAAGATGGACGCAGCTGCTGGGCTTGGCACTTGCACACCCCCTTCCGTGGTGTTGTGCACCAGCCAATAACCCTTGCCTGCTCCTTCACTAACCTCAGTTCTGTGCCTCATGCTGACGAATGCACACCTTGGGAGCACAACACCCTCAGTTCACCTCTTCACCACATATTTACTGCAACACTGTTAATTTTTTTATTTGCTTCACCGCCTATCTTTATTATTTTACAGCAGTGCTGAAGTCTGATTAAAAAAAAAAAAGGGGCCAAGTCAGTGAAGAAAGTCAAGTAGCCACTCATTATGCCTCATTGCCCCTATGGGAAACTCATGTCCGTGATGGTCCAGTATCAATCCTGCATGGTTTGAATTGAATGGACCATGACATGCATGCAATACGTCTTTCTCATTGGACTGCTGTAGCCTTGAGAGCCACACATTGAGGTGGGGTCACTCGATCCCCACCTTCGGAGGCAGGCCTCACATATGCGTCCAAGACCAGGTCTTGAGGCCTTTCATCTGGGCCTCATTCCTGGACCTCTGGTTACATGGAAGTATGGAGTTCTCCTTGACCTCACTGCACTGAGACATCAGAGACTGCGGTGGATGGGTCTGATGGACAGTCCACTTCTGCTGGGTGATCAGCTGCGAACCCTCCACAGTCTGCCTGCCCTGACCAGTAGACATCCCCAGTTCTGTGAACGCAGCTGTACACTTGGTCTACACCAGTGGAACCTCAACATAATCTTCTGGCATTGCTAATGCTGTTGCCACTATTCGCTGTGACAGTGCGGCAGTTGGCATCAGGGACAACACCGGACCCCTCCTGACAATGTTTGCAGTGTCAGGAGAGGAACTGGAACCAAGGCTATTGTCCGAACTGTTGCCAGTTCAAATGTTGTCCCCACCCATAGTGTTGGTTGCAACACCAAGGAGGATGACTGGTCCAGATATGGTGACAGAGGCTGCAACAGCAGTGGTGCTGATCCTGGGTCCGACTCTGAGTGAGGTGTTGACAGTGTCATCTCGGAGGTCATGTCTCACTCCAGAGGGTGATGGCTTCAGTCTTGATGTCGAGGTCTGCTCTGAGCAAGGTGTTGAGAGCGGTGTTGGCCATGGTGATGGGAGAACCCTGTCTTTGAGGTTGTCACTGAGCCTAGTGTTGGAAGTGGTGCCAAGTCAGAGTGTGATGCTGGCTGTGATATGGAATTTTCTGCAGAGCCATTGGATATTACTGTTACTGGTGAGAACCAGAGTCACCCTGTGGGACCCATATGGCTCCACTTTCCTCACCTAGGGGTTTGCCCCATATGCACAAATTGGGTCATTCCTCAGATTTAGGAGAACACCCTTTGGGTGGCTCTGCTAGCATCCCATCAGTCAAGGCCCCCTATGTTGTTTTTGAGGCCCACAAGACTAGAAGTCTCAACCCTTACTAGATAGGCCTCACCACTTCCTAGACAGGATGCCCTCGTTCATAGATCCTGAGGGGCCGCTAACATGGGATCAGCACTGGATTTCATTTGTGCCTTAGAAAGCTGACATAGGGAGTCTGGCAGGGCACAACACAGGCCCTTCTTCCTGGCACCAGTGATACACGGAGGTGGCGCCTCATCTCCATTTACGGCCTCCTTAGAGAACAATGAATCATCTGTCCACCTTTCATCAGTTGCTGAATACACTTTGTACCAGCGATTCTTGGTGAAGATGCTCCAGGCACTTGACTTGCATGCTTTTAAAAGCCATTATCCAACAGCCCTTTCATTGGGATTTCTCAGAGTCCCCAGTCTTGACACTGCTGTCATTCTTACATGATGCATAGCTTATAAGGAGGCATGCAGGGTAGTGTGGAAGCATTCCTTCTCCAACCCAGTCATCCCCAGGGACCTCATCACATGGTATCATGCACCCACAGGACCTTCTGAGATGTACCTCACCCTTCTTCAGGGCTTGAAGTACTGCAGACACCATCAGGACCACAGCAGCTTTTGTACAACTGACCTGCAGAGGCAGATTCCAGTCAGGCAGACACTCTTGGAAAGAAGGTTCTTCTCCCTAGGGACATACCCTAGTGTGCATTTCTGCACATAAAACATATGTGGCGATGTACAACCATCACCTTTGGCTGCAGCTAAGCACACTCTTGACTACACTGCTGCAGAGCAAGACAGGTAAACCATTGACCGTTCTACCCAGGGCCCAAAGGCAGCTCAGCACCAGTCAGGGGCATCTTATGATGCCAAAGAAAGTGGCCTCCAAGTTGGCAGAAACTGCAGTCTGCATCAAGTGGACAGCATGGCTTCACCTCTCCTGACTGGCACCTTCAGCGCAGCATAAGGTGCTTAACTTGTACTTCCAGGGGCTCATTTCATCTCCCCAACAGTCAGGTTGGAACTGTCAGGGAATCCTTCCACAGGAGCCCTGCCTGGCCCTGACCAGTCTCATGTCTCACCAGACCTCTAAGGAGCCCCTGCACTCAGTTATTCTCTTAATGTTGAGAGGATTGGCTGTGACCCAGTTCTGATTCTAACTCTGATCTAGTTCCAATAGGTTCTGATGTATTATGATTTGCTCTAGTTGGCCAAAACAGGCAATTTTTCCAGACTGAATCAGAACCGGTGAGAGGCAGACCTGGACCAGGTCAAATGACAGAATTCATTTGCCTCAGCTCCTTTATTATAATCCTTTTCTGTGTGTCATTTCATGTTTAAAATAGTAATTTTATGTCTTACCACCAAGTTCTCAATTTATAACATAAATAAAGCTTCAAAACTACTTACATTATCAGGACTGGGTCATTGGCAGATCAGAACCTGGTCAGTATTCTGAACTCGGACAAATAAAAGTAAAGTCACAAATTACTGATTTCCAAAGTCAAACAGACAGGAGCCCTTTTGTGGAGATCCTGATATGACACAGAGCCAACCCTCCCATCCCTATATTCTCCCTCATGCAAAGGGTATCTTTCTATTCTCAGGGTGAGCCTGCTCCTACCTTAGACAGAAGAGACTGCTTGGATCCCATGAGGTGATTCTGATTGGCCTTCACCTCAAGTGAGGTTTCCTACACTGTTCTGAAGCCCAGGTAAAGGCTCTCGAGACCAGGAGCCACAGCCCCTCTAGCAGGGCCTCATCATTTCCATGAGAGACTGCCCTCATTCTTGGGACCCGGGGAGTGCTAATGTGGGACCAGCACAGGGAATTCATTGGTACCTTAGAGGTTTGGCAGGGGGAGTCTGATAGGGCCCAGTTCAGATCCTGCTTCTTGACACCAGCAGTTCCTGGAGTCATTTCCTCATCTCCTTCTTAGAGGGCAGTGAGTCTTCTGTCCACCTGCCTTTGTCTGCTGAGTACACCCTGTACCAGAGATTCTTGGTAGAGATGCTTCAGGTGCATGACTTGAATGCTTTTACAAGCCACAATCCGACAGCCCTGTTGTTAGGACTCCTTGGAGTTCCCAGTATCGGCTCAGTTGTCATTTCACCTTGACCCAAGAGCCTTCAAGGAGGCTTCTCCAGTCTAGCCATCCCCAAGTATCTCCTAATGTGCTATCATATACCTGCAGGGTCTGCAAGTGAGGTACTTTTAGCCCTCCTCAAGGCCTGAGGTACTCTAGACCCTGTTGGAGCCTCGGCATGTGTAACTGACCTCCAGAGGTAGAATCCACTCAAATGCATGCCCTTGTCAGGAAAGCTTTCTTTTCCACATGTGCCCTAATGTCCATTTCTGCACAACAGGCACATAAGGCGACCTATAACCATCGCCTATGGTGGCAAGTAAGCACACTCTTAGCAACACTACCACAGAGTGAGACAGTCAGGCTGGCCATTGACCTTTCTACTTGGGGGCCTAGAGGTAGCTCAGCACCAGTCCAGGGCATCTTATGATGCCAGTATAATGGCCTTCAGGCTAGCAGGAAGAGCATTCTGCATCAGGCGGACAGCATGACTTCACCTCTCCCGCATGGCATTTTTATCCCAGAGTAAGGTGCGTAACTCGCATTTCCTGGGGGCTTATTTCTCCTTCCCCAGGGTCAGGCGGAAACTGTCTGAACCTTCCTGCTCCTGTGCCACAGCAACCCCCACCTGGCCCTGACCAGTATCAGGTCTCGCCAGAGCTAAAAGGAGCCCTTACCCTAAGGTGGTCTCCCCCACAAAGGGCTGAGGGTATCTGTTACCCTCAGGGTGAGCCAGCTCCTCCCTTAGAGGAAGGGAACCTTGATACTCTGGCCCATAAATGGGAATCAGTGGTGAAGATTGATTCTTGGAATATATGAAAGTTATGTACTCACTGTAACCGTTGATCTTTTAGAGAATATCTTCACCATTGATTACTACAGTCGTCCACCATCCCCTGCTCTAGCAGAGCCAGGGCCTCTGAGCAGCTCACCCTGATAGCGTGGGCCAGCACCACTTAGTGCCATGGCACCTCTTCAGTTGAACTCCCTATGGAGTAGTTTAAACAATTAAAGAAATGTGTATATATAAAACTGGGATGAGAGTTCCATTTCAGGACCCTCACAAGAGAAGAATGTTACACCTTTCCTCCTTTTTCTTCTTGTCCACCTTCTCTCTCTTCCTGGAGTATGCCTCCTTCTTATGGTTTATCCCTATTTTTTGCTAAAGGCACTCTGTGCCCCTTGGCACTATGCAGTCAAACTCCACTTGATAGTAGCATTGTCTACAGAGGAGTACTATACACTGGATTGGATCAGCTACCTAGCTCTTACACAGGGTACATCCCTGTTGTTGGAAGAGAAGCAGGTTGTTTTCTCTGATGTTTTTTTCTTGTGGCTATGCCAGACTACCAGTTTTGGTTGGTACCCTCTTTTTCCTCTCTTTAGTCAGCTGGACTGTTAGCCCACTACACATGGGGATGACTGAGGAGATGGGCATGTTTCAACTCCTTTGGACTGTTCAGTCCTGCAATACCATATGCACCTGAGATCCCCTTTCTTTTTCCTCATGAGAGAAAGGGGGTATACATTAACTGACTATTCAGTCTGTCCTCTATCTGGCAGCATGGAGTGTTTTTTTTTTCCAGGAACCAATCTGATTTATTCCTATTTTAGCACACTGTGCCATCTCAGTTGCAAGGGGAGTCCCAATTCTTGGTACTCCCCTCTTAGCTTTCTGCCAGAGCCATATGATTCAGGGTTGCTGCCTTCAGGATAACTATCCCTTTGCTGTCTGGTTAGTGGTGTGAGGTTCTTATTCCATACCCAACTACCCCTTTGCACCAACTTGTGTTTCCATTTTCACTATTTAAAGGCTTGGTAGTCTGGTTTTATTTTGTTGTTTACCTATATTTCCTTTATCCATTCCTAATCCCTTGGGGCTATGATATTCCTTAGCACTCTCTTATTTTTCCCCACTTTGTTTCTCTCCTGGCAAGCAGAACTGAGGTTGGTTAGGGAACTGGCAATGATTATTGGCTAGCGTGTAACACCATGTAGGGGGATGCAGGCACCAAGTCAGGTAGATGTGGCCAGCTTCCTGACCAAAAGGTTTGCTCCCTTGGGGTCCTGTTATCTCCAGTCTAGACCCATAAGTGGTAATCAGTGGGAAAGATATTCTGAAAGATAAACAGTTACGGTAAGTACAGTACATAACTTTCATTTTTTTCTTAATGTTTGTCTATGTGCCTTAGAGGCTGTCCACCTCTGTCTACACTTATCTCTCATCCAGTCACCAAAAAAACAGCTTCTACTGGCCCTTCAGGTTTCTAGCTCCTTGAGTTACACCACTGTGGCTAGAAGAACAAGACATAATGTGGTCACGCATGACTTCCAGATTCCCACTCCCCCTGGATCCACTGAAGGAGGTGCTTGTTCTGTTGGATAACTGCAGCCCCCCTTCCAGAGCCTGAGTGTGTTGCCTCTGGACTAAGAGACGGGTTTGCATTGTGAGCAAACATGACAAATTAAGCTGCCCTTTCAGTGCAGCCACCTGGTGAACCCTACATGAGCGACTAGCTCACATTAAGACCATAAAAACTAAAAGAAGGGATATATTCGAAGTATCAGGGCACAGATTCACATTAGAGTATGATATTGGCTGAAATGCAGTTTATTGTACTTAAGTGCATGTAACCCCTAGATGGCGCTATCCCAAGGGCTACTACCCCTGCCTGATTTGCCACTAACAGGTTGAGGGGCCTGGATCCAATGGCGGGTGCCTCCACCCAGAGGTCAGGGTTTGCAATAGTTAAACTAACTTGGTCACAGCCCTCTGGGACACTGCAACCCCCCTTTCTTCCCACTAGTGGCCCACACAATATATCAAATTACCTTCACAGTATACACTTACCCCCAGGACTGGTTCCGCACTGGGACCTCCTGTGAAATGAGATACAGTGCAACAATCACAGTACAGTACTTTAACATAGACAAATACCTCAGGCAGTATAACTTTGCTGAAACAAGCAGCTCTGATTTATTTGGGGGATATAACAAGGACAGGGAAATCAGGTTAATTAGCTTATCACTCTAATAATCTACCTATGGCTCTATGCAGGCCTATCCCTATCAGTTACTGTCCTGGGTACCCAAGCCCTAGTGGCTAGTCAAACCGTGGCAGCTGGTAGGGGCCCTTTCCACACAGAGAAAGGAAAATTAAACAGTCAGCAGTACAGTAATTCCATTTGGATTTAATGTGGCAATTCAACAGGGAGCGACCCTGAATTAGTACTCACGACCTCCAAATAAGATAGGGTCCTTCAATGTCAGCAGGGCTCACTTGAGGTACACAAACCTCTTCACACATTTATATAAAGAAAGCACTATACCAGGCAGGCTGCATCTGTATCCGGTCTAATTACTGCACAATGCCGGGAGAACACACAGCAGATTCAGTTCCTGACAGACCGAGTGCAATTTTCAGCAATTCCTCCAGTCTTCTACAGGGTGAGCCTGGTTTCTACTCTTCAGAGATCCTTTGATTCTTTTCACAGGGCGATTCAGTCTAACAAGCTGTTACACAAGCTGCAGACCGAACTCTGGGTCTTACACACGTTTTTGACTAAAACTGCACACTGAAAAGCACAGGGCTCCTTCCTTCTTCACTGCCAAAGCTCAACTGAAACTCCAACCGACAAAACCGGGCACTTCCTTTGAGTTCCTCCCAGTTCTTGACTGGATTGGCTGTCACTCACAATAGACTGCTGTTGGTCCAAAAAGGCACTGAAATCTAAACTACATCTCCCAGAGTCACTGCCCATACAATCCTCTTGTGGCTGGCTCAGATTATGAGTCCAAGTTCTGATTCGTCCAAGGCACCATTTTAGAGCTAGCTTACCCCACACTGATTGGTCCAGTTCAGCAGTTCAAAACTAGAATGGGGAACTAGCAGACACAGTTCTGACTGCAAAGAAAGCAGGTTAGACAAACTGTAATTTCATTATTACTCTAAATAATTTCTGGCAAACAGTTACATCTTTCAGATAGGTTCCTTTGCACTCCTAGTGACTGCAAAATGAAGTGAATTGGCAGCAGCTTGAGTGGTACTCAATCAAAGAAACACACAGTCCCCATACAAACTAATTATGTCTGCAAGCAGACAGCTCTTAAAGAGACAGTACCAGGGTTCTAAAACACTCACTGATAAATGGCTAAATGCCAAACACCATTCAGGCTTGGAGCATTCAAGCAAGCTCCTGGAAGTCTTTTGGGAACCCCCATTTGCAGGGGGTTACACCCTTCCTGGCCTGGGAAAGCTTGGCGTCGCGTCAAGCAAGTACCCATAAGTTTCAACTGCAACCATATACATTTGCATTAGGCTCGCACATGTAATCATCAGTCAATATATCATTTTACCAAGAACACATTTCTGAAACATTGCATACGTCCTCTTCGCATGTATTACATACACATTGTACCATAACTCAAGTTATTACCTCTTGTACATGAAACCTGAAGAGGGCCCTTCCTATCAGTTACCTTGGGGCTGGGCGAGCAGGGCACCATATGAAGAGCAACACAAGTAACTGGAGTTAGCACTGACGCTCAGTTTGGGCAATGAGCTCGGGGACACATACTCCTTTATGGACAACATTGAGAGGCAAATCCACAGGCCTCCCAAGGGAATCATAACTGAGGTGCACCACAGGCTTTACAGCTTGACCAGTCTTTCTGGGGGAACTGTTACAGTCTCTGCACTCTGAGCCTCATTTTCAGCATTGTCCACACTTGTCAGGAGTCTCCATGGGGTGAGAGGCTAGAACTTGGGGCACTTTCAGCTCCATGAGTTACAGTTTCTGAGTCCACAACATTTGGCTCGCATGGAGAGCTTTCGGACACTGGCAGTGGACTGTCAGGGCACTCAAAATACTCTTCTTGTTCGGTGTATCACCAGTCTGCCCCAATCTATCATTTCCTCCTCTGAAAGCTCAAACAGTTCAACCATGCACAATGATTCCATTACATCTGATCTGATGCTTTGCACTTCACTTTCTGGGAGCATTGGCTCCAGGGATGAAGCTGGGGGCTTAGACAGTCCAGAGGCCCAGCTTCATCTCCAGTATTGACTAGGGATTGCCCGAAACAATTGACTCAGTTCGTAAGAAGGATAGTATTCAAAGTCACTCTCACTTTCTTCCGATATGGACTGACAGTCATGCTCAACTGGGACTTGTGGAGGAACACTTTAACTTTGCTTCTGTAGGTGCAGACTTTCTTGATCTTTTCTTAGCAGCAGCTCTAGTCACTGGTCCAGAGGGGCATCTTCTAGGGGCTCAGACTCAATTAAGATTTGTCCAATGGGCAGTAAATGATTTCTATGCATTGTTTTACATCTTTTGAATTATTCTCAGGCCTTACTTTGTACACTGGCAGATCATCTAGTTTGCCCACTACAATGTGAGGGAGATGGTGCCATCTGTCAGCAATCTTGTGCTTGCCATGCAATCCCAGATTTCTTAGCAATACCCGATCTCCTCCTGGGTTCCTGTGCTTTCACCTTTTTATCATACCTTTCTTTGTTGGCCAGATTTCTTTTGGCAGCCATGGTTTGAGCCAGTTGGTGCGCATGAGTTAGCTGGGCCTTTAACTTTTGCACATACTGTAAATAGTTGTCAGCTTGAACCCCATCAGGAGAGACCCCAAAACACACATCTACTGGTAGTCGAGCTTCTCTTCCAAACATCAGGCGGTGGGAGAATCAGTGGCATCACTTTGGTGCAGTTATAAGCATGTACCAGGGTGCTAATTTGTTGGCTCCATCTAGGCTTGTCCTTTGGGTGCAGGGTGCCTAGCATATCTAGCAAAGTCTTGAAAGCGTCAGGCTGTGGGTCCCCTGGAGGTGGTAAGGAGTGGTTCTGGACTTCGCACTCCCCACAGAGAAAGCATCTCTTTGATCAGGCGACTCTCAAAGTCTCTCCTTGATCAGAATGGATTCTTTGTGGAGCCCCATAGTGAACAAAAGTTTTCTACAAGTACTTTGGCCACAGTGGCTGCTTTCTGGTCTTTGGTGGGAAAGCTTGGGCATATCTCGTGAAATGGTCAGTGACCACCAGCACATTACTGATATTTCTTTGATCTGACTCCAAACTCAGAAAATCAATACAGACCAGCTCCATGGGTGCACTGGTGGTGATGTTAACAAGGGGGCAGCCCTCTGGGGCAAAGCTTTCCTCTGTAAGCAGCAACTACAAGTTCGAATGTGTTGCTCCACATCAGCCCCATCTTAGGCCAATAGAATCTGGATCTCACCAAGTCAAGTGTTCTGTCTATACCAAGGTGCCCCATGTGGTTGTGCAAGGACCTCAGTACTGAGTCTCGAAGGCAGTGGGCAGCACTAGTTGTTGTTTGTCTACTTGTCCCCTCTGTCTACTGTTTCTCTGTATAACAGTTTATTGATCAGTTTCAACTTAGGACCTTCTTTGTATAACAGTGCAGTTCTCAAATCAGTGGGCGTAATTTGGACACATCTTTTCCTGCATAGAGGGCTTCTAAAGCTGCTTTGATCATGGGATCGTGGGATTGAGCCATGAATACTGTCATTGTCCAGCTGAGGCAGTGCACCAATGTCTATTGCAGAAAAGTGGCAATAAGCAGCAGGTATGCAATTCTCAGAGGGTCCCAAGCAATCCACCATGCAGTCCACTCGTCCGTGGACATTGTTCCTCCCTGTCAAACTTCCGGCAGAGTGCCCGAATGTCAGGTTCTGCCAATCGGACCCAATCATTCTGGGAACAGGCCTCGGGAGAGAGCATCAGCATCTATGTGGTTCAGACCTGCTCGGTGTGGAGCATAGTCATATGTAGATAATGCAGAAAGCCACCTATGGCCAGTGGCATCCAATTTAGCTGAGGTCTGCACATAGGTCAAAGGATTATTGTCAGTTTTTACTAGTATTTTAGCCCATACAAGTACTCATGGAATTGGTCAACAATAGCCCACTTCAAAGCTAGGAACTCTAACTTATGTACAGGATAGTTTTTTCGGATGGGGTCAGGCTTCTGCTGGCAAAGGCCACTGGTCTCAGGCCATTCTCGTGCTCTTGGTACAACACAGCCCCAACCCTTGCAAGCTAGCATCAGTGTGCAGGGCGTAAGGTTTTTGGATCGGCATAGGCCAGCACTGGAGCATGGGTAAGTTGATATATGATCTCATGAAAAGCAGTCTCACAATCAGGAGTCCAGCGGGCCCCAAATACTTCACTCGGATGAAAATACACTCTTTCAGTCTTGAGGGGCTGACTTTTGGTATTTTGTGGGTTGGGGATACCCTTGAGTAAGGTTAAGTAAAGGCGGCTCACTCTTGAATAGTCCTTGATGAGCGCCGATAATAACCACAGAATCCCAGGAATCTTTGCAGTTCTTTTAGATTTTGGGCTGTGGCCAGGTGGTCAAGGCCTCAACTTTACTTGGGTCAGTCTCTATTCCTCGGTGGATACTATGTGTCCCACATACTTTACTGATGTTTGAAAGAATTGACACTTATCAATGGACAGTTTAAGGCCAAAGTCCTCCAGTCGGTCCAATACCTTAAATAATCTGCTCTCATGTTCCTCCAGTGAGCTGCCAAACACAATAACATCATCTAGGTATACCAGGCACTCTAGTAAGTTCATGTCCCCACTGCCGCTCCATCAATCGTTGAAAAGTGGCTGGGGCACCTGAAATCCTTGAGGCATCCTCATGAATTCATAGAAGCCAAGCAGACAGATAAAGGCCGTCTTCTCACGGTCCTCTGGGGCCATCGGGATCTGGTAGTACCACTGCGGAGATCCAGCACAGGAACCACTTGCTCCCGTTTAGGCAGTCAAAGCATCCTGAATGCGGGGCATTGTGTACTGATCAGGGATAGTCCGCCGGTTTAAGGTGCGATAATCCACACATCCTTACTGTTCCATTCTTTTTCCTCACTACCACAATGGGGGAAGCATAAGGGCTTCTGGATTCTTGTATTACACCAGCAGCTAACATCTCTTGCAGATGCCGTCTCACATCATCTATGTCAGCAGGTGCCAGGCGTCGAGACCTCTCACGAAATGGTCTTTTGTCATGCAGCCGGATATTGTGCTCAGCTCCTTGCACGCATCCTACATCCCATTCCTTTAAAGAAAACACCTGGTCTCTCTGGGCAAGCTTCTCACTGATCCTCACTTTCCATTCTGCTGGCGAGGGAGTCGCGAAATCAAACAAGTCAGGCGTTACTCTGTCATTCTTCCTTGAACTCTTGCTGCTGGGTAGCACTGCAGTGTCTGCACAATGCACATTAGCCAGGATGCAACCTCTGTTTACTCGAATGTCTCTTCAGACACATTATGAACTTGGACCATTACCCTTCTGGCATAAGCATGGGCTCTAGCGGGCAAAATACTAGGCTTGACCAGCAGTCCCTCTGGCAATTTTCCATCGCCTGGTGCATCCAACATTAATATTTTATTCTTAACATCCTTTCTGATACGGACCTCTCCCTGTAAGGTACACTGGGCATTTGGCACCAGGATCAGAGACTCAGGATCCTTCTTCCATACAATTCCGACCGGTTCCTCTGGTTCTGTTTTTCAGCATCTCTCTGTGCCTCATAGGCCTTCTTAATTAAAGCGGAACTCTTAAAGCTCTACTAGTCTTTGACCCCTGTTTTCATAACACAACTGTGCCAGCCTTCCGAACATATGAGCATTTGTTCCAATCAACAAAGGGACACCATCATACAGTCCAGTGGGGGACACACTAAGGCTAGGGTCTCTACTTGTTCGCCACTCCAGCCACGGAGGTGGGAAAGACAGCCAAATTCGGATATACCGGAATAGGGTAGGCCTTCTCACTTAACCCCCATACATGCAGTCCTTCTAATGGTTGTAAGGGTACATCTGACAAATGCTTCTGATACCAATCCTGGAACATAATTGTCACTGGGAGCCACTGTCTAATACAGCTCTTGTAGACACTCCATTCACCTTTACAGTGGTCTCCATGGAGGGACCCACTATTCTGGACCAGTCTGGAGGCGGTAGTGGGGGCCTGGGCAACTGACCTTGCCACAAAGGGCGTGAATTAGCATTTTGGTGCCCTCACTGGGATCATGTCGTGCACCTCTTAACCACTGATTTGTTCTCCAAGCTCTCCCTGTAGCCTATATGCAACTTTGTCAGTGTCTTTTGGGGACTGGCATTCCTTTTCATGTGCCCATCTTTCCCACAATTATAGCAAAACATACTTTCTGGAGTTTGAGCTGGCGGCCACACTGGGAGCCAGGGGGGGAGTATACAACTGAAACCTGGGTGCCATCTCTGTCTGCAGGTGATAAGCATTTGGAGACATCTCGTCAGTTTCTCCACTTCCATGGTCAGGAATTGAGTTTGGAGCTGTTATCAGCAGGAGATACATGGGTGAGTACCCCCCCCCATAGCAGATGCAGTCGGATATAGGTCAGGGCCGTACTTGCAGGCGTGGCCTTCATAAAGGACTGTTTTTGAATTCCCGGATCTCTCTCACAGTTCGCCCCATTGTGGCATATCTTTTCCTTGTCAGAGCACTCATTGACTGTCAACCTCTGCCCCTGAACTTCACTTGATGGGTCACCCTCAGTCACTCGGGTCGTAGCCACAGCTGTTGGTACAGGTCCCTCCAGTCGCCTTTTCTCAGCTCCTCAATTTCTCTCATTAACTCATCATAGGAGGTGGGGATTCCAGTCGATTGCCAGGCGTAACTGAAGCAACAGCAGTTCTGAGAAGGGGGCAGACTTAAGGATTCTGTCCAGTCTGGTTCGGTCCAGTTCAATCGCTGGCAAGCTACCCTTTCTGAGGCATTCTTGCAACAATTTTTCCAGCCGAGAGACATACACAGACAACAACTCCCCTTGGTACTGTTGTGCATTTCTTACTCTCCACCATAGGTCCTCATCAGAATCTGGGCTCCCATACACATTCTCCAAGGCCTCAAGATAGGCCTGTGCAGTCGCTTCAGGGTTACTGGCCCGTTTAGCGGATGGTAGCCAGGGCAGGACCTCGAGGCTCTCACTAACCCTCTTTCGCTTTTCACCTTCCGAGCATTGCCATTTCTAGCACTTGGGGGCAACATAGTCTATCCAGGTCTCCCAGTCATCCTCCCTTGGGGGTGGGGAGGTGCCAGAGAAGATCCTAAACCTTGGTAAGAGTCGTGACTAATGGCAGGTGCAGAAATAGGAGTCTGCATTGGTTCAGCCACCATTACGGGTACTGAGGCGGGAGAGGGTGTTGGGGAGGAACACCCCAGGTGGCAAGAATAGTTTCTTCAAGTCCTCCACAGTTTTCCTTCCCCAGCAACCATTTAGCAAATTTCTCCTCAAAGTTTCAGATAGTGGTGTGGGCTCATTCCCCGGGTCTTTACTGTCCTTAGTTATCACTCTCCAAGCAGTGAGGGCTCCCTCTGGGGTAATGGTCTGTGGCACTTTGGAGCTATCTATGGGATCCTTAAACTCTACTAGGCCAGGAAGATGTGGGTGAGCAGATTAGCATGCCGACCCACCACCACAGGGTTTTGTAAACCTTCCACCTTGGAAAGTACTCCCTGCACAGTGTCCGTATTGATACCCAGGGATGTCAGGATAAGCATAGCATTTTGGGGTCGATCTCCTCCCCAGTACACCACTCCACCAGCCAGTGCACAGCCACTTCTGTTGGGGTACCCATTTTTCTTAACAGTGGTTGTAAATATGGCCACTAGAGGACACACAATCCCAGCGGTGCCTCCAAGATGTAACCCTAGATGGCTATCCCAGGGCTACTACCTGCCTGATTTGCCACTAACAGGTTGAGGGCCTGGATCCAATGGCGGGTGCCTCCACCCAGAGGTCAGGGTTTGC
Source organism: Neoceratodus forsteri (assembly GCA_016271365.2). Lineage (NCBI taxonomy): Eukaryota > Metazoa > Chordata > Ceratodontiformes > Ceratodontidae > Neoceratodus > Neoceratodus forsteri. The sequence goes on along the minus strand of CM028129.1, from coordinate 1,124,477,595 downwards.
AATAGTTAAACTAACTTGGTCACAGCCCTCTGGGACAACTGCAACCCCTTTCTTCCCACTAGTGGCCCACACAATATATCAGAATTACCTTCACAGTATACACTTCCCCCAGGACTGGTTCGGCACTGGGACCTCCTGTGAAATGAGATACAGTGCAACAATCACAGTACAGTACTTTAACATAGACAAATACCTCAGGCAGTATAACTTTGCTGAAACAAGCAGCTCTGATTTATTTAGGGATATAACAAGGACAGGGGAAATCAGGTTAATTAGCTTATCACTCTAATAATCTACCTATGGCTCTATGCAAGGCCTATCCCTATCAGTTACTGTCCCTGGGTACCCAAGCCTTAGTGGCTAGTCCAAACCGTGGCAGCTGGTAGGGGCCCTTTCACACAGAGAAAAGGAAAATTAAACAGTCAGCAGTACAGTAATTCCATTTGGATTTAATGTGGCAATTCAACAGGGAGCGACCCTGAATTAGTACTCGACCTCCAAATAAGATAGGGTCCTTCAATGTCAGCAGGGCTCACTTGAGTACACAAACCTCTTCACATTTATATAAAAGAAAGCACTATACCAGGCAGGCTGCATCTGTATCCTGATGCATGATTACTGCACAATACCGGAGAACACACAGCAGATTCAGTTCCTGACAGACGAGTGCAATTTTCAGCAATTCCTCCAGTCTTCTACAGGGGAGCCTGGTTTCTACTCTTCAGAGATCCTTTGATTCTTTTCACAGGGCCAGATTCAGTCCTAACAAGCTGTTACACAAGCTGCAGACCGAACTCTGGGTCTTACACACGTTTTTGACTAAAACTGCACACTGAAAAACACAGGGCTCCTTCCTTCTTCACTGCCAAAGCTCAACTGAAACTCCAACTGACAAAACCGGGCACTTCCTTTGAGTTCCTCCCAGTTCTTGACTGGATTGGCTGTCACTCACAATAGACTGCTGCTGTTGGTCCAAAAGGCACTGAAGTCTAAACTACATCTCCCAGAGTCACTGCCCATACAATCCTCTTGTGGCTGGCTCAGATTATGAGTCCAAGTTCTGATGTCTAAGGCACCATTTAGAGCTAGCTTACCCCACACTGATTGGTCCAGTTCAGCAGTTCAAAACTAGAATGGGGAACTAGCAGACACAGTTCTGACTGCAAAGAAAGCAGGTTAGACAAACTGTAATTTCATTATTACTCTAAATAATTTCTGGCAAACAGTTACATCTTTCAGATAGGTTCCTTTGCACTCCTAGTGACTGCAAAATGAAGTGAATTGGCAGCAGCTGAGTGGTACTCAATCAAAGAAACACACAGTCCCCCATACAAACTAATTATGTCTGCAAGCAGACAGCTCTTAAAGAGACAGTACCAGAGGTTCTAAAAACACTCACTGATAAATGGCTTAAATGCCAAACACCATTCAGGCTTGGAGCATTCAAGCAAGCTCCTGGAAGTCTTTTGGGAACCCCCATTTGCAGGGGGGTTACACGCAAATAAACAGCCTTACATTGCTACATGTTCCCAAACCAGCCTGTAATAAGTGCCTGACAAATGCGCCTGCGTTTTGAGGTTCCTTATTGCTTTCTTAGAGGACAGGCATAATGCAGGAAATAGTCCCCTTTAATGCATGGTATTCTTAAAGGTAAAGGTTCAGATTTTGAAAATCCATTATATAGTGTGCTAATTGGGTTCAAGGGACGTGGCTGGCAAGATGGCAGCCTAAGCCTCTCAGCTGCACAGCAGGGTGGCACAATCAGTTTTAATCAAACAGTTTTTGCACAAAAGTAGTCAAAGATAATGAGACCTTTCCTCTCTTCAGAGCATGTTGTGTGTACTGGAGCGATCTTCAGACCAAACCAGTTGACTGAATTCCTTCAAGCAGCAGAGTCCCTGAACATAATGAAAAGCAGTCCTGGCAAGATGACAGTGACCTGTCACAGAGTGAACCTGAGAGCCTGCAAGAGCTGGCAACAATAAAGAATGTTGTTGGCTCCATCAGCTTAGAGTTTGCTAAGCTACATTCCTTGGTGGACGAGGTTTACCACTCTGAGGCATGATTCACAGATCAGGTCAATGAAGTGGAAGAATGGGTCGAGCAGCTTGAGGTATAGTTCAGAAGTGTGGAGAAGCATATGTGTGTCTATGGTGGGGTCCAGATTTAGGCACACTAGACCAAAGTCATCGATTTACAGTGCCAGAGCCACTTCAGGAATGTGTAGCTACATGGAGTACCTGATATGTTGGAAAGGACAAGATATGTAGTCATGGGCAGACTTGAAGGACCTTTGGTCTCCTTCTGCCGTCACCTTTTCTATGTTCCTATGTTGAACTTTATCCAGTGCTTTCACTATATAGTGTTCAGTCATTACTTGGAGACCCCCTCAAATTAGAGAAGGGCCACCATTGGTCACCAAAGCAGCTACCTCGGGGCAGTCGCCCATGCCAGATTGTTGTCTGATTCCTAAGATTCAGAGACCAGTAAAGTTTTTTCCAAAATATGCCAGAATAGAGACCTGTGCTGGGAGAGGCATGGGTTTTGATTATCTAACTTCCCTTGGAGGTTGTGGGGCAGAAGCAAAGCCTTTGACACAGTCTGAAACCTGGCTTTGGAGAAGAATTTTTGCACTACATTTGACTTTTTTGCATTGCTGAGCAGCTTTGTTGGAGATGGGTCTCAGAATTTTGATGACCCACAGAAGGCCCACAAATTCATCCTGCGTGGGGAAGGGAAGACAAAAGGGTGGATCCTAGCCTGTTCAGTGAAGACAGGGTAAGAGAGAAACTAGGAAGGCTGAAGGTGAGTCAAGGCAATGGGGCCAGATGGCTTGCATCCTAGGGTACTCCAGGAACTAAGGGAGGAGCTGGCAGCATCTCTGATGAGGCTTTTTAACTTGTCCCCAGATACAGCGTAGGTAACAAGAGACCAGAAGAAGGCAGAAGTGGTGTCACTGCATAAGGGGGCAGCAAGGAGGAGGTGGAGAATTATTGCCCAGTGAGCCTCACCTCAGTGGTGGAGAAGGTGATGGAGGTACTAATAAAGGAAAGGGTGGTAGACTACCCTGTGGACAGCAGGTTGCAGGACGACAGGCAGCATGACTTCACAAATGGGAGGTCATGCCAAACGATCCTAATAGTGTTTTTCGATTGGGTGATGAAAATGGTCGATCAGGGAGGGACGGTGGACGTTGCCGATCTGGACTTCAGAAAGGTCTTCAACACTGTCCCTCACAGAAGGCTGGTAAATAATTTATTTTAATTTATTTATTAGCTTTTGTTTAGCAGGTATGTGCATTAGGCATGAAAGCTTGCCTATTTTCAGGCACGACCCAGGAGAGTACAAGACACAGAGATTACAAACAGGTGCAAGAAACATACAATTCATACTCAACATCAGGTGTCCCTGAGGGAGAAATAGTACAAAGCCAGTAACAATCCACACAGGGATGTATAACAAAAAGACAAAACTACTCACATTTGTACAGGAGTGCTTCGACATGACAGGCGGAAAACAATGATGAACACAGCAAACTAAATTAAGGGCAGTTACATGCCCCAGGTGCATAAGGGTGAGAGAACAGTGCATTGTTAAAGGAGGAGTGAGATTGAGGTGAGACTAAAAATATCTAGGTGGGTGGAAACTGGTTGAAGGACAGAAGCCAGAGGGTGGTGGTTAATGAGGTGCATTCCAGGGAGAAGGGGGTGACAAGCGAGGTGTCCCGGGGGTCGGTACTGGGACCCCTCCTTTTTAATATCTGTATCAGTGATACAGCAGAGGGGCTGGAGGGGAAGGTGTGCCTATTTGCAGATGACATGAAGATCTGCAATAGGGTGGACACGCGGGGGGGGAGGCCATGAGGGGGGACCTGAAGATTCTGAAAGGGTGGGCAGAAACTTGGCAACTGAAATTCAATGCCAAAAAGAGTTCAGTAATGCACATGGGGTGTAAAAACTAATTGACCGACCTAAGCAAGGTCAGATGGCAAGACCTTTTCCTTGCAGAGTCAGTAGACAAGGCTGTTAATGTCCTCAACGATACAATTATTTCACTGGCTAATAGACAAGCACCCATTATTAAGGTTCAGGTGCGCAAAATCTCTCACCCTTGGTTCACACCGGAACTTAAGGTTGCATTGACAAACCGTGATAAACTTTGTGCCCAGGCTAGGCGAACCGAGAGCCCTCTAGTTTGGCAGTGCCTTTAGAGCAGCTAGAAACGCCTTTGTTAAACATATTCACATGACCAAAGCAAACTTCTACATTTCCACCTTAGAGCAGGCCAAAGGGAACTCACAAAATTTGAAGGACTCTTAAGTCCTTTGAAGGTCGGTCGACTGCCCCCTCCATTCCGCCTAAGATCCACAGCAAAGGTACGATTGTTGAAAGTAATCACCAAATATCAGAAGAATTTAATTCCCACTTTGTCACTGCCGGCTTAGCCTTCAACTCTTCACCGTATGCTGCACGTGTTAAGAATCAAGACAGCTTGAATACTTCACTGCCTACCTCAGCCTGTTCATTTCAGCTGCTCCCCCTTAACTTCAAAGAAGTCCAAGATTTGCTTATTAACTTAAGACACCAAAAAAGTGCCGGAGAAGATAGACTTGAACCACTCTTCTTAAAACTTGGTTATGCTTTCCTTACTGCCCCAATCCTCCATATTCTCAACCTCTCTATTTCCACCACCACAGTTCCTTCGTGCTGGAAATCCACTCATATCCTTCCCCTATTCAAGTCGGGTGACCCATGTGACCTCAGTAACTATAGGCCCATTTCAGTTCTGCCTATTCTTTCTAAAGTTTTTGAAAAACTGATCTATACACAACTGAAAAACCACATTGAAACCCATTCCCTTCTAAACCCTTTGCAATCCGGCTTTCGCCCCAACCACAGTACCATTACAGCTTTGGCCAAAGTTACTATTGATTGGGTCTCTGCAATGGATTCTAAGAAAACAACGGGAGCAGTATTCTTATATCTCAGTAAAGCCTTTGACACCGTAGATCACAACTTATTAGTAAATAGCCTTACTAAAATAGGCTCTACCCCATCCACCATTCAGTGGTTCAACAGCTATTTAACTGGAAGGACTCAGAAAATTAAAGCAGGAGATTTGTTTTCATCCTGTCTACCTATTGCTAGGGGAGTTCTGCAAGGCTTCATCCTAGGTCCCATTCTTTTTTCCTTATATATCAACGATCTCGACCACCAGATATCTAAGTCAAACCTGCATTTCTTCACAAATTATACTGTCCTATACACCTCTGGTCCCTCATTGTCTGGAGTCAGGGACCTTCTCCAAGCTGACTTTGCACAATCAGAAACTAATCTAATTAATGCTAAGCTGCTCCTAAATGCTAAGAAAATGAAAGCCATGATTTTCTTCCCATGCACTTCCTCCACTACTATCCTCGTCTCTCCTAAAGACTTTGTCATCACCTTCCTAGGAGAACCACTGGAAATCATCTCAAATTTCAAATATCTTGGCATCTGGCTAGATAATAAGCTCTCCTTCAATGATCATCTTGATGACCTGTCCAAGAGATTAAAAGTCAGGCTAGGTTTTTTCTTCCGCAACAGGTCTTTCATTCCTTTGGAGATCAGAACCAGACTTGTCCAGGCCACATTCCTCCCCCTTCTTGATTACGGTGACATAATCTACAACTCTTCCGCAATTACCAACCTTCATAAGCTAGACATCCTCTACCACCGTGCCCTGCGTTTTTATCACAAACTCCCTGCACCGAACCCACCACTGTGATCTGTACGCAACTGTTGGTTGGACCTCGCTCACCATTAGACTGACACTTCATGCTGGTATCTGGACTCTAAAACTTCTTCTGAATAAACTTCTGAGATACCTAACTTCTCTAGTACACATATCTCGCAGTGTCTACTCACTCAGAAAGTCAGACTTTCTCCTCCTTGATGTACCCAGGACTCATACCTCCGTTGGCAAATGCACTATCTCATGCTCCCTTCCAACCATTTGGAATCTGTTACAATCCTCGCTGAAATTATCCAGTATTGTTCCAGTTAACTTCTTCAAACGGATAGCTATTGATAAACTAAGACACTTGTAGCTGTTTCTAAACTACATTCCCCTTCTTAGTAGTTCCCACTGTGTTACCACCCAATCCTTCCCCCCTTTTACTTGTACTTTACTCTTACTCCTCTTGTTCCAATGGCCTCCCCATAGGCTCACACTCTTTATATCATCAGTGTTACTTTTTATCGTGAACATTATGTACCTGATGGAACTTTTGTTGTATACAAAGTGCTGTTATTTTATTCTCTATATGTATTGTGTACTTGTCTGTATACCTGTCTCAGGACCTCCTTGTGAATGAGCTTGCTCAATGGAGAATTCCTGCAATAAACTCAAACTTGGAAAAACCCATAAACTGCTTACACACGGGGGGGGGTAATTAAGTCAGCTGAACAGGAGAGGGATTTGGGGATTATAATATCAAACAACCTTAAGGTAGGTAACCAATGCAGCAAGGCAAATAGAATACTGGCATGCATAAGGAGGGGCAGAAAGGGGGAGGTGCTGATGCCTCTTTATAAAACCATGGTGAGGCCTCACCTGGAGTATGGGGGTCCAGTTCTGGAGACCTCACCTACACAAGGACATAGATGGGATAGAAAAGGTTCAGTGAAGGGCAACCAAGATGGTACACTGTATGTATAGGAAGCCCTATGAGGAGAGTTGGAGGGAATTGGATCTGTACCCATTAGAGACTAGAAAGGAGAGAGGGGGACATGATAAACACTATGTGAAGGGGATTAATAAGGTGAGGGAGGGGAGCTTATTACAAGGAAAGTGGGTGCTAAAATTAGAGGTCATAGTCTTAGATTAGAAGGAGGAAGATTTAAGGGCAATATGAGGGGGTGTTACTTCACGGATAGGAAGGTGGAGTCCTGGAACAAGCTACCTGAGGAGGTGGGGGGGCTGAAATGGTGGAGGGATTTAAGAGGGCATGGGACAGACATAAGGAGTTGACCGGGGGGTGAGGTCCCTTGACAAAGTTCGAGTAGGCGGTGGGGGGGGAGGGTAAGGGACAGGCTTGATGGAGCAAAGAGGTCCTTTTCTGCCACCAGATTTCTATGATTCATTGACAGGATGGCAGCCCTCCTCACTGTAGGGAGCAGCCAGAACACCTAAAGAAACACGACTGCCCAAGAAGCCTTTCATATCAGCCCACTATGTGGGATCTTCACAGGCTCAAGTGGAGCACCCCCCACACACACACACACACACACACACAAGAGAGTTAGTAGTAGGACTGAGCCGTCTTCATCAGTAATTATCAGGCAGAAACCAAATGTCACAGAGAAGTGGAGATAACCAAGTGAGACTGGAAACAGAGGGAGAAGGAAACTGACCCACTAGTCTCATCAGAGGCCCTTTCCAACCCAGTGAGGTGAAGGTATGGTAACCACTGTATTGCTTACTTGTTTTTTCTTTCATTAGGCAAGCCTCTAGCATGTGGAACTTTACCTTTCACTTGGATTTGTGAATCTTAACCCACTGTTATGGGTAAATGACTTTTGTAAGGGTTAGCAACTATTATGGGTTAAAGAGTCTGCAGATCTTTTTGTGTAGTGTTTGATTGGAGAGGGGTTAGGACATTCCATACTTTGTATTTGACTCCTCTAGCCCCAGGACTCTGCAGATCAACTGAAAGACAGATTTTGGCAAGTTACTTGGAGTCAGGTAGGGACCAGAGGCACCCTTACTGGGGGCCAATGGGTTCCTTGTATCTTTCTGGCTGCCATGGTTTCTGGAACTGAACTGGCGCAGCTAGGCATCATAGTCTGGCCCTGATAAGAGAGACTTAGAGGATGATCTCCCCACAGTACTGATCACTCCAACTTTGACCAGGTTTTTTCCTGGCAGGAAAGAAACAGTGTATAGCAGCTGGCAGGAGAGTATGGTGGAGAAATAAGAGTTATCGGACTATCTATGTTACTGTGTATTGCAGGCCTCTTTAGTCAGGTTTTGCTGTGGGTTTGGATGCTGAGGCTGAAGGAGGAGGATCTGGACGGAAGTTCCATGCTGTGTCATGGGGTTTAAATTGTTAAATGGAATGCCATGGGGCTCAGCAGCCCTGTGAAATAAAAAAGGTGCTCACATTTAAAAAACATTTGGGGGGATCATCTGGTTACAGGGACCCACCTTTTGAGGGATGAGGCACTTAAACAAGGTAAATACTGGGAAGGGACTCTGTTTGCCAGCTCTAATAGTTTGAAACTGAAGGGTGTTGCCATCTTGGTCAAGAAATAAGTTAATTTTGTTTTGCAGCAGTTTTGTACAGATCACAGGGTGGTAGGTATTTGTTAAGGGGACTTTGTAGGGTAAGGAGGTTATTCTGTAATCAGTGTACACCCAGAACAAAGACGATCTGATTTCTTTCATGGGCTACCATGGGGGATCCTTTTATCTCCAGTGCCGTTGTCCTCCTAGGGGAATATGAATGTCTTGCTCAACAGATACTTGGACAGAAGTAGTACTCCCACAGTATTTGGTTCTAAAGAGGCAAATGTCTTGCAACCGGCAATGACTGATCTCATCCTACAAAATGTCAGGAGGCTGGGAAACGCAGACATGTACGGGATTGTACCTTCTATTCAATACCATGTGTGGTATATAGCCACCTGGATCTCTTCTTAGTGTCCCAGGATCTACTCCTGGACATCCCACAGATCTCCATAGAACCCATAGTAATCTTTGCCTGTGCTCCTGTTGCCATGGTATTGCAAACTTCAGGGGAGGAGTAGAACATACAAAGAGGTGACAGTTTAATAATCTCTTCTGGGGGCTGGCCGCTGGCGATAAAGCTACAGCTCCTGATGCTGGCAGCTGGGTTCAGGAATGAACCTGGGCCGCCAGAGGGTGGAGGATTAAGCTTCCCAGAGGATGCTCCCCTCCTCTGGGGAGGGAGGGCTGATGCTGCCACTGCAAGATTTCCACCTGGGTGACCACAAGTGGCAGTACAGTTAGGCAGGTGCTGCAGGAGTGAGGATGTCGGCCAGAGCTCATGGAACAAGCATGCTTGCCTTTGTCCACGTGAGCTCTCATGCATGTCAACATCCTGTGCATAGGGCCGGCCATACAGGGGAGATATCTTTGATAATCACAATCCCCTAGCCCACTCGAACCCCGTCCCCAGCTGCTGTCTGCTGTGGGGACGCTCTGGAGGGGGCAGAGGGTTGATTCCATGGGGATGAAAGTCTCCCCCCAGGTAAGCGGCAAAAATGTCGGGATGGGGCTGGATCCGACATTGGGGGGGGGGGTCAAGCCAGAGACAAAAAGTATAAATTAAATAAATAAATAAGCACATGGGGGGTCTTGGAGGGGTGGTTTCATCATGAAGTGCAAGAATACTTCCATACCAACATAATGGACCTGAAGGAATCTAGGGCTTCAGTCTGGAAGGGTTTCAAAGTGGCTCTTAGAGGGGGATGTATTGCATATGCCTTTGCCCTTAAAAAAGCCAGACAGGAGGAGCTGCAATCTCTCTTACAAAGACTGAAAGATCTGGAGGCACAGCATAAGCAGTGAAATGCCTCACAGCAGGTCTTAAGGGCCCTTATAATCACAAAATACGAAATGAATAGACTATCCACCCAAGCTTTAGAGTTTGTATGCTACTGAACAAGGCAGGCCTAATGGGAAAGGGGGCAGAAGGCAGGCAAAGTCCTGCTATTTTGATTCTGCCAGATGACAGAGGATGCCTAGATCCCAGGCATTCATAGGAATACAAGATAGGTAGGGATTATACAGACCCCAATACAATTAAAAGGCACTTAAGAAACTTCCGTCATGAGTGCTACACTTCTAAAGTCTAGGCTGGGAAAGGGCTTGAGACCAATTTGGATGGCCTGGACCTGCCTAGGGTGGGTATTTGAGGACCAGAAAGAATTTCTGGAAAGACCCCTGTCAGGGGAAGAGGTGTAGGGAGAACTGCATTCTATGCAAGGTGAAAGCCCTGGGACTGGATATGCATCCAGTGGAGCTATAATGACATGGTAGGTAAATACACGAGACCCACTCTATGGTCTTCAGACACAAGGGAACCTTAGAGGTCGGGCAGAGAGGAGGGGAAGCCACTGACCAGATAGGGTCAGAGGAGTTAATCAAGCTAAGGGCTTACGGCCAGACTAGGTGGGCCTGGTGGTCCTTATGTGCCAACAATTTTTTTTTCCAATTGTTTAACCAGGAGTGGCCCACTAAGCTGAAAACTTATTTACAGGTGCGACTTGGGGGCACAGTGAAGTTAAATGACTTGCTCAGGGTCACACAGTATGCAAGTAGGGGCTGTGGGATTCAAACCCAGGTCTCCAGATTTTCAGCTCAGAGCTTTAAACCACTGCACTATACTGCCTTCCCAATTTCTATGTTTCTGTGTTTCAGTTGGAGGCACAAGGATCCTGTGGGAGTAAAACTTTCAGTCAAGGCATCAGACAGTGATTCTCACACCACTGTATGTGCAACAGTACATGCCATATCCAGTAACTGTTGACAATGCCCAAACTGCTTTAGTTTTGTTTTTCCCACCATCAGTTGGGAATAGTGGCAGCAAACTTCTCATACCTCAGCTTCTGTGTTTATCTTGCTAATTTCATTGTTTTTCATAGAGTGTAAGGTAAGAAAGGCAAACCCCAGGCTGGCCCATTGACACAGTGGTAGCACTGCCACTTGCAAAGCATGAGACCCAGTTCAGAAATGAGCCTGAGTCACTGGGGGCTGGGGAGAGAAGGTTTGAGCGTCCCGACCTGCACCCAAGCTAAACTCCTCCCAGGCCAGGGGTTTCACCACAGGAAGCAAACTGTGAGGCATTGTGGGGTTAAAAGTAAGTCCCAGGGACAGCAGGGTGACAGGGCTGGGGGAGGGAGGGAGAAGCTGACAGGGCAGACTGGGTGTCAGAGGGGCATAAAAAAGAAAGGTAAATCCTCAAAGCCTAGTCTTTCATGCCACTTTTTCAACATTGCAGGTGCAAGTACATCATCACCTGCTCCAACAATCATGTTTTTTGTTTCGACTGCCTAGGACCCACCCAGCCATGATATGAGGCCTGCAATGCCTGCACCCACTTTGACTATTGGAGCTTCAGTTCTGAGGCTGGGACATCGTGTCCCTCACCGCAAGGTTAGGCACTGACACAGGAGGTCACCAGGTGGGTTTCTTTTACAGTGGTGACGCCAGCTGTCAGCACCAGTCTCAGTGTCAGCACTGCATGTGATGCCGGGGTCAGTACTGTTGGTGGTGAGGGCCCTGGTGCTGACATCCATGCCACTGTGCTAGTGAGCCATTAAGCATTATTGTTGGTGTGGGCACTGGCATCCACCTCACTTATGGTGTCAGCATCATGGCCCAGCCAGGCTCAGCACCTGCAACGGTGCTGTCACCAATGCCGGTGCCAGTGTCTGCTCCATATCTGGTCAGACCCTGCAACAAAGGGTATTAGTGGGTTTGGAGGCTCTTCCCTTAGAGTGCAGCAGTTGAGCAAGCCAGAAGGTCGAAGATGAAACACGGGTACCATGGATCGCCAGGTCACTTGTGTCCCCCGTGATACTGCCTCAAGTGCCTCAATCTCCGTTTCAAGTGCCTTAGTCTCTATGTGATAGGGTGGCTGAGTCCCTTAGGCCCCTGGGCCATCTGTACCAGCAGCAATACCAGGAATGGATGGCTGGAGAATGTGCTGTACTCATTTAGGGAGACCGACCCATTGCTTTTTGAAACATCTTCCTCGGCTCTTTCTGCTAGTGACTTTGCAGCCTCCTTTTCCTCAACATCCTCTTCAGAGGATAATGAGTCCTCTGTTCACTTCTCCTCAGCAACTGAAGACCTTCTGAATCAGTAATTCATGAGGGAGATGTACGGAGCACTAGATTGGCCCTAGCTTGTAACATTAAATGGGAGTACCGTGTTGCTGAACTTCCTGGGGTTGCCCGGTATAGACACAGTAGTGATACCACCCTGGCATTCTGTTCTAGGTGAGGCAACTGTGGCAATGTGGAGATGCCCCCTTCTACACTCCTCCTTTCCCGAATTACTTCCAGACTCCTTACCATACCTCTATTGGGTCTCCTGGGAAACTCGTTCACCCCTTGCAAGGGTCAATGTATCGCTTGACACTGACATGTGGTAATCCCATCTTAGTGACAAGGCTGAGCCCCGCCTTCCCCCAATCACAGTACTCTTATCACCAATGCCTTTGGGCTGTGATACACGCCCTGTTACCTGAGATGCTGGTGATTGAAAAAGTGCAATATGGCCTTGGCATCACTGTAAAGGGTATGGAAGCTGCACAGCACCAGTCGAATATATCTTATGACACTTCCGAGGTGGTTTCCTGCTATGCAGCATCAGCTGTCTGTCTCAAACAGATATCTTGGCTGTGATTTTCCTGGTTAAGTCTCATCACCCCTCGTAAAGCAGTTAATGCTCCATTCTGGTAAGAAATACCTTTTTCCCATTAGGTGAGGCAGTAGCTGTTGGGACCAGCTGTAGCGCCCCCTTTTTTTTCCACAGGAACCACTGCACTCACCTGTTCACTCCTCAGATAAAGATAATCCAGCGGTTCCCCATCTCATTTCTCCCCTACTAAGCGTTGAGCCACTCTACCAAAGAGTGGGCCTATAGGAAAGATTGATTTTTAGGAAATAATAAAGTTACTTACCATAACTACATATCTTCAAGAATATCTTCTCCACTTCCACATGCCATACCCTTAAAAGAAGGGGGGAGCCCATTCACAAATATAAAGTACACATTATTTGTGCTGCAGTTAATGTGGAATCCTGGAACAGGAAACTATTCTGTGAGGTGTACAGAGTTATGCAAGAGATTCACTGACAGGGGGTACAGCATTACACATATGGATAAGGTTCAACAGCAGGTAGACCAAGTTCCTAGACAGGAGTTGTTGCAATACAGGGTTAAGTAGGATATAATACATGGTAAGGTTTTATTTGTTACTAAGTATGGTACAGGCAATGAGGATGTTAAAAAGATCCTGCAGAAACACTGGCACATTTTGGCAACTGAACCAGCTTTAAAGGGGGGTGGCGGATGGAAGACTACAGATGGCGTTTAAAAAAGGGGTAAAATTTGAGGGACACCTTAGCCCACAGTGTTTCGCCTCACAAAAAGCCTAGTTCTATGGGCTGGATCCCTACAGCACCTAAGGGATGTTTCCAATGTGTCCGGTGTGTACAGTGTAAAGTTTTACTCAAAACCAAAACCTTTTCCTCAGCCAACAATTCCCAGATTTTTGACTTCAGACATTTTATTAACTGCAGCACAAATAATGTTGTATAACTGGTGACCTGCTTATTTGGGGCATTTTATGTAGGAATGACCAGCTGCCCATTGAAAACCAGAATCTGTGAACACCTGAGTTCATTGAGACTCAAAGATGGTAAGAGTGCCCTTATTTTGCACTTAAGGAGGTGGGAAGTGGCTAGCATCATGAATGTTCCTTCATAGGAATCGATCATGCATTTGTGGGGGCATGGGGCGATAATGTCACTGCCATTCTGTCAGAGAAAGTTACACCCTAGGTCCACTTAGGACACCAGGCTTAAACGAGGGTATTGATCTCACTATGCAGTTGCACAAATGAGTTTATGGGTGGCATTTTTCTTTTGCCAGATTCATCTCAGTGTTTTTTGTGGATAATGAGAGTGCGCAATATTTTGATTTTTGACATGTTGTTTTATTAAGTCTTTTGGATGTGATGTTACACTGAGGTCCCATCTGCCTTTCTGGTGGTAGTTCAGGTGGATGTTAAAGATCCCATGGCATGACTTCCGGTGACGTCACTGCAGTGATGGCTGCCTAGTAAACACACTCCGGGGTTGCTCAATATTAAAGTAAAAACTTGCCAGCGGCTAACCCATATTTCAGCAGCAAATAATTCTACCTGAAGTGAAGGTCGATGGCCTCCAGCAGATCCAGACATAGAAACTCACAGGCAGCAAAGTTAAAAAGCCTGATGGACTCCGACAAGAGACCGGGCCTACCCAGGAATGCTCGCTCTGCTTCTCCGGTGAGTAGTCTCGCAGATTCAGAAGACAACTTCGATGGAGTTGATCAAGGGGCTATCTTGTCAATACTAGACGTAATAATCAAGGCACTTCGCAGGGTTGAGTCGTCTGTGGCAGATCTTTAAAAAAAGACTTGCGGGCTATGGATAAACAAACCATGGCTGTGGAAGAATGCATTGAGGGCCTAGCGGACTCTTCCAGCCAACACAACCAGGCTATCCTCTGTTTGTTAACCAGGGAGAGGGAGCTTCAACTAAAGTTAAATGATCAGGAGAATCGCACATGTCGGAACAATTTCCATATCTACAGAGTTCCTGAGGACATGGAAAAATCCTTTGATTCGATGGAAGCTTTTGTGTTACATATTTTAAGAGATGTGCTAAAACTCTGAGAAGATATCTTCCTTCCGATCAATAGAGCGCACCGATCACTCGCCCCCAAACCAAAAGATCAAACAACAGAGCCCCATTCTGTAATAGCCCGAATGTTAAAATATCAGGACCGTCAATTAGTCCTTCAAATAGCCTGGAAACTAAGAGAAGTTAAACTTGATAATCAGGGACTGTTCTTCGACCAAGACTTTTTAGATACGCTTAATGAGAAGAGAAAGTTGGTCCGGGAAGACATAAAGCAAGCCAAGGAGGAACAAAATCTGAATACAGCTATACTACCCTGCCAAATTGCACATAAATACAGATAAGGGCCCTGTCCTTTTTGACACTCTACATGACACAGCACCTTTGTTGAAGCAGCTGGGCCTCCATTGCCCCAAATTACACGCTGACGTTTTAGAGAACGAAATCTCCCGCTCAGCATGGCAAAGAGCTGGTAGGCCTAAAAGAATGCAACGCTCCTTAATTACTTGGCCATCCCACCTAGACCAAGATCTGAAGGAGATTTTAGAGAGTACAGACTAACCCCCACAGAGACAGCAACGCAAGGCAGAGCGAGGTCCTGGGACTCAACCTGACTCCCCCGGAGGTACTGTTTGCATTTACTCTCTTCTCTCTGTCTCTCAACCTCATTTGTTGAGGACACTTTTCACCTACGAGGAAGTAATTAAACATATTACAGAAACCCTGGGAATGTTGGTGATGATTCATTAGCTTAACCGACATCAGTAGACACCAAGTCGGATGGCGATCATTTGAAAGGTGGACTTTAATGAACTACCATACTTATGAACTTATGGGACATTTAATAGAACCTGTGTAGAAGGGCTACTCTGAATAATAAGATAGCTGTCTGCTGGGATTCTGAATTTAAAGTTGGGGGGGGCAGAAATCAGATCCTAGTAAAGGGTGCAAGTGTAAACATCGTAATCTCCCTCCTTATCATTTGCCTTTTGGTTTTTCTTCTAAATACATTGAAGAAAGATATTTAACAGGGCATGTAAGAAATAGGATTAGTCCTCTTCAATCCAGAATAGTGCCCTAGATGGGTAAATGATTAAACACTCGGGCACTAGAAAAATAATAAGGAACGCTGGGAATAATCGCGGGGGCAAAATATATATATTTTTTTCTCCCTCCCTCAGTTTGTGAGACTTGAACAGCCCTGGGGATACTGCTGGGTGGCAGACAGCAATCTGAGGGCTTCAGTGCCTCATGGCCCCCCTCAGCCCCATCGGGCGGTGCAACCCATATTTACTGATTCCATGGAATCAGGCCTACACATTGTAGGAGCCAGAGCCTAGGCTCAATCCTCCCGCGATGGCGGGGTAACATCACTAATTTTCTACACCTAGGAAACAAGTTTAAATAGTTTTAACTGTTTCTAGTTGGCTGTTTACAACTAGTTGGTTCAAGTTGTGTTTTTATGCACTGTTCATATGTGTTGGTTAATGTGCATATTTACTTACCAAGTTTATACTTTAACTGCTTATATGGCTGATTTGAATGCAGGATTTCTCTGGCTCTTTGGGGAGATGCTCTTGTATGGGGAGGTTGAGGGTTTAC
The DNA here is from genome assembly GCA_016271365.2 of Neoceratodus forsteri. Classification (NCBI taxonomy): domain Eukaryota; kingdom Metazoa; phylum Chordata; order Ceratodontiformes; family Ceratodontidae; genus Neoceratodus; species Neoceratodus forsteri. The sequence continues at coordinate 1,124,461,574 of CM028129.1, read as the reverse complement.
AGACAAAGTTCGACAAACAAGTACTACCAGGAATGTCAGTAAAGGAGCAAATCATTACCCCTAAAATGAATGTTCAGGGTATTCATTCCCCAATTAAAAGGGCAAGGATACTACATTATCTACAAAAAACAGACTGATATAGGGCTTATTCAAGAGATCAGACTTTCAGATTTAGAACATTAAAAATTGAAATGGGGATGGCTGGGAAGGGTAGTATACTCACCACACCCCTCAGGCAAACAGGTGGGGTTGCGATTTTGTGTCGGAGAAATTTGCCTTTTGAAATCACCTAACAGTTCACTGTGGAACAGGGAAGAGGACTAATAATTACGGGGAAGATCTTTACCCAGGTAATACATATTATAAGTCTATATGCCCCTAACAAGGACGACCCTTCCTTTTTTGTTAGGATTTTTTTTATTTATTTTATTTTAGTTTTTGTTTACCGGGTAACTGCACTAGACAAATCCTGCCTATTTTCAGGCATGACCCGGGGATATTTGAAAGGATAGCTAAACTAGGTGAAGGAATGATTTTAATAGGTGGGGACTTCAACTGTGTCCCCAATCCACAGTATGATTGTTCCTCCCAAAACACAGCAACAAATAAGGGGATGAGATGGGCGATTAAAGCGGGAATGAGTGAGTTAGCATTAGTGAACATCTGGAGAGACTTAAGACGGCTAAAGACTACTCTTTCTACTCCCCACCAAATGACGTGTATTCAAGAATCGATTACTTTCTGTGTAGTAGTCCTGATTTTCATAGGGTCAAAAACTGTGACATTCTTCCTCGAGTAGTCTCTGACCATTCAACGGTGGAATTGACCCTAGAAATCGGAAATTGGAACAGGATCACGTAATGGAGAATGAACTCCTCCCTGCTGGACAGGGAGGAATTTCAGACTTGTATACAGGATACTATTAAAAATTGTCTGTTGCATAATCCAGTTACGGGTGTAGATTCCGCCTGTTTCTGAGATGGACTCAAAGCTGTCTTGAAGGGGGAAATCATTTCATATGCATCCCATCTAAAAAATCTTGACTTGAACAACAAAAAAACCTTAGAGATTAAATTAAAACAGCTGGAACTCCAAGCTAAACAGGGAGGTGGAAAAGGGGCGGCTTTCCAGAAGGAATTAGAGGAAACTAGAAAGCAATTGAAAAATGTTTTAGATTTCCAAGTCGAAGTGAAACTGATGTATATGAACCAAAATTACTATGAATCTGGCAATAAAGCCAGCTGGCTGCTTGCTTTTCGGTTAAGGCGTGCACAAGCAGACCGCTATGTAAAGGTCTTACCTCTAGAGACATAGCTGATGCCTTTAAGGAATATTATAAAAACCTTTATGACCCACCCCCAACAACAGCACAAACTAAAGACACCATCCATGGTTTTCTAGAAAAAAAAACTCTCTCCTAAAACTCACAGCAGACCTCCGAATACAGTTAGACTCCCCCATAACATCACAGGAAGTTGCCCAGGTAATCCTAAACTTAAAGGGCAGTAAATCACCAGGCCCTGATGGATTCAATGCTGAATTTTACCAAAAATTCAAAAAGGATTTGATTCCTACTCTGGTTCAGGTCTTTGATAAACAAAAACAGGAGGGTGGGTTCCCACGGTCGTGGCGAGATATCTATGTTACATGTATTCCTAAGGAAGGAAAACATCCGGATTTATGTAGTTCATATAGACTGATCTCACTCCTCAACGTAGACTCAAAAACCTTTACAAAGACTTTGGCATACAGGTTTACATCATCCTTCCTGGTCTGGTACACCTGGATCAAGTAGGGTTCATTCAAAATAGATATCCTAAGGATAATGTCAGGCGATGTCAGAACATATTGCTTTCCGAGAGACAAATAACCATAGTTATTAATGCGAGAAAAGTGTTGATCGTTTGCATTGGGACTACCTAATGGAGACAGAAACATGGAATTTGTCGGCAGAGAAGGACCGCTTGGCTCACCTAGTCTGCCCATTTTCCTACCTGATGGATAAGCTGCAGATTCTAGTTTAGCTTACTTCCTCCTAACCCCCCCAACAAGAATTGCCTTATGCCTGTCCCATGCATTCTTGAATTCTCCCACTGTTCCTGACTCCATAACCTCCTCAGGAAGGCTGTTCCATGCATCCACAACCCTCTCTGTGAAAAAATACTTTCTAACAGTACCTCTGAGCCAACCCCCTCTATCTTCAAATTGTGCCCCCTTGTTCTTGCACATCTCTTCTTCTGAAAGATACTACCCTCTTGTACTTTAATTCCCTTGAAATACTTGAAAGTTTCTATCATGTCCCTCCTTTCCCTCCTTTCCTCAAGGGTATACATATTAATCTGCTTTAGTCTCTCCTTGTATGTCTTCTGGTGCAGACCCTGCACCATTTTGGTTGCCCTCCTCTGAACAGCCTCCACTCTGTCTATGTCTTTGCAGAGGTAGGGTCTACAGAATTGCACGCAGTACTCCAGGTGTGGTCTTACCAACTGTCTCTACAGAGGGCCAACAACTTCCTGTTTTCTACTGTTGATGTCTCTCCTTATGCATCCCAGTATCCCCCCAGCCCTCCTTAATGCCTTCTCACATTGCTGGCCCACATTTAGGTCATCTGATATGACCACCCCCAGTTCCTGTTCCATTTTTGTTGTTGACATTATCTTACCCCCCCATTGTGTACTCTTCCCGTGGGTTTTTGTTTCCCAGGTGCATTACTTTGCAGTTCTTTGCTTTGAATCTAAGCTGCCATACATTTGACCATTCCTCCAACCTTGCCAAGTCCCCTTTTCATTCTTTCCACCCCACCTTGTGTATCAACCCTGTTGCAGATCTTTGTGTCATCTGTAAAGAGACATATTTTTCCTTCATGTCCCTCTGCAGTGTCACTTATAAAGACATCAAAAAGGACCGGCCCCAGTACTGAACCCTGCGGTACCCTCATTAGTAACCCCCTTTTCTTCACTGTGGACTGCATTTACTATTGCCCTCTGTGTCCTTTTGTCCAGCCAGTGTTTTACCCAGGCTACCACCCTGGGACCCATTCCCAGGCTGGCTAATTTGTTTATTAATCTTTTGTGCAGGACTTGTCAAATGCCTTGCTAAAGTCTAGGTTGGCCATGTCCACTGCCCCTCCCCTGGTCTACTACTTTGGTCACCCAGTCAAAGAAATCAATTGAATTTGTCTAACATGACCTTCCTGCTGTGAATCCATGCTGACTTGGGTTCTGTGCCCCACTGGACTCTAGGTACTCAAAAATTCTTTCTTTCAGAAGTGTTTACATTATTTTCCCTACCACTGAGGTTAAACTGACAGAGGTCTATAGTTTCCTGCCTCTGTCTTGCTCCCACTTTTGTGAAGGGGAATCACATCTGCTCTCCTCCAGTCCTCAGGTACCACACCATCCACCCATGATTTATTAAAAAGGGTAGTCAGTGGCGTTACTAGTTCTTCCTTCAGTTCTTTTAGAATTCTGGAGTGAATCCCATCAGGCCCCATTGCTTTATCCATCCTTCAGTTTTAAGATTTCTTTCAGAACCCTTTCTTCTATGAAAGGACTAGTAGCAACCCCCCTATCCAGAGTGCTTCTATTGACTGGATTAGGTATCTCCCCCTGCTTTTCCATTGTGAATACTGAGCAGAAGTATTCGTTCAGTATCCCTGCTTTTTCACTGTCTCACTCTGCCCAACCACCTTCCTCTTTATTCAGCCTCCGCATCCCTGCCTTAATCTTTCTTTGCTCCCTAATGTACCTATAAAAGGTTTTATCCCCCTTCTTAACCAAGTCTGAGTCTTTGCTATTCTGACTGCCTTCCCCGCTTCCTTCTGCTTTAACTGGTACAGTTCTCTGTCCTGCTTCTTCTGTGTTTCCTTATACTTTCTGAATGGTATCTTTTTCTCCCTAACTTTCCTCGCCACTTCTTTCAGAACCATAGTGGTTTTATCTTTCATTTTGATTATTTTTTTTTGTTTCACACTGAGGCTTGTTGCTTCTGTGATGGCTGTTTTGATGTTTCCCCATCGTTGTTCCACCCCACCTTCTTGCCTGTGTGCTAGTGCTTTTTTGAGGCACTCTCCCATTTTGACAAAATCAGCCCTCCTGAAGTCCAGTACCTTCACTTTTGTATGGCTTGACTCTACAGCTAAGTTTATCATAAGCCACACTGTTTGATGGTCGCTTGTTCCCAGATGGCTACAAACTTCAAGATCGGAGATCCTCTCTCCACACCCATTTGAGAGTACCAGGTCTAAGATTACTCCCTTCCGAGTGGGTTCCAAAACTAACTGTCTGAGGCATGCCCCCAGTAGGGTATCAAGAAAGGCCCTGCTTTTGGATGTGGCTGCAGCAAAGGTGCTCCAGTTAACATCTGGCATATTTGTGTACCCCATCAGCAATATTTCCCCTTTCTCTGCCATCCTAAGGATGCCTTCTATCATTTCCATGTCCATTTCCTCCCCCAGAGACGGGGGTCTATATACTACCCCTGTGCGGATTGTGTTTCCATTTCCAGTCTCCAGGGTGACCCACAGTGCGCCTCCTTTCCTCTCTGTTTACCCTTTAGTTCTGTTGCTTTGACCCCTTCCCTTACATAGGGAGCTACTCCTCCTCCTCTTTTTCCCTCCCTGTCCAGCCTGTAGATTGTGTACCCTGGTATGTTAACATTCCAGTCATGGTTCTCAAGAAAGAGTTAGCAATCATAGACACAGTAACTAACAGGACAGAAATTGTAAACTATACAGAATCCCGGATAAGTATGCCTTTATCTACTGGAAAAGACAAGGTCTTCGTTTTTGTTTTAACCAATTTATTCACTCAGGCCGAATCAAAACTTTTCAAACCCTTCAAGCTTCCCAACTCCCATTTTTTAGATATCTTCAGGTAATGTATTTTATTAACAATGGAAATAATATGACCTCTGTACAACAACACCCATCCCAGCTAACTCAGACTGTCTGGGATTTGGTCCTTACACTAGGTGAAAAGAAACTAATATCCAGGCTCATGGTAGCACATGGGGCCACGAAGGAATTATCCCCCCAACCCATCGAACTGAATGGGAGCAGGAGCAACACATCAGTTAGATGAAGCTGCTTGGCGGAATATATGGGAAGGGGTTAAGCATACATCATCTTTCAACAATTGGAAAGAATTCAGATGGAAAATTATTTTCAGATTCTTTCAAACTCCTACCAGGACAAAACACTACATAACAGGGGTATCAGATTTATGTTGGAGAAATTGCCAAGAAAAAAGAGACCCACTCCCACATTTTCGGGGACTGCCCTGCACTACAGTCTTATTGGACTGAGATAGGCACTCATGTGGGACACATACTGGGCTGGGAAGAGAAGCCAGATTTTCAAACCCTATTTTTAGGTACACTTCCAAAGGGACGCAGATCTAATAGACAAAAATAATTTATTGGTATATTGTTCACTGCAGCATGTAGAGCTATTACAAGAAGTTGGCTCACACCGACTGCTCCCACAGTAGAATATTGGGTTAATATAGTAAAATATATAGCAAGAAGTGAAAAGATTACTGCAGATCTGCGATTACAAAAAGATAAATATTATCAACTCTGGCTGCCCTTCATGCACTTGGTAGAAGGGTTGTCTGGTACTCCAGTACCGGAACAATTAGCCCATGACTGTTAATCAGTGGGTTCTCCTACAGGTAATGTATGAGATCATTAACTATGTAAACTAAATTGATAAATATGTGTGCAATGGTATTATTATAAGATGTATCATGGTTATTGTATACTATTGTTGATTAATGTAGAAATATCTCAATAAAAAATTAAATATGAAAAAAATGTAATATATGAGGTCATATTAAGAGAAGATCATTTATTGTTTGGCTTGGCTTTTTTTTAATGCTGACCTCTGACCCTCAGATTGTTCTCCCCTAAAATAAACCCTGACCCCTTTGGAACTCTTATGGAGGAGCAATCTCCTACGAGCTATCTATCACAATGTAATCTAGAAAAATTCTGCCACACAATAAGTTTCTGATTTTAAACATTTCATATTGTTTTTTATTGTTTGATGAACATTAGATCTGTGCTAATTGGAGGTCTGGAAATGAGCTGATCTCCCAAAGAGAAGCCAGTTTGTTGTTTATAGGTACTCAAGGATACAATACAACTCTCTGATGAATGGTAGATCCATGGTTGCAATGAACAATACCTGGAAAAGAAGAGACAAGCTTATGCTTATGATGAAAACATCACTATGTCAGATTAGTTCATTTAAAGTACTTGACATGATCACCTACATGTATAATTGATCTTCCTGGACATAAAGTCTCCACCACTCATTCACACTAATGGGGAACTACGCTGGAGGTGCTAGGACCCAGCGGGAGCAAACTTTTTTGCAGGAGGGGGGCGGTGTCGGAGATGGAGCCGCGAGCCTCTGCTCATACGGCAATGACTATCTCGGCATCGACCCTCCAACTGCCTCAGTTGCTTTTTTCCCGCCGAGTGCGCTTCAATGACGATCATACTCTCCCGCCGGGAGTCAAACTTCAAACTAGGAGCATAGTTTTCAGTTTATTATTTTGTAGTATGTTTCAAATAAAGTACCACTTACAATAATTTTATTCTTATCAAAGAAAGAAGTCTCAGCCTGCATTGACGGAGTTGACCATGAGCGGGTCAGGCGACAGTAGGGAGACTTCGTATGAAAGCTGTTCAGTCAGTCGGGCTGGGTCCAGTCCGCCACCTTCTCAGAAGGGGGGGTCTGACAACGGACAGTCCAGTGCCCGAGGGGATGGACGGTCCCCCTGGAAGCATAAAAGTAAATGTTCCCATTCTCAGCACCGTTCGGCCACAAGCTCTTCTTTGACCCATAGGTCAAAAAAGAGAAGGCATCACTCGAGGTCGCCCTCTGATATGTCTGCCCGTCGACGATCGGTCATTGGGGTCAGTTGCCAGTCTCCTCATTTGGAGTCACTGGTTTCTGGTTCTGGTCTCCGATCTCTTCGACATCGGAGCCCTTCCCCGCGCCTTCTGGTAGGGCTTCCGATGAGCAGTTTCATCAGTGGGCAGCTCTTATGGAGCAGTGGGCTCGGAGGCTGGTCCAGCTGCCTGGTCCGGTCACTCAGGGGCCCTTGTGCTCTTCAGGGGAACGGGCAGGGCGATTGGGCCTCCCTAGTCGTGTGGCACCCTCTTTGATGCCATTGACTCCATGCTCAGGTGTTTCCCCATCTCACATGGCTGCGGCACAGGGGGCCACACAGATGCCTCTATCTCCTGGTATTCTTTCTTCTTTTCCCTCAAATTCTAATTTTCAGGGCCCTGTGTTGGTTTCGGTGCCGTTGGCGTTGGTGCGTCGCTCGGCGCCGTTTTCAGCGCCATCCTCAGCACCGTTGCGCCTGTCAGCGCTGCTCTCGGTGCCGTGCGGCTTTTCGGCACCGTTTAGTTTCTTGGCACAATGTGACCTTCGGCTCATCTTGATTGCCATGTAAACTCTCGGTGGCGTGTTCTTCTTGGCGCCGTCTGCTTTGATTGGCATCCTGCGGCCTTTCGGCGCTGTGCTGTTCGGCGCCAAGGCCGGGCTTTGCTTCTAGCAATCTTCAGGGCATCCCCTCTCCAATTTCTTTTCCTCCCTCTTTTCCTGCTGATTTTCAATCCTTTCCTATCCATGCAGTCTCTCCTGGACTGTCAGGAGATGATATTGAGCCTGACCCAGATCTTAGACTGGGTGATGATGATGTTGAAGGAACAGGATCTTATCCTGTTACAGAGCCTGTGGTCGAGAACCTGTCATTTAAGTCTCTGCTGAAAAATTTGAATTCCACTCTTTCTCTCCAGACTATGGACATCGATCCTGGGAACCTTTTAAGATTCCAATACCTTCATGTTCCAGACATCCCTATGGATTTAACTCCCCCGGTACAACCCGCCTTTGAGATGCTTTCTCAAATAGTATGGAATAATCCTGATTTCATGCCTTCTGTGGCTAAGTCCATAGATAGGAAGTATGCTGCTCCCAAGGATCATAGAAACATAGAAGTTGACAGCAGATAAGGACCGAAAGGCCCATCCAGTCTGCCCATTTCTTTTTCTACCTTATAAATGTGCCATCGGCCTTTGCTCTGTCAGTGACCTATCTATTCATAGTCATTTGTATTGCTCCCTTATGCCTATCCCATGCCTGTTTGAAGCCCTGCACTGTATTCATAGCCACCACTTCTTGTGGTAAGCCATTCCATGCCATCTACCACCCTTTCTGTGAAAAGAATTTCCTCACATTCCTCTTAATCGGCCTCCCTCTAATCTCATGCTGTGCCCTCTTGTCCTGCTATTTTTCTTATATTTAAACATGTTAGACTCTTTCACCTTGTTTATGCCCTTAAGGTGTTTGAATGCCTCGATCATATTACCTCTCTCCCTCCTTTGCTCAAGGGTATACATATTGAGCTCCGTTAATCTGTCCTCATATGTCTTCTGATGCAGTCCCTGCACCATTTTGGTTGCCCTTCTCTGGACTGCCTCAATTTGGTTAATGTCCTTGTGAAGGTGTGGCCTCCAATACTGCCTGAGTACTCAGATGGGGCCTAACCAATGTCTTGTACAGAGGGATTATTACCTCCCTCTTACGACTTGTGATACCCTGCTAATGCACTACACCCCTAGCCTTACCTACTGCTTTGAGGTCTGCTTGGATGATTTTAGGTCATCAGTGATGATGATGCCAAGTCTCTTTCTTCCTTTGTGACTGCTAGCAACTCCTCCCAGCCTATAAGTGGCTTCAGGGTTTCTCTTCCCTATGTGCGTGATTTTGCACTTCTTTGCATTAAATCCCAGTTGCCACTCTTCTGACCATTCTGCTAGTTTATCCAGATCTCTTCTCATTCTGCCCACCCCATCTGGATCATCTACCCTGTTGCAGATCTTGGTGTCATCTGCAAACAGACAAGCCTTACCCTCTAGTCCATCTGCAAGGTCACTAATGAAGATGTTGAATAGGACTGGCCCCAGGACTGATCCCTGAGGTACCCCACTTGTGACTTGCATCTCTTCTGACTGTATACCATTTACCACCACTCTCTGTTTTCTGCCAGTCAACCAGTTTGCCACCCAGTTGACCAACTTCTGACCCACCCGAGCCTACCCAGCTTATTTATCAATCTTCTATGTGGAACAGTGTCAAAAGCTTTGCTGAAGTCAAGGTAGGCGACATCAACTGCTCCCCCTTGGTCCACCACTCTGGTTACCCAGTCAAAGAAATCTATGAGATTAGTTTGACAGGACCTTCCTTTTGTAAACCCATGCTGTCTTGGATCCTGTGCCCCTATGGATTCCAGGTGTTGCACTATCCTTTCCTTAAGGAGTGCCTCCATAATCTTGCCCACTACTGAGGTAAGACTGACCGGTCTGTAGTTCCCCGCCTCCTCCCTGCTACCACTCTTGTGGAGCGGGATCACATGAGCCCTTCTCCAGTCTTCTGGGATCTCTCCTGTGCTCAGAGACTCACTAAACAATTCTGCTAATGGCTCTGCTAGTTCCTCCTTTAGCTCCTTAAGTACCCTGGGATGTATGCCATCAGGTCCCATTGCCTTATCCACCCTGAGTTAGCAAGTTCTTGTAGGACCCTTTCTTTTGTGAAGGGAGTAGTGCTCACCTCCCTCCCCCCTGTGTCCATGATGCTGAGCTGTGGGCCCTGCCCTACCTTCTCTTCAGTAAATACTGAGCAAAAGTATCTATTTAGGATAGATGCCTTTACAGGGTCCTCCTCCTCACATGCTCCCTTTTCTCCATTAAGCTTAGCAATACCCCCTCTGGACTTTCTCCTTTCACTAATGTATCTATAGAAAGTCTTGTCACCTTCTTTTACTGTTCGTGCTAGTGTTTCCTCAGTTTGGGACTTTGCCTGTCTTACTGCCTTACCTGCTTCCCTAAGGGCAGTTTGGTATGCCTCCCTATCTTCATCCCGCTGTGTTCCCTTATATTTCCTGAAGGCCAGCCTTTTGGCTCTGACCTTTTCTGCTACTGTATTTGAGAACCAAAGTGGTTTCCTTCTTCTTTGCACTTCCTTTTCTGTCTAACACAATGGGATGTTGCTTCAAGTATTGCATCCTTAATGCTTGCCCACTTTGCCTGTACCCCTCACCTGTGTTTCTTTTGCCAGGGCTAGCTTAACTCTGTTGGCCATCTTATCAAAGTCAGCTCCTCTGAAGTCCCATATTTTGCCTTGGAATGGGATGATTTAGATGTAGTAGCCAAATTGAACTATACCATGTGATGGTCACTGGCCCCAGGTGACCTTCTACCTGAGATCTGTGATCCCTTCTTTGTTAGTCAGTACTAGATCTAGGATAGCCCTGTCTCTTGTGGTTGCTGTACCAGTTGTTTGAGGCCCTCCCCTGCAGGAATCCACTATGAGTCTAGTTCTGGCAGATGTTCCTGCTGGTATTGACCAATCTGTATCTGGCATGTTGAAGTCTCCTGTTATCAGAACCTCCCCTTTAGCTGTCATGTTTTGTATATCTTCTAACAGTAATGTGTCTATGTCCTCCCTCTGGTCTGGGGGCCTGTAGACAACCCCAGTTCTTATGGCTGTCCCATTTCCTGTTTCCAGGGTGACCCACAGTTCTTCTGGCTCCTTATGTGTATTCTGAATTTCTGTAGCTTTGACACTTTCATTAACATACAGGGCCACTCCTCCCCCCCTTTTTGCACCTCGGTCTCTTCTGAACAATACATAGCCAGGTACTGAAGTCTCCCAAGTGTGGTTACTGGTAAACCACATCTCACTAATTGCTACTATGTCCAGTATCCCCAGTCCAGTAGACCCATTTTGGCCTCCGAAGCCTTTGTGGATCCTTTTGCAGTCTTGGCAGAGAATGATAACTCATCCTTCCTCAGACTACTACAGCTCGACCTATAAACAAAGAATCTCGTAAGATAGATACTTTAGGTAAGAGAGTCTTTGCTGCATCCACTCTGGGTATGCGTATCTCCAGCTACCAGGGCTATTTCTCTCAGTATGAGTATATTCTTTGGCATTCACTCAAACAAATTGTTGAAGCTCTACCAGAGTCGGACACTAATTCAGAGCTTCTTCAAACCATAACCAGGGGTATCGAGTCCAACAACCAATAGGTTAAAGCAGCTATGGACGCATTCGATACTGCCTCCTGAGCGGCGATGGCGGGCATTTGTACCCGCCGCCATTCCTGGCTGCGCACTTCAGGTTTCACAAATGATGCCCGGCAACAGGTCATGGCATTGCCCTTCGATGGTGTATATCTCTTCAGCCCTCAAGTAGAACAGGTTCTAGAGGACACACAAAAGACTAGGTCAGCGATTAAATTGGCTCGACCTCCTCCCGCCCCCTCTCAAGGGGGTGTTAACAAACGCCAGTTTAATAACCGTCAGTCCTTTCGAGGCAAAGGTAGAGAAGGTTTTAATAAAAATCAAGCCCCTCAGACTCAAAAGAAAACGCAATAGAAAGCACAATGACACAAAGTGCCCAGTGCCGCCTTATGAGTTTCTGGCCCAAGTCCCACCTCAGCTGCCCGAAAGGGACTTTTTAGTGGTGGGAGATCATCTGACTCAATTCTACAACCAGTGGAAGTCCATAACTTCAGACAAATGAGTCCTTCAGATAATCTGCGAGGGGTATTCCCTCAGTTTTTTGGAGAGCCCTCCGGATTGTCTCCCCAAACGGCAGCCAAAGCTGTCAATTCTTCAGTCAGAGCTTCTCTCGCCTCTGAAATACAAGGCCTTCTGAACAACAGGGCAGTGGAAGTAGTTCACTGGATCAATGGAACACAGAGTTCTACTCCCATTACTTTCTAGTTCCAAAGAAAACCTGGGGCATGCGCCCCATTTTGGACCTCAGAAAATTAAACAAGTTTCTTCCCAAAGAGAAATTCAAGATGATATCGCTAGGGATTCTGTTACCTATGCTTCATCAACACAACTGGTTAGCCTCCCTGGACATGCAGGATGCTTACCAACATATTCCTATTCATCCAAAACATCGCAAATACCTATGGTTTGCGGCTTTGGGACAGCATTATCAGTTCAGAGTCCTGCCCTTTGAGCTGTCCTCAATGCCACGAGTTTTTACTAAGTGTTGTGCAATTCTCACAGTGCATCTCAGAAAAGTTGGAATACAAGTGTTCCCCTATCTGGACTACTGGCTTCTAGCGAGCCCTTCCAGGCAAGGAACTCTCGACGCTGTTGCCATGGCCTCAAACTTTCTCACGTCCATGGGAGTTCTGCTAAACCTCAAGAAATCACAGCTGCAGCCCTCCCAGAGGCTCCTTTTCATAGGAACTCTTCTGGACACCTCCTGTGCGGCGTTTCTACCAGAGGACAGAAGGGCGATATCCTACAGATTGCCGATAAATCAGACAGAACAGCTTGGTTCAAGCTATCTCAATGCAACAGATGCTAGGTCTCATGGCATCCTCGGTGTTCACTGAACCCCTACACGCCTTTACATGAGAATCTCTCAATGGATGCTTAGTACTCAGTGGTCCCCAACCACTTAGCCTCAGTCCTTTCTCATCAAGGTGACAGAACCTCTGAAGAAGTCACCCACCTGGTGGTCGCAAGAGGACAATCTTCTGGAAGGGTATCCCTTTGCTCCTCTGGATCATCAGATTTCCATTACCACGGACGCGTCCCTGAGGGGGTGGGGAGCTCACTGTCAGACTCTCCACACTCAAGGTACGTGGATTCAGGACGAGTCCCAGCTTCACATAAATGTCTTAGAAATGAGAGCCATCCTTTATGCAGTCCGGGCTTTGAAGGACGTTCTCTGTCACAAGAGCATTCTCCTTCAAACGGACAACAAAGCAGTAATGTATTACATCTACAAGCAAGGTGGGGCTCACTCTTACCCCTTATGCAGGGAAGCGATGAGAGTGTGGGAATGATGCTTGGAGCACAAGGCTCTAATTTGAGCAGCCTACCTGCCAGGAGTGCAGAACAAACTGGCAGACTGTCTTAGCAGAAAAAATGACAGATTCTCACGAATGGTCTCTCGACTCAACCGTAGTCCAGTCACTATTCGCAGAGTGGGGCACTCCAGACCTGGACCTTTTTTGCATCTCCCACTCAACACAAAACTGCCTCTCTTCTGCTCCAGAAATTCAGGGCCTGGCACTTTGTCAGGATGCGTTCAGGCTGCAGTGGACAAAATACTTTCTATACGTCTTTCCGCCTCTTCCTCTAATTCAGAGGGTACTTCTCAAGTTCAAGTCCCAGGGGAGCAAAATGATTCTCATTGCTTCCTTCTGACCTCAGCAGATATGGTTTCCATTACTCAACAGTATGTCGGGAAACCCCTCCAAAACCGCTTCCCCTTCAGACAAACCTCCTGATGCAGGGGCCTGTGGTCCATCTCAATCCAAGATTGCTTCACCTTCACACTTGGTTCCTGAAGAGGTAGAAGTGTACTGGTTCAATGTCTCCCAGAGAGTTTCAGATATTCTTCTGGTTGCGCGCAAGCCAGCCACTAGGAAAACTTACACAGCCAAATGGAAGCGTTTTTCACTCCGGTGTGCAAAATCCTTTTTGAATCCTTTTTTCTGCACACCAAATAAAGTTCTGGAGTACCTTTTGGATCTCTCAAATTCAGGTCTACAATACTCTACAGTCAAGGTTCACCTTTGTGCCATTTCAGCTTATCATGAGCCAGTACTTTCTTTGTCACTGGCTCAGTTACCCGTGGTTAAGAGGTTCCTTAAGGGGGAATTCTGCATACCAGACCTATCAGACGTCCGGTCGCAGCCTGGGACATTAATCTTGTGCTAGACATGCTCACTCGAAAACCTTTCGAGCCTCTAGCTACCTGTGAGTTGAAATTCCTCACTTGGAAAACAGCCTTCCTGGTGGCCATTACCTCGGCCCGCAGGGTCTCTGAGACGCATGCCTTGGTCGCAGACCCTTCGTATACTGTGTTTCATAAAGACAAAGTAGTTTTTAGGACTCATTCCAAGTTTCTCCCTAAGGTTGTTTCAGAATTCTGTCTAAACCAACCTTTGAGCCTTCCTACTTACTTTGTGAACTTCCAAAATGAAGGGGAGCGTTCTCTTCATTCTTTGGATGTCAAAAGAGCTTTGCATTTCTATTTAGATAAGACAAAAGATTTTCACAAAGCTCAACAACTGTTTGTTTCCTTTAACGAGACCCGACTGGGCCAACCTGTCGCTATCAGATGCATTTCAGCATGGCTGGTGGCATGCCTTCGCCACTGTTATTCCATGGCGCAGGTTAAGCTGGAAGGCAGAGTGTACGCTCACTCTACTAGAGCAGTTGTGGCATCCCTGGTGGAAATCTGCAATGTGCCCATTGCAGATATTTGCAGTGCGGCCACCTGGAGCTCAGTGCATACTTTCATCAAACACTATGCCCTGGATGTCCATGCCAGGTGACATGTTTCGTTTGGCAGAATCATCCTTGATGGAGTTCTGTCCTAAATCTGTGAGCTCTTGGTCTCTCCTGCCGCCCTCTCGGGGGATTATTAGCTTGGTACTTTCCCATTAGTGTGAATGAGTGGTGGAGACTTTATGTCCAGGAAGATATGGAAATTATGTACCTACCATAATTCTTGATCTTCTTGGACAAAGTCTCCACCACTCATTCACACGCCCACCCACCATCCCCCGAGCTCACCTCTGTTGTTGGTCTTCACTCCCTCAATCTTTAGGCTGTGAAGACTTCTTTCTTGACCCTTCTTATACGGGTCTTCCAGACTGTCTTATGTCTGGTATTTGGTTAGGCTATCCTTCTAAGTTAGTTACGCTGCACCTCCTCGGAAAAAAAGGTAATGAGGTGGTTGGATGGTCGACACCGACATAGTCATTGCTGCACGAGCAGAGGCTCGCGGTGCCGCTCCTCGCGGCTCCATCTCTGGTGCCAGCCCTCCTGCAAAAAAGTTTGCTCCCACTGGGTCCTAGCACCTCCGGTGTAGTTCCCCATTAGTGTGAATGAGTGGTGGAGACTTCGTCCAAGATGATCAAGAATTACAGTAGGTACGTAATTTCCATTTATGTGCACAGTGCTTCATAAAATAACATTTGAAGTTTAAAAAAAAAAAGATCCCATGGCACTTCTCAAAAAGAATATGGGAATATTTTTTTGGAATAACATTAAAATAAAAACTTCTTTACAATCATATACAGTCTTGCCAACAAAAAAAAAACACAGTCACATGAGTATTGTTCCAATAAGTACATGGGAAGAAGAAAAAAGGAAAGGGAAGGGGGAGAAAAAAAGATTTAACAATAGTCATAAAGTTTTATACCAATTAGTGTCATCACCCAAATACCTGCATTAACAAAGATATTTTACAAAAACAGTTTATACTTCATTTATATTTTATTAAAATCAAAAATTCCTTCCAACATCTAAATACTTTATTTGATGCATTCGGAGCTTTATCTTTCAAATATACTGTGTTCATAGCCTGGAACACCAGGATGCTTAGCATTTCATATGTCATCATTTTTGGTATAGAACCTGTTGGCATGTTGCTTGCAACAGATAAAATTTCAAACAGAAAAAAATGGCTATTGTCCCTTCAGAATATTTAGTTCTTAAGCGGGGATGGTGACATAATATTAGGGATTCATAATTTAGACTATTTAGTCACTGGAATTTGCATTTGTTTGCCAGAAAATGCCACTGGGCTTTTGCATAAGAGCATTGAAAAAGAAAAGGTCCATTGACTCTTCTTTAGCTATTTGGTTTGATTTTTTTATTTATATACGGGTAAGCACATTGGGATATAGTCCCTTTTACAGGTACGACCCATGGTCGATCAAAATATGTACAAAATTACAACAGACAAAGTTATGCTTAGTACAAAATGTATACATAGGAATAAATATTCCACATCTAAATAAAAATCACAAACATAAAATTAAAAGAAACCCTAATACAATTCATACACTCCTATACAAATTTATATCACAAGAACTGTAGTACAGTTATTAAAAATCGCTGTCTAAAAAGCAGCAACACTTAGACAAATCCCTAAAGTGAACTTTCTGAGCTACTGTAAACAACCCATAGCTGCCCATACTTGTAATTTGTGCAGGAATAGTATTCCATATTGTTGGTGCACAGTGTGCAAAAGATTGCTGACCATTTAAAGTGTGCATAAATGGGATTTTTAATGTGGTTAAGTCCCCTGAAGATCTAGGCCCAGATATTCAGAAATACACCAAAGGCCAGCGCAAGTCTGGCGCAACACAAATCCAGTGTGCAATGGTGCAACAGGAGCCATATTCAGAGGTTGTGCTGGCCGCACTGCGCCAGTGCAACCCGGCTGAATATGGCACAGTTGCACCATGCCACAGAGTTGCTCCAGCGTAACTCTTGGAGCAGAGCAACAGTGGAGGTTACGGCACAGAGAAGAAGCCCGGGGACAGAGCCAGGGAAGCACAGTGACAGTCCACAGGAGGCCACCACCAGCAGGGCACAGCAGAGCGCACACAGGCACCCCCACAGACCACAACAGTGGCACAGATAGTAGGCAACAGGAGGTGCCAATGGAGGGCCACCAAGGGAGCCCCCCACCCACCCAGACCAGAGCAAGCCACACCCAGGACCATGCAGCCAAGTACACACACACGCCACACAGGTGGCCCCACTGTAAGCACGGAGCGTGCCGGGAGGCATGTAGCACAGCAAAACACATGGGATAGGCCACACAACACCTAGCAGGGGCCCCAAAACAGCGTGCGGCCAGTACCTGACCAAAGACCATGGCCGTGTACCACTACCACGCACGCACGCACCCACCCACCACATACAACCCTTGGCTGCTGCAGGGGCACCTGGCCAAATAGTTGGGGAGCATAGGTCTGAACACAGGCAACCAGGTTGACGAGCTCAACCAGTGTCCAGTTCTCAACTCTTGGGACTCGTCTCTGTGCAATGCTGTACAGCGAACACAGTGCCAAAAATGGTGGCAGTAAGTGCACGTGTCCACAACATGCGCCAGATGCACAATGTGAGGGAACATGCGCTGTGTCTGCCCATTGTGCAGTCCCAGAATTCCGCGGCATGGGCGTGGCTAGGCGGGGTCACCGGGTGTGGGGAGTGACCCAGGGGTCACAGCAGGGATCAGGGGTCACCCACCTTTACTCAGTGCACAAGTGCACAATAACAGGCCTGACAGACCATGATACTGTTCAGCGCATGTGCACTGCAGGCCTGCACACTGTACATGTGCACACACTGCACCGCGACTTGCTCCGGAGCAATTTCATTGCGCACAGAGTAAAATTGCGATATTCAGATGCCACATGCAAAATGAGCTCATCAGCCAGTGTGTGGCACACTGGGTGCATTAGCATGTTATTACTGTTGCGCCAAACCTCATTTGCATGGGTTGCACCATGTAAGTGCCACAGAACAGCACAGGCCATGAACAGGTACTGCATCCTTTCGGGGTAAGTTACGCATGCCCCTGCAGCTCACAGGGAGCAGACAGCACAGCAGGATGGGATGGAACAGGGTGATGCTGCCACTGACACATTGTGCTGTCCATGTCCGCAGAAAGTGACATGTCGGAATGTGAGGAGCATGGACCTGCTCGCAAGTGCAGGCCCAATTTCACTAAAGTGGAGATAGGGGCCCTGTTTGATGCATACCTCAGCAGGGAGCCCCTGTTGAGTGGTGCCACAGGCACACCACAGACCAGGACTGGGGCCTGGGAGGAGCTGGCATCATAAGTCAACCAGCATGGCAGCCACCAGCAGTCTGTGCAGGAGTGCTGGAACAAGGTGGGCACAGACAAGAGGAGAATCAAGGAGAAGGTGGCGGCCATCCGTGCATCCCGGAATGCCACCGGAGGGGGACCTGTGGATGCGCCACCACTCATGGTGTAAGGGAAGTTGGTAGCAGCCACCATGCACCGCAGCACAGTGGTGGGACTGCCTGGCTGTGGTGGCAATCCATCACTGCATGGTACGTATGTCAGCCACACGCAGCTGGTGGCACGGAGGGTGCAGACATGGGCATGCTGGCATGCATGTAGCCGGTATGCATGTCATGGGCATGTGTGCCCACCCATGCTCATGTCATGCTGCAGGACACATGCACTGGCAGTGGGGGCACATGTGGGCAGTGCATCACTAATACACCTCTTTTTCTCTTGCAGCACCAGCATGCCTTCCTGAGGATGGTGGGGTGCCGGTAGCGGCCATGGATGCTGAAACAGCCCCGGAAGACCAGTCATCCACCTCCACTGGGATCGGGGGGGGCCCGAAAGGCTGCAGCTCATCACTACTGTGCAGGTGGATGTCCTGGACCTGTGGTCGGATGAGGCCCTGGATGTGTTCCTGCAGGATGCCAGCCTTGGTGTCCTCTGCACAGAGAACACAGATCAGGGTGGGGTCCGACACCGATGACGATGTCATGCTTATCCTGGACAGCATGGCCACCATAGTAGGCGAGACGCCCCTGTTGGCCACTGACACAGGCAGCACGCCCAGCACTCTGCCAGTGGTGGAACAGCTGCTCTGGCAGTACCCTGCAGTGTTGGTGCGGCCATGCAGGTGCTGATGGGTGACAGCAGCATGCTGCAGGTGCCACCAGGCAGCTGGACACAGGGTCCGCCGCCAGTGTGCCTGCAGTGCCCATTCCCCTGGAGACCCAACTGTGCAGTATCCACCAGAGAGGGGGGCTGTGCAGCATGGCCAGTCACCACATGGGGATTGGTGTCAAGCTCAGGAGCCACAGGGCACCGACCTGCTGGCTGAGCACACCTGTTTGCTCTGGGTGTCCATTCAGCAACAGGTACTGCTTGCCACTGGGGTGCGTGCACTGCATGCAGATGTGCACCGGTTAGCCGAGCAGCAGGAGAGGGGCACTGCACAGATCCTGGTGAGGATGCAGTGCATGCAGGAGGCCACAGTCTCATCCCTGGATCGCATTGCCACTGCAATCTCAGATGGCTTTGCGCTGCTGGCTGCCACAGGGCATGGCCAGGCACAGATGACCCCCCCCCCATAGTGCGCTGTCAACCCCACAGATCCGGCGCCAGCGACCAGCAGTTGACACCGGCATCCTTGCACGCTGCCTGGGGCTGTTCAGCGGCGCCGTGATACCCCACCTCCCCTGGACACGGTCGCTGTCCCGCTGTTCAACCCCTGGGGGATGTTGCACACACCTCCATGGCTGATGCACAGCCTGTGGCTGCCAACCAGCCCAGGTGCGGCCACCCGCATGGCCGTGGTGGCCATGGTTCCATGCAGCAAACCTGATGTGTGGACCACCCCACCTGTGGTCTGCAGCTGCTGCCCAGTGTGCACATGGGCAATGTGTGTGTGTGCCTGCCACTGGTGTGATGCCTGTGTGTCACGCCACACACTGCCTGTGTACATGCTTGCCCAGCCACTGGGCCATGTGGTGTGGGCATGGTGACAGCAGTCTTGCATTAGCTGCACCTGTGCACCAGTGTGATGCATCTGATCCACGCCGCATACCTACCCACCCCTGTGTGTGTGGGTGCATGTGTGAGGGGGGGTGATAGGTGCCGTGTGTGGTTGTGTGCACCTGTCTCCCCTACCCTTGCTTCATGCCTCTGTGTGCATGCCCATTGCCATGCCCACCCCTGCATGTGTGCTGTACCTGTTTGTGTGGCCCATGCATGTGTATCGCACCACCTACCTGTGTGCACCATAGTGCTCCCGTGCAATGGTGTCCCAGTACCGTCTCGCCTGCTGCTGCGGCAGGGGATCCCTCCACCCAGGGGGTGGCTGTCCTCTTCCCTCTGACCCATTGCCTCCGTCGTCCCCACTACTGTCACCCTCATCGGCCTTGACAGCTATCCCACGGTCAGTGACCATGTTGTGCAGTATGCAGCAGGCCAGGAATGGGCCACAGGCTTTCGAGGGGCTGTACTGTAGGGCACCGCCTGAACTGTCTAGGCAATGGAAACGTGCTTTCAGCATGCCAAAGGCACGCTCGATGATTTTGCGCATGCTGGCTTGCGCTTTGTTAAAGCGTTCCTCTGCTGGGGACAATGGGCGCTGGTAGGGAGTGAGTAGCCAGGGCCACAGTGGATAGGCGCTGTCTCCTGTGTGGATAATAACAAGGTTAGCCCTCTGTTGTTCTATGCTGTGCCCCTTGCCTGTCTCTGGCACCCATGCCACCATGTACACCCTGCCTGCCCCCATCCCACAGTCTGCTCTAACCATTGCCCCTTGCCCTTGCCATACTCACTCACTAGGTGGCCTGTGGGGATGTCACCATGTTCAAACCTGTGGCACAGTGCAGAGCTGTGCCAGATGAATGCATCATGTGCACTCCCAGGGTGTGTGGCACAGACATTGGTAATGCACCCCATGGCATCACACACCACCTGGCAGTTGACACTCGGGCTTCCCTTCCTGTTGATATACACCACACCCTCAGGGCCCTGTGGCATGTGGATGGCCACGTAGGTGCAGTCAATGGCCTCAATCATGCAAGGCATATATGCTACCCTGTGGAAGTCCTGCATGGTTGCTGTATGCCCACCTATGTGCTGGGGAAATGGATGAATTTTGACGCATGTGGCAGCAGAGCACTGAGGAACTGTGTTAGTAGGCGGGATGTGGCCGACTGGGTTATGCCTGGGTGTCCCCAGTTGGTCTCTGGAAGGTGGTCATGGTGAGCAGGCACATGACGGCAGTCACCTTCTTCTCCACGGACATGGCGTGGCTTCATCTGGTGGGTGCCTGTATCTCCACACTGCACAACTTGCAGAGCTGCCTCAGAATGGCCCTGTTCAGGTGGTACCAGCCTTTAATCTCTGTGTCACCGTACTGCTCGAAGGTGATGTAGGTGCGGTACCACCTATGTCAGGCTTACCACGGAAAGACCCTTCCACGGCCACATCGCTGTTCCTTCTGCCCCCTCACGCCCCTCATTATAACCTCCATCATGAAGGGTGCACTATCTATGGCCCTTGCTGTCCACTATCCCCCTGGGCAGTTGGCTATTACTGGCTGTGCGCCACCCTGATGCACTGCCTGGCAGTGTGTCTGTCTGTCTCTCTCACTCTCTCAGCTCCTCTCTTCCTCTGCAATGCCACCTCTGTCCCTCTCCCTCTGTGTCTGCCTTGGTCTGTCTGTCTCTCTCTTTCTCTCTTGCTTTCTCTCTGTCTTTCTCTCTCTCTCTCTCACTCCCTATCGCCTGGCTCAAGTGCTGTCTGTGTGCTTGCACCCTGTATTTATAGGAACAAGTCTACACGGCGCAGCTTCCCGATTTGCTCCGCACTTGCGCCATGGTTTCACGGTTGAATATCCCACTGCACTGGATATTCATGGGAACTCCCCCTGCACTTGCGCCTGTATTCATTATAGTTGCACAGTGGCGCAGTGAGAGTTGCGCTGTGCATTATCTCCCACTTAATATGGCTCCTTGGCGCAAGTCTGCACTTGCGCAAGCGCAACTGCTTTGAATGTCCAGGCCACAGTGTGTCATTTAGGACTGGGAGTCTCAAGTTGATTTTTTAGCCTTAAAGGTTCACCTGTTTGTTGTATTTTGTATACAAATTTAGACATAACAAACTTATGATGATTAACTGATAACCATCTAAGGTTTTCCAATATAAATAGAATAATAGATAGGTGAGAGTGTATTACAAGGGATCCGATTTAAAAATCGTGCAGCTTTTTGTGGCGTGTTATGAGGTGGATGGGCCGTGGCTAGTCTGATGACTCGCTCACTCAGTGTCAAAGAACGGCCCCTCGTTCCCCACCCACTCTGCTTCGCCCTGCAGTTTGGTGATTTAGTTTGGTGGAGAGTCCTACCTGGTAGTTGTTTTCTTGTTAACTGAAAGGAGGAGCAATCAGATAAGTTGTTCACTGAAACGTTAAAAATACTGGGGAAGAGCGAATATGAGATATACTCTTGCTAAGCGAAAGAACGCTGCCATGTTTTTGAAAATGTTCAGCCCACCCACCGACTGAACGCAGCCAATCATGAGTCGCAGCCTGATAAATTGTTCAAACTGAGTGGTGAAGAAGCTGGCTAGTGTTGAGCGCGAGGTGGCAGTGTGTGCTTGCACTTTTGTGCAGGACTGATAATGCTATCGTTCGTTGGAATGATAGTATTATTGGCAGTGAAGTGTAGTATTATTGGGGCTGAAGTGTTCTGTTAAAGAGAACTGCTATGTATTACAAGAAATTTTTTGAACCGAATTCAGTACTATTATTTTCATGATCCATATATTACAGTACAGTAATGTACATTATTAGGTTCCAAGAGAGCAAATCTGCCAATTTTGTGCAACAGCACTAATTTTGTCTTGCAATAATGTCAGGAACATTATCCACCACAATGGAGGCATAATTCAAAATAGGCAATAAACACTGATTTGCGATTGCCAAACGAGCCTCATCTGTTTAAAAAAAAAAAACTATGTGACCTATATAGGAAAGCAATTTTAGAATTAATCTTAGCTGTAACAGCATGTATATGTGATTCATATGTTAATGTGAGGTTTAAAACTACCCCAAGGGACTTAAAATTGTTAACATTTTCATACATGATACTGTCCAGTGACTCAACTTGTAGGCTATTACCAATAGCTTTTAACTTAGCTGAAGTTCCAAATAACATAATTTTTGTTTTTTGCTGCATACATAACTAGGTGTGCATCTTTGACAGATGTGATAAGAGTCAAAAAAAGATAGAAAATAAAATTGGACCCAGTATGGAGTCCTGTGGGACTCCACACTTGTCCATTGCCCTGTCAGATATGCTACTTCCAATCTTTACCATTGAAACCTGTTTGAAAGATAATTTGATACTCAAACCAGTGCTGATGTCCCCACCCCAATATGCTTGAGTCTCTCAACAAGAACCGAATGATCCACTAGGTTGAATGCCTTGGTCAAGTCCACTAATGCAGTCCCAGTCAGGCACCCTTTCTCCATACCTTCATGGAGCAAGCATTATATGGACAATTCCTTTCCTTCTGAGCTTTATGCTTACAATTCCCCCTGATACTCAATCTGCCATACATGGACAGCCAAAGCACTTCCCACATAAGAGGAGGACTTCTGTCATTGTTCAGCATTTTTAGCACCCTATCTCTAAGGTGAGGGGGACAATTTTTAAATTCTGGTTCCTCTAGGTATATGTTTGCTAACACTAAGTTATACAATTTGGGACCAGTAGATGAGCATACCTGAAGTTTTGTTAGACCGCATTTAAAGAATTTTTGAGCAATGGGTTTGAAATATTCTGGGGGAAACTTTTGGTGGCAAAACACCCCAACCTTGAAAATATCTGGAAATATTATTCTGAATCAATTTATGATGTAGTCACTCAGAAGAGAAAGTCCAATTTTCACAGTTTGAGAGATGAAAAGTGTGTGAAAAAATGTAACAGAAGCCACCATCCCAAGGCCTCCTTGTGATTTGGACAGGTAAATAAAACATCTTTTTATAGTATTCAACCTACTACCCCCTAACATAGCAAAAGAACAACTGTAAATGCTTGTTTCTAGACAGGTTGGTAGGGGAAATATCATGGCTGTATATAATAAGACAGAAACTATGAACCTGTTTACAATCTGTACCCTCTTTATCTTGGACAGCTTCCAGTTCTTCCATCTCTGTACCTTACCTTCCACAGTCTGTAAAGCCCTATCCCAATTATGTAGTGAGGTATTCTGATGACCAAACATAATCCCAAAAATTGTTATGGGGTTGGAGAAAATCTGAATACCTTAAACTACAGTAGGGGGGTGAGGAGGGTAGCTTGATGAAAAGAGCCCTTTACTTTTCCCGTGGTTTATTTTGGAGTTTGAACCCATGCTATATGCATCAAAGGTCTCCAGGGATCCTTCTGTGTGTGCATGGTCAGAAAAAAATAGGCATATCTGCATAGGCTTGAATGGTAGCTGTATCCCTACTTCCAGTTCCTTTGAGTCCTGACCAGTCAATTAAGTCCATTATACATCTGATTAATAGATCCAGGGGAAAAGATAAACAGGAAGGGGCTCAGGGGGTACCCCTGCCTTACCTCATTACTACCTTAATATTTTGTGTTATATGACCTTTAATTACAGGAATTACAGTAGCTGACGCATACAGGAGCCATTTAATAATCCCCTCTAGAATCATGTAATATTGCAAGGTCTGAAATAAGAAAGGGTGGTGTACCTTATCAAAAGCTTTGCACTGGTCTCAGGACACTATACATCCAATTTTAGCTTGAAGGGTGGTATTATATAACACATCCCTAATTATCATGAGTGCATGTTGAATTTTCTTATTGGGAATGCGACAGTATTGAGCGGGAGAGATAAGAGAATTGGATACCTTTCTCAATCTGTTAAGAACCTGAGACAAAATGTTCAAATCTGAATTTAACAGGGATATAGGTCTCCAATTTTCAGTCTGATATTTATTTCATTTTGCATAAGTAAATTAAAAACCCAACCATAAAGAAGGGGGGGGAGTTTCACTAGAATGTAAGAAAAAAATCAAATACAAATTCAAAACTCTGTGCAAATTCAGTAGGGAAGACCTTATATAACTCATAAGAGAGCCCATCAGGTCCAGGAGAAGTTCTCTATTTATGTGATTTTATAACTAATTTAATTTCAGCAGCACTAATTTATTTATTTTTTTATTTATTTATTTTATTTAAAGGTTTTACAAGGAAGACATGCTGAGCAGACTACTGCTCGATTCCAGATGCGCCCTGGGAGAAGGGGGATTGGGAGTGCATACAAAGTATTCAGTTACACGATATACATACAAGATAAACATAAGCAAACATAAGCAAGGTAGAGAGCACTAATAGGCCGAGATAAGTTCTGAATTCCTAGCGGTATGGTGGGCTTCTGCATATTTATAAATCATTTTTAATGGTGGATAAACCTGGAGGTGCAGCCATGTTATGAGAATGTAAATGATTTTGAATAATCTGGTGAAGACCTTCTATTGCTTCCACCTTATTCCAGTCTGAGCCAAGTAAGGAGTTTAAGGAAGTGATATTTTTTTTTTTTTTTTACAAGCTTCATGAGGGTCTCCTACTGGAGATTTTTGTGTCCCATACTGTAGTATTGCCCTTATAGTTTTGGCCCTATCATATTGAACTTTCTGCATCTCTCTTTTTATGTCCTCTATCTGTTGAGTATAGTCAAATTTATGTAAATACATCAAAGTGTACAAATATTGTAACTGGTTTCTGAGTTGGAGATACTTAAAAAATGTTCTGCTTTCTTCCCCCCATAATTCTGGAACCACTTCCTCAGGGTCTGACTTTGTGTCTTCCCTCCATAACCCTATGTTTTCATACAAAAACATTGCTGATTTCCTTGCCCATAATAATTTTGGTATTTCCCTTCTTACTGAGGGGTCTGACAGATTTTTAATATTTAATTTCCATCTAACATCTTGTCTGATACTCTTAAATTTTGAAAAGGATATTTTTAGAAGAGTGGTCCGAAAATTGCACTGGTAGGAGGGAAAAAGCTGGCACCGGGAGATCTTTAGAAATTAAAAAATGGTCTATGGCGGAAGTAAATTTTCCACGCTTAAATGTAAATTTGTAGCCTAATTCAGACAAAAGATTGCAGTGGGTTAAATCTGCTAACCAGATACATTTTTGTAAGGAATTTGTGTCACAGTAGACTTTCTTTGTTGCTGAATTTCTGCTATTTGTTGGTAAGTCACAGTTAAAGTCACCGCCTAGAATTATCCTGGTACTGGTTACCAAGGAATGGTTGTATTGCTGATACGAGTCCCACTCTTTCCGCCTTAGTTTGTGGTCCTTACACTGTGATGATTCTGAATGAGTCTCCTTTCCATTTCCCATCCAAAACCAACAGTCTTCCCTAGAATGAGATAATCAGTTTGCCAAGGAAAAGGAACGAAATAAAATTCCTATCCCATCTGCCTTGTCTGGGCCAAAGGACCAGTATGATGGTCCCCAGGTCCATTCAGATTGTAACAGTCGAACCTGATCTGATGAGTAGACCCTGCAATCTAGGGGGCTAGCTGCACACTCGGGCAGACATTGATAGACCGGGTGGTCAGTTTCTGTTGGCAGATTCGTATGATCATATGTTTCCCATAAAAGGCAAATATCCAAATCTTGTTCGTGAATGTAAGAAAAAACTGTTTGCCTTTTATGTGGATTAAGGAGACTATGGACGTTCAAGGACCCAATGGACAGAGAGACCATGAGAGTTTATTGTCAAGCATTTTTTTTCCCTCTTTTTTTTTTTCCCCCTTTGTATCCCATTGTGTCATTGCTAGTGGAGATGTCATCCTGATCCTGAGAATCTACCTCCCCTACTTCCATTTCAAGTATCTCAGCAGGCTGGTGCTAAGATTGCAAAGGTGTTATCTGATTCTGTATTAAATTTGCTGGTTGGTTTAGATGAGGGAGGTTGACTTAGAGTTCCTAGTGATTCTTCTTCTTCTTCTTCTTGGGTGGGGTCTGGGGGCTGGCTGGGTTAAAGGAGAAGATATAGGGTCCCCATTGGACCCTTCTTGCTGCTCTCAATAACAAACTGGGGTGAGAAGCACTGCCTGGGATATGTTGGTTTCTTCAGTTCACTTCCAGGGAGAGAGTCTTCCTGAATCCCCAACGTATCCCCCCTAGGTGACATACTACGTAGAGTGGGGGAGGAGGGGGAAGGGGGATCTTTGTTCAGAGAGTCCTGTCTAGTGGCATCTGCAGCATCCTATGCTTGTTGTATTAGTAATGCAGGGCTATTACAGGAAGCTTTGTTTTTGGCTGCCCAGGGACATTCCGAAAAAACATGACTCATCTCACAAAGGTCACTTTTTGTGTGATTAGCACATTGATGAATTATGTGACCAAATTCTCCACAATTTTCACATCTAGGCCTATCACAAATGTTAGACAAATGTGTTCTAGCCCCATATCTGTAGCATGCCCGGGGCTGCCCAGCATAAAAATAAACCCCACTGTCTCTTCCAAGAATAAATGAGTTAGGAACATGTTCTGTGCCAGACTCTGACTGCTTCAGCTTCACCTTGTACTTCCACCCTCCCATCCAGAATGATTCAGAGTCCAGAATAGCTTCGGGGACACCGAGAACCTGACATTTCTGGGACAGCCAGTACGTGATATCATCCACATGGACTCCCTCATTTCTAAACATAATGGTGATGAATATGATTAGAGGCTTCATGAAAGGGATTACCAAACAGGGGGACCACAGGGGAAAATTTCACCTGGTTGCATCTTTCACAAAAAAGGTCTAAATCATAGGAAGACCTGAAACTAACATCATAATTGTCTTCCCCGGAGATGTTAATGAAAGCAAATACTTCCCTAGGTGAGAAGTGCAGAGAGTCTTTTAACAGGGTTTTCCCTACAAAATATCTGTCCAGCCTTGTCTTCAGCCCTCCTTTATATCTGATCTGGACTACATTTCATTTTGTGCAGGTGTTCTTTTACAGTTGCAGGTCAGGTCATGTCATTTGGCCTCCCCTCTGCACTCAGGATCTTCACCAAGTGCACGGCAGTAGTGGCAGAATTCCTGTAGTGCCAGGGGGTCAGGGTATACTCCTACCTGGATGACTGGATGATCACTGGGCCATCCAAGAAAGCAACAGAGCGGTCCAGGGACCTGGCCTTCCAGACTTGCAGAGACTTGGGCAGTCTGGTCAATCCAGCCAAGTCCAAACTGAAACCCTCATAGGCGATTCACCTTACTGTGGAAGAGCTAGACTTCATTTGGGTCAAGGCCCTGTGCCCTGTGGACCAGGCACTGATCTTACCTTCTTTGCCCAGTCATTTCAGTTTGGGTGCTGATGCCCTGCCCGGGACTTCCTGTGGCTGTTGGGTTACATGGCATCCTGTACCAGTATGCTCCTGTGGACCTACTAGTGGATGTGTTACCTTCAGAGGGAGTTGGGCTATCAATGGTCCCAGCACCTAGGTCACTTGGACCAGCCGGTCACAGTGACCCAGCTGATGTGGAATGCCATACAGTGGTGGCCTGTCCCAGAACATCTGGAGGAATCAGTCCCATTTGTCTACCCAGAGCCGACAGCCACTCTTACAACAGACGTATCTCTTGTGAGGTGGGAAGCACACCTGGAGGAACCACAAAGCCCACAGGTTCAGGACCCTCAGGGAGTCCCATCACCACATCAACACACTGGAGCTCCATGCAGTGCACTTAGCTCTGATGGAATTTACTCTTTTTCTCTGGGGTAAAGTCATGCAAGCCCAGATGGACAACAACACAAACCTATTCTACCTGAACAAGTTACGGTGGCACACATTCCCTTCCCTTGTGTCAGGAGACCCTCCTATATTTTATTTATTTATTTAGTTGTTGTCGACCGGATAAGTGCACTAGACAAATTCTGCCTATTTTCAAGCGTGACCCGGGGAAGGGGGATACAGATGAATACCAAATGACCTTGAACCAGATTAAGCTGTTGGTGGCATTTTTTTTAGTGACTGGGGGGAAATTTGACCAGGCAGTTTCTCAGTCTATCAGATCTATAATAGGGCCAAACCTACAGGTGCCGCCCAAAGCTTAGGCGTATGCAGATCAATCAATCAATATCTTTATTTATCCAGGCGGGCACCATTGAGCAAGCCCATTTACAAGGTGGACCTGCTGTCCTACAGTAATAATATAAAAAGACAAGTTACAATATTACAAAAAGTAAAAATAGCTGCTGTTATAGTAAAAATGCACATTTACAGGTAATATACGTTGAATATAGAACTACAAGGAGTCGTGGATAATGAACTTGTGCTGGATCCAAGCCCCAAAACTGTGCATTTTGTAGTGGGAAATGTTAGAGGGAGGGTAGGCATACCAGATAGAAGATATCAAGCGCATAATGTAGGGAGAGGTGGGGAATAGGGGCGCAAGTGAAGAGGACCCAATTGTTAGAGCAGAGTGAGGGATTGGGAGGGCGGATGACCGTACAAAAAGCTTATAAGCGATTTTGCCCCAAAACGCGGCAACATATGGAGGAGAAAAGCTGCCATTGTACTAAGTGCAAGAGGAGGAATATAGTAGCAGGGGCATAACTGGGAGGGTCCTGGAGGTTGGGGCTGAGGGAGGTGTTGGATGGACGAGGGACCAAATATTTTTGGGGGTGAAAAACGATAATTATCCCCAAGTGCGGTAGCATGTGATAGAATCAGGCTGCAGCTGTTCAGAGCGTCAAAGAATAAGACAGGGAGTTCGGCAGTAAATCCTGTGGATCTGTTGGTGGGCATGCTAGAGGCAGAGGCACACATTTCAACTGGGGGGGGGGGGCCGCCGTTTGCGGGCTGCCGTTTGAGGGAGGGAGGGAGGTTAGTTAGTGTCTGGTAAAGCAGTTGCAAATTTCTGTAATACTATCACAGTAAAGCCTTTTGAAGAAAAGGGTACTTACTGGGGTTTTCAGCTTAAATATTTTTGGGGTTTTGTTCCATATTGATGGGAGTGAGAATCCAAAGGCAGCTCTCCTGACTCATGTGAGTGCCCTGGGTGTATTTAGCAGGAGTTGTGAGCAGCTTCTAAGGGAATAATTCCTGGGCACAATCGGAGACAGACAGTCGATGATGTATTGAGGGAGTTTGCCACTGAGGGCTTTAAGTGTCCAGAGTGCTGCATTAAAGTTGCGCCTATAGTGAAGTGAGGTCCAGCCCGTGGTGGCATATAGTGCGCAATGATGGGTAGAGAAGGGGATGTCAGTGATGAAGCGTATAGCTCTGTGGTAGAGCGTATCCAATTTTCCAAGATAGGAAGCCACACAGCTACTGTATATGAAGTCTGCGTAGTCAATTAAGGACAGGAACGTGGCTTGGACTAATCATTTCTTTGCGTCTGCAGTAGGAAGTCTTCTTATCTGTAAAAAAAGGCCAAGTCTTTGCCTTAATTTTTTCAGGAAGTCTTCTAGGTGGTCAGTGAAGGAGAATTTACAGTTGATCCAGACCCCAAGATATCTAAATTTCAGAATGTACTCTAAGCACTCCTCCAGCATCGTGGTTATTGGGGGGAGGGAGTCAGTAGCGCTTGTGTAGTTTGCGGGGGGGGAAAATAACATGGCTTTAGTTTTCTTAGAGTTTAATGGCAGTTTTTTATTGATTAGTTGGAGTTGCAGGAGGTTGAAATCTTTTTGTAGGTCAGTACAAGCTTCTTTTGGTGTGGGACGACTCAGGTACATCACTGTGTCATCCGCGAATAAGTGAATACTTGCATCCTTGATTCCCTCATCGATGTTGTTGATATACACTGCGAAGAGGAGGGGACCTAATATGGATCCCTGAGGGACACCTCTTTGTAAGAGTTTTAAGGCAGATAGTTCGCCATCCGCTTTCACCTGCTGATATCTGTCTGTCAGATATTCGGAGAACCAGTTTAGAGACGTGGCATCCAGTCCTAGTGTTTTTAGCGAGTCGAGGAGCAGGTCGTGGTCGACTGAATCGAGTGCTTTGCTGAGGTCAAGAAATACAGCACATACTGACTTTTTATGCTCCAACTCCAGTTACCAGTCATTGGTTACTTTAGCTAATGCTGAGACTGTACTGTGGTTGGCTCTGAATCTGGATTGAAGGGGGTTTAGTAATTTTTCTCTGTCGATGAAGGATCTTAGTTGGCCATTTACTATTTGTTTCCAGTAGCTTCAGGAGTGTGGGTAGGAGAGACGTTGGCCTATAGTTTTTAAGGTTGCAAGGGTCTCCAGATTTAAACAGTGGGATAATGTGTGCAATCTTACATATTTGAGGGAGGGTACCTTGTGTTAGGGACAGGTTGAATAAATGAGTAATAGGCACTGCCAATACGTGGCATGCTATCTTTAGGAAGTATGGTTCAAGTGCATCTGCGCTGGCACTTTTTTTAATATCCAGGTGGAGAATCAAGTCTTCCACTTCCTTGAGGGAAACCGATGAGAATTAGAAATGTTGACTAACAGAGCCAACATTTGGTGGGGTCATGCCAAGTTGGGTGCGCAGGCTACATGCAGGTGAGTTGTCGGGGCTAAGCCTGCTGTGGCGAAGTGCGTGTTGAATGCCTGCAGTATCTCTCTTTTGTCATTGATTACTGTATTGTCAGAGGTCATTTTTGTAGGGAGCATATTTTGTGACGTGGCTCCCACCAGTTCTTTGATTGTGGCCCAGAATTTGGAGGGACAACTGGCTGCAGTATCTATTTCTGCTTGGTAATAGCAGGCTTTACCTTCCCTAATCAGTTTGGTGCAGCGATTTCTGGCTGTTCTAAAGAGGCGCCAGTTTTCCTCTTTTTTTTGATTTGTAGGCAGTTTTCCAGCGTTTATCCCTGGACAGTAGTGCAGCCTTGAGATCTTGAGTGAACCAATGGGATTTCCTAGCCTTTATGCGTATTTTTGACAGAGGTGCATGTAGATTCATGGCGTTGGTAATGATTTCATGTGGTATAGAATATGCAGTTTCCACTGTTTTAGCAAGGTAAAAACTCTGCCACAAGGGGGAGCTTTTTAGGTCAAGTAGGTATGCCTTTTGGTCGAATGACCTGGTTGACCTTTTGGTGGAGAATTTGGCTGTAGTTGGCACTTTGTTGGCTGCCCAAACTCCAGCTATTAGGCAATGGTCACTAATATCCATGTCAAAGGTTCCAATGTGGGAGAAGGAATGTGGTTTATTCACAAGCAGGACATTCAGAAGGGTACTTTTTGCTGTATTCTTTTTGTTGATATGGGTGAACTCTTCGTTGAGTAGGGTGAAACCAAGGGAATTGCAGAAAGATTTAAGCGGGTGACCGGCTTCTGACATCCAATTGTAGTTTAGATCCCCGAGGATAATTGTTTCCAGGGGGGTAGTGTCCAAGATAGTTGTAAGATGGGACAAGAGCTGAGTACCGGCAGATGGTGATCTATAGCATTCTATGACTTGGAGTGCTAACGATGGGGATAGGTAGATTTTTATGTCCAGGCACTCAAATCCCGCTACCAGTGAGTTACAATTAAGTGTTGATGCCACAAATCTATCTTTGATGTAGATGGCAACCCCACCTCCTCTGGATTGCCTATTGCATCTAAAGATCTGGTAGTTGGGTATATTAATCACGCTATTTGGTGTAGAGGGCCATAGCCAGGATTCTGAGATAACAAACACATGTGGCATTGTATGGGCGGTCCAAGGCTGGATAAGGGTGAATTTTTTCAGCAGGCTGCACACGTTAATGTGCATAAAACTAATACCTTTAAGAGATAGTGACTCCGAAGGGGAGGTAAGTTTATTTATGGGCCCTGGATTAAGCTTGATATTGCCAGAGCAGGGTAAGAGGAGGAGGAGTAGCAATTTTTTCAGGGATTCAAGTGAAAGGCAATGAGCTTGAGGCTTTTTCCGGCTTGGCATGGAGGAGGAACCGGGGTGCCAAGCTTTGTTTTTTGATTTATGCAAGCCTAAGGACACTGAGGCTAACACTCTGGCTGTATAATGCCAGTGGGAGTAACTCAAATTAATTAGAGATAAGGAAGGAGGCATAGACAGACCTGCAATAGTTGCTCTTCGACAAGGGTGTAGACAGGCATACTCACTGTACACATTTGTGTACAGTTTTGTTGAGTGCCTGTCACAAACCATAAGCCACTCTGTTAATATTATCATTCTAATCTGTAGTATTTGGGATAGTGTAGGCCACTGAGGAGGGTCTGATACATGTATAGCCTCTTTAGAGAGTAGAGGAATCATCTGACAACAATCTGACTTGTTTGGAAGGGGGTGCCATTTGGAAGGGATGTGTACATTTTTTAATTGGGGGGGTGTAACTGTTGGAGATTGTGTACAAAATGGAAATTTCTGTCTACACTCCTGCTCTTCGAAGAAGGTAGTCCACCTGGATCAGTTGGCAAGGAGCCTTGGCATAACATGTGATGTGTAGAGTCAGATTGGGTGAGCAGTCTTCAGGATGAGGATGTGGTGTACCCCCAGTCTCAAATTTTTCTGATAATAAGCCAGAAAGGGGTATGATACACATTGCAGTCAGAAGGAGGAATTGCCACGAGGCTGTCATAATTGCAGTTGTTGGGTAAATTAGGGAATTTTGATAACAGGGGGTAGCTCGCCAGCTGCTGGTTGCAGGTTTCCCCTGGCAGTAACAAATAGTTTTAGTATGAATGAGAAGGCAGGAGATTCGTCAGGGATGGGAGTGGGTGGTGCTAATGGGTCTATATAATAGCACACAGGAGGGGGGGATGAGCGGGTGGGCGAAAAATTGCGGCTTTGCTGTACCTCTCAAGCAATGGAGTCCGATGAGGAGGTCTCAGGCGGCGGCTTCGGAAGCGTCGACCACCCGATGTCTGCGGTGCTTGCGGAGGGCACCTGAGCTGGGATCCCTAGCAGGTTCTCAGCTAGAGAAAGGAGAGAGGAGCCGAATTAACAGTGGGGCAACACAAAGGCTAGCAGTCTGAGTGAAAACAGCTCAATTAGCAACTGAAAAGCCAGCCATTTCCTTGGCACCTTGCAGTCTGGAGAGAGCTACAAAGTCACGAAGGGGCTGTAACATTTGGTCGCTGGGAACATTTTTAGACAATAAACACAATTTCTTGGCAAATCAGTCACAGTTCAATAATTTGTAGTACAATTTTCAAGTAAAACAGTGCCTTAGCAAGACAGGATATGCTAGTCAGCAAGACAGGATATGCTAGTCAACAATAAGCAAACCTAAAGTACCAAAATGGTATGCCTCAGCAAGACAGAATGAGATAAAGCTGCTAGAAGGCTTAGTTGCAAAAAGGGGATGGGAGGAATTGCAGTTGTTGACAGTAAGTAACCAATAAATTGAAACATCAGATAGGAGTGGGCGGAGACTGTG
This sequence comes from Neoceratodus forsteri, assembly GCA_016271365.2. NCBI lineage: Eukaryota > Metazoa > Chordata > Ceratodontiformes > Ceratodontidae > Neoceratodus > Neoceratodus forsteri. The sequence continues at coordinate 1,124,427,808 of CM028129.1, read as the reverse complement.
AGCATTTAAAGGAGGCCTGGGAGGAGGAGGGGGTGGGATGAAAAATCAAGGGGAAGTTTGCAGAGCTAGCACTGAATCAGTGCACATACAGTTGGAGAGAAACTGCAGTGGGGGGGGGGGAATGGTTAGTTACTTTACACAGGCCGAGCAGAACAGACTAAATTAAAATATATAAATTAGAAGCAGAGTACAGGGATGCAGGCGTACATTAAGCCACACATCTTTGGTGCTCCTGTCTCAGGTGAGTGAGACCAGACAATCAGGGAGCTCTACACAGGCGTGGAGCCAATAGTGCTACCCTGAGAAGGCACTGAAATTGAAAACAGCAAATTGCAAGTGATGATCTGGTTCAGCGTTCACACAGCCCAGAGAAATCATGGCAGTTTTTCAAGCGTCATACCTTATCTATCTCTTTGGGGGGTAGGTAGATCAGGCTCCTTGCACTATAGAGGTGCTATGGATGGATCGTGACTGCTGCCCGAGGGGTCAAGTGGCACCTGTAAGGAAGGAGACAGCAGATTAAATAGGAGCAGATGGGGGGGTGTCTAAACAGAGACACACAAAGAGAGCTGAGCACCAACTTGAAAGACAAGTCGGGGGCAGTCTCAGACAGAGGCAAGGTGCCAGCTAACTCGGGAATCCAAAACAAGCACAAAAGAACAGACTGATGGGGGAGGGCAGGAGGGACAGAACAGAGACAGAGGAGGACAGGGGGACAAAGGAAGATGATTAAGAATGAAAGTCAAGGGCAGGAGCCTTAGGCTCAAGACAGAGGCTGCACAGATTTTACAGTTCACTGAATTTTCTAAGTCCATAGCAGTAAGCATGTAAACCTAGTACAGTCCTACATATGATTTAAAAAAATATATTAACAAAGCCAGTAAAATGTTTTTGCAAACTCAGTTCAAGGCAGTGTACAGAGTGAAAACTTAATTGGGGAAAAATCAGGGGGAAGTTTGCAGAGCTAGCACTGAATCAGTGCACATACAGTTGGAGAGAAACTGCAGCGGGGGGGGGGAATGGTAAGTTACTTTACACAGGCCGAGCGGAACAGGCTAAATTAAAATATATAAACTAGAAGTCGAGTACAGGGATACAGGCTTACATTAAGCCACACGTCTGTGGTGCTCCTGTCTCAGGTGAGTGAGACCAGCCAATCAGGAAGCTCTACACAGGCGTGGAGCCAATAGCGCTACCCTGAGAAGGCGCTGAAATTGAAAACAGCAAATTGCAAGTGATGATCTGGTTCAGCATTCACACAGCCCAGAGAAATTGTGGCAATTTTTCAAGTGCGTACCTTATCTATCTCTTTAGGGGGTAGGCGGATCAGGCTCCTTGCACTGTAGAGGTGCTATGGCTAGATCGTGACCGCTGCCTGAGGGGGCAAGTGGTACCTTATGTATCTCTTTGGGGGGGTAGGTGGAACAGGCTCCTTGCACCGTAGAGGTGCTATGGCTGGATCGTGACCGCTGCCCAAGGGGGCAAGTGGCACCTTGTCTATCTCTTTGGGGGGTAGGTGGATCAGGCTCCTTGCACCGTAGTGGTGCTATGGCTGGATCGTGACTGCTGCTCGAGGGGGCAGATGATGTGTCTTATAGTAAAAGACAAATCCTCAGTCCTTGCGGCCATTTCGAAATGTTCCACTTTTGGAACGGTCTCGGGGGCTGCCTTAAACTTAGGAAACTGTATTGCCTTAGCACTAGGGACTGGCTCAGTGCAGGAAAACTCTGTGGGGCCCATCCAACTCTCTACTGAGGCAGTATCAATCTTGGGGGTTAAATGTGGCCCTCCTGAAATGGATATTTTAAACTGGGAAGAGAAAATTGCAACTGGGAAATCTAAAATGTTTACAGTGGAGTGGGAGTAAAATTGGAAAAAAGAAACGGATATTCTTAATTAAAATGTTCTTATTACCCATCTTTTTATACCTCAGTTATGTGTTTCCAGTCCCCAAAAAGTTAGAAACAACCATCATGAGCCTTTTTTTTCAGGCCATCTGGGGGAGCCGCCTCAACCCTATAAAAAAGGATATTCTATACTTACCTGTGAAGGAGGGTGGGTTGAATATGCTTAAACTTATCTTATTTTTTAATAGTATATTTTTATCGCTAACCTGAGACCTTTATTGATTAATACACAAAAGGGGTGGGAGGGCTGGATGTATGAAAACTGTAAGCCATGGTTCCACCAGTGGGAATAGAATTCATTGCAGATAGTGCAAGGTCCAGTTTCCTTACAATATATAAAGGATACCTTCTGTAGGCTAAAACAGTGAAAAGTTACTCCCCAACAGATTCTGGCAGCTCCCACGCAGAAAATATGTTATAAAAATCTACGGTTATCTATCTGTGCGTGTCCCGAGCCCTTCACTTTGTGTCCTGCACAATACAGGAGTTCCCTTAAAAATCTATTAAGAAATCCGAGAATTCCAATACACATATGGGACTTCCACTTGCTGTCCTGCCCGGAGAAGATAAATATAAAAAATAATCATAAATACAAACAATTCCAAGATAGAATATGTAGTAGGCTACAATGTATCAATACTGTAGAACCAATAGAACATCTCTTCCAGTGTTCCTTTATCAAAGATTTTTGGGCATACCTAGCCATGCAATGGAATGAACCATTATTTACAAAACTCACTGTGGACGTATACGTACATCCAGAATCTATATACGTTCACACATATTCAGTTCTCAAAGGGTAATGTATGGGCATGTTTCTCCTGCTTTGAGTAAATGAAATCACAGAACGTTAGTTACTTTTCACCATCAAGTGGAATATTTGGATGGCCCGATGCTAGTTTACCTTGCAACAAAAATAATGTACTTACATTGAACTAAGGGAAAACATAGTGAAAGATTTGCAAGCAGTGTATATTCTAGAATGTAAACAACTTTCAGCATTAGATATTGGGGAATTATGGAAAGAAATGCCATGGTTTACAAACACAGATGCAGCAGTTACTTAAAAGGGGAAAATGATAAACGAGTATTGTTTAGTTTAAAGCTATATAGAATATTGTGGTTTATGAGTTATGATTTATGTTTCTTGTGTTTGGATATGATCTGATTTCTTTCTTTTTCAATAAAATTTACCCCTACTATTTTTGAGAAGTGCCATGGGATCTGTAACATCCACCTGAACTACCACTAGAACAGGCAGATGGGACCTTGGTTTAACGTCTCATCCGAAAGGCGGCACCTCAGGAGTGCAGCACCCCCCTCACATGCTGCACTACAGTGTCAGTATTGGGATTTTAACCCAAGTGCCTGGTTTAGGGATAGAATCCACAGCCTTCTGCCCTCCCGACCTCAGAGGTGAATGCGCTACCTGCTGAGCCACTGACACTGCACCAGCTGAACACTCGGGTGCAGATCTCCTTGCAATCTATGTCATGGGAGCAAACAACCAGCTGGCAGATACCTTCAGCCAGGTGGGTGAAACATCATATGAGTAGTCTCTGCATCATACGGTGGTGAACCACCTATTCTCCCTGTGGGGCACTCCTCTGGTTGATCTGATTGCCTCCAGGGAGAACGCAGAGCTGAGGGCTATTTTATGCCTGCCCCCTTTGTCAGGAACATTGCTGGGAGATGCCGTCATGAGGCCCTGAACCCCAGACCTCCTATATGCTTTTCCTCCCTTTCCCCAGATCAAGGTGCAGAGGGACAACGCGCAAATGATCCTGATAGCCCTGGACTTGTCTCGCCGGTTCTGGTACCCAGATCTCCCAGCCTCAGCAGCAGAACTTCTCTTCATCCCTGCACCTCACAGCCTGTTTCCTGAGTGGTAAGAGTTCCAGGCTGTGGGTTTCTCGGAGGATGTGCTCAGTGCTGTGGAGGCATCTTGGAAGGCGTTATCTCACCACTGCTACACCTTTAAGTGGAAAAGATTTTCCATTTGCTATCAGGGCAAGGAACTTGATCCCCCTTGCCTTCCCCATGGTTAGCATTCTGGACTATCTTTGGTCCCTCTCCCAGCTGGGGCTGAGTTCAACAACCCTTGAGGTGCACCTGGCAGCCATCTATACTTTACTGGGCATGGACTGCTTTGCCAGTGGTGGTGCAGGAGAAGGTGGTTGGGTGCTTTTCAAGGGCCTTGACCACTTGAAACCAGCAGTACATAAACCCCCACCACCTTGGGACCTGTTGCTGGTTCTGGCAGTGCTCATGGGTGAGCCTTTTGAGCCTATGCACAGGTGTAAGATGTCACACCTGTCCTAGAAAACCACTTTCTTGGTAGCTATCGCCTCTACCAGAAGGATCAGTGAGTTCCAGGTGCCCTTGATGGAGTCTCTGCACCTGGTTTTCCACAAGGACAAGGTAATCCTTTGCCCCCACCCGCGAAGTCCTCCTAAAGGTAATATCAGAGTTTCACCTTAACCAGGTGATTAACCTTCTGGTATACTTTACCAGCCCATCTTCTGAGGCCAACCGTAGGCTTCGTACTTTGGACCTGTAGCGGGTGCTCTCTTATTATAGGGAGTACACAGCTGGAGTTTGGGGTGAGGCTCGCCAGCTCTTTGTGACATATGCTGAAGCAGCACTTGGCAGACCAGACACTAAGAGACGGGAGGTGAATTGTCTCGTGCATCGACCTTGCTATAGGTTGGCTGGTAGGAAGCCTCCCGTAGGGCTTAGGGCTCATTCCACCAGACATACTGCTGCCTTGAGGACTGCTTTCAGAGATGTCCCCATACAGGAGATCTGTAGGGTGGCTATCTGAAAGTCAGCACACATCTTCATCTCCCATTACAGCATTAACCTTGAGTCATGCCAGGATGCTGCTTTTGGGGCCTCGGTTCTAGAATCTCAGTTCGCCAAACAGAGGTGCATGCCTTGCCCCCTCCTCCTGGAGAACTGTTGGAGGTCTGCCAGAAGTGTGGATAAGTGAACCATATCCGCGTCCCTAGAAATGGCTCACCTGTAACCATAGTTCTAGGAGTGGCATATGGTTCACTTTCACACAAGCTACCCGACCTCCCCTTGCAAGTGGCACATGCATCCAGTGTAGAAGATCTGACATTACGGAGCAGGGCCAAGGGATATACCACCCAGGTGGTGGGAAGAGCTTCTCTTAAAGATGGTCCAGCAAATTAACTGTTAAAGGGAGACTGCCAGAAGTGCAGATGCGAACCATATACCACTCCTAAAACTACAGTCACTGGTGAGTAACCCTAATTTTTCTGTATGCATCCCCTCCAATCCCCCTAGTGCAGAGGGTATTACTCAAACTGGAGCTGCACAGGAGAAAATTATACTCATTGCCTCCTGCTGGCCTTGGCAGATATTGTTTCCAGACCATCTGTCAGTAAACCAATGATCCTTCCACTCAGGATGAACATACTGAGTCGTGGTCACCTGGCCCATCCCAACTGCACTCCCTTCACCTTTAGGCCTGGCTTCTGAAGATATAGAAATGAACAGGTACAAGATTATCTCGGAAGATCTCTGAAATAATTTTGGGTGCCTGTAAACCTTCCACTAGGAAGACTTACACAGACAAATGGAAGAGATTTTCCATCTGGTGCTCCAAAACCTACAGGGACCCCTTTGAGTGGCATCCTGACAAAGTTCTGGAGTACTTGCTGGAGCTTTCTGCTGCTGTCTTACAATATTCCGCAGTTAAGGTCCACTTATGTGCTATTTCTGTATACCATTAGCCCGCCGGTGTCCTCTACCTGGCACAGCTACCACTCTTCAAGAAGTTTCTTAAGAGCATTTTACACACAGGGCTTCCCATTAGGAAGCTGGTGGCTACCTGGGATATCAACCTTGTGCTGGATATGCTCACCCGCAAGCCTTTTGAACACCTTGTGACATATGAGCTGAAGTTGTTAACTTTGAAAGTAGCTTTTCTGTGGCCCTCACTTCTGCTCGCTGAGTGTCTGAAATCCATGCCTTGGTCACAGATCCACTGTTTACTGTTTTCCACAAGGGCAAGTAATTCTCCACACACACTGTAAGCTACTTTCCATAGTGGTGTCAGAGTTCCATCTGAGTCAGCCACTTGTGCTGCCTACCTGCTTTGCTAACTTCCAGAATGAAAGAGAATGCAGACTCCATTCTCTGGGTGTTAAGAGGGTCCTTAATTTTTACCTGGACAGAACTAAGGACTTCAGGCAATCCAGACAGCTCTTTGTCTCCTTCAATCCCAGTCAAAAAGAGCAGCCTGTTATAGTCAAGTGCATTTCTGCCTGGATTGTGAAGTGTCTGTGCCACTGCTATGCCATGATGCAGGTCAAGCCGGAAGATCTGATACATCCCCCACCGCCCCCAGCACCAGTGGGGCAGGAGGGTTCAGATGGATTAGAGTGGGTTTCTGTGGCACTCCTCTTTTTCTTTTTTTAATGCAAACATCTCATTGAATAACTCAAAACAGATAGAAATACATAGCTCTCACATGTTCCTGGCCAGGGGAAACCCCTTGGAAATAACAATCTAAGAAAGCAAAATTGATTCAACTAACTAAAGCATCGCCATACCTAACAGCATCACATCATTTAAAAAAAAAAAATAAAATAAAATACCTCTTCTACAATTAAAGTATTTAATATATAGCCTAAAACATTAAGAAAAACAACGTGAAATGGTTACAGTACTTTGCTTAAATTAAATGTGAACCAAGACTGTGCATTAAAACAGTTATCGTAGCATAGAAAAATATATGTACAAAAAGAAAGGTAAACGGAAGAAGTTGCACCTAACCGATATAAGCAGAATAATGATTAACCCCTTACTGGTAAAAGAAAAACCTGTTCTGTTAAAATCCACCAGGACCCACATCTATAGAGTTCTATCCATATGCAATGTTAATTCCTTGTATTTAATAATACATCATGCATGACCTTAAAATATGCCATAGTGAGTACAAAGATTACCTTATAACACAAGCCATAAAGTATTATACAACACTCTGGGACATGCATTCATGCAACATGCAGATGATCTAGGTATCCTCATACTTGTTTGTGTTAGGCATGCTGAATAATGCCCTGAATTTATCCCAAAAGCACCTATCAGTTGAGTAACAATCATCAATACTATCACATCTTCTTCAAGAGCTTAACCCCACTGTACTGTTCCTCTGGGTCTCTCTATGCCTATTGGCTATCTACTCCTAAGGTGTTCTGTTCCATAGCTGCAATCCACAGTACCTAAATCTTTTCAAACTGCTCCCTGATGCCTCTCCCATTGGCCATGACCCTCGGATATGTCACTGTTCTGGATACTTCCATCCCCAAGTCTAGGACTAAGGAACTCCATGCTGTTCCCCATTTCGCTAGAATCTGCCTTTTTGCTTCTATGGACAGAGTATACACTTAGGGATAATGCATCTGCCGAAGAACCAGTAACTATGAAGAATCCTTCAGAATCCATAAAAGTAGAGATAGGCTCAGGTGTTACCCCAAGCGTAGCAGAGCATTGACTAACTACTTCTGTCCAAAAAGACTGTATCTGCACACAACCCCACACAATGTGTGCAATGGTGCCTGGAGCTTGGAGGCATTGCCAACACCTGTCAGACATGTGTACCCCCATATGCACCTCATGTGCACCAGTTTCATTGGGTCCTGTGCCATCTGGTGAGGACTTTTTTTAAATCAACCGATCTCTTGGATTTGGGAAGCCTCTGTGTGCCTTAATCCAGCAGGTTTTCCAGCATTCTTGAGGTACCAGCAACTGCAAATCCTGTAACCACTTACTTCTTAGTGCCTCCCAGTCAGGGGACTTTGCATTCTAGAACTGCTTATCAATGATACCACTTTGTCCCTCAAGAGTCTTGAGGCAGAGATCTAAAAAGCATATTAATGGAGAATCTATTACAGGGATCAACAAATTTCAAAATTACGTACTTGTCCAAGAACACTTTGCCTGGTCAAAAATGGTAGTCCCAGTGTCTCGAGTGCTAGTCCATAGTCGGAAGGCTATATTTCAAGGGAGATTACAGAAAAAAATTTAAAGTGCAAGTAGTCACTAATTTGTAGCAGTTTTTTTAAAATGGATTTAGTATAGCCATTTAATAACGTTTGGCTTGTTACCTTGTGTTTGTAGTGGTTTTTTTTTTCCTTTTAGCTGAACACTGTTGCTCAGCAGAAGCAAAAGTCTCCCCTTTGGAAAAAATACTATCCTCCATGTGTTGCACAGAATTTTAAATAAAAAATTGATGGCACGCAGATTGGGTCCCATGGTAGTGGTGTCAGTGGAGGTGGCTGTGGCTCTTAAGCTATTTATGACAGAGTTCTGGGTTTCAGGAACACAACATAATGCACAAAAAGAGAAAAATTAGGGACAAAAGCTCTTTTAGAAAACATCAATTTCAGTTAGCATTCCTGTTCTGACAGGCTCTGAGACAGACGGTATACAACACCTAAAACCTAGCGTGAGACTAACTGTAATATTCATATTCAGTCCAAGTCTTACAAGTAAAGTTTGACAGTTTGCTTTATACAGTAAGACTAAGGGCCAGCCTTGATGAAGTCTCCCTGGAGGAGGGGGTAGAAAACCCAACCCAAGCTTGTGTTTTTGCTGCTAAAAAGCCTCCATACACAACCTAAATAGATTTCTGCTGCTGTCTTTATGAAATACTGTCTGCCTACAAAAAACTAACGTTACAGATTTTTTTCATTAAAGTGCGTGCCTCTCAGTGTTGTACATGTATACCAGATTCTTACTGTACCATGTGTGTGACATAATACAAAAGACACATGTGGTTCATTAATGTGCAACTTGAAAGTAATGACCAACTCATGGTGCTCCGTGCTCTCTTAGTAACCCACACCCCAACAGTCCCATCACCCACCCACCCACTCACTGCCATGGCCATTACAAGCTGAGGCAAGTGGTCATGTCGTCCTCTTGGAGTCACGCCTAGCACCCACATCTCAGTCCCACCTCGACTTCAGTCCAGCACGCAGATTGCTCCATCCCTCCTTACTCACCGCCATGATCTTCCAGTTAGCTAATCACTCCCGTGCCGGCATCATAGCTCATCCATTCTGTCGGCATCATATCCTGCAGCACCCCCACCCCCAGATTCCAGTGCCTCCTACTAAAAAAAAACTCTTGCCTAAGCCTGCCTCCACACTCCTGAGCTACTGTCTTTCTCCACACACTGTCACATTCCATACTAGCAGGCACGCAGTGGACTCTGTGTCCCATGGCAACAGTAAACACTGGAACAACTCTGCAGCACAGCGCACATACCTCTCAACTTGTAAACCTACCAATGTGGAACAGAGACCATAGCAATGTGTGCCAAATGACTCAGATGTGGAACGCCCTATTTTCTGTAGAGCGAGAGTAGTGTGGCCATTTGATGGTGCACCAATAAAGTTATTTTAACCACGTGTGGTGTTGTGTGTTTTTGTAATAAAAACATGTTATACCATTGTGTTGTCTGTACTTTATTTTAATGCTACACTCATGAATCACACAATATACACAAGATTAGATTAAGAAATACTTTATTTTGCACATATTAAAAGCAGGCAACACAATACACCTGCTACGTATCCACGCTACACATCCACACTTTCTACATTTGTTCTGTGCTACACAGCCTACAGTTTCTACATTTCTGTGCTACATCTCTACATTTCTGTGCTACACTTTCTACAGTTTCTACATTTCTATGTTCGACTTTCTACATTTCTATGCTACACAGTAAACACCACTCAGTACATAAAACCTTACTCGAACATAGTGCTGCACGTAACAGTGCAAAGCTTTTAGTTATTGCAACCACAGCCCAACTCCAACGCAATGCAAATCCAGACTTATCAGTGTGCAGAACAGCAGAAATGAAAATGAAACAGCAACAAATACAAATAAAAAACAGATGAGAAACATTCAGAAAACTACATTTTGTGGCTGCACACCTGCCAATGTAGCATAAATGAAATTCATAGTTTGTTTTTTCAAGTCCTATCAGCCATAGACTGTAGACAGACTTGCCACGTTAGTGGAGATGCTCCCATTTTCTTTCCTGCATATATTCATCAAGCATACGATTGAAGTTTTCCATTGTAGGGGCATCCACCACATCATGTGGCAACCTGTTTAATTCTCCAACCACCCTTTGATTGTACCATCTCCCCCTTCTCTGCATTCTGTAATTCTCTCCTAATAACTGGTATGGGTGTTGTCTAGTTGCCCTTCTTGGTACTTCTTTTTTTCTAAGTCCAGCACACTCCCATAACATTTTGTCATGGAAGCATCTGTATGTGTAACATAGGTCTCCTCTCAAGTAATGGTAGAACGTGGGGTAGAGGCCTAACTTACACAATCTATCATTATACTCCATGTCTTTAACAACACCTATCTTCTTCGTATATCTGCATTACACTCTATTGATTTACCAGTACCTATTTCCTGTGGGGCAATGAAAGGTACTCCATACTCAAAATTTGGCCTTACCAGGGATCTGTACAAAGGCAATATAACCTCCTCATACCTACTTTTTATATTTCTCAAGATATTCCCCATTAATCTATTTGCTTTTTTTACCATTTCTAAATTATGTTTACTAAATGTTAATGTATCAGTTATTATGACCCCCAGGTCTCTTTCAAACTTAGTACTAGCAATTGTTACATTGTTCAGTTGTATTCAGCTCTTTCGTTGTTAGCTCCAAAGTGTATGACCTTACACTTGTCCACATTAAAGCTCAAGTGGTGGTTAACAGCCCAGCGTTCTAATTTAGTCAGTTGGTCCTGAAGACTGACTATTGCTTCCTGGTTGTTAACCACGGCTCCCGCCTTTGTATCATCTGCAAATTTACAGGTCCATGCACCATCAGTGACCTGCATGGAAACAATGAACAATTTAAATAGTAGGTGACCCAGGACAGAGCCCTGGGGTACCCGACTCGTTACCTTTCCCCAGTCTGAAAGAAACCTCCTGAGTTGGACCCTCTGGGCCCTGTCAGTAAGCCATACTTTCATCCAGAAACTTAACTGACAGTTTACTCCTAGATCTATTAAGGTCTGTATCAGTATTCGATGTGAGTCCGAGTCAAAAGCCTTGGCATAGTCCAGATACAGGACGTCCACAAGGAGTCCACTGTCCAAGGCCTGACTAACTGATTCAAAAAAAATGAAGCAAATTGCTGGTCCACTATTTACCAGCCTCAGATCCATGCTGACTAATATCCATTACCTGGAGATATCTTAGATTCTGCTCCAATAAGTCCTTTACACTACTCTCCATAACTTTCCCCACAATTGAAGTTATACCGATATGCCTATAGTTATTTAATTGCATTTTCTTTCCAGACTTAAATATGGGTGTAATATGTGTTGATCTCCACTCCTCAAGTACTGTACCCTCTCTAAGTGACCTATTAAACAACACACACAGTGGTCCAGACAATTCGTTCACTAGGGTCTTCAGAAACAGTGCGTGGTATCCATCTGGTCCACACAATTTAGAGCTCTTTAATTTATTTAACTTCTCTTTAATTTGCATTTCTCTAATTTCCAACTCTGGATATTCCTTTGGTCTTCCTGCCTGCCCTAAGTCAAGATCCCTACCAGGTGTATCTGGCCTAAATACTCCCAAAAAGTGTCCGTTAAAGGCTTCTACCATTTCTTCTTCTTTTCCCAAAATTATATCCCCCACCATTATATTTGTTCTTTTGGTGTTACTTTTCTTTAAACCCCCTATGTAACTATAAAAACTTTTATAGTTATCTTTATTACACTGTGCCAGTCTCAGCTCTGCTTTTGCCCTAGCTCTCCTTATATGTAGTTTACACTTTGCTATCTGCATGAATTGTTATTTCCTAATTTCCGAGGGATCTGCCCAAATTTTTTTTGTAGACTCTCGCCTTTTTTTTTGTTACCAATCTACGTATACTTTTGTTAAACCATGTGGGTATGCAACTTTTACCATCGTATTTAACCACTTCCGGTACATACGTTTGTATACATTCCTTCGCTTTTGTATTTATTGTATCCCAGCTATCATTCAAGCCCAACAAATCTAAATCTGCTTCCCAATTCCATGCCTGCAAGGACTACTTTATTCCTAAATAGTCAGCTTTAGAGTAGTTCAAGATCTTTGTTTTACCCACTATTGTCACCCTTAGTGTTTATGTTACAGCTAACCATATTATGGTCACTGTTCACCAGAGGTGGGGCTATCCTAACATCCTCTATCAGGGTATCACTACTTCCAAAGACAAGATCCAGGATATGGCTTCCCTTTATTGGCTCATGTTCATATTGGTGTAACCCATTAATAATGCATAAGTCCAAGAATCTCTTTTCTACACTACTTTTTCACTGATTTGTTGTCCAGTCAATATTGGGCATGTTGAAGTCACGCATTAAGACGGTATTTTTCTTTTGGGTCCTTTCTTTGCCTAAATTCACTAAAAATACCACCAACAGCTTAATCTGGTTCAAGGTCAGTTGGCATTCATCTGTATCCCCCCTCCACCGGGTCGTGCCTGAAAATAGGCAGGATTTGTCTAGTGCACTTACCCGGTCAACAAAAGCTAAATAAATAAATAAATAAATTGAAGAAGTTCTCATTTTCAGTATCAGATAGACTTGGGGCTCAATAGCATACTCATAGTGTATAAGTCTCATTTTTCATTTGAAACCTTACCCACACCTGTTCCTGATCTACCACATTATTTTCATGTTTCTCATAAAGGTACGCTTTTAAGTGACTAGCAATATATAAACCAACACCTCCACCTTTCCTATTTTTTCTTAATCTTTGGAAGTAGTCATACCCCACAAGATCAGTTCCCCAGTCCCCTTCTTTACTCCATGTCTCTGTAATTCCACATATATCTACCCCATCTCTTAGTAAAATAGACTTTAGTTCATCCATTTTATTTCTAATACTTCTTGCATTTAGAAGCAGTATTTTAAGTCTTTTCTCGTCACCTTCCTAGTTACATTTCTTTGCTGTCCTTTTTTATTTGTTAATTATTTGGTAATTTTATTAGTTTAGCTCTCTGAGTCACCCCCCCCCCCCTTACTAGTTTAAATTGCTTTCAATCATTTCCCGAAAGAGACATCCTAGTTCCTTGCTCCCCTTTCTACTCAGATGTAACCCATCTCTCCCAAACAGTTCTACCCAGTGTTCAAAAATCTCCTATGATCTAACACGGTCATAACCTTCAATCATCACCCATCTTCTTAACCAGTTATTCACCTTTTTTGCTTTCGTATTTATTTCTACACCTGCTCTAGGAATTGGCAGAATTTCGGACAGTATCAGGGTCCCATTTGTTTCCTTTACCAATTTACCTAAGGTCAGAAAATCTAGGTACATTTGATCTTCCCTAGTATACTTCATATTGTTTGTTCCCACATGGACCAAAATTGTTGGAGAATCCCCTATATTTTTCACCATTTTGGGGGAGAAGTGATACCATGTCCTCTAATGTTGCCCATGGTAAATATGAGCTAGTAACTACCTCTTTTAGGTTTTTTGTTGTATAGGCATCCGTGTATTTTATTATTGAGTCACCCATTACATAAATTCTGTTGGTATACTGCTGGCCTCCTGCCTCTGTTTTCATAATATCATTTTGGCTCTCACTATCTGGTATGTATGTGCTGTTCATATCTGTAACCTGCCCTTCCTCAACTTTGATTGTGTTACTTTGCTTAGGTTTTTCATTGTCATGATCCTTTCTATCCAGAATTTGTGTACTAGTAACATCTGTAACCTGCCTGTCGTCATCAATCAATGTATTTTCTTGTACTGGTATCCTATCCTCATCTCTCATCATTAGGTGTGTTGGGGGGCAAACAAGTTCACTAGGGGAATATTGAAACTCATAGCCCTTCTCTCTTTTTTATTTTGTTAGCGTTTGGCTGCACTTCCCAGTCACTGTCCTGTTCAGGCCTACTTCTTTTCATTGGTTGCTCATGTACCATATCTAATGAGCCACTGCCTAGATTACCAGATATTTCTAACTGCTCAAAACATTTGAGTTCTAATTCCAAACCCAAAAGTTTTGCTTCTAAGTCTTCATTCGTGCTGCATTGCTGACAAACATACTCCTGCAGTCCAATGTACACCTCAAGAGTAGATTTTTGACAATAGTGCCATTTTGTACCTGTTTCACCCATTTTCAGGGTTACAAACAGACAATCCATACCTGCGCTCATTATTTAGATGTGTAAGGGATCTATTACCTGTTAACTTTGTCCTTCTCCCCACTCCCTGCTCAAAGATACTACAACAGGCACTGGACGTGTGTGTCTCAGCTCGCTCCAACACCCGTATTTGTGTGCCACGACCCTGAAGTGCTCTCTTGGTCGCAAGCTGCACCGGGGACAATTACCTCACAGTTAAAATACAAGTCGTCCACCAGGACACTACAAAAAGTGTATTGCAGCCTAGCTGTGCCCAAGATACAGTTTTCAGTAAAAACACAATCCTCCTTTGAGGCATCCCCCCAGACTATAGTTCTCCTAGGCTGTTATTGAGAACTACAGGCCCCACATGTCTTGTCCAGTCTCTGCCTCTACACCATTGCCATTGACTTGAGGCAGAGATTAACTGACACAAGAGAGCTAGTAACGATTTACTCAGAGCCCAACCCTCCTGTCTCTCAGCTTTTTAGGCTGACCTAGAGGCTGGGAATGAGCAACATTGTGCAAAGTGTTACTGAAATTTTTTGTTGTATGCTGCTGTCGCTTTTTTGGCAGCACCTAGCACTTGCTTTGACTGCTTGACCTTATAGCAATCCTTGTCTTCATTCCTTTTGATGGCCAGCAGCGAGTTCAGTGTCATCAGACTTGGTGAGTGGTGCAGCTCAGTTTTTACCTTCCTCACCATGCTGAAGGCCCTTTCTGCTTCAGCAACTGAATGCAGCAAGCAAAGTAAAGAAAGCATTAATCTTTTGAAAAGCTGTACAGTTCTTGCAGAACACGAGCCCAATATTTACAAATGCATGAATGTGGTCCATTGACTAGTCCCGTTAATTTACCTGTAACTTCAATCTGATGCATTGAAAACTCATCTAATAGTTGTTCAGAGTATGCCTCGGTGACAGACTCCAAGTCATTTGGCTACATCAGCCACAAGTTGTATGGATATGTCCAGCATAATTGCTGGATTAAGAATGGATGCTGCATTCTTTAATAAGTAATCCTGAACTGGGAACTTTTTCAAGTTTTTTCCAGCACAGCAGTATAAAATACCATAGTTTTCTTGTAAAAATTGTGTTCCGTTACTGTCCCCAAAATATCATCCTCATTATTGCTTATGTACTGCTTGACCTCCAGTCCAACCCTGAGGTCATCGTTGGCCAAGAAACTGCTTGTGTCATGTAGTACAGACATGTCATTTTGCCTGATTAATTTTACAACAGCTGTTGGTTTCTACACTCTACTTGCATACTGCTGCATCAGTTAGTGCACGTCCCCATGCAGAGTCATAAGTTGGCTTTCTTGGCTTTGTAGCTGGGAGTTGAACTGCAGCAAGGGTTCCAGCGCATATTTAAGAAACATAAAGACCATTTGCAGTTCATGGTTCTGCAGATGATCACTAATTAGGTTAATTTTGGCTGATCTTGGTTCCAGTGTTAGAAAATGTGCTACGAGAGCCAGCTACATATCCAGGGTTCAGTTGATAACTTTTCCAAGACTCCACCATCTAGTTGGGACATGCTTAATTATTTTAAGTGGGTAAACATCTGTGAACAACACAAATTCCTTTAATTTCTGTTGTCTTTGTGTACTGGTTGAGAAGTGGCAGTACACATCTAAGATTAATTCTTCCACTAGTGAGCGTAGAGCTTTTACCCCAGCTTTACTCCACAGATCAGCCAAGTAACAGAGGCATCCCATGTTAAGGATATTTGGATTCACAGACTTTAAACGTGAGAGGACCAAATTGTTTTTCCCAGTCATGGAGGCAGCATTGTCCAATGAAAAAGCTGCAATGTTTGACAGTGGGATTTCAGACTTATTCATGCTTTCTACCAAGCAGTCAAACATCGCTAGCCCGGTCCCAGACACACAATCTGGCATATCTAAGAAACTGATGACATTTCTGCCAGCAGCTTCACCCAGTAAACCAACAAGAATTACTAACAGTTGTTCATTACCCATATCGGTGCGCTGGTCCATGTACACACAGAAGGTTACTTTATGACACATTGCAGCTACATTTGTAACCCCCAGGTGGCGCTATCCCAAGGGCTACTACCCCTGCCTGCTTGATTACTGACAGGTTCAGGGGCCTAGGTTCTATGACGGGTGCCTCCACCCAGAGGTCAGGGTTTGTAGTGGTTAGACTGGCTTGGTCACAGCCCTCTGGGGCACTGAGACCCCCCTTTTATTCCCTCTAGTGGCTCACACAGTACACAGGAGTTACAGCCCCAATATCCTACATATACACACTGTTCACTCATAAAATACCACTTACCCTCGAGACTGATTCTGCAGCACGTCTCTGAGGACCCCGTGTAAAACAAGGTTAATCAACATACACAACCCAATCCAATGCTTGTTTTATAGGTACTGACACTTCAGACAGTTTAAAATTCAACAATATCGAATCTAGTTTATTTAGGGGGAATAGAACCTGGGAGGGGGAAATCAGGTTAATTGGCGGTATTAAATCACAGTACCGTGCACACATACAGGGTCTGAACAGTTGCACTCTGGGTACCCAGGTTGGGGGAAGGGGGGCTAGCCAGGTCCATTGCCCGGGGTTGGCCAGCAGGTGCAGATGGATGGGACCCTGTAGAATAATATATATGCACAATACCCAGTTGTAATCTGGAGCCGGATGGCTCAGTCCATGAAACAGTGAAACAACAAGAATTAGATGACACACTTGTGATTGAAACAGGCTGCAGAGGAATACCCTGATTTGTACTCACAGTACCCAAGCTGAGAACCGGATGGTGGATGTTCTCCTGGATTTTCGGAAACAACATGGCATGGAGACTTCAATATACCAGACGTGGACTGGAGCATCCCAGCAGCAGCATCAACTAGGAGCAGATTTATCCTGGACTCCCTTCAGGGTGCCTTCCTCAAGCAACTGGTCATGGAACCAACTTGGCAGAAGGCAATACTGGACCTTGTGCTCACAAACAGGGACAGTGTGATGGGGTAACAGTGGGGAGCACCTGGGTAACAGTGACCACCAGTCATTGTGGTTTGAAATCACAGAAAGAGCAGAAGAAACCACACAAAAACACGATCCTGGATTTTAGGGGCAGACTTTGGGAAAATGGGGAGATGCTTGAAAGAGGCATTAAGGGGAATGGGACAGGAATCAGGGATTGAGGAACAGTGGGCAGTATTTAAAATGGGGATTATAAGAACAACAGAATTATGCATTAAGCAGGTTAGCAAGAGGAAAAGAAAGAGGAGACCATTATGGTTTTCCAAAGAGGTAGCAAAGAAAGTGAAAGCTAAAAAGATTGCATTCAGGCAATACAAAAAGACACAGGCAGAAGGGGATAGGGAGAAGTACCAGGAGAAACAAAGGGAGGCAGGGAAGTCAGTAAGGGAAGCCAAAGCTCAGACAGAAGAACACATTGCAAAATCAGTGGTTAAAGGGGACAAAACCTTTACAGGTACATAAGTGAAAAAAAGAAGGACAAAGGAGGATAGTGAGACTGAAGGGAGGATGGGGAGCAGCGTGAGAGGATGACAACAGTAAAGCTGACATATTGAACAGGTATTTCTGCTCAGTCTTTACTAAGGAAAGAGGGGTAATGGGTCTGAAGGGGGTACAAGGGTGAGAATGGTGCAGAAATGGACACAAGTCCCTTTACACGAGAAAGGGTCCTGAAGGAACTGGAAGTAATAAGAGCTGATAAAGCAATGGGGCCAGATGGGGTACATTCAGGGTCCTTAAAGAACTAAGAGAGGTGGTTGCTGAACCTCTGGCTATCCCTGTTCAGCCAATCACTGGAAACAGGGAGGTACCCAAAGACTGGAGGACAGCAGATGTAGTCCCCTTATACAAAAGTGGGAACAAAGAGGAAGCAGGGAACTACAGACCAGTCAGCCTTACCCCTGTAGTGGAGAGATCATGGAAGCACTACTGAAGGAGATTGGTGGAACATCTGGTTGTCAATGGACTACAGGGACCCAAGGCAGCATGGTTTCACCAGGGGAGGTCATGTCAGACCAACCTCATTGAATTTTTGACTGGGTGACTAGGGAGGTGGATCAGGGAGGGCAGTGGACATGGCCTATCTGGACTTCAGCAAGGCCTTTGACACTGTGCCACATAGAAGACTATTACACAAACTGGGGAATATGGGTGTGGGCAGGACAGTAGTGTGGTGGGTAGGTAACTGGCTGGGTGGCAGGACACAGAGGTGGTGGTAAATGGCTGTCACTCCACAGAGGGAAGAGTGACCAGTGGGGTACCACAGGATCAGTGCTGGGACCGGTCCTATTCAACATCTTCATCAGTGACATTGCACAGGATATAGAAGGCAGAATTTCACTGTTCGCTGATGACACAAAGCTCTGTAACAGAGTAGACACACCAGAGGTGTAGAACAGAATGAGAAGGACCTGCAGAAACTTGAAGAATGGTCAAGGGTTTGGCAGTTGAAATTCAATGCAAAGAAGTGCAAGATAATGCATATAGGCACAAAACCCTGGCACAATATATCAGTTGGGGTGAGGATATAGCATGCACCAAGCAGGAAAGGGATCTTGGGGTTGTCATCTCTGATGACCTCAAGGTAGAAACAGTGTGACAAGGCATCAGGTAAAGCAAATAGGATGCTGGGATATATAGGCAGGGCATCACCAGCAGGAAAAGGGAGGTCATAATTCGCTATACAAGACACTAGTGAGGCCCCACCTGAGTACAGTGTACAGTTCTGGAGACCATACCACGTAAGGACATAGACAGGGTAGAGAAGGTTCAGAGGAGGCAACAAAGATGGTGCATGGTTGCATCACAAGTCCTATGAAGACAGGTTGAAGGAACTGAACATGTACTCCCTGGAGGAGAGGAGGAGAGGGGATATGATAGAGACATACAAGTATCTTACAGGGAGGAACAGGGTGCAAGAAAACACTATTTTTAGCGAAAAAGATGTTTCAGGACTAGAGGGCATGGGATGAAGTTGGAGGAGGACGATTCAGAGGAAACATGAGAAAGAATTTCTTCACAGAACGGGTGGTGGATAAGTGGAACACCCTGCCAGAGTGGAAGTGGTGGGGCTGAAACAATCAATGGATTTAAGAATGCATGGGATAGACATAAAGGAATTCTAGAGGTCAGGGGTAAGGGGAAATAGACTTCTAGGAAAACAAACTGAACTTACAAGCTCAAATGGGCAGACTAGGTGGGCCATAGGCCCTTATCTGCCGACACTGTCTATGTATCTATGGAGACAAGGTCCTTGTGACTGGACCCCACTGCAGTTGATAGCAAATGGATTTAGTCCGAGACAAGCTGGGGTTTGCTTCCAGCTTCAACACATAGCACACAGTACAGGGGATTGGAAATAGTGATTCCCCGCAAGCACTACGTACATTCATATGTAAAAGGAAAGTACTATACCAGGCCGGCTGCTCCTCAATCCCGATCGCACTTACTGCAAAATACCTGGGAGCACACACAACAGCTTCAGTTCCTGACAGAATGAGCATGATTCAGCAGTATCTCCAGTCTTCTACAGGATGAGCCTGGTTTCCACTCTTCAGACTTCCTTCTTTCTCCTCACAACTCGGATTCAGTCCGAACTGGCACTTACAACGGCTGCAGCCCGAACCTCTCAGCCTCACACGCGCTTCCCGCATGAAACTATACACCACAGAAGCACATAGCTCCTTCACTCTTCACTGTCACAACTGCTCTGATCTTTCCAGTAACAGAGCAGGATATTAGTTCCTCCCAGTTTGGTTGGCTGATTCGGCTGTCACTCACCATAGAGCTCCTTCTTTTGGTGCAAAAAGGTGCCAAGGTCCAAACTACATTTGCCAGAGGCACTGGCCATACAGTACATAGGTGGCTGGCTCAAAATTGAGAGTCCCAAGTTCTGATTTGCCAGCAGCAGGCTCCATTTTAAAGGTCCCCCCACACTGATTGGTCCAGCACAGCAGTTCAAGTCCAACATGGAGAGGCAACACACACAGAGTCCCAGCTGCAATAAAGGCAAGTTAGACGAACTGCAATTTCACTAATGCTTTAACTGATTACGGGCACAGTGACATCTCAGGCAAACAGTTACATCTTTCAGATGGGCTCCCTTTGCACTTTCAGCGACTGCAAAATGGAGCAATTACACTGCAGCTCAGGCAGAATTCGGGCATTGAAACACACAATCCCCCTTCTAATTTAATTATGTTTGCAAAGCAGACAGCTCTTAAAGAGACAGTACGTGGATGCTCAAATAACACTCACTTGGAACCACATTTAAACAGCTTAGATGCCGAACACCTCCAGGCTTGGAGCATTCTTGCAAGGTCTTGGAAGACTTTTGGGAACCCCCAGGCCATTTGCAGGGGGGTTACACATCATTTTGGGATAATGGACCAAACACATCCCTTGCAATGCAGCTTGCGTTGGTTGCCCCACAGGTCAAATCTTCAAAACTTCTGGGTCTTCTCCATATTTTTTCTTGTACTTTAGAATGTGCTCTCCTGCTGTAAAAGGAAGATTATGTCCTGCTATCAGGGACACAGAAGCCATCTCTGCCTCAACTACTTTCATGTTCACCAGGTTTTGTGAGCCAAAGAAGTGCAACATATTCTTTCCAGTCATGTGCTTAGAATTTTACCGGTGCTTTTCTGAATTAGCATGTCGTTGCATGTCATGTCATCCTCCATGGTGGATGGTGAAATCTGTGCCACAGGTCTTGCAGAATGCGTGCTTCACACCACGTTTGAGTCCTGCTAACCAGTCAAACATGCTCATCCAGGTGGCTTGGAAAATTGTGTATCTTCTCTTCTCTTCTTCTCCTCCAGAGACTTGTCACTGTCGTGGTCCTCATAATCAACTTTGGACCCATTGTGTACGCGTGAAGTATTAATTCTGTAATTAGTGCTTGAACACTTCAGTTTAAGTGTTCCAGTGGGGCAGGATTCTATTCTCCAAGAAGGTGGCAGAAAAAAAGAAATTAGGAATTTCTCTTGATGAACAGATCCAGGCTCCCTCTGGATATACCTCTTCAATAAAAATCATACACAGGAGATGGAGAAACATTTGTGCAGCCCAACTAGGCAGGACATTGCAGGACAGTTCAGGCAATGAAGTACAGGAGATGGAGAAACACACTTATGTGCCCCAAATTGGCAAGACATGGCAGGACGGTTCAAACAATGAAGTACAGGAGATGGAGAAACACACTTATGTGCCCCAACTTGGCAAGACATGGCAGGACAGTTCAAACAATGAAGTACAGGAGATGGAGAAACACACTTATGTGCCCCAACTTGGCAAGACATGGCAGGACGGTTCAAACAATGAAGTACAGGAGATGGAGAAACACACTTATGTGCCCCAAATTGGTAAGACATGGTAGGATGGTTCAGGCAATGAAGTACAGGAGATGGAGAAACACACTTGCATGCCCTAGCTTGGCAAGACGTGGCAGGATGGTTCAGGCAATGAAGTACAGGATATGGAGAAACACACTTGCATTCCCCAGCTTGGCAAGCCATGGCAGAACAGTTCAGACAGTTAAGTACAAGAGATGGAGAAACACACTTGTGTGCCCCAACTTGGCAAAGCATGGCAAGACAGTTCAGGCAGTGAAGGTCAGGAGATGGAGAAACACACTTGTGTGCCCCAACTTGGCAAAACATGGCTGGACAGTTCAGGCAGTGAAATACAGGAGATGAAGAAACACACTTGTGTGCCCCAACTTGGCAAGACATGGCAGCAAAGACAAAAGAGAATTCCGTGAAACACATCCGAGGTGACCTGCCAGCATGTAGCATAGCAGAAAATGCAAGGTACTGCACCTGGGAGTCAGAAACCCAGGCCAGGTGTACACCCGGGGAGAATGCTACAAGTCTTGATGGCTGAGAGGGACCTGGGGGTGGTGGTGGATATCAAGATGAACAACTCGGAGACTTATAGGAGGGCAGCGGCAAAGGCCAACAGGATGCTTAGATGCATCGCTAGGGGGCTAACCTCCAGAAGGAGGGAAGTGATATTCCCACTGTATAACTGCTTGGTGAGGCCGCACCTTGAGTACTGCATGCAATTTTGGAGGCCACATTTAAAGAGGGACACTGAACTCCTGGAGAGGGTCCAGAGGAGGGCAACCAAAATGACTTAGGGCTTGGGGGATAGGACCTATGGGGAGAGGCTTGAAAAGCTAAATATGTACAAATTGGAAGAGAGAAGGGATTGGGGGGACATGATAGAGGTCTTCAGGTACATGAAGGGGGTAAATAGGGGAGGAGCAGTCAGGGTGTCTGCAGGAAGGAGGGAGGCAACTAGAGGGCATGGGTGGAAGCTGGAGGGGGAATTCAGGGGAGAAAGGAGGAGGTGCTATTTCACTGACAGGGTGGTGGAGCCATGGAATGCGCTGCCCAGGGGGCAGGTGGAGGCAGAGACGGTGGAGGGGTTTAAGAGGCAGTGGGATAGGTACAGGGGAAGGGTTCTGGAAGCAAAAACTAGCGCAGCAAGAATATTCAGAACTGGAAAGGCAGAAGCCAGAGAGGAAGAGGGGGGCAGCAAGGTCAGCTCCCAGGGTGGGAGCTGACCAAATGACCAGACACGAAAGACCGTTAGACCTATTCTGCTGGTATTTTAGTATGTTGGTATAGCAAGCCAGAGCCATCTTGGCCAAGGAATGGCAAAGACAAATGAGTATTACAGAAAATGCATTTGAACCAAGTAATCCAACACAGTGTCACATAGCAAGCCAGACACTCACTGCCAAAACAGGACATGTGCATCATTTTTAGGGTTGGTGGTGGGGGGGTTCCTTCTTGCTGTGTCCAGTCAATTCTGATGGTTTATTACCATGACCATAGTGTTACACTGTGACACCACAATCATCTTAATAAAACATCAGACACTGTTTGGGCACAGCAAGCAGCACCCCCATGCTCCCAAATACTTGTACAAAGAATTCTGTTACACACGTAAAGTAACCTGGTGACATCACATAGCAAACAACACCATCACCATCAAAACCAGCCCAAGTAAGTCATTCTTTGGGTTGGTGGGGGGAAGGGGGTCCTGCTTGCTGTGTCCAATCACTCCTAATGTTTTATGAATGTAGCCAGAGTCGAGAGTGTCATACTAGAATTGTATTCCCCAAAATACCAGATGTCAGACACAGCAAGCTTCCACCCCCCCACCCCCCAGTCTGCCAATAAGGATATGCATGTATATCCTAGCAAAACAACAAGGCCCAAAAGGAAATTGGAGGCATAAGGCAGCAACCCCTCCAATAAGGCAACAATCCCCCATAAGGGTATACATGCATATCCTAACAAATTACAAGCCCCAAAAGTGAGGAACTTGGAGGAAGCACCCCAAGCCACCGCCCCCAGACAATTAAACACTCAGTCATTTTAAAATAATCACACTTTAAGATATCCCAGGAACATACCTGTTGAATTCAGCTACTGCTCCTCCTCTCACCTCCTTTTGCTGGTGACAAATGCCTGCATAATGTAGACAGTCATGGACTCCTGGTGGATGCACTGGGTTGCTAACTGAACTCGCTCTGCCTCTGATGGTGGGAGGTAACTGTTCCAGGCTCAAGTCAACTAGTAGTCAGAGAAAGTTGTTGGCGGTGCTCCCTCTGATGGTGGCAGGTCACTCGCAGATCTGTGTGGAAAAAAAAAAATAGCAGTTTGATGCACATTGTACCCCAAAGCACTTTACAAGCAATGAGAAACTGGTAGCAAAGTGACTGCAGTGTCGGCAGCAGCCATATTGCATATCAGCTCTCACAGTCACAGTAACACACAGAGAACTACATGCACCACCAGTGGCTGTACTGGGTTGGCAGGTTAGGGCAAATCTGTAGGCAAGCCCTTGGCTCTTAAAGTGCTCTGAGTCACTGTGCTGTGTGCAGGGCAGGCAAGCAAACCTACACAGCACCGTTCCTGGCAAACTTAAAGAGTCTGCAGCAGTGCTCTGGCATGGCTGGCACTGTACAGGCATAAGGGACCCTCTTTACTCATACTGTTCTGTTGTACAAAAAAAAAAATCTCTGTAAACCGAGTAGTAGCCTGTGCCCTGCGAGTAAAGTAGTGGTTCTGCAATCAGTGCCCAGTGCCCACCAGCTGTTCTTTAGTTGCTTGTCAGTTCTGTAGTGCTGTTGTAAACAAGTTGTGCTAGTAGTGCTGCTTGCCCTGGCTCCTGTTTCAAAAATAGACAAGAAATAAGTTAGTACACTACAGCCGCAGCTGCAGCAGCCCGCACTGCCTTGTGTGCACTACAGACCCATCCCCAACCCAAACCCATCCCAAGGTACCAGGCAACAGAGACTAAATACACTCTGTCTCCCTTCTCCAAAGCTCAAACTCCGGCTCCCGGTCCCAGGCTCACTCTCACTGCTGCATGGCTGCATACACACAGCCAACTTCAAAACAATTTACAGCTAGCTAGCTAGCTCAAGAATTACAGACTCTTCTGGCAGTGGAAGCTGGCTGAATTTGGTGAGCAGACAGTGATCACTGTGTGATCCAGTGGTGGCTGTTGTGAACCAGCCCAGGG
Organism: Neoceratodus forsteri; assembly: GCA_016271365.2. Lineage (NCBI taxonomy): Eukaryota > Metazoa > Chordata > Ceratodontiformes > Ceratodontidae > Neoceratodus > Neoceratodus forsteri. The sequence goes on along the minus strand of CM028129.1, from coordinate 1,124,403,149 downwards.
TGGCTCGTCAGGCCGGGTCCAACTCGGGGATTATCATCTCTGCTGGCTGCTGGGGTGGATCAGGTGGTTCATCTGATGCTGCCTGCTTCCTTGCCCTAGCCCCTTCCCAGCCTAGACAGGCTCTTCTGCGCAGCTGCGCCAGTGACTCCCCGGTCGGGACTCAGTAGACAGACAGTCCAAACTCCATCCACCACCGAGTCCAGCAACCAAAAAAAGCCCCAAACTGTGATACCATAGTGTTACACTGTAACACCACAATCAAATAAATTTCTCTCACCTTGGGGACTGTGTGGTGACTGGCAGCACTCCTCAGGCTCCCTTTTGTTGGACTCCATGGTGCAGCGGCTGACTGGCTGCTCCTATCTTCCTGTGGATGCTCTACTTGCTCTCTGACCTCTGATGCGGTGTCACACTGTTCCTTTCTCTGTAACTGTCCTCTGGAAATTACTACCGAGGCTGTGGTTCCCCCCACCGACCACCTAGCTGCTTTATTGTACAGCAGCAGACCTGAGGGGGAACCAGCCCAGGCAGTCATCAATGAGTTAATCTGTGGGGGTGGGCAGAGCAGAGGCTGCTGGAGCGAGGGTGGGCTTCAGGCCAGGGAAGGGAGAGCAAGAGCAAGCAGTCTATTGGTCTGTAGGGCACACAGCAATGTCATCAAGTAAAGGAAATGAGGAAGTGTTGGGGAACAATGGGCAGCGCGTTTTCAGCGTTTGGGCCGCTCAAGCGCAGAAATAAACTGTGCTGTGCAGGGAGGCAGAACATTGCTGACTGGGACAGGCTGAATTTGGGACATCATGCAAAATCCGGAGCAGCTGAGAGGTATGACAACGCATCAATGGCACAGTGCTGTGCGTTGAAATGAACACTGCTGGGGGAAAAAAAAAACACTAGAGACATGAGGTAACAAGTTAAACTTTATTAAACAGCTAGTATTCTGTTTAAAAAATTGTTATCATTAAGTAACTTGCTGGTTGTCCAGGGATAACCAGCTAGATAATGCTTGTCCTGGTCCAAAAGGTGATAATCCAGGACATCAGGCTATGGGATTTGTCGATCCCTAATCTTTTACTTTTCCTCTGCAATCTAGCCGTAGTAAGACAGCATGCCGTAACTGTAAACATTTCAAGTGGTCACACTTTAGGAGATCATATTCAACTTTCAGTTGCTGGAAGGACTTCAGAACTTCAGTACCTTCTTCCAGCAAATGGCCATCCTTATATATACCTTTATCCCTCCAGTCTGTCCAGATAATGGGTTTGCCACCAATGTGAATTTTGGGATTATCCCATAAAGGTTTGTATTTTCCTAGAGTCAAGTCCCTGCATCCGTTATGGTTCATTAGTTTGTGCCAGGCATTTTTAGAATACTGGACAGGGCCCAGTACTGATTAACCTGTTGGCTGCGGGCCAGTTAAAAGTTGAGAAAGCGGGGCCTCATCCCATAGTGCATGCTCAGCCTCTGCCCACAGGGGGAAAGCCTGCAGAGGAGCTAACAACCCCTTAGTTGCCTGCTGAACCCTAAAAGATACGTGATATGCCCACATCCAGGGGAGGTTCCAGCCTCTCTGACGATGAAGGCCCGCAAAGTTTTCTTACTGAACCTTGGAGGTTGGGCCTGTCTTAAAACACTGGAGAAGAGTTTGTCTGACTTTGACCAACGTTTATGGGATGGTAATAAAGGAAGGTTTCTAAGGCAAGGTAATACCGTCTTCTTAAAAGCAGCTATCCTGCCCGGGAAGGTTTAACTTTTGCCACTTGGGAGTGTCTGTAGCTAGACTGCCTATAAGAGGGTCAGGGTTAGCCTTAATTAAGTCCGCTGTATTAGTTGTAATCTTGATGCCGAGATAGGTGATACCTTTTGGAGCCCATTTTAAGCTGTAGCTCCCAACTTGTGCCATTGAAGAAGTCACTCCTTTGAGAAGGAGGAGCTCTACCTTGCCCTAGTTAATCTGTAAACCTGAGACAATACCAAACTGTTGGATAAGCTGCAGAGTTCTTGGCAACAAGCTCTGCACTTCCGAGAGCATTAACAGATCATCCACGTATGAAAGAGATTTGCAGCAAAAGGAGCCTAAGTTAATACTCCATGTACTGGCATATTGCCGAATAGCCACACATAGTGGTTCAACAGCAAGAACAAAAAGTAATGGGGAGAGAGGGCAGCCTTGCCCTGTTCCTTGACTTTCTAAATGAGAAAAAGACCAAGGTAGAACGGTCAGTGGGGGATGCTGCAACAGAAGGTAAAGCCATCAAAAAATGGAGAGCAATGAGTACCAATGCCCGTAGTCTAGGTAACAAGCTTCCTGAATTAGTGGCCTTGATGGAGGAGGAACATCTGGATATCGTGGCAGTCACAGAAACATGGTACACACACAACCATGACTGGGACGTAAACATACCAGGATACACTATTTACAGGAGGGACAGGGAGGGTAAAGAAGGAGGAGGGTAGTTCTTTACATAAAGGAAGGAATAAAGCAACAGAACAAAAGGGTAAACAGGGAGGAGAAGAAGCTGTGGGTAAATTTGGAGACAGGCAATGGCACCACAATCCGCACAGAGGTTGTATACAGACCCCCTTCTCAGGGGGAGGAAATGGACAAGGAAATGATAGAAAGTATACTTAGAATGGCAGAAAAAGGGAAGATACTGCTGATGGGTGATCTGAATATGCCAGATGTTAACTGGAGTGCAGTTGCAGCTGCCACTTCGAAGAGTGCAGTTATTCTAGATGCCCTACAGGGGGCATGCCTTAGACAACTAGTACTGGAGCCCACTCGAGAGGGAGCAATATTAGACTTGATACTCTCAAATGGAGATGGAGAGAGGATCACAGATGTAGAAGTGGGTAGCCATCTGGGAACTAGACCATCGAACAGTATGGTTCACAATAAACACAGTAATAGAGTCAAGCCATACAAAGACAAAAGTACTGGACTTTAGGAGGCTGACTTTGCTATAATGGGTGAGTGCCCTAAGGAATGCACTAGTAAATGGGCAGGAAGGAGGGTGGAAGAACAATGGGAATAAAAAACTGCCATCACAGAGGTAACAAGCCTTTGTGTGAAGCAAATAAACAAAACAAGACAATGTAAGAAACCACTATGGTTCACAAAGGAAGTGGCAGTGAAGGTTCAAGAGAAAAGAAAGCATTCAGGAAGTACAAGGAATCGAGAAGGAGCAGGACAGAGAACTGTATCAGTTAAAGCAAAAGGAGGCTGGGAAGGCAGTCAGAACAGCAAAGGCCCAAACCGAGGAAAAGATAGCCAACTCAGTTAAGAAGGGGATAAAACCTTTATAGGTACATCAGGAGCCAAGGAAGACCAAGGGAGGGATAGTGAGGCTTAATAAAGGGAGGAGGGTGGGCAGAGGGAGACTGTGAAAGGCAGAGATACTAAACAAATATTTTTGCTCAGTATTTATGAAGGAAGAGGGAGATACATAAAACAAACAGTAGTAACACTCTGGATACAGAAGTTGATACCGCCCATTTACAGAAGAAAGGGTTCTGAAAGAACTCTTAAAACTGAAGGTGGACAAAGCAATGGGGCCTGATGGGATTCATCCCAGAATTTAAAAGAACTAAGGGTAGAACTAGTGACACCACTGACTACCCTTTTAACAAATCACGGGAGGATGGGGTGGTACCCGAGGACTGGAGGAGGGCAGATGTGATTCCTTCACAAAAGTGGGAGCAAGGCAGAAGCAGGAAACTATAGACCTGTTAGTTTAACCTCAGTGATAGGGAAAATGATGGAATCACTTCAAAGGAAAGAATTGTCGAGTATCTAGAGGCCAGAGGGGCACAGGACCCTAGGCAGCATGGATTCACAGCGGAAGGTCATGCCAGACAGAATCTGATAGTTTTTGACTGGGTGACCAAAGTAGTAGATCAGGGAGGGGCTGTGGACATGGCCTACCTAGACTTTAGCAAGGGCATTTGACACAGTCCCACACAAAGATTAATATGCTGCTAGCTCAGCCTGGGAGTGGGTCCCAAGATGACAGCCTGGGTAAAGAATTGGCTGGAGAATAGACACAGAGAGTTATAGTAAATGGAGTCCACTCGAAGAAAGGAGGGTTACTAGTGGGCACTGCAGGGTTCAGTATTACATCGTCCTCTAATGTCTTTATAAGCCATTGCAGAAGGACTGGAAGGAAAAGATGTCTCTTTGCAGATGACACTAAGATCTGCAACAGAGTTGATGCACAGGTGGGGTGGAAAGGATGAGAAGGGACTTGCAAGGTTAGAGGAATGGTCAAATGTATGGCAGCTTAGATTCAATGCTAAGAAGTGCAAGGTAATGCACCTGGGAAACAAAAACCCAGGGGAAGAGTACACAATGGGGGGTGAGATACTAACAACAACAAGAATGGAAAGGGACCTGGGGGTAGTCATATCAGATGACCTAAAGATGGGCAAGCAATGAGAGGGCAGCAAGGAGAGCTGGGGGATACTGGGATGCATGGGAGAGGCATCACCAGTAGAAAACAGGAAGTTATTATCCCTCTGTACAGACAGCTGGCGAGACCCATCTGGAGTACTGTGTGCAGTTCTGGAGACCCAATCTCCGCAAGACATAGACAGGATGGAAGCTGTCCAGGAGGGCAACTAAAATGGTGCAGGGTCTGCACTGGAAGACATATGAAGAGAGACTTAAGGAGCTTAATATGTATAGCCTCGAGGAAAGGCGGGAGGGGGACATGATAGAAACTTCAAGTACCTCAAGGAATCAACAAAGTCCAAGAGGGTAGCATCTTTCAAAAAAGAGTGTGCAAGAACAAGAGGGCACAATTTGAAGATGGGGGAGGGGCGGCTCAGAGGTAATTTAGGAAGTATTTTTTCACAGAGAGGGTTGTGGATGCATGGAATGCCTTCCGGAGGAGGTTGTGGAGTCAAAATCAGTGGGGGAATTCAAGCATGCATGAGATAGTCATAAGGCAATTCTGGGGGGTTGGGGTAGGAAGAAGTAGGCTGCTGGTTAACTAGGATCTGCAGCTTATCCAGTAGGTAGGGAAATGGGCAGACTGGGTGGGCCAAGCGGTCCTTATCTGCCGTCAAATTCTATGTTTCTATAATGGAGTGGAAAAGTAGGGGAATTTACCCCATTTGTAAGAACCGTTGCCAGGGAAGATGCATAAAGCATCCTCACCCATGAACCCATGTGGCAGCTGTAAGTGAGATCTGGGCCACTCCTGGGCATGATTGAGACCTAAATCTGGAGGGGTACACTATGACAGGACAGTGGTAACGGGGGGGGGGGGGTAGCACTGATGATCAAGAATGACATAGGTGTAGGCGGGGAGAAGGGGGCGGAGGGGAACATGGAGGTGTTATTGGTCACCTTGTAGATGCCGAGGGGACAAGAGGGTAAAAATGAGGGTGGTATACAGGCCCCTCACATTAGCGGAGGATCTGGAAGAAAGACAGGTGGCAAATATATGGGATCACTGTAGACTGATCTGAGATAGGCAAGTATTTTTTTTCCTTTTTATTGGATGGTTAATCCCTTGTACATTCCATGTCACCCATCTCAGTTCCACCATAATGTATCACAAATTCAACAGGAACCCAAGAGAAATGTAAATAAAGCTTAAGCTTCCCAGCACCATACCTACACCCATTACACTTTCATAAAAGGAGTACCTGATCTGATGTCTCATGGACATTGGTCCTTCACTGTCCTGGTGGCACTTCTGCCACTTAAAAGCTATGCTCCACTGTGAAGAGGGATTAACAACTTTTTAAATTTTAGAAAAAGCTATCTATTCGTCCATTACTTTACTGGAGAAGAGGTGACCCCTGTCACTAATTGTATCCCAAAAAGCATATCCCTCCATAAAGCAGAGGATAAGACATAAAATACTAGATATGATAAAAGTAAGAAAAAAATGAAAACACCATGAGTCGAAGCTTGCCACCTCTTTAAAGGCTTTCGCTACAAAAGAGTTACTCCCATCACCCAAACTGCTAATGCAGGTGCTGTACACTCCCTGTTACTGTAGATGTCCCACACAAAACCCCGGCTCTAGCCTCAATTCCTTTCCTTATGTAAGCCACATTGTTGCCAGCAAGCATTCACCTGTGGTGCCTTCCTCCCTGGTGTCAACCCCAGGAAAGGAATAACCTAAATTCTTAACTGGATTCCCTTTCTTACTCTGTATCACCCCAGACCCAAAGTCAAAATCATAACCCATGCTTCCGTGGATTTAAAATAAGTGCTGCCATCCAGCCACCCTTTTTTAGTCTTAGGGAAGAAATAGTTCCATAATTAAATATGCAAATCTACGGGGAGAGAAAAGAGAAAAAAAAAAAATTCTGACATAAACCCACCTCCAACATGAACCCACCTTCACAGATAATGCCAGACCTCTGCCAGATACTCCAACCCTCTGTCGTCCCCCACAAACCATCAAACTGCATGTCTAAGAAAGAGTTGAGCAAAGCAGAGCCAGGGTATTGGTGTGGCAGCAATTGGGAGATGCACCATATTAAGTACTTCAAGCCTGCTGATTCACTGCTATATCTATAGGAGCATGACATACTGCGCCCCCCCGCCCTCCTTTCTCCCTGTAGACCAGAGGTAGTGGATATACCAGCTTCTGGGGGGAGTGCTCTCATTAGTCCAACAGTATTAGTCACTGATCCTTATGGATCTTCAACTACCACTTTAGGGTGCACCCCAATGCCAGGTACCCACCTCTGGAAAATGGGTCTGCAGCAATTTAGTATATGAAATGGGCAAGAAAATCCCTGTGTCCTGATTGGCTCAGACTTGGCAATAAGAGAGCACCACCCATGACTTTAAAAAGTCCCTACCAACCAGGGCAACTCACAGAATTCACTTACTTCTTAATTTCCATCACAAACATGGCTGCAACCTTTACTCATACATAAAAAGCTTCAACTAGGCCCTAAAAATGAAAGTCCGCCCCTTCTTACACATATACACAAACTTTAAAAAATCAAGTACTATTCAGAGTTCCCAATGCAGGTATTTCTTTGATGACCAAAAGGGGTGGCTTTAAGTGAGCATGGGGCAGGCATAAGGGCATCATTATCCAGAACGAGTAATCATGGAGGGGGATAGCACACTACAAAATCCTGGGCAGACTAGATGGACCTTGTGGTCCACTTCTGCCATCACCTTCTATGTATGACCCTGAAAAACACCCCTGCTATCACTACCAGTTTGCCAGAGAACTCCCTGCTCCTTACCTGGCAACAGATAAAACTGAGGTTCTGGTTCCATTTGAGGTCTATGTGTGCATCTGTGTGTGTATGCCATTGGAACTCTGAAGAATTCTGAATTCATGTATTTCATGTTACCATTCCAGGTGTGTGTATTGGGGGGGGGGGGGGCATTCTACTACTGGAATAATGCATAGCTTTGAATTCTTCTATTCCATGGTAAACAATCACACAATGCATTGAATGTGAAGAAAGACAGACCAAGTGGAGATGGAGGTGGGGTGTCACCCAAGAGCTAAATAAATGCCAACAGTTGTTTAATGTAGCAGGTATACCCAACATTCACGATCTGTCTGTTGGTTGCATGAATGCTGGGGCAAAATGGTAGTTTGCATCAATTTTGCACTGACACCTTGACAAATTTTGCGATTTTCAGCTCCACATGCTGAATGCAGATTCTTGGGCCATTACTTAAAGAGTAAGTGAAATATGGATTCAGCTGTGGTCTCAATGAATAGGCAAGAGTTAGAGCTTTAAAATGCATACCCATATGTTACCTCAAAAGATTATTGTTAAAAGTTATAGGGTTAAATATTCACCACCACCCCTTAATTTCTTGTGAAATTTTTAAACATTCTTGTATTTAATCTTGTCAGACAGGATTTAGTGTACTTTATATTAATTTTATGTTGGTAAGGATTTTGCTTTAAACTGCATATGTGGTTTTGAAGTCTTAAGGTAATATAAGAGGATTAACTGATAAAAGTGAAGACACCATTAATAGATGAAATTAGCAAGTTTATACTGTGTCAGATTTTGTGATTTTCAGCTACACGTACTTAATGGAGATTCTTAGGCCATTACTTCGAGACTAATTTAAATATGCATTCAAGTGCGATCTCAATGAATAGGTGGGAGTTATAGCATTAATGTGCATACCCATAAATTGCCTTAGAGGTTAATTTTCAAAGTGTTTTTAAAGAAGGACATTTTATCTAAAAGAAACAAGCATTTGTCAATGCCGAATGTTGTCTTGCTGGTTTTGGCACTGGTAGTGCAGGAGTTAGAGAGACGCATAATGGAAGTAGCAGTGAAGTATAGAACCAACATCAACCCCACCCCACCCTGCAGAGAGTGACAGGCATTGGGGTGTGCGTTTGGGTCACTGGCCATAACACTCATGCTATTTCACCTCACCTTAACCTGCAGAGCCTAACAAGTGTTGCGTTGTGCCTTGGGGTCATCTGGTCTTATGCTCACCCCATTTCATAAGAAAGTATGTTGAGATGGGTGCAGCACTGGAGAATGGGTTGAACTTTGGGGCTGAAAAGTCCAAGGCACACCTTGATGCCTGTCAGTGGCTGCAGGGTGGAGGTGGAGGAGCGGTGGCATGAGCAGTACAGCAGACAATCCAAAGACACACCCCTGATGCCTGTTAGTCTGTACAGGGTAAGATGTAATGGTTAGAAACCCTAATGCCCTAGGCGCGTTTTGGTATTGCTCTCCAAATCTTAAAACATGGCCTTTTTGTGACCCAACCTCGAGAAAGCATTTGGGACCTCTGTTCATGAACAGTGCCCCTGTGATTTTATTAATCTGTCTTGAACGTTGATTTCCCACAGTGACCGTGCCATTCTGCACCACATGAAAATGTCAGCTGCACCATTGATAAGGAGGTGTGAAGAGATGCCAATGTGGGAAATCTGGAGTGAAAATATTAAACATTATCGAAGTTATGAGCATGTGTGAAAACTGCACATCACACACTCATAACAAAGTCATTTAGTGGAATTATTTCACTAAATTTTTAACATAGCCATTTTGAGATCTCTGCTCATGAACAGTGGCGCTATGTTTATCGTAATGTGCCCGAACATTGATTTTCCACAGCAACCGCATGATTGTGCGCCAGATGTACAAAACTACATTTCAGGTAGTATGTTACAAATGACAGCTGAAATGTTCATAAGGAGGTGTGCAAAAATGAAAGTATTGAAAATCTGGAGTGAAAATATTACAGATTCTCAAACTTATAACTGTTCATGATCAATGCTCATCGCATGCTTGTAACACAGTCACTTTATGGGATTTTTTCACCAAATTATCAACATACGCATTTTGGGACCTCTGTTATTGAACAGTGTTACTGTGATTTTCTTACTCTGTTTTGAACAGTTTTCCTACAGCAACTGTGACATTGCACATAAGATATGTGAAAACACAGTTCAGGTAGCATGTGGAAAATGAAAGCTGTACTATTCATAAGGAGGTGTGAAAAAATGGCAATGGTGAAAATGTGAAGTAAAATATTAAAGATTATCGAAGTTACGAGCGTGCGTGGAAACTGCACAACGCACGCTTGTAAAACAGTCATTTTATGGACTTTTGTCACCTAATTTTCAACATAGGCATTTTAGGACCTCTGCTCATGAACAGAGTCACTGTGATTTTCTTAATCTGTCCCGAACACTGATGTCCCACAGCAACCATGCTATTCTGCGCTGGAGGTGCGAAAACACATTTCGGCCAGGATGTGAAAAATGACAGCTGTACTGTTCATAAAGAGTAGTGGAAAATGTCAATGTTGAAAATCTGGAGTGAAAACATTACAGATTTGCGAAGTTACGAGCATTCAGGAAAACTCAACAACGACGCCAGAAAACAGTCATTTTGTTGATTTTTTTTCACCAAATTTGCAACATAGGCTGTCTGAGAGCCTACCTCATGAACAGTGGCACTGTTGTTTCATTAATCGGTCCTGAAAAGAGATTCCGTGCAGAGACAGCAAAATTACCTTTCAGGACCGAGTAATGCCATAACAGTAACTTAATTCATGAGGAGTCCCAATAACCCCATGTTGAAAGTTTGGTGGCAAAATTCCCAAAAATGCCCAAGATATGCATCAAAGTTGAAAAAAAACTATTTATGCCATTATACAGCTTACTGGCATTTCTTCAGTTCACGGTTGGCTTTGAAGAGTGCAGACGTGTTCCCGTTTCACAGATTGTTGCGTCAGGCTCCGGAGGTAAGCATGGGGTGAGAGGGGTGTAGTGTGGGGCACGAAAAGTGAATGCAGGCTGGGGAGGGAGCTGCAGACCGCGAGGGACCATTTTCACTTCATAGGAAACACACAAAAAATCTCAAGAAGTTTTTTTTGTGTTTTACAGGTATGTTTGACAAGCTGTGGTGGGCCCCAGTATGTCACCTGCATGTTTTTTTTTTGTTTTGTTTTTGTTTTGTTTTTTGGGGGCTGGAGCCGACGGGTTTGGGCACCCTGTTGGCAAATGAAAAGAGTGTTGGAAGGGATGTTACCGATAGGGATTGGGCTCCCCGTGACAAATGAACTGGGGTGTCACCTGTGTGTTTTTTGGGGGAGGGGATTGGGTATCCCATCAGCAAATGAAAGTGTTTTGGGGGAGATGATGCAGGCAGGGATTGGGCTTCCCCATCGACTTTTCTGGGGGCTGTGCGAGGCGGATGGCACAGTCGCCACCATGTCACACTGAAATGTTACACTGGGAAAGGTACACCCTGCAATGAGGTGGAGCTCCCTCATTGCAGTGACTAAAACCTTTCAAGGTTGTGGCATGCTTTTGCACTGCTGTCATAGACGGTGTGCAGTCTAATTTGTGCCACGGAGCCCAGCCCCAAAAAGCAGTGGCATCACAGGCCACAACAGAACGGCAGCTCCAAAACCTGCTATTCCAAAGTTACCGAAACATGTTTCTTGCGCAAGCGCAGGATAACATAAAAACAAACAAATACCTTTGTTTACACAAAACATTTTTATTTCAAAAAATTTTAAATTTAAAATATGACTGTTGGTAAAGTAGTGGAACTTAGTCTCATCTATCTAGGTGAAATCTTTATAGTCAGATATGCCAATATCATTTTGGTAATCACCTGCATCTTGGTCCTCATCTGAGTCCTCATTTGCATTATAGAGCAGAGACATAACGTCATCTGGAAATGGTGTATCTGTCCACTTTACATTGAGATCATCAGTCCAACCATGCAAAGCTGCATTTGGGGCATTGATAACTGCAGCAGAAGACAGCCTTCACAATCAGCAGATATAGTTGGCTCATAGAGTATGTAACTTCAGGGTTTCCTGGCAGGGTGGTAGCAGAGACAGATCAGTTATTCTGTTGTCTCTGTTATATTTCTCCCAGAAGATCTGCTGCCTCACAATAGTTACACAAGTAACTTGCTTCCTTCCTTCTATACAGTTTACAGACATACTCCTCTAACAGAGCTGCAACACCCTTATTCACTTGCCAGTCACTCCCAAGTTTCTGAAAGACATTCAGGAATTTGGGGTACTTTTGAAGGATGTTCCAGCAAATCTTCTTACCCTTTTTGAAGAAGACACAGTCATTGCCTGTGAATGCATAGAAACCAACCAAGGCTTTCTTTGTTGCAGTGGTAATTTCACATTTGCTAATGTCAAACATTTTCCTACTCTCACGATGGCCATTGTGTAGTTATATACTTTGCTCACATTCTGAAAACAGTGGCAGTAAAAATACTGGTATATCGGTTTCCCCAGATGGTGAACGGATGATGACAGGGCCTGGATGTATTGTAATGGGATGTTGCACATGAAGGACGATTTCTGTGTCTGCTTCTTCCTAGTCAGAACAGAGATCATCCGCAACTACAGTCCCTTCTTTGGTGATCATGTAGCATTTGTGTCGCTTTGAAAAATAGATCACTTGGCCCTCCAACAGACTCATACAATTTTCTCCCCAGACCTGCATGATCAAATCAATCAGGCGTCCCTTGTTAGATCCATTAGAAAGGAAGCAACTGAAATTCTTTGGCACTTTGGTATTGGGACCTTTGATACTATGCTTCTCACTAAATCCTCATTGAAATCTCTCAACTTCTTTGGTTAACTGTTTTCTATATGTATCTGCAACAACATACACTCTTGCAAATCCCTTTGGAAGACTATTAAGGAGTTTCATTGCCAGATCACTGAAGGTTTCAGGGATTCCTGTCATGACCCTTACTGTTACCATTACATCAACTATGCATGGTGAGACACTTTTCCTGGGGGGAAGCTCCAAAGTGTCTAACACTGGACAGTATTCTGCTAGCACATCAAGTAACTTGCTCTTTGGTGTTGTCCCTCTAGTTCCATCTGCATTGGCAAGACTCAGCAGGACTGAGTGTAGGCAATATGTTGATAACTTGTTTATATCTACAAGGAAGTTGTGCTTGTTTGAAAGGGCCAAAAGTTGTCCCAATATATCTCTTTCAAATTTAAATTCTGTAACTTTTCCTTTGGTAGTTACTTGTACTTTTTTGTTTGCATCATTGAAGGTTTTCACTGGGGCTTTTGAAACTGGATCAAAATATTTCTTTTTACCACTTTCCAGTCTTTCTTTGACAAACTGTTCATACATTTCTGTACCTCGTTCAGTGATACTGGTGAGGTTCTCTTTAATATTAGGTGCAACAGTTGCTCCTGAGGACAGACTGTATAGTCTTTCAGCACCTAAAGTAGAACTGAATGGGTTGATAAACTCTTGATCAAGAAGAGTCAATATGGCTTTGACACGTTGTTCTGACTTGATGATTTCAGATGGCATGTATGCTTTTTGTGGATTACTGGCTGAACTGTTAGGTCCAGTCATCTCCAAAAGTACTGTCTGAATTTTGCTAGATGTAGCCGATTTAACATCCATTTGTCATAGGCCATTTGATTTGCAGCAAAGTGTTTGATTCCACCTGGAATTTTGGCACTTTGATTGTATGTCTGTTCACCAGCTTGGTCAACTAATTCCCTAGAAGCTTTGTGATGGCTCCTTTGAACCGAAAGCCCTTGATTTTCAATTAATGTCCTGGACCGTGGATGAGAAGCTTCGAGAGTTTTTCAAGTGTGTGCACATAGTAAGCCCCATATTGATCATACTTTTGCTTGTTTAAGGCAAAGAACAGGGGCGGTCAATATTTCCAACATGGTTGTCTAAGATCAGAGTTGTTTTCTTTTATTGTTGTGTGGAACAAATGCTGCCGATCCACTATACCCAGATAGGTCATCCAGAGCTATGAGGTTTTTCCCAGCTCACGGTGACAAATCCACTGCATGAAGGCCTCATACTTAGTCTGGAAAGTGGCAATCTCATCTTCCTGAGGCAGTTTATGGAAGTATATGGGTTGAGGTGATGATCTGATCAGGTCAAACAATACTGTAGGGGTGGCATTCAATTCTGTTGAATACTCTAGAAATCTAACCTGAAGCAATCGCTCTAAGGCATCTGCAAAATGCTTATGTACAGTCTATGCCCAATTGTGATGCTTCCCACACAAAACTCCTGTTATGCTGCCAGAGGCACAAAGACCAGCTTGAAATACTGTGTCCTCAAAGCCGCTGCCACCAGCTGACTGTCTATAATGCCAAAGTGTTCAAGGAATGGCTGGCGATCTCTCAGATGAATTATGACACTGTGGGACTGATCATGGAAATTCCACACAGCATGATATGCCTTTACTGCTGCTCTGACATCAAGTGTCAGGTGAATATATGGCATGTTTACTTGCTAAGCTATTTTTGTGTTTGTATGAAGTATTCAACTACAGTGGCATAATCAGTGATAGGTTTGTGGATGGGTTGAAGATATGTGATAACTGTCTTCTTTGGTGAACTTGAATGATTGTACCAAACTAGAATCAGCCAACAACGAAACCTTGGGACAATCTGGTCCTCCTTGAGTGCTTCCTGACTGAGTTTCCATAGCATTAGCTTTGCCTTGCCAATAGTTATCACTGATGCTAGCACAGTAGACTTAGGCATATTGCCAAATGTGGTTGGCTCCTTCTTTGAATTCACCTGTCGATGTTCTGATTCCTTTTTGTTAGATACAATTGTCCTTTTTGAGTAAGTAATTTCAATAGAATCTCCTCAGAGATTTGAGCCTTCAGATTCTTCTTGGTATGCAACACCATGTGTGTATTGTTTCATGTCCAGTTACTGTTCCATTGTTCTGTTCAGAGTTGTCCTTCCAGAAAGCTGTTAAGACAACAGACATCTCTGACTTTAGCTGAAGCTGAAGTAGCAGTAACAGACCTTGCTCTTGAAAATGCTGAGAAAGTTCCGCTAAACCAGTTTCAGTTTTATACATTTGGTCATAACTGCAACTATTTCCTAAATGAAACAGGATGTTCACAGGAATTTTCTGTCCAGTCATATTGTGCAGCACAACTCCAACAAGTGCATGTTTTGTAGTGAGAAACTTGCCACATGTGACACCATGAATTAGGTCTTCTGAGGAGGACTTTGATAACTGGGTGACTTGTTCACTCTCCATATGTTTGGGCGATTTTAGTACATGCGAGAAAAATGATTGAACTGTCTCTGAGGGCTGTCTGTCTTTACTCAGGAGAGCATGCACTGTTGGTGGCCATGATAGTGAAGATGCTGTCTCTACAAATCTTAAGATATGTTCATGCAACAAGGAGGCAACATGCTTGGTGACTTGATTGTCATCCATTCTCAAAAGCTCTGTGACCAATGCACTGCCAGTTAATGATTCAGCACTGATTACAACTAGTGTTTTTTAATGAGTCAGCTGTTAAAAATAAAAGTGAATTCAGTCAGGTCAGTCACTCTTACTATAGTTTGTGTGGCCGTGGCCGCCATTCCCACCAGTACTGGACAATCGTTCCTTTCAGAATTTCAGCCATCACTATTTCTGCAACCGAGCACTCAAACCAAAAACAAAAACACTGAGTGACTCAGTACAGCCTGGCATGGCACCCAGTGGATACATTCCCAAGATGTTAAGGCTCACAAAATACGTAAATTGCAGATTTTTAAGGGGCTCTGAGGAGTCTCAGTTCTAAACCGCCATCTTGGACTGTGGCTCACTATCGCCCCCTATGTAGCACCCCTGAACTGTATTGTGACTGGCTTTTACTGTACCTGATGGTTGCAGTAAAAGCCAGCTTGCAGGCAGCTGTGGAGACTGTGTGCACAGCATGAGGGAAGCTGGAGTCTCATAGTACTCTCTTAGGAAATCCATTGATAGTACTACGAGATCTCATAATACTATTGATGGATTTCTTTGATAGTATTACGAGAATATTTTTGTATAGCTTTCAATACTATTATTGGGGATGCCCATGTATTACAGTATGTTATAGAATACGTATGGCGTAGCATTTATGTAGGTACTAGATGTCATTCGCCCTGTCTCCCTACCGGAGCTAAGAGACTGCTGTAGATACTTGAGTATAGGGATCTAAGGGGGTTTCTCAAGAAAGAGAGAGATGTTTGGAATCTGGGGCATAATGGTGGGACTGTAAGGCCACTGGTAACCAACACCTGTGCACCTGCTGATGCCAGGGTATGTACTGATAGGACAAGTTATACTACTCCAGGGCAAGAGGGGGAGGAGGAATAAAACTGTAGGAGAAAAAAGATGGGAAAACAAAGTTGGAATATTAGTGTAAAATAAAATGTTTTGGGGGCTGGTGACCCAGATTCGGGAGCAGTCCTGTGTTTCAACAAGAAGCAGTGTCCAGGCCTAAGAAAGCTTTCCTGTGCAGGGAGGGTCTGCCTTGCACCAGCAGCATCCACAACCCCAGTGGTGGTCCACACAGATATGCTTCAGCAGATAGGAACTGCTGTGTGTGGACATTGTCATAATGCAATACTGCACAGCAGCAGCACCATGTGGAAGAGAGAGGTGAGGAGATATAGCAGGGTAAACCCCCTTAGAGCAGCATTAGTTACTGCCCCCTTCCGTATCTTTTGGGCTCTGTGCTTTTGATTGGTGGCAGGGCTGAGTGAACACCTCAATGTGGGAGGGACCCATCCTGCCTCTGAGCCAAGATGAGTAAGCAGCACAGAGGTGGGGATAAATTGGAAATAAAACTGTATACACAGGCTCATAAGTTTAAAAATAGAATATTATAGATTTGTAAGTTTTCTTTGCCTGTCATCCATTAAGTAATTGTGAAATGTTGCTTTTGTTTTCAGGTTTTATGGTGCTGAAATCATCTGCGGTTTACAATTTCTGCACTCCAAGGGCATTATATACAGGTGAGGATTTTTCATTTTCTGGTTCTTTATTTTTATTTTTTTTATTGAAATCTAGGATTACAAATACCTTTGAGCAGGAACTGCTCATTTACAAAGGTTCCACGTCGAAGGAATGGGGGGTATACATACATACAAAGGTCAACATAATAATACATAGTTGCACAATAAAAGAAGTAAGAGACTGAGGCTTAGGAAATTCCAGTAATTCAAAATGTGCCAAATGTGAGGTAGCATGACATACCAGCCAAGGGCAATCTTAGAAATAAGCACTGCAGGTGAGAGGGAAGTGGTTATGCAGGCAGGAAGGCCATTGTCGGAGGGTAGAGGGTGAGGGTAAGAGCTCTAAAGGGAGGGGGGATAAAAGTCAGAAAATGTCCAGGGGGGGAGGAAAGAGAGAGGAGGCAAGGGGGTATGCAGGTAGAAGGGGGCAAGGTGGGGAGAGGTTGTTGTTTTTTCCTCCTTACCTAATCCCTTCTTTGGTCCTTCTTCCATCATCCACATTCCTAGCGACCTAATTACAGAATCCAACAGATCAGGCTTGTGCATTCAGCACCAAACCATGCTGCTATGCCCCATGGTGGAGCATGACCAAAGTCCCTGTTTCTCAGTTGGGAGATCAAGTCCAGCTGAAGAAGAGAGGAACATAAGGCTGCAGAAGGGCAGATTAAAAGTGGGGGGATGCGGAGACTTCATCTGCCACGGGGGGCCCTTTCCTACATTTTTGTTCTACCCACTAGTAGCGCAGAGAGAACGAGTTTGCACATCACTATGGTTGCCAAGGCTTATCTGTGCCACTCCCATACCTCAGGCATTCCACTGACTGTGAAATCCCCAGCCTCCCTAAATCACGGGCGGGGGGGCAGCCACACAGTGGAAGCAGGAAGCTTCCCTTCTTAGATATGCAGAGCATCTGATGAGGTGTTTCTACACCTCCTCTCTTCTTAAAGTAGCTTAAACCCAAAAACATTTTCACATTAGGTATGTGATATCTACTGTAAATAAATATGTGTAAAATGTTAATATTCACTTAGAACCTCATCAGCCAACTTTTTGTGTCATCAAAGAAAGTCTCACTTCAGTTTAAAAGTTACAGGAAATACTGGAGAAATAATAAAGTATACCAGACAAAAGAATGCAAATTGTAAACCAATATCATGGATCTCACAAAGCCTTAGGCAACAAAGTAACTGTTACATTTAGAAAACAAATTTAGGACTGAGGCGCTGGCACCTTACCTCAACCCACGCCGATGACCCAGGTTCGGGAACAGACTTGGAATACCGGGGGCTGGCAGGGGAAGGAGAGGATTGAGCATCCATAGGACTGCTCTCCTCACCTGGAGTGGGTAGTGGGTTGACATTGCGCTATGGCAGTCCCTCGTGGAGACCAGGAGAACAGCAGACGCACGTCGGGGAATGCACCAGAAAAAGTGGAAATACCGCCCCACTCTCATCCAGATGATGACTGCCCGGCTGTCTGGTGCCATTCATGTCGTCCATCCCAGCAGCACCCCAGGGCCAAATGTAGTGCTGGCTAGCCCTGGGATGGCACATTCTCCCTCAGAGGAGGGGGGCTCCTCCGGAGAAGGGTAACTCTGGGTTACCCTGGGGGGTTGGCTGCTATGTGGGACTGGAGGATCGGAGGGCAGATGGACCAGAGCAAACATTGGTGAGGCTGAAGTGGAGCACGTAAGGAGGAGGTAAAAAGATAATAATACAAAAAAAATAAAAAATGTGACCATGCTTTTTTAAGACAAGGAAGTAGCAGGATTAAAGAGCCTAAAACTAATATTAGTTTTTAGAAGCAGTCAACCATTACCTTTATCTATATCTGACATATCTAGCTCTTTTCCTACCATTAGATATTCAACATTGTGACCTCACTGACTATGACATCACCGTTGCTTAGGAACAACCACTCAGTAGCTGCCAGGTTAGTCGCCTGTAATGTCACGTCCATGAGATCACAATGCTGATGATGTAGTCAGGGGATAGAGATAGATATGTTAGTTGCCAGGCAAACAGCTGTTCCACACATCCAGCACGATATTATCACATAGAACATTTTCTAATGAGCAAAAGTAAAAAGAAAAATACTTCAGAAATAAAAAGTTACAACTGTCTACTGAAACAATTGGTATAATTATCCTGTCTGTCAGTTTTGGTTCCACAAGCTCTTTATGATGTTTAGTTTAGTTTCTTTAGTTTTTGGCTTATGACAGATTGCTGCAGTACCTGATCTAAATGGAGTTATTTTATTTTATAAAATGGCAGGGTAAAATCATGGAATCTTATTGGCTGTTATTTATGTGTAAATATGGTTTACACATGGCTAAAGAAAAGGACTGCAGAGAGTCTGGAAACCAGATCAATGGGCATTTGGAACACAGGCATTTCAGTTAGCCCCCTACAGCCAGAACTGATCTTCCACCACAAAAATGGCTGCTACCTTTACACTATAAAAAAATTTTTCATCTGGGCCCTAAAAATAAAACTATCTTAAAAAAAAAACAAATTAATTAACTGTAGTTTCCTTGATTATCACACTTTCCTTATGTACGTAAACAAATTAGAAACAATAAGTATTGTTTTTAGTTTTCGCTACAGCTGTTTGTTTTTTGACAGTGAAGAATCCCCCTTCTATCTTTACCTGCTTATCAGGGAACTGTCTTCTTCTTGCCCTGACAGTGAGATAATTGAGTCTCTGGCTGTAACAAAAGCCTTTGTTGTCTGTATGTACAAAGTGTTAGGAGAGATTATACAATGTGGTAAATCGAATGAGCCAAATCCTGCAACCTGATTGGTTGGCTGGTACCTTTCCCAGCGTTGTAAATCCTCCAGTGTACCCACTGAAAAAAGTGCCAGCCAACCTTGTATCATGCCAATCCAGTCGCTTTCGCTTCAAAGGAAACTGCCGCGATGTGTCCTGTCGCCGTTTCGCTAAAACACTGCGGTAGTTTTTTTACAAAATGACATCCTCTTGCAAAGTGTAGGGACCTCAGTGAGTTGGAAAATAGTTAAAAAAACATTAAAGAAATGATATTTGCCATTGCATAATAACAATTTATCCCTCCAGGGTGTGGGTATACTGGAGGACTTAACACGACTGGTGTGGTACTTCCTCCAGTATACCCACACCCTGGAGGGATAAATTGCTTAAAACATTCTGCCAATGGAACTGAGCAGAATTTTGAATCCATGTATTCCAAGGTAAACATTCTATGATAAACATTCCATATCTTGAATGTGGGGGAAAAAAAACAGAAGAAATCAGGCAATAATACAATGACATCATCATCAATGACATCATTTGTAGTGGGTGGAAGGACTATTTTATCATAAATATGCACAAGTAAATCTATTATTTCTACATATAAACATGCTTTTCCCAACTGTAAAACATTTTTAAAAAAGGATCCCATTTTATAAGCGCAATAAGGCACTCTGGGAAGTGCTTGGAACACATTTTACTGTACGGCTAGTGGCTAAAGTCAGTCAGCCTTCGGCCTCATGCCTTATTACACCCCTGGCTGTGTGGTAAAATGTGTTCCACGCACAACCCATTATGCCTTATTGCTTACATATTCACTTTCCCTGTAACTGGAAAACAAAATGAGTAAGGATTAACCCATGACAGAGCGTGGGTCTACTTGGGAATTAATCCATGTTGGGGGGGGAAGGGGGTTGGACGACAAGGCCACAGGCTGCGTGGTTCCAACCACCCAGCTGTGGATTAATTCCCAAGTAGACCCATGCTCAGGAGTGGGTTAATTCACTTGTAACATGGGGAAGAGAAAGGATTCGGCTAGCTTGTTGTATTTTGCTGCCCCATGCTACCGATTTGAAAATTAAACTGTACCGGATGCACACTTCACTTTTACAGTTCATCCGTTCGGACATTGCAGCGGTTACACCACTGTCTAACATGCTTCTCTTCCATACTTCCAGCTCTGAGTGGCACCGGCACACTTATCACTGACACACATCGGGCGCAGGGACAAGGATGAACTACACAGAAGCAGCCCTCGTCCGCACAGAGAAGACCGCATTTTGCATACACACATGTAACTCCTAGGTGGCGCTATCCCAAGGGCTACTACCCCTTCCTGCTTGGCTAGTAGCAGGTTAAGGGGCCTGAGTTCTGAAATGGGTGCCTCCACCCGGAGGTCAGGGTTGGTAGTGGTCAAGCTAACCTGTGCACAGTCCTCCGGGACACTGTAACCCCCCTCTTTCCTTACTAGTGGCCGGAACAATACACAATAATCACTCACAATACCCCTGATACACCACACAAGTACCCCCACTGTTTGCACTTACCACCGGGGCTTTCCTCTGGCCTGGCCCTGGGGGCCTCCTGTAAAATAAGATTATACACAGCAAATAACAGCAGCACAAGTCTGTTGCACAAACTGGAACCACAGTCAGGGTAAATGCAAAAAAGAGTTGGATCTGATTTATGTAAGGGACTTGACTATGGGAGGGGCGTAATCAGGTTAATTTGCTTAAAGGCTATATCAATCAAACAGTTATGCGTGCACTTCAGGGCCATAAACAGTCACACTCTCTGGGTACCCAGATGGAGAATGGTAGGCTAGCCAGGAACGTTGCAGTTGGTTGGAGCCCTGTGATGGAAGAAAACAACATGCACAACACACACTATTTGTAATCTGGAGCCGAAGGGATCAGTTCGTGAAAAGAAAACAAGAAAACAATCAGATGACACACTTTTAGATTAGGCTGTTGTTGCAAGGAGCTACCCTGATGATTACTCATGATACCCAAGACTGGACACAGGCTGGACAAAAATCGAGACAGCAGGTGGTTAATCTGGAGTGCCAGGAGAAGCAGGGCCCACATGATTCAACAAGGCATTGTTCCTGTTCAGGCATGGAGCAGGGGGCTGATCCCCAGGCAGGTCTCTCATCGATGGCTTTCTCTGTGCAGTGTGGTAGTCTGGCAGGGCCAGCGTGGCATAGCCCAGGCCGAACGCAGATTCAGTCCGATTAGGCTGGATAAAGCTTCCAGCAAGCAGAACACAGTTCACACAGTGGGGAACCAAATCACGACCCACTTTCAGTGTACAGCACATTTACATATAAAGGATTCTATGGTACCAGCAAGCAGAACACAGTTCACACAGTGGGAAACCAAATCACGACCCACTTTCAATACACAGCACATTTACAGTACATGTAAGGAAATTCTACTGTGCCAGGCGAACCGCTCTCCGGTCACGATCACAAAGTCTCTGCACAAACCAGGGATTCTAGAGCAGCTGGAAATCCTGACAGGCTGATCACATTCAACAAAATCTTCAGTCTTCTTCAGGTATGAGCCTGGTAAAAAATCAATGGCTTACTTCATTCTCACAAACTTGGATTTAGTACAAAATAATTCTCTTCTCTCCCTCTCAGAGGCAGCAGGCAGACATGCAGGCCACAACTCAGGCCTTTCTACAGTTCTCCTGCGTGAAACTACTCAGGCGGCTGCTTTACTGTCTCAAGCATGTTGCTTCTTCAGCTCCCAACTTAGATCTGACTCAACTGCCAGCAAGCCAAGGAAATTTCCCAAGATTCAGAAGGTTTGATTGGCTAATCCTCCTGTCAGTCACGACAAAGGCTCCCTTTTCAGGTGCAAAAAGGCTCAAAAAGCCCAAAACTACAATTCCTATGGATTTTGACTCCAGACAGCTCCTGTACTCCTGCTCCATTTTAGGTCCCACTAGTACTGATTGGTGCAATTCACAGTCCAGGACCAAGATAGTGGAGATAAACCAAACAGTCCTTGCTGCAAAGAAGGCAGGTTAGACAAACTACATTATCATTATCACTCTAAATGATTTTCAGCAAATAGTTGCATCTTTCAACAGAGCTCCTTCTCAGATTACTTATGACTGCAATCCAGGTAGCTCTTGAAAAGAGAGTACACAGAGGCTATACAGGCACTCTCTGGCAGTCGCATTTAAACTGCTAAAATGCAGGACACCAGCCTAGCAGTGAGCATTTAGGCAAGCTCAAGGAAGACTTTTTGGGAACCCCCATTTGTAGGGGGGGTTACACACACTTCGACCTTAGGGAGAACATACTAACATTTTGACCTGAAACTGCACAGTGCTACCGATGAGACTAGAAAGACAGTTGGGGGTGAGTTGAATTACACTTCTGGGAAGATGATACACTTGTAACACTTCATTGTTTTTTCCCCGCAACAATGTCTACTTGCTTGTATAGTGTGACACGTTACTTTGGCAATGTTTTAATGGGTGGGTGGGTGGCAACACAATGCCTATTACAGTCATCCCGCGTACCAGTTCCAAAAGCACACAGTACAGCATAGAGTTGCATTGGGAGCAGAAACACACAATTCATTGGGAGGAGTCCTGAGAGAAGGGAAATGGTGACAGATTGTGAAAAATTAATGGCAGAATTATACAGTAATGGAGACAGTCTTCAATAGTACATGGCAAATATAGTTTCAACAGGGGAGATCGAGTTATACTGTACAGTTAGCAATGCAGAGATAAGCAGACACGAAGGTTACAGCAGGTGCAAAATACAGTTGAAGTGGCGACTCCTGGTACTGTGACAGTTTCAGTTATATGGACAGGAAATTGTAACCTGGGGTAGAGAATTAGTGGGTAGAGTGCCATGGATTAATTCTCAAGCAACCATGGATTACTTGAGAATTAATCCATGGTCACCCGATGCTTTTGGACTAATCCAGCATAACCCTTTCTCTTCCCCATGTTACAACTCACTTTATTTCACTCGATAGGAGCTCCCACAACACTTTGTCTCATGGGCATTCTTTAGTCACTGCATTCTTGAACTTAATTTGATTTAAAAAGATACTTCAAGTCCCAGGAGCCTTTTGCATGACAGCTTGTGATTTTCTAAGATAGTTTGGACTTGTTTGCCCATCAGGCTTGCAATGAAGTTCCTGTGCACCTTTCTGCGTTCCATAAGAATATCTCTTTTTATCTACAGTGACATTCACGCTCCAGCCTCTGCCTGCTGCTCCCCCAGGAGGACCTTACCTTGGTCCTCTTGGAAAGGTCTATGACGGTGTGCTCTTGCTCTTGTACATGCATCTCCATATACTGCTTGGAAATAGAACCTGTATACCCCGCATGATAAACAATTGCACTGCCACTAGGCTGGTGGGCCAGCCAGTGAAGAAACATATGTAAACAATTTGTATTGTGTATTTATTTCAAAGGTTTTACTAGGTAAAACATACTGAGCTGGTAGCAATTCGTTTCCAGATGGGTACTGTATATTGTATTAGTTCTGTGCCTTACCTGTGTCCCTCTTACATTATTCCTGTAATTTATTAGTTCATTTCTGTATAGTGACCGTGTATGTTATAACCTTCTCTTTAACACCCCCCCCCCACACACACACACACACCCCACCGGTTACATCAGGAAACAAACCTTTGTAGCCGAAGAGCACTTTTGTGGCCCACACTTGTACATTCAACTGTTTATTACATAGAAATGTCAATTCATGTCTCTATGAAGTGGTGTGAAATAATAGTTTAGACTGTTAGATGCCTAGGCTTGGGTAAGTTTGTCATATTTGTACATGTCCACCTATTGTGGGCCAAAAACAAGAATTGAAAGCGCAGATCTATACTAAAATAAAAAGATTTAAAGTATTTTTAAACAATTGTATTTCACTTTAGTGTTTTCTGGATTTTTTAAATTTTCTCCTGTTCTTAATCTGCTACATGTTTTTGATAGTTTATTTTATTTTTATTATTTTATTTGAATTTTGTTGACCAGGTAGGCCACTGAAACTTACAAGTCCCTTTTTCAGGGGCATCCCGGAACTAATTACATATGGTTGAATAAATCATTTCACAGTGACTACAGCACAGGATGCTATTATAATACAATAGGCAAGTGAATTATAAAGAAAAGAAGGCCTACGTACAGAGAACATAAACCCCCGGAGACCTTACCCGATCACCAAAGAGTAAAATAAAACATAAGTTACAATTCAGTTGAAAATGGTATTAACATTCAGTTCCAGTGATATAAATATTCAGTACCAAGTAACAGAAATCATAGGTTTAGCAGCCAACATAACAAGCAAATATTGCAAGAAAAAAGAAAACACAAGCTACCCCCAGTTAGGAAGGTTATACCACCAGTCATTCTCGGGATTAAAGAAAGTGACATATCACCTTTTGCACCTGCACTGGTTCAACCCAAGTAAGTAGTCTTCGAGCCTTTTTTTAAGCAGTGCAAGGGTAGGGCAGTTTTGAGTCTCACAAGGTAGTGAATTCCACTGGGAATGGGTTACAAATGAAAAGCATCTCCGTCCAGGTCCAGCCCATACCTGAGAGATTTCCAGTAAAGGGCTAGCAGCAGAGCGCAGAGGTCTTACATGCTGCTTAAACTTTAGCATGCCCATGAGGATGGGGTGTGTTGACAGCTTAGCAAGTTTGAAGGTGAGGTAGTGCAATGGATATAGCAGCCGTGCTTCAAACGAGGGCCATCAAAGAGCTGTGGGGACTCCACACTGGTGATCGCTGGCCGAGCACCAGCCACAAATCAACAGCTTCTGTAACGCAGGGTTTTGAGCCTGCTTAGGTCTGAGTCTCGCATGGCCCGTAGGACAGGGGCACCATAGAGTACAGACATTAAGGTGCTGCTTGCAGTGGTGAGGCGAGCCTCCTTTTTAGAGGTAGGGGAAAAGCCTGTAAATACAGTACTTATTGCACTGTGTCTCGGAAAGGCTCTTGACCATTCCCAACTAACACCACAGTTGCTATTTGTGACATCACTGTTTTGTTGAGTACTAAAATGTCATAAACAAAGGCACAATGAGGCCAGTTGCGAACAGTCAATTTATATGGGTCTTTTGGCTAGGTTGCCTACCAAGATGTGCTGTTATCCCTGGAAGGGAACACTGAAAATTTAAAAATACATATTCTCTAGTAAATTGTAATAACTGAAAGATTATCTTTATGAAACTAAACATAGAAGTGCAGAGTTGCTTTTTAACTTCTGTGATACTGAGCACTTCATGAAGGGGGGGTTGGTACACTTGCTGTCCATGGGGAAGGGTGGTGTGATTCCCTCATCAGCATTTAATGTGATTATTTTGTGAATGTGAGTGACCGCTCACTTGACCATCTTGTGATCAAGAATCAGATGCAGAGGCAGCCAGGAAAGCATGAAAGAATTAGGCATATAATTATTAGATGTTTTGTTTCCTGTGCAAAACAACCTTTAATTTGTTCATTGACTGACGATGGGTATTTTTTCCTTCATTGTAGAGATCTCAAACTGGACAACGTGATGTTGAACAAAGACGGGCACATTAAAATAGCAGACTTTGGGATGTGTAAAGAGAATGTAATGGGAGAAAATAAAGCAACAACGTTCTGTGGTACACCAGACTATATTGCCCCTGAGGTAAGACTATAAAGCATTACAATGCAACACATGAGGCTATTCCTCTAGATAAATGACTGGGGCTGTGATGAGCCAGAGGGGTTTAACAAAGGTCAGCACTGGTCATGTGAAAATACAGACCATTTTGAAGCATGATGCTTTGTTTTTTATGAATTTAGTCATAATGCTATTAAATTAAACTTCATAATTTTATAGGAACATAGGAAATGCTAGACAAAAAAGATCAAATGGTTATGTTCTTCTCTTGCCATCCAAGCAGCTGCTGAATTCGTATGCAAAATATTGGAAACCTCTCAGAGCTTCTCCAATACATAAATGCTATACCCAGTGATTTCATTCTGATCCAGAACTTGAGTTTAGCAAATTCAACACTCCCCACTTGCACTGATTCATTTGGAAGCTTGTTCCATAGGCTGACCACTCTGTGTGTGAATAAATGTTTCATCTTATTACCCCTAACTCTATCCCCCTTAGGTGGAGGATGCGCCATATAGTTCTACTACCCCAAAGAAGTTGAAAACAGTTCCCCTGATATATGTTATTCAATCCATTTAAAATTTTAAAACCGAAATCATGTCTCCTCTTGGCTTTTTTCTGGGAAAATCATGTAATACTGTGGAACTGTTCCCTGTACAGTAGCTTAAATGCTCCATTCCTTTAACCATGTTAATCGGTCTCTTCTGTACACCCTTGATTCTTAGGATATCCTTTTTTACTGCAGTGGTCAGAATTACATACTAGTGCAGCATACCAGTACCCTGTAAATGAACAACACTACATCACATCGCTTTCAATTCCGGCAGGATGTATCTCAGGATAGTGACTATTAGAAATGGCATCTGTTTAGCTGGCAGCATAAGATATTTCAGATAGACTGACACAGACGGACAGACTTGCTATGAAGTTTCAACTAAACTTGCACTCAGCTGTACAATTAGCAACACACTAGTACCCCTAACCTGAGGTAAAAGGTATAGCCATAACAGGCTAAACAATCATTTGTGGACTAGAATAAAAATATGGAAAAGGGGGGGGCATCCAGCACACAAAACTCCCAACTTGGACTCTAATTCTTCCAGTGTAGACTGTCCCACGTGTTGCCAAAACATCACTGGTAATCTTAGTCATTCACATATATCTGGACCTATTCCTCTACTCTGTAATGTATTGGTGCCCTGCACATCGAAATCCATCATTAGCCTAGATGTTGGTAAAAAGGCACCATATGATCCATAAAAGTGCATTTCCTCTACAGATTCACAGGCTGTGGTCTTAGGACCTGAGGCACTAGGACCCCTTGAGAACTAGAATGTCTGGGTTTGATGGTGCCAGCATATGGCATTAGCACACTCCATCACAACCTGTCTCTGCTGCATATTTATTTTATTTATTTAAAAATTTGGTAACCAGGAAAGGACACACTGAACCAGAGATCATTTCCGGGTGTGACTTGGGGAAAGGGTAATTTGGAACAAAATAGCGGTAGTTACAAAGAAATTAATCAACATTTTTTTTTTTTTATTTATTTCAGTCCAGGATTAAAAAAATACCTTTGAGCACAGGCACTCTCTTACAAAGGTTCCACATCAGTGGGTGGGGTTACAAACTGACAAAGGGAAGACTAACAAAGGTAAACTAACATGACAATTAAATAATTACGCATCTAGGAAAAAAAATGGTTGAACACTGTAAATTATAGACAAGCATTAAAAAGAATGGTAAAGGTTAGGGGGACAGGAGGGCAAAGGGGAAAAGGAGGGAAGGGAAGTTGGAGGGGAGAGGAGAGCAGACAATGGCTTTGTTGAGTTATGCAAAAGTGGGTGAAGGAGGGGTGATGGGAGAGTTGGTGGCCGCTGGGATGGTATAGCGGTGATAGGATGAAGGGAGGGAGACCAGCAAGGGAGGGAGGGGTAGGGAAAAAGGGCTAGGGGGTAATAACTGAAAAAAAGATGGGTAGGAGAGAGGGACAGGAACAGGAGGAAAAAATTTGTCATCAAGGTATCAATTGCAGACACAGGGGTATCATCAGGGGGGTAGGTAGGGCAGCCATTAGTTGAAGCAGTCACAGCAGCTGTTTGACACAAGGTGCTTTTTGAGCTGAAATTTAAACTGGCCAAGTTTAGGCGAGGATAACTCTCCAAAATCCAGGGTATTAAACCATAATGGAGCTCTGTAGGAGAAGGATCGCTGACCCTGTGTAGTCCGGCATCTAGGGACAAGGAGTAGTTGAGTAACAGATGTCCATCTGTGCTTAGTACTATAAGTCAGGGTCACTGGCAGTTATAAAGTGCAAAGTACATTGTAGGCATAAAAAGTAAAGAAATAAATACCCAGGGGTATAAAGGAGCATTACTATAAGTAATAAGTAGCAAATAAAGATTTCATAGGGGTGCGCAGTGGGGGTGAGATCAGGAGGGTTAATGTAGTGAGGCATATAGATGACATAAGCACAAACGCCTCAGTTCCTTTTTTCCCCACCACTGAGCACTGTTGCTGTCATTCTGTTATGTGGTTATCATTGATGATGCTGAAAAAAAACTTTATTCTGTAAGTGCTGCTGTGATAGAAGTATTTTTTTCTATTGACACGCATTCAGTGTGTCTGAGTTGCTTGGGTCCTTATCATGACACAGAAAAGTACTACAAGTGTCTGAAGATGACTCAACACACTCAACCAGATAGAGCCTGGTGTTTGGGATCACCAGAATTTCCATTATCATTTCCCAGATCAGCAACAGTTTTTCTTGCAGTTTGCATCTGTTGTGTGGGATTTCCATCGTCTGTTTCCTTAGGATTGGCGCCACCCCCAACCCATTGGCAGCAGGGAGATAATGATGCTGAGGAGACCATGAGAAATGTACTTTTACTGTAGAAGTCTGCAGTAATAGACCCATACTCAGAGCTCCCTCCTGAACTGCCTGTTTCCCAGTTGCAGGGGGACTCCATGCTGGTACTGATCTAGTCAGCCACTACCCCTCTGGGTGGTTGTCACTGCCATTAGCAAGCATGCTGCAGCCCAATTTCAGCCTCATGGTTTGCATTGGCACCTGTCTTGGTGCCACCATCCTCAGTGTTGAGTAGGGTGCCATCTGCTGAACCACTGTGATGCCAGTCGCAGATCCTTCATCAAGTTCAACAGTGCCAACCACTGGCCCACCAAAGAATTTATTCCTGCATTGCACTGAGCACTGCTCCCTCAGCATTGACCATGGTACTGACTCCCACATGCCAATCCCTCTGCATCGGTTATGATACAGAGTGCTGACTCCTCAGCACCACCCATGGTGCAGACCACTGGCTTACTGTCACCTTTGACATTGATCACAGTACCAATTGTTGGGTCCCAACTGTCCTTGGCATCATCTATGGTTGCAGGTGATTTCTTGCACACAAAGTGCCACTTACAGCAGCCTCATTAGTATGGTTCAGTATTCCTATGTCCATCCTCCATGGTACATCAACCATGTCACTGACATTGGAGTCACAGCCTGGAATCATTTGTTCAGTCTCTGCTCAGATTCTTCCCATGCTGCAGCACTTCCTGTTTACTGCATGGGAGCCCAAGGTGGCTGGCAGAAGTGGAATAGGTAGTGCTACTTCAGATGGTCCATACAACAGTCCACTGTGACTGAAGCGCTGTGCATCCCCCACCATAGCAGTGACTCTTGGAATGACAGTACAGTGACATTACAACACTCCATCCAGTGTCCTCACTACAGCACTTACACTGCAATAACATCTATGAAATGTACACAGTGGTGTGAAACAGGTAGTTTGTGGTCTTTTCGGCCACTCTCACCACGTCAGTATTCTGGAGATGAGGGCTGTTCTTCTTGGTCTACAGGTCTTACACCTCATATTCAGGGTCATCCTCTGATGGTACAGATGGACAAGCTTTGTATCATGCGTTACCTCGATAAACATGGTAGTAACCTAGCCCATCTGCAGAGAAGCCATGAGGGTGTGGGGATGGGCCCTGGTGTGCAACATATACAGTATAACCATATTTCTGCCCAGCTCTCTGAACTTCCTGGTGGGAACTCTGGATACCATTGTCACAGACCTCTTCATTCATTGGGATCATCCAAAAACAAGCCTTTTTGCATCTCCAAAGAATGCAGAACTGCTGCATATCTGCTTGCCTGCTCTGAATGAAAAGATCTTTCAAGAACACATTTTTACCATTGATTCCCATTTATGGGTCTGGGCCAGAGGTAGTAGGACTCCACAGGAGCAAAGCTTCTGCCAGGGTGCCAGCCAGGGCTACTCTGAACAGTGCCTGTACACCCCAGTGTGATGCCAGTCAGTAACTGTTGCCAGCTTCCTCACTAACCTCAGTTCTGTTTTTCCCACCATAGCATGCATACTGTGGGAGCACTGTGCCTCAGTAAGACTCACTGCTGCTTTTCATACTGCATCACCGCTGTTTCTAAACATTTGTGGTGCGCCTTTTGTTTATTTTTCCTTAATACCGAAGTCTAAGAAAAATGGGTGAAATAATTGAAAAAAGTCCAACAGCCACCCGTAATGCTTCTGTCCCTGTGAGAAACTGATGGCTGCTCCAGACCGGAATTAGTCCTGCAAGGCCTGTCTTAGACCAGAGCATAACATGGATGTGTGCAATGCCTGCTTTTCAGTGGACTGCCACACTCTAGAGAACTTTGCGTTGAAATGAGGTTTTCCAGTTCCCATCTTTGGAGGCAAGCATTGCGTGTGTGCATCCAAGATCAGGTCCTTAGGCCCTTACCTTGGGCCTCTTCCCAGGAACTCTGGTTCTGTGGAAGTTTGGAGTTCTCCTTGACCTCATAAAACTGAGGCATCAGAGACTCTGGAGGTTGGGTCAGGTGGACAGCCAACTCCTTCTGGGCAGTTAACTGGAAAACCTCCACAGTCTGCCTGCCATGAGCAGCACATGACCCCTGTGGTGAGACCATAGTTATACGTTCTGTCTAAACCAATGGATATGTTGATGTTGTTCTGTGGGCTAGCCCATACTGCTGTTACCATTAGTGGTGATGACAAAGTCGGGTGGCACCAGGGATGACACCAAGCCCCTTCTGACAGTTTGCTGTGTCAGGAGAGGGACCAGCACAGTGGCTTTGGTTCACGCTGTTGCTGATTCGCAGGTTTTCACCATCCATAGTGTCGCTAGTGACATCAGGGTAGAGTGACTGCACTGGATGCAGTGACTGGCATGGCGATGGCCAGGGTGTGGGTCCTGGTTCCAGCTGCAGACATGGCTCTGGCAATGGTGTCATCCCTAGGGTCGTCCCTGACTTTGATGTCATTTAGGACACCAGGGTGGGTGTTGGCTCTAGAGAGGACACCGAAATCGGCCCTGAGCCCAGTATTGAGGGTGGTGCTAGCCACGGAAAAGGGGATGGTCCTTTCTCTGATGCTGTCATCAACCCTGAGCCGGGAGCAGGAGGTGGTACCAATCTGGGTCAGAGAACAGCCCAGAAGAGGAGTTCTCTGCAGTCCTGCTGGACGACACCCCCGCCAGTGAGGACCGGGATCACCCTATAGGACCTGTATACCTCTGCTCTCTTCATATGGGGATTTTCTCCCATGGGCACTGATCAGGTCACTCCTTGGATGTAGAAGGATTCCCTTCAAGGAATTCTGCTTGGCCTTCTCCCCCATGCAAGGTCCCCTACACTGTTCTACAGCCCAGGTCAAGGCCCTCGAGACCAGGAGTCTCAACCCCCTCTAACAGGGCTTCACCATTTCCTTGAAAGTTTGCCCTTATTCTTAGGACCTGAGGGGCCACTAATGTGTGACAAGCACAGGGAATTTTTTGGTGCCTTGAAGGTTTGGCCCCTGATAGAGCCCAGTTCAGGCCATTCTTCTGGGCACAAAACTCCCTTGAGTCTGTTCCTCATCTCCATCGATGTCCTTGTTGAAGGACAGTGAGTCTTTGGCACACTTGCTTTCAGCCGCTGAATACACCCTGTACCAGAGATTCTTGGTAGAGATGCTCCAGGTGTACGACTTGAATGCTTTTACAAGCCATAATCCGGCATCACTGCCATTAGGACTTCTTGGAGTTCCCAATATCAACTCAGTTGTCATTTCTCCGTGGCCAAGAGCCTTCAAGGAGTCATCAAGGGCAGAGAAGAGGCATCCCTTCTCCAGTCCAGCCATCCCCAGGGACCTTCTCATGTCATATCACACACCTGCAGGGTCTGTAGGTGAAGTACTTCAGCCCTCTTCATGACTTGAGGTACTGCAGACCCCGTCAGGGCCTCAGTACCTCAAGCATAACCAACCTCCAGAGGCAGACTCCTCTCAAATGGATGACCTTGACAGGAACGCTTTCTCTTCTGAACATACCGTAACGTGCATTTCTGCACACCAGGCACATATAGCAACCTATGACCATCGCCTATGGTTACAGCTAAACACACTCTTAGCAACACTACCACATAGAGAGACAGGCAGATCATTGACCTTTCTACTTTGGGCCAGGAGATAGCTTAGCACCAGTCCATGGCATCTTATGATGCTAACGAAGTGGCCTCCAAGCTAGCAGGAACTGCAGTCTGCATCACGCAGACGGCATGGCCTTGACTCTCCCGATTGGCCCTTTTAGCTCGGCATAAGGTTCTTAACTTGCATTTCCAACGGTCTCATTTCTTCTTTCCCAGGGTCAGGCAAGAACTTTCCAGGAACCCTCCTGCTCCTGTGCCAGAGGGGCCCCATCTGACCTGACCAGTCTCATATCTCACCAGACCTGTAAGGAGCCCCTGCCCTAAGGTGTTCTCCCCCCACACAGAAGGCTAAAGGTATCTGTTACCCTGACAGTGAGCCATCTCCTCCCTTAAAAGAAGGGAAGCTTGATACCTGGACCCTAAGTGGGAATCAATGGTGAAGATTGATTCTTGGAAGATATGAAAGGTGCATACTTACCATAACTGCTGCTTTTGCAGAATATCTTCATTATTGATTACCACACCCGCTCACCATCCCCCACTAGCAGAGTCAGGGCCTCTGTGCAACTCATCCTGACGATGTTGGCCAGCACTATTTAGTGCCATGGCATCTCCCCAGGTGGACTTCTTATGGAGAAGTTTAAAAAACATCTTAAACTGGGGTGAAAGTCCCTTTTCAGGCCCCCTCGTACCAACAGAAAAAGGAGGGGAGGGCATTTCCCTTCCTCCATTTTCTTTCTTGTCCTCTTTCTCCCTGCTTAGGGTATATCCCCTTCTTGGGGTATATACCTATTAGTTGCTAAATGCAGTCTGTGCCTCGGGGCTGTAGCCGATCTAACTCCACTTAGCAGTTGCACTGTCTGCAGAAGGGTGTTTGCACTGGATTGGATCAAGTACACTAGCTCTAACACAGGGTACTTCCCTGTGGTTGTAGGAGATGCAGGGCATTTGTCTGATGTTTTTTTCTTCTGACTTTCTTTTATCTTTTTGGTTGGTATGCCCTTTTTTCTGCCCTTATGCCAGCTGGGTAGTTAGCCCACAACTGTTAGGAGTGCCAGAGGAGATGAATCCATCTCAACTCCTTTGGGCGTTTCAGCCCTAAAACTCAACATGCACCTGAGATTCCCTTTTCTTTTCCCTGATAAAAAATGGGACAAGTTTCAACTGATTATCCAGTCAGTCCTCTGTCTGGTAGCATTGAGTTTGTTTTTTTTCTCAAGTCTATGTGATTAATTTCTGTAATGGCACATTATGCTATCTCAGTTTCAAGGGGGTCCCAAATCTGGGTATCCCCCTCTTGCCTTTTTTGCCAGAGCCACATGCTTCAGAGCTGTGACCTTTAAGATCACTATCCATCTCCTGTCTGGCTAGTGGTGTAAGACTCTGTTTCCATAAAACAGCCTTGAAAAAGACAGAGTTCCTGTCAAGGCCTGTTGCTGCAAGCATAAATCAGCTCGCTCAGCTTTTTTGCACCATAGAGTGTTAAATCCTGGCTATCTTTTTTTTTTAATTTTATTTTAGTTGTTTAACCAGGTATAGCACACTAAGTTGAAAGCTTTTTTACAGGAGCGACCTGGGAGCACAAGGAGGTTAAGTGACTTGCTCAGGGTCGCACAGTATGCAAGTGGAAACTGTGGGATTCAAACCCAGGTCTGGTCTGCTGGATGTCACCAGATTTGCAGCTCAGAGCCTTAGACCACTGCGCTATATCTGCAGTCTGAGCAAGCTTTTTCTGCAGAGAGGTGTGAGTTCAGTCGTTTCTTTCTTGACAAGGTGGCCTCCATCTGTACCGGGATTGCTTCAATCAGCCTGTCATGAGCTGGTGATATTCAGAGTCTGAGGGGCAATGATCTGCCATCCTGGGCTAAGTTCCAGCTAGTTGTAGAAGAGAAGGTGGTCCAGGTGATCTTGTGTCTGCGCTCTACTTACTGTATGCTGGATCCTGGGCCTACTTGACTTCTTATTGGTAGTTTTGAATCCCTAGGGCCGGTATATACCGAGATTTTCAGGTGTTCCTTGAGGGAATGTGTTTTTCTATTAGCTCTGAAAAAGGCAGTGATGAAGCCCCTCCTCAAGAACCATCTCTTTGGACCCAGACAGTCTGGTAAAGTACAGGCGTGTCTTGACCCTTCACCTTTTAAGGAAGGTAATCAAGAAGGTAGTTGAGGTGTAGCTCAAGGCTCACCTGGAGCTATGAAACATCTGTGAGCCATTCCATTCAGGATTTAGGCCTCATCACAGTACTGAGACTGCCCTTGTCAGAGTGATACATGATCTCTTCAAGGCAAGAGACCAGGGACTTTGTTCCATCTTGGTCCTTTTGGATCTCTCATCAGCATTTGACATGGTGGACCGTGGTGTGCCGATTGATCATTTAAGGAATTATGTGGGACTCACCATCAGTTTTATGGTGGTTTGAGTCACATAGAAACTGTTGGCAGATAAGGACAGCTAGGCCCATCCAGTCTGCCCATAGGCCCTATATATTGTATGTGGCCACTGACCCTATGTGATCAATGGCTTTTCATCCCTCTCTCCCCTTCCCTCTCAAGGTTCCCTTGTGCCTGTCCCAGGCATGCTTAAACCCCTCCACTGTGCTTGCCCCCACTACCTCCTGTGGCAGACTATTCCAAGCGTCGCCTACCCTTTCTGTGTAGAAAAACTTCCTCACATTACCTCTTAATCCACCCCCTCCAATTTCATATTTTGCCCCCTTGTTCTAGTACTTTTTCTACAATGGAAAAGGTCCCCCACCTGCACCTTGTTTATGCCCTTGAGGTACTTGAAAGTTTCAATCATGTCCCCCTGCCCTCTCCTCTACTCCAGTGAGTACATATTAAGGTCCCTTAGTCTGGCCTCATATGTTTTGTGGTGCAAGCCCTGCACCATCTTTGTTGCCCTTTTCTGGATAGTCTCCACCTTGTTTATGTCCTTCCACAGGTCTGGCATGCAGTACTCCATGTGAGGCCTTACCAATATTTTATACAATGGTGTCATGAGCTCCCACCTCCTGCTAGTGATACCCCTGCCTATGCACCCCAGCATGCCACTGGCTCTCCCCTCTGTCTTTGCACACTGCTTTGATACCTTAAGGTCATCAGAGATGATAACCCCTAGGTCCCTTTCCTCTTTGGTGACAGTCAGCTACCTCCCCCGCAACCTGTAGCTTTCCCCAGGGTTCCCTCTACCCAAGTGCATTATTTTGCACTTCTTTGCATTGAACCTCAGTTGCCACATCTCCGACCATCTTTCAGGCTTCTCCAGGTCCCTTTTCATTTTCTGCACCCGTTCTGGAGTATCTACCCTGTTGCAGATCTTGGTGTCATCTGCAAACAAGCAGACCTTTCCTTCCAGCCCCTCTGCATTGCCCATAATGAAGACATTGAACAGGACTGATCTACTACTGATCCCTGCGGTACCCCGCTGGTCACCCCTCTCCCCAAATTTTACCCCATTTACCACCATTGTCTGTCTCCTGACTGTTAACCAGTTTGTAACACAGTTCACCACCTTGTCTCTCATGCCCAGACTACCCATCTTGTTAATCAGCCTTCTATGTGGGACAGTGTCAAAGGCTTTGCTGAAATCTAGGTCCTGCATTACTGGGAGATTGCAGCAGGTAGCTCTAGATAATTGCATTTCAGGAACAGCTGCAGTTTCCTGTGGGGTTCCACAA
Organism: Neoceratodus forsteri; assembly: GCA_016271365.2. Taxonomy (NCBI): domain Eukaryota; kingdom Metazoa; phylum Chordata; order Ceratodontiformes; family Ceratodontidae; genus Neoceratodus; species Neoceratodus forsteri. Next base: position 1,124,367,371 of record CM028129.1, on the reverse strand, counting down.
GACTCAGTCGTGCCACATATGCTGTTCACCTTGTATATGTTGCCATTGGGTGAGATGATTAAACAGCATGCAGTAGAGTTTCATTGCTATGCAGATGATACTTCTCTGTCTGTCTTGTACCCCTGACAGGTTGAACACTGTTACAGTGCTTGGGCAATGCCTACAAAAAATCAATGACTGGATGGCCTCCAACTGGCTGTGCCACAACCCTGGCAAGACAGAGGTTATGATTATTGATGCAGGTTGGCATGGGTCATCAAGGACAAGTGGTGGTCTTCTTTTACCTTCTGTGAATGACCAGTCACTTCAAGTTGTGGATGAGGTGAAAAATCTGGGCATCGTTCTGGACTACAAACTGATATTTTAGAACAACATGCATCAGTGGTACTCAGGAACGGTTTTTACTGTCTCTTTAATATCACTCGGATCAAGCCACATCTAGCACCAGCTGACCTGGAGACAGTAGACCACGCCTTTGTCACCTCTGTACTAGATTACCACAATGCTATCTACTTAGGGTAATCTGGAGGTTTGATGCACCACCTGCAGGAGGGCTAGAATGTTGGGCCTGGCTGGTGTCTGGAACTTCTCAAAGGGACCACATTATGCTGGTGTTGCACGGTCTGACTGTCTGCCTCTGCAGTGGCATATCACCTTCAAGATATGCTTGTTAACATTCAAGGCCCTACATGCAGTAGATGGGGTCCATGTTACCTGAAAGATCATCTGATGTCATACACTCCTACCCACCCCTTCCAATCCACCGATGCAGGCTTGTGTTAGGGTCCTCATTCACATCTCAAAAAGTCTGAGGACAGGGCCTTTGGAGTTGCTGCCCCACTTTTCTGGAATGCTCTGCTAGCAATAGTAAGATCTGTCCATATTGTGGAAGCCTTCAAAAGTCAACAAAAGATGTATTTATTTGCATAGGCCTACCCTGACTAGTTTTATTGTAATTGTTGACAGTTTATGTATTATAGTATCTTATGTAGTAGTTTTATGCAGTTTTTATGTTTGCTTGCACGTATGTACAAGAAACACAGTGCCATCATCCGAGTTTTTGTAGGTGTGGCACCCTGTCTTCCAATTCAGTCAGTGTGTTTGCAGGCACAGTCACAGTTCACCAATGAATGCTGTAGCTGTCTATGACAGCAGTTGAAAATGCAGTGGCGTACAGTTGAAAGGGAGAGATCGCTTCAGTGAGCAGCGATAACATAGTGTTGATAAGCATATTGCCGGCAATCCTGCTTGTACACGTCTCTGCTTTCTCTTCCTGGAACATAAATTCAGTTTGAAGTGAACTTTTCCTAGGACTGTCTTTTCAGGAGGAGGCAAGTGACTAAAATGACATCCTTGGAATGTTTCCAAAGAAAGATCTAATTGCCATCCTTACAGAGTTCAGGGTAGGAGCGGCATTGACAAAAGCAGGAAAACAGAACCCCAAAGAGACTGAAAAAGTAGATGCAGTTGTCGTCTGTTAGCACACCTGATCAGTATTGTAATAATATTCCCCAGCCCCTGAGTGTCTCTGAATAGCACCCCCCCGCCACCACACAAGTATGGCTGACGAGGTGCCCATCCCGTGACTCCAGCGCTCCCCCCAGAGTTCTAGGTGCCACCCTGGGGCCCACCCAGCGTGGCATAAGTGAGAATGGTGGGGTACCCAATCCCCGTCGGCTCAATTAACCCCAAAAGAAACAGACTTCCAGTTGCCATGCTGGGAGCCCACCACAGCTTGGCACACGTCTGTATGGCCAGCAGGGGTGCCCAATCCCCCATCTGCTCCACTGACTCCCCCTATAAAAAAAATCTTCCAGCTGCCATGCTGGGAGCCCACTCCAGCATGGCACAAGTCCCGCGTCATCTTCCTAAAAAGAAAACAAACACCTGAAAAGAAAAAAAGGTCCCTCGTTGATTGTCTTCGCCCACAACCCACGCCCACCCTCTGCGCATTCACCTCCCCACACCCCCATCTCACCCCATACTTACCTGAGGAAGCCGGCGAGACAGTCTTCAGTAGACTGGGAACACATCTGCACTCTTCAAAGCCGACCGCGAACTGAAGAAATGCTGGTAAGCTGTATAATGGAATAAATAGTTTTTTTTCAACTTTGATGCATATCTCAGGCATTTTTTGGAATTTTGGCATCAAATTTTCAATGTGGGGTTTTTGGGACCCCTCCTCATGAATTCTGGCACTGTCCTGGCGTAATTCAGCCCCGAAAGGTGATTTCACGGTCGCTGCGCAGAACCACCTTTCAGGACCGATTTACAAAACGACAGTGTCACAATTCATGAGGTAGGCCCCCAAAAACCCTATGTTGAAAATTTGGTGAAAAAATTCCCAAAAATGACTGATTTACAACCGTGCGTTGCGCAGTTCCTACGCACGCTCGTAAGTTCGCGAATTGTTAATATTTTCACTCCAGATTTTCAACATTGCCATTTTACTACATCTCCTTATGAGCAGTACAGCTGACATTTTTCACATCTCACCCAAAATGTGTTTCCGTGCATGTAGCGCATAATGGCGCAGTCGGTGTGCAAAATCAATGTTCGGGACAGATTAAGAAAATCACAGTGACACTGTTCATGAACGGAGGTCCCAAAATGCCTGTGTTGACAATCTGCTGTAAAAAATCCCCAAACTAATTACATTACTGGTGTGCGTTGCACAGTTTCTATGCACACTCGTGACTTTACCAGTTTTTTTAATATTTTCACTGCAGATTTTCAACATTGCCATTTTTTACACCTCCCCGTGAACAGTACAGCTGTCATTTTTCACATCCTGTTCGAAATGTGTTTTCGCACCTGTGGTGCCAAATGGCATAGTCGCTGTGCAAAATCAGCTTTCAGCTAATGAACTGATATTGCCACTGTTCATGAGGTGAGGGTCACAAAAAAAACATGCTGAAAATTTGTAGTGAAAATACCAACGAATGCCTGAGGCGTTAGGATCTCTGACCATAACACCCCACCCTGTAGAGACTGACAGGCATCAGGGGTGTGACTTGGGATTGTCGCCTGTAATGCTCATACCATTCCACCCCCACCCACACCCTGCAGTCAGTGAGAGGCATAGAGGTGTGCCTTGGACTCTTTGGCCCCAAAGTCCACCCCATTCTCCTATACAGCACCCATTTCACTATATTTCCTGATGGAATGGGGTGAACATAAGGGCCAAAGACCCCAAGACGCACCGTGACACTTGTCAGTGTCTGCAGGGTAGGGTGTGGTGAAATGGCATGGCCATTATGCCTGACGACCCAAGGCACACCCCAATGCCTGTCAGTATCTGCAGGGTGGTGGTGGGGTTGGCTTCAGTTCACTATTTCACTGCCATTCCTATTATGCAGCTCTGTAACTCCTACACTACCACTGCCAATGCCAGCAAGCAAACATTCGGCATTGACAAATGCTTGTTATTATTGTAAGGCACTTCTGAGCCTTTGGATAGGGCCCTAAACAAATAAAATTGCCTTGCCTTGCCATACTCAAATGCCCCTTTGTTCCACCTAGTGTGCTGTGTTTCTCCAACCAAAGGTTTGGTAGTCTGGTTTTATTTTCTTGTTTATATCCTTTTATCCTTTCCCTATCGGCTAGGAAAATTCTTAGCCAACTGTTGCTTTTCCCCCACTGTGTTTCTCTCCTGGTGATCAGAACTGAAGTTAGTGAGAGAGCTAGCAATGGTTAATGGCTGGCGCACAGCACCATGCCCAGCAGCTGTAGCTGGCTCCCAGGCAAAAGCTTTGCTCCCGCAGGGTCCTAGTGCTTCCAGCCTAGACCCATTATTGGCAATCAATGCTGAGGATATTCTGGAAGATCAATAGTTACAGTAAGTACATAACTTTCATTTTTTTCACTGAGATGTGTTGTCCCTGTTCTGGAAGTGGAGATTTCTGTACGCTTTTCCTCCAGTCACTCTGAATCAGCTGGTATTGGTCCAGCTTCAAGAGGATTAGGTTACCTTGATACCTGTGGGTCCCTTCTGACCCAGACAAATTTGGTTTTCTATACTATATTAGATTGTGGTGGAACCTCCTGTCCTGCTCCATCTACAGGTGTGGCACTTGTCACAGGACCAGGACAATCTGATGCACCTGAACTTTCCATAAATCCACCTTCACGTCTGATTCCTGAGGACATAGAACTGTCCCACTTTGGGGTTACACAGTGATTTCAAATGTTCAGTTGGTGCCTTATAAGTCTTCTACCTGGTACACTTAGACTCTGAAATGACCTAGTGAAGGTGTTTAGAGAATCTATTCCTCATAATTGTGAGGTCATTGTATTAGGGGACGTTAATATGAATTGGAATGGGAAAGATGTCAACAAATACAGGACTATCGTAACAGATCTCAGATTAACACAGATAATTCAGACTCCAACAAGGGTTAATTATCGGACTGTTTTTTCTTCAATAATACATTGGGTGTTAGTTTCTGATGTGACAAAAATCAAAAAGTCCGGTATTTTGGCTGGCTATATTAGTGATCACAGTCCAGTGTTTTGCTTTTGGTCAGCCAAAAGGGAAAGGGTGTTATCTGTATACATTTATTCCTGTAATCTCAGGAAATAGATACAGCCAAATTTAGAGAGGCCTTACTGAATATTGACTGGTCCTATTTAGATAAATTTACTATAGTAGATGATGCCCTGCAGGCCTTTTGCAAACATTTTATTTCTGTCTATGATATTTTTGTTCCACTTAGAAAATTAAGGATCAGGGATAATAGATAAGAGTGGGTAAATTCTGACCTTCTTGAATTGATCAGGGACAGAGAAAAAAAGTGGAAAAATTATAGAAAGATTGATGAGTTGACTAGTTTATTGTCTTACAAACAGACAAGAAATAAATGTAAAACTATGATAACATATAGGCCGGCCCGGTGGCACTGAGGTTTGAGGCGCTGGATGCCACACCTCGTACCACACCGGCAGCAGGGTTCGGGGAGGCGAGAGCTCAGGTCAGCAGGGGGTCGGCCGGGAGGGAGAAGGATTGAACGACCAACAGCTTCTCTCATTCTCCAGGGAAGGGGGACCACGCTGTCCGTCGCTATACCACCACCTGTTGCGGGATGCTCAGGGTGGTCGGTGCAGCCTACCTAGATGACATCCTCCGGAGCCAGTCTCACCACCCGCCAGCCGAACAGGGCAGACCTCGCTGTACAGCTCGCTGCAAAGGATAGAGGGAGGTAAGGTGGGATCTTTCCTCGCCCCACCCGGGGGGGTAATCCGGACCATCAAGAGCCTCAATGGCAGTGAGTGTGGTACTCTAGGGGCAGACCATGAGTGTCGGTAGGGTTGGGAGGGTGATAAACTCCTTGGGGGACTGACTGAGTGGAGGTTGAGGGACAGCACGCGTAAGAAAAATAGTAAGTAATAAAAAAAAAAAACAATGATAACATTAAAGAGACAGATTTTCCTAGAGAAACAAAAACAGTTCAGTTCCAAGAATGTCCTAGATACTTGGGATCTAAGTAATGAACTTCTTGGGAGAAAGATTACATCCTCCCCACAGACTTTAAAAACAAATGCTGGGTAATGACTGAACCACTTAGAACAGCTGAGGAATTCAACAATTATTTTCCTGATCCGTCTGACTTTGTCCCTAAAATTAGTTGTGATCACCTGTTCAAAAGGTCTAGGTGTAATAACTCCATACAGTTAGAGATGCACCCTTAATTGTTTTTTAGGATGCTCTGTCCAGATGAGGTCCTATCTTACTTGGCTGAATACAGTCCTCGTCCTCAGGTTGGCAGCGATGGGATGGACTTTAGGCTCGCGATAATCACCACAGTTATAATTTGTTTTTCTCTTTTAAAAATGTTTAATTTATTCCTTTACATAGGTTGCTTCCCTGAGACTTGGAAGCGGGCTACTGTTCTAGTTTTCAAGTTCGAGGATGCAACCAGTGTGAAAAACTATCATCCCATTTCCTTCCTTTCTCCTTTGTCGAAGATACTGGAGTGTATTGTGTGTGACCAAATGATTGAATACTTATTAAAATGTGATCTTTTATTATCTGCTCAGCATGGCATCCGACCTGAACTTTCCATAAATCCACCTTCACGTCTGACTCCTGAGGACATAGAACTATCCCACATAGTATGTTGACGGCCTTGGTTGGGTTCACACAGGCAGTTCACAAGGCATTTGATAAGGGCCATTTTACAGTGGCTGCATTTGTGGACCTAACCAAGGCCTTCGACTTAGTCAATCATGATCTGCTGTTGACAGCTCTGTCCAACTTGGGTCTGTCTTCTGAAGTTGTGGGGTGGACCAGGGGTTACCTTCATGGTCGCTTCCAGGCCACGAGGATTACAAATACACTTTCTTCTACATCTGCTGTTCCACTGGGTGTTCCACAGTGGTCAGTTCTGGGTCCTTTTCTTTTTAGTTTATTTTTAAATACACTTCCTTTAGTTTGTTTTAATACTCAGATTTTTCTTTATGCTGATGAGACATGGTGATCCTCGCGAGTGGGTGCAATTTGGAGATCATTCGTAACAGTTTGCCTTGTGATTTTGTTGCATTACAAAACTGGTTTATTGATCATACGCTTGTTTTAAATGGAAAAAAACTAAAACAATGATTTTTTACAACCAGAAGAAAAAAACTAAATGCTACTGCTACTCTGATTTTGCGAACCCTAAGCGGAAATTGCATTGAACAGGTAACAAGTTTTAAATACTTAGGGCTTATTTTAGATGGAAGCAGTGTCAGTGGCTCAGTAGGTAGCACACTCTCTTTTGAGGCTGGGAGATCAGAGGGCTGTGGGTTCAGTTCCCACATCTGGCACTTGGGTTAATATCCCAGTACTGACACTCTAGTGCAGCATGAGAGGGGTGCTGCACTTCTGAGGTGCCGTCTTTCCGAAGAGACGTTAAACCGAGGTCCCATCTGCCTGGATTGGTGGTAGTTCAGGTGGATGTTAAAGATCCCATGGCACTTATCGAAAAGAGTAGGGGAATTTTTTATTGAAATCAAAAACATTTACACAGGTATTCATATAGTCCAAAAAAAAGGAAAATAAATTCAACTGTAATATGAAATGAACAGCTCCATTGGACACATTAAGACATTTCAAACTCAACAGAAGGAGTGACACTTATGCACTCCCAAAATAACTAAATACTAAAACCTGATAATGTCAAGCAAAATGTAACAGTTCCTAATAAAAAGGCTATCTAAGTACAGTAGAAATAACTCAAGTCAACAAATACTGGACTGTGTAATAATGTATAAGAGATAAAACAAGCACCCCCTTTTTTTTTTTTTTCAAAAAAATCTGAAAGAAGACCATTGCTTAACCAAATCATTTGTAGTATCACAATGGAAATCAGTAATCAACCACTTCTGAAATTCCTTTACAATAATGAAATACAGCTCCAAAGCCGAGATATTCTGTTGTTGCAACACTAAGCGACATCTACATATCCAGATCCAGTATACAAAAAAAGCACATACAATCCTAAATATGCAAATGTGCTTCTGAGCAAAATGGGAATTAGGAATGCCATAAAATAACAGAGTAGGGGCGGGAGGTATAGGTATCCCAATTTTCCATCTGTTTTTGACAACATCCCAGAATTGGATGATAAACGGACAAGAAAAATATAAATGATCCATTGTTTCTATAACATTAAGACAACTTTCCCTAGGACAATATCTCTCTTGAAGTGATTTATGTTTCTGATTCCCTTTAATATTGATTTTCTGGTGTACACCTAACCAAATTGTATCCCACATAGATTCAGGGATATGGTCAGTAATGTACGCAGATATAAACTTTGTTGGGCTGCTAGAAAAATGGGAAAGAGGTCGACCTGAAACTGTTATCAATAATTCATCATATAAATGCCGTCTAGAAAGGTCTGGGCCACTGAATAGCCAATATCCCATTTAATTACCCTATCAAAAACCTCCTCCCACCTTTTCACAAGCCTAGGACGCCTTTTATTCTTGTGGAAAATAATCCTTATCCCATTCTGACAAAATTCCTTTGAGTATCGGGAGAACCCATTTAATCCATTGTTTAGTAGAATTTTTTATTATCGGGACTAAATTCATGTAAAAAAAGATCGTAAAGTAGAATAATATGGGGTTCAGCATATTTACACCGCCATCTTTGACTTGTTTGTAGAGTACCGACCTTTTGATCGGATTCAATCTGCTCCCCCAGAAACAAGTGAAAAACAGTCTGGATAAAGACTCTTCGAATTTCTTCGGTACCAGAAAAACAGCACTAAGATATATAAATTTCGGGGCCAGAAAGGACTTAATCAAGTAAACCCTTTTTTTTTTTTCCCACTTTCCATTTGTTCCATCTACTAACCATGTCATTCCCTACTGATAGCAGTCTAGACCAATTGTACTCAGCCATTGCTTTACCGCCAAATAAACACCAAAATTTTGCAAGGGTCTGCAGCCACCTCACAACCACCAACCATCCTAGAATCCTCTTGAAGACCCGCTAAGGCCAGACATTTAGTTTTCCCAATATTTAAAGTGGCTCCTGAAATTTTCCCCACTACTTGAATTAAGCGGAGAGCAGTGAACAGAGACTGTGAATCCTGAACAATCAAACACATATCATCAGCATATGCAAGTACTTTGTCCGCTGATGGAAAGCCCCTATATGCCCAAAATATTCGGGGACCTTTGTAATAATCTCATGACAGGGTCAATAAAAAGACATAAAGTGGGCTCAAAGGACACCTTGACGCACCTCTAAGTACTGGAATTTTCGGACCCATCCAGCCATTCTCATAGGGGATTACATACGCTAGGCCGTAGCAAATTTTCAGCCAGTCCACAAAATCTTGTGGGATTCCATAAGCCAATAGGCAATCCCATAAATAGGAGCGAGACACCCTATCGAACGCTTTGGCCTGGTCTAGGCTGACAAGAAAACCTAGATCGCTCCCAGCCTGATGTCTACCCTCACCCTCCACTATTTCCCTAAGCAGTAATAAAGCATCCGTAATACTACGTCCTGGAACAGAACAAAATTGAGATGGGTTAATCAGTACATCCATAACTGAAGCCAGTCTATTCCCCAACAGTTTAGCAAATACTTTAAAATCAGTATTCAGCAAAGTGAGGGCCTCCAATTAGTCAAATTAGTAGAATCACCTGATTTAAACAGAAAAACAATAAGCCCTCATACATTTGATTTGGTAAACAACATTCCTTCTGAAAAAAATCTAAAGACTTCTAATATTGCTAGTGGAATTATCTCCCATAAAAATGATACAATTCGCAGGTAACCCATCTGAACCAGGTGAAATCCCAGTTCAAGATTTTAAACACCCTATCCAATTCTGACTTAGAAAAGGGGCAGTCAAAGCATCGCATAAATCTGGTGAAAGTTGAGGTAGAGCTGCTGCATGAAGTAATTGCGAAGTATATGGTGAGTGTACCACTGGAGAACCAAACATATCTGTTGCGTGCTGTACAATAATATTCATAATGGAAACATTATCGGTAGCTAAAGTACCCTGGGAGTCATTAGGCCTGATATCAATTTTCTCTCCCGTCTATTTTGGCAACTAACATACTGGATTAATACTTTCTGCCTTCCCATGAGTACCAAAGTTGTTCCATTTGAAGAGAACACAGCCTGTCATATTGGAAAGATTTCATTTTCTGTTTAATAAAACTAATCTCTCCACTAAGGTCCGACCCTCCCATACTCTGACTGATAGCAATTCACCCAGTTTATGTCTAAAGGCTAGATAATCCCTATATTTCGTTCTGGCCTGAACCCTCCTGCAACTGAAGGAATTGGATAACAATATTTTTAAATCTCCCACCACGCTCCCATATCCTCATAAAGAAAAATTGTCGAGGCCTTATCTTCCACCAGAGACTTGAGGCCTGACAAAATATTCGGATCTGCTAATAATGAGACATTTAATCTCAAAACCCCAAACCTGGTCCCCTAACAGGGTAATGCAATACTAACCCCAATCAACATGTGATCAGAAGTTTCGATGGGAATTATAAATCGCTTTGAAATATCTAAGTTGTGCTTCAAAACAAAAATCTATCCTAGAATAAAGCTTTCCTTTATAAAAGGTTGCTTTCACCTCTTTCGACATATCGGTTTGAAAGTCTTTCAGACCAGCTTGCAAAACTAAAGATTTCAAAAAATTTTTATCACAATATTGTTTTCCCTTTTCCCCCTGGATTTGGAAGTTAATATTAAAGTCTCCCCCCCAAAAAATCTGTCTACTGGTAAATAAGTATGGTTGAATTTTAGTTAAGAGATCAATCCTTAAAGCTTTGGATTGTGGGCCATAAATGGTAATTAATCTACAATACAATGTATTGATAACCACATCCAACAGTAAGGCCCTACCAGGTTCAATGTCCACTAGACGTAAAATCTGTACATCGGTAGAACGAAAACAAAAACCTACCCCACAACAGGCTTCCGAGCCTATCGACCACACCGAAGTACCCCACCACCAATCTTTGGAAGCTTGATATGTTTCCGCTAAAGTATGAAATCTAGTGTCCTGTAGCATAAAAACATCAAACTCCAAATCACTTAATATACCGAAAGTCGTCCTACGTTTATAGAACGATTTAATGCTGTTAACATTTAAACACGCCACCCTCAGGTTCATGAAATCAAGGAGGTTTGTTTAAATGTTTCCTAGTAGACCTGGTTACACGCTTCTGTACCGACTGATCTAACGGGGGTTGCAATATCAATTCAGATAGGCCCTGACTAGAAACCTGGGAAATTCCCTCTATGGGATTCTCCTTATCCAGCAGCTCTCCCCATGAGGAAAAGGCTGAAAATCTGTTAGTAAGGGTAGTGGAGAAAGAGTTAGCTGTGAATGCCTTAGGTCTGAGCCAGCCTCTGTAGAAGAGGTGGGATTAGCAGCCTGAGAACCTCCTACAGGAAGAAAACCTGTCTCCAGCCTCATCAAGAGGTAATGACAAAGGACGGATCTTGTGCAGGTAAAACCTGCGGAACAGTAAAGAAGCGCCAATTACCTCTGTAGCAGCTAGTGTAGGATTCTCAATAGTGTGAGAAGGTAAAGGTGGAACCACAGTGGGCACCCTCTTGACTAAACTCACGTCATACCTCCAGAAACCAAATCACTACTACCTCCACGTCCCTCGCCCGAACCCGGAGGAAGGAAGACATGCCTACGTCATGCCCTGGGTTTTTGCTTGTGACAAAAAGTGTGTCATGTTCGAGGAGACAGATTCTGAATTATGGGCTGCCCATGGACATCCCTGGAAGCTATGAGCAGTATCCCCATAAGTTACAGATAGGGGTGCAGTGCACTGGTCTGAGTGCCCCAATAAGCCACAAAAGAAAACATTTAATAGCTGTACAATCGTTATTCAAATGCGATAAAGCACCACATTTATAACAGCTTTTAGGTTGACCAGCATAAAATAACATCCCTCTATCCCTACCCAAAAAAGGAGCTGGGTAAATGTTGAATACCGTTATCAGTGTGTTTTAATTGGACCCTAAAGTCCACCCCATTCCAGAAACCATTTTGTCAATTATTGGTTTGGGATGCTCCACAGTAGAACATTGCTTTTCTAACCAGAATTTAATATTTGAAACATCAACACCTCATTCCTAAATAAAATCGTAACAGTTTTAACAGTAGGTTTAGTCACAGGAATTGCCAAAAAATTCGACCAATCAACCAGATGCTTGCGCTCATAATACAGCTTCCAAAATTTGTCAAGTAATGCCATCGAGCAAAAGCTAATGTCGTAGTTCCTATCACCTGGAGCATGGATAAAAGCATATACATCTACAGGAGTAAACCCCATGCTGTCTTTAATTAGGGTTTTCCCCACCCATACTCTATCCGGAACTATAGGTGCATCTCCAACATAGCGGAGACGAACTAGGAACCTTCGTTTTGCTGCCGTCACAGGTTTATGAAAAAGACCAGCAAACGATTTTGAAAACCCCTGGTTTTGTACAGGTGGCAGCTCTTTCACTGCAGTGACAGGCGCCGAGTCCATAGCAGAGAACTCAGACGAAACTTGACCCTCACTCCTCGTCAATGCAGTACCTGAATTTAGAGAAAGTACCTGAGAGTCCTGAGGTAGGGAGATGCTGTCGGAAGGGTCAGAGACAGGAATATGCGGCAAAGCTGTCGTCGCGTCAAACGCATCACCAGAAATCCCCACCTCTGTCTCAATCTGCATGTCAGTAGTGTAGCTCGGTGAATGCAGCGACGGCAAATCAGTGCGACCAGTCGCATCCCCCCCAGAGCAAATCGGAGAGCCCGGCAGCGTACCCACCGGTTCAGGAGTCCAACGGTTTCCCGAATAGATCCATCCTGCTCTGAGTAGAGCTTCCTCCGGTGACCACTCCGCTTCATCCGCAGCCTGCACAGAGTCTTTAGGCAACAATATCGACTTGTTCCCAGCACAGTTGGAGTCCATGCAGGTAGATATACGTTTGCTAGTATTAAGTGAAGGACTGGCGACCGACCTTTTCCTTTTTTTCCGTTCCTCTTCAAGTCTGGACTTGCTCTGAATATATTCTTGTTCTGCATTAGAAATAAGGGCAAGTAATTGAGATTTTTTGGCGTCTAGTTCTTCTTGTAATCTAAGTTCCTCAGGATGCAAATCCCCATCAGCCTCCATCAAGCCAGATTGATCCAAACAGGTCTCTGGTATTACTTCAGAAACCAAACTCTGTGCCAAAGGAAAGTTATCATCACGTAGCTCCTTAGAAGCCTCTGTAAGTCCACTAAACTGACCGTCTTCCTCCATGGTCTGGGACAGACTGTGCTCGCCCACAGTCTTCCACAGCGCAACAGCGCCCTCTGCCTCCGCAGAGTAGGGGAATTTCCCTGGTGTCCTGGCCAAATTTCCCTTATTCACTAAAAATACCACCAACAGCTTAATCTGGTTCAAGGTCATTTGGCATTCATCTGTATCCCCCTTCCCCAAGTCGTGCCTGAAAATAGGCAGGATTTGTCTAGTTTACTTACCCGGTCAACAAAAACTAAATAAATAAATAAAAAAATGAACTTATTGAGCAGCATATTAATGCTGTTATAAAACAGGTTCAAGACTAGGTTCTCTGTATAGAATTAATTCTCTTCTTGTGCCAACTACTCGTTTAATTCTGTCTCAAAGTTTTCTTCTGCCACTGTTAGATTATGGTTTATTATTTTATTATTCTACCAGTCAAGGACTGTTGAACAAAGTAAGGGTGCATACTAATCAGATTGCAAGGTTTGTTTCTCAATTGCCGAAACTAATGCACCACTGTAGGCTTTATGAAAGCCTTGAATGGTTACAACTCAACCAAAGGTATCAGTTGCAAGTGGGAGTTATGGCCAAAAAGATCACACTTAATAGGGTCCCAACTGTCTTCCATGTTCTTTTTAAAAAACACACTACACCAGCTCATGCACACACAAGATTGTCACACTGCACTTGGTTTACAGTACCAACTGTAAAAACATAATTTGGTCAAAGGTCTTTGTTATATAACCTACCATTTGCCTTTAATGCTTTACCATCAGAACTGGTTGGTGCAAATATTTTTTTGCCTGTCTTTTAAATTTGATTTTAAAAAATTACTTGTGGCAACTAATGTCTGTGAATGTATATCTGTATGAAGATTTTGTATGATGATACTCATTGTTTAATCATTTTTGTTGTTGCTGCTATGTGTTCTGGTCGCCCATGTAAATGGGTCTTTGGCCCGTGGGCTTTTTCAGATTTTTAATGAACAAATCAAATGTTTCAGCATTTGCTGTGCTTCTCATTCACTGGGCCCTTTCTCATGTCCAGTACAGAGCATATTGGGCTATCTTCTGTCCCTGTCAGATTCTGGCATTCAGTACTCTTCCGAAGGTGCATCTTTCAGCCATTTCTGCCTTTCAGGGAATAAAATTGTGTCCCCAGTTAGAGGTGACCCACAGGTCCCTCAAAGGGCTCATGCATCTCTATCCTCCCATCCGTAGAACCTTACCTTGGTTCTGGAGTCTCTTACATAGGCTCATTTTGAACTTGCTGCCACTTGTGATATGTTTTTCCATTTGTAGAAAATAACTTTTTCTGGTGACAATTGCCTCTGCTGGTAGAGTTTCTGAGCTGCAGTCTTTGGTTGCAGATTAGGTTTCATTACGTACCCATCCTAAGTTCCTTCCTAAGGTGGTGTCTGAGTTCACACTACACCATACTATCCATCTTCCTGTGTTTTTCCTGCACCTCAGAATACTGGGGAAGTTATCCTGTATTCTTCGGATGTCCATAGAGCATTAGGCTTCTATTTAAAATGCACAAAGGACTACATCATTTTGACCCAGCTGTTTATTTTGTTCACCCTTAGGATGGTGGGTGAACCCCTGTTTTGAAGCAGTGCCTTTCCAAGTGGTTGGCATCCTGTATTTCTTCATATTACTGGAAGCAGGGTAAGGTGATTCTGTGTCCTGTCCATGGTCATGCCACTCATGGCATGGCCCTTTCTGTTGCTCACATTCAGTCAGTCTTGGCTACTGGCATATACTATGCTGCCACATGAAGTTCTGTCCACGTTTTCACTAAACTCTACAGTCTGGACCTTGTCCCTTATATGGGCTGTCTTTAGTCTTGCTGTCCCCCTCCAAGGCTTGCTGTCTTACAGGTCTCATGAATCCCTACTGTTTGGCCTTCCTTCCACTCTCTTGTTTCCCACTGCTTGGGAATCATTCCAAAGAGGTGGCTGTATGGAGGGAGATGTCCTCGATGAAGTTCTGTTACTTACCAGTAACAGTAGATCTTCAAGAGAATCTCCCTCACAGAGCCACACTCACTCTCTTATCTACCCTCTTCTGTATTTCAGGTGGAATACTGTGGCACGTGTCCATTACTGCATGCATAGTCCTCTTTTTTTTTTTTCTTTTCCATTTCAAATGGGCTTTTTTTCTTTCTGGAACCACCGCCTCTCTTGTTGGCCTTGCTGGGGTTATGGTCTTCCATTTATTTCAGTATGGTACAACTTCAAGCTTGTCTCAGACAGAAAACATAAGATATTTGGCCACCCATGTTCTACTCTATAGGTGGTACAGACATGTGTCGGTGTGGGCAGCCCCAGCTAGCCAGACATTTCAAAGTGGTCCCAACGCTGATGGCTTACGGTTTCAAAAGTGTATCTCTGTGGAGGAGATTCTCTAAAGATCTACCATTACTGGTAAGTAACTACATTTTTCATATGAAGGAAGACAGAATATATATTCTTTGTGTCTTTCCTAAAAATCAAACAACTTCTTGCTACAGTGTGCTTTATCCTTTGCAACAGATTCTGCTGGGACACAAATACACATTTTCCGTTGACTGGTGGTCATTTGGTGTCTTGATGTTCGAGATGATGATTGGACAGTCGCCTTTCCATGGGGATGATGAGGACGAGCTGTTTGAGTCCATTCGGATGGACACCCCACACTACCCACGCTGGATAACCAAGGAATCCAAAGATCTTCTTGAGAAAGTAAGCATTTTGTTGTGAGGGGTAGGTCATCTTCTCAGCCAGACAGACAGTAGAAATGTTTGGTTGTTTATGTACAGTACTGGATTTACTGAATAGAGACTTGGGAAGGCAACATAGATGAAGGCTTCTTTGGCTATCCAGTTCACCCCCTTAAAATGTTTCGGCAGTAACCAGCCAGTTATAATCAGCTGGTCCTGATGTATTGCATCCATTTTTCCTAACGTTAAGCAGAAATATCATACCAGCTCCCTTGACCCACCTGTTTAATATGTCCTCAGTCCTCATTAACAAATGAGCTGCAGCATATTTGAAACCATTGTTTAGGTCTCGTGTCAAAACAAACTTAAACAACTGTAGACTTATTCCCAGCTTATCAGTACATTCACCTAAACGAGCATTTTTTTTGGGGGGGGGTCCATCATATTGCAAATGCTCCCATGTAGCAGTAGAGTAAGTGATGCTGAGTTTACTGATAGCAGTAGTTACCTTTATTGTGCAGTTTCAATTCTGTTTCGCTATGTTTGAAAATTCCCTTGAAATGTGTGCAATGTCCCCGCACCGCTGAATCTAGTGCACAAGACAAGTATCGATACATTCTGTAGTGCTCCACATTGTCAATGGGTATTCACAACAACTGGGTATAGTGCAAGCCACCAGGGAAATGGCATAGCCTAAGCTTTAAAATGTTGGGCATATGAGGATTCCAAGCAGCAGCAACTCCCCAATTCAGCTGTGCCATTGAAAGGGGAGACAGCTACCTTTATCTTCTCTCAAGATTTTCTCCTGGGGCTGCAGTTCTGCATAGCAGGTTGGGTCCGCCTAGTTCCAAGGAGCACCCCTAAATTAAAATCATGCCTGTTAAGCTGCGGCTTTCAAATTGACTAACCTGCCTTTCCCATTTCCATTTGTGGACTGGGAGCCACTTCTGCCTTGCTAGGGTATTTTAATGGTCTCTGTTTAAACAAAAAAAAAAGGTGCCACAGGTAGGTACATTTTTGCTTATTTCTGGGGTAGTGTATGGTTTCCCTCACTCCCCCCCCCTTCAGGTTTCTGTGTGACTAATCTTTTAAAAATTCTGTTTTCTGATATTTTTTGACCTTGTGTTACAATCAGAGGGTCTTAGGAGTTTTTTTCTACCTCAGCCCTCTAAATGCTTTTACACAGCTGTCATTCAGCCGTGGTGATAGTTGGTTGTGCACTTCTTCCTCAGTTTGTTTTCCCACACTTGTTTTTTGTGCACCAGAAGGTGCACGTGGTTGTGCTTAGCACCACACTTGTGTACCCGCATGTTGTACACGACTACGCTTAGTGCGCTAACATCATTTAGGACATTGTGACGTCACATGCACTCCCACTAGTGAGCGTGCACACCTAGTTAGCTCCCTCTAGCTGTGCTGATCCCTGCCTGCAGTTTCAGTGGAGAGCCATCAGCCCAGGCAAGCTAATCGGGCTAATCATTTTTTTCTCTGGTATTTTTTTCTTTTTGGCATTCACAATTATAAATTATAAACATATTCTTGGCATCATAGCTTATCGGAGACCATTAATTATGAAATGATTTAAGACCTGCAAAAGGGTGATTAGGCCCTCCCCCATGTGTTCCCATTGCCCTCACTGTGCTGCTCAACATAATATTTCTTTAATGGTTCCTCCCAACCGGTCCTCTGAGCTGGGGAGGTGGGCACCTGGTTCTTCAGTTGGCAGTGGCAAAGCAGAATTGCAAAAATTACTTGTGTTGCTCCTGGGTGAGCTTTTCGGCCCCGATGTTCCACAGGACGTCCGAATAGACACACCCGACCACAAACTAGGCCAGGTCAGGGGAGCCCACACAGGTATGTCCAGATATGTTGCAGCGAGAAAAGGTTGCAAAGACAGATGTGCAGGCAAATCTCAACCCTGACTCCTTAGAAGGTCAGGATGAGGATTTCAGGGATCTTGGGGAAGCTCCTGACCTTAAAAACTCTCTGATTAAGAGGCTGTCCCCTCTGAGAAGGCCTAAGAGGAAGGGGAATGGACAGGGCCCAGGTCAAGGATTATGATTCTCCCCCTGTTTGACAATAGGTCCTTATCTTTTTCGATAGCTGAGGCGTGTAGATCCTTACAGCTCAAGGAGGAACAGTCTGTGGAAATGGTGGATGTCAATCCGATTCTATCTGCATCCTCCTCTGCTCCAAAGTGTTTCCCAGGTTTTATTCACTGTGACCAAATTATTGAGCAAGAATGGGCAGGTGTGGATCAGCAAATGTATCTTCCAAAACCAAAGACATAGCCTTTTTAATTTTTTGAGGAACAATCTTGTAGGTGGGAAGCCCTTCCGCCGGCAGACAAGGCCATCTGTAATTCTGTCAAACACACCACTCTGCCTATCAAAGGCTCTCTGGCCTTAACAGATTCCCACAACAAATGGGTGAATGCCGTGTGTAGGAGGGCTTTCACCTCTAATGACACAAATCTACATACTTCTTATGCCTTCTTTATTGTTGTCAGAGCCTTATCAAATCAAAATTTATTTATAAAGCGCTTTTCAAAAAATCAAAGCGCTAATACAAAGCAGAGATAAAACAACAATAATAAATAAAAACATAAGAACAATAAAATAACCATAAAATAAACTAACCAAATGCCAGCAAAAATAGGTGACTTTTCAGGGATCTCTTAAATGCTTCCACGGACAGGCACTCTCTAATCTGACGAGGTAGAGAATTCCACAGGGTTGGGGCCATAAAGGAGAAAGCCCTTGCCCCAGATGATTTATAACAGACCCTGGGAATCTCTAGCAATCCCTTTGCCAGTGGAGCGGAGTGGGCGGAGAGGACGACAGGGACAAAGGAGATCTTGCAGGTAGCCTGGTCCCTGATACCTGTGGGTCACTACTCTGGGCAGTTTCATTCCTCCTGATTTAGAAGGAGCAAGCATTTCGCAGTTGATTGCCATGGTCTCCACTTTTCTAGGTGACTCTACAGTGGAAAATTTGAGCATGTCTGCCAGTTTGGCCTACCACATTGTATCAGTCATGCAGGGCGTGTAGCTTAGGCATTGAGCCACTGATCAAGCTTCAGAATCTAAGATGTTTTGAGGGAGGCTTGTTGTTCGGTTCTGGCCTGGATGCTATTTTAAAGGATATTCAGGACAAGAAGGGGACATCTTCCAGTGTCAAAACAATAGCATAAGACTTCCTCCACTCAATGGGGTCAAGGTGATGGCTGGAGAAGGCAGTCTTGAAAGTAGTGTATCCCTTTCGGAACATCGGTAACCAGAGAAATAGAGGAGCCTACTCAGGTAACAAGGGTTATAGTAACAGAGGGACCCTGGCCAAATGCTATGCAGGAGACCCTGCCCAAAAGCCTGGTGCCTCGCAATGAGGGTATGCAGGACAATCCCTGCACCCCTGGTATAGACCACAAGCTGAACAATCAAGCAGACTTGACAGACTGACAAGGCCTTTATCTGCTGGCTTCTTTTGTATGTTCGTAAATTCTAGACATGGGCTATGCCATAGACTTTCCAACAGTCCCCTCAAGGGGACTTTTTCGATGTCTCCGGTATCCAAGGATGCTGCAAAAAGACAGGTGGTGTCAGAGACCCTAAATCACCTCATTCAAATCGGGGCCATTGTGCCTGTCCTGCCTAGTGTACAAGGTCAGGGGTTCTACTCGATGTATTTCGTAGTTCCCAGAAAGTTGGGGGGTTTCAGGTGCACCCTGGGTCTGAAGCATCTTAACAAGTTTGTGCACCACACGACCTTCAAGATGGAATCCCTGAGGTCAATCACCTGAGCTGTTCAACCAGGGGACCTCTTAGCTTCAATAGATCTGATGGATGCCTACCTTCACATTCTCTTCCATCAGCTTCACCAAAGGTATCTCAGGTTCTCGATACTGGGCCAACATTTCCAGTACAGGGCACTTCTCTTTCAGCCTTGCAACAGCCCCCAGGGTCTTCTCAAAAGTGCTGATAGTCCTGGTGGCTTGACTTTGACAGGAGGTACATCATGTCTATCCTTATCTGAATGACCTGCTTATTCATGCACCGACGTTGCCCTTGGTGAGGAGGTCAGTCCTCAGGACTCTGGAGATGCTAGAGTACCACGGCTGGGTGGTGAACCAGGAGAAAAGTTCTCTTGAGCCATCTCATACTTTGGAACACCTGGGGCAGCCTTCAGCAAGAAACAAGGAAGGCTGGCCCAGTGGTGCTGGAGGTTAAGGGACTGGTCACTACACATCACGCCATGCCAGTGACCCAGGTTCGGGAATGAGCCTGGGGCTGCTGGGGGTTGGCAGGGGTGAGAGAGGATCGAGCATCCAGAGAACTGCTCTTCTCTCTCAGGGGATGAAGGTTTGTCATCCCACTCGCTGACTGCCCTTTGGCAATGGCCCGAAGGCAGTATGGGTAAGGAAGGCACAGACTGGTATCCTTACTTCAGTAGGGAGGGTTGATGGGGGAAAAGGAGCCAACAGGCTCCATGATGGCCACACCAGTGTCCCAGCCAGCCCCCCACTGTCTGGATTTTGCTCCGGGAGTAGGGGGTATAGCTGGAGCCCCTTCACCCCAGCCCTGTCATGGGAGGTAAACCCATGGGGGATTTAGGGGGGTGTCTGGTCAGGGAATGGTACAACCAGAGACTGAGTCCCTCTGAGGGAGGGACCAGAGCCACCTGCCGGGCTTGGGAAGCCATAAAAAACCTATATGGAAAAAAGAAACAAGGGAAGGTCTTCCTCTCACCTTCCCAGGAGACTTTATTATCAGAAGTTCTGTGGCTCAGAACTCAGCCATCAGCCTCTGCCCTCAGCCTGCTACATATCTTGGGCCTCATGGTTGCAGGGATAAGTCTAGTTCCGTGGGCTCGCTTTCATATGCGGCCTGTACAAATGGGATTGCTGATGGCCTGAGATCTGACATTGGAAGATTATCAAGTCAGAATCTCTCTCACTCATCAGCTATGTCACTCCCTGAGTTGGTGGGTGAATGTGCAGAGTCTGAGCAAAGGGGTTCCAATGGAACTTACCCCAGAGTTGATTCTAACAGCGGATGCCAGTCAGCCTGGTTGGGGGCAGTCCTGAACCAACTACCCACTCAGGAAACTTGGTCAGTACAGGAACAGCATCTCCATAAAAATGTCCTGGAAATGAGTGCAGTTCGCCTAGCTCTTCTGAAATTTCAAAGCCTGCTGCAGACCAGAGCGGTAAAAATAGGGTCAGACAACACTATCACTGTGGCATGCATAAACAATCAAGGCAGCAAAAAAAGCAGGGAGATGCTCCAGGAAGCCTCCGATCTTCTCAGGTGGGTGGAGGAGAATCTTCTCTCTCTGTGAGCAGTACATTTGGCAGGAGAGTTGTATATTCAGGCGGACTGGCTAAGTCACGAAAATGTTCACCCCGGGAAGTGGAGGGTGGACCTGGAGGTGTTCAACCTCCTGTGCAACAGGTTTGGTCAATCTCAGATTGATCTGTTCACCTCCAGCTACAGTGCTCAGACTCCAAGGTTTTTCAGTCACTGTCAGTGTCCACAGGCGGAAGCAGTGGACACTGACTCGAGTCAACCTTCAGCAGAGCATATGCCTTTATTCCACTGCCTCTTCTCCCCAAGGTCATACAAAAAATAAGATTTTCTAGAGGAAGTTTCCTCCTAGTAGTTCCCATGTGGCCAAGAAAATCATGGTTCTCAGACTGTGAACCCAGCTCAGCAAGCACCCCTCCACCTTCCAGTGCGAGGAGACCTTCTGTCTCAGGGTCCCATTCAGCATCCAAATCCAGGAGCAATGCAGCTCGCGGCCTGGCTCCTGAAAGGAGGAGACTCCTAAAATTAGGTTTCTCTAAGAAAGTAGTAGATACTTTGATGGCTGCCAGGAAAACTTTTACTTCCACAGTTTATACTCGTGTATGGACCACCTTTTCATCTTGGGTCGGGGGAAGGATCTTAAGCCTTCCAAGGCCTCAATTCTACAGATTTTGGATTTCCTGCAGGAAGTTGTGGGGAATGGGTTGGCACTGAGCACTGTTGAGAGGTCAGGTTTTCATTCTTGGAGCATTCTTGGGCATTTCTCTAGGGACTAATAGAGAGGTTATTCATTTTCTGCATGCAGTTAGCAGGAGTCATCCTTTGTTCCAACCCCCGGTTCCTCCATGAGATCTAAATCTGCTTCTGAATGCTCTTTGTAAGGAGCCTTTTGAACTGCTGTTATCCATCTCACTGGATGTGTTGTCTTTCAAGGTGTGTTTTTTGGCTGCTATGTGCTCAGCCAGGAGGATTGGTGAGCTCCAGGCCTTATCCCACAAGGAGCCATACCTTGTCATGCATAAGGACAAGGTGGTACTTAGAACAGTCCTGTCTTTCATCCCAAAAGTGCCCAAGGCTTTCCATATGAACAGGAAATATGCCTTCCATCCTTCTGTCCGCAACCATCTCACCCAAGGCAGAAGGCATTGCACAAGTTGGATTTGCGATGGGCCGTTAGGATCTACGTTAAATGGATGGCTGAGTTCCAGAAATTGGATAGCCTGTAAGTTCTCTTCAGAGTGGCCAAGCAGGGTCAAAAAGCCTCTAAGGCCACCATAACTAGGGGAGTGAGGGCCTGCATTTGTCGCAGAAAAGAAGAGGCCTCCAGCCTTCATCAAGGCTTACTCGACCATGGTTATGGCCACGTCCTGGGCAGAGAGAGGCAAAGCATCGGTTTTAGAATTATGCACGGCAGCTACGTGGTCTTCCATCCACACATTCACAAAACACTACAAAGTGGGATGTTCAGGGTTCTGCTGACGCAGCTTTTGGTCGCAGAGTGTTGTAGGCAGCAGTTCACAAGTAATCTTTTGGTGCTTGTTTCTGGTATATGGGATAATATTCTCCCCCCTCCCAGCTGATCTAGGCACTGCTTCTTAGAACCCAGTTGCTGTGAACACCCATTGACAATGTGGAGTGCTACAGAAAGAAGAATTTCTTCATACTTACTGTAATTTCCTTTTCTGATAGCTCCAACATTGTCAATGGGGCCTACCCAAGAGCCTCACTCCTGTGGGAGAATATTATCCGGTATTCCAGTGGAGGATGTCCTTTGCAAAACCCCTATTATGATTTTTCTGGGGCATCCCTCTATTTTCCTGCTGTGCTGTATTCCTGTAAACAGAAACAAAATATATGTTTTTCAATCAGACTGTGACCACGCAGGTTAACAGGTTTAGTTGTATCTCACTAAGGGTGTGTTCCTTGTTGCAGGTAGTCTTACTGCATACAGTTTTGCCTACCAGAGTTCATTGTTGTGTTTGTCAGCATCAGATTCCAAAAGATTTACTAGTGTAAGATGTTCCTTGTTGACTGTTCGTTTTTGCACAAAAAGGACCGACTCGACCAAGCTTTGCCTTCCTTCTGAGGTCTGCCATTAAGGTAAGACTGTTTCTACTGACAGTGTAGAAGGAACGTTACATACAAGTAACTAGTTATAATATAGGCAAATACGGTAGTTTACTAAGGCACTGTGAGGTTAGTAGTGACTGGGGAGTTGCTGCTGCTTGGAATCCTCACATGCCCAACATTCTAAAGCTTGGGCTGTGCCAGTCCCCTGGTAGGGGTGCATTATACCCAGTTGTTGTGAATACCCATTGACGAAGTTGAAGCGAACAGAAAAGGAAATTACTGTAAGTATGAAGAAATTTCTTCTTATGCCGATATTCACATATAGTGTCAACATATAGTATTTAAAGCAATAACTGTATCTTTTTCTATAACTAGCAGAGCGAACTTGCTCTGATAATGTAATCGCGTATGGCATCAGCACCATTTTGTGAGCCGAGTGGTAGATTGGCGGCATGACTTTTAAAATTTGTTGCACACGTTTCAGGGGAATTTTCAGACATAGTGAAACATAATTGAAACTGCACAATAAAGGTAACTACTGCTATCATTAAACTCAGCATCACTTACTCTACTGTTACACGGGAGCATTTGCAATCCGATGGACCCCCCAAAATGCTTGTTTGGGTGTCCTTTAAAAGCTGGCAAATGAGCAACTGAGAGCTTGTCTAGACTTTCTGGCAACACACGACAGGGCATGGGTGTGCTGAAATAATGCCTGCCTCAGCTGCATAGTAATCCAGCAACAGCATGCATTAAAGGGACAAACTGATGCCCGGTGACCATCATAGTTTTTTGAAAGACCATATAAACATAGAAACATAGAATTTGACGGCAGATAACGACCGCTTGGCCCACCCAGTCTGCCCATTTCCCTACCTACTGGATAAGCTGCAGATCCTAGTTAACCAGCAGCCTACTTCTTCCTACCCCCAACCCCTAGAATGGCCTTATGACTGTCCCATGCATGCTTGAATTCCACCACAGTTTTTGACTCCACAACCTCCTCCGGAAGGCTGTTCCATGCATCCACAACCCTCTCTGTGAAAAAATACTTCCTTAAATTACCTCTGAGCCACCC
Source organism: Neoceratodus forsteri (assembly GCA_016271365.2). NCBI lineage: Eukaryota > Metazoa > Chordata > Ceratodontiformes > Ceratodontidae > Neoceratodus > Neoceratodus forsteri. Next base: position 1,124,343,456 of record CM028129.1, on the reverse strand, counting down.
CACCCCATCTTCAAATTGTGCCCTCTTGTTCTTGCACACCTCTTTTTTTGAAAGATGCTACCCTCTTGGACTTTGTTGATTCCCTTGAGGTACTTGAACTTTTCTATCATGTCCCCCCTCTCCCTCCTTTCCTCGAGGCTATACATATTAAGCTCCTTTTATCTCTCTTCATATGTCTTCCGGTGCAGACCCTGTACCATTTTAGTTGCCCTCCTCTGGACAGCTTCCATCCTGTCTATGTCTTTGCGGAGATTGGGTCTCCAGAACTGCATGCAGTACTCAGATGGGGTCTCACCAGCTGTCTGTACAGAGGATAATAACTTCCTGTTTTCTACTGGTGATGCCTCTCCTATGCATCCCAGTATCCCCAGCCCTCCTTGCTGCCCTCTCACATTGCTTGCCCACCTTTAGGTCATCTGATATGACTACCCCAGGTCCTTTCCATTTTTGTTGTTGTTAGTATCTCACCCCCATTGTGTACTCTTCCCTGGGTTTTGTTTCCCAGGTGCATTACCTTGCACTTTAGCATTGAATCTAAGCTGCCATACATTTGACCATTCCTCTAACCTTGCCAGGTCCCTTCTCATCCTTTCCACCCACCCTGTGCATCAACTCTGTTGCAGATCTTTGTGTCATCTGCAAAGAGACATACTTTCCTTCAGTCCCTCTGCAATGTCACTTATAAAGACATTGAAGAGGACCGGTCCTGATACTGAACCCTGCAGTACCCCACTAGTAACCCCCCTTTCTTCTGAGTGGACTCCATTTACTATTACTCTCTGTGTCCTATTCTCCAGCCAGTTCTTTACCCAGGCTGTCATCTTGGGACCCACTCCCAGGCTTGCTAATTTGCATATTAATCTTTTGTGTGGGACTGTGTCAAATGCCTTGCTAAAGTCTAGGTAGGCCATGTCCACAGCCCCTCCCTGATCTACTACTTTGGTCACTTTTTCAAACTTTTTCAAACAAGATATTGGGTTCACCTGTAGCTAGAAGCACTCCAGCGATATAGGTGAAGGAGTATGTTCAATATTAAAGGACACTGTCAGCCTTTCGGGGACTGTTCAAAGCTGTGATATAGAGTATGCCTGTTGCAGCCTTTGTGGTACCTGAAGCTAAATCTGTCCTCTGATTGTCATAAAATGACTATATCCTATTATATTATGCTAAAAATAGACTTGGGAGCAGACTGACTTTTTTCTGCCTACTGATGCCGGCGAATGTTCCTGAGGTCTGAATGGCACAGAGACACCAATTAGCTTGTGCATGTGATACCTGCATTTTTTAAGTCATAGTATCTTAAAGTATCTATAGCAAGTATAAGCTTTCCTGAGCTGGAAATTTTAAGTGCTTATTGAAAATGAGCTGTCTTTCTTAGTAACAATTGACTGAAATATAAAGTCATGACTTCGGGCATGCACATCATCACTGGCGCTTATGCACATACCCAGAGTGACGGCTTTACATTTTAAATGTGCATGCCCAAAGTCATGGCTTTACATTTCAAAGTAAATTTTTACTAAGAAAGACTACTCATTTTCAATAAGCACTTACATTTTCCAGCTCAGGAAAGCATATACTTGCTATAGAAACGTTCAGATAACTATAACTTTAAAAATTCAGGTCTTGTGCATGCACAAGCTGACTGGCAGCTCAGCGTCATTTTGACCACAGGAATGTGCGCCGGTATCAGGAGGCAGAAAAAGGTTGATCCACTCCTAATTCTATTTTTAGCATAGTATATTTAGAAATAGTCATTTTATGACAATCTCTGGATGCATGTAGCTTCAGGTACCACAGAGGTTGCAATGGACACCATCTGCATTACAACATTGAATAGTCCCCAAACAGCTGACAGTGTCATTTTAATATTACATTGCAGCCATTTGTAGAACATTATGATGTCATAGATGAACAAGTTTTGCCTAACTACTTTAAGTCAAGCACAGCTTGTTCCTTTAGTGATCAGCAACAGATAACTTCTAAGTGTGTCCAACACCAAAATAATGTTATCTCCCCAAAAGTACTGAATGTGAGCTACAGTGTCTGAATTCTCGATCACTACTATGTTGGATTATATGTTAGAGGCAACAAGTTCTTGCAAGAACTTAGGTCTGTGGATCAGCAATAAGCTAACAGTCAGTAAGCTTATAAAATAATTCTGCAAAAAGCTTAAGATGAGGCTGGGCTTCTTACAGAAAAAAAATTGTTTCACATTGGAAGCTACTAACAGCTTAGTGTAGACAACCTTCCTACCTCAGCTAGATCACGGGAGCTTTATTTATATAAATGGTATGTAAATCTACCTAAGCTGAATAGCTTCATCAAAGAGCCACATGGTTCATAGCTGGTCAGCACACTGTAATGCACCACCAATTGGACCTCCTTAAGCAGCAGGAGGCTAAAATATCTGTGTATTTATCTTCCAAAGCCATTAAATGCAACTTGTCCTTGTATAGTAAATTACTGATGCATTCGAACACCTGAGTAGTGCGTATGTGCTGAGAAGTTAATCTCTTGTATTTTGAACTGTCTAGATACCGCACATTTTTGTAAACTAGTGTTCAGCTGCAGTGCTCCAGAGTTACAGAACAAAATCTGCCAATAATCAAACTTCTTCATAGATTCCCACTAATGGGTATGAGCAGGAGGGGATGAGACCCCACGGGAGCCAGAACTTTTCTGGTGGGAGCAGGTGACACGAGTAGGCCCTGTATGTGCATCACCAACATGTGCCCACAGGTGTACAGCAGCAGCAGCCCCCAACTGCCTCAGTTCCTTTTTTCTTGCTGTCGAACATGCAGTGTCACCTTCACTCTCCTCATTGGGACCAGAACTTCAGTGTCTACATGACAACAGTGTTCAGTTCTCCAGTTTTAGTTTAAATTACACAAGAAAGACAAAGAACCTCAGCACAAAGGTACTGCAGGAAGGGTTACCAAACAAGAGCATTAGCAAAAAAGCCAAGTTTCAAAGAAATACAAAATCACAAATACTCCTATGATGCATAGCATCATGGTATGTATATGCAGTCACAATAAACTTTAGGGCTGGTTCTGCTTTAAGCAGGAATGCATGGTGCCAAAAGGCCTCTAACACAATCTGCAGTGGCTGAGAAAAGAAGAAACAGACACCATTTCCCTACATAGGACTCATCCGTGTGCTTCATCTGTATCTCACCCCGGTGGAAAATGAACCAGTCCTAATGTGGTCTTACGGGTTTGGATCATGGTGGGCCCAAAATAAGAAAGCAAGCTAAAAAGACAACCTCAGTACAAAGGCACTGAAGCAAGGATTCCCCAAAAAGGGCATTGGCAACAAAGCCAGGTTTCAAAGAAATACAAAATCACACACATTCCCATAATGCTAAGCATCATGGTATCTATATGCAAATTGCCATGAAAATTTAGGCTGGTTCTGCTTTAAAGGGGAACAGTCCGCACAATGGGACCCCACTCAAGTTTGGGGCTGGTCCCAATACACACTTACTATCCAAAAACATTTTGGTTTACTTACTGTTTACTGTTCCCCAGCAGCTGACATCAGAGTAGTAGTCAGCAGTGGGAGATTCAGTAGCCTGCAGTACACATTAGAGCTATTATAATCTCCATCAGATGTTTTCTTGTTTTGCTTTTCCCTGGGGCCTGAGTACAATCCTCTGTGACTGTACATAGCCCAAAGAGGACAGCAGAAACACCAAACAAAAGATCAGATCTTATATCTACTCTGGCAAGCACTGCAGGCTGTTGAATCTCTCCTCACTACCTACTGCTGTGATGTCAGCTGCAGGGAATTCTGAGATTTGAAGTAACAGAAGATGTCAGCCTAGAACTAAGCAAAATGAGTCTGATACAATCTACTGTACTACAGTAAACAATAAGTAAACCAAAATGCTTTTGCACACAAAGTGCACATTAGGACCAGCCTCACACTTAATTATGGGGCTCTTGACAGGAAGACTTGCCCTTTAAGCAAGAATGCATAGTGCCAGCCAACGACCATTGTCAGCATTCAGTTACCTCAGTTCTGTTCTTCTGCCATCAAGTACACACTGTGGGAATGACAGCACCTTAGGCCTTGTCCACACTACCCCTCTGTAAAGTTACAGAGTGCCCAAACCGTTACCGCAACGGTTTGCATTTACACCTGTAATGTTACAGAAGGCGTTTTCGTAACCGTTGTTGAAACCACATGAGGTGGTTTCAACAATGGTTATGAAACCGGTTACGCCTTGGTAACATTACCGGACATAGTGTGGATGCGTGGCATCTGTCCCCTAGCGCAGCGCAAGCTGCATTGTGGGATCGGGTGCCATGGTAATGGTCTTCCAGCTCCAGAAGTGTGGAACGGCGGTGCCGGTCCCGTAACGGACACTACAGCAGTGTGGACACACTGCACTGCTCCCTGGTTGTAACAGTTTCTATCCGTCATGGGGTCTGAGCAGTGCAGTGTGGACAGGGCCTAAGTTCTACTGTTGTCATCTTTCTAAGTATGTTACCACTATTACTTTTTTTTTTTAATGTGGTGCTGCCTTTGCTTATTATTTTACATGATGCTGAAGTTTGAGAAAAAAGGGGATACATCATCAAAAACAAAGTCTGACAGCCTCACATTATGTCTCTGTGCCTCTTTGGGAAATCTATGACTGCTGTGGACCAGCATCCATGCTGTGAGGCCTGCCTTGGCCCAAAGCATGAGACTGATGTGTGCAACACTTGCTTTTTGATGGACCCCTGCACTTTTGAGAACTGTGCACTGAGGTGGAGTCATCTGATCCCCACCTTTGGAGGCAGGGATTGCACACGTGGCCATGGCAAGGATGTTATGCCTTTCTGTGGGCCTCTTCCTGGGACCATTGGTTCCATGGAAGCACAGGGTCCTCCTCAACCTCCTCTGCTGAGGTGTCAGAGACCCTAGAGGTTAGGTCTTTGGGACAGCCAGTTCCTTCTGGGTGGATGGCCGAGCACCCTCCACAGTCTGTCTGCCCTAAGCGGCAGATGTCCCCGGTGACAAGACCATAGTTTTACACTCAGTCTACACCAGTGAATACCTCAGTGTCATTATCTGTGTTGATCTTCCTGAATTTAAAGTCTTCACCATTCATTCATACTGCTGGGTTCTATGCCAGAGACACTAGAACCCAGCAGGAGGCAAAAATCTTCAGGAGGGTTGGTGCCGAGGTAGGACCACACATGCGCAGTACCACGAGACTGACTCGTGCCTGTGTAGGCTAGCTTGGCATCGACCTCTCAACCACCTCAGTTCCTTTTTTCCCCGCTGTCAAGTGCGCTTCAGTGACAACGTCGTTCGCCCACTGTGAGTCAAATCTTCACTTCTGTATGACAGCAGCTATAGCTGTTCAGTTTCATTTAGTTGTTTTAGTATTTTATTATTTTATTTGAAAAACAAAATAAATAATATATAATTTTATTTTCTGAAGAAAGAAATTTCTCTCAGCCAGCCATCGACAGAGTTGACTTTGGATGGTATCAGTGACGGTAGGGAGACTTCGCTGGAAAGCTTTTCTGGCACTGGGGCTGTGTCTGGTCTGCTGACCTTTACGGAGGGGGGAGTCCGACCATGGACAGTCTAGTGCTTGGGACAAAGGACAGTCTTCCCAGAAGCACAAAAAGAATCAGGGCCGTTCCCGGTCTCAGTTGGGGACACAGCACCACTCGGCCTCGAGCTCCTCTCCTTACCATTGGAAGAAGAAGAAATGGTACTGCTTGAGGTCACCCTCTGGTAGGTCTGTGAGAGAGAGTCTTCAGTTGTGGAGGACGGTAGACCCACCCCCTCCAAGGTCCCCAGTGGTCTTTGTGCTTAACGGTCAGGATTCCAGACAGCGGAGCCCCTCTCTGTCCTTTGACAAGACTTCTAGTGAACAGTTTCATCAGTGGGTCGCTCTTATGGAGTCATGGGTACAGCGTGTGTCTCAGTTGCCCCTGCTGGTGGACCCGTTCCTGAGGCCCTCAGGTCTTGGAGCCACTGGGCCATGGCCAGAGCAGTTGGGACAGGATGTGCCTTCGGTGCCGGTGACAGAGTTTTTTCTCCTCCGGTATTGCACCTCCGACGCCAGTTCCATGTGCCTCACCCCTTCACCAGGTTTCCATGCCAGGGCCAGCATAGGTACCACTTTCCTTCCCCTTTTCTTCTAGGTCTAATGGGGTTCCAAGTGCATTGGTGCCGCATTCGGCGCTGCATTCCTCGGTGCCACACTCAACATCAAGTTCTTCGATGCCGCATGTGGTGTTGAGTTCTTCTTTGTCACATGTGGCATTGAGTTCTTCTGTGCCATGTGCAGCTTCGGGTGCTTTGGTGCATGCAGCATTGGGTGCTTTCGGTGCCGCCGCGGCATTGGTGCTGGTGCCGCATGCAGCATTGGGTGCTTTGGTGCCGCGATGCACTTGGTGCTTTGGTGCCGCATGCAGCATTGGTGCTTGTGTCAGCGATGCAGCGCGACGGGTGCTTCGGATACGCAGCGTTACATGCTTTGGTGCCATGTGCAGTGTTGGGTGCTTTGGTGCCATGTGCCATATCAAGTACTTCAGTGCCACAGATGGCACTGAGCACTGGGTGCTGCATACGGGCGCCTAGTGCTAATGACGTTCAGAGCGTTCCTCAACGCTGATACAGGTTCCGTGTCTCCTGTGTACCTTTGCTTAGGCCAGACTGTGTTCTCACAGGATTAGCTCCTGATCTCTCAGGGGTGGCGGTAGCATATGATGAGTCTGATTTTGACCTGATTTTGTGTGATGATGTCGAAGATGACTCGTCTATGACTTGGAAGGCAAGCCTTCTATCTGGGCTGAATCCTTGGTCAAAGACCTTTCCTTCCTGTCCCTCCTTAGAAACTTAGGATCCACCCTGGCTTTTCAAACCTCCTCTGTGGACCCAGGGAGGCTCTTATGCCTAGAGTTCCTTCATGTTCCCAACATTCCTACGAATCATATGTCCCCTGTGTCCCCCCTCTTTCGAGACCTTTTCACAAATATTGTGGGCCAGGTCGCCATATTTCCCTTCTGTGGCTAAATCCACAGACAGAAAATATGCCTCTCCCAAGGAAAGACCCTTCCTGGCATTGCAACCTCTTGTAGATGCATTAGTGGTGCTTGCGGAGAATGACAAGGCTTTCCTCACCCAGGAGGCTTTGGCACGGATTATCAATAAGAAGTCTCGCATGATTGCCACTTTGGGAAAATGGGCCTTTGCAGCCACAGCCCTGGGCATGTGTATTATCGGGGCCATTTCCCTCAAATGAGTACACCCTTTGGAACCCTCTTAAGTCAGTAGTGGAGAACCTCCCAGAGTCTGACTGAAGATTCTTCAGACTATCGCCAGGGGCATTGAGTCCAGTAGACATCAGCTTAAAGCTTCTGTGGACACCTGTGACATTGCGGCTAGGGCACTGGCTGCCACCATTTGTATTAGATAGCACTCTTGGCTCAGAACTTTGGGTTTCTCACCCGTTGCTCAACAGCTGGTCATGAATGTCCCCTTTAATGGTGCTTGTCTGTTTGGCCCTCAAGTAGAGCAAATGCTAGAAGCCAGTCAGAAAACCAGGACTGCCATTAAAATAGCATGCCAGCCCACTGGCGCAGGGGCAAGGCACCGACCTGAACCATTTTGTGTCCCCACTCAATGCAAAACTAACTCTATTCTTCTGCAGAAATCCATTACCTGGCATTTTCTGTCAGGATGCATTCAGACTGCAGTGGAAAAGGTGCTTTCTGTACGCTTTTCCTCCTCTTCCATTAGTTCAGAGGGTGCTGCTCAAATTGGAGGCACAAGGGGGCAGGATGATTCTAACTGCTCCATACTGACTTCAACAGATATGGTTTCCATTGATCAGCAGATCATCGGAAGCCCCTCTGAGGCAACTTCCTCTGTGAACAGACCTTCTGACACAGGGGCCCCGGTCCATCCCAACCTGCACTCCCTTTATCTCCATGCCTGGCTCCTGAGGAGGTAGAAGATGCTTTAAGTCTTTTGCTCATCTTATGCACAAGTGATTGTTAATTATGTATATGTCTTGTGTAATTCAGTTCTAATGCAACATGAAATTAACTGCAAGTCTGTGAAATGAAGTACTTTGACTAATTCTTTTGTATATTTGCAATTTTATTCTGTAGCTTTCAGGAGCACCCTGTAAATAGGACTTTGTCCTAATGGTGTAAAAGATATTCTTTCCTGACTAAAAATTAAAATTTTAGTACTACTACTGGGTAGGTTTAAAGTTTCTCAGAGAATCTCAGAAATCCTCCACTACAAAGACTTGCACAGCTAAATGGAAGCGCTTCTCAGTTTGGTGTTCGAAGTCCTATCTGGATCCATTCCATTGCCCGCCAGATAGTGTTAGAAACCTCTTGGACCTGTCAGATGCAGAACTGCAATACTCGAAGTGAAGGTACACCTCTGCACTATTTCGGCCTGTCATGAGCCAGTGCAGAACATAATGCTGGCTCAATTGCCACTAGGCAAGAGGTTCCTCAAGGACATCCAGCACACTAGACCGCAGATCAGGGAAACTGGTGGCTGCGTGGGATATTAACCTTGTGCTAGACATGCTCACTCATAAACCTTTTGAGCCTCTAGCCACCTGCGACTTGAAGTTTCTAACCTGGAAGGCTGCCTTCCTGGTGGCCATCACTTCCACTCGCAGGGTCTCTGACAGGCATGCCTTATACTGTCTTTCACAAGGACAAGGTGCTACTTCGTACTCGCCCTATGTTCCTGCCCAAAAAGGTTTCAGAATTTCACCTCAGTCAGCCCTTGGTTCTCCCCACTTATTTTACTAACTTTCAGAATGAAGGGGGATGCATCCTTCATCTCTGGATGTCAAGAGGGCTTTACGGTTCTACATCGACACAACAGGGGAGATTCGCAAAACCAAGCAACTTTTTTGTGTCATTCAGCATGGTCTAGCTGGGCCAGCCAGTGTCCATTAGATGCATTTCTGCTGGTTAGTGGCATGCCTTTGCCATTGCTACTCGAAGTCGCAGGTAAAGTTGGAAGGCCGGGTATATGCCCACTCTACCAGAGTGGTGGTGGCATCCCTGGGGGAGATCCATAACGTGCCCATCGTGGAGATTCGCAAAGCGGCTACTTGGAGCTCAGTGCATACCTTCGTGAAACACTATGCTCTAGATGTCCATGCCAGATGGCACACTTCCTTTAGGAGTTCAATCCCTAATGGACTTCTTTCCTGACTGAGCTCTGTCTCCTGCCACCCTGCTCGGGGGATTGGTTTTTAGCTATGCACTCACACAGTACCCAGTATTCACTCAGCAGTATGAATGAATGGTGAAGACTTTAAGTCCAGGAAGATATGGAAGTTACGTACCTACCATAATTCTTGATCTCACCCACCCACCATCTCCCAAGCTCACTCATCCCGTTTCTGGTCTTCAGTCCCTCGTGTGTTGGGCTGTGAAGATTTTGTTTCTGGACCCTTCTTATATGGGTCTTCTGAGCTATCTTATGCCTGGACTAGGTTAGATGTTTTCCTAAGTTAGTTTATGCTACACCTCCTTAGTCAAAAAGGTACTGAGCTAGTTGTAGGGTCAACGCTAAGATAGCCTATTCAGGCACGAGCTAGTCTCGTGGTACTGCGTATGCATGGTCCTACCTCGGCGCCAACCCTCCTGAAGATTTTTGGCTCCCACTGGGTCCTAGCACCTGCAGCGTGGTACCCAGCAGTATGAATGAATGATGAAGACTTGTTGAAGAAGATCAAGAATTACAGTAGGTACGTAATTTCCATTTGTCACCATTCATGGTGGCGACCGTTTTGGCACCGTTTGCGATTCAGAAGAGGGGCCAGCACCAAGGTGGCTGTTCATCCTGTTGCTGAGGCACAGGTTGTTACTTCCCTCAGTGTCACTAGTGACACAGAGGAGGGTGCTGACACCAGCTACAGCAATGTACGGATACACCGATGGCCATGGTATCAGTCCTGGGTCCAGCGGGTGGGGGGGGGCAAGATGCCAATAACAGTGTTGTCTCCAGGATTGTCTCTAATCCTGGTGCCGTTCATGGTACCAGTGTGGGGGATGGTTCTTGGGGTGACATTGAAGCTAACAAGTCTGGCACAGAGCATGGTGTCAACTGTGGTAACAGGGATGATCCCATCTCTGAAGTTGTCATCAGCTCTTGACCCAGTGCCAGGGGCAGCACCGGCATGGAGTCTGATGGCGGCGTTCTCCCCAGAGCCACTGGTCAACACCGCCACCGGTGAGGACCAGGGCTGCTGAACAAGGACTGTACAGCTCCGCTGTTCTTACCCCCCGGGCACAGATAGGTCACTCCTGATGTACTCCTTTTGAGTGACTCTGCCAGGTCTCCCCCTTGGGTGTGGCTCCCTGTGCTGTTCTGCTGCCCAGGTTGAGGCTCTCAAGACCCAGAGACCTATCCCCTTGTGGGGCCTCACCGCTTTATGGAAAGGTTGCCCACTGTCATAGGTCCTGATGGACCACTAACATAGTAGCAACGTAGGGAGTTTGGTGCACTAGATGGTTTCCATAGGCACTCTGACAAGGCCCAGTTTAGGCCCATCTCCCTGGCACCAGCAGCCCCTGGGGTCAGTGCCTCATCTCCATTGACATCCTTCTTAAGGTCAATGAATAATTCTTCAGCTGCTGTGTACACTCTGTACCAGTGATTTTTGGTGGAGATGCTCCAGGCACTTGACCTAGGCTCATACACAGGTTATAATCCCATAGCCCTGCCATTTGGAATCCTTGAAGTTTCCAGTATTGACACAGTTGCCATCCTTCTATGGCCTAAAGCCTTCGAGGAGGTATCAAGGGCACTGTGGAGGCATCATCTATCTTGCCCACCAGCTATCTCCTCATAGAGTATTACACACCCACAGGGTCTGTAAGTGTGGTACTTCACCCAGACCATGTCAGGGCCTCGATGCCTCATGCGTGATCACCCTCCAGAGGCAGACTGCTCAGATGAACATCCTTGGCAACAAAGTTTTTACCTCATCACATGCCCTCATGTGCATCTCTGCACACCAGGCACATCTGCTGACCTTTTCTTTGCCTGTGGTTGCAGCTAAGTGAGCTCTTAGCTGTCATGCCTCAAAGCGAGTCAGTCAGGAAAACCTCTGATCTTTCTGCTTGGGACCTAGAGATAGCTTGGCACCAGTCAAGGGCATTGTACAGAGCCTATGAGATGGCCTCCTAGCTAGCAGGAACTGCAGTCTGCATTAGGTGGATGGCATGGCTTTGCCTCTTCCAGCTGGTACCTTTGGCCTGGCATAAGGTGCTTAACTCACATTTCCAGAGGCTAATTTCTTCCTCCCCCAGGTCCGGCAGGAACTGTCAGGGCACCCTTCTGATCCTGTGCCACAGGAAACCCTGCCTGACCCTGACTAGTCTCAGGTTTTGCCAGACCTGTAAGGAGCCCCTGCCCTCAGGTATTCTTCCCCTTGTAGAGGGCTGAGGGTATCTGTTACCCTCAGGGTGAGCCAGCTCCTCCCTCAGAAGAAGGGACAGCTTCACACTCAGACCCACAAGAAGCAGTCAGTGTGAAGACTGATTCCTGGAAGATATGAAAATTATGTACTTACCGTAATTGTTGATCTTCCAGAACATCGTCATCAATTGTTGATCTTCCAGAACATCTTCCTCATGGAGTACCACACTCGCCCATCATCCCCAGCTCTAGCAGAGCCAAGGTCGCTGGGCAGCTTGTCCTTCAGTGCTGGCCAGCAACACAAGTGCTAGGGCTTCTGCCCAGTTGCACTCCATTGGAGTGGCCTTCAAAAATATAAAAAGGGGATCAGAGGCTCATTATTGGGTCCCCTTCCCCCACCAAATAAAAACCAAAAAAAATAAAAACTGGGGTAAGGGTCCTTCTAGTGCTCTCATGCTAACCAAAAAAAAATAAGACATGGGTAAGGGAAGGCAGCGCCCTTCCTTTCTTCTTTCTCTTTTTTTGTCTTCTCCTTCTCCGTGCCCAGAGTATAGCCTCTTCTTAGGGTATGTCCTTATTACTTGCTGAATGCAATCTTATCCCCTTGGCAGTGTCCAATCTATCTCCCTTGGCAGTTGCACTGCCTGTAGGAGGTGCTGTACACTAGATTGAGACAAGTATGCTAGCCCTTCCACAGGGTACATTCCTGTGTTTGCAGGAGAAGCAGATAATTTCCTCTTATATCTCTTTCTGTGTCAGGCTGTCTTTGGTTATTATGCCGATTTCTTCCCTTATGCCAGCTGTGCCATTAGTCCATCATTTGGATGAGACGTTAAACCGAGGTCCCGTCTGCCTGTTCTGGTGGTTGTTCAGGTGGACATTAAAGATCCCGTGGCATGCATGCCAGCCCACTGGTGCAGGGGCAAGGCACCGACCTGCGACGCCGGCAACCCGGGTTTGGGAACAGATCTGGGTCATCGGAGGGCTGGCCAGGGGGAGAAGGATTGAGCGTCCAGTAACTGCTCTCCTCCAGGGGGAAGGGGGTGGAGGTATCTGTGCACTACGGACACCTAGCAGAGGCTGGGTGTACTGTAAAGTGCCAACACCAACAAGCTTGGGGGGGGCAGGGTGGACACTGGTCGTCATTGCACATCCCCGCCCCCATTCACAGGAGGAAAAACTCCACTGCCTGCCACCTAGGTGAAGCCAGCTCCTCCGCTTCAGTTAGCTCCCAGGGCCAGCTCCCCGACATATCCCGTCGATTGCGGCACTTAGGGCCGGTGCCGCAACCCCGCCATGGGGAGCAAGCCAGGGGGTTTCGGGGAGTCGTGGCTGGAGTTGAGAGTGGAAGCAGAAGGGATCCGTGACCTGGCAGAGGCACTGGCAGCAGGACAGCAACATAAAGCATACTAAATAAAGATCCCATGGCACTTCTCAAAAAAGTGTAGGGGAAAGTTTTATTAAACACAAAATCAGAATACATCCAGCATAAATACACAAAAAGAGAGAAAAGAAAAAGAAAATCAACAAAAGGAAACATTTCGATAGGAGTGCTAGACCCTTTGATAATGGTCTATCAATCCTTGTTACATATCATGTGTTTGCAGCATCTGTATTTGTAATCCAAAGCAATCATTTCCATAATTCTAAAATATCATGGTTCGACAATTGATTACATTCTGTGATATATACATTATGTACGTCTTTAACAATTTTCCTGATTAATTCAATATATGTGCTTTCCTTCTGCTGCAAAGTGAACAAACATCTGGCCATCCAAATATTCAATATAATAACTGTGAAAAGTAGATGTAAAGAACTTAAATTCCATTTTTGCCAGAGAGTAGTAACTTGGTCATACATAATATTAACATAGCTAAGATTCCCAAACAGAGGTTCTTGCCGTTGTTTTGCACGATAGGCCCAAAAATCTTTTATAAAGAAACAATTAAAGAAAATATGTTCTATTGTTTCTGTGGTATTAATACATTGTAATCTACTGCATATTCTGTCCTGGAGTTGTTTATGTTTGTGATTATTTTTTATATTAATTTTCTAGTTGCATGACAACCAGTGGAAGTCCCACATATGGATCCTTGAGTTACTTAAAAGGATTCAAAGTGACCCCCTGGAAGGGGATGGACACAGTTCGAAGGGCTCAGATACCACACGGATAGATGCCAATAGATTCCTGTATAAGTTTTTATGTGAGGGAGCCAAAATAATCTGTTGGGTCATAACCTTCCATTGTTTTATTCTGAGAAAAGTTTCTTTAAGATACTGTATTGTTTCTGGGCCTCTCAATACTCTTAAGTGCGAGTGTTTCCCATTGATGAAACCAGTTCTTATAATTATTATACAACAATTTTTTTCCAGCCTCTTTGTGTATTGACTAAAAGTGGTTTTAAATTGAACATAAGAAAAATACTATTGAAAAACACAGTGGGATTAATCATATCCAGTACACTTTCTTTGACTGGTAAGTAAGTAATGTTTCTCTTTACAGGGCTGAGGTGACTGCCCCACAAGGCCTGAAAAAACAAACTCATAAAGGATGTTTCCAGCTGCCTAGGAATTGGAAATACATAACTTAAATATAGAAAACCTGGGGCTAAAAAAGTTTTAATCAAAAATACTTTTTTCCTATCTTACTTCTATTCTACTGTGAAACTTTATACTTCCCTATTGCTAATTGTTCTTCCCAGTTTAAAATTTCCACCCCAGGATGGCCAAATTTGACACCCAAAATTTAAACTGGGCTTGTTGTAAGTCGAATGGGGCCTATGCTGATTTCTTGATTAGGAGGGTTCCCTAGTGACAGCCCAACACATTTATCTAAATTTAAATGAAGCCCCCTGATAGAGAGCCAAAGGTGGCATGTAGCAAAATTACCATATGGACAGAGGTTTTGTCTGCAACCATAAGATATAAATCATCTGCATGTGCCAGAGCCATGGAGGTAGCTTGTATATTTGGTCCAACTATGGGGCTAATAGATCAGTGACTATTTATTTTCCATAATAAAGGGTCTATAAAAAATGTATATAAAAGGGGGCTCATGGGGCACCCTTGCCTAACCCCCCGTTTGATAGGTATCATAGGGCCTAGTCTCTTATTCACAACAGGCACTACAGTAGCTGTTCTATACAAAGATTTGATCCACCCTATCACTATAGAAGGAATGTTATAATAATGTAATGTTGCCCATAAAAAATCATGACAAATGGAGTCAAAAGCCTTTTTTTTGATCCAGTGAAATCACATGTCCTGAGCAGGTATTAGAGTAGCCATTTGTTATTACTTCTCTTAGTAGGATTAGGTGGTGATTTTAGTTAAAAGTTTAGTCTGCATTTAGCATGCAAGTTGGCCCCCAATTGTTCAGATCCATTTTTTCATCCTTTTTGTATGAAAAGATTAAAGTTCCTTTGTTAAAGTTGAGCGGAATATTACCTGACTGTAACATAACATTAAACACAGAAGTGATCTCAGTACTTAAGTGTTCTCCTAGGATTTTATATAACTCATTTGGGAGACCATCAAGTCCTGGTTTAATGTTATTCTTTAAATGATGGATACTATCTAAAACTTCCCCAAGGGATATCAGTTGGCTAACTCTGGAAAGTAAATGTGAGGGGGCTGCTGGAACCTGAACGTCTTGAAAGTATTCCTGAAATTTCTGGAGATCTAAAGAGACGGCTGAAAACAATTTTGAAGAAGAGTCAGTGACTATATCTAGAATTTTATCTTGTGACGACTGTTTAATTCCAGCGCGATCAGTTAAACAAGACATGGATTTCTGTCCTACCATTCGGTCATTGTAGTAGAAAGGGCATATCTCCTGCGCCATACCTTGTGTACTAAACTTGTGTTGGTGATATAGTTGTGCAGCCTTTTGATGAGAAAGATTATCATGTCTTTTTGTAGTAGTTGTATTTGCTGACTGAAATCCCGGCCAGTGGTACTCAAAATAGTAAATACATTTTGTAGGTGGTGGCGTTGCTGCAGGTATGTGAGGTAGGCTATATTACATCTCCTTCGACTGTATTGTTTTAAAAAATGAATCGGGTCTGATTTTGTGTCTTCCCACCAGTTGATGGCATTCTCATGACAAATCAAAACAGACTTCCTAGCTGCCATGAATTGTCCTAGCAAGCTAAGAAAAGTGCTGTCTTCTAACAAATTAGTGTTAAATTTCCCTACTCCCAGTCCCTTGAAAAGGGAAGGGTTACTATCCAGGGTGATAGACTCCATCTTGTGATCTGAGAATTCTAAAGGACATACACGAGCTGATGACATTTTTAAATTCTGGGACAAAAAATATAGTCAATCCTGGTCGATAGGGCGCCTTTCTGGAAAGTGGGGGTGTGTTGTTTATTATGTTCCAAGTATGCGTCTCGCAGTTGTGCAGTACGTATGATTGTAATGAAAGACCGTGAATCACAAAATATTTTTTTGTTTTGGAGTGAATGCTTTTGTATTGGAGACTCAAACCGCAGTTGAAATCTCCAGCAAACATCACTTGTTAGGAGGTATGCAGGTATGGTTGGATGAGAGACAGGAGCTCAATTCTTACCAATTTAGTTTGAGGTGCGTATAAATTGATGAGACAAAAAGGACTTTGTTGGATGAGAGCATCTAGTATAAGCACTCTGCTGGGGGCCAAGTCATATAATTTCATAAGCTTAAAATCTATTGTGTTAACTAAAATACCTACACCACAACAAGTGTCCTGGCTAATGGGCCAGAATGACGGGCCAAGAAGCTAGTGTCTCTGGGCTTTTTTTATTTCATGGGAGGTATGAAACCATGTGTCTTGTAAAAAAAAAAAATCAACCCTAACTGCAAGGATGTAAGAAAGGAAATAACTGTATTCCTTTTTTCTATTCTTTAAATACTATTGACATTAATAGTATGGCATGTAACAGTGTTGTGTGCCATGTCAATATCAAAAGAGGAGAAAAGCCCCGCTAGGGATATAAATATCTCTGAATGTTATTTTTTCCTACTAGACGGCATTGTCCCTTTCAGTTTTGTGTTTGCTTTCTGTTTTTGTGCCCCTCTCCCCTTTGTACAGACTTCTGTGTCGGTCATGCCCTCGGGGTGTGAGAAGAGGATAGAAGAGGAATCCAGACTCGTCTCCTGAATCAGCTGATGTGTCTTGTAGGATTTCATATGGATTCAACAAGTTAAGGGGAGAGGTCCCGATAGTTTTTTTTGGGTGGGGTTATCTTTCAGCTTTGTCCGGGCTGGGTGCCTGCAGCTGGATTGTGCAGGCTCTTTAGGTGGAGGCATATCCGAAGTTACAGGAGCCTGGGCATCACCAGGGATCTCTACCATGGGCTCCTGAATCAAGGGAAGGGGATCTACAATAATGTTGTTCTCAGGAGAAGGACTCCCTGGGAGTAAGGGGTTAAGTTAGCAGAGGTGGGTGGGCCCTCTTGGTCTGAATCAGGCCTAATTCTTATATTGGCTTTTTGAGCTTGGGAAATTATGAAATGCTGGTCAACCCCCACCCAAAATCATGATGTTCCTGATTGTGTGCTGCCCAAGTACAGTTTTGGAAAGTGTGGCCAAGCTCATCACACAAACTACATTTATACTCATTCAAGCATGCTATACCTAAGTGACCTAATTCCCCACATAAATTACACTTAACCGAGTCACAGGCACTGCTCAGATGAGAGGGGTCCCCACTTCAGTAGCAGGCCTTAGGCTGGCCTGGATAGAACAATACTCCACTATCCCACCCCAAAAAGGAGGAGTTTGGTAGATGGACCACCCCTGAATCATCAGATTTCAACAACACTTTTATTTTCCACCCCCCCAGTCAATATATTTTCTGTATCCAGTATGGCCTCTGGTTCTACAATAACTGTGCACTGAAGTTTTAGCCAATATAACACATCAGAAAGATCTACTCCTTTGTTGTGAAACAAAATAGAAATTGTCTTATATGCAGGTTTAGTCAGTGGTATAGCCAAAAACGGAGTCCACAGGGCCATACACTTAAGGGAGTGATCCTTTGACCAAAACCTCTCCAGGACTCGGGAGGTTTTGAAGCTGACGTTGAATGTAGTCTCTCCTGAAATGCGAATTGGGGCATAAATTTTGTGAGAAAAGAACTTCATAGAGTCCTTTAAAAGATTTCTGGCCACAAATAACCAGTCTAGGAGTCCAGACATACCCCCCACTAAAGACAGTCTGACTGCATTGTGGCATTTAGTCAGTAGAATAGGCAGTTGAAAGAGGGAGGAAAATGTTTTTGTCTGTCAGGTTGTTTGTTCAGGGGAGCTTCAATCTGAGGCCTCAAGGTAGGTTGTGCAGCTTAATTTTTCGACTGCCGCAAGTTTAGGACTGGGTTTTAAGTCAATGCTAGGTCGTCTGGGATAGTAAGTGAATCGCTGGTGAATTCCTTCACATTATTTTCTTGCGTTTCCACGCCATTTGCATTCTGCAGCATAAGGCAGGAAAGTCCTCCAGGGATGGCGTGCGAATTGGGGATTTTCCAGAGACCCACTGGGTTGAATTCAGCTGTTTCTCCCAGCCTGCTCCCTTGAGAGCCATTTCAACAGACCAGGGTTCCGTTTCAAGAACAGTAATTCCTTGAGAGGAAGTGCCTGATTTATGCAGTATTTTTAGTAATTTAGAAGACTGAGGATTACTCACTGAGTCCAGGAGAGGTTCTTTCAGGTTAGGGTCATTCACAGTCTCGCTCTGTCCACCGGCAGACGGCGGTTCCTTTAAGGGCCTGTCTCCAGTGCTCAGCTGTTTTTAGCTGACAGCATCAGCCATGCTGTCAGCCCTTAGCCGCCAAATCTTCTGCTGCAGGGTAATTTTTTTTTAAACAATATTTTCCGTTCTTCTGCGTCAAGCAAACACTGCAGTTCTTGAGTTTCTGCTGTATCCTGGATAGAAATCCTCACAGACTCACTCTCCTCAGGAGAATCTGAATCATCTCCCAATTCCATACACTCATCCTGTTCCTGGGCTGCTGCGATTGTATTATGAGGCTTCTCCTTACTTGTTGTTTGTTCTGGTAAATACATATCCTTTTTTTCTTTCTCCGAACTGTTTAGAACTTCAGTCTCTGGCAATGATGAGGTGTGAGAGGAGACTTGCTCTCCCACCTCCACAACATCCATCCTCACTCCAGGGCTGCCGTCCACCATCTTGGTCGGACAGAATTTTACCTACAGGAGAGCAGGCGAATTTCCCTGGTGTCTTTGCCAAATTTCCCCCATTCACTAAAAATACCACCAACAGCTTAATCTGGCTCGATTTCAGTTGGTTACTATCTGTATCCCCCTTCCCCTGGTCACCCCAAAAAAAGGAACTTCTAGTCTCAGTGGGCCAGGTCAACAAAATGTAATAAATAAAACAATAAATAAACTAGTACACTACCAGGGCCGCAGTAATGGGGGGAAGTACAGAAGTTGTCTGTGGCCCCAAGCTCAGGAGGGGCCCACCTGAGGAGCTGGTATTACCCCTGGCATTAGCTGGTTTGGGAAACAGGGGCCCATTTCAAGTTACTTGTCCAGGGCCCCACAATTCATAGCTGCAGCCCTGTCCACTACCCTTAGGGATGCCTGGGGAGATGAGAAAATCTCAACTCTTTTGGACTGTATAGTCCTAAAGTTCCACATGCACCTGGAATTTCCTTTCCTCTCTAGCAGTGGTTTCCCCAGGAGTTCATGTCTATCCTGGCACATTCTGCCATCTCGGTTAGAAGGGGAGTCCTAGTTCTGGACATCCCCCCTTGTCCTTTGCCACAGCCACATGCTTAAGGGCTGCTACCTTAAGATCATTATCCACCTCTTGTCTGGCTAGTGGTGTGAGGTTCTGGCTCCATACTCAACTCCCTCTTTATGCCACACAGTGTGCCCTGTTTCTCTAAAGGTTGATAGTCTGGTTTTATTTTGTTATTTATTTACATTCCTATATCCTTTCCCTATCCCTTTGGGCTAGGAAACTTCTTAGTCCTCTTCCCCCCCCTTTGTTTCTCTCCTGGGGAACAGAACTAAGGTAAGCGAGGGAGCTAGCAATGATTATGGGCCCCACCAGGTGAGGGTGCACAGGTACCATACTCCATTCCCCTTCTTGGAGTTTCGCCCATCCCCGAATCCACACCTCCTCAGAGTTTGTCATCTAAAGTCCGAGGAGGAGTAAAGCCCCCACGTCAGGGTTGTACTTTGTGGCATCAGATATATTTGTGGTATTGGATAGATACTGTAGTTAACGCTTCCTCTTCAGTTAAAAAAGTGCTGAGGCAGTTGGGCTAGGGCCGCTATATACACAGATGGTGGCAAACAGTAGCGCTAGACACTGATGCCACTGGCCTCAAATGTTCTGGTTCCTGTGGGGACCAAACTCCTCCTGCTCCAAGACCTAAGAGTGATATTCCAATATTCTTGAAGATCTACAGTTATGGTAAGTACTGTAATTTTCCTTTCTACTACTTGAATTCGGTTCCCATCCACATAACCCACCCAACCTCCACAGGTATGGCTTGCTTTCAGTACATGTTTCCAGTATGTAGATATGAGAGCACTGGGTGCAGAGCCAGAAGACCACATGACTTTATTTATTTATTTATTGAATACAATCGGAATTAATACCTTTGAGTAAGAGACTCCTTTACAAAGTTTCCACGTCATATGACTGGAGAAGTCAAGCCTGCAAATTGTTTCTGGTGACTGAGCATGCTCAGGGAGGACTGCCTAAGTATGGATGTAACCAAATACTAGTAGTACAGCTATAGTTACAAACGAGTAACCTGTTCCTTTCTTACTCTGTTCTTTCCATTGGGAATCTGATGATTGGTGCCTATTTTTTCCTTTCCCTATTGATTTTTTCCCAGTCAGCAGCTAGTCTCTCAGCAATATACCCTGTTCACAAGGATATACCCTGATCAGGCTGAACTCATCTGTCATTCAGATGGCTACTGTCTTTTTCTCTCTCACAATTTTTCCTCCCACCTCCTCTTGCAGGGGTGGTACCTCTGTTGGCCTCACGCAGCCACAGCTTCAACTGTAGCAAGAGAAGGTCCCTGACCCAGCTGCAGAGGTCACTGTAGTGGCAGAACCTGCTGCCAACCCTCTCAACCAAGATGTACTACCAAGCTGCAGCTGTCTGCACCCTTAGTCCTCCTATACAGGAGGTAGGCTTATGTACAGTATCTGTGCAAGATCTCTGGCAGGTTCTTGATTGGTCTTTACTTCTTTCAAATACCTAATATGAAATCAAGTAGCCTGCTGCTATTATTACCGATGGAATTTCTCAATCGTACGTGTAGCTGTGTTCATGCATAGTATTGGTCGAGGCAGTCACTGTGATTTGTTTAGTGTTTCAAAGGAAAACACCAAAAAAAAGAAGTCCTCCCCAGCCACTATATAATTGCCAAATTTGAATTCTGAGCCAGTAAGTAGCATTTTTTAACTATCTTGTAATCCATTTTTTAAAGTTTGTAATAGCGTGTTGTAACTTCCTTTTTCAAAGGCTTCCTGTTACCATCTCACGGGCAGCCACACAATTTCGTAGCTCTCATTATGCTAATGCACTGTCAACTTCTGCTTTTCGTTTGCAAGGCACATTACCATAATGTGAGCTACAGAAGCCCAAGGCTGCCTGCAGAATAGCAGAGAGCAGCGTTTGAAAAACAAATTTGTGAAACTCAATTACAAACTTTAAAACTGGATTTGAAGGAAGTTCTAACAGTTTTAGTTACTAACTTTCAAATGCTAATTGGGCAATTATGTAGCATTTGGAGGTTTCATTCTTTTGTGGTTTTTTCCTTTAAAAACGTTTATCAAAGTTGTTACATTTTTCTTAGCTTAGTAATGTTTTTAGTTAGTAGTTGGTGACGTCTGTTCTGTGAAGCTGGAAGTGAGGTGGTTGGGTACACCCACCCCTTATTTCAGTCTGCACAAGGTCAAGTGTCGGCCATGCACTTATGGCATGGGAACCAAAAGTTGTACCTTTCCATTTGGTCCTAGCATCAACAGCACTAGTCGAAACAGTGTGACCATGGAGGAGATTCAGAGATCTAGAGGCCTGGGTTTGAATCCTACCACTGACTCTCCATGTGACCTTAAAAAAGTCACTTAACCTTCCTGTGCTTAACGTTCTCTCTCACTCTTTCTTTTCTCTACTTAATTCCCTTACTTCCCTCAATCTATTATATACACCCAGCTGTTTATGGATTATAGTGTGCTTAGGGATACAGTGTGTATTAAAAAATGCTATATAAAGCAAAATTTCCAAAATGGATGTATTTTTTTGGTTTGTTGGTTTGTTTCAACAAATATGAGTAGCCAGGCTCCATGAGCACTGTGAATTCATAGTTGCATCTGGTATTGGGAAGGCGTGGCTGTCCCTTCAGTACCTGTGTAAGCAAGAGATAAAGTTTAATTAAATGTGATTTTAAAGTAACATAATGCAGTATTTGTATGTTCACAATAATTCTGAGCCTGCTAAATCACTGTCTTTTCCCTTCCTCTTTTTGGGAGGCTGAAGATGCGGTTATGTTTTTTCAAGTGGATTGGAACAGGCGTATGAAAAGTTTGTTGCTTAAATGAAAGGATTGTTGTTACTGTACTATTTGTTCTGCCAGGCACAGCCCTTGAACACATTTCAAAAATGCAGATAATTTTGTTACTGTACATGAGATGTTCTTAATGCAAGAACAAGTAGTCCTCAGTATGGGAGGAAAATAACACGGGTGCTACAGAAAGAAATGTGTTGAAACTTTTTCCTTATACAAGCACACTGCTTGACACCTCCCACAAAAACAAGTCTAAACATTATTTTTGGATATATTTTGTTGCATGGCTTCAAAGTAAATCAGATTGTTAAAGGAGACTGTCTATGCCAATAAGTCCCACGCTGACTCTGAGTTATGTGACCTATATAGGGTTGCCACCTTTGGATGAGGCAAAAACCGGATCCTAAGCTCTGCCCCAGCCCAACCCCTTTTCATGGCTTATCATGCATTGCGCCTCCTAGAAAGTCATTTGTTATGTCAATAAAAGACAATACTTAAAGCAGCAGTTCAACAAAAATGCTAAGATACTGTACAGTACCTGTTAAAAGTTACTTTCCTAGATTCTTCCTAGTTATTTATTTACTTATGTATTTATTTATTTATTGACATTGGTTTACCAGATACACATACAGAGATAAAATAAATCTAATTTACAGATATGATCTGAGGGGAGACAAGGGGAATACTGTAAATAGCATACAGCAGTATACAGTACATGGTATTTAGTAATACATATTAAAGATATTGTTTCCTATAATGTGTACTTTATATCTTTTTCTGGCTCCATTTGCTTTTTATGTCCACAGTATTATTTGAAAGCCAAAGAAGTGACCATATATTTTTCTTGAGGAAAAAAAGCAATTTAAAATATTTAAAAATGCCTATATTCTGTTAGAGATGAAAATGTTTACCAGAAAATAAAACTGGAAGACAGCTGGCTGAGTTACTGTTACAAAAAGAGGGGTCAGCTTTGCTGCTGTGCCAATTTAAGATGCAGTGGAAAAGATTAGGTTAAGTAACTGCTAATGGTGTTAATGGCCATACTTTACACCTCCCAGGTTGACTGCTTTCACAAACAAAAGGTTATATTGACAAGATAACTTGTTTGTAACCTGAACATGTAGCTGAAACACTGAATGGTATGACACAATCTGTTTCAAAAATATGTAAGCACTAAAAATGGCTCAAAAATCTGACCAGCACAGAGCAAAACCGGATAACCTGATAGGGACCCTGAAAACCTGATCACCAGGTAAAAAAAAACCTGACAGGTGGCAACCCTAGACCTATACTTAGTCGAGGGGGGAGGGGGTAAAGTGAGACGGACAGCCATAATGACAGAATCCAATACTGGTTGTTTGAATCTCCTGCAGCTGATCCTCAGCTTTGACATCAGCTGCTGGGAAATCTGGGACCCCGCCTGAACTGGCGGCTGCGTGTGATGTCAGGATGGAGGAACTGCAGTACCAACCAGATAAATTTAAGGTAAACTTGATGAAACATAAAAAACATTCATGCACTGCAAATTGGGGGCAGTCCCACATCTTTGGAGCATGGACATTCTCCTTTAAGTTGAGCACCATGTTACTCAGTTGCTGGAGCTCCCTTGATATGACACTGAGCTTAATTCATAACCATTTGATTTTGGTTGAATTCAGGAGATCAAAGACTCCTGAAATTACATTTAGATTACCTTATACAATGGATCATTCTTAATACGTGTGTTTCAACTCAGGTATTTGATCCTTGTTCTTGAAACTGGGCTGTTGAGCAGGACCTGGCAGAAAACAGTAAAGGCATGCCTGATGAGCAGGAGGGGGGCACAGTAGGAGCAAGGCTGCTGTAATTCATACTGGGTAACCACTCAGGAGCCTGTCCTTTTGTTCTGGTCCATAATGTTTTGTTCAGCTGTATTATACTAAAGTGTAGGGTGCCATGTTTTTCACATAAGCATTTTGTTTTCATACTTTTTCAGCTTTTTGAAAGAGAGCCAACAAAAAGGTTAGGTATTGCTGGAAACATCAAACTGCACTCGTTCTTCAAAACCATCAACTGGACAGCACTAGAGAAGAGGGAAGTGGAACCGCCTTTCAAACCTAAAGTGGTAGGTTCTGTAGGAATGTATATTTATTTGCTAAACTGACAAACTGATAATGGAAGGATTTCTTCATAACACACATACATCCTAATTTGGCCAGTGCTTTTGTTTTACAATTCAGCTCTCACTCTGCTCCCACTACTCCATTTTCTTCCCTCATCCCTAACTCTGCCTGATGCTTCCTGTCAGGGCCTTATATTGGCAATCTCTGATGGGCCAATGCTAAGACACTCCTACTGCCATTCATTCTTCTCCTTATGATACAGCTACATTCAACAATCACTGCAATATTTGGGTTTAATATCCCATTTTGGAGCTCTGTTGCCCTTGCAATTTCACAATATGAAATATAATAAACATACTGGCAATGCAGGCATCCCCCTTCTAGTGTCTGCAAACTTTCAAGTATACACATTAAATATATAAAAAAAAAGAAGCTGAGAATCACCATCAAACCCCCTGAAATAGCAAAAGAAACTATATGGGGATCAGCTGGGTATCTTGAGGGAGATCATAGCCATGCGGTTGGCACCACTTACACTACACAACAAAGCACAAAGTCCCAAATAAATGTTACAGTCTTAAAAAGGTGCAAGTAGTCATATAATAGAATCCCACAATCAAATATTAAAAGTACCAGCCATCTAGTACCGCCACTACTTTCCCCCAGTCCAGTCGATCCTGACCACAGAGTACCTGCACAATCACTGCCAAAAGTCACAGCCAGCCTATGTCAATCATCTTCTGCCTCAGACATCACCTCCTTGGTTCCAGAATCTTTCATAGTGATCAGGACCAGATTGCCAGGTCCCTTTGATTCCCAAATAAATGAACATTTCCTGAATAAATAACTGTAAGTCCGGCCAGATACTGCAGACTATGTGAATCTTCCAGATCTTCCCAAAATCAGTCTTCTCCCTTGAGTCTCACTAATGGATACTGGGGTATTGGTATCAGGGAAAGAGCCCTGTATTGGGCTCTGGCTGACTTCCTGCCCCACTGATCTATGGCACCAACCCATGCCTTGTGTTGATCCCATGGGAATAGAACAAGGGCAACCTTTCAAACATCAGCTAAGGCCCTTCTAGAGGGAACTGAGAATCCTTGACCTGAGGGCCTCAGCCTGGGTAGAAAAACTCTGGCAGGGTCCTCGCCCTAGGGAAGGGACAGACAGAGCTGTCTGATCATGCTCCACCTGTATCCGAGGAGTGACACGATTGGTGCCTTTTGGGGGGGGACCCCAGAAGAGTAAACCTGAGCCATACAGGTCACACTGGGAGACTTTGTTTCTCACTGTAAACAATGTCCAGAGGCAACTCCAGTGAGGAACCCAGCTCAGGATCACCGTCCGTCCTCGAGTCAGCGTGCCTTTGGCATCCAGCTCAGAACTGACAGTGATCACGGGGATAGGAATCCTTCCATCACCATCCTCATTGGTATTGTCCTCAAGCCTAATGCCATCTCCCTTCTCAATGTCATGGAGTCTGGGACAGGCACCAGGTCGATATGTCTGTCAGTGTCAGGCTTGTTGCTGGCCCTAGGTTCAGCACCATGGTGTTGCCAGTCTCTGAACCATCCCCTTCCTTGGCATCGCTAGTGACACTGCAGTCTGGAACAGGCCCTGTGTTTGGTCTGGCACCAACAGTGGCCTCAGTGCCACGCTCTCCCCAACACCATGAACAGTGTCAGAGGGGAGGTCTGGCACAGTTTCTGGCACCACCTGCAGTGTCATAGTAGTGACAATAGCATAAGCAGTGCCAGAAGATGGTTTTGAGGTGTCCGTCAATGTGGACTAGGCGTATAGCCTTGGCCCAGCCACCAAAGACGTATGTCACTGAGGATGAACAGACATTGGAGGGTGGTCAGTTGACTGCACAGAATCAGTCAATTTGTCTGTCAGACCCACCCACTAGGGCCTCGGATGCCTCAGCACAGTGAGGTCGAGGAGGACCCTGTGCTTAAAAATATGCCAAATAATGCACATGGGGCACAAATACCCTGGAACAACATATCAGCTTGGGGGAGGATATAGCATGCTGCAAGCAGGAAAGGGACCTAGGGGTTATCATTTCTGATGACCTAAAGGTTGGGAGTCAGTGCAAAAAGGTGGTGGGTAAAGCAAATAGGATGCTGGGATGCATAGGCAAGGGCATCACCAGCAGAAAAAGGGAGGTCAGAATTCCACTGTACAAGACATTAGTGAGGCCACACCTGGAGTACAGTGTCCAGTTCCGGAGGCCTTACCTATGTAAGGATATAGACAGGGTGGAGACAGTTCAAAGGTGGGCAACCAAGATGATAAAGGGTTTGTATCACAAGCCCTACGAGGACAGGCTGAAGGACTTGAATATGTACTCCCTGGGGGAGATATGATAGAGACATACAAGTACCTCATGGGGAGGAACAAGGTGTAGGAAAACACTATTATTCAGAGGAAGAGATGTTCCAGGACTGTGGGTCATGGGATGACAGTGGAGAGAGGGAGGTTCAGAGGTGTAACGTGAGGAAGTATTTCTTCATGGAAAGAGTGGTGGACAAGTGGAACGCCCTGTCAGAGGAGGTGGTGGGGGCTGAAACAATTACGGGATTCAAGAATGCATGGGATAGGCATCGGGGGATCCTAGCAGTTGGAGGAGGAAGGGGATAACATAGTTCAAGAAAAGCTTGAAGAGGCAAAATTACATGCACAGTTGTGCAGACTAGATGGGCCAAAGGCCCTTTTCTGCTGTCAGTATCTGTGTATCTTAAAAGAGGCCTCGGGGAAGGACCTGAAGACCATATCTTGGAACTCCATGGGCGTTGCCTGCCTCCCAAGGTCGGAATTTGCTGACTACTTCTTAGTGCATGATCATACAGAGTGCGACCATCCATGGAGAAGCAGGCATCACAGGAATCCATATCATGGTGTAGTCCAGTGCAGATAAAGCTTAGCAGATGCTGGTCCCTCAAAGCCGTTTTGTTCCCACAGGGGCACCGGCTCATAATGGGTGGCTTCTTACCCGAGGCCCCATTAGACTTGGAGTTTGGCATCATGGAAAAGAAAAATGAAGACGATGGTGTCAGCAGTGAAAAATGTGGTGAGGCAGAAAAACTGAAGCCACTGCTCCCACAGTATACATGTGACAGCGGGAAGATCAGAACTGAGGTGGGTGAGGGAGCCAGTAACAGTTATTGGCAGGAGCACAGCACCACATGAGGGCAGGCAGGCACCATAGCCAGTAGATCATGTCAGCCCCATGGCCAAAGATTTGCTCCTGTCGGGCCCTAGTGCCTCTAGCCCAGACCCATTAGTGGTACTCAGTGGAGAAGATATTCTGAGAGATCACCAATTATGGTACGTATGTAAGTTTTATTTCTCTAAGCCTTCTTTGAATTGTATTGAAGGCTTTACAGTGAGATTGTGTGGCATGACTGAGGTTAGCAATGGGCCAAACCTCCTAGCAACCTCCAAAATATGGTTCTATTCGTGGACTCCCTCAGTAACAACCAAAAGTGTGCAAGGGTCATAAGTTAAATCCTGGGCTTTTTTAGGGGTTTTCTGTATGCACCAAGTACTGATGGCACTGGGACCAAGTGTAGCTGAACCACCAGCTTGTCCCAAATGAAGATCACTGGATCATCTCCTTCAGCAGCTTCAGGTATGTTAACAATGCATAAGAGGAACATACTTGATTTTCAAAATTCTCTAGCCAAAATCCCAGCAGCTTGTTTTCTTTAGCAAGACCTGACGTTACTGCCATTGATTTTCCAAAAATCAATCTTCTCTACTGATTCTCACTTATGTGTCTGTGCCAGAGGCACATGGACCCCACAGGAGCAAAGCTTTGGCCCGGGGACATGCAGTGGCTACTTGGCATGGTGCCTGCACATTCTCCATATGGTACCATGTCCTAACCCATAACCATTGCTGGCTCCCATACCAGCCTCAGTTCTGTTCTTCCTGCTGTCGAGCGCACACTCTGGGAGCACTCTTCAGTTCGCCTTGTCGCCACCGTGTTGGTTTTTCACTGCGTCACCATGTATTTTTCATTTCTACAGGGCCGTCTCAGTTTATTTCTTTTTACGCACAATGCCAAAATAAATGTCCAAAGAGGTAGTATTGAAGAAGAAAATCAGACCGTCACCCATCATGCATTGTTGCCCCTGTGGGAACAAGATGGCTACATCAGACCTGAGCGGACTGCCTGGGGCCAGAGCATGATCCTGCTTCTCCATGGACCGCCGTACTTTGGAGAACTGTGCACTGCAGTGGGGTTGCCTGATCCTCACCTTCCGAGGCAGTCATCCCATGCGTGTGTCCAAGATAAGGACTCTAGGCTTTTGCCCTGGGCTTCTTCCTGGGACCTTGGGTTCCATGGAGGTAGAGTTCTCCCTGATCTCACCAAGCTGAGGTATCTGAAACTGTGATGGTAGGGTCTTGTGGATAGTCTGATTCTTCTGGGAGGCCAGTGGAGAACCTTCCAAAGTCTGTCTGCCCTGAAAAACCGACATCCCTGGTGATGAGACCGAAGCTGTACGCACAGTCCACACTGGTGGACACCTCGACATCATCCTCTAGTGTCACCTATACTGTTGTCGCCATTCGCAGTGATGAAGTGGAGGGTGACCCTAAGGATGAATGTGGGCCTCCCCCTGACACTGCTCATGGTGTCAGGGGAGAGGCCAGCACAGAGGTTGTTGTCTGTTCCAGTGCTGGTTCGGAGACTATCCCTGACTGTGGCATTGCAAACAACACCAAGGAGGAGGAGGACAGCACCAAACATAGTGGTGGTGGTGATGGCCAAGGTGTTTATCCTGGGTCCAGCTCTGAGTAAGGTGCGGACAGAGATGTTGGCTCGAAGGTTGTCCTTGACTCCAGTGTCATCTGACAACTGAGGAGGTTGACAGCACCGAGTGCAATGTCAATGTCAGCTGCGGTGATGGGAGGAGGCCTGTCTCTGGGGACATCACCAGACCTAAGTGTGGTGCTGCAGCACCAGCTCAGTGTTGGGTGATGACCAGAAGCCAGGTTTCTCTCTGGAACCACAGGAAGACACCATCACCAGTGAAGACCAAGGCCCCATGGGACCTGTATGGCTCTGGTCTCCTCACCTTGAGGTTCCCCCCCTTAGGGCACCAGTTGTGTCACTCTTTGGATGTCAAAAGACACCCTTTGGGTGACTCTGCTAAACCCTCCCCTTGGGTGAGGCCTCCTATGCTGTTTCACAGCCCATGCTGATGCCTTCAATACCTAAAGTCTCAGCCCTCTCTAGGTGGGCCTTGCCATCTCCTTGAGTAGATGCCCTCATTACTAGGCCCTTCAGGGCCAATAACTTGAGAACAACATTGGACGTGTGTCAGTGACTTAGAGGATGGGTATAGGGAGTCTGTCTGTACCCTGTTTAGGCCACTCTCCCTGGTACCAACCCTGGTCAGAGGTGTGGTCTCGTCTCTATCCATGTCCTGCTCTGAGGACAATGAAGCATTCATCCACCCGACCTCTTCTACTGAATATGCCCTGTACCAGCAATTCTTGGTAGAGATGCTTAATGCACTCGACCTTTCAGCCTACACGAGTCGTAATCTGGTAGCCCTTCCTATGGGACTCCTAGGAGTTTTCAGTATCGACATGGTGGTCATTCCTCCTTGGTCCAGAGACATGGAAGAGGCATCCAGTTTTTTGTGGAGGTGTCCCTCTGCCACTTCAGCCATCTCCAGGGATGACCTCTTGTGGTATCATGCACCTTCAGGGTCTGCAGGTGAAGAACCATACCCCACTTTGGTACCTCGGGTGCTGCAGACTACAACTGGGCCACAGTGCCTCATGTGTAACTGACCTCCATGTGCTGATTCTGCTCTTACAGACTCTCTGGTAGAAAGATTTTCACCGTGGCACACACCCTTATGTGTGTGACAGCACATCAGGCCCTTAAGGTGACCTACAGTTGTCGCTTATGGTTGCAGCTGCACAATCTGCAGTGTACACTTCTTATGAGAAAGGAAGTCCAGCAAGTCCTCGACCTTTCCACCTGGGATCTGGAGGTAACATGGCACCAAGTGAGGGCATCTTGTGAGGCCAGCGAGGTAGCCTCCAGACCGGTGTGAACAGCAGTCTCCATTTGGTGAATGGCGTGGCTTCTCCTGGCCTGACTGGCACCTTTGGCCTGGCAGAAGATGCTTAACTCACATTTCCAGGGGTCTTTTTTTCCATAGGGTCAGGTGAAAACTGTGCAGGATGCTACAGAAGCCCCTACCTGTCCCTAACCAGTCTTGGGTCTCATCAGACCTGTGAAAAGTCCCGGTCCCCCACACAGAGGTCTGAGGGTATCTGTTACCCTTAGGGTGTGCCAGCTCCTCCCTAACAATAGTGAAGCTTGGTACTCTGACCCATAAGTGAGAATTAGTGGTGAAGATAGATTCTTGGAAAAATATAATAGTTACTTACGTGCTTACCATAACTATTGATCTTCTACAATATCTTCTCCAATGATTACCACACACCCCCACCATCCCCCACTCTAGCAGAGGCAGTGCCTCAGGGCAGCTCATCCTGTTTCTGGCAACACATTGCTACTGCTGTATGCCTCCCCCAGCTTTTCTCTTCTTGGTAAGGGCAGCCTGTTTAAAAAAAAAAAATATCTGGAATCCTTTCCAGGGTTCCCATTCCACCAGAAAAAAAAAAAAAACCTGTGGTGAAGTGCTCTACCAGGGCCTCATACCAACCAAAAAAAAGGAGGTGACTCCTTTTTCTTTTTCCCTCACTTTTTTTCTGAATGGAGTATATCCCCTTCTGTCTGGTATCCCCTTCTGTCTGGGCATATCCCTGTTAGTTGCTAAATGCAACCTGTACCCACCGGATACTATCCCAATCTAACTCCACTTGACAGTGGTCCTGGCTGTGGGTGTGTGCTGAGCACTTGTTTGGATCAGCCTGAACTAACCTTGATACAGGGTACATCCCTGTTGAATGCAGGAAAGGCAGGACAGTTTTTATGTTGGCTTGTGCGCAGTATTGTGTCGAATGCAGGGGATGCTTTAGTCGGTACATCCCTCAGCCGCCAACCAGTGAGCATGCTGCCGATGACTGCAGTTTCAGAGAGACCCACGAAGTTAAAAGAAATCTGTTGCTGCAATCAGAGAAAGGCTCGTCATTGCAGCAGCAGATGACACGTCTCCATTACGTGCCTTTTCTGGTGAAAGATTTCAATAAATATGGCAGCTCCTGCCCTCCACTACACAATCCCCACAAAGCCAACACCGGGATGCCCAGTCCCTGTGTCGGCATGTCCCCCCCATTATGTGGCACACCGTAACATGGGAGCTCCTGCCACCCACCACACACTCCTGAAAAGCTGACATTGGGGTGCCCAATTACCGTGTTGGCATCCTGCCCTCTTAGTGTGTCTTTCCTTGTTAAACAGTTTCCCCTTTCCTTTCTAACACCGGGATGCCCACTCCCAGTGTCAGATGCACCCTCCCAACCCATCTATATGGCTTGCTGACATCGGGGTGCCCAATCCCCGTGTTGGCATCCCCCCCCCCCGAATTGTGGCACACTGAGAGCCCACCCCAGTGTGCCTATTTGTGTGTGTGTGTGTGTAACCTGTGTAAATAAAGAAAACCTTCCCTCATGGTTTTTTTTTCCTCCCCTGCAAACAAGAAAATGGTCCATCGTTGTCTCCCTCTTCCCTCCCCCATCCCTACCCTCCTCTGCGCACCCATTTCCCAGCACCCCCCTCACCTACACTTACCCTCCGGAAGTCGGGAGCTGTGATCTTCTCTGAACTGGGACACGTCTGCACTCTTCAAAGCCAAACTGCAAACTGAAGAAATGGCGGTAAGCTTTATAATGGGGGGGTTTCAACTTAGGTGGATATCTCAGCCATTTTGGGGTATTTTGGTACCAGGTTTTCAGCATGGGGCTCTTGGGACCCCACGTCATGAACACATGCACTGTCATCTCATTACTCAGTCCTGAAAGGTGATTTTGCAGTCACTTCATGGAATCACCTTTCGGAACCAATTAACAAAACGACAGTGCCACTGTTCATGAGGGGAGGTCCAAGAAGCCCATGTTGCAGATTTGGTGAAAAAATTCCAAAACATTACTGCATTATGAGTGTGCATTGTGCAGTTTCTACGTACGCTTGTAATTTTCCTAATTTTTAATATTTTCTCTCCAGATTTTCAACATTGTCATTTTTTCTCACCTCCTTATGAACAGTATAGCTGTCATTTTTTGCATCCTTCCTGAAATGTATTTTCACACCTGTGGCACAGAATGTCGCAGTCGCAGTGGGAAATCAACTTTCGGGACAGAGTAACAAAATCATAGTGCCACTGTTCATGAGGAGAGGTCCAAAAATGCCCATGTTGAAAATTTGTTGAAAAAATTAAAAAAATGATTGCGTTACAGCCATGTGTTGCACAGTTTCTACGCACATTCGTAGCTTTGACAATTTTTCATATTTTCACTCCAGATTTTCAACATTGATTTTTTTTCACACCACCTCATGAACAGTACAGCTGTCATTTTTCACATCATGCCAGAAATATGTTTTCACACCTGTGGCAACAAATGGCACAGTCTCTGTGCAAAACCACCTTTTGGGATTGAGTAACGAAATGATAGTGCCACTGTTCATGAGGTGGGCTCACAAAAAGACCATTTTGAAAATTTGTAGTGAAAATACCAACAGTCAGGGCGTTAGGGTTTCCAGCCATAATGCCTTACTCTGTAGAGACTGACAGGCATCAGGGTGTGACTTGGGATCGTCAGCAGTAATGCTTACACCATTCCACCCTCATCCTGCAGCCAGGGACAGGCATTGAGGTGTGCCTTGTGGTCTTCGGCCCCAGTGTTCATCCCATTCTCCTATACCGCACCCATCTCAGCATATTTCCTTATGGAATGGGGTGAGTATAAGGCCCGAAGACCCCAAGGCACACTGCAACACCTGTCAGTATCTGCAGGGTAGGGTGAGGCGAAATGGCATAAGCGTTATGGCTGACAACCCAAAGCCACACCCCCAATGCATATAAGTCTCTGCAGGGTGGGGGTGGGGTTAGCATCAGTTCAATACTTCACTGCCATTCCTATTATGCATCTCTCTAACTCTTGCACTACCATTGCCAATGCCAGCAAGCCAACATCTGGCATCGACAAATGCTTGTTTTGCCGTGGTTTTCTTCTGGTTGTGCCAGGCAATTTTTCTTATTTATTGGTTAGCATTGCTTTTTCTCTGTATGCCAGATTGGCAGTCAGGTCCAGCAGGTTTATGGACAGCTGCAGAGATGGATATATCTCAACTCCTTATGGCTGTGTAGTCATGCAATGCTACATGCACCTGGTTGTTTTCCCTTCCTCATTCCTGCTGGGAAGCACAACCTGACTGTTTTTTGAAAAAAAAAGTTCCCATACTGGTGGCATGCTAGTTGCTTAGTAGGAGTCATTTTGCAGTTTTCTGCTACTTTGCACATTTGTGCCATCTTAGTTACAAGGGGGTCACATTTCTTATGTACCCCTTTTTGACTTGACTGCCAGAGCCACTTGTTTACAGGGCTGCTGCTGCCCTGGTTCCACTACCCCTTTTTGCTGTATGCCTAGTGGTGTCTTGAGGTCCTGGCTTCATGCCCAGCTACCTGTCTGTGCCACCTTAGTGTGCCCTTTCTTCTCTGCCTAGAAGTTTATTTAGTTATGTATTTATTTTTTTTATTTTGAAATCTTGGATAGCACCAGTGAATGGATGCTCGTTACTGATTCCATGTCAGTTAACAAGTACAGAGTGATACATAAACATTCAAATACAGAGTGGTTCGGTAGCAAATATACGAACATATGTTATGGTACAACAATACAGATAAAGTTCATGGTTACACTATACTGAGGCATTGTACAATGTATGCCTGCGTCAAGGAGAGACAAAAATCAGTAGAGTAGACAGAGGGAGGAGAAGGGGAGAAGATGAAGAGGTAATGGTACGAGGAAGGGTGGGTGGGGATAGAGGTGATGGGGTAGGGAGGAGAGGTGGAGGTGTGTGGCAGCGCCATGGGAGAGGACGGTGGGTCGGTGAAGTGCAAGGTCGGGGATACCCAGTGGAACAGTGACAGGGTTAAGAAGTGCTAGAGAGTAAATGCAGACTACAGCAATGGGATTACTGACTTGAGGCGGGATTTAGTGGGGGCAGGCACAGGTACCCGTTGTGAGAAGGTGTTGGCGCAGTTTGTGTTTAAAAGAGCCAATCGTTGCTGCATCACAGATGTCCTGAGGTAGTGCATTTGTCCAGAGAGGGGCCTGGTATGAGAAACCCCGCTGAGCCAAGGTAGTGTGGCACCTTGGCACATGGTATATCTGAGAGGCAGCACTTCTGGTTTGCTTTGTGCTCCGGGAAGAGGTCAGTAGGCTCCAAACTCCTGGTGGTAGAAGGTTTAAGGAGGATTTTTTGGCAAAGAGGCAGGTTTGGTACCTGATTCTTCCACTGAGCTGTAGCCAGCCAGCCAGCCATGGTATAGAGATCACAGGTGTGCGTGAGTCTAGCAGCACCTGTGAGGAGATGACAGGCTTCATTCATTGTGGTTAAGATGCAGTGGAAGGCTGTGTCTGTTGCAGATCCATAGACCACCAGCCCATAATTGATGAGTGAGACGATTGAGTTATTGATGGCAGTGCTCAGGGCTTCATGTGAGAGACAGTGCCTGTGCCAATACAGGATCCCATTTCTGGTACTGATGGCCCATGCAGTAATATCAATGTGCTCGGTATATGATAGGGTGGAATCAGTAGTGATGCCTAGGTATTTGAAGTGCCGAAGAAGTTCAAGAGTGGCACCCCCAATGTTCATAATTGCAAGTGGGAAGGCTCTGTGTTTGCTTTGTGTGGTGGAGAACGTCTTGGTCTTTTTATAATTCAAAACCAGTCTATGGTCCTTAAACCACTGCTCCATGGATGCAAAGCCACTTTGTAGATCCACCTCCAGATGTACAGGGTGTTGACTGCTGGTGAATAAAACCACTTAATCTGCACAAAGGAGCATTTGACATGAGCTAGAGGTCGGGAGGTTTGTTTAAGAATAAGCTGAACAGCAGTGGTCCTAATATGGATCCTTGCGGTACACCAAATCTGACAGGTCTACTGTCAGAGAGCACATCCCCGGTCCTAATCTGCTGATAGCGGTTGCTCAGGTAGCTAGTGAACCAACCCAAATTTTCAGAGGAGAGCCCAATGTCAGCCAGTTGTTTAAGAGGAGCCCATGATGCACCATATCAAATGCCTTTGATAGGTCAATGAATGTGGCTTCTACAGGAGACTTTCATCTAATGTGTGGTGGATGTATCCCGTAAATTCTAGCAAGCCTGTGATGGTGCTGGGCCACCCCTGAACACTTGCTGTTCAGGACACAGTAGCTGATGGTGGTTGAGGTGTTCCACAAGTTGATCGGCCACGATCCGCTTTAGGGCCTTGGGGGGAAGGGAGTATCGAGATTGGTCTATAGTTATTGTGCAGAGTCCGATCACCACTTTTGTGCACCGGGGTAACTGTCACAGATTTACAGCACTGAGGGAATTATGGGTGACAGAGCAAGAGGTTTATAATTTGCATCAGTGGGCTAAGAACTTCCTCAAGTGCCAGGCTAACAAATTTTAGGTCTAGGGAGTCCCCATTGCATCTTGACTTCCCTAGTACCTTTTCCAGGTATTTTCTGGCGTCGGATTTAGAGACAAGTTTGAAGTGAAATAGTGGTTAGTCCCAGGGAGGCAATTGTTTCCCTTGTGGGTCATTTGTGGTGAGGGGATTGAAGAAGTTAAAAAGGAGCACGCTGCTTAGGTCCATGAAGGAATGATTCAGGGAGTTGGCAATGAGAAGAGGGTCTAAGGACGCCACCGCATCAATTGTGAGCATAGCTGGAACATTTTTGGGGTCTTTCCCAGTGATGTCATTGAGGTTGTCCCAAAAGGATTTGCTGCTATTCCACGAACTGGTGAGGGCTTCTTTGTAGTAGGTGCTTTTTTCATGATGGATTGCTTTCATGCAGTCATTTCATGCTTGTTTGTACCGTTGGATGTTTGCTTCTGAGCCATGTGCTCATGCCACTTGCCAGAGACGATCACTTGAGGAGAGTTATTCTAGCAGATCGGGAGTAATCCAGAGGTTGTAGTGTCCTTTGACTGATCTTGTTTTTATCGGGGCATGCTTGTCACAGACAAAATTGAATTTGGTTATGAAGAGGTCAAGGGCTACATCCACATCGTTGACTTCATACAGGTCAGACCAGTCTTGGTACTTGAGGTTTGTTTTGAGTTGTTGTAGATGACCATTTAGGAGGACACAGCTTGATATATTTCTGGAAGGAGGTTTGCTGTAGTTGTTATTCCAGGTGCATGTGACAGGGGAGTGGTCACTCATAGAGTCTGGGAGTACAGTAATATTGTCGATATGTGCAGGACTGTTAGTGAGTATCCAATCCAGCAGGATGCTGGTGCCGGTTTTGTAATTGACTCTTGTTGGAGATTCCATCATTTGGGAGAAGTGGATGGCAGACAAGGTGTTGGTAGTCAGGTTTTTATTTTATACTAGAGGCAAACTCCGGGGCCACTATCTGTACCAGGGTAGCGTGCAGACCTTCAGCACAGGGAGAGTGGCTGGATAAAGCACTGAGGAAGCCATCATCAAAATGGCAAGAAAGGGGAAGTGCTGATAGTTGGTGACTTAAGTCTGTCAGACGTGGCTGTGGAGCCTTTCAACTGTGGCTTTGGCAAGGAGCAGGGCCATCCCTGATTCCCTACAAGGGGCTTTTCTTAGGCAGAAAGTCAAAGCACCCTAGAGATGGGGCAATGCTGGACCTGGTGCTTACAAACAGGGACAGCGTTGCAAGTGTCACAGTGGGCAGTCCCTTGGGTACCAGTGATTACTGTACAGTGTGGCTGAACATAAAGACAGGAACAGAAGCAAAAAACACGAGGATGCAGGTCCTGGACTTAAGGAGAACAGATTTGAAAGAAATGGAAGACTGCCTCAGAAACTGCATGGAAGGGGGAGATTGCCAGGTAGGAGTAGAAGCACAGTGGGGGAAAAATAAGACCAGGCATAATTAAAGTAACCATCCTCTGTGTGAAGGAAGTGAGTAAAAGCAGGAAGAAAAGACCATTATGATCCTCTAGGGAAGTGGCGAAGGTAGTGAATTAAAAAAGGGTGGCATTCAGGAGATGTAAAGAAACACAGAGGGAGGAGGACAGAGAGGTATACCAATTAAAGCTGAAAGAAGCAGGCAAGATGGTGAGAGGAGCAAAAGTGCACACAGAGGAGAGGACCACCCAAGGTGGGTGCTAAAGGGGTAAGACTGTCTACAGATACATAAGTGAGAGGAAAGCAAGAGGAGAGTGAGTGATGAATGGAAGGGCTGAAGGGGGAGACTGCACTGAAGAGGACCAAGAAAAAGCTGACATCATAAACAGGCACTTAAGCTCAGTCTTCACAGTGGAGGGAAGGGGCACAGACTGCCAAGGAGTAGCAGGAATGGGGTGAGATGGACACAAGTCTGATCTTCCAGAACCAGTCTTCACCATTGATTCACACCAATGGGTTCTGAGCTGGAGGTCCTAGGACCCTGCAGGAGCCAGAACATTTCAGGAGGGCTAGTGTTGAGGTAGGCTGCATGCATGCGTAGCACCATGAGACTAGCTCACGCTGCATGACTTACCTCAGCACTGGTCTTCAGCCGCCTCAGTTCCTTTTTGTCCTGCAATCATGTCCACTTCCGTTTACGATATCACTCACCTGCCAGTAGTCAGAATTTCAAGTCTGTACAACAACAGCATTCAGTTCTTGTCAGTTTTCGTGCTTAAGCTAGTGTTTGTTATTTTTGTGTCAGTTTAGTAATTCAAAAAAAAAAAAGTTATTTTGTCAGTTTCTCTCAGCCTTACTGCACAACAGTCAAGGACCATAGCTGGAGATGGTGATAGTAGGGAGCCTCTTCAGACATGCTGCTTCAGCAGTGGGGCTGTGCCCAGTCCACTTTTGTCTCCGAGGGAGGGTTCTGACAATGGGTGGTCCTGTGTTCAGGAGGGAGGGCAGCCCTCTCGTAAACATAAAAAGAAGCAGGCC
This sequence comes from Neoceratodus forsteri, assembly GCA_016271365.2. Lineage (NCBI taxonomy): Eukaryota > Metazoa > Chordata > Ceratodontiformes > Ceratodontidae > Neoceratodus > Neoceratodus forsteri. The sequence goes on along the minus strand of CM028129.1, from coordinate 1,124,305,317 downwards.
TGTTCCCTATTCCGGTCAGAGACCCAGCATCACTCGACCTTGAGTTCTTCCTCTTCCAGTTGTAAGGGGAAGAAACACCCACTGGCAAGTCTGCTGTGAAGTCTTCGGACTCCAGTAGCAGGAGGCCCTCCCCAGCACCATCAGTATTCCCAATGACTCCTGCTCACAGATGTTCAAGGTCTAAGGCCCAGAACCCCTCCCTGCCCTCCTGTGGGGACTCTAATGGGCATTCACCACTTGGGCAGCTCTTATGGAGCAATGGGTACAGCATCTGGCTCATTTGCATGTTCCCGAAGATCCAGTTTCAGGCCCCTTGGGACCAGGGATGCTGGAGAAGCAGTCGGTACATTCTAGCCAGGTAGAGCATTTGGCTCTGGCAGTGGCTTCTGATTCCTGGTGGTGACTGCGCTGCAGACACCGGTTCCACTGGCTGTACCCCCTTCCAGTGTCAATGACTTGGGACCAGCCCAGATAGCTTCTCCAGTCACTTCTGTGCCGGTTGGACCTACGCTGCAGGTGGCGCCGGGCCCGGTGCCAGGATCAGATCTTTTAGAGCATGTTCTGGCATTGAGAGCTTTCTTGGTGCCAGGCTCCACCTCTCTGGCAATGCTGTCTCTGGCACTGGTTCCTCTGATGCTGGCACCAACTCCTTATTTTTCGGTACCAGGTTCATTGCTGAATCTTCCTGGGCTGGAGATGGGCCCAGCGCCGGCTCTCCCTTTGCCGGTGCTGGTGTCGTCTGTCAACTCCTAAAGCTGGGCTAGGCATCTCTAGGTCCACTCCTCTTCCAGACCCTCTTTCCAGAGAGGAGTTGGAAGGGATTGAGTCATCATCACCCTCATCATCTCATCATTTCTGAGGGCGGCGATGGTGGCACTGTGTACAGCCTGGATAATCCAACTCCAGGCCCATCTCCTGTTCCACAGGAGGACCTTTATTTCCAGGCTCTGCTTTGCAATATATACACAGCCTTTGCTTTCGAGCCTTCTGTCACTGATCCAGGGAAACATCTCCAACTGGAGTGGCTCAGTTTTCCCACTATGCCGGTCAACCTTATACCTCCCATTCCAACTGTTTTAGAGACATTCTTGGAAGCAGTGTGGGCCAGGCCTGCATCCATTCCCTCTGTCTGCAAATTGTAAGCATACTGCCCCAAAGGACAGACCTATTCTGGCTTCCCAGTCCATTACGTTTAAGATTATCATTCTGGCTGAGAATGACAAGGCCATTCTCTCTCAAGAGGTTACAACACATCCCCTCAATAAGAAGCTTCGTAAGATACATACAGTGGGGAAAAGAGCTTTTGCAGCAGCTACCCTTGGCATGCGAATAGCTTGCAATCAGGGTCATTTCTCCAAGTATGAGTGCACCCTCTGGACCTCTCTCAGATCTCTCACAGAGGCCTTACTGGATTCAGACACTAAGCAAAACAATTCTTCATACTGTTACTCGTGGTACTGAACCCAACAGTCATCTGTTGAAGGCAGCTAGAGACACATATGACACTGCCTCCATGTTCTACTGCCACAGGAATTTGCTTCAGGAGGCACTCCTGGCTTCAGACATCGGGCACTCCAATGATGTCCAGCAGCAGGTCATGAATGTCCCCTTCAATGGATCCTGTCTGTTTGGTCAGCAGGTAGAACAATCCATTGAGGCCTCTCAGAAGACTAGAAAGGCCATTAAGTTTCTTGACCTGCCCCTGCCCACCCTCAAAGAGGGAAAGGTTGCGTCTTTTACCACAATAAACCATCCTTTCGTAGCAAAGGCAGAGGAATCCAAGTCAAGTCTCAGCCACCCCAGCAGCAGCAGAAAGCGCAACTCAAGGCAGAGGCCTGAAAGTAACTAGTGCCACAATCTGAAACATGAGCCCCGGTTCTGCCCAAAACAGACATTTCCTCTCCAGTGGGGAGCATCGGACTCATTTTTACCATCAGTGGGAATCCATGACCAAAGACAAGTTGGTCTCAAGGATCATCCAGGAGGAGTACTCACTGAATTTCTCAGAGATCCCTCTGGATTATCCACCCAAGAAGCAGTACCCCCTTTCAGTATCCATGTCGGACCTTCTCGCCACATAGATTGTGGTCCCTTTGAGCAACAGGGCAGTGGAAGTAGTGCTGGAGGCAGAGCACAGTACAGGCTTCTACTCCCATTACTTCCTGATTCCAAAGAAGTTAGCGGGCATGTACCACATTCTTACCTCAGAAGACTACACAAGTTTCTACACCAGGAGAATTTCAAGATGGTCTCCCTAGGGACCCTGCTGCCACTCCTCACGGCGGGCGGAGACATAGGGTTATCACTGGAATTTATTCCTCTGATGCCGTCTCCTTGCCTTGTGGGGTTCCGCAAGGTTCCATTTTGGCACCCATGCTGTTCGCTGTCTACATGCTGCCATTAGGAGACATTATTAGGCAATATGGTCTGGGTTTTCACTGCTATGCAGATGACACCCAGCTATATTTGTCCTTTAGCCCGGCAAGTAGATGCAGTCTCTAAACTTAACAACTGTCTATCTGAGATCAGTGATTGGATGAGTGCCAGATGGCTAAGGTTAAACCCGGATAAGACTGAGGTGTTGGTGGTGGACCCAGGTCGTCGTAAGGCGGGTTGTAGGGCTGGTCTTCCTTCGGGCATATGGATCGATGGAGCCCAGCTCTCAACCTCAGACCGGGTGCATAACCTGGGCGTTATTATTGACACAGTTTGACGCTGAAATTCCAGGTGTCATCTGCCACAAATCCTCTTTTACCATCTGAGGAATATCGCCGGTGAAACACCTTGTTCCTCCGGCTGACCTCCGACATTAGTCCATGCCTTTGTTACTTCTCGCCTTGACTACTGAATGCCCTGTACCTAGGGATGCGGGGTTGATATCCGCGCTTGCAGCTGGTGCAGAACGCTGCAGCCAGCTTTGTACGGGGACATCAATAAGGAATCATATTACGCCTGTGCTGCGCGAACTGCACTGGCTGCCAGTTCAGTAAGCGGATCACCTTTAAAGGTCGGTTTACTGACCTATATAAAAGCCCTACGAACAGGGACCGCCAATATCTGCAAGATCTACTTGTTCCCTACTGTCCCTCCCGCTCACTCAGATCCACCGACGAGGGATTGCTAGAGGTTCCCAGGGTTTGTTTAAAAACATCTGGGGCACGAGCGTTTTCTTATGCTGCCCCTACCCTGTGGAATTCTCTACCTCGTCGGATACGAAGCTGCCTGACCGTCGAAAGCTTTAAATCAGAGTTCAAAACATACTTATTTCAAAAGGCTTATGGGGAGTAGTTATTGCACTGATTTGAAATTGGAATTATATTTTATTGTTGTTTGTTACGTTATATGTATGTTTTATATGTATTTAATTATTGTACAGCGCTTTGATTTCGAAAAGCGCTTAAAAATTAACTTTTACTTACTTACTTACTTACTCACGCTGCAGGACTGGTTGGCTTCCCAGGACATGCAATATCCTTATCAGCATATTCCAGTCATCCCAGACACCATAAATGCCTCCGTTTTGTGGCTTTGGATCAGCATTACCAATTCCAGGCCCTGCCTTTTAGGCTAAACTTGGTACCTAGAGTCTTTACGAAGTGCTTTGTGGTTCTCGGAGTGCACCTCCAAAAGCTTGGACTTTCAAGTTTTTCTGTATCTGGACAACTGGTTGTTAGCCAATCTGTCCAAGTAGGTTACAGAATTCACAGTGACCACAGCAGCTCAGGTCTTCACCTCCATGGGAGTCCTGTTAAACTTGAAGTCACAGCTTCAGCCTTCTTGGCAACTTCTCTTTATTGGAACACTCTTGGACACCACCAAGGTGACGGCTTTTCTCCCTGAAGACAGAAGGGAGGCCATCCTTCAGATGGCTCATTTCATCATGGAGAACAAGTCCATTTGTGCCCACTCCATGCAGCGAATGTTAGGCCTCATAGCCTCCTTTGTCTTCGCAGTACCACTAGCACATGAGGACAACTCAGTGGATGCTCAGCATTCAGTGGTCTCCAACAACAAATCCTCAATCTTACCACATCAAAGTGACAAAGCCTCTGTCTGCTTCGATCGCTTGCATGGTGGATGCAGGAGGACAATCTCCTCCAAGGTCTCCCCTTCTCTTCCCCCAGAACCTCAAGTAACTCTCACTATGGATGCCTCTGTGTTGGGGTGGGGAACCCACTGTAAGGGCCACCATACTCAGGGAGTCTGGAGCCCTACAGAGTCCCATCTCCACGTCAGTGTCTTGGAGATGAGAGCAGTCGAGTACACCCTTTGGGCCCAGGTGGACTTTGTCCATCACAAGGTAATTCTCCTTCAGACACACAACAAGTCTGTCATGCACTACATCAACAAGCAAGGGAGGGCACACTCATTCTTTTTGGAGGGAAGCAATGAGAGTGTGGGAATGTTGTCTGAAGCACGATGCTCTGAGCCAAATGGTTTATCTACCAGGGGCGCAGAACAGTCAGGCGGACAAGCTCAGCAGCAGATGCTCATGAGTGGTCATTGGCACCAGAAGTCATGCAATCTCTCTTCGACAAAGGGGAAACCCTAGAGGTGGACCTTTTTGCATCCCCACTTAATGCCAAACTGCCTTGATTCTGCTCCAAGAATCCAGAACATGGTGTTTTCTGTCAGAGTGCATTCAGGCTGCGGTGGACAAATCCCTTTCTGTACGCATTTCCTCCTAGTCCTCTAGTTGAGGGGGTACTGCTCAAGCTGGAGGCACACAGGGGCAAAATGATTCTGATCACCCCATGCTGGTCTTAACAGATATGGTTTCTCCTACTCAACAGTTTGTCAGTCGTCCCTCCAAGACCCCTTTCTCTCCGGACAGATCTTCTGATAAAGGGGTCCTTGGTTCACCCAAACTGCACTACCTTCATTTCCACACCTGGCTCCTGGAGAGACAGAAGTGAGCAGGTATAATGTGTCCTAGAGGGTCTCTGAGATTCTCCTTGCTGCTCATAAGCCCTCTACCAGAAAGACTTACACAACCAAATGGAGACGTTTTTCTGAATGGTGCTCCAAATGCCATGTAGATCCATTCTAATGCCCACCGGACAAAGTTTTGGAATATCTTCTGGATCTTTCTGATGCTGGACCACAATATTCATCATTTAAAGAGCTGCTGACACAATTCTTCAGGTCTCCCTTGTTGAAATGGGAGATCTAACATTACCTAAAGCAGTGTGTTCATTTTTTTATTCGAGATATTATTTGACCTTTTTTTAAACTAATTGTCCCGTCGGCGTTCTCATGCTCATTCACAGTGTAGCAGCGCTGTCACTCCTGCTCAGAAGTCACATTGATGCCACGTCTGGAAGAGCAGTCAAGCTATCTTCTTCATTATGCAGCACACAGGTGCTGTACTGCTGTACTGCTTGTCAGCAGCTCTTTAAGTGGAATCTTCAGGCCTTAAATATTATATAATTACTGACGCGCGCTTTTTCCCATTGGGAAACCCGGTTATAATTTGCCGTTATAACCAGCTCGGCTGGTTATAACGGCAAACACGCGCCAAGTTTCCTTCGGAACAGCCGTCCCTCACTCACTGTTCTTTGAAGTTCACGTTCCGTGACGGAATCCAATAGCGCAGCACACTTCCTGGTCCCTCGTGGAAACGAACTGTTCATAAAAAAAAAAAAAAATTAACTATTTTCCTACAGTAATCCACTTTAAAACAAAACGAGCATTTTCCCGTCAGCCTCACACCACAGAAGAGTCCATGTCAGACTGCCCCTGCCTCTTGAAGCCCGGAAGGACGCTGCAGACGTCGCTCGGCCGTAAGTTTATATTAAAACTAAAATCTAGCTGTCTACACATTTGTTTTTTTAAATTAAATATCCTCCTCCTTTTTCTTCAACAAGTGCAGCCATATAATTATAAAGACTGTGGACCACGCAAAATCAAGACTGGTCCACAGCTTCCTGAACACTAATCTATTAGCTAATTAAATTTTTATAATTGCTGAAGTGAAAAAGCAGCACTCCCTGCAATTATAAAAATAAAATATGAGTGGTGTTTAATGAGATTTTACACACCCTCGTTGTGGGATGCTTTTTAAACTTGGCCTTCTCGGGTTTATGTAGCATCCACAACTCGGTGTGTAAAATCTCATTAAACACACCACCCCATATATTATTCTCTATTTAAGATTAGTGTGCATCTGTTAAAATGCTGCTCTTTGTGAATGTTGTCTGAGTCCTGACAGTTTTTAACTGGCTAGTCAGTAACATTTATAGCAGTCTCTTTTGTTGAGAACAAACTACAGAAGCATCCTGTCTCTTATGCACTATAAAAAAACATAAAGCATCAATAAAAATATAATTGAGAACTCCATAATGGCCAAAACTCCCTTGATAATTATATCAGTGCCCGTAATACCGGAACGCTGTAACGCAAATAGCACACGCAAAAAATGAATACAGTAGAAGGGTAATATTAAATGTACGCCTAAATTAGAAAAAAGTATTAGAATCCACATGTCCATCAATAACTGATGGGAAGCCCAAACCACTTTTTTCTGTTACTGAAACGGAGCCACAGAATAGGTTTGCATGCAGAGTGCAATATAGACAATTAAAAAAAATGTTTTACTCGGGTGATGTTGACAACTGAAATGACTGCATGCATGTAATATTACCCTTATACTGTGTTCATTTTTTCAATATTTTTTTTTTGTTTTGTTTGTTTGCATTACAAGGTTCCTGCATTGCAGGCACTGGATATTAATTATCAATAGTTGCGGGGGTATTCTCTGATCTTGGAAAAGGAGAATTGCAACATGTGCTTTTGTACTGGCAAGTGTTTCTTGAAGTGTCCAGAATAAAGTAATGTTCAGTCTATTGGTAGGTTTCCTTGGAAAAAACAAAAAAAAAATTCTGGATCCATCCCAGATTCATGACTATGTCCTGGATTTTTTTTAAATAATTTATTTACCAAAATGGAGCCTAACTGAGATGCAACATTTTATTTCTGTAGGGTCGTGCTTCTACACAAGGTTAGAGCTGCGAGGACAGATACTCAGGGAGGGCAAGTGACTTGCTCTGGGTCACACTGAACAGTGCGTTAGTGGGATTCACACTTGGGATCCTCTGTTTCACAGTTGTATGCTGGTGGAGCACACTGCCTTTTATTCTCCCCTCCAGAGCTTCAGTGGGTTTTTTTTTTGATCAGCAAATAGCCTCAGTCCCAGTACCGAATACCCGCTGATGTTCTCAAATGGGGCAAAGATAAACTGCTCGGGTTCCCCTGTGGGAATATTTAAAGCCTGATTTGGCAGTGCTCAAATGAGATTTGAGATGTTTGTACATAAAAGTTGAGTAAACTTCTTGCAATAAAACAACAGAGGAGATACAGATCTTGTGGAAAGATAGAGGAGTCTTAGTTTCACAGCAGACTGTGTGAAAGGAGATTTTTTGTCTCATGGGCATTGCAGTGACAAATTAGGAAAAAAGTGTTAAAATCCATATTTCCAGCAATGACTGATGGGAAGCCAAACCACTGTTGTTTTCTAATGCTGAAACGGATCCACGGAATAGGTTTGCATGCAGAGTGCAATATAGACTGAATTTTTTTTTTATAGAGCTATTTAGTCCCCGCCACCTCCTCCCACCAACAGCTGATCGGACACATAGGTATTTTTACCGTCCCCCCCCCGTGGCCCTAGCACATTGCTGTGCGGGCATGTGGAGGCACACACGCACCCCTGTGGCACCAGCTCAGCCCCTTCCACCTCCTGTAACTGTTCGCTGCCCCCTCTCTGCCTACACTACCCACCGGACCGTCACTTGGTGGAAGCGGAACTAGGGGGGGGGCGCCAACCCAACCTCACCACCCTTGGGAGAGGAGAGCTGCCCATCAGCATGCTCAGTCCTGCTCCCCCCAACGCTGGCAACCCGAGGTTGTTCCTGAACCCGGGTCGCCACCGTAGCACTAGGTAAGGCATCCAGCGCCTCAACCCTCTGTGCCACTGGGCCGGCAATACAGACTGAATTTATATATTTTTTTAATCTGATGATCGTGACAACTGAAATTACTGCATATTTGATCTTCTGTAGTCATTTCAGTTGTCAAGATCACCCGATTAAAAAAAAAAAATATATATATATATATATATACAGATTCAGTCTATACTGCATTCTGCATGCAAACCTATTCTGTGGCTCCGTTTCAGTAGCAGAAAAAAGTGGTTTGGGCTTCCCAGCAGTCATTGCTTTAAATATGGATCTTATCTGCGCTAGTCTTCACCATTCATTACTGGTGGGTGTCTGCCGGAGACAGGCACACCGGAGACTTTTTTTTTTTTTGGAGGAGGGGCTGACGTCAAACACAAGGACACATGGTGGTGGTCGGTAGGTCAGTAATGGCCGATGGGTCCTCCTTCACCTCAGTTCTGCTTCTCCTACCATCGAGATAGCACCTCAGCCAACTAGAGACTTCTGCAGCCTAGTGTTTTCTGCCTAGTTCAACACCATTATCCCTGACTCCGCTTCGGTTCTGCTACTCGACACAGCTCAAGACCGGTAAGATCTTCCTTTTTATTTTGTGTGCTGTGTTGAGTCTTTTCTAAGTTTAAATTTTATTACTGTTCCATTCCATCTTGTCTGGTCATCAGGACAAGAAGAGATCCAAGAAAACAGGTCAACCCCCTATGCGTCAGTGTCCCTGTGGCTGCCAGATTTCATTTACCGACCGACATGACGTGTGTCTCACCTGTCTTGGTATCTAGCATGATATAGATGCTTGCGATGCCTGCTTCTCGATGTACCATCGAGTTTTGGAGCACCCTGCATTAAAGGTTTTCAGGGCCCCACCTACTTTTAGGGAGGTGGTGTCACTTGCAGGACTTTACCGCTGAGCCCCCCAGATTCAGGCAGAGCCAGCATTGCCCAGAGGTTGAGAGGTCCAAGTACAGGAGGCTCTGCCCTACCTCTGGGTCCCTTCCTGGGTCTACATGGTCTGGTGAGGAGGAGGCCTCCTCCTTTTCCAGCCTGGCCGTGGAGGTGGTCCCTACTGCGGTGCCAGAGGGTCGGTCTGGCCTTATGTGGGGCCAGGCCAGAAGCACCACCTTGGCAGCACCTCCTCGGAGGTGCAGGCTTCCCCATTGTCTGAGCCCACGGCTGCAAGTCCCGGCGCAGGGCGTTCCTCTGCACCACCCATCAGTGCTGTCTCGGATCCCGGAGCCACACACGGCGCCGGTGATCGGGGCGGCGCCCTAAGGGGAATGGAGTCGGGTTGCTGCACTGTGACTGGAGGATCCCTCAGGGCCGCTGATCCAGAGAACTTCATTATTGTCTCCTCTTCAGAGGAAGATGAATCTGAGGTGGATCTGGATTGGCTACCTGACTCTTCAGAGTGAGAAGGTTCCCCACGGCCCAGCACCCTTGTATCTCCCTAGGTGCCCCCTCAGGTAGCTCAGGTGACTGGGGTTTATGCGGATCTCCCAGACACCCCTGGCTCGGGAGACCAGCTGCCACCTTCTGGTCCCTCTTCTGCTGGGGTGGCAATTGGGTTCCTGAGTGAGGGAGTGGCCACCATCCTTGGTGCCATTCCCCCTCTCAGAATCAAGATTGAGCCCCCTCCTCCTGAGGCCCTCTTCAGGGGACCTGCAGAGTTGAGGGAGCCCTTGGCACAGGGGTCAAGGAAAAGGGCTTCCTCTGAGTCTTCAGGGTTGAGGATAAGGGGCAAGGGACCACGGCAAACTTCCATGACCCTTCGAGGTCGGGGGGAGGAGCTGTAGTGCCGAGCCCTTTGTTCTCCCTTCATGGTCCCCACGGGTCTGGGTGGGGCTGGGATCTGCCCTTCTGGATCCATGTGACCCTGGTCCCCTCTAGGGTAGCTCACCATACAGGGTTATGTCCTCACCATTTCGATTTCCAGGATAGGATGGTGAATCTACAGACCTACGGTTTCCCTCTGATGCCAGGCTGTCCTGTGGATTCTGCTAGCCCTGGCAGAGGCACGTCAAATCAGGTGACAGGCTCACCCATATCTCTGTGCTCAGCTACCCTTTTCCCAGGCCGCATTGGGCCTTTGGGACCTTTAATCTGGGATCAGGTCAAGTCTCAGGCAGCGTCCCTCAGTACGTTAGGGCCATGGACGAGCAGGAATTTAGATCAGTTCCCCGCCGCAGCCAGAGTCTGATTCATCAAGCTCCTTGACCTTCTCATCTTCCTCCACCAGGGAAGAGGAACCTTCTGTCCACCTGTCCTCAGATGTTGATCAAGCCCAGTATCAGCACTTTCTGTCGAGGTTGGTTAGGGACTTGCACATCTCCCGCTATGCTAGGGACAATACCAAGTGTGCAACGCAGGCCTTCCTAGATGAATATGGGGCGCAACATTTGGTAATCCCGTCCTGGCCGGTTCCCTTCCGGCAAGCATCGTACAGTGCCTGACAGCGTCCATATTCCCAGGAACCAGCCCCTATGGACTGCCGCTGCAGGTATTGTGCAACCCGCGGGTCTCCAGGTGCCTTGTATCATCCACCTTCTGGACTGATGCAGCTGGACACCCCTTTTGGGCTTTGACGCCTGGTCCGCGATAGGCCCCCCGAGACTGATTCTTGAGAGTTGGTCGGATGGGGCAGAGAGAGTCTTCTCTTCAGTGCAGAGCCTGTTGGCAGTCATCTCACACCAGGCTCACCATGCTGCCTACAACAGGCATCCATGGGTTATGCTGGGACAGGCTCTAGCATTGCTGCCTGATTTGGAGGCTACCCGGCAAGCCATTGCCCTCACCGCATTAGGTCTGGAGTTGGCAAGGCACCAATCAAGGGCATTGTACGACATCAGTGAGGTCACTTCATGGCTTGTGGGGACAGCGATCTGCATTAGGCAGATGGCATGGCTTCACCTGTCGAGGTTGTCACCTTTGGCCTGGTGCAGGTTATTGGCCTCCCCCTTTCAGGGGACCCATCTGTTTTCCCGCAGAGTGAGACGGGAGCTTCAGGGGTGCCCTCCTTCCCCTAAGGTTCAGGGCACCCATCTCACTGTAATAAGTCCCAGCCTTGAACTGGCTAGTGGAGGGCCCCCCTCCTTCTCCCCCAGGGGGCACTGAGGGATGTTTTCCCTCAGGGTTATTGGGCCTCCTTCAGGAGTGCTCGGTACTCACCCACCAGTGATGAATGGTGAAGACTGACACAGGTAAGATATGAAAACTATGTACCTACTGTAATTCTTGATCTTCCTCTGTATCTTCACCATTCATCACTAAATTCCATCCACCTTCCCCATTGAGGTTTCAGTCCCTGAGACGTCTTCCTCACTTCTACCCTGAGCCCTCACCCCCCCCCCACCCCATTCCTCCTCTTAAATTTCTAGCGATGTTGTCCGGGGGGAGTGGGGGGTCTGTGGGTCAGGATCTAGGTTCAAGTGAGTCTCAGGCTCCTTGGGGTTGTACTCCTGGGTCTCCGGGCGGGGGACTTCCTCTTCTGGACTCCTCCTTTGACCCACACTCTGGGTTTGCCGGTCTGGGGGAGGTGCTTCGGGCCTCCCAGGATGCCCTTACCTTCCATATGTCATTTTTCTCCCCCACCCCGAACCCTTTGGTGTTTTGAGGGTAGGGGGAGCGAGAACTGTGGCAGTCTCTGATCTATTGGGATTGAGCCGGGGGGGGGTGGCCTCTCCCCGATCTCTTTGGCACAACCTCCTTTCATCTTGTGCTCCCTCTCAAACTCTCAGCAGTGCTGGTTTTGCCTGAATCTGAGGAGCTCAGCGGTAAAGTCCTGCAGCTCTGCTGAGTTCCTGCTTCAGAGCACTTAGGCTTCAGGTCACAGCTCTAACCAGGGTTCTACCCAGGTGTCCTTCCTCTTCTGCCCCTGTTGTTTGGGGACCAAAAGCCACCTCCCTCACTCCCTCATCCCATATCATCTTCTTCCCTCTCTCATCCTCTCTCTCTCTCTACTTTCTCCCTTCTCCTCCTTGGTCGCTCTGGCACTGGGGCCTCCTGGTCCACAACCCTCAGGCCCCTTCTTCTCTTTCCTGTCCTCTCAACAGCATACTCTTTTTCAGTTTATTCCTTTCCTTTTACTGTCTCTTGGGCTGTCTTGCCCTGCCCTTCTTTCTCTTTACTTTCTTCTACTATCTCTCCTTTGCGCAGAACTGAGGTGAAGGAGGACCCAGTGGCCGTTACTGGCCAACCCATGAGCACCACGTATTACGTCGGCCCCTCCTCAAAAAAAAAAAAAAGTCTCCTGCTGGGTGCCTGTCTCCAGCAGACATCCACCAGTGATGAATGGTGAAGATACACAGGAAGATCAAAAATTACAGTAGGTACGTCATTTTCATATTCTAACACTTTTTCTAATTTAAGCATGTATTTAATAGTACCCTTCTACTGTATTCATTTTTTGTGTGTGTTGTTTATGTTACTGCGTTTTGGTATTGCAGGCACTGATATTAATTATCAAGGGAGTTTGGGCCACTATGGAGTTCTCAATTATGTTTTCATTGGTGCTTTATGTTTTTTGTAGCGTATAAGAGACAGAATATGTCTACAGTTTGTTCTCAAATAGACTGCTACAGATGTTACTGAACAGCCAGTTAAAAACTGCCTGGATTCGAAGAAACATACACAAATAGCAGCATTTTAACAGATACACACTAATCTTAAAGAAGATTCCATTTAAAGAACCGCTGACAAGCAGTACAGTACTTGTGCACTACATAATGGAGATTATGGAGATGATCGCTTGACAGCTCTTCCATACATGACGTCAATGCAACTTCTGAGTGGGAGCAGCAGGGCTGCTACACTGCGAATGTGCATGAGAACACCAATGGGACAGTTTATTCTAAAAAAGATAAAAATAACATCTCAAACAAAAAAAAATAAAACTCTTCTTTAGGTAACATTAGGTCTCACGTTTCAAAAAGGGAGACTTGAAGAATTGTGTCAGCAGCTCATTAAGGTCCATTTGTGCACTTTTTCAGCATGCCACAAGCCAGTTCAGAACCTCACTCTAGCACAACTGCCTCTTTTTAAGAGGTTCCTGAAGGGCATTTTGCACACAAGGCTCCCAGTCAGGAAACCTGTCGATACCTGGGATCTCAAATTTGTGTTGGACATGCTCACCCATAAGCCTTTTGAACCCCTCGCTATGTGTGACCTCAACTTCCTCACTTGGGAAATTGCATTTTTAGTGGCCATCACTTCTGCCCGCAGGGTCTCCAAGATGCATGGTTTGGTCACATACCCTCGATATATTGTTTTCCTTATAGACAAAGTGGTTCTGCACACACACACACACACACACACACACCAAGTTTTTACCTAAGGTGATGTTGAAGTTCCACTTGAACCAGCCTTTGGTACTGCCTACATACTTTTCCAAATTTCCAGAATGAGGGGGTGTGCACCCTGCACTCTGGATGTTAAAACATTCTGTCTCTATAGAACTAAGGACTTCTGGCAGTCAAAACAGTTCTTCATTTCCTTTAACCCAAATGGATTGGGTCAGCCAGTTACGATCAAATGTATTTCCTCATGGATCGGTGCTTGCCTCCGCCAGTGCTGTTTCATGGCGCAGGTCAAGTTGGATGGCAGGTTCATGCCCACTCTACCAGAGCAGTTTCTGCATCCCTGGCAGAGATTCACTCTGTGGCTGTCGCTGATATTTGCAGGCTGCCACCTGGAACACCATGCACACCTCTATCAAGCACTATGCTCTGGATGTCCATGCTAGGCAACATGCCTCTTTTGGCAGGACAATCCATAATGGACTCTTGACTTCTGCTGCCTTCCTGGGGGACATTTGTCTCAGCTTGGTACTGTAACCCATTGGTGTGAATCAGTGGTAAAGACTGATCCTCTATATGATAATTATGTACTCACCATAATTCTTGATCTTCTTGTACCATTTTCACCACTGATTCACACACCCACCCTCCATCTCCTGGGCTCACTCTTTCTGTTCATTGGTTTTCCACCCCCACCCCCATTTTGGTTTGGGCTGTGAAGACACTGCATTCTTGTTGCTGACCCTTCTTACACTGGTTGCAAGGGCTGTCTTATGCCCTTTTACATAGAAACATAGAAGTTGACAGCAGATAAGGACCGGAAGGCCCATCCAGTCTGCCCATTTCTTTTTCTACCTTATAAATGTGCCATCGGCCTTTGCTCTGTCAGTGGCCTATCTATTCATACTCATCTGTATTGCTCCCTTATGCTTATCCCATGCCTGTTTGAAGCCCTGCACTGTATTCATAGCCACCACTTACTGAGGTAGGTCATTCCATGCATCCACCACCCTTTCTGTGAAAAAGAATTTCCTCACATTCCCCCTTAATTGGCCTCCCTCTAATCTCATGCTGTGTCCTCTTGTCCTGCTATTTTTCTTATATTTAAGCATGTTAGACTCTTTCACCTTGCTAATGCCCTTAAGGTGTTTGAATGTTTCGATCATATCACCTCTCTTCCCCCTTTGCTCAAGGGTTTACATATTGAGCTCCATTAATCTGTCCTCATATGTCTTCTGATGCAGTCCCTGCACCATTTTGGTTGCCCTTCTCTGGACTGCCTCAGTTTGGTTACTGTCCTTGTGAAGGTGTGGCCTTCAGTACTGCACGCAGTACTCCAGATGGGACCTAACCAGTGTCTTGTAAAGAGGGATTATTACCTCCTTCTTCTGACTTGCGATACCCCTACTAATACACCCCAACATCCCTCTAGCCTTATCTACGGATTTAGTGATTGTCTTGGATGATTTCAGGTCATCGGTGATGATGATGCCCAAGTCTCTTTCTTCTTTTGTGACTGCCAGTAACTCCCCTCCTAGCGTATAGGTGGCTTCAGGGTTTCTCTTCCCTATGTGCATGATTTTATTTATTTATTTATGAGCTTAACCAGATAGGCATACAGAGCGGAATACCGCTCGTTTCCAGATGCAACCTGGGATTTACATACATACATACATACATACATACATAGATACACACATACAATGCAATACAAAAGATGCATAGGCAATGGTGCAAAAGACAGGTAACACCCTAGTACATAAGGGGGAAAAAGACAGCAATAAAATAGCAGGTCCAGAGAGGTTGCAGGCTGGACTAGGCATATGTTAGATAGTTTATAGTGGTGCAGAGTGGCTGAGTAACTGGACAGTAGTTGGGAGTTATGGCCCCAGTACATACCAGACAGAGACATTGGAGAAAAAAATACAATAGCTTGCACTTCTTTGCATTAAATCCCAGTTGCCACTCTTCTGATCATTTTGCTAGTTTATCCAGATCTCTTCTCGTTCTGCCCACCCCATCTGGATCATCTACTCTGTTGCAGATATTGGTGTCATCTGCAAACAGACGAGCCGTACCCTCTAGTCCATCTGCAATGTCACTAATGAAGATATTGAAGAGGACTGGCCCCAGGACTGATCCCTGAGGTACCCCACTTGTGACTTGCATCTCTTCTGACTGTATACCATTTACCACCACCTTCTGTTTTCTGCCCGACAACCAGTTTGCCACCCAGTTGACCAACCTCTGACCCACCCTGAGCCTACCCAGCTTATTTATCAGTCTTCTATGTGGAACAGTGTCGAAAGCTTTGCTGAAGTCAAGGTAGGCGACATCAACTGCTCCCCTTGGTCCACCACTCTGGTTACCCAGTCAAAGAAATCTATGAGATTAGTTTGACAGGACCTTCCTTTTGTAAACCCATGCTGTCTTGGATTCTGTGCCCCTATGGATTCCAGGTGTTGCACTATCCTTTCCTTAAGGAGTGCCTCCATAATCTTGCCTACTACTGAGGTAAGACTGACTGGTCTGTAGTTCTCTGCCTCCTCCCTGCTACCAGTCTTGTGGAGCGGAATCACATGAGCCCTTCTCCAGTCTTCTGGGATCTTTCCTGTGCTCAGAGACTCACTAAACAGTTCTGCTAATGGCTCTGCTAGTTCCACCCTTAGCTCCTTAAGTACCCTGGGATGTATGCCATCAGGTCCCATTGCCTTGTCCACCCTGAGCTTAGTGAACTCTTGTAGGTCTGTTTCTTTTGTGATGGGAGTAGTGCTCACTTCCCTTCCCCCGTGTCCATGGTGCTGAGCTGTGGGCCCTGCTCTACCTTCTTTTCAGTAAATACTGAGCAAAAGTATCTATTTAGGATAGATGCTTTTACAGGGTCCTCCTCCTCACATGGCCCCTTTTCTCATCTGAACTTAGCAATACCCACTCTGGACTTTCTCCTTTCACTAATGTATCTGTAGAAAGTCTTGTCACCTTCTTTTACTGTTCGTGCTAGTGTTTCCTCAGTTTGGGACTTTGCCTGCCTTACTGCCTTCCCTTAGGGCAGTTTGGTATGCCTCCCTATCTTCATCCTGCTGTGTTCCCTTATATTTCCTGAAGGCCAGCCTTTTGGCTCTGACCTTTTCTGCTACTGTATTTGAGAACCAAAGTGGTTTCCTTTTTCCTTTGCACTTCCTTTTCTAACACAATGGGATGTTGCTTCAAGTATTGTATCCTTAATGCTTGCCCACTTTGCCTGTACCCCCTCACCTGTGTTTCTTTTTGCCAGGGCTAGTTTAACTCTGTTGGCCATCTTATCAAAGTCAGCTCCTCTGAAGTCCCATATTTTTGCCTTGGAATGAGTTGATTTAGATGTAGTGGCTAAATTGAACCATACCATGTGATGGTCACTGGCCCCCAGGTGACCTTCTACCTGGAGATCTGTGATCGCTTCCCTGTTAGTCAGTACTAGATCTAGGATAGCCCTGTCTCTTGTGGGTTGTTATACCAGTTGTTTGAGGCCATCCCCCTGCAGGGAATCGACCATGTGTCTAGCTCTGGCAGATGTTCCTGCTGATATTGACCAGTCTGTATCCGGCATGTTGAAGTCTCCCATTATCAGAACCGCCCCTTTAGCTGTCATGTTTTGTATATCTTCTAACAGTAATGTGTCTGTGTCCTCCCCCCTGGTCTGGGGGCCTGTAGACAACCCCAGTTCTTATGGCTGTCCCATTTCCTGTTTCCAGGGTGACCACAGTTCTTCTGGCTCCTTATGTGTATTCTGAATTTCTGTAGCTTTGATATTTTCATTGACATACAGGGCCACTCCACCCCGCCTTTTTGCACCTTGGTCTCTTCTGAACAGCACATAGCCAGGTACTGAAGTCTCCCAAGTGTGGTTGCTGGTAAACCATGTCTCACTAATTACTACTATGTCCAGTTTAGCCTCTGACATTATTGGCTGCAGGTCTAGGATCTTATTTCACAGGCAGTGAGCATTTGTGTACATGATTTTCCATTGGCCAGATTTCAGTGTGTTAGTTGTTGGGTGAGGTTTGGCATTTCCCCTGTGCATCGTATGGGGAGACGGACCTTTTTTCTTACCTGGTGATGCAAATGAACTGCAGAAATGCTGAATCCCTGTTTGACCACTAGCTGAGGAGGGAGGGGTGTTCTTCCCATTCAATGTATGGGGTGCTGCACCCCTCTTCCCATTTGCTAGTTTAAATATTCTGCAAAGACGTCAAACTTCTGCCCCAATGCACTGACTCCCTCCTTAATCAGATCCAGTCCATCAAATTTAAAGAACTTTTGCTCCCAGAACTGTTGCCAGTTCCCTACAAATCTGTGTCCTTTTTCCTGGCACCAGCCCTTGAACCACATGTTTAGCTCCCCTATCTCCCCTTTTCTCTTCTTTTAGGGTAGGTCTTTTACTTAGTTAGCTTACACTGCACCTCCTTGGTATAAAAGGTACTGAGGCAGGTGAGGGCCAGTTTCAAGATAAGCTATGCAGCGTGAGCTAGCCTTGCAGTACCATGCATACACACAGCCTACCTCAGCGCCGGCCCTCCTGAAAGGTTCTGGCTTCCGAGGGTCCTCACATCTCCAGCGCAGAACCCTGTTGGTGTGATTCAATGGTGAAGGTGGACCAAAAAGATCAAGAATTATGGTGAGAGCCATCCCAGTGGTGCTGGGGGTTGAGGCACTGGACATCACACCTCATGACACGTTGGCGACCCGGGTTCGGGTACGAGCCTCAGTCGTCTGGGATCAGCAAAGGTGGGAGGCTGGGAGACGTATAGGGTGGCCGCTGAGCTGATCTCCTCTCCTGGGTTGCGATCCAGTCATGACCACTGCAAAGCTGACCCCAGATGGAGGCCTGAGGGTAGTGCAGACAGGAACAGCTAGAATAGGAGGGTGCTGTGAATCACTGGCATGCGGTGTCCCACACGACGCTTGACGCCAAAAGGGGAGGGAGAAAAGTGAAACCTGAGCTGGCAGGCTCCATGATGGCCCCACAGCTCTGAGCCGCCCCCAGAGTCTAGATGTTAGTCTCGGGGAGGAAGGTCGATCCCCTTCTCCCTCGGCTCTGCCACAGGGAACCCGTGGGGGACTTACCGGGTGGATTGGCTGCCGCCTTCTAGGCCAATGCCTACTCCTCAGGAGCTGGTCCGAACTGTTCCTCCACCCACGGAGTCGGTCAAGATCATCTCAGCTCAGCCAAAATTGGCCTCTCCACCAATTATGGTGGAGCCGCCACCAAAGCAGCCTCCTTCAGGGGCTCCTTCTAGAGAGTCTCGGCCCATTCCTAGCCTACCCTGTAGGCTGTCCACACCCTCACACCTGACTGTCCTAGGCGGGTCCAGGGCAACTCTGGTGGCCGGCTGATCTGTCCGGACTCTTCGGAGTCCGAGGGCTCCGACCTACATTCTCGCCCCCTGAATGAGGAATCTGTTGGTAGTCTTTAAACGGAAGAAGGCCCTTCTTCCTTCATGGGCATCTTCCGCCTCATCTCCAAATCCACAGGGATGCCCCTAGAACCCATTCAGAAATGGGCCCGATACCCCCTCACTGATATCCTCAAACAAGGGGATTCACCTATTGAGGCCTTGCCATCGGCCAAGGCCATTATTGGTTTGGCCTTGGAGCTGTGGCAGCACCCTGCCTCCTACCCTGCGCCTTCAGCCCAAATAGCCTGCAAGTATGCGGTGCCCATTGGGTCCCTTTCTGGATTCACAGCGCACTCCTCGGCCAGGGGGCTGGTGACTAAGTCTCTGTTCAGGCGCTCAGGCAATTCCGGAGACACCAATAGATCTCCGGACAAAGAGTCCAAAAAACTGGACCATTCGGCCCAAAAAGTCTATGCCGCTCTTTGCTGGGCCTTTGTCAGACAAGTTGGCCATCATCATGGTGCACTTCTCTCATGCCCTCCTGGGCTCTCTGAATGAGGTTCTTCCTCACCTCCTTGCAGACTTCCAGATCATGGTCAAGCAGGTCTAGGACCAGGGTCAGGCGGTTGTGAAACAGCAGCTCCAGATGGCCTTGGACCTTAGGGACTCCTACGCCCTCTTGGTGGCAGCTGCAGTTGCCATGCACCGCAGGGCTCAGTTGCAGGTATCCACCTTCATGGGGGACACCCAGCACAAGCTGACGGATGTCCCTTTCCTGGGTACAGACCTTTTCGGCCCAGGTGTGGACAGTCACCTCCAATGCATAGAAAAGTCCAACGCCACCTTGTACTCTGTGAGCTCTGCTCAGAAGGAATCCCAGGGTTCCAAAAAGCAGAAGAGAAAGCCTTTTCGCCATTCTGTCCCTGTGGCCAAGCAGCCCCATTTCCAGTCGGGGCAGCATCAGCAGCAGGCTCAACCTTGACACCCTCGGCCCAAGTCTGGGCCCTCAGCATCCCGTAAACACGGAGGATGGGGTTCAAGTGGTCCCCAAGCCGGACCCCCTTCCACCAGGCCTGCCCAGAGAAGGGATGGGTGTGGCCACCCCCATACCTGTCACACCAGCACTGGATCCTCCCAAGGGGGGCTGGCTCTGCCACTTCCTTTCCACCTGGCCAGCTGCTACAATGGACAAGTGGGTTTTAGAATTGGTTGGCCAGGGACTGCCTCTGGAATTCGAGCAGTACCCACCCCGCCAAGCCCACACCCCACGGTAGGAAATGGTGTCTGTACACACTTAGCTCTCCGAGATGACATTGCCCAGCTCCTCAGCAAGGAGGTGGTGGCCAGAGTCACGGACCACCCCCATCTACCCAGGGTTCATTTCTAGGTACTTGCTGATCCCCATTTAGATCTGCACGACCTGAACCAATTCCTCAGGTTCTGCACATTCAGGATGGTAACTCTGTCACGGATCATACCATACCATCTCATGAGCAGAACATGTGATTTTGCTGTCTCGATCTCCAGGACGTGTTCTTTCACGTCCCAATCTGTCCATCTCACCAAAGGTTCCTCTGCTTCTGAGCAGAGGGAGTCCTCTTTGAGTTCCGAGCCAGGCTGCTTGGCCTGTCTTCGGCCCCCCGGGTCTTCACCAAATGCATTGCAGTGGTGGCAGCCCATCTTCTGTCTCGAGGGGTCAGGGTGTACCCCATCTCGATGACTGGCTCATAGCGGGTTCCTCCAGAGAGGAGGTGGAGAGGTCTTGGGATCTGGCCCTCCAGACCTGCATCAATCTTGGTTTCCTGGTCAACAAGACCAAGTCAGAACTTGTACCTTCACAGGTGACCTGCTTCATTGGGGCAGAGCTTGACTCTTGCAAAGTCAGAGCCAGGCTCCCAATGGACAGGGCTGAGGTTCTCTCCTCCTTTGCCCAGTCATTTCTGGTTGGGCACTTGCGCTTTGCCAGGGACTTCCTGCACTTTCTGGGGTACATGACAGCCTGCACCGCCATGGTCCGATGGGCCCAGTGGCATTTGTACCCCCTTCAATGGGACCTGGCCAGCCAGTGGACTCTGTGACATGGTCATTTCGATCAGCTGAAGGTGTGGGATGCTCTCCAGTGGTGGCCTGTCCTAGCACATTTGCAGGAAGGGATCCCCATTTGTCCATCCCAAGCTGATGGTCCTTCTTATGACCAAAGCCTCTCTCATGGGCTGGGGTGCCCACATGGGGAAATCACAGAGTCCATGGGCTCTGGACCCCCAAGGAATCCCGATGTCATATAAACCTGCTGGAGCTCAGAGCAGCCCAACTGGCAATGTCAGCATTCACTCCGCTCCTTCAGGGTCAAGTGGTGCAGGTCCAGACGGACAGTACCATGACCATGTACTCTCTCAACAAGCAGGGCGGCACGCACTCCCAGCCTCTGTGCAGGGAAGCGCACCACATCTGGACCCTCGTGTGCCGACTGGAGGCAGATCTCCTAGCCATCCATGTGGCAGGAGTTTTGAACCAACTGGCGGACGCTCTCATTTGTGTGGGCGAGATGTCCCATGAATGGCCTCTCCATCCAGAGGTAGTACACAACCTGTTCTCCCTCTGGGGCATACCTTAGGTGGATCTGTTCGCCTCCAGGGAGAATGTGAAGCTGAGGTTGTTTCATGCCTGCCCCGGCCCCCTCAGCAGGGCTTGCTGCAGGGGGCTGCCTTCTCAAAGCTGTGGACCCCAGGCTCTTCTATGCCTTCCTCCAATCCCCTTGGTTCCCAAGGTGATCCTCAAGGTCAGGAGGGACAAGGCACAGGTGATCCTGGTAGCCCCAGACTGGTCTCACCAGTTCTGGTATCCAGATTTCCTCAGCCTCAGCTCCAGGCCCCCTAGGAGTCTTCCAGTATGCCCGGACCTGATATTAGTCAGTCAGAGGAAGGTATTCCATCTGGACCTTCAAACTCTGCACCTGACAACCTGGTTCCTGAGTGGCTAGAGTTCTAGGCTTTGGGTCTCTCTGGGGATGTACTCACAGTCGTGGAAGCATCCAGAAAGGAGTCGACCAGGAGGTGCTATGCTTTCAAATGGAAAAGGTTTTCCATTTGGTGTCATTGCAAGGGCTTGGTCCCTTTGTCCTGTCCAGTGGCTAGTATCCTCAACTACCTTTGGTCTCTGTCCAAAAGGAGTCTTCAGTCTACGACCCTTGAGGTGTACCTGGCAGTCATCTCTGCTTACTGGGTGCATGCCGGTCAGCAGACAGTGGCACAGGAGAAGGTGGTCTGGTGCTTCTTTAAAGGCCTAGACCATATTTCCCCTCCGGTGCATGAACCACCACCACCACCACCACTGTGGGATCTACTGCTAGTATTGGCAAAGCTCATGGACAAGCCATTGGAACTGATGCACAGGTGTGAGACGTCACATCTGTCATGGAAGACCACCTTCTTGGTGGCTATCACGTCAGCCAGAAGGACCTGGAAGCTACAGGTGCTCTCTGTTGAGTCTCCTTACCTGGTCTTCCACAGGGACAAGATTGTCTTGTGCCCCCACCCGAAATTCCTTCCGAAGGTAGTGTTGGAGTTTCACCTTAACCAGGTATTGACTCTGCAAGTGTATTACCCCAGTTACACCTCAAAGGTCGAGTACAGGCTCCATACTTTGGACCTGAGATGAGCACTGTCTCATTATAAGGAACGGATGGCTGAAGTTCGGGGAGAGGTTCACCAGCTGTTTGTTACATACGCTGACGCGCACCTGGCAGACCAGCAGCTAAGCGGATGATTGGCAGATGGATTACATCATGCATTGATCTCTGCTATAGGTTGGCGGGCAAGGAGCCTCCCATGGGGATAAGAGCTCCTGCCACCCACCATACTGCTGCATCGGTGGCTACTTCTGGGGACATCCCTATCCAGGAAATGTGCAGGGGCTGCTACCTGGAAGTCAGCAAACACCTTCATCACCCACTACCACATTGACCTAGAGTCACGCCAAGATGCTGGTTTTGGGGCTTCAGTTCTCCAATCTCTGCTCCCCAAGTAAGTATTGAGGGGGTGTGCACCTTGCCTCCCTCCTCCCAGAGAACTGCTAGGAGTCTGCCAACAAGTGTAGATAGCACAACTTATCCACGATCCTAGAAAAACAGGTTACTCACCTGTAACAGTAGTTCTAGGAGTGGTATATGTTGTTCATCCATCCACACGGACCCACCTGACCTCCCTGGCTTCAACGCACAACCTAAACTTCCAGCGGGCAAGATCTGACATCAAGGGGCGGAGCCGAGGCATATACCACCTGGGTGGGTGGGAGGAGCCAGCTTTTAGACATTCCTGCAAGAATCTTAAAGGAAAAGGACATGCCAACAAGTGTGGATGAACAACATATACCACTCCTAGAACTACTGTTACTGGTGAGTAACCTGTTTTTTCTGCCCCATTCCCTCCATCCCCCCATTGTGCTTAGCGTTACTCGCTCCCTGTACTCAAGAATGAGCAGTTTAAAAAGATGCAAGTCTGCTGCCTCTCTGTTCCCTGCTCTGTGAATTGATGGCAGCTCTGTAATGAAAATGTAAGGTTTATTAAAAGCTTGCCCCTGCAGCGAGCAGGGTGAGCACATGCATGGCGCGCAGAGACGCACGCAGAGACACACACGTCATGCGTGTCTGCCGTGTCCGCTGGGACAGCAGGAACCAGGGCCCCGAAACTGTAAGTAAACGAATAATTATTGCTGTAGTACACATCATATAACCTGGTGTTTTGCCTGACGTGTTAACATGGAGGCTCCAAACAACTATTGCCAATCATGTGCTATGTATGCCACTGGTCCCCAGACTACCAACTTTGTATGTAATAAATGCTTAATGGTAGAAACCCTCCAAGAAGAAATTGACCATTTACTGGCTTCCACAACAGTTGGTCCTGAGATTGAAGCACTGGAGGACTATATTGACTCCATGCTGGGTCAGTCTTGATCTTTAATTCCCCCATCTGCTGACGAGACAGCAACTGTTATAAGTACTAATGTCATTACCTCCTCTACTTCTGCTGTATTTCAAGAGGATTCCGACAGTTGGACAATGGTACCAGCGGGTAAATCACAACGTAAGGGGGACAAATTGGATGCAATGTTTCACCCCTACCCTTATTCACTAAGTACGATGCCCTTAAGCAGGACATAAATGTTCCATCCCATGATGTCACTATCAATACCTCCTGCGGTGACCCCCTAGTCAGTTGCCCAACCCGCAGGAGAGAGAACAACTGTACTGTGTTCCCCACACCCAAACAAAATAAACCCCGAACAAAAGACCAAAATCACGATTCAGTGATTTTACCATCAACTTCTAGCAATATGGATTCTTACCCATTAACTAAACAAATTTCTGTTCTTGGTGACTCAATTATTAAACACCTGGATCGCCCAATATGTAACGTGGACAAATTCAACTGTACCTGCTCTAGTTTGCGGGGTGCTCGTGTATCCAACATCACTACTACTGTAAAAAACATATTGAAAGGAGCTGGTGAAAATCAATTATTCATAGTACATGCAGGTACAAATGATATAAATAGAGGAAGTATTGACAAACTTAAACAGGATATTATAGCTCTCAATAATGTACTAGCGGAAAAAAATAGCATAGCATGCTTCTCACAGATTCTACCCGTACCGAGAGCACCTGATATTATTAATACAAGAATTAAGGCCTTTAATGACTGGCTCAGACGATGGTGTCTCTGACAGAACATTCTCTGTCTCGCATGTTGGGAAACCTTCTATCTAAAAGACTCACTGTACTGCTGGGATGGACTCCACCTCAGTCGTAGGGGTAGCTCACTCCTGGGTAAAAACTTTACAACAGCCATTAACAAACTTTTAAACTAATACCCGGGGGTGAGATCAGTGACAAAAGATCCTGTTCTCTAAAAAGACCTACTACGGACACCTCTGAGTGTGAGGTACTCAGTCTAAATGCCAGATCTTTAAACCAGGTTAAAATAGCTGAACTAGAAGGTATGTGTCAACTGAATAAATACGGACTCATCTCTATCACAGAAACTTGGTGGGATCCTGATACTTCTTGGATCCAGCACATCCCAGGGTATAAACTATATCATAAGGACCGCCAGGGACAAATGGGGGGGTATGTCTCTATGTTAGAGACGACAAATCTTCATTTCAAATCCCCACAACGAGTGATATTGAATCAATCTGGGTTAACATCCAGCTCAAGGGTTACCCACAACTGATGGTAGGGACATGCTACAGGCCCCCGACATCTAATAAAGAATATTCTTCATGCCTAAATAATGAAATCTTAGATATGGCCTCTAAAGGAAAAATCCTTGTACTGGAGACTTTAACCTGCCTACTATAAATTGGTATTCTTTAACTGGCACGTGAGGTCGAGAAAGACTTAATCACACTCATGGTTGATATGGGCCTTGAACAAATCGTTACAGAACCAACACGAGGTGACAATATACTGGACTTGGTTATTACAAATATAGGGAATCTAATATCCAAAGTTAATATTGGTGCCCCACTAGGATCAAGTGATCACTACACGATTTCCATTACACTGTCATTTTGTCAACACATCACCAACTGTACTGAATTAAAAAATTTTAAAAAAGCTCATTTCAATGCTATTAATAATCAATTAAACTCAATTTCTTGGGATACAGTACTATCCTCCCTTTCCATGGAAGAATTCTGGGACTTTTTCAAATCTACCATTTATAACTCAGAAAAATTATATGTTCCTATAACAAAAAGATATAATAAAAAGGGGAAAATACCCCTGTGGTTTAACAATACTGTCAAAGCCTTAATTAAAAACAAGCAGAGGCTATTTACACGAGTTAAAAACAGCAAGGGAGACACCAAAAAATTATTGTTCGCTCAATACAGGGAAACTCTAAAATCACTAAAACAAGCCATTCTGCAATCTAAAAAAAAACTTGAGTTTCATCTGGCCCATACCAAAACAACTATAAATCACTATTTTCCTACCTTAACAATAAAAATAAATAATAGACACATGGGGCCCTTATGTATACATGACACAATTATATCTACAGACAGAGATATGGCAGACACATTTAACAAGCAATTCTGCTCAGTATTTACCAAGAAAGAGGTTCCTAAGCACTTCAAACATACAAACAATGTTACCCCCTCTTACATCATCACCGAGGATGATACACTAAAAGCAATTGTATCCCTAAAACCCAATTCCAGTCCAGGCCCTGATAGCATCAGCCCCGATTTCTGATAGAGACAGCCTGCTATTGCTAAACCACTTTCAATTATATTCAACAAATCCTTATATGAGAATTATCCTCAGGACTGGACAATGGCCACTGTGGTCCCAATCTTTAAGAAGGGTAATCATTCCAGACCAGAAAATTATCGTCCGATAAGTCTGACTTCCGTTATGAGCAAGATCATGGAGAAAGTTATTAAGAAACTACTAGAGTACGAGTCTATTGGGGGTAACTTGACTGACACTAGACAACATGGCTTTAGACAGGGATACTCCTGTACTACTAACTTGGTTTCCTTCTATAATCATGTCAGTACGGCATTGGATGATGGCATCCCTGTGGATGTGATACTTCTCGACTACAGTAGAGCATTCGACAAAGTCCCTCATGACATCCTACTCGACAAAATGAATGATATGGTTTTTTTTTACTACATAATTAACTGGGTCTCAGGTTGGTTGAATGGAAGATATCAGCAGGTCAGAATTAATGGCACACTTTCCCACTCACTGAGTGTGACCAGCAGGGTCCTACAGGGGTCCGTGTTGGGACCCACCCTGTTTAACATCTTTATTAGTGATCTGCAGGCTAGCCCCAAAATTGTTCTCTCAAAATTCGCTGATGATACCAAGCTATGTGGCTCTGTTCTTACATCGATAAACAGAGATTCCATGAGGAACAACTTAAAATCCATCAAAGAATGGGCAGTTTTAAACAAAATGACACTCAACTCAGACAAGTGTCATGTTGTACACTTTGGCAAGAACAACCCTAGGCAGACTTATTTTCTGAACAGTGTTGCCCTTCATGTGTCACCATCAAAACGAGATCTCGGGGTAATCATTAACAATAAATTATCATCTAGTGATCATTGCAGGATGATAGCTAGGAAATCTAACGCGTTGCTCACTCGGATCCAACGTTCGTTTGTGTCTAGGACACAGGAATGCATAATCCCCTTGTACAGGGTTTATGTCAGGACTATGGATCCCCCTGCTGGAGTCCCTACTTGGGGCAGGACGTTGACAGTATTGAGAGGGTGCAGAGAAGAGCCGCAAAAATGGTCCCTTATTTATCCAAACTTTACGAGGAAAGATTAAGAGTTACAGGGTTACACTCACTATGCACAAGATGTACCAGAGGTGACTTTCTCCTGTTGTACAGAATCCAGAATTCTCAGGCGTTAATGCACCACTGTGGCTTACATTTCTCTACCAGTTGGACTTCCCCACGGTATCATAACAACCAGATATTTGTATCTAAAGCTAAAACAACAAAAAGGTTAAACTACTTTACATTAAGAACCCCCAAATTGTGGAATCTCCTCCCACAATACTTAGTGGACAGTAGCTCTAATATAGTCTTCAAAAAAGGGCTGGATTGCTGGCTCGAGTTTAACAACTTCAGGGTATAATTATCCCACCAGTGTGGTGGGGGACAATCTCGATGGTCAGTAGCCTTCTTTTGTCCTTTGAAACCAAGTAAACCAAGTAAGCACTTTTTGGGTAGCAAATGGCACTCTTTTCTGTCTTGTTTAATGTAACAGGCACAACTCATTCAAGTCCACTCTGCTTGGCTCCGCTGGCCCACTGCTGTTGCCATGTTCAGGTGCCATTTTCAGTTGCATCTCTTAGTTTTGGTATCCTGGCCCCCACAAACTGTAGAAATGAGGCTGGGAAGGACAGGACCAGTCGTTCTCATTTGGAGCAGCAGGCGCATTTTAACATGGAGTTCTCCAACTCTATAATTAGCCGGAGTTTGGTGAGTTACTGTCCTGGCCCAGTGTGCTGCATAAATGGGGCCTGGGATCTTAGGAGCTGCAGTTTCACTTGCTGCTGAAACCGAATCAGTAGTCTGACTGCCACACCCTTCCCCCCCCACACACACAGAGTCAGTATGGCAGATAGGCTGCTCTCTCAGCAATGTAAGCCATTTCCATTCATTTTTTATTTCGAAGTCCTGCACTCTCACAGGAATGGCCCATTCGTGACCCTGGTTTTGGCCCCAGCTTCAGTTGGCACTGTCATACCCACCCATGGAGAAGAGCTGTGGCCATTAGTTACAGTTACAGTGAGACTGCATGTTGGGACCCCTGTTGCCGCTAGGTAAACTTTAATTTTAAAGATGAAATGAGCAATTGGTGATTTGTATGCGGTTTGGGAACTTTTGTAAGTGGAGCTAGTTGCACGTTTTTAAACACAAGCAGGTATTATACGTAGTTATTCATTAAAACCATTTGTGGCACACTATGATTACCAGGTGCTTAGTGGGTGAACAAGCGAGAACAATGTTTTTTCTGTCAATGGCCAAAGAGCTCTCTTTTGGTCTGAAGGGTGTAAACAGTTTTATTAAGTAGTAGGGAAATGTTCTTTAAGCCGTTGTCCTGCAGGCAGGGTAGTTTTTGGGGTAAAAGCTTCCTTTTAGTGTACTAGTAATTACTTGGAAATATCGCGGTAGTAATGGCAAGTATTTTCAGTCTGGTGGCTGCTGACCTTTTTTGCGGCTTAGTGATATTGTTCAGCAAGGCGTTTGTTTCAGGGGGATAAAAATGAGATTTAGCAGCTGCCGTGCATTTCGAGAGAAGAATCATCCTTGGCATTTATATAGCGCTTTTCATACACACTGTATCCCAAAGCGCTTTACAAGCAATGCTAGACTGGTAGTGAAGTGTCTGAATGTGTAGTGGCAGCCATATTGCACATCAACACCCACACACAGCCTGGATAATTGCATGAACCTTTTTTTATGGGAAGGGGAATGTTGGCCAGGACACCGGGAATGTCCCCTACTCTTTGCGAAGAATGCCCTGGGTTCTTTTACTTCCACCTGGACACCCACCAGGACAGCACCAGGATGGGTAGAAGGGACCTTGGTTTAACATCTCATTCGAAGGACAGCACACCTCAGCAATACAGCACCCCTCAATACTGCACTAGGGTGCTGGCGTTTCTTTTTTGGTACGAGTCCAGTCCTGGTGTGGGATGAGAACCCATGACCTTCTGATCCAGAGGTGGATGTGCTACCAACTGAGCCACGCTGACACCTGAGATCTAATCTACTGTTAGCTGATGCCTCTCAGCCAATGAAATTTCTAGATATTTTCTTGTCATTTTATAAAACAAGTTAATGAATTTAAACAAAATTCCCAGAAAGCAATCTGAAGACACATCCAGCCACAATGGTATGAGGCTCCACTACATCATATACTTTTTTTTTACCAAAACTGTTTTTCTGACATACTAAGCTGCTTCCTTAGTGTATTTTAAATTTTCTTAGATATTTTTAAAGCAACCTGTATATCTAATTTTGTAATTAAAGACACAGGACATTAAAGATTGCTGCCACTTGCGGTTTTTAAAAATCTCTTCTATTGTGGTTATCTGTTGAATGTGCATACTTGATTCATGCTGTTGATGTAGTAAGATTGTGCTGCCACATGTTTCTTATAGTAAACAGCACTACACCAAGACACTGTATTTCATCAGTTAGAAGCTGCTCTCATAGCTGCAGCAAAAAAATGAAATTGCTAAATAGAAGCTGCCCCCCAATTATAAACCATGGCTACCAACTGAGGGCAGCTACTAATCAGTGAAACTGTATCCTGCTGATGGCCTTGACACTATGTATCCCTTGCTAGATCGAGCAAGTGACAGTCGAGGTGGCATGCTCCAATTTCAGATTACCAGCACCGGCTAGTGTTTGATGCTGATCTTATCTGTGTTAATCTTCACCATTCATCACCTTTGGGTACTTGGCAGTAGGTCGTGACCCCGTGGGAGTTTTTTATTTTTATGGATGGGCAGAGTCGATGCACCATTGGCGCCGCCCATGAGGCCGACACACAGCATGGCATTCGCAGTTTGGCCCATTAGGTGTTGTCGATTCTGCCCACCTGCCAGTTCTTCATCTCCCGCCATCGAGGTCACCTCATGGGAAGCTTAGAGAGAATCTCTTCTGAGAGGCCTACCTTTGAATCCTTCGTGTCACAGTCAGATTTTATCTTCGACTATGTGTCGAAGTCCATTGGCTCAGAGTATCCTGCCAGTTCTGTTTGCCCTACTTGACGTCACCTGGTAAGACTGTTCCTTATTTTATTTTGCGACGTCTGGTCTTGTTTGGTGTTCTTTTTCTGTAAGTCATGTCTCGGTCAGGGGGCGAAAAAACTTTGAAGACAGGACGGCCCCACATGCGTCGATGCTCGTGCGGCCGCCGTAAGTTCTCCATCACTGACCAGCATGACCGTTGCCTCACGTGTCCTGACCCACTACACAACATGGATTTGTGCGACGCCTACTTCTCCATGGACCACCGTGTCATCGAGCAACGCGCGTGGAAAGTGGGACAAGCTCGCCGACTTTCAAGGGATGGGCGTGCACTGGTTGGGCCAAGCCACGTTCTCTCAGCCTTTCCTCCAGGTCCCCTCCCGGTTATATATGGACCACGTAGGAGGGGGCCTCTGCCTCTTTAGCCTATCCATGGCAGAGGCCCCTTCATGAGTGCAGGATGCCCAGTCTGCCCCGGGGACAGACAGGAGGCACTGCCTTGGCGGTCGCCCCTTCGGGGGGGAAAGGCTCCCCTGGTGTCATACCCACGGCTCAGAAGGCCTGGGTTGGTGCCATCCTTGACGCAGGCCATAACTTGTCTTCTGCCTAATAGGCCGACCCTGACTGCTCCAGAACCGAAGCCACCTGTTCCTCTGCCCGTAGGGCCGGCCCTTCTCCCAGTTTGGCCTATTCTGGTCTCTCCACTGATTCTAGTGGAGCCACCACCTAAACAGCCTGAGGGAGGGGCGCCCTTGAAAGAGACGATAACAGTCACCTCGGACTGTCCTCGGCACATTGAGGGTGACTTAGGCGGTAGACTGCTCTACTATGACTCCTAGGACTCTGATGTCACTGGCTTGCACACACATCCCGGGGATGATGAGTCGACGGTCAGTGCAGGGTTAGAGGAAGGCCCTTCCTCCTTCCAGGGCATTCTCCGCCTCCTCTCTGACTCCACTGGAATGCCCCTGGAGTCCATCCAGAAAAAGGCGGCGTACCATCTCACTGACATCCTCAAGAGAGGGGATACCTCAACAGAGGCCTTTCCAGTGGCCGAGGCCATCATTGGCCTGGATCTTGAACTTTGGCAGCGTCCTGTCTCCTGCCCAGCACCATCTGCCTGCATGGCCCGCAAGTACACGGTGCCCATGGGGTCCCTTGCGGGGTTCACTGAACACCTTTCGACCGAGAGCCTGGTGACCTCCTTGGTGTTCAGGCATAATGGTAGTTTGGTCAACACTGACCATCCCCGGACAAGGAGTCCAAAAATATGGACCACTCTGCCTGCAAGATCTACGCTGCCTCTTCTCTGGGCCTTCGTCAGGCCAGTTCGGCTGTTACTATGCACACTTCTCCCCTGCCCTCCTGGGGTCATTGGACGAGGTCCTCCCTCATCTCCCATCAGACATGCAGACTACAGTCAAACAGGTCCATGACCAGGGTCATGCTATCGCAAAACAGCAGCTCCAGACAGCCTTGGATATAGGAGATTCTTGTGCCCGCTCATTGGCAGCCGCAGTGGCCTCTCGCCGCAGGGCTTGGCTGAGGCGTTCCTCCTTCCCGGCGGATACTCAGCATAAGCTTGCTGATGTGCCCTTCCTGGGGACCGACTTGTTTGGTCCAGGAGTGGCTGGTCACCTTTAGCGTATAGAGCAGTCCAGTGCCACCTTGGACGCTACTTCTGCCAAGGGTTCTTTGAACAAGAACCAGCAGAAGAGAAAGAAGAAGCCATTTTGGCACTTTTCCCCTGCGGTCAAGCAGCCCTCCTATCAAAGAGGTCAGCAAGCATAGCAGCAGCAGGCTCAAGCTTGGCACCTGCGGCCCAAGCAGGGTCCTCAACAGCCCTGTAAAGGAGGCCGAGTCGCAGGTCCTGCCTCCTCCTCCTCCTCCTCTTCCAAGACAGCTCAGTGACGGGTTGGGGTTGCCACCCGTACACCTATCACACCAGCTCTGGATCCTCCCATGGGGGGTCGGCTCCGTCACTTCCTTTCCACCTGGTCCGCTGTCATTTCAGACAGTTGGATCCTCGAAGTGGCCAGTCAGGGACTGCCTCTGTAATTCGAGCAGTAGCCTCCCAGCTGAGCCCACGCCCCTTGGGAGGAAAGGATCTCTGCATGCACCCAGTCAGCTCTTCAAGATGATGTGGCTCAGCTCTTCCGCAAGGAGGCAGTAGCCCCAGTGCCAGATCCTCCAACAGACCCAGGCTTTTTTCCCGGTACTTCCTGGTGCCCAAGTGGATGGGGGGGTTGGTGCCCCATCCTAGATCTCCATGACCAAATCAATATCTCTGGTCCCGCACCTTTCAGATGGTCACTCTGAACTAGATCATACCATCCCTGGAGCACAACATGTGGTTCTGTTCACTGTATCTACAGGACGCGTTCTTTCATGTCCCAATCCGTCTGTCCCATCAGCGGTTCCTCCGCTTCAGGGTCAAAAGGACCCTGTACAAGTTCCGAGCCATGCCGTTTGGCCTGTCATCGGCCCCTTGGGTCTTCACCAAATGCATTGCAGTAGTGGTGGCCCACCTTCAGTGTCAAGAAGTCAGAATCTACCCTTATCTCAACGACTGGCTCTTGGCAGGTTCCTCCCTTCAGGAGGTGAAGAGGTCCATGGATCTGACCCTCCAAACCTGCTGCCGACTCGGCCTCCTGATCATCGAGGCCAAGTCGGAACTCGTGCCTTCTCAGGTGATGGGCTTCATCGAGGCAGAGCTCGACTCTTGTCAAGCCAGTGCTCAGCTCCCGGTGCACAGGGCGGAGGTTCTCTCCTCCTTTGCCCGATCATTTCTGGTTGGGCACTTGCGCCCTGCCTGGGACTTTCTGCACCTTCTGGGTTACATGGTGTCGTGCATCTCAGTGGTCCGTTGGGCCTGGTGGCACATGCACCCCATCCAATGGGAGCTGGCCACCCAGTGGACACAGCAATATGGTCACTTCGACCAGCTGATCACTGTAACCCAGAAGATGTAGGACACTCTCCAATGGTGGACCACCCCAGACCGGTAGCAGGAAGGGATCCCATTTGTCCGCCCCAAGTCAACAGTCATCCTGACGACCGATGCCTCTCTCATGGGCTGGGGAGCCCATATGGGGGACAACATGGCCTATGGGTTCTGGACCCCCGAGGAGTCCCAATGCCACATCAACCTGTTGGAGCTCAGAGCAGTCAGACTGGCATTGTCAGCTTTCGCTCCTCGGCGCCAGGGTCAAGTGGTTCAAGACCAGACGGACAATACCATGACCATGTACCACCTCAACAAACAGGGCTGCATGCACGCCCATCTGCTGTGCAAGGAGGCACTCCGTATCTGGACCCTCGTAAGCCGGCTGGAGGCGGATCTCCTAGCCATCCATGTGGTAGGCGTCACGAACCAGCTGGCGGATGCTCTCTGCTGCATAGGCCAGACATTCCACGAGTGGTCTCTCCATCCAAAGGTAGCTTACAGTCTGTCCTCCCATTGGGGCAAACCAATGGTGGACCTGTTTGCCTCCAGGGAGAACACCAAGCTGAGGCTGTATCATGCCCGCCCCCTCAGCAGGGCTCACTGCAGGGGATGCCTTCTCGAGGCCGTGAACCCCAGGCCAACTCTACGCCTTCCTTCCATTTCCCTTGATTTACAAGGTGTTACTCAAGGTGAGGAGGGACAAGGCGAAGGTGATCCTGGTAGCCCTAGATTGGCCGCGCCAGTTCTGGTACCCAGATCTCCTCAGCCTCAGCTGCAGGCCCCCGAAAGCGGCTTTATACACGCCCGGACCTGATATCTCTGAACCAGGAGAAGGTATTCCATCCGGACCTTCAATCCCTGCACCTCACAGCCTGGTACCTGAGCAGCTAGAGTTCCAGGCTCTGGGTCTTTCCGAAGATGTCTACACCATGGTGGAGGCATCCAGAAAGGAATCGACCAGGAAATGTTATGCCTTCAAAATGGAAACATTTTTCTATTTGGTGTCAGAATAAGGGTCTGGACCCCTTATCCTGTTCTGTGGCTAACATTATCGACTACCTTTGGTCTCTCTCCAAAGGGGGGTCTATGGTCGTTGACCCTTAGGGTGCACCTGGCAGCCATTCCTGCTTACTGGGCACGGGCCCGTCAGCCAACATTGGTGCAGGAGACAGTGGTCAGGCACTTTTTCAAAGGCCTGGATCACATATCCCCTCCAGTGCATGAACCTCTACCTCTGTGGGATCTGTTGCTGGTTGTGGCAAAGCTCATGGGCAAGCCATTCGAACCCATGCACAAATGTGAGCTTTCACACTTGTGGAAGACAGCCTTCCTGGTGGCTATCACATCTGCCAGAAGGACAGAGGAGCTCCAGGTGCTTTCGGTGGACTCCCCTCATCTGGTCTTTCACAGGGACAAAGTTGTCCTGCAACCCCACCCGAAATTCCTTTCGATGGTGGTTTCAGAGTTTCACCTTAACCAGGTGTTGACTCTTCCAGTTTACTACCCTAATTACACCTCAGATGCCGAGTACAGGCTCCATACCTTGGACCTGAGACATGCTCTCTCCTACTATAAGGAGAGGATGGCGGAAATTCATGGAGAGGTTCGCCAGCAGTTTGTCACCTACGCTGAAGCTGCTTCTGGCAGACCTGCAGCCAAACGGACCATAGCAAGATGGATTACATCATGCATAGGTCTGTGCTATGAGTTGGCAGGCAAGGATCCTCCCAGAGGGATAAGAGCTCATTCTACCCGCCATACTGCTGCATCGGTGGCTGCTTCCAGGGACATCCCTATCCAGGAAATCTGCCAGGCTGCTACCTGGAAGTCAGCAAATACCTTTATTACCCATTACCACATTGACCTTGAGTCACGTCGGGATGCTGGTTTTGGGGCCTTGGCTCTCCAGTCTTTATTTCCTAAGTAGGGAGTATGCGCATTGTCTCCCTCCTCCTGGAGAACTGCTTCCAAGAAGTGTGGATGAACAACATATCCATGTTCCTAGAAGAACAGGTTACTTACCTGTAACAGTAGTTCTAGGAATGGTATATGTTGTTCATCCACACATACCCACCCGACCTCTCCGGCTTCGGGCGTACAACCTTGCTTCCAGTGGGCTTAGGTCTGGCGTCATGGGGTAGGGCCGAGGTATATACCACCCGGGTGGGTGGAAGGAGCCAGCTTGAAGTCTTCCAGCAAGATTTAAAGTGGAAGGAGACATGCCAAGAAGTGTGGGTGAACAACATATACCACTCCTAGAACTACTGTTACAGGTGAGTAACCTGTTCTTAGAGCACCTGCTAGATCTGTCAAATGCAGGCCTGCAATACTCAATGGTGAAAGTACACCTCTGTGCGATTTCAGCTTACCATGAGCCTATCCACAATATGTCAGTGGCTCTGCTGCTCTCGGTCAAGAGGTTCCTTAAAGGTATCCTCCACACTAGGCCACAAGTCAGGAATCTGGTAGCCACTTGGGATACGAACCTTGTGCTAGACATGCTCACCCATAAACCTTTCGAGCCTCTAGCAACCTGCGAGTTGAAGTTCCTGACCTGGAAGGCTGCCTTCCTTGTAGCCATTACTTCTGCTTGCAGGGTGTCTGAAATGCATTCCCTGGTCACAGACCCACCGTATACAGTATTTTACAAGGACAAGGTGGTTCTCAGAACTCACCCTAAATTTCTTTCAAAAGTAGTCTCGGAATTCCATCTCAACCAGCCCTTGGTCCTTCCGACCTACTTTGTGAACTTTCAGAATGCAGGGGAATGTACCCTACATTCTCTGGACGTGAAGAGGGTTTTGTGGTTCTACATCAACAGAATGGAGGAGATTTGCAAATCCAAGCAGCTCTTTGTCTCACTCAGCATGGACCGGTTGTGTCTACCTGTTGCCATCCGGTGCATTTCAGCATGGCTGGTAGCATGTCTCCACCCTTGCTATTCGATGGCGCAGGTCAAGCTGGAAGGCAGGATGTACACTCACTGTACCAGAGCAGTCACGGCATCTCTGGCAGAAATTCGGAATGTGCCATTATAGACATCTGCAGTGCGGCCACTTGGAGCTCTGTGCACACCTTTGTGGAGCACTACGCCTTGGATGTCCATGCCAGACAGCATCCGTCCTTTGGCAGGACAATCTTTAATGGACTTCTGTCCTGAGTGAGCTCTTTTCTCTCCTGCCGCCCTTCTCGGTGGATTATTTTGGCTCGGTACTCTCCCACTAGTGTGAATGAGTGGTGGAGATTTTATGTCCAGGAAGATATGTAAATTACGCACCTACTGTATTTCTTTATCTTCTTGGACGAAGTCTCCACCACTCATTCACACTCCCACCCACCATCCCCCAAGCTCACTTATTTCGTTTTTGGTCTTCACTCCCTCGTTGACTGGGCTGTGAAGA
The DNA here is from genome assembly GCA_016271365.2 of Neoceratodus forsteri. NCBI lineage: Eukaryota > Metazoa > Chordata > Ceratodontiformes > Ceratodontidae > Neoceratodus > Neoceratodus forsteri. The sequence continues at coordinate 1,124,269,058 of CM028129.1, read as the reverse complement.
CACTGTTGACTTGACCCTTCTTACACAGGCCATGCAGACTATCTTATGTCCGACATGGGTAGGTTAGTTTACGCTGCACCTCCTCAGTAAAAAAGGTACTGAGGCAGTTGGAGGGTTGATGCCAAGATAGTTTATACAGCGCGAACCAGCCTCATGGTGCAACTCATATGCAGTCCTACCTCAGCGCCAGCCCTCTAGAAGATGTTTGGCTCCCGCTGGGTCCTAGCACCTACGGTGTAGTCCCACTAGTGTGAATGAGTGGTGGAGACTTCATCCAAGAAGATCAAGAATTACGGTAGGTATGTAATTTACATTTTCTGTATATCTGATCCATGGCTTTTTTATGCGTTTTGAAGTTTTACTCATAACTTTGTTATTTTTCAGATTTTGGCACCATATTTTCAACATGGGCTTTTTTTTTCACCCCACCTCATTAACAAGATAGGTGTACTTTTAGATCACCTTCAAAACATATTTTTTAAGTCATATCGCAAAATCATCTTTCATATAGGATTTAAAATATTTGACCTGTCTTGATCGTACAATGGGGTAATTAAAAGACTATGATGAAAATTTGAGGTCAGAATTTCAGAAAAAGTTATGAAGAAACATTAAAATATGTTTGTTTACTTATAACTGTGGTATTTTTTGAGCTTTTAACCCCAAATTTTCAATATAGCCTTTTGTTTACCCCTGCCCCCAAATGGACATGACAGGTTGCTTCAAATCCTGCACCAAATATGGTTTCACGGTTATACAGCAAAATTACGTTTTGGGCCAGATTTAATAAATGGCACTTGTCATGTTCTTAAGGTGGGGTACCCTACTGAAAAAATTTAGCTTGCTTAGTACCTGTTTTCCATTGCTTTATGCCAGGAATAGGAAACAGGTTTAAAGTGTCTCAGAGGGTTTCTGAAATACTCTTGGCTGCGCATAAACCTTCCACCAGGAAGACATACACAGCCAGGTGGAAACGATTTTCCAAGTGGTATTCTAAACTCCTGTGGATCCTTTCAAGTGTCCACATGAAGAGCTTTTGGAGTATTTATTGGACTTTATTATGCTGGCCTGCTGTATTCTACAGTTAAGGTCAACTTGTGTGCTATGTCAGCATACCAAGAACCTGTTGATGCTCACTGATTGGCACAACTGCCACTACTCGAGATTCCTCAGGGATATCCTGCACACCAGCCGGTTGGCTCCCTGGGATCGTAATCTTGTGCTGGATATGCTCACTCTCAAGCCCTTTGAGCCTATTGTGACTTGTGATGTGAAATATCTGAAAAGGAGCATTTCTGGTGACCATCACCTCTGCGCATAGTGTCTGAAAACCATACTTTGGTCTCAGATCCTCAGTATACTACTTTCCATTAAGACAAGGTAGCGCTCCATACACACCAAAAGTTTCTACCCACAGTGGTACTGGTTTCATTTGAATCAAGCCGTGATTCTACCTACCTACTTTGCCAACTTCCAGAATGAGGATGAAAGGACTATCCACTCACTAGATGTAAAGAGGGTGTTTAGAGTTTACCTAGACTGGACTTTCGATTACAGACAGGCACAGCAACTCTGTCTCTTTCAGCCCCAATTGGAAGGACATCCTGCCATAATCAGGTGTATTTCAGCCTGAATTTTGCATTGCCTTCACCATGTCTGTATCATGGCAAAGGTAAAACTAGAGGGCAAGGTGCATGCCCACTACACCAGAGTGGTAGCCACTTCTGTGGCAGAAAATACACTTTGTACCAATTGCAGAGATATGCAGGGTTGCAACTTGGAGCACTGTGCATACCTTTACCAAGCACTATGTTCTGGATGCCCATGCTAGGTAGCACACCACCTTTGGCAAGACAATTCTAAATGAAGTGAGCCCTGAGCTCCAGCCTCACTAGTCTGGGGGGACTTTCTCTAAGCTTGGTACTCTGATACATTAGTGGGAATCTGTGGGGAAGATTGCTTCTTGGAAGATATGAAAGTTACGTATTTACCATAACTGCTGATCATCATGAATTTCTTCTCCATAGATTACCATGACTGCCCACCATTCATCTGACTTACTCCAGTATTGTTCTGAACTTCCAGGAATCAATCTTTCTAGGGACATGGATATGTTGTTCATACACATTGTCTGGCAGGTATCCTTGCCGCTTTAAATCTTGCCAGAAGGTCTTCAAGCTGGCTCCTCCCAACCACCCGGGTGATAAAACTCTCGGCTCCGCCCCATGAAGCCAGATCTTCCTTACCGCTTGGAAGCTCAGGTTCCCTCCTTAACGCTCTGCATATAAGACTGGTTCCTAATTCTTCGGTTTTCTGAATTTAAAAGTTTTTTGCATTATAGACTTCGGTCTTCTATCCCTCGCGGCTGCGATGGACAAATCGACTCCCCCGGTTTTCGGAGATGCCCTTGCGGGCAGAAGATGTCTCGGACGGATCCGCACTCCACGTGTGTCTACTGTTTAGGCCTTGAGCACAACCCGCAGGCTTGCGACCTGTGCTCTTCCTTCTCAGCCCACGCGCCGGTTAAGACCGGCGTTTGTTTACAACTGTAGTTTCTGAGAAACGCTTTTCCTCCAGTGAAGTCAAAAGAGGCCCGGCCGAAGCTCAAGGGCGCAGGATCTACGGATCAGCTAGAGCAGGATGATCCTCGAAGAGGAGGCGGCAAGTGGCCGCATCTTCCCCACCGCGGCATTTATCCCGCCTCCCTGGGTTCCTCTTACACAGCTTCCTTTAAGGAGTTTTGTCTGTCCCTTCCACTAGAGGAGAGGGACCAATGTCTGCTGGACCTTCTCGGTCCAAGAAGAAAGACAAGGGTAAGTCCCTCCGCCGACGCTCTTGGGAGCGGGAAGAGTCCCTCTCCCAGTTGTCAGCCATCAACCCGGTCGATCGCTCGCTTCGCCACTGGTCCCACGGTGTCCCCGCCAGGTCAGTTGACCGAGACTCCATCGACACAGTCGAGATCTTTCTCGACCCGTCTGGACGGTTGTCGATCGCGATGCCGAAACCTCTCTCACTGGTTCCCCGTGGAGTTGAGGATCCCACCGGCTTGCCAGTGCCTCCGGTTCGGAGCCTCGGGTGAACCCTCCGAGCCAAGGGAGGAGCGGTTCCACCCATCCCGGAAAGGCCGAGGTTCTCGGCCCATCTCAGATTTCTTCATGTCCAGCCGATCCCGTGGCCATAGGCGGTCTCGGTCTCAGCACCATGGGCGGGCGCCGCCACTTGTCCTCGGCCTCCTCCTCGGATGAGGGGAGGCTTCGACGTCAGTTACGTCGATGATACGAGGACCTCATGTGGCAACAGCTCCTTCTGACCGGGAACAAGCCGCCGCCGCCTTCCCCGGCCATTAAGTGGCTGTCACCGGAGCAGCCGAAACAACCCCTCGTCTTACCCGAGGAGCCTGTTCCCAGGCCGGTTGTTAGGCCAAAACCAGCTGCTCCACCGATTTCGGTGGAACCTCCGCCTCCACAGCCGCTGTTTGGGGCTCCGACCAAGAACTCTCGGTCGGGTTTGTGGTCTGCCCCATAGGCTGCCTGGTCACCTCACTCCCGATCGCCTCGGCAGGTGGAGGGTGGCTCAGGCCTGAGGCAGCTCTTTGAGGACTCTTCTGAGTCCGTACTTACGATTCCTCCTTTCTCCAGGCGAGTGGACTTGAGTTCTCTGAGGTCAGTCGCTGGACGACAGCCCCTCGCCCTTCCTGGGTTTGCTCAGGCTCATCTCGGAGTCCACCGATGCAGCTCGAGCCTGCATCCAAGCGGGCCAGGTATCCGCCATGGAGATATTGGACCGAGGGATCCCCTATGGAGGTTTTTCCTATGGCCGAGGCCATCTGGGCCCGGCCTTGAGCTCTGGCAGTAGTGCCCTGCTTCCTGCCCAGTGCCTTGGCCAGGATGGCCAGGAAGTACTGGTCCTCACCGTTCCCTGTCTGGTTTCCTCGAACATCCTCAGCCGAGGGTTGTTATCACAGCGCCCGTGTGCCGGAAACGCTAGGGACGTGGACAAACCTCCCGACAAGGAGTCCAAGAAATTGGACTATGCCAGGTGAAAGTCTACGCCAGGCCCTCCCTTGGCCTTCGCCAGGCTAGCTCGCCCATGCTTATGGCACATTTCTCAAGATGCCCGGCTTGGGCTCCCTGACGAGGTAGTCCTCATCTCCCGGCTGACCTGCAGACCACGGTTAGGCAGGTGCGGGACCAGGGCAGGGCGGTGGCCAAGCAGCAACTTCAGACTGCTCTGGACATTGGAGACTCATGCGCCAGGTCAGTCGCTGCCGCAGTGGCTATGCGCCGTCGAGCATGGCTGAGGATATCCACCTTCACAGCGGATACCCAGCACAAATTGGTGGATGTCCCCTTCCTGGGGACCGACCTCTTCGGCCCTGGAGTGGAAGGCCACCTCCAGAGGATCGAAAAGTCCAATGCCACTTTGGACTCTGTCTCATCCGCTCAGAGGGACAAGGGCCACAGACTGCAACCCAAGCCCTTTCGTCCGTCCGCGCCCATGGCACATCCGGCCCAGCAGCATCAGGGCCAGCAGGCTCGTGCTTGGCATCCCAAACCCAAGCCCGCGGCTTCCTCCTCCAGGAAGCAGGGAGGTAAAGGCCTTGGAGGTCCCTCGGCCAGTCCTTCCTCCAAGCCTGCCCAGTGACAGGTTGAGGGGTATCACCCCCAACCCCGTCGCCTCACCCCAGGTGCCCCCCGTGGGGGGGCAGCTCCGCCACTTTCTTTCTGCCTGATCCGTTATCACCACAGACCGGTGGGTGTTGGAGGTGGTGGGAAAGGGCCTGCCTCTGGAGTTCGAGCAGGCCCCACCCTTCAGAGCCGCCGCACTCGGGGCCTCGTCACGCCTCACTGTCAGCTCGCGAGCCGACACGCTCTCCTCCTCAAGAAGGAGGTGATAAGAGAAGTGGCGGACCCCCTCAAACCCGGGTTTGTGTCCAGATACTTCCTGGTTCAAACGGACGGGAGGTTGGCTACCATTCTCGACCTACATGACCTAAACAAGTTCCTAAGGTCTCGAACCTTCAGGATGGTCACTCTGGCTCAGATAATACCATCCTTGGAACACGGCGTGTGGTTCTGCTCTCTGGACCTGCAGGATGCATTCTTTCACGTCCCTATCCGTCCGTCACATCAGAGGTTCCTTCGCTTTCGAGCGGAGGGATCCCTTTTCGAGTTCCAAGCCATGCCCTTCGGCTTATCTCCAGCTCCAGGGTCTTCACCAAATGCATGGCAGTGGTGACAGCATTCTCTCGTGCACTGAGGGGTCCGGTTTACCCTTATCTGGATGATTGGCTGATAGCAGCCCCTCCAGACAGGGAGGTGGAGCGGTCCAGAGATCTGGCCCTCCAGGTTTGCTTCTCAGGTTGGCCTCCTCATCAACGAGGCCAAGTCGGAACTCGAGTCAAGCAGGTGATTCTTTTCATCGGGGCAGAGCTCGACTCTCTTCAAGCCAGGGCACGGCTCCCGGCGGACAGGGTCGAGGTTCTTTCCTCCTTTGCCCAGTCATTTCTGGTTGGGCAATTGTGCCCTGCCCGGGACTTCCTGCACCTCCTGGGTCTCATGGCGGCCTGTACCAGAGTGGTTCGTTGGGCCTGCTGGAACATGCGCCCCCTTCAGTGGGGGCTGGCCAGCCAGTGGTCCCAATGCTGTGATCCATTGGACTAGCTAGTGACGGTGACCCAGGGGATGTGGAACGCTCTCCAATGGTGGACCGTTCCAGTTCATCTGCAGGAGGGCATCCCGTTTGTCCGCCCCGAGCCGACGGTCTCTCTATCGACCGATGCCTCTCTGATGAGTTGGGGTGCCCATCTGGAGGAACACCGAGCGCATGGCCTCTGGTACCCGAGGGAGTCCTGATGCCACATCAACCTGCTGGAGCTCTGAGCGGTCCACCTAGCTCTCCCCGCCTTTGCTCCGTTTCTTCAGGGTCAAGTGATCCGGGTCCAGATGGACAACACCACGACCATGTACTATCTAAACCGCCAGGGCGGGACGCGCTCCATGCTTCTATGCAAGGAAGCTCTCCGTATCTGGTCACTCGTGCGAAGCCTGGAGGTGGATCTCCGCCATTCATGTGGCAGGAGCCTCCAACACCCTGGCCGATGCCCTAAGCTGGATAGGGGCTGCGTCCCACGAGTGGCCTCACCTGCCGGAGGTAGTACAAGATCTATTCTCCCATTGGGGCACACCTCAGGTGGACCTTTTTGCCTCCAGGGAGAATGCGGCTGAGGCTGTTCCATGCCCGCCTCAGCAGGGATCGCTGCAGGGGGATGCCTTCTCAAGGCCGTGGACCCCGGGCCTCTTCTACGCCTTTCCCCCGTTCCCCTTGATGCACAAGATGCTTCTCAAAGCAAGGAGGGACAAGGAGCAGGTGATTCTGATAGCCCCAGTCTGGCCCCCCAGTACTGGTACCCAGATCTCCTCAGCCTCAGCTCCAGGCTCGAGGCAGCTTCCAGCTTGCCCGGACCTGCTGTCCGTCAATCAGGGGAAGGTATTCCATCCGGACCTTCAATCCCTGCACCTGACGGCCTGGTTCCTGAGCGGCTAGAGTTCCAGGCCTTGGGTCTTTCCGACGAGGTCCTCAACGTAGTTGAGGCGTCCTGTAAGGAGTCAACCAGAAAATGCTACGCCTTCAAATGGAAGAGATTTTCCATTTGGTGCCAGGGCAAGGGCCTGGACCTCTTCCTCCTGTTCCTTGGCGAGCATATTGGACTACCTTTGGTCCCTTTCTCAGCAAGGGCTTAGGTTGGCGACCCTTAAGGTGCACCTAGCAGCCATCTCTGCTTAGCAGGCGCGGGCCAGGAAGCAGTCGGTGGCGCAGGAGAAGGTGGTCTGGCACTTTTTCAAAGGCCTTGATCACATTTCCCTCTGGTGCGAGAACCTCCACCTCCATGGGATCTACTGCTGGTACAGGCAAAGCTCATGGGCAAGCCATCCGAACCAATGCACAGGTGTGAACTCTCTCACCTGTCATGGAAGACCACCTTCTTGGTGGCTATCATGTCAGCCAGAAGGATGGGAGAGCTCCAGGCACTCTGCATCGAGTCTCCTTACCTGGTCTTCCACAGGGACAAGGTTGTCCTGCGCCCCCACCCGAAATTCCTTCCGAAGGTGATGTCGGAGTCTCACCTTAACCAGGTGTTGACTCTGCGGTGTTATACCCCAATCACACCTCGGAGGCTGACATATAGGCTCCATGCCTGGACCCTAGAAGGGCGCTTTGCCTACTATAAGGAGCGACGGCTAAAATCGGGAGAGGTTCGCCAGCTGTTTGTCACCTACGCTGAAGCCGCGACCTGGCAGACCTGCAGCCAAGCGGACGAAGGCAGGTGGGTCACCTCCTGCATAGATCTCTGCTATAAGTTGGTGGGCATGGAGCCTCCCAGAGGGATAAGAGCTCATTCTACCCGCCATACTGCTGCATCGGTGGCTGCTTCCAGGGACATCCCTATCCAGGAAATCTGCAGGGCTGCTACCTGGAAGTCAGCACATACCCTCATCACCCATTACCACATCGACCTTGAGTCACTCCGGGATGCTGGTTTTGGGGCCTCGGTTCTCCAGTCTCTATTCCCTAAGTAGGGAGTGTGCGCATTGTCTCCCTCCTCCTAAAGAACTGCTAGGAGTCTGCAGGACAGTGTGGATGAACAACATATCCATGTCCCTAGAAATACAGGTTACTCACCTGTAACAGGAGTTCTAGGAATGGTATATGTTGTTCATCCACACGACCACCTGACCTCCGGCTCGACAAGACAACCTGAGCTTCCAGCAGGCCAGATCTGGCGTCATGGGGCGGAGCCGAGAGTTTTACCACCCGGGTGGGTGGGAGGAGCCAGCTTGAAGACCTTCCGGCAAGATTTAAAGCGGCAAGGATACCTTCCAGACAGTGTGGATGAACAACATATACCATTCCTAGAACTCCTGTTACAGGTGAGTAACCTGTATTTATCACTGTCTCCCACTAGAGGGTCTTAACTAGAGGTGCTACTATGTTAGTACCCCACTGGAGCCTGAACTTTTCAGGAGGGCTACCACCAAGGTAAGCTGTGTGCATGCACAGCACTGCTAGACTAGCTCGCGATTCATGGCTTACCTTGGCAGTAGCCCTCAACTGCCTCAGTTCCTTTTTTTCCCCCTGCCATCAGTGATGATGACACTCGGCCACCTGGAGTCAGAACTTCACGTCTATACAACAACGGTATTCAGTTATTCTCAGTTTTAGTGTTTAAAGCTAGAGTTTGTTATTTTTGTTTCAGTTTAGTATATCTACCACAAAAATACATTTCTGTCAGTCTCTCTGAGCCTTACTGAGCACCAGTGGTCGAAGACCATGGAGGATGCTAGATAGTCTACTCAGATATGCTACACCAGCAGCAGCGCTGTGAACGGTCCACTTTCCCATCGGGGATGGCTTCTGACAATTGGCGATCCAGTGCTCTGGAGGAAGGACAGTCCTCCAGGAAGCACAAAAAGAAGTGAGCCCATTCCCAGTCCCAATCGGGTTTTTGGCACCGCTCAGCCTCGGGTTCTTCCTCTTCCACCAGAAAGAGAAGAAACTACTGCTCGGGGTTAGCCTCTGTGAGGTCTTCTACAAGATCTCCTGTCTCAAGGGACCGGAGGCCCTCACCACTACCTTCGATGTCACATAGGGCCTCTGGTTCCAGGAGGTTGGAGTCTTGGACTCAGAGTCCCTCTCTGTCTGTAGGTGAGGATCTTCAGCTCTTATGAAGCAGTGGGTGCAGCATCTGGCCCATCTACCTGTGGTGCCGGAACCATTCTCTGACCCCCCCCAGGCCCAGTTGACCAGGAGCCATAGGTATAATATTTGGCAACAGCTTGTGCATCTTTGCCATCGACTCCTGTCCCACTGGCTGCACCCCCATCCCAGGTTGGGACTGGCTGCGGTACCATTGACAATCACTCCAGTGATGGATGGATTGCTGGAGTTAGGTCTGGTGTTGGTTCCAGCACTAGGTTTGGGCCCTATGGGGCATAGCCCAGAGCAGTCCAGTGCTGGTCCCAGCATTGCCCTTGGCACCATGGGCTACCATAGTGCTGGATTCAGTTGTAGCCATGGTGCCGCCCCTGGCACCAGCCCCTTGTCCTTTGGAGCTGATGTTTCCAGTGTTGCCACAGCCACATTCTGGATTAGGAGATCTGCAGTCCACACCCCTCTATGACTTCCCTTCTGAGGAGGGCCTAGAAGGGTATGAGTCTGACTCCAGCGTCATCATTTCAGATGGTGACACAAAGGCTTTCTTCATCCTAGACTCTTCAGACCCAGGTGCTGTATCTGTGCCTCAGGAGGATCTTACTTTCCAGGCTTTGCTCAGAAATATGCACTGTGTGCTTAATTTTGAACCTACTGCCATTGATCAGGTAAATGTCTTCATCTGGAATAGCTAAATGTTTCCAGTATCCCAGTCAGTTTAGTTCCTCCTGTTCCTCCCACATTTGAGTCCCTGTTGGATTCAGTCTGGAATAGGCCTGCTACTGTGGCTTCCATCTGCAAGCAGGCCAGCAAGAAATACACTGCCCCTAAGGATGGACCAGTGTTGTATGCCTTTCAGCCTATAGTTGATGTCATTGTTATCCCCATTGAGAATAATAAGGCTGTTCTCCCCCATGAGTTCTCGGCGTGCCCTGTTAACAAGGAGTCACACAAGATTGACGCTGTGGGCAAACATGCTTGTACCTCAGCTGTTCTGGGCATGGTGATTGCTAGCTACCAAGGACATTTTTCTAAGTACAGATACACCCTCTGGAGCAAACATAAGTCTTTGGCACAGTCCCTGCCAGACTCAGAGACTAAACAGGATATACTGCTGACTGTGAAGCAAGGTATTGAGTCCAAGTCACCAGCTCAAAGCTTCTGTGGATGCTTTTGATGCAGCCTCCTGCTCTGCTGCTGTGGGTATTTGCATCACATGTCACTCCTGACTGCGAAGGTCTGGTTTAGCCCTAAACATTCAGCAATAGGTTATGAAAATTCTCTTTGATGGTACTTACTTGTTTGAACAACAGGTAAAGAAGTCTCTTAAGGCATCTCATGAAATTAGGACCACCCTTAAGATTTCCAGACCAACCTCTGCTAACCCTCAGAAGCATAAAGGATGTGGTTCTTTTCAGAACAGGGAGTTTTTTTTTGTGGAAGAGGCAGGGGAGCCTCAAACAAATTTCAGCCTCAGAAAAAGGCACAGATGCCAAAAACACCTAGTGCCACCCTCTGAGACTCCAGCCTGGGTCCTGCCTCAGCTGCCAGAGGCAGAACTCTCCTCCCTACAGGGGTTGTCTCACCCAGTTTGACCCGTTAATGGGAGTCCATTACAATGGACAAATAGATACTAAGGATTATCTGGCAGGGATACTCCCTGGATTTCACAGAAATCCCTCTGGACTATCCACCCAGAAGACAGACCCTGTTATTAACTCATATGTCAGAGCTTTTGGCACAGGAGATTGTAGGCCTTTTGATGAACAAAGCAGTGGAAATAGTGCCAGAGTCAGAGCGAACATATGCTTTTACTCTCACTACTTCCTGGTACCAAAGAAATCAGGGGGCATGCGCCCCATCCTCAACCTCAAAAATCTGAACAAAGTCATGGATCTAGAAAACTTCAAAATAATATATCTGGGCTCTCTGCCACCCTTCTGAATCCCCAGGATGGGTTAGCTTCCCTGTGTATCCAGGATGCATACCAGTATATTCTGGTACCTCCTAGCCACCACCGATACTTCTGCTTCATCGTGCTGGGGCAGCATTATCAGTTCAGAGTCCTGCCCTTTGGAATATTCTTTGTGCCTGAAGTCTTTACAGAGTGATTTGCAATGCTGGCAGTGCACCTGAGAAAGCTAAGACTCCAAGTCTATCCATACCTGGATGACAGACTGCTTGCCAGTCCATCCAGGCAGGAGATAGAACAGACAGTAGCTACTGCCTCTCAGTTCCTCACCTTAGTGAGAGTTCTACTGAATCTAACCCTCACAGCAGCTGCTGTTCATAGGGGCTATCCTGGATACAGCCAAGGCCCGGGCCTTTCTTCCAGAAAGCAGGCTGCTGGCAATACTTCAGATGGCATACTACATCATGGAGTGCAAAACTGTGCAAGCCAACACATGCTGGGTCTTAATAGCCTCCTTAGTGTTCACAGTGGCCCTGGCATGATTACACATGAGAACAGCACAGTTGACACTCAGTGCACAGTGGTCACAAGCATCACACCATTAGACCTACCCCATTCAGGTGACCAAACCCCTCATTCAGTTACACATGTAGTGGTCAGTGGAGGAAAGTCTCCTCCAGCACTTTCTCTTCTCCCAAACAGAGCCTCAGGTGACTCTCACCACTGATGCCTCCCTGTTGGAGTGGGAATGTCCACTGTCAGGGCCTGCAAACACAAGGTGTATGGGACCCATCAGAGATGCATCTCCACCTCTAGCTGCTGGAGATGTGAACTGTTTTGTACAGCCTAAGGGCTGTAGTGGACCTAGTCAGCCACAAAACAGTCCTCCTCCAGACAGACAGACAATAAGAATATTTATGCGCAGCCAAGAGTATTTCAGAAACCCTCTGAGACACTTTAAACCTGTTTCCTATTCCTGGCATAAAGCAATGGAAAACAGGTACTAAGCAAGCTAAATTTTTTCAGTAGGGTACCCCACCTTAAGAACATGACAAGTGCCATTTATTAAATCTGGCCCAAAACGTAATTTTGCTGCATACTATGTCTACAAGCAGAGAGGAGCACACTCTTACCCTCTCCGCAGGGAGGCAGTGAGAGTGTGGGAATGGTACTTGGAGCAGGGATCATGCTTCTAGCAATTTTTCTATTAGGAGTCCAGAACACTCTGGCAGACAAGTTCAGCCAATCCTCACAAGTGGTCATTCGCTCCAGACATTGAAAGATCACTGTCCAATGAGTGAGAAACCCCAGATATTTATCTTTTTGCATTCCCATGTAATTCCAAACTCCCTCAGTTCTGCTCCAGAAATCCAGGACATAGCATTTTCTTTCAGGATGCATTCAGAATGCAATGGCAAAATCAATTTCTGTATGTGTTCCCATTGATCCCTCTAGAGCAGAGGGTATTACTCAGATTGAAGGTGTACAGGGACAGGATGATACTGGTGACCCACTGCTGGCCTCGACAGTTATGGTTTCCACTGTTGAACAGACTTTCAGTCCACAAACTGAGGATTCTTCTACTCAGGATGGACTTGCTGACACAGAGTCGTCTGGTCCATCCCAACATGCACTCCCTTCTCTTCAAGCCTGGCTCCTGAAGAGATGGAAGTGAGCAGGTACAGGGTATCTCAGAGGGTCTCTGACATACTTTTAGCTGCTCGTAAGCCTTCCACTAGAAAAACATACACAGCCAAGTGGAACAGATGTTCCATCTGGTACTCTAAAACCCATATGGACTCCATTGGGTGCCCACCTGACAAGGTTGTGGAGTACTACTTGTACCTTTCTGATGCTGGCTTTCAATATGCCAAGGTAAAAGTCCACTTGTGTGCTATATCTGAACACCACGAGCCCATTAGGACCCTCCACCTGCCACAGCTGCCACTGTGTAAGAGCTTCCTTAACAGCATCATACACAGAAGGCCTCCCATCAGGAAGCAGGTGGCTACCTGGGATATCAACTTTGTGCTGGATATGCTCACTCGCAAACCTTTCAAGCCCCTTGCAACTTGTGAGTTGAAGTTTTCAACTTGGAAAGCAGCATTCCTAGTGGCCATTACCTCTGCTTGCAGGATGTCTGAAATTCATGCCCTGTTCACAGATCCTCTGTATACTGGTTTCCATAAGGAAAAGTAGTTCTCTGCACTCATCCCAAGTTTCTACTGAAACTGGTATTGGTGTTCCATCTTAACCAGTCATCTGTGCTGCCTATCTACTTTGCCAGCTTCAGAAAGAAGGAGAGCACACTCTCCATCCCCTGGATGTTAGGTGGGCCCTTAGGTTTCATCTGGACAGCACTAAGGACTTCAGGCAATCCAGACAGCTCTTTGTCTCTTTTTAATCTTTATCAAAAGGGATAGCCTGTTATAATCTAGTGCATTTCTGCCTGGACTGTGAGTTGCCTGCATCACTACTATCATTACAAACAGAAAGGTTTCACTTATCTTATCAAAATACTTTATTAAAGGAAAACTCCATGTTAAAATCAGAAAAAGATATGTAGTAGTCTTTTTTTCTGTGTTCTAACCAGTTTCCAGCATTTTCTTTTCCTCTGGCTGTGAGAGATGTTTTTTCTAACTTTCCCTAACTGTTTTATTGCCCTTGGAGGTTACCATTCTGTTTTCTTTTATGGCCTCTAGTCTTCCCAGAGTGCCCTTTGGTGTGATGTCTAATTGCCCCTGCAGGAAGCCAGTGTCTTGTTACAGGGTCTGTCACAGCTCAGCCACAGAGAAAATACTTCTTCCAGAGAAGACAAACTGCTAGATTTTGGGTGAGTGTAATCATTATTATTTTTTGATATCAGTACCTTGTCCTGCTATGCTCTGCTCTGTGTGTGTGTGTGTGTGTGTGTGTGTGTGTGAATCATGTCACTGTTTACTCTATTCCTCTCAGTCACTTTCAGTTTTTGCACCAGGACTAAGTAGCAAAAATTGAACATTGCCTTATAGGTTATAACATAGCAGGACAAGGTACTAATATCTAAAAATAATAATGCTTACACTCACCCAAAATGTAGCAATGTGACTTCTTCTCTGAAAGAAGAATTACCTTTGTGGCTGAGCTGTGACAGACCCTGCTAAATCTAGGGGCATAGCTACATCACAGTCACATGAGCCAGGGTGCATCGTAGGAGAAAGAAAGCCAATGAACCTATTTGTAATGGAGATCCCCAGGGGTTGTAAAACTACCATACAGCTAGCAGGCTAATTTAGGAAAAACTCCTAATAGCAGACAGAGGGAAGGACACACTAAGACTTAACATACATATCAAAACACTCTACATAACATTTGTTTTTGGACATTCTGGGTGGACTTCTCCTTTAAATGCCAGACTAAAAGTGTTTTATAAACCATAACAGTTACATAGTGAGGCAGCAGCAGAACTGGGCAATGTGGATTCAAACAAACATACTGCCAGCACCGTCTTGGTGCTCACCAGAAGGGTGGAACCCCAGGCAGTCTCAGATAGCATGCTTGCACTAATCAGTTGACGTTTCGGCTGACACGCCTTCCTCAGAGGCCCTGTTCTGCCACCGCTTTACTCTGCGACTGCTACGGTTTGTAAAGCACTTTTCTTCTGGCACTTATTAAAGTTTTTTGATAAGGTAAGTGAAACCTTTCTGTTTGTAATGATTTAAACCTCCATATTATAGGTCAGTGCTGCTGCGTTTGAATGGGATTGTCGGTCCCGTAGTGTGTTTGCATCTCGGCTCTTTAGCTGCAAGCACCAGACTTGGTTCACAGCCCAGTGAATTGAGCCCCTCCAGGTGTAACTTGTACTAATTGAATCGCTGCTATGCCATGGTCCAGGTCAAGTTAAAAGATCGGGTACATGCCCATTCCACCAGAGCACCTGCCACGACTCTGGCAGAGATTCGCTCTGTACCTATTGGTGATATTTGCAAGACTGCAACTTGGAGCACATTGCACACTTTTTACTAAGCACTATGCTCTGAATGTCCATGCCAGTCAGCATGCCACCTTTGGAATGGACTGCTGTCCTGAGTGAGCCATTGGCTTCTACCACCCTAGTCTGGAGGATATTTGTCTGAACTTGGCACTCTGACCCATCAGTGGGAATCAATGGTGAAGATTCATTCCTGGAAGATATAAAGATTATGTACTTACTGTAATTCTTGATCTTCTATCAGTATCTTCACAATTGATTACCCCACCCGCCCGCCATCCCCCAGGCTTTCTCCAGTATGCTGTCTTGGTCTTCATCCCCTTATTCTTGGTTTGGACAGTGAAGATGCTGTGTTAGTGGTTTGGTGGTCTTTCTTACATGGGTCACCGGAGCTATCTTATGCCTTTAAGTTTAGAGCATAAATACTTGTTAGGTTATGCTGTACCTCCTCAATACAAAAGATACTCAAGCAGTTGATGGCCAGTGCTGAGGTAAGCCATGCAGTGTGAGCCAGACCCACGATGCCACATATGCACACAGCTTACCTTGGCTCAAGCCCTCCTGACAAATTCTGGTTCGCATGGGTTCCTAGTACTTCCAGCTAAGACCCACTAGTGGTAATCAGTGGTGAAGATATTCCTAGAAGATCAAGAATTAGGGTGAGTACGTCATTTTTATTTATAGTCTTCACCCCCATTATAACTGATTTGGGCTGCAAAGACACTGTATTACTGGTTTGGTGGCCCTTCTTACATGGACCACCATGGGCTATCTTATGCCCTTAGGTTAAGTGTATAGATTACTTGTTAGGTTCATTCTGCTCACCTCCTTGGTAAAAATAAAAGAAAGAAAAAAGTATGTAGGTGACTGGGGGTTGGTGCTGCTGCATACCAGTGGGCTGACATCACCAACCACCACCACCAGAAACGTTCTGGCTCCCATGGGGTCCTAGTGCCTCTGTCTCAGATCCATCAGTGATAATCTATGGAGAAGATACTCAGAAAGATCAGCAGTTACGTTAAGTATGGAACTTTCCTTTCTCTCCTCTCCTCCCTCCTATCATCTGCCTTTGATCTGTTGTCCTTTGAACCCTTCCTTACCTTTTGCTGCAAGACCTCAGCTGGGCAGATTGCCTTTTCCACCAAAATCCTACCTCCTTTAGAACAAACTCCCTCTCACCCTCTACTCCACCTCATCCTTCCCTCTTTCTTTTTGGTCCCTGGTCTGATAACCTTCTTCCCATTCCTGCTCCTACAGCCAGCCTTCACCTCCTCTATACACCAGCTAAGCTCTGCGACTGGCAGTATAGCCTAGAGGTTAGAGTAATGAGCAGTGAATGAGCTTGGTACATCCAGCAGACCTGGGTTTGATTTCCATAACCTCTACTTGCATACCTTGTGACTCTGAGCAAGTCACTTAACCTCCCCAGTTCTCCCAGGTCGCCCGTGAAAACAGGCACTTGTGTATAATGGGCCTTACACGGTTATGAAAGACTAAAATAAAAATAAAAAAAAGCTCTGATACCAATTATTCCCTCATAATGCCTAAAAGCAGATTCTCCTTTTTTTTCATAGTTTTTTTTTTTCTCCGTGGGTGGTGTGGGCGGGCTCTCAGCCCCATCCCCACCTCCTCTTGGACACCCACTGCACCACCATGCCTGAGCTCCTCCATGGATCCCCCCCCCCCAATGGTAGGGCCAGGAAGGGGAGGGCCGCGCCCCCACCCTACCCAGTGACACATCTAGATTGGGCAGGGTGATCAGCCGACAGCGTGGGTTCAAGGTAGGGGGGCAGGCTTTCATGTAGCCCACACCAACCTTGTGTTTTTTCTCCCTGGTTCCCCTGCTGTGACAGCACAACAGGACATGTGCATGGAGGCACACAGGCCGTGCAGAACTGTGGCCATTCCCTTCAAGCTGTTTGTGCCTGCACTACCAGCATGCCTCCTCCCGGTGGCGGTCAAAGGCTGAGTCTGGCCACCCCTCCCCAGAAGAGGAGAGCAATCCCTGGGACACTCAGTCCTTTCCCACCCTGCCAAACACGGGTTGCTGGCATGGCAGGAGGTAAGGCAATCAGTGCCTTAACCCTCCACAACACTTGGCAGGCACAGATTCTCCAATTTGATGTCACGAACAGTGCACCCCCCCCCCAGCTGGTATACAGCACTACCAACCCCCTAACAGCCTCAGTTCCTTTTTTCTCACCATTAAGTGCTCAGCATTGTCCACCAGGAGTCAGAACTTCACCATCTGTATGATGACAATGTTTAATTCTTTAGTGTTAAACTAAGAGTTTGGTATTTTTGTATCAGTTTAGTCTAGTTTCTAGATACGCTCTGTGCCTATTGGAGAAATTTGCAGAGCTGCAGCTTGGCGCACAGTGCATTGTTTTACTAAGCACTACGCCCTGGATGTCCATGCCAGGTAGCACGCCACCTTCAGCAGAACAGTCCTGAATGGATTACTGTCCTGAGTAAGCCCTTAGCTCCAGTTCCTCTAGTCTGGGGGACTTTTTCTGAGCTTGGTATTCTGACCTGCTACAGGGAATCATAGATACATAGATACATAGACAGTGTCGGCAGATAAGGGCCTATGGCCCACCTAGTCTGCCCATTTGAGCTTGTAAGTTCAGTTTGTTTTCCTAGAAGTCTATTTCCCCTTACCCCTGACCTCTAGAATTCCTTTATGTCTATCCCATGCATTCTTAAATCCCGTGATTGTTTCAGCCCCCACCACTTCCTCTGGCAGGGTGTTCCACTTGTCCACCACCCGTTCTGTGAAGAAATTCTTTCTCATGTTTCCTCTGAATCGTCCTCCTTCCAACTTCATCCCATGCCCTCTAGTCCTGAAACATCTTTTCGCTTAAAATAGTGTTTTCCTGCACCCTGTTCCTCCTGTAAGATACTTGTATGTCTCTATCATATCCCTCTCTCCTCCTCTCCTCCAGGGAGTACATGTTCAGTTCCTGTAACCTGTCTTAATAGGACTTGTGATGCAACCCATGCACCATCTTTGTTGCCCTCCTCTGAACCTTCTCTACCCTGTCTATGTCCTCACGTAGGTATGGTCTCCAGAACTGTACACTGTACTCCAGGTGGGCCTCACTAGTGTCTTGTATAGCGGAATTATGATCTCCTTTCCTGCTGGTGATGCCCCTGCCTATACATCCCAGCATCCTATTTGCTTTACCTGATGCCTTGTCACACTGTTTCCTCACCTTGAGGTCATCAGAGATGACAACCCCAAGATCCCTTTCCTGCTTGGTGCATGCTATATCCTCACCCCCAACTGATATATTGTGCCAGGGTTTTGTGCCCCATATGCATTATCTTGCACTTCTTTGCATTGAATTTCAACTGCCAAACCCTTGACCATTCTTCAAGTTTCTGCAGGTCCCTTCTCATTCTGTCTACACCCTCTGGTGTGTCTACTCTGTTACAGAGCTTTGTGTCATCAGCGAACAGTGAAATTCTGCCTTCTATATCCTGCAGCAATGTCACTGATGAAGATGTTGAACAGGACCGTCCCAGCACTGATCCCTGTGGTACCCCACTGGTCACTCTTCCCTCTGTGGAGTGACAGCCATTTACCACCACCCTCTGTGTCCTGCCACCCAGCCAGTTACCTACCCACCACACTACTGTCCTGCCCACACCCATATTCCCCAGTTTGTGTAATAGTCTTCTATGTGGCACAGTGTCAAAGGCCTTGCTGAAGTCCAGATAGGCCATGTCACTGCCCTCCCCTGATCCACCTCCCTAGTCACCCAGTCAAAAAATTCAATGAGGTTGGTCTGACATGACCTCCCCCGGTGAAACCATGCTGCCTTGGGTCCTGTAGTCCATTGACAACCAGATGTTCCACCAATCTCTCCTTCAGTAGTGCTTCCATGATCTTCCCACTACGAGGTGAGGCTGACTGGTCTGTAGTTCCCTGCTTCCTCTTTGTTCCCATTTTTGTATAAGGGACTACATCTGCTGTCCTCCAGTCTTTGGGTACCTCCCTGTTTCCAGTGATTGGCTGAACAGGATGGCCAGAGGTTCAGCCACCACCTCTCTTAGTTCTTTAAGGACCCTAGGGTGCACCCCATCTGGCCCCATTGCTTTATCAGCTCTTATTACTTCCAGTTCCTTCGAGACCCTTTCTCGTGTAGGGGACTTGTGTCCATTTCTGCACCATTCTCACCCTTGTCTCCCTTCAGACCCATTACCCCCTCTTCCTTAGTAAAGACTGAGCAGAAATACCTGTTCAATATGTCAGCTTTACTGTTGTCATCCTCCAGCGCTCCCATCCCCCTTCAGTCTCACTATCCCTCCCTTTGTCCTTCTTTTTCCTTATGTACCTGTAAAGGTTTTGTCCCTTTAACCACTGATTTTGCAATGTGTTCTTCTGTCTGAGCTTTGGCTTCCCTTACTGACTTCCCTGCCTCCCTTTGTTTCTCCTGGTACTTCTCCCTATCCCCTTCTGCCTGTGTCTTTTGTATTGCCTGAATGCAATCTTTTGGCTTTCACTTTCTTTGCTACCTCTTTGGAAAACCATAATGGTCTCTCTTTCTTTTCCTCTTGCTAACCTGCTTAATGCATAATTCTGTTGTTCTTATAATCCCCATTTTAAATACTGCCACTGTTCCTCAATCCCTGATTCCTGTCCCATTCCCTTAATGCCTCTTTCAAGCATCTCCCCATTTTCCCAAAGTCTGCCCCCCTAAAATCCAGGATACGTGTTTTTGTGTGGTTTGGTTCTGCTCTTTCTGTGATTTCAAACCACAATGTCTGGTGGTCACTGTTACCCAGGTGCTCCCCCACTGTTACCTCCATCACACTGTCCCTGTTTGTGAGCACAAGGTCCAGTATTGCCTTCTGCCGAGTTGGTTCCATGACCAGTTGCTTGAATCAATGTTGAAGACTGATTCTTGGCAGGTATTAAAATTAAGTACTTGTAATTCTTGATCTTCTGAGAATATCTTCACTGAGTCACACACCCACACCGTATCCCCGGACTCATTCTAGTATAGTTTTGTTGGCCTTCACCCCTTTGTGCTTTATTTGGGCTGTGAAGACACTGTGTTACTGGATTTGGCGGCCCTTCTTATATGGGCCACTGGGACGATCTTATGCTCTTCGGTTATGTGCATAGGTTCTTGTTAGGTTATGCTGCTCACCTCCTCAGTAAAAAAAAAAAAAAAAAAAACTACTGAGGCAGTTGGGGGCTAGATGCCACCAACTAAGCTGTGCATAGTGCACAGCGGTGCACACACAGTGCCTACTCCACACGAGCCCTCTGAAAAGTTCTGGATCCTGCAGAGTCCTATCACCTTCTGCTTAGATCCACTAGTGCGAATCAATGATAAAGATACTGTTAGAAGATCAAGAATTACAGTAAGTATGTAATTTTAATTTCTGGAACGGATCTGAAACCTCAGTGATCATGTGGCTGCAGTCAGAAGATGATGCCCACAGCAACAGCGCTTCCGTGACTGGGGGAGGCATGCACTGCATTCTGCTATAGCAGTGACCCCCAAATGGTGGGCCAAGGATATTTACCCTCCTTCAGGGGTAGCTGTAGACTTATAAGTTTAAATCTGCTTTGCATAATGCCAGTAGGGGTGGTGGGAGGGCAAAGAAAAAACATGGAAAAAACAACTGTATTCATCTGATTGACAGCCACCAGTACTCGTGGTCCCCACACTGTGTAATGGCAAGGAGGCAGTATAGCATTAGGCATTAGGGAGGCAGTATAGTGCAGTGGTTTAAGGCTCTGAGCTGCAAATCTGGAGACCTGGGTTTGAATCCCACAGCCCCCACTTGCATACTGTGTGACCCTGAGCAAGTCAGTTTAACTTCCCTGTGCTCCCAGGTCGCACCTATCAACAAGCTTTCGGCTTAGTGTGTGTCTCCTAGTAAAACAATTTGGGGGTGGCTAGTGAAGCCTGTGGAGGGATATATATATATATATATATGTATGTATGTATAAAAACCTTGATTTAAAAAAAATAATAAAACATTGTGGAGTATTTTCAAAAGTTATAAAAAGGAGGCAACTCCTAGTTAGGCTGATGTCAGCAACTGTCCTCATATATCTAGACCACAGTATATATTCTGTTACCAAAGACTAAAATAACAAAAAATATATATATCTTATTGGAGCTATTCTCAAAAATTGGAATTACCTGTAGCATTTCAAGCTGTTCTATGGTACTTTACATTTAGTTTTTTAGTAAAAAGAAAATGCTAGACATTAAGTAAAATTCAAATTTCAGCTGTTAAATGAGCTGCTTTAGCATTTTTGACTGAGTTGCTTAAGTGTTGCTAAATCCAGTACAAAGCCCTGCACAGACTGTTTCCTAAAAGTTAAAACTCAGTTTTGCATTGAATTGTGACTAAACTAGAGATGCCTTCCAAATGAGTTGCAAAAGCATTTTACAAACATTGCTCTTGAGCTTGTTAAATACAGGAAAACAGTGCAGTATGAGTTGCCAATGCATTGCAAACTAAAAAAAAATGCTGAATAAACTTTATTGATAGGGCAGTTTAATGCGACTTGTATTGCAGATGTAAATGATAAACCGAGTTACACTCGGTCCAACAGATTTATCCAGGTACATTTATATCTGAACTTTGCAAACTGGACATACAGTAACCAAGTCAGAATTTTGAAAATTAAGCTCAACTATGTCCTAGCTTTAAACATTGGACAAAGGGTTTGCACTTACATCCAGATTTGTACACAATAGAAAATTGCATCTTGACAAAGGCTTTGACGTCCCACAAGTACTTTCGTCCACAATCTAAATTTTGATCTAGTGCAGTTAGGTTGATTAAACAGTCTTTACACTTGCAGTTTTAAAAAGAAAACTGGCAAAGGCAATGCTGTGCAGCTTTGGTTTTTCTTCTGAACTGTGTGAACTTTTTTCCCTCTTGCAGAAATCTCCAAGTGACTGCAGCAATTTTGACCGAGAATTTCTGAGTGAGAAGCCTCGTCTGTCTCACACAGACAAAAACCTGTTAGACTCCATGGACCAGACGGCCTTCGCTGGTTTCTCCTTCATCAACCCCAAAATGGAGAAACTTCTAGAGAAATAATCTACTTGCTGTTTCAGGGTGGAGCCCTGATTATCTGTGACTCCCTGCAAGATAACATGAGCAGAGATATCTATTCCCCAGTGTTGAATCGAAGTGTCAGTCCTGAGTGGGATATGGTGCTATCTTGCCGATATGTATATCTTTACAAAAACAAATTGCTGAAATGAATATGCTGTATTGTGATCGTACTTTACCCTTAGTGCTGATGGACATTAAGTTTTAGAAATTACAACAATAACAACTATTATTTTAAGCATGTTTATTGGGTGGGGGAGGGTTTTCCATGGTGAGGTTTCTGTGGATCAGTCGCATGCCTTATGTCGTCTCTGGAAATGGTGAAATTGTAAATTTGTGTCTGGTTACTTGAATGTAGGTATCATTAAAGAAACGCTGTACATATTTTGCTCTATAGGAAAAACAAATTTGGTGAACTAAATATGTGCTTTTTTACTGTCATTATCTTTTGTCTTTTTATTTGTGTCTTTAATAAAATAACATCTAGTTGTTAAAATTAATAAGAAAAGAGTTTTACTCCTTACATTTTGTAAACCAACAGATTTATAGCCCTGTACCACTCCCAAGCTGAATTGCACAAGCAATAATCCCATCTATGAGTTCTGGTTGTTTATGAAAATAATAATAACACTATAATAGAATAGAAATACTCTTGATGCTGTTTTGCTGTTATTTGTTTTTTAAACTTCAGTTTATTCATTTTGCAATATTACATACACAAATCAAGCAAAATGACATGGCTATATCATGCATGAAAGAAAACAACATGTTCATGTTAGAATACCATTTAAACCAGCCCTCTGTTACGGCTCGTGAGGGGTATTGATTATTGTAAAATACCATAAGGCAATAAACAAGAAATAGAATATGAGTCACTGTAGCATGACATTGGACTTTGTAGAAAGGAAAGGTTCAAGTTCAGCATACAGTAGGTTCTATCTGATCTAGCGCTTGCACGTCTGCTGTTATTTTTTGTTTTGTTTTTTATTTCACATAAAACCATTTAGGCAGAGCCTATTTTTAAATGGTTTAGTGTCGGGGAGACAACAAAAACAAGTGTTACAGAGATTGGTACAATACAGCTTCAGTAACAGTACAAATAACAGTATAGTAAGGGACAAAAAACAGCACAATCGTAGCACTATACCTCACTGCAGCTTTAGGTACGGTGAGACATCATACAAAATTAGGTTTCTTAATAGTCATTCATTTACAGAAAAAGTGCCACAACATATAATAACTCGGAGTGGAGTAGAAGCCTGTCATTTAAGGAAGTTGAAATGTACTTTTTTTTGCCAGTTTAGACTACCCCCCCACCCCCCAAACTCATTACCTTGTCTAATCTGGGTTAGGTCTGTCTACTCGCCTTCAGTTATCAGCTATCCCTGTCTTCTAACATCCATGTCTACACGGAGTATGTACGAAGTCCTTGGAAAGCTTATTGGCTTATTGACTGACACCTCAATAATCTTTCAGGAATCGGTCTTCTCCATTGATTCACATCAATGGGCTCAGAGCCAGAGGTGCTAGGATCCTAGGTGAGACAAAGCTCAGAGGTAATTTAAGGAAGTATTTTTTCACAGAGAGGGTTGTGGATGCATGGAACGGCCTTCCGGAGGAGGTTGTGGAGTCAAAAACAGTGGTGGAATTCAAGCATGCATGGGACAGTCATAAGGCAATTCTAGGGGGTTGGGGTAGGAAGAAGTAGGCTGCTGGTTAACTAGGATCTGCAGCTTATCCATTAGGTAGGGAAATCGGCAGACTGGGTGGGCCAAGCGGTCCTTATCTGCCATCAAAATCTATGTTTTATCTATGTTTCTAAAGCTTTTCAGGAGGGCTGGTGCCAAGGTAAGCTGTGCACATGCGTGGTGCAGTAAGGGGGAGCTCATGGCACAAGCTTACCTCGGCACCAGCCCCCAACTGATTCAATTTCTTTTTTCCCCTGCCATCAGTTGTGCTTCAGTGAAGACGTTGCTCGCCCACCAGGAGTCAGAACTTCACATCTGCACGACACCAGTATTCAGTTCTTATCAGTTTAGAATTTAAAGCTAGTGATTTATTTATTTATTTGAAAGTTTTGGCATTACAAACCTTTGAGTCATAGACTCATTTCCAAAGGCTCCTCGTCAATAACAGTACAAGATACAATACAAAGTAATACAAAAAGTATGATACATTGCATAATACAGATAACAGTATTAAATACAATACAGTACATCAGGTGCAGTTGTCAATCTAACACTGTGCATTGAGTGTGGATATTACAAGGATGATGGCTTTAACAGTGATGTAGCTAAGATACTTGGAATGCTTATACAGTTTGCAGCTAACACACTTGGGATGCAGCGTCGTGACTGTCAAACAGGCATTGTTATGCATAGTACATAGCGGTTATATGGATGATGGCCTATACAGAGTTGTAGCTAATACATCTATGAGTGGACTATCCAGAGTTGTAGCTAGGACAGGTCACTGGACTAAAATAGGCAAGCTGACATTCAGTCTGACTAAGAGAGCTGTCCAGGTCGGACATTGTCAGATGCTGCCACATGTAGTGTGCCGCAGCTAGTGTGTTATCACTGAAACTGCTACTTCACAGCGAACAGGTATAGGTGTGGGAGGTGAGGAGGTGGCCTCTGAGGGCCCTTTTGAAGGCACCTAGTTTGGGGTGACTGGTGACTGTTGCGGGTAGTGTGTTGAACCAGGCTAGGGCTCTGATAAGGAAGGATCTCTAGGCTAGAGTGGTCCTAACCCTTGGGATGGCTAATAATGATCTATTCGTACTATGGGTGCGGGCCTTGGGAGTAGCAGGGACTAGCATGGCAGAGACTCCTGGGGGTGTCAGCCCCAGGAGGGACTTTCTGGTCATGAGACAGGTCTGGCAGAGGAGACTTTCCTCAAAATTAAGACGCTGCATGAGTGAGTACAGGGTGCAGGTGTGTGTTGTTCGGGTTGCTCCGGATAGGAGCCTGCATGGTTTGTAAATAACCACCTTTATCTTGTTAATTGCGATGGCATCAGCAGTGGTGTAGACTGGCAGTCCATAGTCAATTAGGAACATGATGGATGAGGTGATGGCTAGGCGCAGGGCTTCCGGAGGCAGGCAGTCTTTGTGGTGATATAGGAGGCCAATACGTACATTCTCTGCTAATGCTAGTGTGTTTATGTGTGCATGGAAAGCGAGGGTTGTATCAAAAAAGGCCCCCAGGTAATTATAAGTGTAGACCTGCTCCAGGGGTCGGAGGGAGCTAGAGAGGATATGTAGGTGGGCATTCTTCATTTTGCTCTGGTGGTGTGAAAATAACATGGCCTTGGGTTTTTTTTAGGTTCAGAACTAGTCTACACTCCTTGAACCAGTGTTCAGTTAGATTGAAATGGTGATTGTAATTTCTGTGTCAGTTTAAAGTTTTTACACAGATATTTCTTTCAGTCTCTCTCAGCCCTACCGAACAATGGTCAAAGGCCATGGACAGTGACAGAAGGGAGCCTTTGCAGGCATGCTGCTTTGGTGGTGGGGTCCAGTCCACTTCCCCCTTCGGGGGAAGGTTCTGATCCAGACAGTCCTCTATTTGGGAAGGAGGACAGCTCTCCCATAAACACGTAAATAAGCAGGCCTGTTCCCAATCCCAGTTGGGAAACAGCACCACTCAGCCTCAAGTTCTTGCTCTTCCCGACAGAAGGAGAAAAAATGGTACCAAGGTTGCCCCCTCTGAGGCCTGCCACGAGGTGTTCAGTGTCTTGGAGCAGAAGGCCTTTGCTGTCATCGCTGATATCACTGGCCTCTGCTCGTGAGAGGTCAAGGTCTCTGGCCCAGAGTCCCTCCCTGTTTACTCGTGGGGACTCTGGTGGGCAGTTTTATCACTGGGCACCTTTTGTGGAGCAGTGGATACAGCCTCTGGCTTGTTAGGTCCTTTTTTTTTTTTTCCATACAGATTTTCCTTGTTTTTCCCCCTCCCCGTCGATTCGTATGTCGACAACATCCATCCAGACCCGTATCCCCCTCCAGCCATTACTAGAGGGTGATTAGCGAGCGGGACAGCAATCCCTTCCTCCCCAAAAGTGGGGAGCAGTCCTCCTGATGCTCTATCCTCTCTCTCTCCCCCCCCCCCGCCGACCCCCTGGTGGCCTGGGCTCATTCCCGAACCCAGGTCACCGGTGTAGCATGTGGTGTGTAGCATCCAGCACCTCAACCTCCAGCGCCACTGGGCCAGCCTTGTTGGCTCCTCCTTTTAGAGCCTGCCC
This sequence comes from Neoceratodus forsteri, assembly GCA_016271365.2. Classification (NCBI taxonomy): domain Eukaryota; kingdom Metazoa; phylum Chordata; order Ceratodontiformes; family Ceratodontidae; genus Neoceratodus; species Neoceratodus forsteri. The sequence goes on along the minus strand of CM028129.1, from coordinate 1,124,243,127 downwards.
CATGCCCATCAGGGCTTGGAGCACTAGAGCTGCGGCCAGGGCCTTCTAGCCAGGTAGAGCATCTGGCTCTGTCAGCAGCCTCCGGGTCCTTGCCAGTGACTGTGCTGCTGACACCTGTCCCACTGGCTGCACCCCCATTCAATGTCACTGCTTTGAGACTGGCTCCAGTACTTCTGCTGGTACTCCAGTACCAACTGGACCTACAGCGCCATAGACAGTGCCAGGCTTGGCACTAGATTCAGGTCTCAGAGCCTGGTTTGACACCACACCTGATGCAGCCCTTGGTGCCAGTCTCACTCATGCCACCGCCTCCTGCTCTGCCTGTGCCAGTGTCATCAGTGTTGGCTAATCCCAGCCAGGGTTAGGGAAGCTGAGATCCACCCCCTCTTCCAGACCTTCTCCCTGAGGAGGACCTGGAGGCGGATGAGTCTGACCCCGAACTCATCATTTATGAGGGTGGCCACAATGACTCTTATAACCAGGATGCTTCAAATCCAGGCCCTTATCCTGCTTCCCTGGAGGACCTTTCTTTTCAGGCTCTTCTCTGCAATATGTATGGTATGCTTTCTTTTGAGCCTTCTGCCACTGACCATTGTAAACAGCTCTGTCTGGAGTGGCTCTACGATTCCACCATGCCTCCTATTTCCCCTGCATTTAAGACTCTTTCAGATGCAGTATAGAATAGGCCTGTGTCTTTTCCCGCCGTAGGTAGACAGACCATACGAATATTGCCCCTAAGGACAAGCCTAGCTGGAGGCAGTGGCCAGCTGAGCTACGCTACTAAGGTACCCACTAAGTCTGTAGTGAAGACAATCTTCAGATGCAGAGACTTAGTCACAGCTTCAACATAAGGTTTCAATGTGAACTCGTGGTCAAGACACACCCTGAGGTATTTAATAGAGTCAGTCACTTCCAATTAAGAACCAACCAGTGAAGATAGCTGAAGAAAATTTTCTCTCTTTACCCAGGTGCCTGAAACTGAACAGCATGGCCATAGTTTTCATGAGGTCTAGGACAAGCTTATTGACGAATAGCCATCCCTCCAGTATCCTAAATCATTGTTTAGGTCTAGGTTTATGTGGCTTACATCTGCTGAACTTCTATACAGTATGGCATTGTCCCCCTGCAGCTACAACTTGGCCCCCACACAATTGTCAGGCATGTCATTTATAAGCCCCCTTCTCAGGGTGGGTTTACTAGCTCTGGCTTGTTTTAACTCTTCCCCCCATTTGCCCTAGGCCTTTCCTTTGTCAGCGCTGAAGGCAATGCCTATTCACTGCCACCAGAGGGCAGAGTTTGCCAAAAATATAAGCCCTGCTGTTCAGGCTGGGAGAGAGAGAGACAGATGGGGAGATGGCAGGCATGATAGGGACAGTGTGGCTGGGAGTGTGAAAACTCTTCAGCCCCCAGAGGTTCAGCTGGCAGCCACAGTGCAACACGGGGAGGTTTCCAAGGGAGGACTGCAGGAGCTTGGCAGCTGTTGGGGTTCAGGTTTCTGTGCTTGGCTACATCTTGGGAGGAGGTCAAGAAGGAGCAGTGCTGCTGGAAAATCTTCCCTCAAGGCAAGTGATCCTGATACTCTAACTTTTGGGAGTTGAGTCCAGGCAGTGGGGCTGTTATGGTGGCAGGGCCACAGCAGGGTTATTCGGAGGTGGCAGATCCAGGTAGTTTTTCCCATGTGGCACACTGTCTTGTGGTAAAAGCTGAAAGGGGGTCGTGTCCTGGGATTCACCATAGGGCCTGCCATGACCGTGTCTGGGGCATGCCCGTTTAGACCCATTAAGGGGCGCGGCCCTAAGAACTGGCAAGTGGAAAGGAAGGAACCGTTGTTTCAGGCTTGTGGGGGCACACCTGGGTTGGACTTGGAAGCACCTCAAAAGTATGGTCTGGCTGTGGTTGGAGAAATGAGTGAATCTGGGAGCTGCCTCGGGAGGCATTAGGCTGCATCACCCAGGGGTCCATTTAGGCCCAGCGGCCAGGAGAATTAAGGCACACCCCTAGTGAAGGACAAGGTTATCAGTTGTATGGTAGAGGTGTGGGTGTGAACTGAAATCTCTGCTCAGGAAAGTTATGTGGTGGAGCCAGTTGGTCTAAGTGTTTCAGATCTAGTACAAAATATTTCAGCTGTGGTTGTTACCTTGGCCCTGATTTGCCTGCTGTTCTTCGCTAAGTCTCTCAGGCCCATGAAGCTGCTCCATTAATTTAATTTTTTATGGGACAAAATCATTTCCGTCCAAAACTAAATGATTTTATTGTTCCTAAATTTGATGTGTGGTCTGTTCAATGAATTACTATCTGCACAACCATCTCTACTCTCTTTTCACCTGTAGAGATAAGGTCTCTTCTCCCCCCGCCCCCAGCTTTGAGGATCAGCAAAGCAGCAGTGTTAGAATTATGGACATCTGGTAAGAAGGCCTGAAGTTGAATTCCATCTGCCAGGTAAGGCCTACATTTTGTTCCAATTTATGGCAAGGGAGCCAGCCAGGAAGGGGTTCAGGTCTATGCCCCTCGCTAAAACATCAGGAGCCCTAGACAGAAGTGGAGGAAAGAGGAGGTTACTGATGTGGGGGCTTGTCTGGGATTGTCTTCCCAGTGAATTTGGACACTTGTTTGCACCAGTGGCTCTGGGGAGAGGAAGCTGGAAGGGGTCCAACTGCTGTGGTGAGGCCTGCTTTTTGGTGGCACAGCTCGGTAGGCCGCTGTGGTTTATGGCACCGTACTGCTGCCTCCTGGGTGTGAGGACTGGCCAGGTGGGGTGTTCCAACATTTGTGATTGGTTCGCTCCCTAAGGCACTGGAAAGGAGCGAGGTGGAGGTGCCATTTTCTGTTGTGGTGGTGAGAGAGTGACACACATCAGGAACAGCACCAAGGAGAAAAGTGAAATGGAGAAATTTCCAACCGAGGAACCCCATGCTACCATGCCTGCCTCCCTGCTGGCATGGTTGTGGAATTCGGCAGGAGGGGTGAGGATGTGAAGAAGTGTGTCGGGTGTGGCTATCGAGGAGATGGGGTAGTGAAGTTACCACTGTGTTCCATCTGTTCCAATGCCAGTGAGGGGACTGTTTGAAGGCCTGTCATTTGGTTACCCGTGGCCTTATCCTGTGAGCGCTTCTGTGGGCATGGCATTCCTGGTCTCCCAAGGAAGTTTGGATCTAGGAGCTGAGGTAAAAACAATGGCCTCTGAAGTAGAGATAATGCCGGAGGCCCCAGATGTGGTAGTAGAGGCGGTGGAAGAACTTGCTGGTGAAGGTGAGGTGGGACATAGCTGTCTTTCCAGTTCCACGCCACTTGCCATCGACTATCCCCATGGCAGAGGACTCCACTTACCACTGGTGACTCCCCAGGTCCCAGGGGATTGCCTGTGGGATTGCTGCCTAGCGACAGTGCTTCCACCAGTCCTGCCAAGGCAGAGGCTTTGTGTACCAGCACACCAGGGTGTGCCTCCGGAAGAAGTAGAAAGTGAGGTGGTGTGGAAGGTGGCAGCTACTGCACCTGTTAAAGGACAGTTTCAGTGGTTTCAGTTTGCTGACCACGAGGTTTACTGAACCATTCCTCAGCCATATCTGTGGCCTGCCATTACGTTGCCCAACACTGTCCCACGCCCGGCAGCAAAAAGCAAGGCCTTACGAGAGAAGATGGATGGCCTGCTTAAGAGTGATCCTGCTAACATCCCCTATTGTACCCAAGTGTGGTTGGAGCCAGGGGCCGCCCGGCGCACTAGTGTGAGGGACCTGCCTAAGTGGTCGCAGGCAAAAAGGTGGGTGAGGAGGAGAATCCACGTAGAACACCCTGCGACTGAGTATCCATATGTGCCAGAGAGAAACTTTGGGACATCACTGAGGAGAAAAGGGCGGACTGGGTGTTCTGGGGTATGGTCCAGAAGTTACAGCAGCAGCCCCCTTGAAAGTCACTCAGGCCGTTATCCAAAAGGCAAAGTCCATGTGCTTCTCCTCACCTTGGGCTGGTTTGACACTCTTTAAGCACTTTGCTGTGGTGCAGGACTTGGCAGGCTGTCATATGAAATATTACATCACTACAAATTCTTTCAGAGAGGAGACTACAAAGCCTGACCCAGATTTCTGCTTTCCCCATGGCAGTGGACCTGCCCAGAAGTTCTCAAGTTTAAGAGCTGTGCCCAGGGGAGACTTCCAGGATACCCTCTGTGTTCAGATGTGTAAGGCTGCGGACATCCTGCTGAGATGTTTTCTGGTTTAAAAAAAAAAAAGGTGCGGACGAATCAAAGGCTCAATTTAATTGTTAAAAGTTGCTCCTTTTGGGGTGACCATTAATGATGAATCTATACAGTCTACCTACATAGAAACATAGAAGTTGACGGCAGATAAGGACCGCAAGGCCCATCCAGTCTGCTCATTTCTTTTTCTACCTTATAAATGTGCCATCGGCCTTTGCTCTGTCAGTGGCCTATCTATTCATAGTCATTTGTATTGCTCCCTTATGCCTATCCCATGCCTGTGTGAAGCCCTGCATTGTAGTCATAGCCACCACTTCTTGTGGTAAGCCATTCCATGCATCCACCACCCTTTCTGTGAAAAAGGATTTCCTCACATTCCCCCTTAATCGGCCTCCTTCTAATCTCATGCTGTGTCCTCTTGTCCTGCTATTTTTCTTATATTTAAACATGTTAGACTCTTTCACCTTGTTTATGCCCTTAAGGTGTTTGAATGCCTCGATCATATCACCTCTCTCCCTCCTTTGCTCAAGGGTATACATATTGAGCTCCGTTAATCTGTCCTCATATGTCTTCTGATGCAGTCCCTGCACCATTTTGGTTGCCCTTCTCTGGACTGCCTCAATTTGGTTAATGTCCTTGTGAAGGTGTGGCCTCCAATACTGCACGCAGTACTCCAGATGGGGCCTAACCAGTGTCTGGTACAGAGGGATTATTACCTCCCTCTTACGATTTGTGATACCCCTACTAATACACCCTAACACCCCCCCTAGCCTTACCTACTGCTTTAGAGGTCTGCTTGGTTGATTTTAGGTCATCAGTGATGATGATGCCCAAGTCTCTTTCTTCCTTTGTGACTGCTAGCAACTCCCCCTCCCAGCCTATAGGTGGCTTCAGGGTTTCTCTTCCCTATGTGCATGATTTTGCACTTCTTTGCATTAAATCCCAGTTGCCACTCTTCTGACCATTCTGCTAGTTTATCCAGATCTCTTCTCATTCTGTCCACCCCATCTGGATCATCTACTCTGTTGCAGATCTTGGTGTCATCTGCAAACAGACAAGCCTTATCCTCTAGTCCATCTGCAAGGTCACTAATGAAGATGTTGAAGAGGACTGGCCCCAGGACTGATCCCTGAGGTACCCCACTTGTGACTTGCATCTCTTCTGACTGTATACCATTTACCACCACTCTCTGTTTTCTGCCCATCAACCAATTTGCCACCCAGTTGACCAACTTCTCAGCCCACCCGAGCCTACCCAGCTTATTTATCAATCTTCTATGTGGAACAGTGTCAAAAGCTTTGCTGAAGTCAAGGTAGGCGACATCAACTGCTCCCCTTGGTCCACCACTCTGGTTACCCAGTCAAAGAAATCTATGAGATTAGTTTGACAGGACCTTCCTTTTGTAAACCCATGCTGTCTTGGATCCTGTGCCCCTATGGATTCCAGGTGTTGCACTATCCTTTCCTTAAGGACTGCCTCCATAATCTTGCCCACTACTGAGGTAAGACTGACCGGTCTGTAGTTCCGCCTCCTCCCTGCTACCACTCTTGTGGAGCGGGATCACATGAACCCTTCTCCAGTCTTCTGGGACCTCTCCTGTGCTCAGAGACTCACTAAACAATTCTGCTAATGGCTCTGCTAGTTCCTCCTTTAGCTCCTTAAGTACCCTGGGATGTATGCCATCAGGTCCCATTGCCTTATCCACCCTGGAGCTTAGCAAGCTCTTGTAGGACCTTTCTTTGTGAAGGAGTAGTGCTCACCTCCCTCCCCTGTGTCCATGATGCTGAGCTGTGGGCCCTGCCCTACCTTCTCTTCAGTAAATACTGAGCAAAAGTATCTGTTTAGGATAGATGCCTTTATAGGGTCCTCCTCCTCACATGCTCCCTTTTCTCCATTAAGCTTAGCAATACCCCCTCTTGACTTTCTCCTTTCACTAATGTATCTATAGAAAGTCTTGTCACCTTCTTTTACTGTTCGTGCCTGCCTTACTGCCTTACCTGCTTCCCTTAGGGCAGTTTGGTATGTCTCCCTATCTTCATCCCGCTGTGTTCCCTTATATTTCCTGAAGGCCAGCCTTTTGGCTAAGACCTTTTCTGCTACTGTATTTGAGAACCAAAGTGGTTTCCTTCTTCTTTTGCACTTCCTTTTCTGTCTAACACAATGGGATGTTGCTTCAAGTATTGTATTCTAATGCTTGCCCACTTTGCCTAAACCCCTCACCTGTGCTTCTTTTGCCAGGGCTAGCTTAACTCTGTTGGCCATCTTATCAAAGTCAGCTCCTCTGAAGTCCCATATTTTTGCCTTGGAATGGGATGATTTAGATGTAGTAGCCAAATTGAACCATACCATGTGATGGTCACTGGCTCCCAGGTGACCTTCTACCTGGAGATCTGTGATCCCTTCTTTGTTAGTCAGTACTAGATCTAGGATAGCCCTGTCTCTTGTGGGTTGCTGTACCAGTTGTTTGAGGCCCTCCCCCTGCAGGGAATCCACTATGAGTCTAGTTCTGGCAGATGTTCCTGCTGGTATTGACCAATCTGTATCCGTGTGTTGAAGTCTCCCATTATCAGAACCTCCCCTTTAGCTGTCATGTTTTGTATATCTTCTAACAGTAATGTGTCTATGTCCTCCCTCTGGTCTGGGGGCCTGTAGACAACCCCAGTTCTTATGGCTGTCCCATTTCCTGTTTCCAGGGTGACCCACAGTTCTTCTGGCTCCTTATGTGTATTCTGAATTTCTGTAGCTTTGATACTTTCATTAACATACAGGGCCACTCCTCCCCTTTGCACCCTCGGTCTCTTCTGAACAATACATAGCCAGGTACTGAAGTCTCCAAGTGTGGTTACTGGTAAACCACGCCTCACTAATTGCTACTATGTCCAGTTTAGCTCTCTGACATTATTGCTTGCAGGTCTGGGATCTTATTTCCAGGCTGTGAGCATTTGTGTACATGATTTTCCATTGGCCAGATTTTGGTGTGTTAGTTGTTGGGTGAAGTTTGGCATTACCCCTGTGCGTCGTATGGGGAGACAAACCTTTTTTCTTACCTGGTGATGCAAATGAACGGCAAACATGCTGAATTCCTGTTTGACCACTAGCTGAGGGGGGAGAAAGATGGCATGCTGGAGTGCAGCACCCCCCTCATGCTGCACTACAGTGTCAGTATTGGGATATTAACCCAAGTGCCTGGTGTGGGGCTAGAACCCACAGTCTACTGATCTACCAGCCTCAGAGGTGAGTGTGCTACCTGCTGAGCCACTGACACTACCTCTGTGTGAATGATGTGTGAGTGTGAGTAGAGTGTGGGTGGTAAGTTCAGATAGGCAAAGATTTAATCTGCATGCTAAAAATGCTCAAGTGGTTAATGTAGCAACTTAGGATGGATAGCCTGGCTAAAAAAAAAACACTCCACAGGGCAGGGTATGTAGTAGGGTGTGTACCGCGTGAGCCCAGGGGGTACCTCGGGCTGGGTGAGGAGTGTGAATACACACCCTGGCCCTGAGGACGTCCACAGAAGCACCTCTCTGTCCCATTTCCAGGAGGAGATGTTTTTTGAGGGAAGGGAGAGTGTAAGCCCCCCCTCTCTCAGCAGTGTTTGCCAGATGTATAAGCCCTGGTGTTCGGGCTGAGCAGGGGAGAGAGAGAGATGGAGATGGTGGGCATGATAGGGACAGTGTGGCTGGGGGGCATGAAACTCCTCTGGCCCCAGAGGTTCGTCTGGCAGCGTCAGTGCAACGGGGGAGGTTTCCAAGGGAGGCCTGCAGGAGCTTAGCGGCTGTTGGGGTTCAGAGTTCTATGCTTGGCTACATCTTGGTAGGAGGTCGAGAAGGAGCAGTGTGGCTAGAACATCTTCCCTCAAGGCAAGTGGTCCTGGTACTCTAAATTTTGGGAGCGGAGTCCAGGCAGTGGGGCTATTCAGAGTGGCAGGTCTGGGTAGTTTTTTCCTGTGTGGCACACTGGTAAGAAAAGCTGAACGAGGGGGTGCATCCTGTGATTCGCTATAGGCCTGCTGTGCCCAAGTCTAGGGCAGGCCCATTTAGACCTGTTAAGTGGCACAGCCCTGGCAACTGGCAAGTGGTAATGAAGGAACCATCATTTCAGGCTCATGGGGGCAGACATGGGTTGGACTTGGAAGCACCTCGAAAGTATGGTGGCACCTTTAAGGGCTCTGGTTGGAGAAATGAGTGAATTTGGGAGCAGCTGCAGGAGGCATTAGGCTGCATCGCCCCAGGGTCTGTTTAGGCCCAGCGGCCAGGAGTGAGGCACTCCCCAAGTGGAGGCAAGGTCATCAGTTGTATGGTAGAGATGTGGGTGTGAGCGGAAATCTCTGCTCAGGAAAGTTACGTGGTGGAGCCAGTTCATCTAACGGTTTTAGATCTACTACAAATCTTTCAGCTGTGGCTGTTACCTTGGCCCTGATTTGCCTGCTGTTCTTTGCTAAGTCTGTCAGCCCCATGAAGCTACTCCATTAATTTATTTTTTATGGGACAAAATCATTTCTGTCCAAAATTAAATTATTTTATCATTCCTAAAGTTGATGTGCGGTCTGTTCAGTGAATTACTATGTGCACAACCATCTGTACTCTTTTTTTTCCCTGTGGAGATAAGGTTCCAGCCACCCCCCCACCCCCAGCTTTGAGGATCAGCAAAGCAGCAGTGTTGTAATTATGGACATCTGGTAAAAGAAGGCCTGAAGTTGATTTCCATCTGCCAGGTAAGGCCTACATTTTGTTCCAATTTGTGGAAAGAGAGCCAGGAAGAGGAGTTCAGGTTTGTGAGCCGCCCCCCCTTCGCTAAGACACCGGGACCCATAGACAAAAGTGGAGGGGGGGGGTTACATTTATAAACAAAGAAAACAACAGTGGATCCAGAATGGAGTCTAGGGGTACCCCTGTAGTTACTGGCTTTAGGTCAGATTCACTTCCCTTCCATTTCACAAGTTGCTTTCTGTCTGCCAGAACCAGCTGCATGCATGATCGTCCAGCCCAATATGGCAGAGTTCGAAGAGCTGAAGCTCATGATTTGCAAGGTCAAACACCTTGGTTAGTTCTGTGAATATGGATCCAGCCACTAGCCCATGGTCCATAGTGCCAAATGTATCTGAAGTGAGACAGATAAGAGCAGTATCCATACCATGATTATTTCTAAAACCATGTGGTACATCAGAAAGTGAGTGGCGTAGTTTCAAGTAGTCCTGGAGTTGGTTGTACACCAGCTTCTCCTGAATCTTAGCTAGAGTGCTAAGAAGAGATCATATAGGTCAGTAATTTTCAACTGGGTCTTTAGCACCATTTTATGGATGGGGACCACTAAGGCAGTTTTTCATCTGACAGGAAAGAAACCCAGTAGCTGGGATTTATGAAGCAGGTTTCTGAAACTTGGCGATAATAGGAGCTGCAATTTTCAAAAATATTGGTTCTAGTTTATTAAAACCTTGTGAGTCATCTGAGTTGAACTCTCTTAGCTGGGTAAGTACTTCCCATCTGGTGAATAAATGGAAGTTAAATTGAGGAGTGTTGATTTGAATTAAGGAAATGGCTCAAATTCCCTTGAATTAAGGGAAAGGCTTGAATTCTTGGTTTGAGGTGCTAAGTACTTGTCCAGATTAGTGAAAAAAATGATCAAATGCATTAGCTGAGGCAACAGGTCATGATCCAGCCATTTAGAGCAATGGTCTTTAACCCTACACTTTTTCAGGAAGGCCTGCTTGTTAAGGACACTGAGGAAGTTATTAAGAAAGTAGTCCAGTGCTAGGTCAATATTGGTCAGATTACATCTTACAGGAATGTATCTTCACCATTTATTCACACTAATGGATCTGTATCAGAGGTACTAGGACCCTGTGGGAGCCAAAACTCTTCAGCAGGGCTGGCACTGAGGCAAGCCGTGCACATGCTTGGTGCCACGAGAGTGGCTCGCAGCGCCTGGCTTACCTCAGCACCAGCCCCTAACTGCCTCAGTTCCTTTTTTTCCACCCTCGAGTGCACTTCAGTGACAACGTCCCTGGCCCTTTGTGAATCAGAACTTCACATCTGTACGACAGCCACTTTTAGTTCGCGTCAGTTTTTAGTTGTTTAAAACTAGAATTTATTATTTTTGTTTTGGTATAGTGATTTTATAAAGAATTTTATGTCAGTTTTCTCTCAGCCCTACCGAGCCTTGTCAGGACGTCTCTTCAGAATTACGGTAGGGAGCCTTTCTGGTGCCGTTTTACACTGTGCCTTGTTGGTCCAGTGCTGTTTGGCCTGATGTTGTGTTTTTTTCCAGTACCATGTTTAGGTCGGCACCATGTTGATCCGGTGCCATGTTGGCTGGGCACTGTGTATGGCCCGGCATCATGTTGACTTGGCACCATAGTTGGCAGACTGCTCTGGCAGCAGGGGGTTATATCCATACTGCTTTCCCGCAAGGAAAGGATTCTGATCATGGGCAGTCCCATGCTTGGGAGGGAGAGCTGTCCTCTGGAGCACAAAGGAGAGGGATGGTTCCTGATTCTGGTTGGGTTCTTGGCACCACTCAGCCTCGAGTTCCTCTCTCGCCTCAGGGTGAGGAAGAAATGGTACCACTCAAGGTCACCCTCGGAAAGTCATCTGCAAGGCTCTCTCGTTTCCTGGGGCTGTGGCCCTTCAGCGTGGTCCACATCACTTCGGGCCTTGGTACCAGGATACTGGGACCTCAGGCCTGGAGTACCCCCTCTGTCCTTTGGGGGGTCCCCAGTGGGCAGTCTTCCCAGGGCAGCTCTTCGGAGCAGCAGGTGTAGCGTCAAGCTGGGGTGTCGCTGCTGGTGGGTCTGGTCACAGGCCCCTGTAGGTTGGTTGCACTGAACCCATAGGCAAGGTCCCCCAAGCCAGGTAGAGCATTGTCTCCAGCAACAGCCTTCTGCCCTTGCCGGTGACTGCACTGCAGACTCCTGCCCCACTGGCCACACCCCCACCTTATGCTTCTTGGTGGAACCGGCTGGGAGCCATTGCCAGTCACTCCGGTGCTGCTGTGTCTCTGGTGCTGGCTTCAGTTCTGGTGTCTGTGTTAAGTTGGGTCTTTCAGCACCTGACCTGGCACCACTTCTAGTGCCTTCCCAGTGCCGGGTCTACCCCTCTTTGGCATAATGTGGGCTCATACCAGCATCAGGTCGACGGGATCTCCTGGTGTCGTTCTCTGTCCTCACTGACCCTTGCGGCCTGAGTGGCTGCCAGTTCCGGTGCTCCAGGCGGGGTCATTTTTTATTGCTCCCAGGTCGATTTCTGGGGAGTGGGGGCAGTCTCAGTGCTGAGGACCTATGGGTGCTGGCTCAAGCCTTCTGGCAAAGTCCCTCCTGACATCTGGTTCCGGAGTCCGTCAGTGCCGGGGATCCTCTAACACTGAATCTAGTTCTCCTGATGCCACCTTTTACAGTGCTGGCCCCTGACACCGTGTCTTTTCTGTCTGCACCGTTTTCCAGGCGTCATGTGCCTTTGATGTAACTGTCACATGTCTAGTGCCTGACATCATTTATTTATTTGTTTAATTTTGGTAACTGGGTAAGCCCGATGAGACCTTGATGGTCCCTTTTTCAGGGACAACCCAGAGTTATTTTACATACAGTAGCGATGCATTCACAAGCAGTAGTATGATATACAGAGACATTTCTGTGAGTTTCCATTCTCACTTACATCATTCAACTAACAGTAATTATACACAAACCAATGACTACTGTTGTCAATCCATATAAGACAGTCCTGGAACAGAGAAAATATATGGTCTACAACAAGTGCTATGTGATGACTAAGTATATGGCATCAGTGATAGCAGCTGCATTGGTTCAGCTCTGAGAGGTACATCTTGAGCCCCTTTTTAAATCCCCAAAGGGAGAAGCAATCCTGTAGGTTCTCTGGGAGAGCATTCCAGAGGGGTGGGATGCTAGCTGGATATGACCTGTGCCCTAGCGACAATCTGACATTAGGAGTTTGCGGCCCGAGGATCTGAGGGGCCTTCTATTTGGTTTTTCAGACAGTAAACCGGCGATACTAAGGGGAGCATTTACCTGCCTTAGTTTGAAGGCTAGACATAGCGATATGGTACTGCAATCGCCTTTCTAGTGATGGCCATGTGAGGGCATGTAGTACCTAGCAGTGATGCTCTCGGGGCAGGGCTCCCAAAGCGAATCGGCAAACCTCGTGATACAGGGTTCTGAGCTTTTGTATTTCTGGCCCCCCCCCCCAACACTTAGTAAAACTGGAGTGTCACAAAATAGGGTGGGTAGTATTGTGCCTGTATCCACCTTTAGTCTGGATTCACGCATAAGGAAGGGGCTTAGCCGATAGAGTAGACCCAGTTTCTGGTTCAGTCTTGGTCAGCTGGTCGATGTATGCCTTGAGAGTGCAGCTTTGGTCTATGGTTATGCCTAGGTACTTGATGGATTCAACCATGACAACTGTCGATCCATTGGTGAAAGCAGGTGTCAGGATCACTGATCTGTCTGATCCTAGACTTGTCGGTCCAAATAACATTGCCTTTGTTTTTTTTGGCATTTAACACGAGTTTGTTATTTTCCAACCAACGCTCAAGGAGTTGAAGGTCAGTTGTCAGTCCATGTCCAGCATGGAGAGTCTAGCACAGTTTCCGATGCTGTGGATCTGACGTTTGGTCCAGTGCCATTGTCCGGCACCTGTGTCTGGCACTTGCATCTGGCGTCTGTGTCCAGCGCCAGTGTCTGGCACCTGTGTCCAGTGCATGTTTCTGGCACCTGTGTCCGGAGCCTGTGTTCAGCACCGGGGTCTGGCACCTGGTCTGCGCTTCCCTAGTGTTGCCTCTGCCATTACTCTCTGGCATCTTATCTGACCGGTGCCAGAGGTTCTCAGGGCACCTCCTTACTGGAGCAGGGGATCCTTCTCTATGCCAGTTATCTGCCAGCAGTCTAGTTCTCATTGGCAAGTGAGCTCAGCCAGTCAGGGGCCCAGTTTATGTCTGATTTTGTGAGATCACTGTTCAATCAGTGGTGCTCTCCAGTTATAGATTCTCTGCCTGAGCTGCCTTGAGTTAGCTCCAGAAGGCCAAGACATAGCTTTACCTGTTAGGATATATTTAGACTGCCATGTCTGCTGTATCTCTCCAAGCCCCCCTAGTATGTGGAATATTGCTCTAACTGGATGTGCATATCTCTGGTGGCACCCTGTGGCCTCAGCAGATATAGTTTCTCTGTAGGCAGGTTATCAGCTAACAGAGGACCCTTTCTCTCAGGTTGGACATGTCTCAGAGTCTTCTACTCCATCCCAACCTAAGTTTCCTTCACCTTCAGACCTAACTCCTAGAGAGATGGAAGTTATTAGGAACAAGGTATTTCAGAGAGTTCCTGCAATATGTTTTCCTGCCCATAACCCTCTACTAGAAAGTCCTACACAACCAAATAGAAAGACTTTTCCACCTGGTGCTCTGAACTTTGCACAAACCACTTCTGATGTCCACCTTACTAGGTTTTGAAGTTTTTGCAGGACCTTTCTGATGCTAGTTGGTAGTGTTCCACAATCAAGGTTCTCTTGTGTGTTAAGTCTGCATGCCATGAGCCCTTTGCACCCTGTACATGGCTTAACTGCCTCGTTTTAACCAGTTCTTTTAGGGCATTTCTACACGTGAGGCTTCTCATCCACAAGCAGGTGGTTGCTTGAATATCAACACTGTGTTGGACTTTTTACTTACAAGCCCTTAAACCTTTTTCGACTTGTGAGCTGTTTTTACTTGAAAAGCAACTTTCTAGTAGCAATCTCTTTTGATTGTAGAGAGTCTGAAATCCATCTCTTGATCTTGGAGCCCCCTTATTCTGTTTCCCACAGGAACAAGGTAGTGCTCTGCACTTGTAAGTTCCTTCCTAAGCGGCATTGCAGTTCTCTGTCAGAATTGGCCACTGTGCTGCTTACCTACAGTCGTGGCCAAAAATATTGGCGCCCTTGCAGTTTTTTCTAATAATGCACCATTCCTTCCAGAAAATTGTTGAAATTAAAAAATATTTTGGTATCCACATATGTATTTCTTTGGTCTGCAGTGGAATAAAACACAAAAAGCAGAACAATTTACTAAGTCTTGGCTAATTCCACACAGAAATCCTTAAATGGCCGGACAAAATTATTGGCACCTTTTTAGAAGTAGTTAGAAATAATTAGATTTCAAGCAGGTGATTCTCCTTCACTTTGGAATTGAACTCACCTGTGGTGAGTTGCAGGTGTCTGCAATATAAAAATCACGCATTCAACCAGTATGAATAGAGAAAAGGACTCATTCTCCTGTTTTGTGTCACTGTGTGTACCGCAATGAGCATGGAGAAAAGAAAGACAGCCAAAGAATTGTCTGAGGAGGTCAGACAGAAGATTGTAGCCAAGCATGGACAATCTCAAGGCTACAAATCAATCTCCAGAGACCTTGATGTTCCTGTTTCCACTGTACATAATATTATCAGGATGTTTAAGGCCTATGGCACTGTAGCCAACCTCCCTGGACGTGGCCACAAGAGAAAACTTGATCGAAGATTGCAGCACAGGATTGTTCGAATGGTGGAGAAAGCACCTCAATCAAATGCCAAACAAATTCAAGCTGACCTTCAGACACAAGGTACGACAGTTTCAACTCGTACCATCCGTCACCAACTCAATGAAAGGAGGTTATATGGTAGGATACCCAGGAGGACCCCACTGCTGAGAGAGACATAAGAAAGCCCGACTGGGGTTTGCCAAAACATACCTGAACTAGTCAAAATCCTTCTGGGAGAATGTTCTGTGGACAGATGAGACCAAATTAGAGCTTTTTGGTAAAGTACATCATCTCTATGTTTACAGAAAGCAAAATGAAGCCTTCAAAGAAAGAACACCTTCCCTGCAGTCAAACATGGAGGAGGTTCAGTGATGTTTTAGGGTTGCTGTGCTGCCTCTGGCACTGGGTGCCTTGAGCGTGTGCATGGCATCATGAAATCTGGAATTACCAGGCCATTTTGGAGCGCAATGTTGAACCCAGTGTCAGAAGCTGGGTCTCCGTCGAAGGTCATGGGTCTTCCAGCAGGACAATGACCCCAAACACACTTCAAAAGCACCAGGAATGGTTCAAGACAAGACTCTGGACTGTTCTGAAGTGGCCAGCAATGAGTCAGATCTAAATCCCATTGAAAACCTGTGGAGAGGTCTGAAAACAGCAGTTAGGAGAAGTCACCCCTCAAATCTGGGAGAACTGGAGCAGTTTGCACAAGAAGAGTGGACCAAACTGCCAGTAGAGAGGTGCAGGAAGCTCATCCATGGCTATAGGAAGCGGTTGATTGCAGTTATTTTGACCAAAGGCTGTGCTACCAACTATTAAGTCTAGGGTGTCAATAATTTTGTCAATGCCATTTCTTTTCATTTTCTGATTTAAAAGGTTATATTCAATTCTGAATCAAAAACAAAGGTTCTGTAATATTAACAGAAATAAAGAATTGTGGAGACCAAATACTGTACTGTTGTTAATTTCAACTTATGTTTAGAGGAAATTGTGAGTTATTTGAAAAAGTGCAAAGGCGCCAATATTTTTGGCCACGACTGTACTATGCCAGCTTCCAGAATGATGGGAAGCTCTATCTTTATATTCTCTGAACATTTAGGGGCTCCTGATTTCTCACCTAGACAGAACTAGGATTTCAAGCAATCCATACAACCTTTGGTTTCTCTTGCTTCGCTTGAAGATTCCGCCTCCTCCAGTTGTGTGTGTAACCCCCACCTCTGCCCTTTTTCCAGAACGACAGGTGGCTTGCTGTTGGCGCTGGCAGCAATACCTGGTGGGGACCTGGGTTCAGGGAGGATGAGGTTACCTGGCACAAGGGGACCTAGGTTTGGCTACTCTGCACAGTGGCACCCAAGTAAATCCAAACACAGGAAGCAATAACTGTAATGTCCAGAACCAAGAATGGGATTTTTCAGTGTGGCTTTTATTCACAACTAGCTGAACACAACAAAGCATAGATGGACCCCCATGGAGCTATGTTTACTGATAATGCAGATTAGAGACTACAAGGCGGTCCACTTGAAGAATGAACCAATTCTACTGTTTTCCAAGGCTCTGGACTACCAGACACACAGCCTGGACTTGCAGCGATTGGGTACGAACTGACTATTGACTCCCCTGCCGACCACTTGACTGATGGTTCATTGGAAGAATGAACCCATTTTACTTGTGGCTCCCCACACCATTTAGAGTCTGCGACTCCTAGAGAGATTTCCCATTTGCTTCTTCTGACTCCCATCTCACAAAGAGAATTTTCTTCACCATTGTTGTGGCTCCCCACACCACTTAGAGTCTGCGACTCCTAGAGAGATTTTCCCATTTGTGACCCACGTCTGGGTACTTCCCTCATCACTGGCCAAGCGCATGAGGCAAGTAGCAATCACAGCAGAAATCCATAGAGGTGGACCTGGTTACTAAAGATGGGGGGTGTTCCCACCTCCAGCTCCCACAGCCCATACCCGGCCATTTCTCTGGACAAACTGAAACTTCGAACTGTAGATTAAATGGTGGATGAACTGTCACACCCCCTCTACATTACTTGAATCCACACAGCACTTTAGCTTTTGACACTACTCCATTTGTTTGTCCTAGTACTCTAGACCTCCCAAATAGTAGTTCAAATCCCAGAATTCTTCACATTTCCCAGGCTGAAGAAACACATTTTTTGCCCTCTCTATTAGAGCAAACACTCACCCTTTTGTTGCAGGTACCCCACAGGCGAAGTACAACTTTTTCCACTTTTCAAGCACAACCGAAACTGTAAAAGGCAGCTGGCTTTCTTTAGCAAAAATTAGGGGATTGCCCCTGGAAACTACATGGGGATACTTTACTCCCCCCCCCACCTGGAGGGAGGGGGGCACTGAGACCTGGACAGCGGTCTCCACCACTTGAAACTGGACACTGACCTTCTTGCTTCAAAACAAACAGGAGACTCCCTTCCTGCTTGAGTGCAAGCAGGAGACTGACTTTGAAAACTCCCAATGTTCTATCTCACTCCCTCTGCTGCAGATTCCAATGTGGCTTATGCAGCTGCGACAGTTCTATTGGTGATGTCATCTGCAGTCTCAGCTGAGACTGAGAACAGAGTGAGACAGTGTGAAACCCATTTAACTGGAGTTTCACAAGCTGCCTTCCCTGCCTACCACTAGGTCTTACTGGGATTCTAGTAACCCCGGGTAACAAGGGGTTATGTGCACATTTCTGCCTAGGTGGTGAGCTGTTTGCTCATCTGCTATGCCATGGCATAGTTCATGCTGAAAGGTCAGGTAAATGCCAACTCTACCTCTGCAGCTGTCACATCCCTACCAGGGGCTCACCCTGTCAGTGATATATTGCAAAGCTGCAACTGAGATCGCAGTGCATATTTTGTTATGCACTGTGTCCTGCATATCTCTGTCAGGCAGTTTGCCACTTCACAGGATTGTCCTAAATGGACTTAGTCCTTAGTGAGTTTTTCACTCCTACCACCCTACCCTAGGAGTTCTTTCACAGCTTGATACTTTGACCCATTAGTGTGAACAAATGGTGAAGAAACATTCCTGGAAGATATAAAAATTACATACTTACCATAATTCCCGATCTTCTAGTACTATCTTCACCATTTATTCACACGCCCACCCACCATCCCCTGAATTCATTTCTTTGGGATTTGGCTCTCTCTCTTGTTCAAGGCTTGAGCCATATAGACTCTGTCTACTCATACACTTACCATGCTTACACAGGTCACCAGGGCTTATCATGCCCTTGGAGGAAGTGCATGACTACTAGTTAGCTTATTGTGCACCTCCTTGGAAAAAAGGAACTGAGGCGGATAGGGGCTGGTGCCAAGGAAAGCCAGGTACTGTGAGTCACTCTTGTGGGGCCGTGCATGTGCATGGCTTGCCTCGGCATCAGCACTGCTGAAACGTTCTGGCTCCCTCAGGGTCCTAGTGCCTCCAGCACAGACCCATTAGTGTAAATAAATGGTGAACATTTTCCTAGAAGATCAGGAATTATGGGAAAAATGTAATTTTCATTTGTCACCCCAATATATCTTAGTTAGGCTGTTAAGAAATGTGGTTTCCTTGAACCTGGAGAGGTCTTGAGCCACCAGATTCTGAGGGGAAGGTTTGGGAGAATTGTTTTTCAAGACACAGAACACAGGAGAGTGGTTGTTGAGGGTATCTGGAAGTATACCTGTGGCTTTGTTCTTATCTGGCCTGCTAATCAGTACCCAGACAGTGACAGAGTGATTACCAGACTTGTGGTTCAGCCTGGTGGGTTTACAGAATAGTTGAGTGAGACATATTTCAAACAGGGCAGACTTGAGTTCCTCATCCAGTTAAGATTAAAGTCCCCTAAGAGTATTTGTTCTCCCAGGGAATTATTAGCCACATTAGTGTTGAGAGAGGCCAGATCACATTGGACAATCTTGGGGGGTGTGGGGTTGTAGGCACAGCCAGTAGTCAAATGTTTTGTCCCTCCAAGCAACAATTTAGAAACATACAGTCTGAGGAATCATTGGCCTGTATGGGTACACTGAGTTCCACAGCAATGAGGGAGCTCTTAACAAAGTTTAACACACCTCTACCTTTCTTGCCTAACCTGTACTTCCAGAAGGTACTGTAGCCAGGGAGATCAAACTTGTGATTTAGGATATGAGGTTTTAACCAAGTTTCAGAGACCCCAATACCATCAGGGGAATTTAGAGTTACCCATGAGTCAAGCGCCTGTGTTTTGGGCCTGAGGCAGCAGACATTAATGTGCACCAGCTTTAGACCCTTCGTGCTTGCCCAGATAGAGTCTAAGGGGGGAGCAAACCTTGCTGTTAACTGGCTCAGGAATAATTTCAACATCTCCTGAGAGGAGAAGAACGAGCTGTTTTAAGCTATTAATTAAGGCAGGGACAGTCAGTGTAAGCCTTATCTGGGATTCCTTTAGGAAAGACACAAGCAAATAGCAAATTCCATTTTTGCTGAGGCTGTGGAGAATCATATGAGTAGGAGAATACCTGGTAACTGAAAGGCCAGTAGTTGGGAACCAAGGCTGTTCTATGTTGGTCATGGATTGGAACAGGGCAGAGAGTGATCACCAAGTCCATACGTACAAATGACGCAGTAAATTCAAGTGCCATAGCAAACCCCTTGGAGGACATTTTGAGATCTATACACTGCACCCTGACAGGCATTCACCTGGAAATTAGTAACCTCAGCCTAAAGTACCTTAAGGATAGCCTTAAAAGGGGCAAGCACACTCCATGAGTCCACATATACAACTCTAGTAGGTAAGGAGAGAAAAAGAAATAGACAAAATTCAGCAAATAACTAACAGCAAATTGCAATAGGTACAGAACTATCTTGTTACCTAGAGCAAGCCTTGCACAAGCACACCACCCATATTGGGTATCCCTTGGACACAAGGTTAGGAGAAAAAAACTAAACAAAGTTCAGCAAGACATTTCGGCATATTGTACTAAGTACAGAACTACTTCTGACGAATCTTCTGACACTTAGGTTCAGCTCCCATCCCCCCAATAGGGGGACCCCAGCACTTTGTAACCTCTCTTCTCACCTCCCAGCCCCCACCTCACTACCTCCCCCTATCTCGTATACCCCTCCTCTCTACCCCTCCCCCTCCCAAGTCCTATAATAGAATATCCACCAGTCTACATATATTCATGAATGTACTGGTCTACATATACTAGTGAGTGCCCAGGGTCTAAGCTTTTTTCACCTTCTTTGCTTGTTTGTCTAGTGTATTTTAATTGCATTTAACTGTCTTATCTCTGAATATATAGGCCTGAATTATCTCTCACATGTAAAATGTTTTGTTTTGTCTACCATATTCCTGCCTGTGATTTGTTTGATGTTCAGGACCACCTTGAAAACGAGCTTGCTCAGTGGTGTTAACGCCTGGTTAAATAAAGTTTGATTGATTCACTGATTGTTAATTAGACCAAACTTTACATAAGCATACCACCCATGAATAGTGCATCTTAGATACCAGGGTCTACAGAACTATCTTGTTTCCTAGACATAACCGTGCTTTTGCACACACCCCGTAAAGGCTGTGTTTTGAATACCTATATCATAGAGGGTGAAGCATTATACATACATCACCCAGATAGGGTGATTCAATGGGTGATTCTTTGCAAACCCAGCCAGCACCTAGCTCGCTGCCTGAATCCCTCCCTACAATTTAAACTCCCGTTATTTGTGACAAAGCTTCTTTGTGAATTGCATAGCAGGACATCTCCCATTGTTTTTGGTGCTATATCTAACCCCCAGTTTGTCCATTCTCCTCAGGTATCCTCATAGCCCCTTGGGCTAACAGCGCCTCAGATGGGGGTCTACACACCTCCACAGTGAGAAGAGCCTCCTGCCACACTCCCCGAGCCCTTGCTAGCAGGTACGGCCTGGACAGTGTTCCGGGAACTCAAGGCTGCGTGGCTGTCTCTGTAAATTTTCTAAGGACAATTGTCTTTATCTTGGGACAGCTCTTATTGGCTGTCCATGGAACACGAGCTCCGTGTTTGGTTCCTCATCCTGCCAGGCATTTCCAAATTCCTCCTGACTGGACTATGTCATTACCATCGGCCAGCTTATTTAACCCTCCCCCCCCAATCCAGTATTGCCTCTGATATCTGGTCTGTTTTAATACTCAGTGCTGAATTTCTTCAGTTTAAAGTCTTTTTGGGTTTTTTTGAAGTGCTGACTTTTCCATAGAAACATAGAAACATAGAATTTGACAGCAGATAAGGACCGCTTGGCCCACCTAGTCTGCCCATTTTCCTGTCATTTGACTGTCACATCATGTTGTCCCTCCATGCACTGCAGTTTCTGCTTCTCTTACTCTCATCCCTCTTTCCGCTTTAGCAGATTATATCTTTTAGCCACTAGAGGGCCCAGTTATAAGCACACTTACCCAATCCAATCCAATACAAGCCTCCTGACTGTCACATCATGTTGTCCCTCCATGCACTGCAGTTTCTGCTTCTCTTACTCTCATCCCTCTTTTCGCTTTTCTTCCTCCCTGGAGCTTGCTTCCCCTCTCCCTCCCCCCAGCATCCTACTTGGCACTGCCTATCATCACTCAGGTACTCTCCATCATGAGCTTTCCCCCTTCCCCGGGTGCTCCCCTCTGCAAATGGATGGCAGTCTCCGCCTACCACTGTATACAGTCCCTGGACACTCTCATCACTCTCTCACGTGCCATCACTCTGGGATCATTGCCACCAACCTAATGTAAGTTCCTGCAAAAAACGGGCATGTAGACTCACGCTCAGAGACTTACGCTGGTACCCCCTGAAGCTTGTGCTCCTCCTCCTGCTGATGCTGTCTGGAAACATCCATCTTAACCCTGGCCCAATCACTTCCAGCTCTGTCTACCAGGAAAAACCCTCAGGAGCACTCTCCATAGCATCTCTCAACATCTGTAGTCTACTTCCCCACCTGGATGCCCTACAAATCTTTACCGATCAGCACAGCCCAGATATTCTGGCAGTTGTAGAAGCCTGGCTTACACCCAAAATCCCCGACCTGGCCATCACTCTTCCAGGCTACAATGTTTCAGGCTGGACCGGAAGTCCAAAAGAGGTGGTGGATGTGCAATTTACCTTAAAGATTCGCTACTGGGACACCCCGTCACTACCCCCCTCCCAGCCACTGCTGCGCAAATTCTCCCTATCAGAATCTTATTAGGTGCACATAACATCTCTCACAGTTGCCTCAGTGTATATCCCCCCACAAAAGAACAATGAAATGGCCTTAACGCTGCTTGGAATTCACCAGGTCCCAACCTCCTGACTCTGAAATGATTCTGATTGGAGACTTGAATATAAACTGGCTCGCATCTGATGCAGGGGTCCATAAGGATGCCATCTCATTGGCCAATCTCACCTAGATGGTCATCTCTCCGACCATGAAAAACAACAAATACAGCACCAGCACCCTCCTGGATTGGAGTCTTACCAGCCACCCACCCAACTTGTATCACAAATACCTCAGTCCTCCCTGACTCGCTTAGCGACCATTCCCCTGTCATCTGTGAATGGTCAAACAAATTCCGCAAGCCCCTCCTAATATCATCACTAGTAGAGTCCTACCAAGTGGGCAGTTGTTACACCTCAAAACATGCCTCAACCTCCAAGACTGGTCCCCTATCTACAAAGCAACAGATATAAATACTGCGCTGGATTACTTCATCAACACTTTCAATGCAGCCTGTGACTCCTATGCTCCTTTTAAAAAGTGCAAAGTCAAAGCCCTTTGCAATCCCTGGCTCTTAGCAGATCTCTTACGTCAACCAAAATCTAGAGATTGCCTCTGGGATCTGGCCAGAACCACTGGTAAAGAAACTGACATCCAAAACTATAAACATGCACGGAATGACTGTACCACATCTATCCGGCAAAAGAAATCTACCTACTTCAAGAACGCTCTCACAGATACCTGGGGTAACAGGAGGGCATTTTGGAACAATATTAAAGAGGTCACTGGGAAGCAGCCAAAAACCTCCCCTACCTTGCTCAACATAAATGGGTCTACTACACTTGACCCAAAAATCATAGCAAATACCTTCAACACGGCATTCACCAATCTCAGCAGTGTTCTCCCGTCTGACTTTTTCAAGGACTATGACTCTCCCTCTCCTTCCCCCCCCAATGCCTTCTCTAGCCACCCACCTTTTTATTTCAGAGCAGTCAAGATGCATGATGCCCGCAAATACATTACCAAAGCCATCACCAAATCCAGAACCAGCAGTGATACACTTGACCTTAAACTGCTGTCCCTCACCCTTGATGAGGTGATACAGCCACTGACATATATTTTCAACCTCTCACTTAGGCTCAGCCAGTTCCTTGACAAATGGAAATCTGCCACTGTTACCCCTGTCCATAAAAGTGGTGACAGGGCCACTCATGGAAACTACTTTCCGATCTCTATATTGCCACCCCTTTCCAAGGCCCTTGAACATATTGCAGCAGATCAGCTCACAGATTTCCTGGACAAATGCAATATCCTGTGCTCGCAACAACATGGCTTCAGGAAAGGACATAGCACCTCATCTGCCCTATTGGAATTTTCTGGCATTCTTCACAGCTCAGTGGGCAATGGTCAGTTAATTGGGTCCGTCTTTATTGATCTGACTAAGGCGTTTGACACTGTCCATCACCGCCTACTGCTTGTGCAACTTCTGAAAGCTGGGCTCTCTCCCGACTCCACTGCCTGGTTCAAAAGCTATTTGGGGAACTGGTCTCAAAGAGTAAAAATTGCAGATGTCCTCTCTGATACCAGGCCTGTTCACTCAGTTGTCCCCCAGGGATCCATTCTGGGCCCCTACTATTCATCTTGTTCCTGAACTCCTTTCCAAATTCTTGCTCCGAAACAATCATCTTCTATGCAGATGATGCTGTAATTCTCCTCCCACAAGGATCCTAAGCCTCTACAAGACAACTTCAGCTTGGCTTCACATGTGTTGAAAACTGGTTCTCAAATCACAATCTGGTCCTCAATAATAAGAAAACGAAGTCTACGATGTTAAGCAGCTCTCATAACAAGCATAAGTTGCACATCCTATCCATCAAAAACAGTCATGGAGTCACCCTGGAACAGGTTCAAGCCTTTAAGTACCTTGGGATCACTCCAGACCCTCATCTAACTTACAGTGCCCACATTGACTCTATAGCCAAAGCAGCAAATACTCACCTTGGCCTTCTTTTCTGGCATAGACAACATCTTACCCCAGAAGCCCTGACTGTCGCCTTTCAGAACTCTGTTTTCTCCATTATTGACTATGGGCTTATTATTTATGACTCTTCCCCCGCTACTGTTCTTAGACGCATATCCACCTCCCTCAATAAAGCCTGCCGACTTCTCACTGGATCCCACCACCTCACACATATGTGCGACCTCTATGCACAAACTGGATGGCTGCAACTCACCATTCGGATAAAAAACCTAACCTGCACCATGGCGAAGAAAATAACTATGGGTCTTGCACCTCCTGGAGTGTGTGCATTCCTGCACCCTAGCAATAACCCCTGCTCAACCAGGGGGTCTGAATCACAGCTCCTGCAGGTTCCACATTGTCGTACTTCACAAGGTCAAAGATCTTTTGCCTACAGGGTGCCCAGCTGGCTAAATGGTCTAAACAGTTACATCTCCTCCACTTCTACCCTTGATGCATTTAAATCAAGTCTCCGCCTCTCTCTCACTGCCTCTAGCTCCTGTGACTGCCTTCCCTAGCTGACCCCATGAATATTTCCCTAACCTTTTCAAGTTATCTCTCCTATTAGCATGCACTTCCTCATGTTATGTCTATGACAATGCCTCTGGCTGCACTCCTCTTCTATAGCTTTCCACCCCCCCTTTACTCTTCCTCTCTGTTGTCCTCTATCCTCTCTGCTCCTCATCCACTATCTCCTTGTAACCTAGCCTCCAAAACTTGTTTTGTTTCTCAGATGCTTTGTAACTCTGTTTAGCTAACATTTTTGTAACCTTGTCCTATGTATTGAATTTGCAATCTGACTTACATGTGTTATGTTTTGAATTGTAACCCAACATGGAACCTTTGTAAAAGAGCCCTGGCTCAAAGGTATTGTAATCCTAGACCTAATAAATAATTAAAAATAAAATAAAAAAAAAAAGCAACTAGGCTGTGCAAACACATAGTAGAAGATAGTAGTGCTTCAACAGCAAAAGCAATTGGGTAGAACAGAATGTAAACCAATTAATAACATGGAGTCAAGTCTAGTGATGTGCCTTTAAAGCAGGCAGCAGGTTAGTTTAGCATGTAATGCCCACAGTAACCTTATACAGATTCAAGCTGGATTACTCACACTTATTAACTCATGCAGTATCTAGACAGGCAGCAAGACTGGCCGCCAGCTGCCTCTGATGCTGACTCCACGCTGACTCATCAATGTTCTTTGCTCATGGTCCTTAGTGCAGAAGGACCACAGAGTGGCAGGACCACTGGCTATGTCCCTTTTGCACAGGGAGCGGGCCCTTCTTCAGTGTGTGGCCACCCAATTGGCCAAATCTGAACAGTCATTGGGAACAGGAAAATTCAGGAAGGAAAGTGCCCACGTGAGACTGTGGCGCATGGCTGAGGTAAAAATCCTAAGTTCTCTGGGCTCCAGTAGTGATCGGTGTGGGAGAGGGAGATCAACCAGCTGAAATATATCCTCTCTCTTGGCCCTTTTGTTAGCTCCAATGATTCTGTGGTGTGGTGAGGTAGGAAATATGGGTCCAGCTGTACAAATAGAGCAGCCAAAGAATCATCGCCCTCCTTCACCCTGCAGCCCCCTGATTGGCCAAATTTGAACAGTCCTCGAGAGCAGGAAAGTTTAGGGAGGAAAATGCCCAGCTGAGACTGTGCAGCACACATGTGGCAAAACTTTCTGCTAAACGGGTTTGCCCAAACCCACTTGTCACATCTAATCTGGAAAATATGGTACCACCTGCTAACTTTGGCAAAATATCTTCAAGATTAGTAAAATGTACTTCTCCCTTTTAATGTTTTCCAAAAGTTTCTTTAAATCTACACAGATCCTTATTTTGTCCATTTTTCTTTACAACAGGCACTACTGAGGCACACCATTCTTTTGATTCAGTCACCTTTTCAATTATCCTATTTTTTTTTTGCACCCCCACCTCTCCCTGGCCAACCACTCCTTTGGGTCTCCTGGGCCCCTCCATCTGCCTGCCCCCCTGATGCCAGCCCTTGCCTCATGTTGTGGCCCCCCCAGGTAACCTGGCATGTCCCTTTGCCAGACGGGTCACCTAGCTCCGAGAGGGAAGGCACCGGTGGGGAGGCCAGTGCACTCTTGATTGGACCAGTTGTCGCTGAGGTGGGTCAGTTGTGGGGCTAGGCGGCAGCGGGAGCCAGAGACCATTATCCAGTCAGGCAGGGAGCTGTTTCCTGGTTTTCTCCCTAGGGGGAGTGGCGTGCCACAGACATCAAAGCACACGCCGACGTCTGCCACTCCCCTAGTGCTCTGAGACCCGACGCACTACTGTGCTTCTGGCCTCTGCCGGGGGCCAACAGGTACCAGATCTCAACCTACCCTCCCCAAGAAGGTGAGCCATCCCTGGACGCTCCTCCGTCTCCCCCCCGCTGGCCCTCCAATGACCCGAGTCTGTTCCCAAACCCGGGTCGCCGGCGTCACAGATGGAAATCCAACTGCTGCGCTGATGGGCCAGCTTTCAATTATCCTATTAAATTCCATACTTTTTAGTCTGTCTTTAATTTTTCATAGAAAATGAGCTAGATAGTTTGAGCTGTTTGACTGACTGAGAGCTATAGCTGGGAGTACATTATGTACCAGTAAAGCCCCACAGATAACAACTGCCAACACAGCCTGCTTCAGTACCAAAGTGGTATCACTTTGGATTTTGAAGTTACCTAAATATTTTTCCCATCATTTACCAAGTGTCCCCCCCTCGGTTACCACGTGCCCCCGAGACTCCAACCATGACAACCAACTACACTTAGCCGTAAAAAAATCCCACACAGAAAAGCACTCGAATACTTTTCCCCTTTTTTTTAAAAAGAAAAGTTTTTCTTTCGAGCAACCTGTAGTGCAAGCACGTTGGTCGCGTGCTCAGCACTATTGTACAGCAGGAGCCAAATCTGGGCACATCCAGTAAAAGAATCTTCTTTTTTTTTCTTTGTAATAACAAAAATACCTTAAAGTAGCATCCTGTGGCTGTCCATGCTTTCAGCCTTCTCCCATCCCCATCCTTCAAGTGCCTGCCCACTCTGCAGTTCACAGCACCTCTGAGCATCCATTTCCTGAAGCACAAACGGAGAAAGCATTGCTGGTCTCATCATCGAGCCAGCAGTACAGAAAGATGCCAAAAATGTAGCGGTGAGAACTACCAGCAAACAAAAGAACTGCAGGACCTTCACAAGAAATTAGATACAGAAAGAAAGGGGGGAAAAGCACATCTCAGGAAAGAAACATCTACCAAAGACTGCAGTGCCCACTACTGGCTACATAGCAGCACAGGGCCTACTTTACCAAAAAAGTACTAAAAATGCATTTGTAATCATTTTTTATAGCATTACTTTAATTTTTTTGTAATCCTATAAAAAATGGCACATGTAGCCCTTTTCTGAGTGCAATAATACTCTCCCGGGTGGGCGGTATGGGCAATGCCGGACCTTCCTGGGGCTATAAGAATATAATAATGGGCTGGCAGTATAGCCTAGAGGTTAGAGGAACGAGGTGAGATCGCGCTTGGTACATCAGTAGACCAGACCTGAGTTTGATTCTCACAACCTCTACTTGCATACTGTGTGACTCTGAGCAAGTCACTTAATTGCCCAGTGCTCCCAGGTCGCCCCTGAAAACAGGCACTTGTGCCTAGTGGGCCTTACCCGGTTACCAAAGACTGAAATTAAAAAAAAAAAAAATAAGAAGGAAGGCCTTGGCTGGGATTATAAGGCAAAGAGGGGAGGAGGGTGTGTTTGTGTGTGGAGGGAGACCTAGAAAAAGCATCATTACTGATTAAATACTTTTGTTCAGTGTTCACTGAAGAGGGGGAAGGACAGAGACCACTGCTGGGCATCAGAAACAACATAAGGAGGGAGGTGAACACCAGTCCATTTACAAAAGGGAGAGTCCAAGAACTCACAAAACTGGGGGTGGACAAAGCAATGGGGACCAGATGGTATACACCCTAGGATATTAAAGGAACTACAGATGGTGCTTGTGGCACCACTGGCAGGCCTCTTTAGTGTGTCACTCAATACACGAGTGGTTCCAGTGGACTGGAAGAAGGCACATGTAGTCCCTCTTCACAAGAGTGGAAACAGGGAGGAAGTAGGGAACTATAGACAGGTAAGCCTCACCTCAGTAGGGGGCAAGATTATGGAGGCGCTGCTTAAGGAAAGGATTGTGGAACACTTGGAATCCAGCAGAGCACAGGATACGAGGCAGCATGGATGCACAGCAGGAAGGTCATGCCAAACAAATCTGATAGACTTTTTTGACTGGGTGACAAAGGAGGTGGATCAAGGGCGAGCAGTGGATATTGCCTACCTCGATTTCAGCAAGGCCTTTGACACCGTTCCACACAGAAGGCTGGTTAACAAGTTGGTAGCCAGGGGGTGGGCCACAAGGTGAAGAACTGGGTTAGAAATTGGTTGGGGCACAGAAAGCAGAGGGTGGTGGTTAATGGAATCCAATCCGAGGAAAGGGAGGTGTTCAGTGGGGTGCTTCAAGGATCAGTCCTGGGGCCAGTCATTTTCAATGGCTAAATTAGTAACATTGCTGAAAGGCTGGAGGGGAAGGTTCACCTATTTGCGGATGACACCAAGATCTGCAACAGGTTAGACATTCCGGGGGGAGGGGTCGAGAAAATGAGGGATCTAGGAAAGTTGGAAAATTCAATGTATGGCAATTAAAATTTAATGCGAAAAAACGCAAAATCATGCACCTGGGGCACAGAAACCCTGTGGAGAGTTGCAGAATGAGGGGGAGTTGCTGACGGTTACCAGGGAAGGAAGGGATTTAGGGATAATCATCTCAGATTACCTAAAGGTGTCCAAACAGTGTACCAAGGCATGTGGAGAGGGCCAGTAGCATGTTGGTGCATTGGAAAAGGTATCACTAGCAGATGAAGGGAGGTGATGATGCTACTGTACAAAACACTGGTGAGGCCTCATCTGAAGTACAGTGTACAGTTCTGGAGGCCGCATCTTTGTAAGGACATAGACAGGGTGAATGCGGTTCAGAGAAGGGCAACAAAGATGGTGCAGGGCTTGCACCAGGAGACATAGGAGGAGAGATAAAAAGACCTCACTATGTATACACTGGGAGAGAGATGGGAATGGGGAGATATGATAGAAACCTTCAAGTATCTTAAGGGCATAAACAAAGTGCAAGTGAGTGTCATCTTTCAGTATAGCAGGTGTACAAGGATGAACAAGGAATAATACGAGATTGGAGGGAGGCACGATAAAGGGGAATGTGAGGAAGTTTTTCTTCACAGAATGGGTGGCAGATGCATGGAATAGCCTACCCCCAGGAAGTAGTGGGCGCTAACACAGTGGGGGGCCGGGATTCAACTATGCATGGAATAGGTACAAGAGAACCCTAGAGGTGGGTAGGAAAGGCTAAAGCCAATGATCAAACAGGAACCACTGATGCAGGCAGAGAATATGGGCAGACTGGGTGGGCCTAGTGGTCCTCATCTGCCATCAAATAATATGTTACTATGTTATAAAGCCCTTTGCTTGTGGCATCGAGCCTCATTACACCCCTGGGTGGTCCAGTATTTCCCAGTACTGCCCACTCTGTCAGGCATTATTGCTTGCTTACTAAAGGAATGACAATTCTACGGGGAGTTGAAGCTCTTTAAGGCTGCTCATTCTCTTTCAGACAAGTTTTAACAGGTTCCCCTTGAAGGACTTATAGATCCCCAAATATGTTCACTTCCTTGACATGATGAATAAGACAGTAATTTTAGTCTGACACCTTTCCTCAGTAACCTATGTCTCGCAGAGGGTGCTGGTTGTTGCAGTTATCTTGCTGCTAAACTTTAAAGAGCTAGTGACATGTTTAGGAGAACTTTAACAAAACCTAATATTTAGACACAGTCACGCTTGTAATTCTCATGAGTGCTTTTTTCCTCCTCGCCATTATTTATTACTGAGGTCATCTGTATAAAAACAGGATAATTGATCCTGAAAAGTTTGCCTATTCCTGTTGCTTTCTTCCTATTTGAAGTCGCAAAACATGCCTTGTGACCTCACAGTTACTCCCATGGCAACAAACTGTGATGTCACAACAGAGGATTATGACTTAAAGTAAGTAGTAAGCTACAGAGGCAGATGGACTCTAAAGAAACTCCAAGGAATAAAGATCATATATTCATGCAAATGTTCTTAGTAATAAATAATAGGGAGAAGAATTAGATATATAAATGGACTGCAGGCAGAATTGTACTTAATTATTATGCTTTTTAAAGTTTTCTTTGAGGCGTCAGTAGCTCTTTTAATTTCTCATGTTCAAGTCTGTATAGTTTAAGCCTAACAATATACCTCAACTTTGTAATGTTTTTGCCAATACTGTTTGTACTCTGTTAATTATGTTGCTGTCTGTATGGATTCATCCCGGGGAAATCGTGTCAGACAAACCTGGTGGAGTTCTATGACTGGGTGACAAGTGCCTTGGACCTGGGTAGACCAGTGGATGTCCTCTTTCTAGACTTCAGCAAGGCATTTGACTCTGTTCCTCACGTGGGCCTGTTGGATAAACTAGGAGAAATGGGGGTGGGAAACCAGATGATCCGATGGATAGGCAATTGGCTCCAGGACCGGACCAGAGGGTCGTAGTTGGTGGGATAGTCTCTTCCCAAGGAGAGTCATTAGTGGGGTCCCACAGGGATCAGTCCTTGGGCCCCTTCTGTTCAACGCCACGATCTGACATAAGGACAGAAATCAGGAGGAGATGAGTCTCTTGCAGATGACTCAAACTGGGGCGGTGGTGGATGGGGAGGAGGGAGGGTGGCCCTGCAGGGGGACCTGGAGGCTCTGGAAAGATGGTCTAGAAAGTGGAAGCTGAGGTTTAATGCAGGGAAATGCAAGGTACTCCACCTGGGGGCCAGAAACCCAGGCCAAGTGTACACCCTGGGGGAAAATACTACAAGTCTCAATGGCTGAGAGGGACCTGGGGGTGGTGGTGGATGTCAAGATGAACAACTCTGAGACTTGTAGGAGGGCAGCAGCCAAGGCCAACAGGATGCTGGGATGCATCGCTAGGGGGATCACCTCCAGAAGGAGGGAAGTGATACTCCCTCTGTATAACTGCTTGGTGAGGCCGCACCTGGAGTACTGCATGCAGTTTTGGAGGCCACACTTAAAGAGGGACATTAACCTCCTGGAGAGGGTCCAGAGGAGGGCAACCAAAATGATTTGGGGCTTGGGGGACAGGACCTATGAGGAGAGGCTCGAAGAGCTAAATATGTACACTTTGGAAGAGAGAAGGGACCGGGGGGACATGATAGAGGACTTCAGGTACATGAAGAGGGTAAATAGGGGAGGAACAGTGAGGGTGCTTCGAAGGAAGGAGGAGGGGGCCACTAGAGGGCATGGGTGGAAGCTGGAGGGGGGAAGATTCAGGGGAGAAAGGAGGAGGTGCTACTTCACTGAGAGGGTGGTAGAGCCATGGAATGCACTACCTAGGGGGCTGGTGGAGGCAGAGACAGTGGAGGGGTTCAAGAGGGGTGGACAGGTACAGGGGAAGGGTTCAGGAAGCAAAATCCAATGCAGCAAGAATATCCGGAACTGGGAAGGGAGAAGCCAGAGAAGGCGAGGGGGACAGCAAGGTCAGCACCCAGGGTGGGGGCTGACCAAACGAGCAGACACGAAAGACCATTAGGCCTATTCTGCTGGCATTTTAGTATGTTAGTATGTATGTTAGTATCTCATCTATCATGGACTGCTACCTGTATTTATAAATAACTGTTCTATGTAATTAGTTCTGTGTTGCTCCTGAAAAAGGGACTTTAAGTCTCAGTGAGCCTACCCGGTTAACAAAATCCACATAAATCAATAAATAAATAGTCACCTTCAGCTCTGCTTCGAGGATATCTCCCTTCACTGAGCCACATCATAGAACTGTGAGCTGTTAGTGTCTGGACCACCCAGCTACGTAAGAACTTACCATAACAGTAGATCTTTGAGGAAATCTCTGCCATTAGGTTACACCTATGGAACTTAGGCATCAGGATACCACAGAAGCTTTTTCTGCAGCAGTCTATTAGGGGCCCCCCTCGCCGATGTCAGACTCTGACATCACATACCCTATATACTGTAAGTGTGGGCAACCCCACTCCCTCCTCAGTTCTTTCCCCGGCCAGAGGCCATAGGAGATGGGAGTCCCGCCAGGAAACCAAGGACAGAATGTGCCCAGCTAGCAGAAAGGCTGGAACAGGACAGCTGAGCTGAACAGCGAGAGAGAAAGAGAGCGAGGGGGATGGAGGGATGGTGGTATGACCTGATGACAGAGAGTCCTTCAAAGATCTACTGATATGATAAGTTCTTGTGTAACTGTTCTGTCTTCTTTGGGGATATCTCTGTCATCAGGTCTCACCTATGGAACGAGTCCCAAGCAATGCTAAGAGCAAGGACAGTCTGGGTGGCAGGAGGCCAGAGGCCTAAGAAAGAAGGCCCTGAAGCACAGCTAAGCCAAAGCATGCCCTTCTTCTGGAGGCAATATCCAGATTGCAGTACTTGATGAAAGTGTGGACAGTACTCCAAGCTACAGACACGCCCCTGAAACAGCTAACAGAAGTAGCGGAATGGTCCTTAACCCCAGGAAGTTCCTTACCATACTTCCTGTAACAAAAAGTAATACAGTTGGTCAATCATTTGTACAAGCACTGAGCACCCTCTCTGCCAGGGGTGAAAGAAACAAACAACCAAGTGGACTTACTGCAGTCCCTCATACAGTGTGTATAGAAACACAAAATTCTATGCACATCCAATGTATGGAGCAATGCTTCCCCTGGATTGATATGCTCTGGAAAATAAACAGGCAAGTGGATGTATTGATTTAGACTAAACTCAGACACCACCTTAGGAAGAAACTTGGGGTTAGTTCGCAAAGAGATCCTGTCTTTGTGGAAAACTAAATAAGGTTGCTCACACATGATAGCCTGCAGCTCTGAAATTCTTCAAGAAAAAGTAATAGCAACTAAAGATAAAAGGGTAAGTTCATGAAATGGGAGGTACCAATGTGCCCAATACTTTGTTGATTTAAAAAAAATTAACAGCCACTGCAGTCATAAGTAAATTTAAAAGGTAGCCACAAGTACAGATACATTTCATAGTCTGAGAAACCTAGGTGCACCCATTTATTTTTATTCCAGGTCCAGCTCCAAAATGTCACAGATTTCCCCTAGCAAAATGTGACATGCAAAACCACAGTACATTCCATTGCTTCTATGAAGACTTTATTTTAGTTGCACTTCAGTAAATTTATGTTGAAAACTGCTTTGGGTGTTATCTTTTATTAATGAAAACATTTTCACCCTAGTTTTTCAATGCATATAAAATCTCTGGTTCACTCAAAGTTTTGCGTGGCGCATGCAACTGTGGTGTCCAAACAAACTGCATTTTTTTACATGTTCCAAATTTTCAGCAAAAGCATCCAGCTTTTTTTGAGTGGGTGATTTTCTTTAGGGATGAGATCTTAAAAGTACTGCAGGATGAAAGAGGGGTGTAGGCAAATTTTTTTTTTTTAAACTTAAACGGTTGTGTGGTGTCCACTGTTGCACATGCAACGTTTGGTGTCCCTGTTGCACGTGCAACACTGAAGGTGCTTTTCTCTCATGTCTGATATGGAGTTATCCTACAACATAGTCCCTGTTTCACTCTTGGGTCATAGTATCTTGAAATGCTTAGTAAAATAAAGTAAAAAGAAAAGTAACATTCTTTTTTCAAGTTAAACACCTGTTGTGTCCACTGTTGCACGTGCAACATTTGGTGTCCCCATTGCACATGCAACACTTTAGGTGATTTTTCTCAAATCCCTGCTAGGGAGTTATCTAATAATATGGTTCCTTTTTGACTCTTCAGTCACAATGTCTTGACAGGCGTATTAAAATTTATCTGTTGTGGATTTGAAAAATTGACCCTCATGTCACACTTTAGTAACCCCTTTTCATGAACTTACCCAGCACATTCCATGACAGAAAGCATAGCTTGCAAGATGTGGCTGTCTGAAAAAGAGGCAGGGTCAGCTTCTCCAGAACAAAATTCAGGTCCCAAGCTGGAACCAGGTTAGGGATAGAAGGCTTCAAGTGGAAAATGCCGCACAGAAAAGTACGGGACACATCCAGCTGTGCCACAGTATAGTCATCAGCGGGAACATGGAAGGACGATATGGCTGACAGGTGCACTTTAAGAGATGAGTATTTGAGGTCTGCATCAGACAAGGTCAGGACATACTGCAGAACCTGGTTCACTGGCCTGGTAAAGGGGTCCAGGCTATAAGAAGCAGCCCCGATAGCAAACTGCTTCCATTTCATAGAGTAAGTGGCCCTGGTGGAAGGTTTTCTAGAGGCCACCAGGACATTAGCCACCTTCTGAGACGCATCAAAGTGGGCAATGGCTATGTCCTCAGGAGCCATGCATGCAGGTGGAGGAACTTGTGGTCTGGATGGACTAGGATCCCCTGAGCCTGCCTCAACAGGTCCCTGCAGAGAAGCAGGGGAACTGGAGGTTCCATGGCCAGTTGTTGCAGTAATAGAAACCATATCTGTCAAGGCCAGAATGGAGCCACCAGAATTAGGGTGGCCCCTTCCATCTGCAGCTTGATGAGCACCCTTTGAATCACAGGAAAGAGTGGGAAGGCATAAAGAAACCTCCCTTTCCAGGAGAGGGACGAAGCGTCTCACCAGAAAACTCCAGGCCCTGGATCTAGCAAGCATAAATGTGGCAGTTTTGTGTTGAGTGGGGACACAAAAAGATCCAACTCTGGATGACCCCACTTGTCAATCAGGTCTTCGGCAACCAAGGTAAGCAGCTCCCAGTCATGCATATTGGACTGATCTTCCTGGACATAAATTCTCCACCACTCAGTCACACTAATGGGAGTACGCCGGAGGCGTTAGGACCCAGTGGGAGCAAACTTTTTCAGGCGGGACGGCACCTGAGATGGAGCCACAAAGAAGCGGCGCCCCGAGCCCGCTGTGTGTATGGTAATGACTATCTCAGCATCGACCATCCAACCACCTCAGTTCCTTTTTCTCCTGCTGTTGAGTGCGCTTCAGTGACGATGTTGCTTGCCCACCCAGAGTCAAACATCAAACTAGCAGCTTAGGCTTCAGTTTATAGTTTTGTATTTTATCTTTGATAAGTAATGATTATATTAATACATTTTACTTATAAGACAGAAGTCTTCAGCCCTCCACTGATGGAGTCGACCATGAATGGGGCAGGTGATGGTAGGGAGACTTTGTATGAAAGCTGTTCAGCCAGCGGAGCAGAATCTGGTCCACTGCCCTTACCAGAGGGGGGGTCTGACAATAGACAATCCAGTGCTCAAGGAGATGGGCAGTCTCCCCCTAAAGCATAAAAAGAAACGGCCCCATTCTCTGCACCGTTCAGCCTCGAGTTCTTCTTCTTCGGCATATAGGTCGAAGAAGGAACAGCATCACTCTAGGTCGCCCTCTGGTACGTCTGTGCACAGATGGTCAGTTGTTAGGGCCAGATGCCGGTCTCCATATCTGTCAGACTCACTGGTTTCTGTCTCCGATGGATGACCTCTTCAACACCGGAGCCCCTCTCCGCCTATTGGAGGGGCTTCCGATGAGCAGTTTCACCAGTGGACTGCTCTTATGGAGCAGTGGGCTGGGAAGTTGGCCTGATTGCCTGAACCGGCCAGTCCAACACCAGGGCCTTTCAGCCCTTCAGTTCCGGGATGGCAGGTGGGGCGGTTAGGTCTTTCTAGTCACACGGCGCCTTCTTCGGCGCTATCGACTCTGCGCTCTGGTGTCTATCCCCCTCACACGGCTGCGGCGCAGGGATCTACACTGATGCCTTTATCTCCTGCCACTTTTCATCCTGTTTCTTCAAATCACAGTTCTCAGACTTCTGTGACGTGGCCATTGTCTGTGGTGCCGACTGCTCTGGCGCCGTCTTCGGCATCAGGGATGGTGGTGGTGCCGGGCATGGTGCCACGCTTTTTGTCGGCACCTGTGGGACGCAGTTTTCTGTGATGGCTCCTTCTTTTTTCTCTGGGCCATTTTCTTTGGCACCAGGGATGGGTGTGGCGCCATCTAGTTTCCAGAGGTTTTTGATTCTGGTTCTTTTTCTTTCTCTTCTTCCTCCTGGTTTTCACTCTGTTCCTGTCTATACAGTTCCCCCATGGACTGCCAGGAGATGATTTTGAGCCCGATCCAGATCTTAGACTGGGTGATGATGTTGATGCTGACACTGCCCTGGGGGCAGGGATTAATCCTCCTGCAGAGCCTGTTGTTGAGGACCTTTCCCTTGCCTTTGCTCAAGAATTTAAATTCTACCCTTTCCCTCCAGACTACAGAAATTGATCCTGGGAAGCTTTTGCGTCTCCAATATCTCCATGTCCCGGAAATCCCTACTGCTTTAACCCCTCTGGTACAGCCCTCTTTCAAGACCCTTTCACAGATGATATGGAAAAATCCAGCTCTTATTCCTTCTGTGGCCAAGTCCATAGATAGGAAATATGCCCCTCCCAAAGATTGCCCCATCTTGACCTCACAAGCCTTTGCTGATGCCATAGTGGTCCTGGCAGAGAATGATAAGGTTGTCCTCCCTCAGGAATCTACAGCCCATCCTATAAACAAAGAGTCGCGCAAGATCAACACCTTGGGTAAGAGAGTCTTTGCTGCGTCAACCCTGGGCATGTGCATTGCCAGCTACCAGGGCTATTTTTCTCAATATGAGTATGTTCTTTGGCATTCGCTCAAAGTGATGGTAGAAGCTCTTCCTGAATCGGAGGTTAACTCAGAGCTACTTCAAACCAAGACAAGCCTTGACTTTTTGGTGGAAGACACTGGAAGACTTTGCTATACTGCAGAGAACACAATCGTACTATTTTTTCACAACTGGGAGCCTGGAAGGCGTAATATTGATTGGGATCTGTGAGGAAGGTTTGAAACACCATTTTAATGATACTTTCATTTTTGCTTATTTGAATTAAGAAGAGGCTTGCAGGATTCAGTTTCAGGAGTGTTAATTTTATAAGCAGAGGGAGTAAACTACTACTGAATTTGCTTTTCACTGTGATATATCACTGGAGAAGAGACATAGTATTTGTAAGGATATTTTTGCACCTTTTAGAATTGTACTTGGCTGAGGTTTGATTTAATTATTATTCCTTGGTTCAGTGGAGGGACTGTGTATTCAACCCAGACAGAGCAGACTATCTTCACAAAAAGGCCTGCTTACATCACAGGTGTGACACTAGTCAGTCAAGGGTTTCTGGTTGGAGATTTTCAGTACTGCTTTGGAGAGTGGGAATTTAAACCCATAGGGATTGAAATAACTTTTTACTGTTTCTTTCCTGGTGCACAACTGACTTGTTTAGGGGCTGATTGCTTTCAGAGCACAGATCGCCAGGCTGTATTGGGGGCTGGGGAGGTTTACCTGTGTTTGACTCAGCTGTCTGATTTTTCTCTGTTTGTTTAGCAGGGTAATTTCTCTGTTAAATTGTTGTGTAGGTTATCTTGATGACAGGAAGGTCAACACTCATCGTAGTGGTGGGTCAGAGCTTTCAGCTGATTGTTTTGAGAGGGCACAGTTTGGGGTCAAATCCCCCCTTCCCCTTCCCCTCACCCTCTCACCCCCGGTATCATTTCCTTTATACCAGGGGTTCTGATATCATTTTCTCAAGAGGGCAAGGTGCATACCACTGTCATATCCTTTCCTGAACACTGCACTGACAATATAAGTGTACACATTATGTAATATATTTATACATAACAAAACAATAACTGGAAGGAGAGAGAGAAAAAGAAATGATATAAACAAAATACTTGCACAGGATAAACAGGAAGATAGACAGACATGTGGGGAGTAGTGCAATGTACTGGCTGTGGGGCAGCAGTCTTCTGGGAGTCTTTCTGGAGGCTCAGATGCTGCCCTATTTACAGGTAACTCTCTGCCCTGAGAGAGGAGATTGCCCATCTTCAGGCCACACTGGACAGTAGTAAGGGAACCTCTCCCACCCATGAAGCACTAGGGCCACCACCACCACCACTGCCTCAGAGAGTGCCAAGAAAGTGCAGCAGTTGAACTACAGTGGGCTCAGGGAGGGTGAGGATGGTGGAACAGAGGCACACCCAGTCAGTTGTACCACTCCACAATCCATACACCATTCTGGGGGAGCATAGTTCCCCTATGGATGCACCTGCAGAGGAGACTAAGGAGGTTGCGAGCAACTGTCATAAGGGAGGCCCACAGGAAGGAGGCAGTGGACACCACAGAGCTCCTGGTGGGGGACTCAATTATTAGGGGATAGAACTGGGGGGAGCAGGGAAAACTGAAGTAAGGTGCCTGTCTGGCACCATGGCTTGGAGGGACAGGAAGCGCATCTTTAGGATCATGAGAACAGCTGCAGAGGAGACTGAGCTGGACGTCATTGTCCACCTAGGGATGAATGACTTGGCTCAACATGAGATTAGAGCAGTGCAGGAGGACTTTGTGGAGTTGGGGAGGGGCCTAAGACAAATAGCAAGCACAGTATCCTTCTCAGAGGTGCTGCCTATTTATGGCATGGGTGAGGCGAGGGTACTTCGCACCATGCGATTCAATGAATGGTTGAAAAAATGGTGTGGAGCATGGGGTTTGGATTCATTGAGGACTGGGGTTCCACCTGGAGGGATACCAGCCTATACTGGCAGAATGGTCTGCATCTGTCCAGGAAGGAACAAGTCTTCTGGGCAATCGGCTTAAATGCATCATTGGCAAACTTTTAAACTAGTCAAGGGGGAAGGCACTGATAATCAGCAGGGAACTCACAGCCTCCCCCTACAAAACAGGGTACTAAATAAGGAAAAGACCAAGTTAGAAAGGTCAGTGGGGGATGTTGCTACAAGAGGTAAAGCCATCAAAAAATGGAGAGCAATGAGCACCAATGCCCATAGTCTGGGTAACAAGCTTCCTGAATTAGTGGCCTTGATGGAAGAGGAACATCTGGATATTGTGGCAGTCACAGAAACATGGTACACACAGAACCATGACTGGGATGTAAACACACCAGGATACACTATCTACAGGAGGGACAGGGAGGGTAAAAGAGGAGGAGGAGTTGCTCTCTACATAAGGGAAGGAATCAAAGCAACAGAACAAAAAGGTAAACAGGGAGGAGAGGAAGCACTGTGGGTCAATTTGGAGACAGGCAATGGCACCACAAACCGCACAAGGGTTGTATACAGACCCCATCTTGGGGAGAAAATGGACAAGGAAATGATAGAAAGTATACTTAGAATGGCAGAAAAGGGGGAGGTATTGCTGATGGGAGATCTGAATATGCCAGATGTTAACTGGAGTGCAGTTGCAGCAGCCACTTCTAAGAGTGGGGTTATTATAGATGTCCTACAGGGGGCATGCCTTAGACAACTAGTATTGGCACCCACTTGAAAGGGAGCAATCTTAGACCTGGTACTCTCAAATGGAGATGGAGAGAGGATCACAGATGTAGAAGTGGGTAGC
Organism: Neoceratodus forsteri; assembly: GCA_016271365.2. Taxonomy (NCBI): domain Eukaryota; kingdom Metazoa; phylum Chordata; order Ceratodontiformes; family Ceratodontidae; genus Neoceratodus; species Neoceratodus forsteri. The sequence continues at coordinate 1,124,203,751 of CM028129.1, read as the reverse complement.
CATCTGGGAACTAGCGACTATCAAACAGTATAGTTCACGATAAACAGCAGTAGAGTCAAGCCATACAAAGGCAAAAGTACTGGACTTTAGGAGGGCTGACTTTGCCAAAATGAATGAGTGCCTAAAGAATGTACCACCAAATGGGCAGGAAGGAGGGGTGGAAGAACAATGGGGAATAATCAAAACTGCCATCACAGAGGCAACAAGCCTTTGTGTGAAGCAAATAAAACAAAATGATGTAAGAAACCACTATGGTTCTCAAAGGAGGTGGCAGGGAAGGTTCAAGAGAAAAAGAAAGCATTCAGGAAGTACAAGGAATCACAGAAGGAGCAGGACAGAGAACTGTATCAGTTAAAGCAAAGGAAGCTGGGAAGACAGTCAGAACAGCAAAAGCCCAAACCAAGGAAAAGATAACCAACCCAGTTAAAAAGGGGATAAAACCTTTATAAGTACATCAGGGAGTGAAGGAAGACCAAGGGAGGGATAGTGAGGCTTAATAAAGGGGAGGGGGTGGGCAGAGGGTGACTGTGAAAAGGTAGAGATACTAAACAAATATTTTTGCTCAGTATTCACAAATGAAGAGGGGGCAGTACCTAAGCCAAACAATAGAAACACTCTGGATACAGGAGTTGATACCAGTCCATTTACAGAAGAAAGGGTTCTGAAAGAACTCTTAAAACTGAAGGTGGACAAAGCAATGGGGCGTGATGGGATTCATCCCAGAATTCTAAAAGAACTAAGGGTAGAACTAGTGATACCACCGACTACCCTCTTTAACAAATCATGGGAGGATGGGGTGGTACCTAAGGACTGGAGGAGGGCAGATGTGATTCCACTTCACAAAAGTGGGAGCAGGGCAGAAGCAGGAAACTACAGACCTGTTAATTTAACCTCAGTGACAGGGAAAATGATGGAATCACTTCTGAAGGAAAGAACTTTCGAGTACCTGGAGGCCAAAGGGGCACAGGACCCAAGGCAGCATGGATTCACAGCAGGAAGGTCATGTCAGATGAATCTAAATTTCTTTGACTGGGTCACCAAAGTAGTAGATCTGGGAGGGGCTGTGGACATGGCCTGCCTAGACTTTAGCAAGGCATTTGACACAGTCCCACACAAAAGATTAATATATAAGTTAACCAGCCTGGGAGTGGGTCCCATGATGATTGGCTGGAGAACAGGACACATAGGGTAATAGTAAACTGAGTCAATTCTAAAGAAAGGGGGGTTACTAGTGGGGTACGGTAGGGTTCAGTACTAGGACCGGTCTTCTTCAATGTTTTTATAACTGACATTGCAGAGGGACTGGAAGGAAAAGTATGTCTCTTTGCAGACAACACAAAGGTCTGCAATTGAGTTGATACACAAGGTGGGGTGGAAAGGATGAGAAGAGACTTGGCAAGGTTGGAGGAATGGTCAAATGTATGGCAGCTTAGATTCAATGCTAAGAAGTGCAAGGTAATGCACCTGAGGAAAAAAAACCCAGGGGAAGAGTACACAATGGGGGGTGAGATACTAACAACAACAAAAGTGGAAAGGGACTTGGGGGTAGTCATATCAGATTACCTAAAGGTGGGCGAGCAATGTTAGAGGGCAGTAAGGAGGGCTGGAGGGATACTGGGATGCACAGGGAGAGGCATCACCAGTAGAAAACAGGAAGTCATCATCTCTCTGTACAGACACTGGTGAGACTCCATCTGGAGTACTGTGTGCAGTTCTGGAAACCCATTTTCCACAAAGACATAAACAGGATGGAGGCAGTCCAGAGGATCACAACTAAAATGGTGCAGGGTCTGCACCAGAAGACATGTGAAGAGAGGCTTAAGGAGCTTAATATGTATAGCCTCGAGGAAAGGAGGGAGGGGGGGAAATAAATAGAAACTTTCAAGTACCTCAAGGGAATCAACAAAGTCCAAGAGGGTAGCATCTTTCAGAAAAAGAGGTGTGCAAGAACAAGGGGGCACAATTTGAAGATGGGAGGCGGCTCAGAGGTAATGTAAGGAAGTATTTTTTCCCAGAGAGGGTTGTGGATGCATGGAACGGCTTTCTGGAGAACGTTGTGGAGTCAAACACAGTGGTGGAATTCAAGAATGCATGGGACAGTCATAAGGCAATTCTAGGAGGTGGGGGTAGGAGGAAGTAGGCTGTTGGGTAACTAGGATCTGTAGCTTATCCATTAGGTAGGGAAATGGGCAGACTGGGTGGGCCAAGTGGTCCTTATCTGCTGTCAAATTCTATGTTTCTTTAACTAGGGGTATCAAGTCCAATAACCAACAGGTTAAAGCTGCAATGGATGCCTTCGATATCGCTTCCTGGGCCACGGCGCCTGGCATCTGCACCCGTCGCCACTCTTGGCTGCGTACTTCGAGCTTTACAAATGACGCCCAGCAGCAAGTCATGGCCTTACCTTTCGACAGCATGTATCTGTTCGGACCTTAGGTGGAGCAAGCACTAGAGGCCACATGGAAGACTAGGTCTGCCATTAAGACAGCCAGACCTACGCCTGCCCCCTCCCGAGGGGGTGGAAACAAGCACCAGTTTCACAATCATCAGTCCTTTTGGGGCAAATGCAGAGGAGGTTTTAACAGAAACCAGAACCCTCAGCCACAAAAGAAAGTGCAGCAGAAGGCACAAGGCCCAAAACTGCCCAGTGCCACCTTCTGAGTTTCTGGCCCAGGTCCCACCTCAGCTGCCCAAGGGGGACTCCTCCTAAGCAGTGGGAGGATGTCTGACTCAGTTCTACAACCAGTGGAGATCTTTAACATCAGACAAATGGGTGCTCAGGATAATCCGCAAGGGGTACTCTCAGTCTTTCGGAAACCCCTCCGGATCATCCTCCCAGACAACAGCCCAGGCTGTCAGCGGTGCAGTCAGACCTTCTTGCTTCAGAGGTACAAGGCCTTCTGAACAACAGGGCAGTAGAAGTAGTTCCGCTGGATCAACAAAACACAGGTTTCTACTCCCATTATTTTCTGGTCCCAAAGAAAGCTGGCATCATGCACCCCATTCTGGATCTCAGAAAGTTAAACAAGTTCCTACACAAAGAGAAGTTCAAAATGATATCAATCGGTACCTTACTTCCTTTGATTCATTGACATGATTGGCTAGCCTCCCTGGACATGCAGAATGCCCACCAACATATTCTCATACACCCAAAGCGCCACAAATACCTAAGGTTCGTGGTATTGGGTCAACACTATCAGCTCAGAGTCCTGCCCTTTGGGCTATCCTCGGTGCCTCGAGTCTTTACAAAAGTGTTGTGCAATTCTTGCGGTGCACCTCAGAAAAATTGGATAAAAGTGTTCCCATATCTGGATGATTGGCTTCTAGCAAGTCCCTCCAGGCAAGAGACTCTGGAGGCCATGGCCATGGCCTCAGACTTCCTCATGTCCATGGAGTCCTGCTGAACCTCAACAAGTTGCAGCCCTCCCAGAAGTTCCTCTTCATAGGAACTCTTCTGGACACCTCCTGTGCAAAGGCATTTCTTCCAGAGGACGGAAGGAGCGACATCTTACAGATGGCCCAATACATCACAGAACACAGCTCGGTTCAAGCTATCTTGTTGCAACAGATGCTGGGCCTCATGGCATCCTCGGTGTTCACTGTAACCTTGGCTCGTCTTCACATGAGAACCTCTCAGTGGATGCTCAGTCATCCCCAACCACTCACCCTCAGTCCTTTTTCATCAAGGTGTTGGAACCTCTGAAGAGGTCGCTCACCTGGTGGTCTCAGAAGGACAACCTTCTGGAAGGATATCCCTTCGCCCCTCTGGATCATCAGATCTCCATTACTACGAACACGTCTCTGATGGGTTGGGGAGCACACTGCCAGGATCTCCACACCCAGGGTATGTGGGCTCAGGATGAGTCTCAACTTCACATAAACTTCCTGGAAATGAGAGCCGTCCTCTATGGAGTCCGAGCTTTGGAGGACATATTCTGTCACAAGAACATTCTCCTTCAAACCGACAACAAGGCAGTGATGTATTACATCAAGAAATAGGGCGATGCAAACTCTTACCCATTATGGAGGGAAGCAATAAGAGTGTGGGAATGGTGCCTGGAAGACAAGGCTCTGAATCAGGTGGTTTACCTGCCAGGAGTACAAAACAAGCTGGTAGACCGTCTCAGCAGAATGGAGGTGAATCCTCACGAGTGGTCTCTTGACTTAACTGTCGTTCAGTCACTCTTCAGAGAGTGGGGAACTCCAGACCTGGACCTTTTTGAGTCCCCACTCAACACAAAACTGCCTCTCTTCTGCTCCAGAAATCCAGGACCTGGCATTTTTTGTCATGATGTGTTCAGGCTGCGGTGGACAAAACGCTGTGTATACGTTTTTCCTCCTCTTCCCCTAATTCAGAGCGTGCTGCTCAAATTGGAGTTCCAGGGAGCAGAATGATTCTTATTGCCCCCTTCTGGTCTTGGCAGATATGGTTTCCGCTACTCAACAGACTATCAGAAACCTCCCTGAAAACGCTTCCCCTTCAGACAAACCTTCTGAACCCTGGGTCCTGTGGTCCATCCCAACCTGAGGTCACTTCACCTTCATGCTTGGCTTCTGAAAGGATAGAGGTGAACAGATTCATTGTTTCTTGTAGAGTTTCGGATATTCTTTTGGCTGCGTGTAAGCCGGCCACTAGAAAAACCCTACACAGCTAAATGGAAGCGTTTCTCTATCTGGTGTGCATAATCCTCTTGAAACCCCTTTTCCTACCCACCGAATAAAGTCTTGTAGTATCTCTTAGACCTCTCAAACACAGGTCTGCAGTACTCCACAGTCAAAGTTCATCTTTGTGCCATTTCGGCATATCATGAGCCAGTACTTTCCATGTCGCTGGCTCAGTTGCCTGTAGTTAAAAGTTTTCTTAGGGGTATTCTGCATACTAGACCTCCTATTAGATGTCCAGTTGCAGCCTGGGACATTCACATTGTGCTAGACATGCTCATTCATAAACCTTTCGAGCCTCTAGCTACTTGCGAGTTGAAGTTCCTCACTTGGAAAATGGCCTTCCTGGTGACCATTACTTTGGCCCGTAGAGATTCTGAAATACACACACTGGTCACAGACCCCCTCCCCCCCCATACACTGTATTTCACAATGACAAAGTAGTTCTTAGGACTCATCCTAAGTGTCTCCCTAAGGTTGTCTCAGAATTCCATCTAAACCAACCTTTAGTCCTTCCTACCCACTTTGTGAACTTCCAGACTGAAGGGGGGTGTACCCTTCATTCGCTGGATGTTAAGAGAGCATTGCAGTTCTATCTAGATAGAATGAAGAAAATTTGCAAGGCTCAACAACTGTTTGTTTCCTTCAGTGAGACCCGGCTGGGTCAACCTGTTGCTATCAGGTGCATTTCAGCATGGCTGGTGGCATGCCTTCGCCACTGTTATTCTATGGCACGGGTCAAGCTGGAAGGCAGAGTGTACGCTCACTCTATCAGAGCAGTCACGGCATCTCTGGCAGAAATCCGTAATGTGCCTATTGCAGATATTTGCAATGCAGCTACCTGGAGCTCCGTGCATACATTTGTTAAGCACTATGCCTTGGATGTCCATGCCAGACAACAACGGTCATTTGGCAGGACCATTCTTAATGGACTTCTGTCCTAAGCATGTGAGGTCTTTATCTCCTGCTGTCCGTCTCGGGGGGGGATCATTTAGCTCGGTACTCTCCCATTAGTGTGAATGAGTGGTGGAGACTTTATGTCCAGGAAGATATGGAAATTATGTACCTACCGTTAATTCTTTATCTTCTTGGACAAAGTCACCCACCACTGATTCACACGCCCACCCACCATCCCCTGAGCTCACTTCTCTGTTTATGGTCTTCACTCCTTCAATGGCTGAGATGTGAAGACTTTATTGTTGACCCTTCTTAAACAAGTCATTCGGACTATCATGTCCAATTTTTAGGTTAGTCCTTTCTAGGTTAGTTACGCTGCCCCTCCTCAGAAAAAAGGTACTGAGGCGGTTGGAGGGTCGACGCTGAGATAGTCATTACCTCACACACCAGGCTCGCGGTGCCGCTTCCTCATGGCTCCATCTCAAGCACCGCCCTCCTGAAAAAGTTTGCTCTCGCTGGGTCCTAGTGCCTCAGGCATACTCCCATTAGTGTGAATGAGTGGTGGAGACTTCATCTAAGAAGATCAAGAATTACGGTAGGTACGTAATTTCCATTTACCTGCTGAGGTTGTCTGCCAAGGCATTTTGGGCATCTGGCACATGGACAGCTGACAGTTTTAGATTGTGATTTACAGCCCAGTACCAGACCATCATTGCTTCCCAGCACTGAGGGTAGGAATGGGCCAACCCTTGCTTGTTGATGTAATAGACCACATTGAAATTGTCCAACTGTACCAGCAGAGGATCTGGAGAGAGATGGTTCTGGAAGGCATACAGAACTGCCCTCATTTCTATGACATTTATGTGGAAGCGAGTCTCCCAGTGGGACCAGAGACCCTGGATCTGATAAGGACCTAAATGGACTCCCCAACCCTGACCCGACACATCCATGGTGAGGATTTGGTGAGGGAGGGGGGATAAGAAAGGGAGCTCCCTTTTAGAGACTGGCGGGTCCATCCACCAGTGAAGCACTTTGCAGACAGGCAAAGAGGCAAGGACTAGCTGGTCTAGATCATCTGAGCGCTGATCCCACTGAACCCTGAGGGTCCACTGCAGGATCCTCATGTGCAACCTGGCCAGAGGGACCATAACAATGGCTGTGCCTGTTAGGCCTAGTAGCCTGAGGAATGTCCCAGCTGGGATATGCCAGCTCTGAGCCACCTCCTGGGCCTGGGCAATGAGGCAGTCTACCCTCTCTTGAGAGAGGAAGGCCTTGCCCTGAGTAGAGTACAGGACTGCCCCTGTGAACTGCAACCATTGAGACAGGGTCAACCCAGACTTGGGCCAATTGACAGAGAAGCCCAAGGGCTGGAATAACTACAGGGTGCATTCTAGAGTTGACAACAGGAGCTCCCTGGCCTTGTCTTTCAGTAACCAGTATGGGAACACATTTTATTTATTTATTACTTTATTCACATCTCAGATTAACAATACCTTGGAGCTCATAAAAGCTCATTTACAAAGGTTTCACATCAGTTAGGGAAGGTAAAGCAGAGGGATCAAACTGATACATGAAGACAGAAAATTAAAACAAGTTGAGGCTAACAAATTAGCATGATACAAAAATTGCAAGTACAAAACAGATATGATTACAAGTCACTTTTGATTGCAATAGATAGAGGAGGGGAAGTAGGGGTAGTTGATATAGGGAGGGTGATGAGAGGAAGTGAGGGGGAAGCAGCCACAGGGCTTTGTCAAGAGATGGCAGATGGCAGGGAGGAGTGGGAAGAGTTAAGGTGGAGATGGAAAGGAGGGGAAATGAGCCAGAGGAGGGGAGTCCAAGCTAGTGGTAGTAGGGATTAAAGTGGGACTGAAATTAGGTTCAAGAGGGCAAAGCAGTTCTCAAACTAGACAGTCACAGGAGCTCTCTAACAGGATGTGTTTGTGCAGAAGATGTTTAAACTTGGACATGCCAGTTTGACTTGACATAGAGGCCTTCGGGCTGGAGGGCCACTGCTGTAGCTGCTAAGCACTTGTTAAATACCCGTGGTGCAGCAGATAATCCAAAAGGCAATACCCTGAACTGGTAATGCTCACCGTGGAACAGGAACTGCAGGTAATGTCTGTGAGGGGGGCAGACCATATGGACATATGAAGAAGCCAGCAGAAACAGGCCATTTGGTCTACGTAGTGTGCTCATATTGCAGGGTCCAGAGCTTGAGCTACTGACCTTGCCACCCCAACTCCTCCCATCCTTTCCGTCCTCCCTACCCATGATCCTTACCTGTTTTGTATGTATTATATGTTTTAAAGTGTTTTTGTGATGTATGTGTATCTTTGACTGGATGCTAAGTGGTATTTTTTTTATATTGTTAAATTGTTGATTTTATATATTATCTGTACAGGCAACTATTTTTTTTTATGTGAAACAGGACCTCCTTGGAAATGAGCAATTTGCTCAGTGGAGTAAAGAAACATCTTCCCTGTTCATAATTATACGAATGAAATCTATTACTACTACTACTACCTTCCCCCATGCCTGTCCCTACCTCTCTTGAAGCTGCCCACCATCTTCAACAAGACCACCTCTTCCGGCAGCGCATTCCAAGTGTATACCACCCTCTCTGTCAAGAAGTGCTTCCTGACCTCCCCCCTCCAGCTTAAGACTGTGCCTCTTCATGTTATGGTTGCCACTTAGCTTAAAGAGACCCTTCTTATCCACCTTATCTATCCCTTTCAGGTACTTGAAGGTCTCAATCATGTCCCCCCTCTCTCTCCTGTCCTCCAGGAAGTACATCTTCAGTGCCCTCAACCTCTCCTCAATGCCTTATCCTGCTGACCCACTATCATCTTTTTTGTGCTCCTCTGGACCTTCTCCAGCAGGTTAATGTCATTTTTGAGGTGTGGGCACCAGTACTGAACTCCATACTCTATATGCAGCCTTACCAGTGACTTGCACAAGGGCAGTATAACCTCCTCTCTCCTACTACTGATCCCCCTAGCTATGCATCCCAACATCTTGTTTGCCCTTGCTGCTGCTTTCTTGCACTGTGTGGAGTGCTTCAGGTCACTAGTGATCCCAGGTCCTTCTCCTCCTCTGATGTATATACCTGTACTTTACCCAGTTAGTACTCCGTGCTGGGATTCTTGGCTCTGATGTGTATAACTTTGCATTTCTTGGCATTAAAGTCAAGCTGGCAGATCCCGGACCACCCCCCCAGCTATTCCAGATCATCTTGTAGGTCTTGTATCCCTTCAGCTGTGTCCACTCTCCTGCAGAGCTTGGTGTCATCTTCAGATAGGCACATTTTGCCCTTAATGCAATCCCCAATATCATTGATGAAGATGTTGAACACCACCAACCCCATCACCAAGCCCTATGGAACCCCACTGGTGACCTCTTTGGTGTCAGATAACCCCCCCACAACAGTCACCCTCTGGGTTCTCTCCCTCAGCCAATTTTTCACCCATTTGGTCATCTTCTCCCCAACCTGGAGATCCTCCAACTGATTAACCTTTTGTGGGGCACAGAGTCAAAGGCCTTGCTGAAATCCAGATAGAGGATGTCTATTGCCTGGCCTCTGTCTACTATCTTAGTGACCCAGTCAAAGAAGTCAATCAGATTAATTTGATGCAGTTCCCCTTCCCCTCCAATGAACTCATGCTGCTTCGCTTTCTGGAGACCATGCTCTCCATGCTAGTGAGTCTACATGAGCTTGCACACGACTGACATCTGACTGACTGGTCTGTAATTCGCGGGGTCATCCTTGGGACCACTTCTGTGAAGGAGCACCACATGTGCTGTTTTCCAGTCTTGTGGTACCACACCTGACTTCAGTGGCCTATTAAATTGTCCTGCCAATGGCCCTTCCAGCTCCTCAGCCAGTTCCCTTAGTACCCTTGGATATACTCTGTCTGCACCTGGTGATTTGTCCAATTTTAATGCTAGCAGCCCGTCCCTCACTCTGTCTTCTTCTATCACTACATCAGTCCCCCCACCACTCCTCTTCTCCCTCCTGAAGGCATGTTGACATCCTGCATATCGAGGGAGCATAGCCAGTCACTGCTGAGTAGAGATGCCTGGACGCCTGCAGAGGGGTGCTACCTGATGAACACTTATATTTTATGAACTTTGTTCCTGTTCACCACTGGGTGGGCTTGTTATTTGCTTCTCTTTGTGCTAGTAATGCTGAAGTGTAAAGCTAGGGACTCACTGGTTTTTCTAGAGTTGCCTTGCTGATTTCATCTTAAAGCCAGATATACCAAGCAGCTAATATAGATCAGACTTGTTTAATATGGTGGTATTTGGAGCTAATTTGCTGATTACTTCTTAAAGCCAGATATACCAAGCAGCTAATATAGATCAGACTTGTTTAATATGGTGGTACTGAGCTAATTGTGCTTGTAATCTGAAGGCATTAGGTTAGCTGGGTCCTAGTGTGACCTCATTTTGGAATAGCCCTGTTTGCTTAGAGTGGAGCTCCTTTGTGTAAGTCACAACATATTCTCCCGCTGCATAGTAATGAGAGGCTTTGTTTTCTCCACTACATAGGCAGCTCCCCAAGCTAGGCACTCGGACAATCAAGCAACTGAAGCAACAAGCAGCTCACCTGAGTAGCTGAGGAAGCCAAATCTCCAGCCTGATAACTTTCGAGGTAAAGGCCTCTCTCTTCGATCTGGGCCTGCAGAGGGGTGCTAGCCAGGCGCTTCGCGCCGGCTCTGCCCCGCCCCAACCACCCTCCCACCCAGGGCGGCTGTCAATTTAAGGATCCACCCCATGACATCACATCCGTGACATCGTCCTGTTGCCCAGAACCTATCTCCCCACTTTCCCATTTGCAGGTTATACCTGCTGGCCACTAGAGGGACCTATGCTCCTCACTGCTCTCTACTCCTACCTGTACAGCACTACTTCCCTGGGATCTTGCTCACCACAATGTATTGGCCCTGCCTCACGCCTTTCCTGTGCCTATCCCCACTAGCAGTGCACTTACCCACTTACCCATCTGCTAGTCCACACTGTGCCCTGGCATCCCTGCCTTCCCTGCTCCTGAACCTCCCTCTCCTGCCCCTTGGGATCTCTGTGTGTCCCCGTCCTCCCTGCCCTCCCCATAGCTTTCTCTTCACCTCAGGCACATCTGGGTGTCTTCATTCTTGCTTTCCTCCTGTACCTCCCTGCCCACCCTCCCCCATGTCAATTGTAGGAAAACCTCTCACCATCTCCCAGCCAGGGTGTTAGTCATGCTACTACTCCTGTCAGGAACATTCATCAAACCCTGGCCCGGTTCCCAGGAGCTCCCCAACTGCACTACAGGCCTATGCATGGTCTCCATGAATATCTGTAGCCTCCTAAAAAGTTTGACTCACTACAATGCCTGGTCACATCAATTAACCCCATGTCATCACCCTGGTTGAGACTTGGCTGTCGAAATCCTCCCCTGACTCCTCTAGTCTCCCTTCCTGGTTTCACCCTTCTCCGTCTGACTGTGTTGGGAGATCGGCGGCGCTGCGCTTATTTATGTCAAGGAATCTCCCCGTACTAGCCCTGCTCGCTCCCATCCTTGACTCCAGGGCCCAGGCGCTACGCTGAAACCAACCCCTGACCCTTTAAAGGACCCTTTATCTGACTACTGCATACGTGCTCTCCAGGGACCAAACGCAGCCATTGCCTCTCTTACAGAATACCTTACCTCTACCTCCTTCCGCTGATCAAATTCTGGTGGGTGACTTAAATGTCAACTGGCTCAGCCCTCCTCCTCCTCTACCCGAGACTCCTTTCTGCAATAGACCTAATGCAACTAGTTACCCACCCTACCAGGACTAACTCCCAAGAGGCTCCAGTACCCTGCTTGATGTGGTACTCACCAACCGCCTAATCGATCCCCAATGTACAAGTCCTCCCAGACTCTCTCAGTGATCACTCCCCATTCTATTCCACTGGTCAGCCTCAGTCCCCAAACCCATAGCACAGGCCACATGCCGGCAGCATCTAATACCTGGTGGACTGATAAAACTTAAGAAACTTCTTTCCCAAATTGACTGGTCTCCTATACTGGCAACTCCTGACATCGACACAGCTCTCCTTCTTTACCCAAACTTTTAATAATGCCTGTGATATCTTTGCCCCAGTGTTGACCCGCCGTTCTAAAGGAAGAATGCCCCTAGGTTACCCAGCTTTGATCCACCAGCTCAAACACTGGGGCAACCTATGGCACCGATACACTGAGACTGGCCGCCCAATGACAGGTGTTGTATGCTGTCATCAAACAAGTGCACTCGGGCCATCAGAAAGGCCAAGTCTGAGCACCATCGTCCTCACTCACTGCCTCATGGGAATCCCAGAACCTTCTGGGATAACATTAAACAGTTAAATGGAGTACACACTTCCCCCACCCACCCAGATCAACATTAATGGTGTGATCTCCTCAGACCCAGCCCTCATAGCCAACCACCTCAACACCTCATTCACTGACCTTAGCCCTATCCTCCCTACAAATTTTTTGACCTCCTCCCCAGCACCCTTGCCAAATCTTTCTCGCCTTTATTTTCTCCTCCTCCGTATTTCTGCCCAAGAACTTAGGCCGCACCTTGTCACTGCCCTCAAGAGTAATAGTACAGGCAGTGACACCTGGATCCGCGTGTATCTTACGGCTGGTCTTAGAACAGTCCTTACCCGATCACATGCCTCATCAACCACTCTCTTTGCCTGGGGAAGGTTCCAACTGCCTGGAAAGTCTCCACTGTCACCCCTATCTTTAAAGGTGGTGATAGGACTGTGGCTGAAACTATCGACCGATCTCCATTCTCTCCTCTCTCCAAGGCCTTGGAAAAAGTGGTGGCCTCTCAAATCTCTGACTACCTCTCCACCTACAATGTCCTTTGTCCTGAGCAGCATGGCTTCCGAGCAGGCCACAGTACCAACACAGCCCTCCTAGAGTTCTTCAACTTTCTCCACTCCTCCTTAGACACTGGTTCTCTGGCTGGTGCTGTCTTCATTGACCTCTCTAAAGCTTTCGACACTGTCTCCCACCCCCTCCTTCTTGATGCCCTTAGTCTCTCTGGTTTTGCTGCTGGGCCTATCTCCTGGTGCACCAGTTATCTGTCTGACCGCTCACAGCATGTAAAAATTAATGGGACCTACTCAGACATCTCTCCTATCTTTCTGGGGTTCCCAGGCTCCATTCTGGGCTCCTTACTATTCTCCCTTTACCTTAACACCTTCCACGCTCTTGCTCGGGAACATTCTATTGCACGCTGATGATGCAGTCATCTTTGCCTCAAGTCGTAACCCTATTGCCCTCCAGGACTCGCTGAAGTCCTTCACTGAAGCCGAGGGCTGGTTCAAGGACATAGATTGGTGATAAATCTTAAAAACCAAAACCATGTTCTTCTCATCCCCAAAACAAGTCCTGCAACTTCAAACTCCTCATTCACTCTGGGTCCTCATTCCCACTGAACAAGTTTGCTCCTATAAATACCTAGGGATCTATTTTGACCCCTCCTCTCCTTTCATGGACACATCGCTGCCCTAGCCACTGCCACTAATATCCGATTGGGCATCTTACATCGGTATAAACACTGCCTCCCCGGAGGCTGTCTCGACTCAGTAGTCACCTCCTCTATCCTGTCCCTAGTGGACTATGGACTGCCGGTGTATGGTGCTGCTGATCAGACCGCACTCCATAAAATTCGCACTACTCTGAATAAGGCCTGCAGGTTAATTACTGGAGCACCTAGGATGACACACACCTGTCTACTGTATGCTAAAGCGCTGGTACTTGATCTTGACGAGGGCCTCAAATATCTTACCTGTACCCTTACAAAAAAGACCCTCCTTGGGCTTTCCCCACCAGGATTGACCACCACCATACGCCGCTCTGTCCCTCTAGTTCATACTCAGACCTCTGGGAAAACCTCACTTGTTATCCCTAGAGCTAGGACCTCTCACGGCCAAAGAGCCTTCAGCTTTAGGGCCCCTCCTGGTTCAACACACTGCCCCTCCATCTCCAAGCTCCAACTATATCGTGCTTCAAAACTTCCTCACGTAACCACCTTATTAACACCCGATGCTGTAACTGCCGCTAGTCAAAGCCGCATCAGTACTTATGACAAAGCTTATTACTAAGCTGCTAAGGACAACATAACTCTGGTATTGTTTGCATCCATCCTACCTGTACCAGCTTGTTTGTATCTATGTCTTAATTTACTGTTATACTTATGTGTTGTACTGCTATACTGTGTATTTTGGTTTGTCTTACTGTGACAAGGTACTTTTGTAAATGAGCCTATGGCTCAAAGGTTTTCCAAACTGCTGTTTAAATAAAAATTAAAAAAAAAATTTAAAAAAAAAGGAGGAGTAACCATACTGGATAAAAAGGTTCAGCTCCTTGAGGTCTAGAATGGGCCTCAGGTCCCCTATTCTTTTGGGAACCAAGAAGAACCTGGAGCAGAACCCTTTGTTCTTCTAATGCTTGGGCACTGTTTCTATAGTCTACTTGTGCAGTAATGTGAGAATCTCATGCCTGAGCACCTCTTTGTGGTCTGGATGATAAGAGGTGGGGACTTGGGGGACATCTGGAGGCTGTTCTAGATCACAGTCCTTTTTGATTATCTGCAGGATCCAAGCACCTGTTGTAATGGTTCTCCACTGAGACAGATGGAAGGAAAACTGACCTCCAGCTACCACTTACTGGCTTGGAGCAAGAGGAGCTGGGGTCTATCAAGTCAGGCAGAAACTGAACTGGGGGCTGGAGCCTGACCTCCTCCTCTGGACTGTTTAGCAGAGGAACCAGTGGTGGAGAAGGGGGATGGCAAGGCAGAGCTGGCCCTGCACTTACCTTGGAGCTTTTTTTCCATAACAAGACTTGTGAGAGACCTTATGAAAGGAGGGCCTCAGTCTACTCCTGGGCTAGGTATGACAAAGGGAGTGGACAGACTGAATGGTCCTGCCAGAGGCCTGCTGGTTGATAATATCCTGCATGTCAGGACCAAAGAGTTTGTGACCCACAAAAGGGGCATCCAACACCTTTTGTTGGACAACAGCTACAAAGCCTGAGACTCTAAGTCAGGAGTGTCTTCTAAGGCAAATGCCGGAGGCAGCAGCCGTCCTGGCTGTGGTATCAGCCATATCATAGGTAGCTCTGAGGAGATGCTTACTGACATCCTCCAAGGCCTGGAGAACCTTGAGAAGTTCTTGCTTCTGGGAACCTTCAGGGAGGGCCTGAGCAGCAGCTTTGCCCTTCCTACAGAGGATGTTCTGGTGCTTGATCAAGTGAGCCAAGTAACTGGCAGTTCTAAGGCCTAGGGTGGCAGAGGCAAAAATCCTCTTAACTCAGAGGTAGGGGTCAACAGTAACCTTTTTTTGCACTAGCCAGCAGGGAAAGTTGATTCAGAATTGCACTAGCCCGCAGATAATTGCACTAGCCCTCAATTATAATGGTAAATGTTGATCACTTATACAGGAAACAATGTAAGCCAAGAAATACTCTGATTTATTGCACATTTATCCTGCTCCTACATTGCTCCCCCCCCCCCCAATTTTTGTACCATGGCCTCCTCTCTTCCTCTTTCTGCTGCCCCACCCACCCCTTCCCCCACAAAACCAGAGGACATCACAACAGCAAATGTTCAATCAAGCAGTCCCAGCTCTGCACACAAAATAGCTGACAAAATCATGCACCTCACAGCACTGTCACCACCGCCCACAGGGCAGTGAACAGAGTCAGGCAGAGAAAGACACTCTTGGCCCCCACCCTAGGCTATAGTCAACTGGAGGCCTGCACTTCTGAAAGTTTTGGTACTTTCTCAAGTGAGCCAGCAGCACATCTAAGATGTCTTTGGGGTGGGGGCTACACAAACCTAAAGGGCTTTGGAAATAGAAAACTATAACTTTTTATTTTTAAAAGCATTGATTTTAATGTGCTGTGCCCCAACAGTAACATATTTTTTCTTTAACCTTATCTTTTCATGAACCCAGGGGAAACGGTGCACAGGCGTAATGCTATACTATCTCTATTTCTATATAGGAAAGCTGATTTTAAGTTTTCAAATTATGTATTTTATTAAGGTTTATTTTTGTACCATACATGATCCAAAGCTTTGTTTTTAGGATGAAAGAACATGCTGGGTGGGATAAGGGTGGGATTGTATGGATGGTGATGGCTGGCATGGTCCATTTAGAAGAGCTGGGGACCCCCTACACTTGCCAGTAATGGCAGCTATGGATCTGTGGATGGTCATTTCTGAGTCTGGTCTGCAGTGGTGTCCAGGGAAAGAATAGAGTTAGGAGATTTGGAGGGGAGAGGGAAGTTATTGTGAGGCTGGGATAAAACCCTCCACCTGCAGTGCCGACCCTGTATACCTCTTTGCATTTTGTCACTGAAATGTTGGATACAGGCACTCAAACTGTAGGGAAATGAGAGGCACTGGTCTTAATAATATGGGTTACATTGTTAGAGACAAATTCAGAAAACTGGGAGCTAGTGACTTAATAGCACTCTACCCTTGATCACATCCCTGAACAATAGCTGAAAGTCCTACCAGTGGAGTGATAATGACTCACATTGAGTCTTTTGTGGGATCCCCCTCTTAAACTGCCAGATAATTGCAGCTCTTAATGAGCTGTTAATCACACCAGGCCATCTGGAACATTGAGAGATTAGCATGAGGACTACAGCCTGCTAAAGTAGAGACTTTTTTAACTTCATTAACAGCCATGAAAACCTGCACTAGTCAAGGCAGGCAAGTAGAGAGTTAGCTGCACTAGCCCTGGTCAATTTGCACTAGTGTTTGGGCTAGTAAAACAATGTTAAGATTGACCCCTGCTCAGAGGTTTAGTCTCCTAGATGCCTTGTCAGGGGCAGGAAACTAAGGTGCTTAGGCGCCTTAGTCCTGTCATGAGTGGCCTTAATTATCACAGAGTTGGTTTATTTATTTAGCTTTTGTTGACCAGGTAAGTGCACTAGACAAATCCTGCCTATTTTCAGGCACGACCCGGGGGAGGGAGATACAGATGAATGCCAACTGACCTTGAACCAGATTAAGCTGTTGGTGGTATTTTTAGTGAATGAGGGAAATTTGGCCAGGACACCGGGGAAATTCCCCTACTCTTTTCGATAAGTGCCATGGGATCTTTAACATCCACCTGAACTACCACCAATCCAGGCAGATGGGACCTCGGTTTAACGTCTCATCCGAAAGACAGCACCTCAGAAGTGCAGCACCCCTCTCATGCTGAACTACAGTGTCAGTACTGGAATATTAACCCAAGTGCCAGATGTGGGAACTGAACCCACAGCCCTCTGATCTCCCAGCCTCAGAGGTGAGTGTGCTACCTACTGAGCCACTGACACTGACTTCTGGCTTCCAGCTGGGATGGGATGCATAAAAGGGCGGCCCCTGAGGCACCTGGTAAAGTTTATCAGTCTTCCTGGGTATGGCTGGTACCAGATTGTACCTGTGCCAGGCAGCAATGGCAGCATCTTTCAGCGTTGGCAGCAGGGGAGGAATAACTTTGGGTGGAGATTCTGGGATCTCCAAGAAATTTACCAGATTCCTCCTTGTGACATCCTCTTCCTCGGTCTGGAATCCCACAGTGGAGGAGAGCTACTTCATAATGTTGAAGAAAGAGGGGTCCTTGGAGGGTACTTGGGGGTATGTTTGACTGAGTCTTCACTCCTGCAAGAGACAGTGGACCTATCAGAGTATTCTACTTCAATGTCTTCCTCCTCATCCTCTTCCTCAGGGAGGATGAGGTCAGGGTGGTATTCTTCCTCAAATGTTGTCCTGCTCTAAAGTAAGGACCGATGGTTGGAGCACTGATGATTCTCTGGAAGGAACTGGGCAAACAGGTTGAACTGCCATCGACACTGAGGCAGCACCCAGTGATGACCCAGGCCATGGAACAAACTGTTGTATGAGAGACGAGGTGATGGAGGAAAGAATAGCATTAAGGTCGGCAGGAAAAGGCATCATCAACATAGGAGTCGACGGAGGAGGCACGGAGCCAAGCTCCAACAACGTACTACTAGCCGTAGGTCCAGGTTATATGGGCCTGTGGGACCAGGGCACCAGCAATACTCTGTGGAGCAGGCCCAGCACCACCAATGTTACAGAGTACATTGGGGGCCTTTAATTAAAATTTCCCAATCCAGTGCAATAATTTAGTTTTGTATTGCCAGAGTTGTCAGCTGACAGATCTGGCCAGCAGCAGGTCTCTGATGAGTGACAGGTGGGGTCTGTCGCTTTGATGGCATCTGCTGCTGCCAATTAATTTGCTCGCTCGGCAACCAGTTACCAGTAATGGTGGGGGAGGTGGGCTTATGGCCTCCTTCCCCTGCCTGTCCATGTTCCAATTTGTTAATGTGTGTGTGCCTGCCTGCCTGCCCACCTTGATGACTGACAGCTGACGGCGGTTGCTGCATTTGGTGCCATTCGCCAGTCATCTCATGGTGGCCCGTGGATGGATCAGGGTGTACCAGGCACGCTGACTTTTCTGGAGCCCGAACTGCAATTTTTGTATTAAGTATGCCAACAGCAAAAGTGGCCTGGATTCGAGCACCAGTCCAGAGCTGCATTTGGTCGACTGACGTTGCATTGATAGTCAAGCAGAGGAGGGACAGGAGTAGTAGAGCATTACAAGGTTAAAGAACACACAGAT
Source organism: Neoceratodus forsteri (assembly GCA_016271365.2). Classification (NCBI taxonomy): domain Eukaryota; kingdom Metazoa; phylum Chordata; order Ceratodontiformes; family Ceratodontidae; genus Neoceratodus; species Neoceratodus forsteri. Next base: position 1,124,185,535 of record CM028129.1, on the reverse strand, counting down.
CAAGCTTTTGTTTTATTGTTGTTTTATTTTATTATTGCTGCTGTGCCACAGAAAATCAGGGAGGAGAGATAGAGTAGTTGAATCTGTCGGCACCATGCGACTTGTGTTTCGGCGCTCAACATTCAAGACAGAGGATACACATCAAACTTAAATCAGCAGATACAAAAGGTACAGATTACAATGGAGGAAAAGTAAAACAAGGAGTTTTCTTTAACTTTATTGAATCAGTGCTAGTTGTTGGGAGTAACTGCTACTGTTAACCAGGGGAGAGAGCGTTGATGTGTCTCTTGGCACCATGTGGATTTGATGTCAGGGATCAGCTTTTCAGGAGGAAAAAAACAGAACAGTAAAGCACAAAGTACTGCATAAAGTAGTCTCTTGTATATGTACCCCCATATGTACAGTCTGTATGAAAGGGAGAGACGTTACTTACTGTATTGCATCTACATAAAATTCAAAGTCTGTCTGGTATCAGTAACAACGAGCCGTAATAGAACATTTGATTAAATATAAAAACAACAAGGAGGTGCATGTTTCAGGGGGTTGGGGCAGACATGTTGGCACCGATGCATACAGGAGTGTATGTGTGGGGGCACTGGGGGGAGAAGATCATCAAAAAAAAAGCAGAGTAACTTGAGGTCTTTTTAGTTTTAATAAAAGTCATGTTATGAAACTGATAACACCAAGTTTGGGACAAGCTCTTATAATCATAATGGCCCCTATGCGTTAAGGGGCAGGATGCATACACACCACGGGTCCGTGGCAGTTAGGCAACCCTGTAGGGTAGTATAGTAGTTCTGACTGAACCTGAACAAGAATCTGAATGATAAAAAAGACATCACTGTACCAGACTATCTGCAAGTTATCTGCCATGAGAGGCTTTATAACTGCTTAAACAATAATACCACCAAAAGCAAGCATACAGACAAGTCATAATATACATCCGGTAACTAGACCCCTCTTATTGTCGGGTCTGCTCATTGCCTGCACCTCCAGCATATCCAGTGCTGGTGGCAGACTGCCAGACTGTGCCTCTGCCTCAGAAGAAACTTCCACTAGATCACACAACCTGTCATGAAATAGCAAAGTATCCCACTGCCTGCCACCAGGTCTGCTATACCACCAGGAGCACTCTGTCGACCAATCTGCTATTGGCAGCATTTGATGATGCACGCCCCTCCCTTTTTGCTAAGTAATTATGCATGCACTGGGGTTTATTTGTCTGGACTCAGACAGCAGTTCATTTGTGGCAGGCACTGTGCTACTGAAAGAAACTGTGCTTTTAGGTTCTAGACAGATAAAATATGTCTGCTGATAGAAAAGTTTATTTTTTAAATGAATACAGCTAATTGACAGTGTAGGCCCTCTGTCTGTTAAAGAGAGCTCCAGATTAGTCTCAAAGAAGGAAAACACTGTACAGTGTGACAGATTTTAAGAGACCACTCGACTTTAGCCTCCTATATAAGCCAGTCTATTACTGAAGTGCATGGACCTTTGCCGTTAGCAAATGAGAGCCAGGAATGCCCCTTTCCCAAGCTGTTGATGGTATCCCAGAATTCAGTGCTTTAGTCTGTGACGGAATAGGTTTATGTTTATTTCTGCTGCTTTCCAAACCCTCAGCAATGAGGAAGTATTAAAATATCATCCTCATTTTTCTTTCAAGGTAGTTTTCGGCCCTCAGGACACATCTGGGTCTGACACTAATACAACACAGTTTATGGCTCCTCTTTCCAGTAAATATCTGCATAACAATGCACATTTTTTTTTTCTTGCGTTACTTCCTCCTGCAACCGTAGATAACCTGCTTTATCTTCCTATAGACACTTCTATGTATGTAAATACCCTGTAATCTGTACAATATCTGTATACTTCTATGTACATATGAACTTCTTTTTCTTCCTCTCTGTAAACAGTATTATCTGTATTGCCTTGTAAATACCTGTGTTGACCTGTAAATACAATTGTTCATGCTCCACCCAGGTCCATCTTGCAAATGAGCTTCTGCTCAATGATGAACGCCTGGTTAAATAAAGATTTGATTGATTGATTGCCAATGTGTTTTCCTGTGGATGACTGATTGATTGCCAAGGTGTTTTCCTTTGAATGACAGACTTCCCTCTTCATTTACAATTATTAGAGAGTCTACCAAGTATTATATTTTCCCTTTATATTGTCATACAGTTCAGAACAAAGAACAGTGAAGATAAATGATTCTCCTACATTACTAGATCTTTCTTATATTACAAGAATTTGGACTGTTGGATGGCTCAGTGGTAGTGCTATCACGCTGGTTACCTGGGTGCATACACCAGACTCACAGTGCTGCCTAAAGCAGCAGTGCAAGCACTCTCTAGCTCCTCTAATGATGCCTGTGACAGGGCCAGGAGGTCAAGGCATATTAGATGCCGCCACCTTCTGTTGCAGAGAGAAAGGTGATACCTATTAGGGAGGGCTGCCTTGTACATACATACATCAGTGCCCGGACTCACGAACACTGGCAATTAGGATCCTATGAGGAGAAAACAGAAAAAAGACTTTTGTCAGCACCCCTTATGTCTCAAACCTCAGTCAGTCCACCTCCTTTGAGATTCCACATGTAACACGCCCACCCCCTCATAGGGGCTTACCTAAAGATGACTGTTTGTCTCCCACTGCCTCCGTTGCCTCCTGAGTGCCTGCTACACCTCCCGTTGTCTCCCGTCTGCCTCCCGACTCCTCGGGTGTCCCTGAACTTCCACTGCTTGCACTGCCACTGGCCCAGGTCCAGATGAGTGCCCAAAGGCCCCCTACAGCCCGAGCACCTGAATTCAGCCCACAGTGGGCTGATGGAGCTGCTGCAGAGCCACCACCTCTTTCCACTTCCTCTTCATGGCGGGCGGGCAGCTTGTGCACAAGAAAGTGCTCCCGCTGCTCTGGCCTCAATCTGTGGCAAAAGTGGCTGCCTCTTGCATCGTCCTGGTCCCAAAAGGCACGTAAGGGGACTGGAGACTTTTGGCGAGTGCAAGGAGAGCCGCTTAAACTATTGTAAATAAAGAGTGCTATGAGCGCTAACACAGGGCTCCTGAAAATGTAAGAGGAGCTCATGAATATTGATAAGCCACCTGTCCTAGCGCAAGGGGTTGTAAAATATTGGCACTTGCGACAGGCTTCGGAGAAGTAAATAATGTAAATAGATGTGGACATTTAGCAGGACTCAGAGGAGATTGTTAGATAAAGGAGCTAAGTAAATAAAAATGTATACTGGCAGCACCAGACTGTTAAACTGGGACCTATGTGAGCTGCCTGTCTACTGCCTGGGGACTGCATTTTTCAGCAGCAGTAACAGACGAAAGACTGAAGCAGAGTGTTTAAAATGTGCAGTGATTAAGAGGGCACTTAAGAAGCAGCTGAATAGTGGAGCTATGATTAAAATTAAATACTTTTCCTGGCTGCACCAGAACTTTTAAATTGGGACTGCAGGGAATTGCGAAGGGACTGTAAACATTAGTGGCCATGTTCTGCAGTAAGCAGCCAATTGGAAAGTTAGGATTTCAGTGCAAGGATTATTGGAACAGTGCCAGAGACTCTTGGGATATCGCAAAACGCTTTTCGGGGAAATACAGAGCCCTAATTCAGGTGTCAAAACAGGGAGCCTATTGAACATCGAGGGAGGTTCATTTATTTATTTTATTTTTTTAACCAGGAGAGAGACTAAGCTGAAGTTTGTTTACAGGTGTGACCTGGGAGCACAAGGAAGTTAAGTGACTTGCTCAGGATCACACAGCATGCAAATGGGGCTATGGGATTCGACCCAGATCTCCAGGTTTGCAGCGCACAGCCTTAAACCAGTGTGCTGTACTGCCTAATGAATATTCATTTTTAAGACTGGCAAGTGATTTCAGCCAATCACCTTGGGATATCTAAGTGGACTCAGCCAATCAGGAGCCTCAGAAGGACTCCATAAACCCGAGGGATTTTCAGGCTAAGCTCAGTTCGAGCAGAAGCCCCTTCACAGGGAGGGGGGCCCAAGCCCTCAGCTGAGAAAATGGGCCTAGTGTGCTTAGTGAAAGCCCCTCCAGAGGAAAGTTTTTTTTGCCTCTGCCAGAGAAAAGGTTGGCTACCAACAACAGAATGTGTTAGCCTAGGGGTTTCCGGAAATTGTCCTCCAGGGTTAGCATCGGCCTTACCACATTAGGAAAATGTGGAAAAGAAGAGAGCATCCACCTGCAGTTGTGAGAGAGCTGCAAGAAATGCTTCTGCCTCAGCAGTGAGAGTGCTGATGAATGCCTGTAACTTCCAGAAAGGGAAAGTAGTGGGAATCTTTCTGAGTGAGTAAACATCTATTTACAAGTGCAAGTTTATTTGGGAGATCTGCTTGGGGCCAAGAAGCCTAGAAGTGCTGAATGTCTGTCTGCACTTTGCGTCTGTCTAATACTGAGAAAGGGTGTCATCTGTTGCAAATGACCAGAGAAGGGTCTAGTATCTGAGAATGGTGATATGACTGTTTTGAAAGTGCCTATAGGACTGGAAGGGGAGTACCCTGAGTGCATGACTTTTCCTGACATAGCCTGTGAAGACAATATGAACATACGAAATTGCCTACAGAAACCGGCCTCATGGTCCTTCGAGTGTGCAGCTAGCACCCCATCTCGCAGCTGCCCCTCCCGCTCCCTCTTCCCAGTATCCCTTACCCTTACCCTGTCCCAACCCCTCTTAAAACTGCCCACCATCTTACAAGACACTTATCTTGTCTGGTATGGTGTTCCATTTGTCCACCACTCTTTTAAAGAAAAAAATGTCTCCTCATCTCCCTCTTGAATCTTCTCCCTCCAGTCTCAGTCCATCCTCTCTCGTGTCCCCCTTCTCATCTGGAAAACCCCTTCTGTGTTGGTTTTGTTTATCCCCTTCAGACACTTGAAAGTCTCGATCAAATCCTCCCTATCCCTCCTTTCCTCCAGCGAATACATATTCAACTCTCCCAGCCTGTCCTTATAAGGCTTACTCTCTAGTCCTTGGATCATCTTTGTGGCTCTTTGCTGCACCCCCTCCAACAATCTGATGTCCTTGTTCAGGAACTGGTGCCAGTACTGCACGCAGTACTCCAAGTGGGGCCTGAGCAATGACCTTTATGGGGGCAGGATAACCTCCCTCCTTCTGGAGGGGATCCCTCTTGCAATACACCCCAGCATTTTGTTGGATTTTACTGCCACCTTCCTGCACTGAGCAGAGTTGTTCACGCTCCCTGAAATGATCACTCCTAGGTCTTTCTCCTCTGTGGAGGTCCCCAACTGTACCCCATTCAAGTTATAATCTCTTCTCTGGTTCTTGGCTCTGCAGGGCAGAACCTTGCACTTCTTGGTGTTGAACCCCAACTGTCATGTCTCCAGCCACTCCTGCAACTTAGTCAGGTCCTTCTGAAACCCTTCCACCCCTCCGCATCATCAACCACAACTCCCATCTTGGTATCATCTGCGAACAAACTGATCCTGCTTTGGATCCCATATGAGATATCTGCAATAAAAATCCTGAACAGCACCGGTCACAGTACCAATCCCTGTGGCATCCCACTCATCACCGCTCTTGGTGACGAGAGGTCCCCTACCACCACCACCCTTTGCTGCTTTTCCTTTAGCCAGTTTGTGATCCATTTCACCATTTTTGGTCCTGCCCCCACATATTCCAGTTTCCCCCCCAACCTCCCATGTGGCACTAAATCAAAGGCCTTGATAAAGTCTAAATAGAGGACATCCACTGCATGGCCCTTGTCCAGCTCCCACGTCACCCAGTCGTGGTACTCTACAAGGTTTGTCTGGCAGGATCTGCCTACTACAAACTCGTGCTGTTGACCATCCAGGAGACCATTTTCTTCCAAGAAACTCGCTAGCCTCTCTTTTAGAATGGTCTCCATGAGCTTTCCCATGATTGATGTGAGACTCACTGGCCTATAGTTTCCTGGTTCATCCTTTGGGACACATTTGTGGATGGGCACCACATGGGCCTTTCTCCAGTCCTGTGGTACACATCCTGTGTCCAGGGAGGTATTGCACAGGTCAGCAAGTGGTCCCGCCAGGACCTCTGCCAACTTCCTTAGCACCCTATGGTGAATGCCATCAGGTCCAGGTGCTTTGTTCACCCTTAATGTCCTCAATCCATCTTGTACCCTGCTCTTTCTAATCCCTAAATCTGTCATCTCCTCCCCCACCCACCCACCCCTTCACCTGGAGTATCTGCCCCCTTCCCGCGTGAATACAGAGCTGAAGTATTCTTTCAGTGCCTCTGCCTGTTCCATCCCTTTCTCCACCCACCCCACCATCCTTCTTAATCCTCACCAGCTGATCCTTGCTTCTTCTTCTCTCACCAGTGTAGCAAAATAAGTCTCTTTCTCCACTTTTGATTCCCTGCACCAGTCTCAGCTCCCTGGACACCTTGGCCACCCTGACCAGCCTGGTAACTTCACTGGACTTCTCCATGTATGTATCCTTATCTTCACCCCTCCCTGATTTCCTGTACTTTTGAAATCCTGCCCTCTGGCCCTCACCCCTTCCGTAACCTCCTGTGTCAGCCAACTGGGTTTCTTTTCCCTTCCTTTGTTGCTTTTCTTCCTAGTGCAAGACTCTGTAGCCTCCACCAGCCCTTCCTTTATGATGTCCCATTTCTGTTCTGCATCCATGTGTGGTTGCATACCTGCCAGGTGCCTACCCAAAATTTCCACCATCTTCTTAAAGTCCACCTCTTGAACTCAATCACCCTTGTACCTGTGCCCCCTGTTTCCCTCCCCATGTTGAGTGTGAGCCACATCAAATAGTGGTCACTCCCAGCTAGTGGTTCCGCCACTTCCAGATTCCTTACAGCTTCCCCATTAGCCAGTACAAGGTTCAGAGTCCTTTCTAACTGAGTCAGCCCCTGGACCAGCTGTGTCAAGAAGCTGTCTTGAAATGCTTCTAACAGGACCCACTCCCTTACACTCATGGTGGATGGGGTGCTCCACTCCACCCCCCGGTAGGTTGAAGTCTTCCACCACCACTGTGCTCCCCTTCCTGCAGAACATCCTAATTTGTTCAGCTAATTCCCTATCTAGGTCACTCCCCTGAGTTGGTGGCCTGTACACCACCCTGATCCTCAGTGTCCTATTCTTTGCATCTTGGAACTGCATCCATAGTGCTTCTGTCCTCCCCTTCTCCCTTTATCCCCTCCCTTACATAGATCACCACCCCATTCCCCTTAGCCCTATCATTGCTGAATAACATGGTCCCTGGGATCATCATATCCCAGTCTTGGTACTGGGTGGCCCACATTTCCGTGATGGCCACAATGTCCACCCACTTCACCGTCAACAGAGCCTGGAACACCACTGTTCTATTCCTTAGGCTTCTTGAATTTAGTGAGACCACCCTCCAGCCTGTCTCCTCCCTTCCCCCCTTTATCTTGCCCTGTGCTGCTTCCCCACTGCTTTTACCCATAACTGGGGGGGAGCACACTAAGCTCCCCTTTCCGGACCACTTTTCCCATCAGTGGTCCCCTCACCACCACCCCTAGTTTAAACCCACCTTTGTTTATATAATCCCCTCTATTCCCTGTTTCAGTACTCCCTTCCCCTTCCCTCCCTGCTCAAATGTAACCTATCCCCTGCATATAGGTTACTATTGCCCCAGGTCCTGCTCCAGTCTGACACTAATCCATACTCCCTGATGTGGCACCAGTCCCTCAGCCACTCACTGAACTCCTCTATCCTTTTTTTCCTCACTGTACTCTCACATGGTGCTGGGAGCACCTCAAAGAATGCCGCCACTCCCCACCTCCTCACACTACTCAAATCCTCAAACCTCCTCTTTGCCACCTGTACCATTTCCCCCGCCAGTACCTGTCCAATTGGAGCTGCAAATGCCATCATGGCAAAGAGGAACTTTGTAAATGTGTTTAAATGTCCATTTGGAGCTGCAAACACCAGGTAGCCAAAAGGGACTTTACTACTGTGTATTGTGCTTTAAGAAGCATTTAAAAGAGTGAATTTTCTAACAAGTAGCACTAAAAGTAGTTGGGAGCCATGCCCCAAGCTCTGTCTGCAACTTAAGAAAAAGAGAGACTTTGCCTCTGCATGGACTGTGCGAATTTTGGGGTCCGCCCTAGTCCTAGGGGATGCACCGAGATTCAGAGACAGTGCCTTGAAAGCTGAAAGGACCATGCCTGCCACATTGGCTGCATGGTTGAAGAGATTGAGACATGGTGCTAAAAGTAAAATGCATTAAATGTAAATATGCTGAATGCAAAAGACTGTTTTCCAGATTGGACTGGAAGTTAGCCTGGTAGTGTGCCAGCTATGTGCTGCCATATGTGCTCCCCCCACGGGGGTATAGCATAGGCATGGGGGTCTGAAGTGTGCCGGCCCTGGTGCCAGCCTGGTCTGTGCCAGAATGTGACTACAGCCTAGTAAAGTGGGCACCTAAAAAGAAGCTGAGAGGTGTTTTCCAGTCTGCAAAAGCTGCAAGATCCTGCAGTCATTAAGGGGGTTCCTGGCTGCCAGCCTTTGCCAAGCATCTCAGCATCGAGCATACTGCCTACATGCTGCGATTACCTCAGTCTGTCTTGTACCACCTGATTTCGATTTAACTTCAGAACTGTGAGTAAGCAGACCCTAGTCTGCCCTTGAATGGGACTGTAAATAGTTACCCTAAGTTCTACTAAGTTTAGCGTCTAAGGCCCGAGCTAACCAAGCAAGGAATTTAACAATTAATTTGCAAATAATCAGTAGAAGGAATGCCAAATGAAAAGAAAGCTAACTTAATTTTCTCCTAAAGGGCCCCAGCTCAGCTGCAGTGTTTAACAGGCCTGCACCTTTAGACTCTAGTACTGGGTACCCAGATTTAGGTTTTAGAATTGCAGGGTTCTAATTCATACTGGGGCTGGTACTTTTGAGGGCGTCTTATGCATATATTTCTGCCAACTAATGCAGCTAGCTAGACAGCTAGGTCAGATACATTATATACCTCAGAGGTTGGTGGGTGACCACTGTGATTTATGTTTGACTTTAAATGCAAAATTATTAATTTCATCAATTCTAAATGCAATGCCCGCCGAAACCAAATCGAAATCAATTATAAACAGCTGACCTCTGCATCTAACTTGCCCATTCCTAACCCTCTCCCCTTGTAAATAAATTATTGTTACTGTTTTTGCATAATCAATGGTGTGTGAGTATATGATTAGAGAGAGTCAGTAATTGCAAAAATGTTTGAAATGCAGGGTTTGGCTTATTGTGGATCATGTGTGATGTGGCACTATGGTGTTGTGGATGTGTACAGCATCCCAGAGGGTTGTACCAGGTTTTAGTTTAGCCCACTAAAAGGTATACTCTGGGTGGAGGCACTGCGCATTTTATGTTATCTTGGGAAAGAACCAATTTTAAAGCAAAGTACGAACCCAGGCCCCTCAACCTTGGTGTGGCCAGCTAAGGTGTAGGGGTAGTGTAGCCCTTAGATACCCAGCAACAGGGTTACACATACTTAGCCCCATGTGATGGCTACACCATGACGCAGAAGGGGGGAAGCAATGGAGTGTGCTTGCACTGGTATGGGGTTGTTCCGAAGAGGTTAGGCTGGCATGGTGGGGCTAGCTGTAGTGGAAAAGGGAAAAACAGTAAGCAAGGATACAAAGAAAACTTACAGAAATGTCCTTTTTAAGCTATCAGTGTGCCATAATGCATCTCCATCTACGTTTATATGCATGATGCTTCATACTTACTCATTTAAGGTACATGAAAAACCGTTCTTATGGATCACAGCCCAAATACCATTTTTTTTTTTTTTTTTTTTAACCCTACTCTTTATCCTCCTTTCCTACCCTGGTGTCCACTCCTTCAGACTGCTCATCCCCTTATGCCACTTACCCAGGATCTGCCCCTAGAGTGCCTCTCTCCTCCCTCCTTCTGCACATTGGGGTCTGTTCTGGGTGCGGTGGTCTTGGGTGGAGTCGTCTTCATCTAGGACCACCGAGGGGTTTTTCTGTTTTCTCCCTCTACCCACTGAGGACGTCGGCATGCAGGACTGACATCCAGAAAGATGGCGTACTGATGCACGCCATTGTCAAGTGCCCTGATATCCTCCCCTTCCCGGCTCTCGGCCGCCTGTGTCCTGTGCCCATGCTTCCACTGGTCCTGAGCGCCGGGCATACAGCACCCCAGGAACCCACCCCGGAGGAGGAGGAGAGCATGCGCTGGGACGCCGATCTCCTCCTCCTCCGACTCCCCGCAACCCGAGCCCGCTCCCTAACCCGGTCACCAGCGGTGCGAGGAGCGTCCAGCGCCTCAACCCTCAGCACCACCGGGCCGGCCCCAAATGCCATTTTCATGGGTAGTGTACCCTATCCAATACCTTGCATGACCAATGTATCAGTATCATATGTTTTCTACTGTATTCCTTTACCATTTTCACTCTTATGCATAGTTTTGCAGCACCTGGTACTCCATCTGTTTTTTCAGATGCTTGCTTCATGGGTGCTATGCCTTTGCCATCCAGGCATGCTGGTATTCCCCTTGACTCCCTTAAAGGAGAACAGTCATTTTTCCTGTAGAAGCGGATTTTAAAATTCTGGTCCCAATTCTGTTACTGTTCCATCTCTATGCGCTTTTTTGTTATCCTAGTGGGTATTTTTGATTTGCACAGGAAAGAGGTACTATTTTAGAACAGTATGATGTAATATATGTCCTTTTTTCAGCTCTTGTATTGTTGGTACAGCTTGCATTATGGAACTCCGTGGACGAGAGGGACATAAACTATTTCATGTAGTTATGAAATGGCATTTAACAACAAAGTGTAAATCAGAGACAAGTTAGACAACCACTGAGGTTACCATTACACCAGTATAAATGGAAAAATAATAGAACTGGAACTAATATTTAAAAACAGCTTCTACTGAGAAAAAACAACTTTTTTAAGCACATCAACTTCTTTGTGAATGCAGCAGTCGTGACACAAAATGTTTTGAATGTGAGGGTATTTTAGTAGCTAACTTGACTGCTGGGGCTTTGCCCCCGACCCCTGGGCCCCACCAAAAATTTTACAAACCCAGCGCCTATGCTGCTAGCAATAGTGGAAGCGGTGGGGGCCCAGTGCCAGTGGACCTCAAGCTTTAAGAGGTCTTGATGGCAGGGCTGGGGCTGATGACCCAAAGGCCGATGGCCACTCCAGAGCCCTGTGATGGCTGGGAGAAGACTCCTCCGTGGAGGGCCTGATAGGAGCAGAGGCCTGCACAGAGTGAGACACTGACACCAAAGCAGTTGAGGGAGAGATCCTGGGAGAAGAGGAAAAATCTAGTGGGGATGGGGATTGTTGACAGGGGAACAGTCCTTACCCAATCTTTGTCCTGGGCCTTGGTGGCCTGAGAGCCCGAAGATGCTGTCAATTAGGAGGGGGACCCTGAAGGACCCCTGCTCTCCGCTAGCTGCCTGTTGCTCCATGAGGAACTTCTGCAGGGCTTTGTTGCATTGGTGCCAGGTGGTGAGGTTAAACTTCAGGCAGAACTCATAGGCAAGAACACTGTAGCCAGGCCCAAGACAGCAGACATAGAGTTTGTGGTCATCGGTTGAAGAAATCTTTCTGTAGTGGCAGCGACAGAAGACAGCCAATGAGGGATTAGTTTTTGACTTACAAAGGACAAAAGAATCACTTTAAACAAGTGATTCAGGCCAGCCTGGTGGCGCTGAGGGTTGAGGCGCTGGACACCACATCTCACACTGTGCCGGTGACCCAGGTTCAAAAATGCACTTGGACCACCGGGGGCTGGCAGGGGAGAGGAAGGATTGAGTGTCCCATGACTGCTGTCCTTCCTCTGGGGTGGGTGAGGGCACTGCACCGCACTTGACAGAAGCCAGGTGCACTGCAAGCTGTGAGCACAAACAAGGGGGTGGAGCACGGCGGGCATCTGCACGTATGTGTGCCAATGCCATTGCATGTCCAGCTCCTCGGGGCTCTAATACTAGGAGGAAAATGGTGGGGCAACCGCTCGGCTGATGGCCGTGACCTGCTCCCCTGGACTCACGAAGACGTAGCCACTGGGTGTCTGTGCCGCAGGGCCCTGGAGCGGGTCCTGTCATTGGCCAGCCTGGTGAGTCGGTGATAATCCACACGACAGACCTCGTCCAGGGGTACAGGTGTCAGCAGCCGTGGTCGCTGGGGGACTGCTCTGGCCAGGAGGGAAAAAAGTGTTCAATGATGAAAAAAACAAAATAAAGCGATTCAAAGGTAAGTATCAAAGAAAAAAGATAAGTAGTTTTGGCACTCGAACTGAGTGACGAAGCTTCCGCGGAGTCTGTGCGTGAATGGTCAATGGCGGGAAAGAACTGAGAAGGAAGCGAGGCCAGCCGCACTTATATAGGGTGTGTGACATTAGAGCCTAATGTTGGCATGGGCGGCCCCTAATAGACTGCTACAGAAAAAACGTCCATGGGATCCTGACGCCTCATGGCTGTTCCATAGGTTTGACCTGATAACAGAGATATTCCCGAAGATGATCTTTTGCTAGCTAGGGCTACCATGCTGAAATGCATCATTACCACCTATATAACGTGGATGACCCCATCATGCCTCAGTTCCCTAATGGAGACCAGCTCAGAGGATCGTCGGACCGGTAGGGACCAAAGCGACCACGACCAAACCAGGCACACAGGAGAGGATATGGAAACCTGAGTAATGTAATGCCAAAATCAGGCATAAGAAGAGCTGGCAGAATAACCATCCACCACCTGAAAAAAAGGGGGAGGGAGGGAGGGAGAGAGAGCTGTGGCTCAGTGGAGGAGGTTCTCTCATAGAGGAACTGTTAACATAAGTAACTATTCTGTTTCTCTACAGCAACTCTAAGGATGTAGAAATGGACTTTACATTCGGCTTTAACTAAAGTCTTTGTAATAAACAGTCCCTTTTTAACCACAGCTCCACCTGGGATGTGCAAAGTCCCCTTTACAGGTCTCAATCATGGTTTCTTGCATAAACTATTGTAGGTGGACTCGGTGATGTTTGATGTCTGCCCCTGAATCTACTGTATGTTAAACTTACAGAGGCTTCTGCAACATCTAGGATTCTGTACTAGGCTGGTTAATTATCTTTAATAAGTGTATCTATACTGGCATTACTATCTGTAACAGAGCCTAACAAAAATGATTCATCTCACTGTGCATAGTCACTTTGCGTACTAATTCAATGTGTAATACTGCTGCAAAATGTTCTAGCTTGTGGCATTTATTACATCTTGGACCCCTTGCTGGGTATGGATCTGTACTGTGATTACGCCAACATTTGCCACATTGTTTTTTCAGCATGTTTACCTTTGCTGTTGGCTTTATAGTGGCTACTGTGCATGCCTGGATTTGTAAGCTAGCCTTTTATGGTGGGCTGATTCTAACGCCTCTGCTCTCAACTTCATTCTCAGTATTCTGTTTTAATTAATTCAGACTGTCTTCCTCTCTCTCTTGCTGCACAAAGGATGAGATTACTTTGCATCAGCGGGTTTGGGATAGTTCTTTGTGTCTAATTCCAGTCACTACCCTATCTGATTATTTGATCTTCCCTGCATCAAATAACACCATGATTCGTACATATGGGTCTAGGACCACAGACACTAGGACCACACTGGAACTTTTTCTGGGAGGGAGGGAGCACACACCCATGTGGTGCTGTGCACCAGAGCCATAGGAAGGCATTTGGGTGCCCTGGGCAAGAGACAAATTTTGCGCACCCCCCCCCGCCCGAAAAGAGCCAGAAGCTCTGGAGGGTTTACATGCTCCAGCTCTGTGGTGAGATTTGGGGCTTTTCTTGAAGGAAAAAAAAAAAAACACTTTTGCTACATGGTCGGTCCCTACCCTTATTTAAGGGAAAATTTTGCTGCCATGAATCTGAGGTGTGGGAAGAAGAATCAGCATTTATATAGCACTTTTCATATACGGTGTATCCCAAAACACTTTACACACAATGCTAGACTGGTAGTGAAGCGACTAAATGTGTGGTGGCGGCCATATTGCACATCAACACCCACACACAGTCTGGACAATTGCATGAACCATTTTATGGGAAGGGGAATGTTGGCCAGGACACCGGGAATGTCCTCTACTCTTTGTGAAGAGTGCCCATCGGTTCTTTTACTTCCACCTGGACACCCACCAGGACAACACCAGGATGGATAGAAGGGACCTCAGTTTAACATCTCATCCGAAGGACGGCACACCCCAGCAGTTCAGCACCCCTACTACTGCACTCTGATGCTAGCATTTTAGGTGCAAGTCCAATCCCGGTGTGGGCAGAGAATCCACAACCTTCTGGTCCATAGGTGGATGTGCTACCAACTGAGCCAGGAGACTGGCTGGCTAGAAGCAAATTTAGACAGGCAGTATTTTTTTTATTTTCTTTACAGTTTACTTTAAGGAGGGGGCATTGCAGCTATGTTTTTGAGGTCTAGGTTGGGGCGTGGTCCCTGGAAATGTGTCAATCTATTGGGGAGGGTAGTCTGATTCTTTATTAAAAGCAATGCACTGCAGATGCATGATTATTGTAGCATTCATGGGTATGAGTGACAAACTATTTTTCTGCATACCAAACATTTGACTGGGATTTGGGCTTAGGAAAACACAGTACACGTATTTTCTTATGTCTCAGTTTTGAAGATATAGGAATTTCCTATATCTTCAAAATTGAGACATAAGGAAATACATGTGCACTTACTGAGGAATCCTCTGAAAACTGAATATTACAACACAGCCAATTCTGTATGTGACTGTTGCTAGAGATGATTTCTGACCCATCTCCATCTCTAGAGGTCATGTGACCAGCCATTCAGAGACCACAGTCTGCACAGTGTCTGTAACCTGGCACCCAGTCCCACCGGATGTACAATAAAGAAAAAAAGCATGTACCAGTCAACTTGAGGGAGACTAGTCAGTGCAGTGCAATGGAGTCGCAGTATGACTTTGGTCTGACTGCAGGCACTGCTCTGACTGGGACTGTCTGTGCTGTCCCTCCACCACCCGCCTGCATGGAGTAGAAGGAAACAGCGCGGGGTGGGACTGGGGGAGCCTCCTTGGTGTGGAATTGAAGTGCAGGAGGAACGCGGGTCAAGATGAGAGAAAACAATGTGGTGGGCTGGAGTGAGGGTGCCCGTGGCCTGCCCACACCATGGCAATCAGTCAGCACACAAGCAGCAGACTGGAGGGCGTGAACGTCTTCACGCCCATCCTAGTCCCGTGAACTACTAAGTTGTCTTGTCACACCTGAGTCAGGCCTGGGCCATGGGTCCCTTGGCCCAGTCCCGCAATCAAATTAAAAATCAGATCCAATCCTTCCTCCCGAGCACTGAAGTGCAGTACGTTTTTCAAATTCCAATCAAGAATCCCCCCCCCAGTGGCGCTGCCACTGCCATGCGCCACATATAACACACTAACACCTCATTCATTGACACTGTCACACAGACACAACTAACTAAACAGTAAACACATTTGAAGAATTAATTTTCATTTTAAAACAATATGGAATACAGAATCACACAGACACATGGGAGACGGCCAGGATGGACTTGTACATACTGTACATGGACTACTACAGTGATGCGCTACATTGCTTTGCTTAAAAATCTTCAAGATAGAGTTCTCTTGTCTTCTCTATCATCTCTCCCTACATACACTCTGTCTATCGCTTTTTTTGCTGCCTGCTAGTCACTCTATTTCTAGGCTTTACTCTCAACAATAACATTGTCTCTGACTCCAAGTTTAACTGCCTCTCCGTGCTACGTTTACTGCCCGTACCTTTTATACTAGTGGGCGGTGCTGGCCTGCCCACAGTTTCTCTTTCTTTCTCATCGCAGCAACACCACACCACATGATTATTTGTCTGCAGATCATGTGACCCCCCCCCAACCCAACGTGCTGGTCCTTGATACACAGATGCACCCATGACAGCCAGACTTAATTACAGTTTACCAAGCCAAAATAAATTTAAAAAAGCAGTAGCGCAAGTTAATAAACAAATGAGCTTCAGTTGAAAATTGCGCCCCCCTGAGAGTTGTGCCTGGTGCCAGTGCACCACCCACCCCACCCTTCCTACGGTACTGCTGCGCACCAGCCAGTAACTGTCGTCGACTCTCTCATGCACCTCACTTCTGCTCTTCCCAGCAAAGAGCGCACACCATGGGAGCAGCGCCTCAGTTCAACCATCATTGAACTTTGCTTTTCTACTGCAACACTGCAGAAGGGTTTCCTTTCATGGTGCCAACTTCATTTTATTATTTTGTTTGTGATGTCCAAGTCCAAGAAAAAGAGTAAGGAGGACAAATAAGATCCAAGTTATGCATCAGTATTCCTGTGGGAAATCAATCTTCGCAAAGAACCAACATCAGGTTTGCTGGACCTGTCTTGGCCTTGAACATGAGATGGCTTCCTGTGACGTCTGTTTTTTGATGGATCTACATAATGTCCAGTTCTGTGCTCTGAAGTTGGGTTGTCCAACTCCCACCTTCAGAGGCACGCCAAGAACCCATGTTGCCAAGTTCAGGACCTTGAGCCTTTCTCCTGGGTTCCTTCCCAGTGTCATTTGTACAATGAAAGCACAGGGCTCTCCCTGTTCTCACCTCACTGAGGTGTCGGAGGTTCTGCCGTGTGGGTCTGGTGGACAGCTGGCTCCTTCTGGGCAAGCTGACTGAGCACCCCCCAGCCCGTTCACTCTGACAATGGATATTCCTGGTTGTGAAGCCAAACCTATATGCTCGGTCTACACTAGAGGACAACTTGATGTCATGGCCTGACACCACCTCAGCTCCTGAAACTGCTTATGGTGTTGGTGAGTGGGGTGGTGCTAGCCGTGATGTTGAGCCCCCTCCCAGAACTGTTCATGGTGTCAGGAAAGGGAGTGAAGCTGGCTGGCACCCTGTTGCAGAGGTGGAGGTGTTGCTTTCTGACTTGAAGTAGCCCTCATGGCTCTGAGGGCACTGCCAAGCCCTGTGACAGACAAAGCACTAGCTCCATTGTTGACTCGGGGCCTGACACAGGGGGCGAGGTGCCAATAACGGTACTGCCATCAGGTTTGTTCCCAGTTCCGGTGCTGCCCATGGCACTGGGCTGACCTCTGACACTGCTTACAGTATTGGGTAGAGGCGGAACAAGGTTTGGGCGCCCATGAGGGCCATTCAGTCAGTCATGGGCCCCACAATGGGCATTAAATGGTGAATAAACATGGAGATGGGGCACCACTACTCACACTGGGGTAGCCAGGAGGGGCAACTGCTCTGCCAGCCCCCCTTTTAGCTCCGCCACTGGTATTGGGGGTTGGGACTGAATCTCGGGGTGGGGAAGACCCGACAGCAGGCCTGGCATCAAGTACAGTCCTGGCTACAGGTCCAGGAGAGGTCCTGTAACTGGGTCTTTTTCTGAACCTGGAGGTGATATCAACTCTGGGTTGGGGGGAGTCTAGTTGTGGAATTCTCTTCTGGCCCTATGGCTGATCCCATCTCTGGTGAGGACTGGAGTTGTTCCGAGGAGACTGAACATCTCCGCTCTACTCACCTGGGGATTTCCCCTAGGGCCCCGTCAAGGCTATTCTTCTGTAGGTAAACCCTGCTTGGGCTGTTTCATCATGCCCTCCCCTAGGGCAAGGTCTTCTGAGTGATCCTGCAGCCCAGTTATAGACCATAGAGCTTCTGGTTCTACCCACCTTCCTCCTGGGGCTATGCCACCTCTGCCTGAACTCTCAGGTGTCACAGGTCCTCTCAGGCCCATCACCTGGGATCAGTATGGAAGTGCAGAGTGTATGCTGTTCCAGTACCATACCTTTGCCAACTGTGTCCAGTTTCTGCAGGGTCACTAACTGCCACCCACTTCCAGGTCCTGCACCTCCTCTCCATCTACATCCTCCTCAGCAAGCACAGAATCCCCTCAACACATACCCTCAGTCCTTGCGTACTCTCTGTGCCAGAGATTCCTGATGGACATGCTACAGGCACTGGACATTGGCACTATTGCCACATGCAATACCCTGTCCACACAGCTGGGACTCTTAGGAGCTTTCAGCAATGACCACAGCAGCATTCTTTCTCTGGCCAAGGGTCTTTGAGAAATACTCCAGGACAGTTTGGAGACATCCCCTCGCTCTGCTTCCAGCCCCAAGGGATGTCTACTAGTGATATTGTGCACCCATGGGCTCTGTTGGTAAAGTACCTCACCCCACTTTGGAGATTTTGGTCCTGCAGACCTTGGACAGACCTTGTCCCCAGCGCATGACCAACTCCCTGATGCAGACTCTGTGCAGACAGATGCATTGGGAAGTAAGGTTTTCTGCCTTGACTGTCAGACCTGCGTTCTTCAGCCTGTGGAACACATCCCATACATTCTTGATGTGCTCATCCCAGGTCTGGCTGTATATGGCTATATCATCCATATGTAATGCAAACTCACCTACCCCAGACAGAATGCGATCAACAAGACATTGAAAGGTTGCAGGTACATTCTTCATTCTAAATGGCATTACCTTGAATTTGTATAAGCCAAATGGAGTGACAAAAGCTGATCTCTCCCTGGCTACAGGGGTCAGAGGTACCAGCCAGTAGCCCTTTGATAGGTCTATTGTGGTCAGATACTTGGCTCTCCCCAGTCACTCCAGGATCTAGTCTGTTCTGGGCATGGGATAGGCATCAGACTCCGTGCAGCTATAAAGCCTCCGTTAGTCAACAGAGAATCATGTGATGCCATCTTTTTTGGGATCAATACCACAGGCAATGCCCAGAGGCTACTAGATTCCTGGATTACTCCCAAGTTCTAGCATCTCCTTGAGCTCCTCTTTCACGGTCTGCTTAATGTGCTCAGGTACCCTGTAGGGAGACTGTTTCAGGGGAACCTGGATCCCTGTATCCACATGGTGCTCTGTCATCGTGGTGTACCCCGGTTTCCCTGTGAACATGTCCTCAAATTCTCTCAGCACACCCCAAATTTCTTGCCCCTGTGCTGGTGTCAGCTGTTCAGAGAGGGTAAGGTTATCCATAGAGGGTGCAACCTGGGCCTCTCCGAGCAGGTCCACCAGTGGATCCATCTCAGTTTCCTCCTCTGGGGCACTGCATACAGCAAGGATCAGTTCCTCCCTGTCATTATAGGGCTTCAGCATGTTAATATGATACACCTTTCACCTGCATCTCCTGTCCAGTAGCTCTATCATGTAATTGACATCACTAACCTTTTGGACAATGGAGAATGGCCCCTCCCATGCTGCCTGTAGTTTATTCTGTCGGACAGGGATGAGTGCCATCACTCGCTGTCCCACATCATATTCTCTGGCTTGGGCCCTGCAGTCATACCAGACTTTCTGCCACTGTTGAACAGTGGCCAAGTGCTCCTGAACAAGCCCCATGAGCTCCTTATGGTGGGTCCTGAAGTTCAGGACATACTCCACAAAAGACTCCCCTTAGGAGGCACAGCCACCTTCCCAATTTTCCCAAATCAAATCTAGGGGCCCCCGCATCCTATGACCAAGCAGGAGCCCGAAAGGTGAGAACCCTGTGGACTCCTGTGGGACTTCCCTGTATGTTAATAGGAGATGAGGCAAATATTTGTCCCAGTCCCTCTTATGCTGGTCTGCAAAAGTCCTTAGCATGGTCTTAAGGGTTGAATTAGATCGCTCCACCAGGCCATTAGCTTGGGGATGGTATGAGGAGGTTTTGAGCTGCTTTACCCCACACTTCTCCCACAAACTACTCATTAACTCTGACATGAAACTGGCACCCCAATCTGACAGTATCTCCTGGGGAAAGCCCACCTGGCTAAATATTCCTAACAGTGAGTCTGCCACTGGTTCTGGCTCAGAGGATGATAGGGCCATTGCCTCTGGGTATCTTGTGGCATAGTTGACTACCACCAGGATATACCACTTGCCAGTGCTACTTGGGGTGCTCAGTGGCCCCACTATGTCCACAGCTACCCTCTTGAAGGCTTCATCAGTAATGGGCAGGGGCACCAAAGCTGCCTTGGCCTTGTCCCCCATTTTCCCCTACCTGCTGGCATTGTGGACAAGTCCTGCAATAATTTGTCACATTCTTGCCAATACCAGGCCAGAAGAAATTGTTGGTCAGCCGCTTTTTCATGCACTTCACCCCCAAGTGGCCTGAAAAAGGGATATCATGGGCAAGGGCACTGCTGACGGTGAACTTTAGGGACTACCAGTTGCTGGAGCACCTCACCATCTAGCCCTTCCTCTGTTGTACATTCTCCGTACAGCAGCCCATTGTCCCAGTAAATTGACTCTTTACCCCCAAGAGGACCCTTAGCCCTATTAGCTATTTCCGTCAGTTTTCACAATGTAGGGTCATTTCGCTGTACAGAGCTCAGCTGCCCTCATCTGACCCTTCCCAGTGCCCCTTCAGAAGGAAGTCCTGTGTGCTTCTCTATTTGTGACTGGGGTTCAGGACTACTGCTTCTAGCCAGCCCCTCCCCTGTGCTAGCCACTTCCTCAGCTGCTGAGGGAGGGGCTGGACCACCTTGAGTCACCCCCTCTTCACCCTCAGAAGCTTGTCCTTTTGCCTGACTACGAGTTGCAACACACACCAGTTTTTTTCCTGTGGTCAAAATCATTCCCCATGATCATATTTACAGGGAGTTCCTCTATGACCTCCACCTCCTTTCTCCATAGCCCCCCTCCCAGCTCGGGAAGACTCTAGCCCTTGGTATTTGGACAGCTGGCTCTGTGACTCTGGATCCTGGAGTATTTCCCTGGTAACATCTGCTCTGCCCGGATGAGATCCTGTCTCACCAGGGAGATGTAAGCGCCTGTGTTTCTCAGTCCCTGTGTTACTGTTCCATTAACTACAATGAGATGCAGATTGTCATCAGAGGGGAGTGGTTCTTCAGGCTGGACACAGCCCACAAACACACCAGTGCTATTTTGATCACCCCCTTCCCCATGCTTCTGCCTTTAACCATTTTCTGAGGGCAGTTACATCTCAAGTGCCCCACTTGATTGCAAATATGACATTTCTTGGGTCCTGTCTCTTGGGTCCCTTTAGAACCAGAGGGTTCTGCTTTTGGTTCAGGTGCAGGCTGGTTCCCTTTGGGCTGCCCCCCATGGGGCCCCTTATAACCCTGTGCTGCCCCCCTCCACCATGAGACTTACGCTGTGTGTATGTCCTACTAGACATGTACATGTCAGTGCTTGCTGCCACCTTCTTTGAGGAGGTGCATGCCCTGTCTAGGAGCCATACATGCATATCCTCAGGTACAATTTTAAGAAATTGTTCCCCCTCAAACAAATCTTTGATTAGTTCCACAGTTTAGCCCCCTCCACCCACTTATCAAGGTAAGTACACAGCTGAATCTGCAGTTCCACATAACTGTCTTCTGGGCTTTTCTTTAACTCTCTAAATTTTCTTCTGCAAGCCTCAGGAGTTCATTCAAAATATTTCAACAACACTGTTTTAACCTTATAATCAGCATAGTCTTCATCACTCATTTTAGAAAATGCATGCAAAGCCAGCCCCGTAAGTAAGGGTGTGAGATAAGTTGACCACAACGCCTTTGTCTATTGGAATTGCTCACATACTCTCTCAAATGACCTTAAAAATAGATCAAGATCATCTCCCTCTCTAAACTGAGGGAACAATTTACAATTAATTTTGGCTTCATGAGGAGAACTCACTTCACCATTACTCACAGTTTGCTGGCTGTGCAGGGTCATCATCTCCTCATGCTGTTGTTTCTGGAGTTGATGCTGTCATTCCTTCTCTTTCCTGATGTTCTTTTTCTCTGTCTGCCAGTCTCTTTTCTTTCAGTTCTTTCTCTGTGTCCCGTCTTCTTGTTTCTGCTTCAGCATCCAGTCTTTTCACCTCCAGTGCCTTCTCTTGCAGCAATAGCTGCAGTTGCAGTGCATCAAGTTGGTATGAGGGGTCTGCTACATCAGCTCCTGACTCACCCCCAGGGACTGTCTGCTTCTAGTTCTGTGCCACCAGGGCAGCTATGAGGTCTGCCTTTATCTTATGTTTTAGACCTTCAAGATGATCCCCCTTTTTCTGGCACTTTTCACAAAGCTGTTGCACAGTAAGTGAGTCATACTCCACGGAGCTGATTCTCTAACCCTACACTAAACGGTGCTACCTGGAAACAAACAAAAAAACAGTTGTACAAGTGTATTCTCTTATCTATCCTGTTTTGAGACTGCTAAGGTAAATGTTCCACTGGCAAACTCTGTATCTCACTGTGCTAAACAGTCCGCTATCATCACCCCACCACTGCCAACCAATTGTGACAACCCACCTCTCTGGGCTGGAACAGCTTTCAGAGAGTTGTCTATCCCTGGGTATTCACTGCCACCAGTTGGGTTCACCTAGCACCAACCTCCCAAGTTTACAAAACTGGGTAGTCAAACGTGCAATTGCACAGATCAGAGTTTGGTAGTGTGTCTCTCTTGGATGGCGGATACTAAACAGAGTTTACCTCAGCTAGTGGAAACATGTATTACCTTAGAAAAATGGCATCACAGTCACAACTGTTGAGTAAATAAATAGCTTTTTACTTAACAGAAAGTGAAAAGAAGCATTACAGGATGTCTGTATTCAACACAAGAGAATAACACTGTTACAGGAAAAGTAAACACGTTTTTAAATAACAGATGACAAAACAGAAAAAGGCTATTACTGAGATATGCTAGAATCAATCTTACCCTTCCCTATTCTTCCAGTGACACTGACACTATGCTATCTGCCAGCTCCCACGGACATAGCTAGAAGGGTAGGCCCAAGCTTAGTGTCTTGGACAGTTTCTTCCTTCAACTCCCAGAGTAACTCCTCACTCACTGTCTTTCAGCATCTTATATTCTCTCTTGAGATTAGGTAATTCCCATTCCCCCTTTGAATGCACCAACCATCTACTATGTATGTATTTTATTGTCCCAATCAGAGTGAACACCTATTAGTGATCAATTATATTCCCTTTTAACCTTAAGTTTATATTTGAGTGAACCAATCCCTTTAAACTGCAAGTCTGTGTGTCTGAGATTTATGGCTTACCTAGCCAGATGCTAGTGGACAGTGGAATTCCAGCCTGTGTGTGTGTTTATTTTCAGACTGCTAAAATATGCCAACTAGAGAATCCAAACCATTAACTCCTTCCTTCCCATTTCTGTCACATTGACACATGCCCTGATGTGCATTTCTGCACATCAGGCATGCCTGGTAGCTTATAGCAAGTACCTGAGGGCACAGCTAGTACAGCTGCTAGGTGCCATGCCAACATCAAAGTTAGTTTGGTAAGCCATCTGCCTTCTGCCAAGGGCCTGGAGTTGGTGAGGCACCAGACAAGGACATCTTATGATGCAAATGATGTGGCTTCCAGGCTGGTAGGAACCAGAGTCTGCTTTCGGCAGATAGTGTGGCTTCACCTTTTTTCACTGGCATCTCTGACCTGGTGTAGGGTGCAAAACTTCCATTTCCAGGAGACTCACTTTTCCTCCTGGAGAGTCATACAGAACTCAGGGAGTGCTAATACCTCCCAACTGACTCTGAACATGCTCGGGCCTCGCCAGGCCCATGAGGAGTCCCTACCCTCCGGTGTTCTCCCCCACACAGAGGGCTGAGGGTAACTAAGAGTGAGCCAGCTCCTCCCTAATTGGGAATCTTGGTACTCAGACCCATATGTAGGAATCAATGGTGAAGACTTATTCAGGGAGGTATGAAAATGACATACTGACCATAATTTTTGATCTTCCTGAATATCTTCACCATTAATTGAGACACCCACCCTCCATCCCCTACTCGGCTGTAAGACAGAGCCTCTGGCAGCTCACCCTGTGGGTGCTGGTAGTATACTACCTTTTTCTCTCTCCTCTGCCATGGTTCTTACAGGTGGTGACTTCTTTTTTTTTTTTAAACTGTTTATTTATATGCAGAGAGGCAAACAGTCAGTTCTTACAACAGCATAAATCATAAATTAAGTACCATACAGATAGCTCAAGTGATGGCAGTCATTACTACATATACAATTCCCAAGTAATAGCTCTAAAAGGGGCAGGAGGGGGTGGACAGATACAAGATAAAACTCCATTCAGAGCTTTTCATGGTACAAATGAGTCATCTATTTGTGACAAATAAGACCCACAATCTCCAGGTTATCTCGAAACGAGTGGCTTGACCCAGGTGATTTGCGATTATATGTTCTAGGTAATACATTTCATTTACTATAGTGTGCCATGGGGCAAACATAGGGGCTGCAGAGTTATGCCATAAATGAATAATGGCCTTCTTTGCTTCTGCTATATACACCTACAGCATACTACTGCGGGGAGGGACCGTACCATTCTCCACAACATATAATAACACCAGCTGAGAGAACAAGACTAAATCAGAGCCCAAAAGCTGTGTTAAGCTAGAGCCAATTGCCTGCCAAAAAGGGGAAATCATTGGACAACTCCAAAAAATATGGACGGAATTAGCCTGAGACTCCCTGCACTGCCTCCAGCAGGCTCCATAAGATAATGATTAGTATTTAACCAATGTATCTGGTGTATTGAAACATTGATACGGCACTTCTAAATGAATTTGCACCAGTATGGAGCCTGTGAGATCTTCATTGAGGGGGAGAATAGGGTCCAGCCATTTCTCATAAGTAATATCTGTAGTAAGATCTGCATTCCAGACCCTGAGAGTAGTCAATGTTGTTTTGGCCCAATTATCCCTGATAACCTTGTAAGCTAGCCCGATCAAGTGTGGGTAGTGCAGGCCCATTAAGGCATCTAAGAAAAGTTTCATAAGGTGGACAGTAGGTTTTGGCAACGTATTCCAAGGCGGTCCATTTTGCATCAGGAAAGTCCGCACTTGCAGATAATGGAAATGTTCCTGATTTGACAAGTGGTGAGATGTCTGTAAATAAGCAAACAGGCCAACACCCTGAGAATCTAGGAATTGGTATATAAAGGATAACCTTGAACTATGCCATCTTCGGAACGTCAAATCTAAATGAGCCGGTAAAAATTCCTGTTCAGACGACAAAAACCAAAAATAATAATCAATCGGTGTCAAGGTTGATGAAGCTCTTATCTCATACCAACTTAAAAAATCAGTGTCAAGGTTGATGAGGCTCTTATCCCATACCAACCACGAAAGTGTGTCTTGTACCAAAAGAAAATGTCTTGAAATCTGGTGGGGAAGTGACAGGTGCAACAATTATAGTGGTGGTAGCAAACAAATCATTCAATATATTTCCAAGTGGCTTTATATGAGGGATTGAGTCAACAAAATAATTTTACAAGTGACTGCCCTATGGTATTCTAATAGATTTGGGAGGTTCAAGCCCCCTCTATCAACCAGCAGCTGCAACAGCGACCAGCGGACCCGAGGGCACCAACCTACCCAAACAAATCGAGAAAAAGTTATGTTCCAGGATGTAAAATAATGCTATGTAGAGGTAAAGTATTTTGGGTAATATAGTCATACAGATAGCATCAATTCTTGAGAAGAAAGTTAAGGGTAAGTGGGCCCATTTACCCAGTTCACCTCCAATCTCCTGAGTTAGGGGTTCATAGCTTATTAGTTCTAAATGAATTAAGTTCTGGGGTAAATGCACCCCACAATACTTGATTTTGGTGCATTGCCAATGGGAAGGAAATGTTCTTCAGCTGCTGCAGTGGAGAGAAATTGAGGGTCAGGACCTCTGTCTTCTGGACATTAGTCATGTAACCGGACAGTGTAACGAACCTCTGCAGTATCTCAACAATTATTGGGATTGATTGCTCTGGACCTAGAAGGGTCAATAAAACATCATCGGCATATAAGAAAATCTTAAAAATCCATCCCCCCAATGGAATACCCTGCACTCTCTCATGTGCTCTAATTGCTTCAGCCAGGGGTTCAATATATAACTCAAAAAAAAAAAGAGGGGACAGGAGACAACCTTGTCAGGTTCCACGGGGTAGGAGGATTGGGGCTGAAAGCTGACCATTCACCCTGATAAATGCCTGAGGAGAAATGTAAATGCACCAGAGTAAAGAAATAAATTCTTCAGAGAAACCAAAATAAGTAAGGGTCTTTCATAAAAATGACCAAGAGAACCAGTCAAAAGCCTTGTCGGCATCTAGGCTGATCAAGGTGGCTGGGATGCAACTCTGATTTATATGATCTGTTAAGTGAATTGTTCTGTGGATATCATCTGCAGTCTGCCTAGAGCAAATGAAGCCAGATTGATGCGAATGTATGATGGATGGTAACAGTTCTTCAACCCTATGGGCCCATATCGACATTAAGATCTTGTAATCCATATTTAATATGGAAATAGGACTATAAGAAGAGTTTTATTTGGGTTCCCCGCCTGATTTAGGAATAGAGGAGAGGGTAGCATAGGCCCAGGAGGTGGGAGGGGAGCCTCCCTCCTGTACCTCGCAAAAAGTAGCAAGTAAGGGGGAGGCCATGTCCTTAAAGAAGGTCTTGTACAATTCCAAAGGGAGCCCATCTGGGCCTGGACATTTCAATGTTTTACTACAGGAGATGGCAGTCTTCACTTCCTCTGCTGTTATCAGGGCTAGTAACATATTGTATTGGTGTTGAGAGATGGTAGGAAGTGAGAAGCGGGAAAAAAAGCTATCAATCTGAATGTCATCTGGAGAGGGGGCACATATAACTGAGAACAAAAGGTCTGGAGGTGGGTGCATATAACTGAGAAAAAAAGGTCCACAGCATTTCCAAATCTCCAATGTGGACACTGCCATTGTACCAGTTTGGGGAAAATATAACTGTGTAATGCAAGAGGTCACCCTGTGTCCTCGCAAGTGGTGAGCCAAATTCCTGGCCCTCTTAGGTCCTCCTTCATATAAATATTTTTTGAGAAAAAATTCTTGTTGGACCCTTTCATCAAGGATTTTTGTAGTTCAGTCTTCAGGTGACATATTCGAGTATGACCATCAGGGAAGTGGCCTCAGGGGCATGTTGGAGTTGCTGCAGCTCTGTAATTTAAGATATGTGGCATCTCTCTGCTGCCGCTTGTATGATGTGTACGCTATAATCTCTCTGCAGATAACAGATTTCAAAGTATCCCAAAGAATACTAGAAGAAACATCCAGGGAGGTGTTGTTGGTCAAAATCTGTGGAACTTAACTTTCAATAATATTTTTAATTCTTCATCTCAAAGAAGTGATAAATTCAGACGCCAAGTAGAAACTTTCTGGGGCCTACCCAAATTAAGTTTTAATAACAGAGAAGAATGATCTGAAAGAAACCGAGGGCAAATAGTTATATCAAGTAACCAATCTGTGTGTTCCCAAGAAATGAAAAAATAATCTAACCTGGAAAACATGTGGGAACACGCAGAATAAAAAGTATAAGCCCTTGTGGTGAGGAAAAAAAACACCAGATATCTGTCGGCCCTAGCGAGTCTTGTTGGGTACGAAAAAATTTCTGGGTGGCCCACAGCCGATGGAATGCGGGAGCTGAAGTGTCAAGCTATGGGGTAAGAGTTAAATTTAAATCACCTCCCATTATTACATAGCCCTGGAACATCTCCAATAGCTTATTAAATAAAATCCAGAATTTAACAAGGGAAGCCTGCAGCGGTATTTACCATGGTAACCACCCTCCCATAAAGACGACCCATTAATATAACAAAGCATCTGGAGGGATCCACATATTGCCTCTCCATCTGAAACTGAGTAGATGAAGGTATCAAAATCGCAGTGCCCTTATGCTTGCTCTTGGAATAAGATGAGGTAAAAACCTGGTATCGTCCCTCCCAGGTAAGTTTCAAATACTACCCCGCTGTTAAATGGGTCTCCGGAAGATCTATAACATCTGGATTTTGTCATTGGAGAGACTGAAAGACTTTTGACCTTTTAATGAGGTTGTTAAGCCCATTAATGTTGAGAGATAAAATCTGTACCAAACAGAGAGCCATGTTTGACATCTTTTTTAGATAAACCTCATTCAATGTGGCCCAGTCTAATCTCATCCAACCTGTAGCAGCCTCAGTGCCAAAAACTGGATATTCAGATGCTTGTCCTGACCTATATATGTAAAGACCCACCAAATGTCCCAATGTTCATATCCATCTCCCCCCATAGACCCACCCCTCCCAAGTAAAGTCAAATACTGTTGTCATACATAGGTTAAATTTGTTAGAGATGCTCTTCCTGGCGTCAATTTTTGCACATTAATAAAAAAGTTACAAACACAAATCAGAATTAGAATTATACCAGTAGTAAGTAAAAATAATGCCAACAGGGCATGTAACAAGCAATTAGGAGAGCCAGCCCACCAGCACAGGGGTAGGGCGCCTGACTGTGATGCCAATGGCCCAGGTTCAGGAACAGACCTGGGGATGTTGGAGGGCTGGCCAGGGGGAGAAGGATTGAGCATCCTAGGGACTTCTGCTCTCCTTCTCCAGGATGGGATAGCGTGTCTAGCACAATGTGGACTCCTGGCAGAGGTTGAGGGTAACCCCGTGCCGGCACCATTATTTGTTTGGGGGGCAGGGCAAATGCGGGACATCACTGCACATCCCTGCCCCTGGTGAAAAACTAGAAAATAGTGGTCACCACCTATGACGCCCACTCACTCTGGCTCTGATTGCATGCCATGGCACTTTCAGGGATCCTGACCTATCCCGTTGCCCGCTATGGCCAATAGGACTCCATGCCCCACCTTGGGGGGCAAGCCAAGGAGGCAATGCCAGTGGGCTCTCCAGCTGGCAGTCTTCTCCCATTGTCATGGGAGTCCTACTGGTGCAGTGGCCCTACCCTGGGGAGCAATCCAGGGGGTATCAGGAGTACCAGAAGGTAAGTCCCAGGGTGCAAGAAGGGGGCCGAGGACTGGCAGGGGGAAGGCTGAGCCACAAAAGATGGCTTGCACCAAAAAAAAAAAAAGCAGTTAGGAGAAAAAAAAACAACAGTTACTCCCATCTCCAAAACTATTTGCAAAGTGGATCATCCACCAGCCAAAAGAAAAAAAAACAAGTGATTCGACTACCACTTGAACAGATATGGAGAGGTCAGATCCAGAACTTCCCAGGTAGGGGAGATCCAACATTGTCTCCCTATGAGCTCAACCTGCAGACCTGTGGTGAGCTCAGGAGGTAAGTCAGGGGCGTATAGCTCCTGGACCTCCAGGGGGCACAACACCCCCCAAAAAATAAGGAAAGCCAAGGACCATATGAAGGTAGAATAAGTAAACAAAATGAAAATATGCAAAGGTCCCCACATAAAAAAAGGCAAAAAGCTTCCCCAATAAGCAGCTATCTGCTCCCTTCCCGCAACTGCAAGCTATGTCAAAAAAGAATAATGTGCAGTTCCCCAGCCCATATTAAGACTATATATAAGGACCCAAACACAACATAGTTTTGTACCCACAATAGTTCCTCCTGTCCGGGAGACACCTAAACCATCCAAAATTAAATCAGCATTAAATAAACAGGAAGACATGGTAGCCTGCAAGTCCAAGTCAAAAGTCTATAACCTCGTCTTCTTATGGTGATGCCTAGAAAAAAGAAAATTATTAATGACTCCAATAATAGCATAATAATGAAGTTGCTTATGTAGGCATAAACTGATAAGGAACTAAAAATTGGTATTTTATCACCAGTAATTAGATCTAGCATATGATGAACTAAGAATCTCCCTGAAAATAAAGTATTAGCCAAAAAGATAAATGTTCACTATGTATAAAGATGTCCTCTAAAAAAAAAAAACAACCAAAGGATCGCTGTAGTCCACTTCTCAATGATCAGTCCTCCCTGGAGCTAGTAACATGTTGGAGGAGTCCCGACAGGTAAAGCCAAAATAGGAAGAGCAGGGAAATGTGTAAACAGGTGACTAATGTCAAATCTAACCTGCTCTTCCCCTCATAGTGTAAAAAGCATCTTCCACCATCTAAGCCCATGCAGTTGTTGGAGGTAGGTCTCTAGCAGGGCATAATAAACAAGGAGTCCCCTCCAGTGACACAATTTATGTGGAAACTAGGTCCAGCCGACTCACTAGTCAAGGGAGTGACTTCTTAGAGTGCATCCGAGGTGAAGACAAAAATCAGGTACTTTCCTGTAACTGCATCATTTGCAGCTGTCTGTGACAGGGTGACCCCTGTCATAGTGGACACCGCTGTGATAAATTGAAACCCCTTCTCCAAGCAGTTTAAATGTTTTGTATAATGTCCAACATGCTGGTTGACTGGTTATAAATTAAGTGCTGAAGTGCTTATAAAGCTTTCTGTGCATATTAACCTAAAAACAAAACTATGAATACAGTTACAAAATGAGAGGGCTTTCTTAATATAAGAATAACAAACATTTGTGTCTGCTTTTTCTAGATGTTAGCCCCCTTCTAAGATATATTTTGCAGCAGACAGCATGAGGTAATTTGACCCTGCAGGAGAGTTTAGGAGAGCACAGAATGTTCTGACCTCGAGTCTGACCTTTAACAATGTTGTAAACAAGTTATGTAATGTGCTCCAGGTGCCAAATAACTGTTCCCTGTGGTGCAACAGTGGCCCCTAGTGGCTAGTTTTATATTATGTCTGCTGTTTATCAAAAGGCAGGGGAAATTGTTTTTCCAGCTTCTAGTGAGCTTATAAAAAGCCCTACCTCAGTGCTGAAAGGATAGATAGGGACCTGGACATTCAAACTGCTCCCAAAAAGTGCACAACAGCAGGAGCAAGCGCAAGTCCACTGCGCCCATGCGCAAGAAGTGCGATATTCAAAAACTGCACATGCCAAGATGCGCTTAGGGCCAACGACTGAATATCGCACCACCTGTGCCATAGCGCAACTAGGGAGGCGAAGATGAGCATATCTGAGGCATAGCACAACAAGGGATGCTCAGCTGAGCAGTCCAGATGTGCCATAGCGCAACCAGGGATGCCCCCAGCAGCAGGGCAGCAATGCAACAGCACAACCAGGGATGCAGGGGCCCACCACCCCATGCCACAGATGGGCAGAGGAACACACAGCAGAACAGACATCGTCCCCCCACACCCCATACACTGCACAACCGGGGAGAGCTGTAATAACCACTGGCCCATGGATACCAGCAACCAACCCACAGCCGGGCCATGGTGCCCCATCACACCTCCTGGCAAGCTGTGACTGGCACACAAGGATGGCCGACCACCCCATACCACACCATCCCACCAATGCAGAGCACACCCTGCACCATGATCCCCATACACCCTGCCCAGGAGTAGCACCCAACTGTGCAGGACACCACATGCATGCCACCACCCCCACTGTGACAACGCAACCCTGTGCACCATGGAGCCATGCAAGGCAGCCCCATCATGGGCACCCTGCAGTGGGCGGCAGCAGAGAGTGATGCAACAGATGCATACACAGTGCCGCCCTGCATGTCCCCCCCGAGGTACAGCTGAGAGACTGACCATGTGTTAGCACACGAGGTACCCCACATGCGACAGGGCATGCCCCGGACCCCACCTCCAGCAGTACAGCACCCTGCACACCCTCCCAAGGACACATCCCATCCCAGCACTGGCCACAACAGCCAGCACAGACACGCACAGTGTAGCATGGAGGCATGCACCACACAGGATGCAACACAGTGCATGGACAAACACCCACCCATACCCAAGGGCACAGGGACACAGTAGCGGGTCAACCAAGCCACTGGCGTGTGGCCACGGCTGACGTGTACACACAGCCAGCACCCCTACATTGCACAGGTGTGCCAGCCACCCTGCGCAGGCACCATGAAGCTGTATGCCACCAGCATGCTGCCGAGCACAAGTGACAGACACCAGACATCCCCTGCAACAGACACAAGCGACAGCATGGATGGGGGACAACAACAGTGGAGGCCACAGTGCCACTGGAGGCAGACATGCACCATACTGGTGATGGCGGTCAACCTGGCATTGTGCCGGGTACAGTTGTTATCCAGCATGGACAGCCACCACTGACACACCAGCAGACCGTGCATATCACAGACATGCAAGGGTGTCAGCTGCACAGGCCATGGACGGTCTAACAGGGTGCCATGCACACAGTGCAGGCTCCATGGACCACTGCACACAGGCATGCACTGCACAGAGTACAACACACAAACCACAGACAGTGACTGATCCCCCTGTCCACACCATAGGTGGTTCACCTCTGCACACACACACACACACACACACACCCATATACACATGCCCATGCGTGCACCACCCCTGACGCCATGCACACCACTGCAGCTG
The DNA here is from genome assembly GCA_016271365.2 of Neoceratodus forsteri. Classification (NCBI taxonomy): domain Eukaryota; kingdom Metazoa; phylum Chordata; order Ceratodontiformes; family Ceratodontidae; genus Neoceratodus; species Neoceratodus forsteri. The sequence goes on along the minus strand of CM028129.1, from coordinate 1,124,153,396 downwards.
AGCACCTGTAGCCCACTGCAAATCAGAGACCACCACAGTTGTTATAACAAAATGTATATATTACAACTATGTACAGTAAAACTACATACAAAACTATATACAATAGTGGGGGAAGGGCCACATAACAGGTGGGGGCGGGTAAGGGGCAGGGGCGAACATATGGGAGGGGGAAGAAGGGGTGTGAGGGTGGGTCAAAGGGGGGAAGGTGGTATTTGGGGCATGGGAACATCACTGGCTGCCCTGGTCCTCTTCCTCCTGGCACCGATGGGATCTCTGCCTCCTCCTCCTCACCCCATGGCAGTGGATGTGATTCAGGAGCTCCAAAGTCTCCCTCCCAACCTGCAGCAGCTCCTGGATGTCCTGCTGGATCTGCCGGAGAGTCCGGCCACCTAGGACGAGGGAGCAGAGTCAATAGGTGTGACTGTCCATCCCTCTGCAGCCCACCCATTGTGCAAGGCATACAGCCATGTGACACGCCCCTGTGATGGTGTGTGACCACCCACAGTGATCGTGTCCACAAGACCTACCCACCCAGGCAGCCACAGCCATGTGGACCACTGCACACACCCACCGCCCATGTCCTGCACAGCACCACCATGGCCGTACAGTGACTTGGCTCTGCAGTGTGAAGGCAGTGCCACAGCTATGTGCCCGGTGCACGCATGAACCACCATTGATGCACTCCCAGACATGCAGTGTCACCGAACAGCACGATAGTGGTGCACCCATGCCTGATGCATGGCACCTGGGGGCAAAGGTCGGGCACAGGGTCAAGGGTCTCTGGCACACGGACAGCCACAGTGCGATTGGAACCCAATGCGTGTAGCGCCATTGGATGCCTGTGTGCCACCTCCTGTAGTGGCCTACTGTGCTGTTGCCCCAGTGCGCCTACGATGCCCCAGTGCCACAGCGCCATATAGGTGAACAGCACTGTAGCGCCACTGGCACAATGGTGGTCGTGCCCTGCACTGCCTCCTGCACACAGCACATCAGCAGCGCAGCGGGCACCTGTGTCATCAACCCAGGCATGCGCAGTTAGGTGTGTACTGCGCATGTCACAGAACTGCGCCCTTGGCTCAGCACGTTCAACACAATTGCACAAAGCTCAACAGCGCGATATTCAGCCGGCATATGCAAATCAGCTAATCAGCCATTCAATGGTGCAGTCACTGCATTTGGATCCACTTAAAGATGCGCCTCGCCTCATTTGCATGGATTGCGCTATAAAAGTGCAACATTGGGCTGCACTGGCCATAGTCAGTTACTGCAGTCTATTGCGGTGAGTTGCATGCTGTTTGGGAGTGTGGACTGTGGTGTTTGGGACATGCATGGGACTGCACAGTCACAGGTAACACCTGTCATTCTCACAGGATGAATCATGACCGAGCGTGTTGTGGGAGGAAGAGGAGGCCGAATTTCACTAAGGCTGAGGCAGATGCCCCGTTCGAGGCCTACCTAGACCAGGAGCCACTTCTCAGCGGACACCAGGGAACACCACAGGCCCATGCTGCTACATGGGAGGAGGTGGTGCATGCTGTAAACCTGTATGGCAGCCACCAGCGCTCCATGCAGGAGTGCAAAAAGAAGATGGGCACAGACAGGTGGAGGATTAAAGAGAAGGTGGCTGCCATCAGGGCAGCATGGTCTGCGACAGGTGGGGAACAGCCGGAGGTGCTACGCCTGACCCCACAGAAGGAGCGGGTAGCTGGCAGCATGCAGCATTGTGCCATTGAGGGTGTTCCGGGTGGTGTATTCCAGATGGGTGGTAGCCCGTCACTGCATGGTAGGTCATGGTCTGCTATTGGGAGGGGGACAGGGTAGGTCACATGCAGTAACGCTACTTTTTTTCCCCCTTACAGCTCCTGAGTGTCTGCATTGGTCAGTGGTGGTGGGCTTCTCCACTGAGGCCAGTCACATGGAGATGGAGGAGGGCCCATCCACCTCCACAGGAATACGGGGGTCAGGGCAACAGTGGGCCCGCCTGGACATCTGCACTGATGTTGGTGGAGCAGGTGCGGAGGAGGCACTGCCCGTATCCCAGCATGCCAGCATCCATGGATGTCAGCATGCTGAGACTCGGGCTGGTGCTGGATCCATCACCGATGATGATGGAGCTAACGTCATGGGCAGTGACATGTGTGTGCCACAGGATGGCCACACAGCAGGTGACATCATGGCCATGGCTGTGGGTGGTGCCGCCGTGGAGGCCTGCATGTCATCACAGCCCCAGCCTGTCCCTGTCACCACCGGTGGGCAGCACTGGTGTGTGTACAGGACAGTGGGACTGTTGCGGCCACTGCGGTGGCACCATTGAGCCCTGGGGAGTGGCAGCTGGAGGGGCAGCATCAGTAGTCGGCCAATGGCCATGGGAGTACAGTGTCAGGGGGTGGCGTCAATGCACCACCTGTGGACATGCCCAGGCCAGGCCCTGGTGTGCAGCGCCTACCCTTAAGGGGTGATGAGCATCAGGGCTGCGAACACCCTGAGGGACAGCATGCCGATCAGGCAGATGACCTCTTGGATGAGCACACCCGCATACTGCAAGCATCAGTCAATTAGCAGATGCGGCTTGTGATGGCGGTCAATGCACTGAGTGCAGCTCTGCGCCAGGCAGAGGAGCGTCACAGCAGAGACACCGCTCTGCTCCTGGCAGGGATGGACCAATTGCAGGAGGATGTGACCACTGCCATTGACAGGCAGACACAGGAATGCATTGCTGTCATGGCCACAATGGGCACAGTTATTTGCCCATGCATCGCAGACACCACGCAGTGCAATGTCCACCCCCCATTCCCGGCGTCATTCGACACCATCCTTGTCGACACCGGGTTCAGCTGTGGGCATCCCGAGCACACCTGGCGCAGGCATGTTCAGTGCGATGCAGACCCCTGTGCAAGCATGGTCACGTTCACGCAGTGGAACCCCTGAGGGACTGTCGATGCCACCCCATGAGGCCAGTGGTCAGCCTGTTACTGCTGGCTGGTCTCGGTGGGGCTGCCCACACATCCGTGGTGGCTGTGGCACTGTGGCGCATGACTGATCTGTCTCCCACCGCGGCTACTGTCTCATGCTGCCTTGTGTGCATTGTGTCATTCAGTGGGCAATGCACGGGTGGGTACCCATCCCTGCACGCACACACACAGTCCATCTGCACACCCTTCCGGCTGCTGTCCGCAGTTGCATGTGCATGATGATGCCTGCATTGCGCTGTATGCCACTGTGCAATGGTGCCCAGCATCTGACACACGCACAATGACAGGCAGTGGGCGTGGTGGTCTGTGGACATGTGTATGGCTAGGGGTGGCGGTCTGGGTCGGCGTGCCTCCTACCCTTTGTGCATGTCTGGGGAGTTTTGTGTGTATGTGTGTGTGTGTCTGACTGCGTGCCATGTTAGACCTCACCCATCCCTGGTGGTATGTGCGGTTCCATGCCCGGCCACTTCCTTTGATGGCATGCACCCCTGGTGTGTGTCCATGTGTGTTTGTGGGTTGTGCCTTTGCCACTGGTGGTTGCACATGGCCCCATGACTTACCTGGGTTGGCTGAGGTGCTCCTCCATGATGATGTCCCAGTGCAGCTGTGCCAGCTGGAGCAGTTGGAGGTCCTGTCACCCAAGGGGGGACTGCCCATCACCATTGTCACTGGTGTCCTCATTTGTCCCCATTGCTGTCCCCCTCTTTGACCTGTACAGCTATCCCACATTCGTTGGCCATGTTGTGCAGGATGCAACAGGCCGGGAATAGCCCGCAGGCCTTTGAGGGGCTGTACTGTAGGGCACCGCTGGAGGTGCCCAGGCAATGGAAACATGTCTTCAGCATACCGAACAACCGCTCGATGACATTGCATGTGGTGGCATGTGCCTCACTGTAGCATTGCTGTGCTGGGGTTGCGGGTCGCCAGTATGGTGTGAGCAGCCAGGGATGGAGTGGGTATCCACTATCACCTGTGTGTAGAGGGTGGAGGTTAGTTTGGTGATCAGCATCGCCCTGGCCCGGGCCATGTAGGCCACTACCCATGTCACCTCTGACCATGCAACTCCCAAGCTCTATGTTTGTTCGTGTAGTTTGTATACTCACCCACTAAGTGGCCAGTGGGGATGTCCTCACTCTCAAATCTGTGGCACAGTACTGACTGGTGCCAGATAAAGGCATCGTGTGCTCCCCCAGGGTGCATGGCACAGACATTGATTATGCGTCCCCCTGGCATCGCACATCACCTGGCAGTTGATGCTAACATAGCCCTTCTGATTAATATATGTGGCCCTCTCGGGACCAGGTGGTGTGCAGATGGCCACATGGGTGCAGTCTATTGCCCCTAGCACACCAGGCATACGTGCTAGCCTGTGGAACTCCTGTATGTTTGCTGTGCGCTCCGCTGGTGTGCTGGGGAAATGGATGTACTCCGCAGTATGTGGCAGCAGTGCGCTGAGGAATTGGGTGAGGTGGCGTGACGCGGCCGACTGGGTTATGCCTGTGGTGTCCCCTGTTGGTCTCTGGAAGGTACCCGTGACGAGCAAAAACTTGCAAGCTGTCACTTTAGTCTCCACTGACAGAGCATGGCTCCGTCGTGTGCGTGCCTGCATCACATCACTGCACAGCTCAGAGAGCCACCTCAGAATTGCCCGATTCAGGCGGTACCAGCCCACGATCTCAGTATCGCTGTACAACTCGAGGCTGGTGCGGGCTCGGTACTGCCTGTTGGGGGCATATCACCTACGGGCCCTTCCATGGCTGTGCCCCCCTGCTGCCTGCCTTCTCACCCCCCCTCATTACTGCCTCCATCTGGATGGTGACACTGGCCATGTCTCTGGCTTGTGTTCACCCCCCCGGCAGCTGTTTCTGTGTTCCCCCTACTGTCCGGGCTGCTACTTCCCCTGCACTGGGAACACCTTCCTGTGGTGGTCTCTGTGCTGTGTGGCACTTCCCTCTTCTGCACTGGCCATAGCTCCCCACACCTTCCCTGTGCCTCTCTGTTCAGGGTGCCCTTTCCCTGGCCTGCTCTGTGTGTCCCACCTGCCCAGTTTGAGTTGCTAGAGTTCAGTCTCATGTGCCTTCCCTCTAGCGTTCTTGCACCTCTCCCTTGTTCCTTTTTATTTTGGCTCATTTCCGCTATCGCACAACTTCCACTTGCTCCCCTATTGCGCATGGTGCATGTTGTTGAATATCGCACTGCGCCATTTATGCATGGTTCCTCCCCCTTCAGTTGCGCATACATTCATTATCATTGCGCTGTTGCTCAGCATGATTTGGGGGGGCACATTGGCCTCCCTCTGAATGTCGCAAAATGGCGCATTTTCGGACTTGTGCAGGTGCAACCCTATTGCGCATGGCGCAACCCTTTTGAATATCTGGGCCCGGGTGGTCAGTTGGATACTGACTGAGAAAGGTGGAATACCTCCTGGTAGTGTGTGCTTTCACACTGTTTGATTCATGCTAAACTGAAGAAAAGTCTTAGAAACTGTTGAAGCTAAGCAGTTGTCTGACTTACCATTTTGCTTTCTGTATATTTTACTTGATGAAAATAAAATGGCAAACACACTTGTGCATTTTTTATGCATCTGATTTGTGGTCTGCCTGAAACTGTGTTATCATATACCCACGCCCAGTGACACATGGTGTTAGAGGTGGGATCTGACTGAACATCTGAGGTTACAAGGGGGAGTCCAGTCAGTTGGTGCCAGACCTGGTACCGAGGATACAAGGCAGAGGTGCATGGTGCCAGGTGAGATGAGGACAGTGCCTGCTGGAGATAGTGACAGAGATGAGGCACCATGGATGGGACAAGATGGCTCCGATGGCCAAATGGAGACCCTGATATGGCTTCTTTACTGGATGAGTGGAGGATGACTGGAGGCAGAGTGCAGATGCCAGGAGCTACTTGAGAGGTCCCACTCAGATGATGTTGAGGAAGAATCGGTGGAGCAGGATCCATTGGCTCTGGAGGAGGAGGAGGACTCCCTGACAGAGCATTTGCAACCAGTGTTTGTGGAGATCCCATTGTTGCCCATTTTTCCAGGCTGCTATTTGGTGGAGGATGGCGCATGAGAGGAGTAAGAGACCCCATGTAAGACTTTGACTGGCAATTTGTTACTAGGGCAGAAGACTTCAAGCAAGATGGAAGAAGCCATTTTGACTGAAGGGACTTTTGCATGTTTTAAACCTCCTCCCATAACAAATTATTGTTCTCCTGATGTTGACTGGGGAAAATTGCAAGTGGGGATCCTGAAGTAACCCAGTTAAGGGAACATATAAAAATCAAGGATAGAAGACAGGTTAATGGTGGTGTGGGGGACAGATTATGGTGGTATGAACTTAGGAAGGAAGTTCTATATTATATGAGGCCCAAGCCCCGGATGAAGCAGGTGGATGCCCAGGTAGTGGTACTAGTGGCATATAGGAAAAAGGTGATGAAGTATGCACACTCCAGTCACTCAGGACAGCTGAGCCATGGGAAGGTATTGGCTAGACTCACCTCATATTTCTATTGGCCCGGCATGTATAAGCAAGTAGCAGCATACTATAAGATCTGTTATAGGGGCAGACAGTGACCACTGATAATGATGTGGCAGGAGTAACCCAGAGGGTGAAGGGCAATAAATGGCACCCTTGGAGGAGGGGGAGACTCCCACATAGAACAAGAGGGGCAAGGTGGTGGCCAACGCTACTAGAAGTGTATAAGATTTGATATGTAAACCCAGAGGTTAGGGACAGGCTGTTAGGCACACAGCGTGGTATGTTTACTAGCCTACCTTTAAATGTCTAAGAAGAGCTTGCATGTCATCATAACATGTTTGACCCGTATTCTACACTAGTACTGTGAATATGAGATATGATACTTTCCTTTTGGATAGATGCAGTAATAGGTAGTCAGTGTATCTTGAAGATTTTAAAATATTAATTCTGCTTATCAACAGCCTAGTTCTCAGAAACATATTTATGCAGCTATGTGTTTTCACCTTGGGCTAGTGCTGGCCAAATGATACATGGCAGCAGGCTTTTTTTTGTGATATGGGAGTGAATCAACTTCAGGAGGGGAACACTACTGGACTGAGGAGAGTTGGGCATTTCTCAACAGTTTAATTGTGCTGTTTGTTTTTGGGAGCAGGGTGGAAGGTACTGTAATGATATGTAGTACTATCACTTTAAGAAGCATGACGAAAGCCACACAGCATTAGTAAGTTGGGAAGCTGTGTAGGCACTCTTTGCATAGGAGCCTCTGTGCAGTGTGTATGCTGTGTGCTGCGGTTACTCGAAGAAAGGTAGTCCTAAACTATCCCTGTTGCATGGCATCGATCATTAAGGGGCTGCACATAGCAGTACATCACCATGCAGCCATAAAATTGCTGTCTGTTTTCATTATCGAAGCCATGAATGTCCATCATACTTGCTTATGCTACAGCTGCTCTCTCTCACACATCACTGTGCAGTTCAGTTCTCCCTTACCATTGATGTGTGTGTGTGTCTCTCTCTCTCTCTCTGTCTGTCTGTCTGTGGGAGACTCTTGTTTTACAACCCCCCTTTGCTCACAAAGACAGGATAATAGAAACTGATGGCAGGAGGGTTAAAACTTGGAATGTGTTACTATTGCATCAATCTCTGTTTTTTTTCCCATGTTGTTAGCAATGCGAGCAGAGAGAGAGAGGGTGAGGGAGAGCTATCTCTGTTTTTTTTTTAAGCTTTCAACAATGCAAGTAGAGAGAGAGCATGAAAGAGGCAGAGAGGGAGATGCACAGTGGGTGGGTGTCACAACTTCTAGCAGGTGGAGTCCATTCTCAGTTGAATAGAATGTAATCAGGAAACAGGGTTTATTTCAGCCCAGTAAGGTTTGACCCCAATGGGATAACTAACAGATACTAAGAACTGTATTTTGTCTTCCCCTACCCAACACATCGAAGTATTAAATCTGCCACAGACTGTTCTGAAACCAAGAGAAGCTAACTTTACTTGCATGCATTCCCCTTTCAGTTGACTACTGCACTGACTCTTTATATGTGGTCAAAACAGTTGTGTGTGTGTGTCTCTCTCTCTGCTTGTATTGCTGACAACAGGAGAAAACATAATTCCTATACTTTCCAATTATGTTGGCAGCCTAAGTGTTAATAGCACCACATGCTGCTCTGCTTAAGAAATAGTGTGGGGGTGAGGGGAGAGGAAGACACATTGTAGTGAATAAGAGGGTGCGGAGAGATTTTCAGGAAGTTGTGCTTTGGTTCCATTCCCTCGTAACAACAAAAGCTGTGCTGCATTAGGAATTCAGACCCTTTCTGATAGCAATACATCTGCATGGCTCTGCCCATGCAGCTGTAAAAAGTAGCAGTAACCCCTTTACCCCATTTTGCCTAAATCACTGGAGTGGTGAAATGTAGTACATAGTCCTGACTTTCCATGCAAATTCATGCCATCTAGGGGAAGATGGTGTGTGAAATGCCCCCAACAATACTGCACCCAACTCCTTAGACATCAACTATACAGTAGTAGCCACATACATTGCCAGCTATTTCACAAAATTTCTGAAGAGTTTATCTCTGCTGCCCCTACTGCAGAAATGGAGAAAGCAGGAGATATTTCTGGAAATATCTCAGAAATTTTGGGAAATAGCTGGCAGTGCCTGCGGCTGCTACTGTATGTGTGCTTCTGCCTGCCATTTAATGGTTAAGGATTTGACCATTCCTTCTATTTCCTGCATCTGAAATTGATAGATTAAAAAATGACACCCCTTCTGTTGCAAATTAGTGAGAAATGAAGAAAAGGTCTGCTCACCTTTGCCCCCCCCCCCACAGTCTCAGTCCTCAATTTTCTGGAGGCAGAAACCAATATCTGAAAAATTTAAAACAGCTCCTATTGCTCCAGTCAAATTCAGCTTTGCACTATTAAAACCTTTTTACTAAATTGTCTATAAGGACTTGCTCTGGGTACTTTAATCCATGTCTGGTTTGCCATATGTAACAGGTCAACCCCACTAAGTAGGAAGGCAGTATCCCAAGCCAGCCAGCAGTACTGCCATAAACTATTTTCCCCCCCCTGGAACACTTAATACAATGTTCCCATGCTGCTAATGTATTTCTTAAAGCATGATATGATATAGCCTGTTGCTAGCCTGTAGAGCAGAAAGCAGCTAACTAAAAGACGCTACCATTTTCTTACTAATTTAACACTTCTATCTCAGCAGGAATCAGTGTCTGTTGAGATTAAGCAGACATATACTTTATTAGAAGTAGAAGGGGTCTTATTTAGGGTTAAAAAAGAAAAGAAAGAAAGTCAGTGTGTGTTCTGTGCTGGGAAGGGTATTGTATCAACTTACTTTGCTAAATCAATAGGAGGAGAGAGAGAGCTTATTTGGGGGTGTGGCTTAGACAATATAAAAGCAGGTGACTCCAATTACAACTTCTTTGCTAGCCTCTTTTCTTACTAATTGCCCTCCCTCCCACCCCAAGCCAGTTCTACTTTGTAGCCACTGGATTTGACTGACAACAGGAACTTCCTGTTTGGCAGTAGGAAGGGAAGGATCATAGAGAAACATTAGTTTTGTCAACCCTAAAGGAAAAAGTAGCTCGCTTTCCCCCTAGCAGCTGGTGGTCTGACACTGAGCAAGGAAGAAGGAGGCTACGGAAGAATATAGAAAGTTGCTGTCCCAGAACAGGAAGGGTGAGAGCTGTAAGGAGAGGAGAGAGCAATCATACAGCGAAACAGGAGAGGGGACACAAAATAAGACATGATAGGAGTGGTGCAGTGCAATGGCTGTGAGGCAGCAGTGTTCTGAGAGACATTCTGGAGGCTGCAATGCTGCCCTATTTGCAGGCACCTCTCTGGTCTGAGGGAGGAGGTTGCCCATCTCCAGGCTGACCTGGCTAGGATTCGTGAAACCTCCTCCCCCACCAAGGGACCACCAGGACCAATTCCACTACCTCAGAGGTTGTCAAGAAACAGGAGAGGCTGGACCAGGGTGGGCTCAGGGAGGGAGAGGGTGGTGGAACAGAGTTGCATTCCTCCAGCTGTACCTCTCCACAATTCATACACTCTTCTGGTTGATAGTGGTTTCTCAATGGAGGCACCTGCAGTGGAGACCAAGGAGGATGCTGGGAACCTTCACAAAGGAGACCCACAGGAGGGTAGCATGGGACCCCACAGGGGAAGGAAACAACTCCTGGTGAGGACTCAGTCATTAGGAGGGAAGAAGTGGGAGAGGAAGGGGAGAGGGCGGTAAGGTGCTTGCCTGGCACCATGGCTTGGAGGGACAGGAAGTGAATCCTCAGGATTGTGGGAACAGCTGCACAAGGGAGGGAGCTGGATGCCATTTTCCACCTAGGGACAAATGACCTGGCTAGGAATGGGATCAGAGCAGTGCAAGAGGAGTTTGTAGAGTTGGGGAGTGGCCTTAGACAAGTAACACATATGGTAACCTTCTCGGAGGTGCTGCCTGTCTATGGCAAGGGTGATGCTAGGGTGCTCCTCACCAGGGAATTCAATAAATGGTTGAAAAACTGGTGTGGAGCTCAGGGTTTTGGCTTCATTGGGGACTGGGGAGCCACCTGGAGGGATGCAGACCTATACTGGTGCGATGGTCTGCATCTTTCCAGGAGGGAACCAGGATCCTAGGTGAGAGGTTTAAATGCTTCATTGGCAAGCATTTAAACTAGCCAAGGGAGGCACTGAAAAGGAGGAGGAAATCCCAGCCTTCCCCACAAAACACAGTAATTAGTGAGGTAAACACCAAGGTAGAGAAGTCATTAGGGAGCAGGACAGAGGTAAATATAAAAAAAGGCAAAGGCAGTAAGGACAGGGATGTGGCTAAAAGGGGTAAGGCCATCAAAAAGTGGATGGTGATGAGTACCAATGCCTGTAGTCTGTGTAACAAGCTCCCTCAACTAGTGGCCTTGATGGAAGAGGGTTGCCTGGATATTGTGGCAGTCACAGAAACATGGTACACAGAGAACTATTACTGGGATGTCAACATACCAGGATACACAATCTACAGGAGAGACAGGGAGGGCAAAAGAGGAGGAGGAGGAGTAGCTCTCTATGTAAAGGAAGGCATCAAAGCAACAGAACTAAAGAGTAAACAGGGAGCAGATAAGGCACTCTGGGTCACCCTGGAGACAGAAAATGACACCAAAATCTGCATGGGGTTGTATACAGACCCCCATATCAGGGGGAAGGAATGAACAAGGAAATGATAGAAGGCATCCTTGGAATGGCAGAAAAAGGGGAGATATTGTTGATGGGGGACCTGAATATGTCAGATGTTAACTGCAGCACCTTTACTGCAGGCACATCCAAGAGCAGGGTCATTCTTGATGCACTACAAGGGGCATGCCTCAGACAGCTAGTATTGGAACCCACTCAGGAGGGAGCAATCTTAGACCTGGTACTCTCAAATGGGGATAGAGAAAGAATCTCAGATTTAGAAGTGGGTAGCCATCTGGGAACAAGCGACCACCAAACAGTGTGGTTCATGATAAACACAGCCATACAATCAAGCCATACAAAAGCAAGAGTACTGGACTTTAGGAGGGCTGACTTTGGGAAAATGAGAGAGTGCCTCAGAAAAGCACTAGCAAACAGGCAAGAAGGAGGGGTGGAGGAACAATGGGGAATGATCAAAACAGCCATCACAGAGGCAACAAGCCTTTGTGTAAAGCAAATCAACAAAACACAACGACGGAAAAAAATGCTATGGTTCTCAAAAGAGATGGCAGGGAAGGTTAAGGAGAAAGGATAGCATTCAGGAAATATAAGGAAACACAGAAGGAGCAGGACAGATAACTTTATCAGTTAAAGCAGAAAGAGGCAGGGAAGGCAGTCAGAATAGCAAAGGCCCAAACTGAGGAAAGGATAGCCAACTCTGTTAAGAAGGGGATATGACCTTTTATAGGTACATTAGGGAGCGAAGAAAGTGCAAAGGAGGGATACTGAGACTTAATAAAGGGGAGGGAATGTGGGCAGAGGGTGACAGTGAAAAAGCAGGGATACTGAATGAATATTTCTGCTCAGTATTCACAAAGGAAGAGGAGGGGGAGGTACCTAAACCAAACAAGAGAAACCCTCTGAAGATGGGGGTCAATACCAGTCCATTTACAGAAGAAAGGGTTCTGAAAGAACTAATAAAATTGAAGGTGGACAAAGCAATGGGGCCTAATGGGATTCACCCTAGAATTCTAAAAGAACTAAGGGCAGAACTAGTGACAACGCTGACTACTCTCTTTAACAAATCATGGGAGGATGGGGTGGTACCTGAGGACTGGAGGAGGGTGGACATGATTCCTCTTCACAAAAGTGGGAGTAGGACAGAGGCAGGAAACTACAGACCAGTTAGTTTGACCTCAGTGGTAGGGAAAATGATGGAATCACTTCTGAAGGAAAGAATTGTTGAGTACCTAGAGGCCAGTGGGACACAGGACCCAAGGCAGCATGAATTCATTATGGGAAGGTCGTGTCAGACAAATCTAATAGATTTCTTTGACTGGGTGACCAAAGTAGTAGACCAGGGAGGGGCTGTGGACATGGCCTACCTAGATTTTAGCATGGCATTTGATACAGTCCCACACAAAAGATTAATACACAAGTTAGCCAGCCCAGGAGTGGGTCCCAAGGTGGTAGCCTGGATAAAAAATTGGCTAGACAACAGAACGCAAAGGGTAGTAGTAAATGGAGTCCACAGTGAAGAAAGGAGGGTTACTAGTGGGGTACCGCTGGGTTTAGTACTGGGTCCGGTCCTTTTTAATGTCTTTATAAGTAACATTGCAGAGGAACTGGAAGGAAAAGTATGTCTCTTTGCAGACGACACAAAGATCTGCAACAGGGTTGATACACAAGTCGGAGTGGAAAGGATGAGAAGGGACTTGGCAAGGCTGGAGGAATGGTCAAATGTGTGGCAGCTCAGATTCAATGCAAAGAAGTGCAAGGTAATGCACCTGGGAAACAAACACCCAGGGGAAGAGCACACAATGGGGGTGAGATACTGACAGCAGTAAAATTGAAAGGGACCTGGGGGTAATTATATCAGATGACCTAAAGGTGGTTAAGCAATGTGAGAAGGCAGTAAGGAAGTCTGGGGGGATACTGGGATGCATAGAGAGAGGCATCAATAGTAGAAAACAGGAAGTTGTTATCCTTCTGTACAGACAGTTGGTGAGACCCCATCTGGAGTACTGTGTGCAGTTCTGGAGACCCCATCTCCGCAAAGACATAGACAGAGTGGAGGCTGTCCAGAGGAGGGCGAACCAAAATGGTGCAGGGTCTGCACCAGAAGACTTACTAAGAAAGACTAAAGGAGCTTAATATGTATACCCTTGAGGAAAGAAGGAGAGAAGGGACATGATAGAAACATTCAAGTACCTCAAGGAATCAACAAAGTCCAAGAGGGTAGCATCTTTCAGAAAAAGAGATGTGCAAGAAACAAGGGGCACAATTTGAAGATAGAGGGGGATGGCTCAGAGGTAATGTGAGGAAGTATTTTTTCACGGAGAGGGTTGTGGATGCATGGAACAGCCTCTCTGAGGAGGTCATGGAATCAAGAACAGTGGGGGAATTCAAGAATGCATGGGACAGACATAAGGCAGTCCTAGTGGGGGGGTAGGAGGAAGTAAGCTGTTGGTTAACTAGGGTCTGCAGCTTATCTGTTAGGTAGAAAAATGGGCAGATTAGGTGGGCCAAGCGGTCCTTATCTGCCATCAAATTCTATGTTTCTGTGTTTCTATATCTTGGTAGTGTTCAGTTTCTCCTTAATGTTTTATCATATAAGAGGGTGACTAAAGGTGTCTCCTCCACTACTATACTTCCAACTCTCTCATCTTCCACTGGGCATTATACCGTAACTGGGATCCCAATTTGACCTGGACCACAAGCCAATATTCCTCAAGTAAGGGAACCACTCAGCCCCCACCACTGTTTTTTAGCAAGGGTGCCAGATTTGACTCTCAGCCTCTGCTTCACCTAAATAAATCTGGAAAACTGTTGTTGTGCCATAAGAAACCAGTTCTGGAATGCCCCACTGGTGCACACTGAAATAGGTATAAATATCGAGGCAGCACGTTCATTTTTACCACTTGTATCCTTGAGTAAAATGGTAAAGGTAATAGGGACCACCTTGTTATAGCCTCCTTAAGAGAGAGTGGAGCAAGAGAACATAGTTATGTTACGGAGTGATCTACAAACCTCCAGCACAGTGGGAGGAATTAGATAAGGTACTGGTAAAAGCCATTGGCAAGATGGCAGAAAAGGGAAAGGTGCTGCAGGTGGGGGACTTCAAACTGCCGGATATAGATTGAAGCCTCCTAGCAGCAACTTCAGTTACAAGCAGGGACATCCTGGACTGTCTGCAGGGGACATTCCTCGGGCAACTAGTCAGTGAACCCACTCATGATGGGGCAATACTGGACCTGATACTCACTAACAGGGACAGTGTTGCAGACACCAAGGTGGGACACCACCTGGGGACCAGTGATCACCTACAGTGTGGTTCAATATAAGGACGACTGCGGAATCGAACCACACAAGGGTGGGGGTCCTACACTTCATGAAGGCAGATTTTATAAAAATGGGTGGATGTCTCAAGGATGACCTGGCAGTGGGGGATGGCCTGGAGGAACAGTAAAGGCAAAAAAATGCTATGTCAAAGTGAACAAAGGCAAGAGGAAAAAGAGACTGCTATGGTTTTTCAAAGAGGTGACTGAAAAGGTAAAGGCTAAAAGGATAACATTCAGAAGGTATAAGGAGATGCAGAGAGAGGAGGTTAAGGAAGTGTATCGTGGGAAACAGGGAAAGCAGTAAGGAGCACAAAGGTGAAAACTGAAGAGAGAATAGCCCCGGTGGTAACAAAAGGGGACAAGACATGTTTTAGGTATGTAAGTGAAAAAAGGAATACCAGGGGTGGGATTCTAAGGTTAAAAAGGGAAGGGGAGGACTGTGCAGAGGGGGACTAGGAAAAGGCAGACATTCTGAACAAACACTTCAGCTCAGTGTTCACAGAGGAAGGAGAAGGGGAAGGGCCACAAAAAAGTGACAGAATCTTTCGAGTGAGGGAGGTAGGCACTAGTCTTTTTTTCAGAGGAGAGTCCTAGGGCCAGATGGGGTGCATCCAAGGGTACTGAGGGAGCTCAGGTAGGTACTGGCTGCACCTCTGATAGTCCTACTTAACAGCCACTGGAAACAGGGTGGTTTCTGGAGGACTGGAGGCGGGCAGATGTATTCCCACTTCACAAAAGTGGTAGGAGGGAGAGAAGGCTGGCAATTATAGGCCTGTCTGGTGGGAAACTTAATGGAATCACTGTTGAAGGAAAGGACTGTGTAATATCTTGAATCCAATGGGTAACAGGACTTGAGGCAGCATGGCTTCATGGGGGGGTCATGTCAAATAAATCTGATAGATTTCTTTGACTAGGTGAAAAATGAATTAGATCAGGGTGGAGCGATGGATGTGGCCTACCTAGATTTCAGTAAGGCTTTCGACACTGTTCCACATGGGAGACTAATAAGTAAGACTGGGGAGACAGTATAGCACAGTGGTTTAAGGCTCTGAGCTGCAAATCTGGAGACCTGGGTTTGATTCCCACAGCCCCCACTTGCATACTGTGTGACCCTGAGCAAGTCACTTAACTTCCCTGTGCTCATAGGTCTCACCTGTAAACAAGCTTTCAGCTTAGTGTGCTACTCCTGGTTAAACAATTATAAAAAAAAAGCAAGCTGGACAACCTGAATAGCTTAGGAGTGGGTCCAAAGGTGGTAAACTGCACAAGAAATTGGTTAAGGGAAAGGTGACAGAGGCTGGTAGTAAACAGCGTTCACTCCAAGGAAAGCAGGGTGACCAGTGGGGTGCTTCAGGGATCAGTGCTGGGACCAGTCCTCTTTAATGTTTTTATAAGTGACATTGCAGCGGAGCTGGAAGGAAAGGTCTGCCTCTTTGCAGATGACACCAAAATCTTCAATAGGGTGGACATTCTGGGGGGAGGGTGAAGAGGATGAGCACAGACCTAAGAAAACTGGAGGAGAGGTCAAGGGTATGGCAGCTGGGTTCCAATATGAAAAAGTGCAAAATAATGCACTTAGGGCAATGAAACCAAGGGGCAGAGTACAAAATGGGTGGGGTGGTATTGATGACAACTAAGCAGAAAACAGATCTAGGAGTAATCATATCAGTTGACCTAAAGATGGCCAGGCAGTGCAATGAGGCAGTTGGGAGGGCCAGTGGGTTGTTGGGGTGTATAGGCTCGGACATCACCAGCAGAAAGAGGGAGGTGGTGTTGCTTCTGTGAAGATCACTGGTAAGATCCCACCTACTGTACTGTGTCCAGTTCTGGAGGCCACTTCTCCAGAAGGACATAGAAAGAGTGGAGGTGATCCAGAGTAGGTCAACAAAAAAGGTGCAGGGTCTGCATCAAAAGCCCTATGAAGAGACACTAAAGGACCTCAATATGCAAACCCTGGAAGAGATCAGGCAAAGTGGATATGACCAAGACCTTTAAATACCCCACAGGGGTAAATAAGGGATAGGAGGGAAGTATTTCTCAGAAAAAAAGGTGCTCAAGAACAAGGGGACATGCTATGAAGCTGGAGGGGGTAGATTCAGGAGAGATCTGAGGAAGCACTTCTTCACAGAAAGAGTGGTGGATTCCTGTAACAGCATTCCAGCAGAGGTAATGGGGGCAAAAACAGTAGTGGGGTTCAAGAATGCATGGGATTGGCATAATAGAATCATAGTGGAAAGGAAGGGGAAGGAGAAAGAACTGCAGGTCAAGTAGGATCTGTCGTAATAATATAATCAGGGAAAAATGGGCAGAGTAGGTGGGTCAAGTGGCCCATAGCTACCATAAAATTCTCTGTTTCTGTTGTCTACATAAAGAAAGTCATTACTAGCTCTTAAAAATATACCCAAGTACTTTAACTTTTGTAGTGTCCACTTCATAAGGTATTTTGTATAATTTATTGTTACGATCTCTGTTTTAGTTTTATTAAGGGTGTATCCCACTGGTTGGGAGAACTCCTTTGCCACCTCCATTAGCTTAACTAAGGAGCTCAGCGGTTCTGTTACATACAATAACACACTGTCTGCATACAGTGCTATCTAGGTGGTAGAACTGTCTTTTCTAAGTGGTGGAACTCTCCTACAGTAGTCATGGAGAAAGATGACTAAGACTGTGGGCCTGACATCCAATTGTTTTTTTTTTTTTGAGGTGGTGGAACCGAGTTTCTGTGGGCTTCTGCCCAGCTTAACCCCTGATGTGAGAGCCTGAAAAGTAAAGTACATTACTGAAGATGCAGCATTGTGTATGCCCTCCAGATCGCTCTACTGCTACTTGTGGTATGGTGAAAGCAGCCTGAATTTCCTTCAGCAAGTGAGTTAAAATAGTAAAAATAACATAAGGAGGATAGCTATGCTGAATTTTTAAACCTCCGGAGGTTCTAAACTTTAGACTGAGTGGCCTGTTTCACCAGGTACAGAACTGCTACTAAGCTGTTTGCTGAGCCAGAGGAAGTATGGGTCAGTTCACCTACATATACTATGGGACGAATGCTGAACATATTTAGAAATCAGAATTAAAAGGAGTAAAATGGTGTCCCAGCTCTGATGGGTCCCCAGCAGAATTTTATCGACAATTTAGAGAAGAAACAGTTACCTTACTGCAAGGATTGCCTACAGCAGCCCTAGCAGAAGGTGGTGAACTGGTCCCTTCCTGGAATTATGCAGTCATATCGGTGATTATGGGCAGACTAGGTGGGTCAAGCAGTCCTTATCTGCCGTCAAATTCTATGTTTCTATGATTCCCAAGCCTGGCAAGGACCATACACGATGCCCCTTCTATCATCCCGTATCTATTCTTAATGTCAACTATAAATATCTTACAGCGATCCTGACTAGGAGACTGGTGAACATTGTCCTGGACCTAGTAAGATTGGACCAGATGGGTTTTGATGTTAGTTGTGAGGCACAGAACAGTGTATGTGGGACAGTACATATAACTGACCACCTGAACCAATCAAAACAGGCAGCAGTGATAATGAGTATGGATGCTGAAAAAGCATTCATCCAGGTCAACTGGAATTATTTATACAGGGTTCTTGCTGGGTTTGGCTTTTCACCAACATTTGTTAGTTACATCCACACATTATGCACTGGTCAATGGAAACCTTTCACTGGGGTTTAGGCTGGGAAGGGGCATGAGACAAGGGTACCTTGTCACTCATTCCATTTGCACTTTTTATTGAGCCACTGGCCCACAAACTTCGGCAGGCTCAAGAAATGCAGGCTGTACCTGTGGACCGGCAGGAACATGACATTATGATACAGTACGTATAGTGTGGAACAGCTTTATTAAAACAGCTGCACTAACATGAACACTGTCACATCTACCCTTGGCCTCATTTCCTCTATGGTGAGCATGTTAAGGGCCTCCAGTCTCGCCTCATAATTAACTTAGTTTGCCATGCATTGTGCCCTCTCTACTATCTTAATGCCCTTTTCACGCTTGGGGATTCCAGAACTAGAGGCAGTGAGTACTCGAAATGGGACTTGACCAGGGCTTTGTAAAGTGGTGGACTTACTTCCCATGCTCTGTTGATTACCCACATCTTAATGCACTCCATCATTTTTCCAGCTTTAACAGCAGCCACACACTTTGTCATACTTTAGCCCATTGCCATTATGGCCCCTAGTTCTCTTTATTCCTCCACTGCTGAAAGATCACCACCACACGCAAGTGTAAGTGTGTGTATGTGGGGGGGGAAGGGACGGCTATGTATTATTTCTCCTTCCCAAGTGTAGCACTTTATATTCATCTATATCCAAGGGCCAGAAACTCAAAACTTTGACTGGTGGGCAAAAAGGTTGTGCAATGTTTTTGCACTGTTAGTGTGATTGTGCAATATTCAAAAGGCCAATTAGCATGGGCAAAACCAAATAGCGTGCATGCAAACAGGTAGTTTATGCACTGGGCAAAGTGAGGGGCATGGACATGAATACAGGTACAATGCTATATTCAGCATGTTTGCGTTGTGCAACGTGTGTTTATGAACCGCCATTGTACAGCGCAAATAACTGCCTATAAAAAGGCCATCTTAACTCTGGGCAAACCCTAGAGGCAGGTGGTGACACTGCAGCCAAAACACAATATGGCCAAATGTACAGCACATATGCTGTTTACTCATGGAACAGGCCATGTAGGAGGAGAGGCTTGGCGAAGGGAACTGCTCCTCTGGCAGTGAAACTGGCAACTCCTGTGTGTTGGTGATGTAGACTTCTTCCTCACTTTAGCTTTCTTCCTCCACAATGTAGTGGATGGGTCCCTACTGTCGGCTGGGTAGTACATGCTGCACTCTTGATGATGGACCAGCTCTGTCATCCCCCTCAGGTGGCACATCAGTGTCACAAACAATATGCGGTACACAATGCATGTTGCTGGTGGTGCATGAATGCACCAGTGAACGGTGCCACTTGTCACCCAATGCCAGCACGCAATTGGTGTCAACGGGTCTACCAACCCCAGCCCTCAGTGGTCACACAACTACCTGTGAAGGGAGGATCATGCAAGCATGACAGTGCTCCCTGACCATGTATACCACACGAGCACAGAGGCAACTGCAGCACAGGCCATTACCCCACACACAGACCAACACACCCAGCACATGTGTCTGCATGCACAACACCCATGGCCAGCAAATGGCAAAACAGTATGCACACACTCCTTATGTGAAGGCTCTCCAGTGGAGCCATGTGCATAGTCACTACCCATAGGGGTGTCAATGCAACATGCGGCAGAGGGGGCTAAAGTGTGCCATATGGCAGCACAACACATCATGGAGTGCCCAGGGTGCTGATGGGAAACACTATTTGTGCCATGCCCAAGGCTGCAGTGTGCCCCACCAGTGGCTGGACACATACGTGTACCCATACACACAAGAAAGTGTGCAAGCTGTGTACTTACATGACTGACTGTATGAAACCTGGGTCTCAAAACCACCCCTAGACACTCCTGTCACCTCCATGGACCTCATGGTTGACACCACCACCTCCTCCACTGGGTCCACGGGCCTGGCAGCAGTTCAATGCTGCACCCTCCCCCCACCAGTGGCCTGCTGGTCATGGTGCCAGGTGACCTTGGTGTCCTTGGCCTCCTGGCAAAGGTCCTGGAATCACTTCTGGATATCCTCCACCATGTGGCACCAGCCACCCACCCACAGTGTTAATGGCCCCTGTTATCTCTTCCCATGCTTGCTGGACCATAGAATCAATGGTCCAGCTGCAGGACAGGACCATCTCCCTCTCCCGGTGGTCCTAGGCCAAGGCGTGGAGTTTAGCCTCCAAAAAGTGGCAGGCCCTCTGTCACTCACCTTCACCCATGGGACCTGTCAGAGAAAGTAGAAAGACAGTGGTTAGTGATGTGTGTTTGTGAAATGTATGTGTACGCATCTGCAATGTGTTATGTTGGTGCAACAATGCTGTGTATGGTGTACTGGTGTGGCATAGGGTGGCTTGTGTGCAATGGCAGTCTGTTAGAGGCCACCCCAGGGTCCATACCTGGCCAACATGCTGCCACCCAGCACTGCAGGGGTGTAGGCACCTGAGACAACTAGACCCATGGCTGCACCACCCAGACAAGGCATTGTCCCAGAGCACAGTCACCACTAGCGCACAGGTGGGGGTGCCATGGGCAGTGCATGTGTAGGCCCCCCACACCCCTGGCACATGCACATTGGCCAGTGGCACATGCCAAGTCAGACAGGGGTACTGCATAGGACATGCCAACACATAGTGACATACGTGAGTGCTGCACCTGAACAAAGCATGTGATGGGACAATCCGTATACCGCCCCCTTGGCACACACAGTCTGCTGGCCTGACGTGACCCCACACGTCTGACATGTGGCACCACCTAGCAGCCCCACGCACAACAGTGGTATATGCAGAACCTGGCTGACAGACCACGTCCTTAGTGCCATGTCTCAGTTGGGTGCCAGGCCACAAGCCTCTGTGCCAGTGCTTCCAGACATGCACTGGTGTTCATACTAAGGTTCAAACTAATGTGAGTTAAAGATCAAGGAGGCCAGAGCCCATAACTCTCTTATACTAAGCCAGAGAATAGTAAGAAAGATTATAACCTGTATTTATTAATTTATCGATTCGATATTTAAAGATGCTCTTAGTTTCACTGATAACAGCATTCAAGGGTAATTTATTCCAAGGTCCGATAGTTCTGAGGGTGAAAAAGTATTTTTGACTGGTATGGTTAAATGGTTTCCCTACTAATTGTAATGGATGACCTCTAATATCGTGGGAATCATTTTTAAAGTCAAGCCCTAATTCAGACATAAGATAAGGGTCCTGAATGATGTCATAAACATAAGGTCACCTCTAAGACAGTGAGTGGAGAGTGACATCAGGTTTAGAGTTTTCAGTCTATTTTCGTATGTTACCATTTTGAGCCCTGAAATGTGTTTTGTAAATTTTCTTTGAATTTTTTCAAGTGAATTACTATCTGATTTTTCATAAGGGCACAAAGCTGGAAAGCGTATTCCAGGTGTGGCCCAGCGTATGCCCTGAACAGAGGCATTAACACATTAGGATCCCTGGATCCGATATTACGTAAAATAGACCAGACACCTCTGTTAGATTTTTTGATAATTCCCTGCAGGTGTTTATTGTGAGACACGTCATTTGAAATAGTAATACCCAAGTCCTCATTAGACGTTGTGTTAAGTAATGAATCTGCCAGTGTATGTATAATTTCGATTCTTGGATCCTAAATGCATTACTTTGCATTTAGATGTATTTAATTTCAACCCCCATGTGTTTACCCAGGATGTGATAATGTCAAGGTCAAGTTGAATAATTGTGGCTTATGATAGATTTGTACATGGGCCCCCAATTTTGACGTCATCTGCGTATTTGGTGGTGATGGAAAAGCGATCTTTAGTTAAGTCAGCTATAAATGCCTGAAAAAGGCAGGGGCCCAGGACAGAGCCCTGGGGCAGCTCGCTGGATACTTTTCCCTTGTTAGACATAGACCCATTGATGACTACTTGCTGGGTCCAGTCTTGTAGCAATTATTAATTCAATTAATAATAAAACTGTTAATATTAAGATTATGAAGTTTGCTGATAAGAGCCCAATGAGGCATGACATCAAATGCCTTACTGAAATCGATAAATATGATGTCACAGGATAGTCTACTATCAAAAAAAGGAACTGATCTGTTCATAAAAACATAGTAGATTCATGAGGCAGTTTCTTCCACTTTTAAAGCCATGTTGCTCTGGGTCATAATTATTAAGAGTAGGAGTAATGCTGTCCTTGATAAAACTCTCAAGGAGCTTGCATACAGGAGAGGTCAAACATATGAGCCTGTAATTCTCCCAGTTGTTTTTGGGGCCCTTTTCATAAATCGTAACAACATTTGCCTCTTTCCAATCATCTGGTACATAATTTTCCACTAAAAAGCGTTCAAAAATTCTTTTTAAGGGGTGGGCAATATTATCAGCCAGTAAAGATAAAAGATGTCTGGCTAGATTGTCAGGACCAGGACAGTATTTACCCTTAAATGTAAGCAACTTTTGTGTAAGATTTTCTTCTGAGAAACAAATATGAGGGTCATTATTTTGTCTGGTAGGACGAGGTATGTGTATGTGTGTTACGTGTAAAAATACTATAAAATTCTTTGTTAAATAAATCAGCCATAGTCTTAGGGTCGTGGATACGCTGGTTATTCTCTAGTAAGGGGCCAACTTGGCACACAAGTTTCTTCAAAGAATTAATATAGGAATAAATATGTTTACTATTTTTTTTTTTTTTTTTTTTTAGCATTACTGGCAAGATTATACTCCCACCTTGATTTTGCCTTTTTAATGATAAATTTACATTTTATTTTAATTTTTTTATAAGAATCCCAGTTAGGCATAGTTTTGTTTTTAAGGTAGATGCTATATTTTTTGCTTTTTAACCTGAGTTTTTTTATGGAATGGTTCATCTATTTGGGTGCCCACTTGTGATTTGGGATTTTTTGTTCTGATGGGATGAACAAGTCCCTTAAATAAAGAAATTGTATATTTAAAACTGGCCCAATTTTGTTCTGGGGTTAAATTTGAAAGAGTAGTGTCCCAGTTAATATTATTTAGAACATTTTTTTATAGCAGCCTGGTCAGCTGTATCATATAAATATATGTTTGTAGAGTTAAAGTTATAAGCATAATCTTTAAGGATGGTAAATTCAATGGAGTCATGTCACCATTTTTAACATTATTAATATCCAGCTCATCATCACAGATGACAAGGTCCAAGATATTATCTCCCCTAGTGGGGGCAATACACACTGTTTGAGATTTAACTCAAAACAGGTGGACAGAAGTTTATTATCTTTGCTACTAGTAGTAGTAAGATTGTGCCAATTGATTTCCCCAAGGTTAAAGCCACCAGTGACTATAATGTTCCCTAGTTCACTGGCCTGTTCTAGTTCATATAATATAGCCTCTAATATTTCAACGGGTAAATTGGGGGAACGATAACAGGACCCGAGTATAAGAAAATAATTTGGTGTAAATAAGATTTTAACCCACATAGTTTCAGTAGGTTTATCATGGCTTTTGATACAGTTAGTAATATCTACTGAATTTAGTTTATTATTAACAAATAGGACAAGCTCACCGTCCTTCCTATTCTTCCTATTACTTTGTAGGTGGTGAAGCCAGGCAAAATGGCTTCCCAAGAAGCTTTGTCGTCACCCCAGATTTCACAGACAGATATAATGTCTAGTTTGTCTCAATGGGCCCTAAGCTGTAGTTCATCGAATTTGTGGGTCAGACACCTAGCATTAAACTTAAGAAATGTAGTTGATGCCTCAAGAGTTTGCTATTACCAGTCGTTGGTTTTAGAGATGATGGTTTGCCCTTCATCTCCCCCCAAATACTTAGTTTAAACGGTTGTTTATGATAGAAACTGTTTCCCTAGGAAAGTGTTACCACGTCTGCTAAGATGTAGTCCATCTATGCTGAATAGTTCATTTTGGTTAACGAATTCTTTCCATCGGGTAACACAGGTAATGTTTTGTTGCAAGCACCATTTAAGAAGCCATTCGTTTATGATCTTGATTTTTTGGTTAAGGGATGGAGAAAATTTAGGGATTGGGAGGATTTCTGAGATACAAATATCACACCCAATTTCAACTAGTTTATTTGTCATAGCTACAAAGGCTTTTTTAATATCTTGTACAGAGTTCTGATAGATGTTATTAGCTACCACATGTATAATTGTAACAGAGTTAATGCCATAATCATCTGAAATGTTATTCATAATCTTAGTAAGGTCTGAAATCTTAGCCCCACTGAAACTAGAACACGTCCTGTTAGCTTTGTCGGGATTACAAATAGACCTGTCCAGGTGTTTAGTCATGGAGTCTCCTAATACCATAGAAACATAGAATTTAACGGCAGATAAGGACTGCTTGGCCCACCCAGTCTGCCCATTTTCCTACCTACTAGATAAGCTGCAGATCCTAGTTAACCAGCAGCCTACTTCTTCCTACCCCCAACCCCTAGAATTGCCTTATGACTGTCCCATGCATGCTTGAATTCAACCACTGTTTTTGACTCCACACCTCTCGAAGGCCATTCCATGCATCCACAACCCTCTCTGTGAAAAATACTTCTAAATTACCTCTGAGCTGCCTCCCATCTTCAAATTGTGCCCCTTGTTCTTGCACACCTCTTTTTGAAAGATGCTACCTCTTGGACTTTGTTGATTCCCTTGAGGTACTTGAAGTTTCTATCATGTCCCCCGTCCCTCCTTTCCTTGAGGCTATACATATTAAGCTCCTAAGTCTCTCTTCATATGTCTTCTGGTACAGACCCTGCACCATTTTAGTTGCCCTCCCCTGGACAGCTTCCATCCTGTCTATGTCTTTGCAGAGATTGGGTCTCCAGAACTGCACACAGTACTCCAGATGGGGTCTCACCAGCTGTCTGTACAGAGGGATAATAGCTTCCTGTTTTCTACTGGTGATGCCTCTCCCTATGCATCCCAGTATCACCCCAGTCCTCCTTGCTGCCCTCTCACATTGCTTGACCACCTTTAGGTCATCTGATATGATTACCCCAGGTCCCTTTCCATTTTTGTTGTTGTTAGTATCTCACCCCCTATCGTGTACTCTCCCCCTGGGTTTTTGTATCCCAGGTGCATTACCTTGCACTTCTTAGCATTGAATCTAAGCTGCCATACATTTGACCATTCCTCTAACCTTGTCAAGTCCCTTCTCATCCTTTCCATCCCACCTTGTGCATCAACTCTGTTGCAGATCTTTGTGTCATCTGCAAAGAGACATACTTTTCCTTCTAGTCCCTCTGCAATGTCGCTTATAAAGATGTTGAAGAGGACCAGTCCTAATACTGAACCCTGCGGTACCCCACTAGTAACCCCGCTTTTTCAGAGTGGGCTCCATTTACTAGTACTCTCTGTGTCCTATTCTTAAACCAATTCTTTACTCAGGCTGTCATCTTGGGACTCACTCCCAGGCTGGCTAACTTGTATATTAATCTTTTGTGTGGGACTGTGTCAAATGCCTTGATAAAGTCTCGGTAGGCCATGTCCACAGCCCCTCCCTGATCTACTACTTTGGTCACCCAGTCAAAAAAATCTATCAGATTTGTCTGTCATGACCTTCCCACTGTGAATCCATGTTGCCTTGGGTCCTGTGCCCCTCTGGCCTCTAGATACTCGACAATTCTTTCCTTCAGAAGTGATTCCATCATTTTCCCTATCACTGAGGTTAAACTAACAGGTCTGTAGTTTCCTGCTTCTGCCTTGCTCCCACTTTTGTGAAGGGGAATCACATCTGCCCTTCTCCAGTCTTCGGGTACCACCCCATCCTCCCATGATTTGTTGAATCCCATCAGGCCCCATTGCTTTGTCCACCTTCAGTTTTAAGAGTTCTTTCATAACTCTTTCTTCTGGAAATGAGCTGGTATCAACTTCTGTATCCAGAGTGTTTCTACTGTTTGTTTTAGGTCCCCTCTTCATTTGTAAATACTGAGCAAAAATATTTGTTTAGTATCTCTGCCTTTTCACAGTCACCTCTGCCCACCCTCCCTCCCCTTTATTAAGCCTCACTATCCCTCCTTTGGTCTTCCTTCACTCCCTGATGTACCTGTAAAAGGTTTTATCCCCTTCTTAACTGAAGTTAGCTATCTTTTCCTCTGGTTTGGGCCTTTGCTGTTCTGACTGCCTTCCCAGCTTCCTTTTGCTTTTTGTTTAGTATCTCTGCCTTTTCACACTCATTTGTCTTGGGCGGGAATTAGCAGAGGAGTCAATAACACTAGATGAGGGTGAACTTTGTAAATTAGTTAATCCCATTTCAGCTGAAAGGTCTATCAGTGGTGGATATGTGAACCCCGAATTATACTGGTTAGAGGAAGAGGGGATGGGTCCTAACGTAGTGATTGTGGGTATACATGATGGGTTACCAGTAGAAGTAGCAGGGGTTGAATCATCTATTCTAGTGTCAGATGTGTCAAGGGAAAGGGAGTTAAGAGGGTCAAATCTGTTGTGCAGCAGGATGCTATAAAGCTGCACCTTTCTTCCCTTTTTACATACTCTGGTACATTGCATATCGTACCATTTATCATCATCATTTCCCCCATCGGGTGTAATTTCATCTTCCCTAGCTCTTTGCTTTCTTGATGCAGATAAGGCAGGAATCAAATTTTGCTGTTGTGGGTCCATGACCTTATATGCGCTAAATTCTGGCCTATTTAAAGTAACAGGTGCAGTAACACACTGGGGTACTTTTTTAGGATTTAGACCATCTGCCAAGGGTGAATTGTTAATAGCCGTAAATCTTTTGTTCATTTCAAGTTGGCTTACTTCTAAGGTGGCTAAACAAGAATTAAACATGCTAATCTCGTGCTGCTGCACTGGTAGGGCTGCCTCAGGATAGTCCCTGTTAACATTGTGTACATTTCACATATTGCACATTGTAGTCCTGTTAACCCAGACAATGTAGTGGTAGTTACATTATTGATGTTAGTAGAGATAGGAGCTGCCATATTACTGAGCTGTAAGTAAAGAACAGTGGAAAATGTAATACCCTTGCAAGGATCTTTTATGCTAGGTTGGGAAAGCACAAACCAACAGGCCTACACTATGGAGAGAAGGAAAGAACAAGACTTTTTGACTTGCGTATGGTGGGGCCCCTCTTACCCTCTGGACACTCTAGACACTGCAAACGTGCATATCTCTGCACGTGCCTCTGCACGTGGATACTTGCGCTCGCCCTGCTCGTGCTCGCCCCGCTTGCAGAGGGGCGAGTACTATATACCACGTGACCTGGAAGTACAAAACCGGGTCACGAACCCCAAGACTGATAAAACAATCTGTCTACAGTATAAAAAATAGTACAAGTTTAGAGGGCCAGCCCAGGGCAGAAGGATGGAGCGTTCTGAAGACTGCTCTCCTTCTCCAGGGGCAGGGAGGGGAGTGTGTCCGGTGTGTGACAGACCCCTGGTGGAGGCCAGGGGTACCACAGAGATTGGCACCAGAATGTTCAGGGGGGAGGGGCAGATGCTGGACATCATTGCATGTCCCCGGCCCCAGAAAAAACAACAAAAATGCCAGCCCCCAGCATGACGGCCCTTCCTGTTCTGCCGCCCACTGCCACTAATGGCCACTGGGGGGTCCTGCCCTTGAGGCCCCAACCTGGGGGGCAGAATCTGGGGCTTGCCCACAATGTCCATAAGGGAGTGGGAAGCCCCCTTGGTGGCCCTACCTAGGGAGGTAAGTCTGGCATAATATGGCGAACGGACGGGACCTGAGGACATGGGAAGGCTGGTCCAAAAATACACACACACAAAAAAAAATGTACAAGTTCAATAATTAGTGCTACAGTTTACATAGGGCATACCAGGTTGCATTAGCAGCAAAAACTGCTTCGCAGGAGCAATGCTGTAGTTTTCCAGCAGTCAGTCGGGAACTACAGGCCCTGCTTACTGCTTATTGTCTCTAGCCTCTGTCAGAGGATTGCTGGTAAAAGTTTAAAATAAGAAAACGAGTGCTGTTAGCACCACACCACTGGCTCCTTTACTGTCTCACACCCTAGTATGAGTGTCTCACAGCATGGGGGGGTCAGAAATAATGTTTAGCTCAATGGTGTGATTGGGGTCAGCACATGGGAGGACTGTTGCAGGCAGAGCTGTCATGTGCACACTCCACATATGTTGTGATACGCCTGCTGTCGGCCTCAGGTGTCAGGAACATTGTGATGGGCCCCTTGTATTGGAATTGTGTTCTGTACATGCAGCAGAGCATGCAGTCATAGGTTGCTGTATAGACAGGGGGCAATGGGGTGCTGTGATGGACAGGGTGTACTGCCTGGGTCTGGGCCATGGAATGCAGGGCTATGTCACACAACATGTAAAACATGGGAAACACACAGACACATGGGAGCATCTGATGTGGTTCGCAGGCCTCGCAATGACACCCTGCAAGTCCATGGGACCCCACACCCCATGCATGTTCGCATACTACAGACCTGTACAGTGCCTTGGCTGTTCAGAGCACGCCCTGGTTGTGAGGTACAGTTGCCTCTGTCCCCATACAGCACATGCAGCATTGGGTGAGCTATGTTAGATATTTGCACACAGCTGGGACACACCTGTCAGGTGTCAATCTGTGCTACCCTGAGGACCGCATCCCCCAGTACATATGTCATTTACCAATACCATAGTCTGATAGTACCAATGTACTGAGGTGCTCCAGTAAAGAGGTTCCACACAAGGCACAGTTACAAACAGAACAGAGACCACACTCTGGCCTGCCAGTGGTATGTGATCAATATGAACACATCATGCATTACATTGTGTAAGGCATAACAAAACCAAGGGTTACACTACTGTGTGTGCTTTACAGCCCATATTCCATAATAAAAGAGTGCAGGACACAAACAATGTAATGTGATTTCCCTCACAATATATCCCATCCATGACCCTGCAAAAGTTGTATCCCATTTAGCAAAGTGTATGTATTTGAAAATGGCATGAAAGACATCTGCCTAGGGCTGTGGGGACATTATTTTGGTCTGCCATTATCAATCATCTTCACTGTAGCCTGCTTCCACTGTTCTGGAGCAGTGTTGTGGCTGTAATTCCAATGTGCAGTGTAGGGGGCTCTTACCCTTTAAATAGCCCAGGCACAAATACACATGCTAATGTATGCAAACCCATCTTTAATGACATGCTAATGAGTTGTTTTATTCGCTGACTGCCCAATGAGGCTATTCGCATAGCCTGTCTGAATATAGCAATTTTGCATGATGTGCAATGTGTTTTTGCATTTATGCATCACGCAGTGCTCTGAGCCATGACGTCTACATGTTTGTGCCGTGCTCCAATGATGTCAGCAGCATGGCCACGCATGCGTAGGTCTATGCAGTGATATGCATATGTATGACATTTGCGCAGGTCATGCACAGGGTCACGCATGTGCAACATCAGTTTCCGTGGTGACTGCGCAGTATTAATGTCATTTGTGCAGCCTATGTGGAACACTGGACAAAAGCAGTGCCATTCCACACATACAGAGTTGTTGAGGGCAGTGTACCACAGTCGGCACAGGTGCTTGGAAAATGTCATCCAGAAGATGGACAAGGGCCTGACCAGAGATGGGGGGGGGTGGAGATTGACAACCTCGTAGAGTTAGTGGTGGCAAGGGAGAGACAACTTTTCAGGGAGGTGGAGGAGGGCTCTCGGCCTAGGAATGTGGTGTGGGCCTCTGTGGGGCACCACCTTACCAGCCAGACAGGGGTCACCCGGTCCTGTGAGCAATGTTGCCTCCATTATGTGGACTTGATGAGGAGGGAGCAGGACCGGCTGGCACATTGTCGCCAGATGGTGCAGGATAGCACCATCCCCAGACCAGGTAGGTGGTCACATGCATGGAATGTTTGCTTATGGGCATGGAGTTAGTAGGGTCTGGGTGGTGGCATTGGGTATAGTATGTCCATGGACCAGCCATGGGTGCATGTTTGCACACCTCTGCAGCATGTGTTCCTGATATGTTGGCCTTGTACTATCATGGAATCTGGGGATGGGGGCCAATGCATGACAGAAATAATCATAATGCAGAACACATCCTCACACGTGGATATATAGGCTGCAAACATATGGGAACATATTTTGTGCACATGTAACAGGTTGGACCTAGGTTGGCATATTATACTACCATGATTGTCTGCTGTATCAGCAGACTGACTAGCACTGTCTCTTTGTGGATGACAATGTTTCAGTGGGGGACAGATGAGGGCCTGGCAACTTATGAAGTGTACACTGCGGTATGTCCCTCTGCATCAGGGACAGTTGTCTGGTATGTATCTGACGTGTCCTGAGGTTATGACTCCATGCTCTGCTGTCACTAGTGAAGTGCCAGTAGTACCCTGTCACTTGATATTGTGTGCTTTCTCATCTTTGTTGCAGGTCTTCACTTGTTCTCTGTTGTAGGGCACCAACAATATTATGTTCTATGCCATGTGGCTTTCCTCATTTGTATGCTGCCACTGTCGCATGGGCCATGGTCGCAGTCACTGGGTTGGGCCACGCTGTCCATGATGGCACTGAAAATGTTTTTTCCTACACTCCACAGATCAATCAGCCAGAGGACAATGCAGGACTCTCAGAAGATGGGTACAGCAGGAGCAGGAACAGACACTGAGCTGTAACGCTGGGCCATTGGACACCACCAGGTGAACTGTGGTGCATGAGTATGCTATGTTGTTGCATCCACATATGACCTACCAATATGCTTGTGACAGGGGGTCCTCAACACAATGTTCTGTTGCAATTTGGTGCAACACATGTCACAGTGTGACATGGCCCAGGTGTGTGCAGCCATTTCCTGCCCACTTCACAGATGCTGCTATTCCAAGTAATATTACCTGACGTATACTGCCACCAAGTCCTGTGCTGTTGGCAATTTTCTTCCTTTCCACATGGTGCCCATGCCTGTGATGGCCATCTCCTGGGACACCCAGTTGCTGTGCCCATTGTGCTATGCATATCGTTATACAGGCCTCCTACTATACACCAACAGTATGTCCTGCATGGCAAAGTATGCTGTGGTGTGCACATCCCCAATAGCCAGTGATGTACCCATCCCACATGCAGCACAGTTCCATGCTTGCTACATTACCATGGTGTGCAGTTACCCCTGCACTGTGGGCAGCCCTCCTGCAGGATCTGGTGCAGGCGACCCACATCTACTATGTTACACAGGCACACACAGGGTCACCTCTGTGCTGGTTGTTGGACTTACATCTCTGGATGAAGGGAAAACACTGCAACATGCCTAGTATAGCCTGGTTTGGTGGCTGCTGGCCTCTCCACCATTGTATTCTATCGGGTTCAGTGGTTACCCCATCTCCTACCCTTCCAACAACTATTGTGTCATGTGCCCCTTCACTTTATGTTGTAGTTGAAAAGGTTGTAGTACATCTGTCTTCACCACTCAATGTCAGTTGCAGCCCCACATTTACGGCTGTGTGTCATATTAAGCTGTGTGCATAGGTTGCGGTCAGGTTTTTGTCAGTCCATGTTGCTCATTGGTGCATTGCAACTGCAGTGTACTCTTTCATGGGTGCCACAGTCCTGGGACATATTGGCCTGTTTTGTGTTGCTGGGGCCTGTTCTCCATGTCCCGAGCAATGGGTATTGGGTACAGTGGTGTGCCAGGGGTGGAGTCCCATTATACCTGCTACAGTGGTTGCAGTACCACTCAGGTGTCCCTGCTGCAGGGTTGAGGTCTCATGCAGCGCACACCCCTTTGGCGGTGTTTGCCATGCTCTGCTAGGGCTCCATTATCATTGCCCCACAGCCTGTTGGTCTGTGTTCTGTTGTCCTGTATGAGCCTGTCTGCCATACACCACATCATGGTGGCCCATGCATGCCTGGCCAGTGTTCTTTGGGTACTCTGTGTGTTGCACTCCTTTTCAAAGCTATGGACTTACTGTGGGCATGTGGGCTGGCTGTCTTGCTTCTGCACCCTGGCAGCTGGCCTCCTGTGCACTGGATGTGTGTGTCCCATGTGTTCCTGCATCATGCTGCTGCGACGCTGACTGCCAGCCTGACCTTTGCAGCAGCAGCACCACATGTTGGCCTAGAGGCTTCTGTAAAGGGGGGACATGGGCTGCCCCATGTCTATTAGCTGCTTCAGCTTGGTACCGGGGGAGGAGATGCTGTAGTGGTGCGCATACTTGCCATGCATCCTGTTCTATTCCTTTATAATGTCTGCTGTTCTCCTGTTCATTGCTGTTTTGGCTGCACAGACATATGCACTCTCTATGTTTTCTTATACACCACTGTACACACATGCATTCAGCTGTCTTCAGCACTGTGTACTCTAGCAGCTGGCAAGGGGGTGTAGCGGGGGGTGGCCACACCCATCATCAACCCCATGATCCACCAATGCCCTGGGTCAGAGGTGTCTGCATCACTTTGGGGTGGGCATGGGGGTTCCGTCCATTCCATACTTACCTCCTGGTACCAGTGCATTGTGCCAATCCAGTGTGATACCATGTTCCACCTGTGATGCACATTGTGGTCACCTTCACATCAGACATAGTTGCCCAGGGCATGATCTGTGCATGGTGTTCATGGCATATGCTCCATCTGAGCACCTGCTAGCCCAGTCTGGACCCTGTATGCAGCGAGGCGGGGCATGTGTGACACCCAAAAATGTCCAACTGTCTGTGTATGTTGATGTGTCACCAGTTATCAGGGTGAGTGTGCCAACCATATCTCACATGTGCCATGGTGGTGGCCATGGCTGGGGGGGGCATGGCTATGTATGCTTGCTATACCTACATGATCCACAATGTCTGCTTGCCTTACTTACACCATCTTCTTTCTCCATATAGGTGAACATCGGACTGCAGCAAGTGCCCATTGCCTGGAGATGTTGGAGGGCAGAGACAACCTGCTCCCATGGTTGGTGCAGCAGCAGCATGTGCTTCTGGAGTGAGTTGCAGGCCTAGAGATATTAGTGGGAAGAATACTAGTGGCCATAGAGGCAGTGGCACATCATGCAGAGAGGATGGTGGGCCTAAAGACATTGGCAGAAAGAATGGTGGTGGCCATGGAGGAGGTGGCACGCTAGAACAGGCCACACCCACCAGCAGTGCTATCAGGATGCCATCTTGAACACTACATCCCTGACAACTCACCTTCCCATTGTTTTGGACCCCTTCCCCCATTTTTGTGTTCCTGTTTTTCGCTCTACATAGTTTTCATTTTGTCTGTTAACTTGTTACTGTTGCTGTTTGTTATAAAGTATTTTTATCTCCTATGCTCCTGTGTCCCGCAACTGTTGGGCTGTGTTGCCACTTTCTTGTGGTTTGCAGGGGTTCCCTCTCTGCCCCACTATACCCTCTTGTAGGGTACGTCCATGCCTGTCCTCTGCCACTGGGTCTCTACTTCGGTTACTGTGGGTGTCTGTGGCTGCGCTTCCACTGTACACAGTTCCACATCTGGCAGGTGTGATGGCCTGTTGACTGTTGCCTTGTGTTCCACAAGTATCTCCCTACACATCACACGTGTGGGACAGTCCACTCTTCCTATTCTGGAAGATCAACAGTTACATAACTTTCATTTCTCTGCCTTCTCAGCTTCCAAGACTCCAGTATAAGAATGTCGGAGGCTCAGACTGTGTTCTCTGGATGTCTGAATTCTGTTTTCAAATAACTTTACCATCATACCTCTCAACTGTCCCTGATTTTGTACATTTTGAAATTGTACATCTTTAATTGTAAACCTGTATTTTATACCAACATACAACTAAGTGTATTCTGTGTTCAGTGTCTGCACCTGTAATGTTGTCCAATGTTGTATCTGCACAGTGTTCTATTGTCTTGCCCTCCCTGCGATGAGATGCTTTTGTAAATGAGTCCCTGACTCAAAGGTAGTAAATACAACTTGTATAAATAAATAAATACATTTTCCTCTGTCTCTCATAAAATGTGTGGTTTTGTGACTGAACAGTGGGAACTGTAAGCACAAAATAATATCAAACACTAAGGTTACAGACATGTTCTTCAGAAAATGCATTTTTACTGAATCCCCTTATTCTATTAGCTTGCTGAGTGAATATTACCAATTTTTAAGATGTGTTCCTGATTTGGGTATTTGTCCCTGATTTATGAAGTAAGGGATTGAGGGGTATGTTTACAATGTTTAGAAAAAAAAAAAACCTTTGTCCTTTAACAGCGGTTGCTGTCATCTCTGGCATTTTACAGGAATTAGTTTCAACTTCCTTTGCCACCCCCACCATGCTCTGCCTGATTCTCCACTACAGTAGAATATATTAACCATAATAGGGACACTTGGTTAAAAAGGATGTTTTCCTTGGAACAGTTTCACTTCCAATTAGCAGAGTGTTAATTTAAAGCAGCAGCATTTGTTAGAAAAAAAAAATCATATAGGCTTTATTTTAGAAGACAGATGTTTTTGGTGCAGTATTAGCTACGGCTAAGCAACTTAAATCACAACTTGTAGTGAGAAAGAAAGAATATGATCAATTCCAGTAGGTCGCATTCTTTCTCACTACAATACGTGAGGTTTTTTTTTTTAGTAATAATGCATTCCTGACAAAAAGACCAATATGTCCCATGATTCTTTCCATTGTATTGCATTTCTAAATTGAGATATGGATAAATTAAACATCTTGGTGTGGTGTTATGTGGTTGACCATCAGACGTGTGCTAATACCCTCCTAATACCTCCACAATATGGATCCAGCATGTAAAGTCAAAAAGTAACCGCAAATGAAGGGTTTTTGAAAAATTGCTAGCAGTGGCCATCTTTTATGAGTCATTGTTAATTATGAAATTAGTAATAAGATCAGTTTTTAAAACCATCAGAGAACAACAAAAATAGAACTTGAGGGCTGGATATTAAAACAAAAGTATAAGTGCAACAATGTTTGCAGAGGGCTATATTCAGTATTCAGCCACGACATGCAAATGAGCCCACTTGGGATGCAAGATGCTATGGGTCCATTTGCAGGGCCATGAAGAGCTCATTAGCATGTGGCACCGCAGCCCCTTCAAGCCATTGCCACATATAATGTGTGCCCTGCTGATCTAGTGTGTCCCCCAACCCCCAAACACTCCTCTGAGCTCGTTAAACATTACCCTGGAGGTCCAGTGGTACCCTCACCTCCGATTGCCCATTATAAATGTATGAGTCAGCCCTGATGTCCAGTAGTTCTCCATCACTCATTTCCTATTTTATAAGTATGCCCTGGTGGTCTAGTGTGACCCCCTTGAATGCCCGTTTCATAATCTATATGTATGCCTTGGTGGTTTGGTGTGACACTCCACCAACTTACCCATTTCCACTGTTACAACTGAGCACACGTGGTCCACTGTCCCACTACCTGACCCCCTACTCACATCCCACCTCCCCCCAACCCCACCTTTACCAAGGTGGATGGTGCTCCTCCAAGCTCGATATGGCAACCACCACAGCCCTCCTCTCACTTTCCTGGCCGGCCGCGCATGTGCAGTACTTATACTATATTGTGTGTATATATATATATATATATATATATATATATATATATATATATATAGTTGGGGAGGAAAGGGCAGACTTGATGGTCCATTGGGGTCCTTTTCTGCTGTCGGATTTCTATGATTCTATGATACTATATTCACGCTCACTGACAGCTCATATGGCAGCTGGTCACGGAGGTAAGAGGAGAGCTGTGCCAATCTCCATATTGAGCTTGGAGGAGCACTAACCCCCAGGTAAGGGGGTGCTGGGAGGTAGGATGTGAGTAGGCAGGTCAGGTGGGGGGGACACTGGACCACCAGTGCTTAGTTGTAATAATGGAAATGGGCAAGCGGGGGGGCATCACACTAGACCACCA
This sequence comes from Neoceratodus forsteri, assembly GCA_016271365.2. NCBI lineage: Eukaryota > Metazoa > Chordata > Ceratodontiformes > Ceratodontidae > Neoceratodus > Neoceratodus forsteri. The sequence continues at coordinate 1,124,117,511 of CM028129.1, read as the reverse complement.
AGGTATGCAATATAGAATATGAAATTGATAAGTGGGAGGGAATGTCACGCTAGACCACCCAGGCATACATACAGAATATGGAATGAGCATTGGGGTGGGGGGGTGTCACACTAGACCACTAGGGCATACTTACAAAATATGAAATTGGCAATCGGAGGTGGGGAATGACTGGATACCAAGGTTGATTCGCTAAATTACAATGGCTGATCGGGGGTGTAGGGAACCACTGGACACCAGGGCTGATTCATGAGATTTGCAATGGGCATTCGGGGGGTGGGAGACCACAGAACATCAGAAACATTTGATTGATGCTCAGGGGAGCACCTGGGGGTGAATGGACCACTAGACACCAGGGATTGATTGTAGAAGAGAAATGGGAGATTGGGGGCAGGACACTGTAGTACAGGCACCCTACCGACAAAGGGGTGGGACCTCAGTCTAAGCACCCAGCTAAGAGGTGGTTTGCAGCAGCAGTAAACAATGTAGCTTATGGGGCTGTTTACCACCACCACAAACCTCTCAATATACCTCTGCACTGCTATGCATGAGGGGACCCCCATTTGCATAGGTGCAGTGGTATAATTAGTGCTTTGGCACTGCCGGGTTTGTGGGGTGCTCCCAGTGCTTCTGAGCATGGGCCAGCCCAGAGCTCTTCAACAAATCCAGGTTAACATTGGACCAGATGAACTGAAGGGTGTCAGAAATATATTACTGTTAAGGAAAAAAATGACATTTCTTCCTAACAAATATTGCTGCTTTAAGTTGTTATGGAGACTATCATTCTATTTAATTGGGATACCACCTGACTTGGAATGCTTGCGGAGGGTATATATGAGAGGGAATTCAGAATAAGGAGTTTCTTGTTGCTAGTGATACTAAGATCAGTGGCAAAGAGAATACTGAGGAGGGAATTATAGACATGAAATGAGACCTGGAAAAACTGGCATAGTGGTCTAGATTATGGCAACTAAAGTTCAGTGTAAACAAAAGTGCAAAGTGATGCACAGTGGTATATTGGTAGAAAGAACCCTAAAACAGAGTACTGAATGGGAGACTAAGGGTTATGTAGACAACTTAGGAGGCAGACCCGCGGGTCAGTATTAGTGACAGTGAGAGAGACCTGGGGGTCAGTATTAGCGATAGCAAGAGAGACCTGGGGGTCAGTATTAGTGACAGTGAGAGAGACCAGGGGGGTCAGTATCAGTGACAGCGAGAGAGACCTGGGAGGCAGCATCAGTGACAGCGAGAGAGACCTGGGGGTCAGTATTAGTGACAGCGAGAGACATCTGGGGGTCAGTATTAGTGACAGACTCATGTCCACTGCTCAGCGCAACAAAGCATACAGGATGCTGATATGTATGGGAAGCAGATTTGATAGTAAGAGGAAGTAGACAATACTGCTCTTGTACATGTCAATGGTAAAGCCACAGTTCTGGAGTCAAGAAAGACAGGAACTGCATGGAGACAGGAACACAACAGGAAACAAACGAAACAGCCAGGCATGAGTACTGCCTTGGTCAAATACTGCCTTGGTCAAATACTCAAAATACAGGCCTCATAGAGACCATTCGAAGGTGGACCACAAATATGATCCGGAGGTAGTATGAGGAAAGGTTGCCAGACCTTAACATGAATGCACTGGAGGTCAGGAGAGAATGGGGGATATGACAGCGATACACAAGATCTTGCACAGATTCAACAGAGTGGATTGTGAGTACTTGTTCACGGGAATGAGAGAATAGTGACTAGAGGACACGTGTGGAGACTGGTGGGAGGGGAGATTCAAGATGGACATGAGGATGTTGTTCATGGACCATGTGGTGGACAATATTGATAGACTGCCCAGAGAGGTGGTTAAAGCTAACAATGTGACAGGGCTTAAACTTTGGTGAGGACTGCCTCGACCAGCATCTTGATTTGTTAATTTCTCCATGCATATTGATGCAGTACACCTTAAGCTTCACCCTACATGCGATGCATTGTGCAGGAATGAAATGAGCATTCCGCTTCCTGCCCACTGAGAAATTGTATTAAAAATTATTCTTTTTATCTTTGACAATGGAGACTTAGTCTACAGTGGTGCCCATAAATCCTCCCTTGCCAGATCAGACCCCCTTTTCACTCTTTTTGTTATTTTGCTTTAGACTGCCCCCTCGTACTCACCACTGCTCACTTTACTCAGCCTTCTCTTGATGCTAGGCCCCTTTCCCATTGTGTCTCATTCTCATCCAAATTCTGGTTTGGCACCCATCCCTCTTGTCTTATTTCCCTTCTATACTCGCCTCCTCCTTTCTACTACCATCTTCACAACATTACTTCCCACTGTCTCTCTGTTCCTTCTAGAAAATCTACTGTTGGTCAATCAGCTTTTTCTTACCGCTTTCCTAATCTTTGGTACTCCCTTCCCCTTTCTATTCGGTCAGCCTCTTCTTCTTCTTCCTCCTTTAAGTTTCTTCTTTATGACTTTTCTTAGCCTACCTGCAACTGTCTATGACTCTGTCCTCTTCTTATTCCCCTTTTCTAGCCTTGTCCTGTTCATGTTGTTCCATTATTTTTCCCTTTTATACTTATAAGAATGTTATATTTTCTAAATGCATTAATTTACTAATTTGCCTCTAATATTTATGATTCTGCCTGTAATATTATACCATTTTATTTTACTTCTTATATTGTTTAGCAATTTTGTTCTGGTATCTCCCTCTCCCTCCTCTCTCTCTCTCTCTCTCGCTCTCTCTCTCTCTCAGAACACACCTGGAAATGAGCTGCTATCAGCTTAGTATGTATTTCCTGGTTAAACTTTTAAATAAATAAATATTGTAATACCCCTCCCCCCCGGTGGAAGCTTACCTTAATTTGCCCCCGGGGGCTGCTGGTCTCCCATTTTCCTCCTTGCTCCCCCGTTGTGCTCTGCTGTCCAGTCCTGGGTATCAATTGCCCCTGTAAGTCTCCATCCAGCCTCTGTGTTGTTATTTTGGTTATTTGGGGCCAGAGGAGCAAAGTCGCAGGATTGCTGCATTCCCTGCACTTTAAGTGTGAGCGGGGTCCACACATGTGCATTGCCTTTTTCTGGTTTCTGTAGCGGTTATGTAAATGTCTTTCCGGTGATCTTCACCCCCAGGATATGTTAGGTGGAGGTCGGACACATGGAGGAGTCCGCCAAGGAATGTCAAGAGTGCTTATTTTAGGAACGCCAATGAGTGCTACAGAACGGAGGCATATTTACATATTGATGAGGGAAACATTAATATTACTGATCTGCCTGCCTGCTCCTGGGGACATAGCAAACAGAGCCAGCAACAGGCAAACTAAAATGTTTTAAATCACAATTCTACAGCTGGGGGAAGTTGAAAAATGCTGCTTCAGATCTGTGGGGCCAAAATGTTTAGAAACTGCACTGTTGGGATGCTATATAAACTTAAATTTGGGACTGCTGTAAAACAGTATTGAATGATTGTGTTAGCAGCCATGTTCAATACTTTGATCCCCAGTGCTAGCGAATCAGGAACTTAGGCATCCAAACACAGTGTAAAATGACTGCTGGGAGAGGTGTGAACCACAATTAAGGTGCTCGAATCAATCACCAATCAATAATCAAAAAGAGTTAATGTTTATTAATATTTGTAAAGGACAGCATGTTTCAGCCAATCAGAAGCTGCCATTTTCTGTGTGAAATCCCAGAGACACTTGCAGCTTGGGGCAGTTTGGCTTGGGCTCTCAGCGAGTCAAGAGGGTTGGCTCATTTTGCATGTGGAGGAAAAGTTTGGAAGCCAGCCTAGGGCTTCTGCAGCCAAATGCCTGAGAACTTTGGAAAGGTTTTTCCTTCCGCCTGGGGAACCAGTGTGTTCAGCTGAACCTGCAGCAGCCTGAGGAATCCTTAGTTTGTGAAAAGGGTTGTTGAACTACGTGTGCCAGAGACTGAGGTTGCCAACTTTGTCCTTAAGCTGAAGAAGATTGTGAGAAAAGTCAGCAGGGCTCTAGGGCCAGGGAAACAAAACATTTGAGCTGTACCAAGGAATTGAGTGTGGTGCAGGCTAAGGGCTTGCAGCCCAAATGAAAACCAGACCAAACTATTATAGCTGTACTCTATTTAGGTCAGTAAAGGCTGTAACAATAGCTCAGAAAATAAAGCCAGTTCACTTATCCAGATACAAGTAAATTTGTTATAGCTCTTACTCAGCAGTACAATCAATTGATGAAAACTGCACTTGTGCAGTCACTCTGCACAAGCCCCATGCACTTCGCTCCATTAGAGCTTCCTTAGGGGGTGCTATGCTGTGCTTCATGCATTTCTTTTATACATGATTGTTACCCACAATACAATGTATTCAAGTGCCTCATAGACTACTACTTGATCCTAAAACCCCCCATATATACAAAACCAAGGAGTAAAGATAGAACAGAATAGATTGTACAGAAAATGATCCTCCCAATCTTTGACTACAGGGATGTAGTCTATTGTACCGCTCCTAAAACTACGCTAACCAGACTGGGCACCCTTTTCCACTCCTTCTGTTGTTTCACCCATGACTGCCCTCCCAACACACACCACTGCAATCTCTACCAGGATTTGCACCTCCCCTTACTGCAGGATAGGAGGTTGTCCCACTGCGCCAGGCTCACGGGCAAGTACTGGACACAGTCCCTGCCCCAGTACATCTCTGGTGCCCTGTCCTCATCTCCCCCTTCTGTGCACTCCCTCCAAAATTATAACACTCGCTCCCTGAGTGTCCCATGCATGGTTACCACTGCAGGACAGGCAGCTTTCTCCTATTGAATGCTTAAGCTGTGGAGCTCCCTACCACTGGCCATCTGGCAAACCAGTTCTGCCCACAGTCTAAACTCCCTCCTCAAAGCCCAATTCTGTACCTCCTGTGCATGTACCTAGATGGCTGATGACTCACAAATTGACTTGTAAATGTTGGCTAACACCACCGTCAGTGTGCAGATATGGTCCGGCTGTAACTGGCTATCTCACTCCTCCTGCCTATATCCTAACTATATGCTCTTTAACACGCTATTGCTGTAACCACATTCCTGATGTATAAGAGCTTAACTAGTCATTGTAGGGGTAGGGTACTGTACATAGTGTGTTGTTTATTCAGTGTTGCCTCCCTACTCTCTACTGACTGTATTTCTACCAGTATTTCCTTCCACAATGCAACAGACTGCCTGTATCTAATTTCTCCGGCTGTACCCTTGTACAAAATGTGATTTGTATGCATGCATTACTGATGTATTTATACTCTGTACATATTGTCCTTTGTAAGTAAACATTCATCTGATGTACTGTATTATGGTCTGTAGTTACTCCCATGCTCCCTACCCCCCAGGACACATCTGAAAACGAGTGGTAGTCTGCTCAGTATGCCTTCCTGGTAAAACTCTTAGATAAATAAATGAATATTTTTTTCCCCAAATTTAATATACTTTATTGAATTTTCAAAAAAGTAAAACCAAGGTCCAAAAGCACAACAGCAATAACACCAATAAACGACACAAACCCACACCCCTTTTCCTCCCCACAATAATACAGTAATATTATCAAATTGCAGGGTGACATAATGAGCGTAACAAGAAAAACTGGAAAATATACTATCAGAGTAAAGAGACAAGACACCCTACTAATATACAAGATGACAGAACCCTGCACACAAAAAATAAATCCCCGCCACCAGGAGAATGTCTAAAATAACACCACTTACACATCCAGGGCGTTGAATAAATGGGGAATTATCCGACTGCAGAAAAGCAGTAGCCAAGGGTGCCCAATATCTATAAATTACCCAATCAGATGAAGTCAGTGTCACAAAGAAACAGCAAGAGAAGAGGGGGAACTTATAAAGTTAGTAATGTATATAAGGGTTCCCAAACCTTCCGAAAGGTGGAGGTTCTACAGGTAAGATTACCAATGGTCCGTTCGGCTTGTAAAGCAAACAATATCTCCCTAAACCACTCAGTAGTGGAGGTTTTGATCCAGCCACTGTCTCACAATCACTTTTTTTGCACAGAGATATAATGGACATGTGGAACCTTTGATTACCAACCAAGGTGTCACCATAATCCCCCAACAAACACACCTCTGGGAGGAAGGTCTCAGATAGACCAAGAAGAGGATCCAGGTGGGCCTGACTCGTAGACCAAAAAGGGGCAACCTTTTCACAAGTTCAAAGGACATGCAGCAAAGTACCGTGTTCCTTAGAACATCTGGAACAAAGATTTGATGGCAGTTTACCCATTTTATATCATTTGTCTGGAGTAAAGTAAAGATTGTGCAGGACTTGAAACTGAAGAAGGCGATACCTATCCTATTTAGTAAACCTATATAAGCGTCGCCAGATACGTGCCTAATTATGTGGGGAAGCGAGTGAAGGTAAGGCCTGATTCCAGTAATAAAAAACTGGTCCTTCCATCTGGGCAAGGAAGTCTGAGAGCTGATGATAGTAAAATGAAATGACATGTGATCTAGCGGCTGAAGCAGCCATAGAGAGGACATGAGTCTTATACTAGGCATCCCAAGCCCCAGAGCCAAAATGAGACACCAGCATATAAGAGTTGAAGATATCTGAAGCAAGTAGAAGGGGGTAACTGAAACCAAAGTCAGGCTTCTTAAAACATCAGAAGCTTCTGAGCAACCACCAAGTCTGATACTTTATCCACTTTGACGAAGGACCAGACAGATGCTGTAAGAATATGGCCCCCAATCCGGAAATTCAGATTGCCAACAAGAGGTTGTGAAATGTTCTTGCAAGGTTGCAACTTTTCCATTAGCAGATTATATCCTCTCACCACTATAGGGCTATATCTCTATCTCTTTATCTAGTATGTAAGCCACGTGGGCTCTCTCTGCCTTTCTCTCGCCTCTCCTCCTCCTCGTCCTTGCCCTGGCCCCCCTCTTCTCTCCCTGGTCCTAGCCACCCCACCCCACCCCACCACTGCCACCCTGCCTCTGGTTTCCACTGCTACCCAAGGGAACCTCCACTTCCACTCGAGTCTTGTGCTTGGCACACCGCTTGGATATTCCTGGTTACTTAACCTGACCACTACTCTCAACAAGTGTGACCACCTCTCTACACTGTACCACCTTGCAGTCCATATGGGACACCGCCTGGAACCTTGCAACTTCTACTCCAGGAAACAACAATCAAAACTATCTCTCAAAGAGCTGCGACTCTGCTCCTTAAAACCCCTACTCCTCCTCCTTCTCATTTCAGGCAGCATCCATCCCAATCCTGGCCCTAGAAGCTTAGGCCACACATAAACTCCAGGTGCCCTTATCCTTGCAACCATTAATATCTGCAGCCTACTAACAAAGCTGGATGCACTCCAAGCCTTCATATGCCAACACAACCCTGACATCCTTGCAGTGGTGGAAACTTGGCTGACACCTAAAGTTCCTGACTCAGCAGTAACAATACAGGGCTACAATGTCCACAGGCTGAACCGGATATCTAAAAAAGGCGGTGGTTGCGCAATCTATATCAAAGACTCCCTTTCTTGGCACCCTGTAGCAACTCCATCACTTTCTGCCTCAGCCCAGATTCTGCCAATAAAAATCGTCCTAGGTCCCAACCATAAAGCCCTGACTATTGTCTCTGTATACATCCTGCCCAGGGACCCTAAACATGGATTCAATGATGTCCTAAACTTTATCAACTCTCATCCTCCTGAAGCTGAACTTATTCTACTAGGGGATTTCAATATAAATTGGTTAGCATCACGTGCCAGTGCCTATAAAGACTCCATCTCAGCTGCTAACCTCACGCAAATGGTAAACTCCCCTACTAGAATTAACTACAAGACTGGCACCAGTACCCTCTTGGATTGGGTCCTCACCACTCACCCCACAAGGATTTCTCATACGACCATTCTCCCAGACTCACTCAGTGACCACTCCCCAGTCATGTGTGCATGGTCTAACAAATTCCTTAAGCCCCCTCCCAAAACTATCGCTAGCAGAGTCTTTCCTCGTGAAAAACTTCCATATCTCAAACAACACCTGCTTCTACAAGACTGGCTACCCATCTATGAAGCAACAGATGTTAACTTGGCTCTTGATCACTTCATCTCAATTTTCAACAAAGCTCTGGCACTTTGCCCCTGCTAAAAGGCACAAAACAAAATCTCTCTCTAACCCATGGGTCACCGCGGCTCTTCTCTCACAGCTGAAACTAAGGGATTACCTCTGGGCAGTTGCCAGGGCCACTGGCAAACAACTGGACATCCAAAATTACAAACAAGCATGAAATGCCTGCACAAAAGCCATATGGCTAATGAAATCCACCTATTACAAAGACGCTTTCACCAATACATTGGGAAATGGTCATGCTTTCTGGGACAATATCAAGGATGTCACAGGGAAGCAGCCAAAAACCTCTCCGGCCATGTTAATGGTCAATGGATCCTCAACCCCTGACCCCAAGGTGATTGCAAACATCTTTAACACGGCTTTTTCAGACCTTAGTGCTATTCTATCCCATGACTTTTTCGAAAACAGGGCCTACTCCCCAAATACCTCAGCCCCTCAGTCTAACCATCCCGTCTTCTACTTCAGGAAGGTAAGGCTGAATGAAGCTCACCACTATATTACTGCAGCTATCTCTAAATCTAGATCTAGTAGTGACACCCTGGACCTTAGCTTTGTTGCTCACCCTCGATGAGGTAATTCATCCATTAACAAAAATCCTAAACCTCTCTCTCAGCTGTGGAAAATTCTCGGACCTATGGAAAGCAGCCACCGGTCACCCGTCCATAAAAGTGGGGGACAAGACGATTCACCAAATTATCACCCTATCTCCATACTGCCCCACTCCTAAGGCATATGAGCGATCGTGCTGATCAACTTACCCACCACTCTGGATAAATATAATATACCTTGTCCACAACAACACGGCTTCCAGAAAGGTCACAGCACCACCACAGCCCTTCTTGAGTTCACTGGAGCTTTGCACAACCTTTAACAACGGCCTTCTCACAGGGGCCGTTTTCATCAACCTCTCCAAGGCCTTCGATACAGTACACCATGGACTACTAATACACCAACTACTGAATGCCGGGCTATCACCTGAGTCTTCTCTCTGGTTTAAAAGCTACTTAGAAAACCGGGTCACAGAGAGTAAAATTATGGACACTCTTTCTAACACCCTGCCTGTTCGCCGAGTCCCACAGGATCCATACTGGGACCCTCCTTTTTAGCCTTTTCTAAACTCCTCCCTTACCACTGCTCTGAGCAGATCATACTATATGCCGATGATGCTGTTGTATTCTCCACTCACAAAGATCCTGCAACTCTTCAACACAACCTTCAACTTGATTTCAGTTCTGTAGAGACATGGTTTCTTAATCATAAACTCAATGACAAGAAAACCAAATCTATGCTCTTCTGCAGTTCTCATAACCCACACAAACTACACCACTTGGCTATCTCCACCACCCAGGGGAACACTCTAGATCAGGTGGTGTCCTTCAAATACTTAGGGATACAGCTTGACCTTAATCTCTCCTATGGACTTCATGTAGATAATGTAGTTAGAGCTGCTAGTACACGGGTTGTTCTCCTCTACAAACACAGACCACACCTCACGCCAGAAGCTTTGAAGGTTGCAGTCTGAGCTCTGTGATCTCTGTAATAGACTATGGTCTCATCATTTATGGCTCGGCCACAACCACAACCCTTAGATGCCTCTCAACTGCCTTAGATAAAGCATGTTGGCTCATCACTGGTGCTCACCGTCTCACCCACACATGTGATCTGTACACTCAGACCGGCTGGCTCCAACTATCAAACCGCATAAAATTTCTCACCTGCTCCATGGTCAAAAAAAATCTACCTTGGCCTTGCACCTTCTGGGGTCTCAACTCTGTTACTACACCGAATTAACAAATGGTGCCTTAGGAGATCCACGCTACAGCTACTGAAAGTCCCCCACTGTCACACTTCACAGAGACAACGCTCTTTTGCTTATCAAGCACCACTCTGGTTCAGTGGCCTCAGCCCAACCATCTCCTCTGCCCCAACTATTGGTATGTTTAAAACTAGGCTACAGGACTGTCTCACTACCAACAGCTCCTGTGACTGCCCAACTTAACCTTGTTTATCCACTTCCCTTTCTGCTCTAGTTGTCCCCCCCCCCCACTGGATTCTACCCTCACATCTTGGCATACCCAATGCTGCACTTTTCACCCTCTCGCCACCCTTCCCACATTCCTTTCTCCCCCACCCTCTTTCCTTTCCCTATGACTCTGGCACTTTATCTGTTGTCTATTTTCTCTGGCAAATGCCGTTGGCTGCCTTGTTACAATGCTACCCTTGAACAGTATTAATCTGTACTCTGTTTGCAATGTCCACATTGTTGTAATGCCTGTCTTGATGTTCCCCATAATTTGTATTTCTCTGACGTGGAACCTTTGTAAAAGAGCCATGGCTCAAAGGTATTTGTAATCCTAGACTTGATAAATAAATAAATAAATAAACAACTTGAGAAGGGCACACAATTGTAAGTGGGCACATACAGTCGCCTCTATTGGGGAGCCTTGCAAGGATGTAGGAAGTTTTTTAGGAGAACTATGAAGAAGCGAACGAGCATCCAGTCCATGCAATGAGCAAAGAGTGTGCTCTAGTTCTAACCACACAGGCTTATATATGAAAGGGTCCCCTTCTGGGTGCTGCTGTATCCAGTGAAAAAAATTGGAACAGTGAATAGTAAGGTAGTAGAGGTAGAAGTTGGGTACTTGAAGCCCTCCACGCTCTTTAGATAGCATCAGTTTAAAAAGTGCCCTTCAGGGGTCTTACCAAGCCACAAGAAAGAAGACATTATCCTATCCAATTGCAGTAACCAGGACTTTGGGAAACCATGGTTGTACATATGCCACAGGTACAGAAGACGGGGAAGAACATTCATTTTAACAATACTGATGCGGCCCCAAGGCAGAGTGGCAGAAGGTTCCATTGTTGCAAGTCAGTGAGAATAGTATGAACCACAGCATCAAGGTTATTTTGTTTTCATTTAGAAGGAGTAGTAGTGATGTGCATACCCAAATATTTAAGTTTATCATGGATCCAGACCAACCCTAAATGCTCCACTTCAGACCTCATGGTAATGATGGCATCACCTCCATCTTGGACAGGTTTAACTTATAGTTGGAAAACATCTCGAATTCCAAAATAATGTCCAGGTCAGGAGGTGAGGTGGAGAAGAATGTCATCTGTGTGTATGGAAAGCTTGTATTGGAAAGGCCCTACAGAGATACCCTGTACTTAGGGAGAAGTCTTGATCTTCCAAAGTAGCGGTTCAAGAAACAGATCGAATAGAAAAGGCAAGAGCAGGCAACCATGCTTGGTATCTTCATACAACTGAAAAGGAGTGAACAATATCCCATTACAGAGGATACGAGCAGAAAGATGTGAATATAGCACCTGGACCCAGTGTATAAAGTTGAGTGAAATGTGAAACCTGGGTAACAAATGAAGCAGGTAGTCCCAGGAAACCCTGTCCAAAGATTTCTCTGTGTCCAGGGAAACCAACACCGGCAGAATATCAGAGTCCCTGGACGCAGAGATAAGATGGGCTAAAGTACGAAGGTGATCCGCTGAAAGCCTGACCGCCACAAAGCCAACCTTTTCTCAACTGATAAGAGAATGCCAGACCTTATTCAACCTCCTGGCCAACACCTTCGGGAGAACCTTGAAATCAACATTAATGAGAGATGTGTGACGGTAGGGTTCTACATTAAAATCACGACTAAAAAATTGAGACGCAATGTGGGCTAATTACACAACGGCTTATCACAGCTTTAGGGCTGCATATTTACAAAATCAGCGATTGGGAAACGGGTGCATCGAAATGTGTTCTGCCTGAGTTAAGTCATCAATGGCATGCCCAACGTTAACGAACAATGCTTGATTTCATTCTGGCTTCTAATTTTAGATTAACTCATAAATCGATGTTACAGTATATGCAGCAACCATTCCAAAAACACAACTTCCAGCAGACCTGCCAAAAACGCCAGATTTAAATGCTACTGATTTCCCAATCACACTCGTTACACAAATTGGCAGTGATCGGTAGGATCAAAAGCAAACCTGCCAAAAACGCCTGATATCAATGCTACTGCTTTCCCAGTAACACTCATTGTACAAATCAGCAAGGATCGGTAGTATCCTAAGCAACACATCACACTTGCACTGACAGAACTTGTGCTCATTCTGAATAAAAGCCTGCCCAGTTAACAAACAACCTGCAACTGTCAAGGATGAGAAGCATCAAAACAGCGACTGCTAAACTTTAAAAAAAAAACTGGCAAAGCCAGGAAATCCTTTATTGCTGTCTTGGAAGTCTTCACAGCACTGCGCTGCACTTTCTTCCTTTATTTCTTCAAGGCTTCTTCATGCTGCCCACTGTAATCGGCTTGTTTCTTTAATGCTTCTTACTGTTTAAACTGAAAATTGTAGGCTAATCCTTTTAAATACTCATATGTAGTACGAGACTCGTATTGCCCCACAATAGCAGCTATACGGATATTTTGGTCCTTGTATTTCCATTTAGTGCCACTAGATGCAGCTCCAGAAATTAACTGCTGCATTTTAATTTCACAAAGCTTTTGTTCTTCTCTGAGCCCATCAATCAGTTTCCAAATACTAGGATGACATGCGCCTAGCCTACAGTTAAATCCCCTGTGCCATCCCTCAATGCTGTTGTTAGTTCTTGCTAGACTCATATCAGTTGTTGAGTAGCAGTTCCATTGCTGTATAGGAAAATGTGCTGTTCTGCGTCCCGTTCTACCTCTTGGATGTCCAAGCCAGGTGTCTTCGAAGTAGTCAAGCACTGGCTGTAACAAGTCCTCATGCTTAACAAAAAATTCCATTTCTTTCATTTCCTCGAATTTCTTTATAACATCACTAGGGGGCACAAAAGACAATGACAACAGCATTCATAAGTGAAGGGCAAAGTCTGGGTCATTGCAGTATCTGGTTTCCACTACCAGTCACTGCCTCAGGTGCAGATGCAGTACACTCGAACACAACCTGAGCAGTTGTCTCAACTGTAGAGCATGCTCATGTCTTAATGTTACCCATCACACACCTAACACCAATTTCTGCAGCATCAGGGACATGGGTATGTTGCTTGACAACAGCAACAGCAGTTTCCTCTGAGGTGTGCAGTCACACTAGGCAAGTATATTTTTGAGCGTCTGCGCATCTCCAGTATACTTTTTCAGACTTCTCCTTATCTCTACGATAAAGGTAGCCCCCATATAGCACAAGTGGCTTACCTTTTTGGCTGGTGAGAAATTCGACTGCCATAGCAATTTGGATTTTTGCACAGTGAATGACTATACTGCTTGGGGAGGAGATTTTATGAAGTACAACAGGAAATGGGAAACGGAACCGGAATTCAAGGGAATGTAATGTCAGAAGGTAAGCACCAAAATAACGAGTAGGGTATACTATTGCACAGTTGCTATTTTTGAAAACGAAGTCGCGATTTCTGCTGAGTTGTTTAAATGTACTGGTCGTTTATTTGGTTTTTGCGCATTTGAAGTCGCTTTTTTTTAGTCGCTATTATTGAGTCGCTGTTATCACGGGATACCTACGGGAGTTTGAAACCAACAGAGCATGCATCTCTCTCGACTGCGGGATGAGGTAGCCAGACTCAGAGCGGAAGTAAACTGGGTCAGGAGTACCATCACCTCTATCCAGAGACCACCCAGTCCAATGCAACTGCCTCAAAGGATGCCAAGAACGAGGAGCACTTGGATGACAGTGGGCTCAGGGAGGGTTAGAGCAGTCAGGCAGAGGCACATCCCAGATCCTATTCCACTCAAGAACTCATAAGCCACACTGGCAAATGGGGATAATCAAATAGAGGTACCCAGAGAAGTGGAAGGAAAGGATGTGGAGGTTAGCCAAGGAGGTGACCTCAGCAGGGAGAGCAGTGGACCCCAGAGGAGGAGAAAGCGAATCCTAGTGGGGACTCCATCATAAGAGGGACCCAGCTAGGAACACAGGAGGGGGAGGACACGGAGGTGAGGTGCCTACCAGGTGCCACAGCATGGAGGGATGGAAGGAAGATCCTGGGGATCACTGGGAAGGCAAGATGGGAGGGTGAGCTGGATGCCATTATCCACCTAGGTACTAATGACCTGGCAAATGGGAAGCCAAAGGAAGTTCAGGAAGAGTTTAGGAAATTGGGAGGGTCTCAAGCAAGTAGCTACTTCTGTCACTTTCTCAGAAGTACTACCTGTGAGAGGCAAGGGAGAGCATAGGGGTGCATGCACCAGGAACTTTAACTCATGGTTGAAGAACTGGTGCTGTGAGGAAGGGTTTGGATTCATTGGTGACTGGGGACCCACCTGGAGGGATGGAAATTTGTTCAAGCCTGATGGCCTGCATCCATCCTGGAGGGGAATCCACGCACTCAATGCTAAGTTTAAATGCTACATTGACAAGCATTTAAACTAGCAAAGAGGGATGGCAGGCCAGCAAGAAGGGTACCTACTTGCTCACCCCCCCCACAGCTAGCAGTAGAACCAGTGAACCGGAGGAGTGGCTATCTCTACAAAGCAGTGTGCAAAAGATGGAGATTAGCGCCCAAGAGGTGAATAGGCAGAAAAGGGGCAAAATTCAGCAGAAGGGCAGACAGCAAGGAGGACCAGGGATAAAGGACAACCAAGGAAGGGGCTGGAGTAGAACAGCGAAACATTCTAGGGAAGTCAAATCATGGAAAGCCATGTGTGCCAATGCCAGGAGCCTTAGCAACAAGATGGAAGATCTGGAGGCTGTCATGGTGCAGTCAGACCTGGACATTGTGGCCATCACTGAAGCCTGGTGTAATGATAACCACGACTGGGAGATGGCCATACCTGGCTACAACATATTCAGAAGAGACAGGGCAGGTAGGAAGGGAGGAGGAGTGGCACTGCATGTGAAAAATGACATAAGGGCCACAGAGATCCAAGAGGAACAAAATGGGGGAGAGATACTGTGGGTTAAGCTGGAAAGGAAAATGGGGCCAGCCATCTCCACAGGTGTGGTCTATACCACCAGCCCAGGAGGAAGAAACAGATAGGAGTTGATGCTAGCCATCCAAAGGATGGCAGACAAGGTGAAGTAGTACTGGTTGAGACTTAATATTCCAGATGTGAACTGGAGCATCCCAACAGCAGCATCAACTAGGAGCAGATTTATCCTGGACTCCTTCAGGGTGCCTTCCTCAAGCAACTGGTCATGGAACCAACTCGGCAGAAGGCAATACTGGACCTTTGCTACAAACAGCGACAGTGTGATGGGGGGTAACAGTGGGGAACACCTGGGGAACACTGACCACCAGTCATTGTGGTTTGAAATCACAGAAAGAGTAGAACCAAACCACACAAAAACACGTATCCTGGATTTTAGGGGGCAGACTTTGGGAAAATGGGGAGATACTTGAAAGAGGCAATAAGGGGAATGGGGCAGGAATCAGGGGTTGAGGAACAGTGGGCAGTATTTAAAATGGGGATTACAAGAGCAACAGAATTATGCATTAATCAGGTTAGCAAGAATAAAAGGAAGAGAAGACCATTATGGTTTTCCAAACAGGTAGCAAAGAAAGTGAAAGCGAAAAAGATTGCATTCAGGCAATACAAAAAGACACAGGCAGAAGGGGATAGGGAGAAGTACCAAGAGAAGCAAAGGGAGGCAGAGGGTCAAGGGAAGCCAAAGCTCAGACAGAAGAATACATTGCAAAATCAGTGGGTAGAGGGACAAAACCTTTTACAGGTATATAAGTGAGAAAAGAAAGGCAAAGGAAGGGATAGTGAGACTGAAGAGGGAGGATGGGGGCCACGTGGAGGATGACAACAGTAAAGCTAACATATTTAACAGGTATTTCTGCTCAGTCTTTACTGAGGAAGGGGAAGGTAATGGGTCTGAAGGGAGTACAAGGGGTGAGAATGGTACAGAAATGGACACAAGTCCCTTTACACGAGAAAGGGTCCTGAAGGAACTGGAAGTAATATGAGTTAATAAAGCAATGGGACCAGATGGGGTGCACCCCAGGGTCCTCAAAGAACTAAGAGAGGTGGTGGCTGAACCTCTAGCTATCCTATTTAGCCAGTCACTGGAAACAGGGGAGGTACCCAAAGACTGGAGGACAGCAGATGTAATCCCCTTATACAAAAGTAGGTACAAAGAGGAAGCGGGGAACTACAAACCAGTCAGCCTGACCTCGGTAGTGGGGAAGATCATGGAAGCACTACTGAAGGAGAGATTGGTGGAACATCTGGTTGTCAATGGATGACAGGACCAAAGGCAGCATGGTTTCACCAGGGGGAGGTCATGTCAGACCAACATCGTTGAATTCTTTGACTGGGTGACTAGGGAGGTGGATCAGGGTAGGGCAGTGGACATGGCCTATCTGGACTTCAGCAAGGCCTTTGACACTGTGCCACATAGAAGTCTATTACACAAACTGGGGATTATGGGTGTGGGCAGGACAGTAGTGTGGTGGGTAGGTAACTGGCTGGGTGGCAGGACACAGAGGGTGGTGGTAAATGGCTGTCACTCCACAGAGGGAAGAGTGACCAGTTGGGTACCACAGAGGTCAGTGCTGGGACTAGTCCTATTCAACATCTTCATCAGTGACATTATGAGGACCTAGAAGGCAGAATTTCACCGTTCGCTGATGACATAAAGCTCTGTAACAGAGCAGACACACCAGAGGGTGTAGACAGGATGAGGGACCTGCTGAAACTTGAAGAATGGTCAGGGTTTGCAGTTGAAATTCAATGCAAAGTGCAAGATAATGCATATGGGGCACAAAACCCTGGCACAATATTTATCAGTTGGGGGTGAGGATATAGCATGCACCAAGCAGGAAAGGGATCTTGGGTTGTCATCTCTGATGACCTCAAGGTAGGGAAACAGTGACAAGGCAGCAGGTAAAGCAAATAGGATGCTGGGATGCATAGGCAGGGGCATAACCAGCAGAAAAAGGGAGGTCATAATTCCACTATACAAGACACTAGTAAGGCCCCACCTGGAGTACACTGTACAGTTCTGGAGAACTTACCTACATAAGGACATAGGGTAGAGAAGGTTCAAAGGAGTGCAACAAAGATGGTGCATGGATTGCATCACAAGTCCTATGAGGACAGGTTGAAGGAACTGAACATGTAGCTCCCTGGAGGAGAGAGGAAGAGGGGATACGATGAGACATACAAGTATCTTACAGGGAGGAACAGGGTGCACAAATACACTATTTTTAAGCGAAAAGATTTTCCAGGACTAGAGGGCATGGGATGAAGTTGGAGGAGGGCGATTCAGAGAAGCGTGAGGAAGAATTTCTTCACAGACTGGGTGGTGGATCGATGGAACACCCTGCAGAGGAAGTGGGGGGCTGAAACAATCACGGGATTTAAGAATGCATGGGATAGACATAAAGGAATTCTGGAGGTCAGGGGTAAGGGGCAACAGACTTCTAGGAAAACATAAACTGAACTTACAAGCTCAAATGGGCAGAATGGGTGGGCCATAGGCCTTATCTGCCAACAGTGTCTATGTATGCATCTATGTATCTATGTCTCGCCCAGGTTTCGTTAACACCGTGATAGTGGCTTCAGTAAGAGAAAAATCCGAAAGCCCCTCCTGAAAGATATAATTAAAAGTAACAAGGAGAACAGGGGCTAGATGGTGCTTAAAAACCTTGTAAAATTCGACAGTGTAATCATCCAGGCCTGGGGCTTTGTCAGGTGAGAGAGAGAGTCGATGGTGGACAGAACTTCAGAAAGAGACAGGGGAGCTTGCAAAATGTCTGCTAGTGAGGGAGTCAGATAAGGAAGTTCTATACCCTATAAGAATGCATCAAGTAGGCTACATTGAAGGGGGGAGGACAAGAGCTGATATAAAGCCAGGTAATAATCAAAAAAATGATCTACAATATCCCGGGGGGAGGTAAGGAGGAGACCTAATACAGTCTGGAGAGAAGAAACAATTTTGTCAGCTGCCTGAGAAAGAAGATACAGTGCCAACAATTTACCCTCTCTCCCTGATCAAAGTACCGAACCCTGGAACATAGAATCAAATGTTCTGCTTTTTCCCTCAACAAGGTATGGTACTTAGAGCGGACAGCTTCCAACTGATCCCAATTAGACTAGGGAAAGGATGAGGAAAGCTGTCTGTAAGATGACCTAATCTGGTCTAAAAGGGAAGACGTGCTCTTGAGGTGGCCCGCTTCCGAATAGTGAACAACCAAATTAGCTCACCACGAACCGAACATCTGAGCATCACCCCCCCAAAAAAAAGTCCAACTCGGGATAAGAAGGAGAATTAAACTCCAGAAAAGAAGAAATGAAGCCCTGAAGATGCTGGGTCAAAGACTCAGAGTGAAGTAACTGGTTATTGAGATGCAAAACTTTGTCACGAAGCAAGGAGGGGGACAAGCATAAATGAAGTAAGGTAGGATGATGATCAGAGGCAACTTTAAAGTAATGACAGTCCTCCACTCCAGACAGTTGTTCAGCCCACAATGAAAAATAATCAATCTGTGAGAATGTAGTGTGGGGAAGTGAATGAAATGAAAATTCCAGCAAGTCCAGATTCAGTGCCCGCCATGGATCCACAAGTCCAAGTGTATCCATAAGGTCCCGGAGGGCCATCTGCCCCGGTGACAAAGTTAAGGTTCGGGGATCTGACCGGTCTAAATGGTTGCTATATATCATGTTCCAATCCCCCCCCCGAGCAACAAGGGAAGAGAGGTCCAGGGCGCAAGATGAGTCATTAGCGAGGCAAAAAAGGCAGGGTCATCAGTCGTTGGACCATACACTTTAATGACTAAATCATTTGTAGTTAATTTAAATCATGTATGCAACTAAAAATCAGCACCATTACAATAAATTCTCACATTATTTGTTAATATCTGAGTGCTTTTTAAAATGCAATTTAAAAATAATAAAAGGAGACATAAGACATAACCTGATTGTGATCTTATGCATGCACTGTCCATAATGACTGAAAACAAAATCTGATTATTTTTATGAAAAACATAATTTCATACCTTGACTGAGTAAAAAAATTCCTAGAACTACAGCATCAATGGCACCATCCTTTGCCAATTTATTTATGGGCAAATGAGACTCTAACTTTGTCCTTAACCCCAGAGTCAGCCCATACTCCATACATATATTTACATGGCATCGCTTTACTGATGACTTTATACATGTCTGCAGGGGGTGTGATGTTGAAGCTGCCACTTTTGTCAATTGGATCAACGTTATGAATGAAACTTCCACTTTACATATAAACTGCATGCTACACAGATAGATTTTCTGGACATCACATTAATGGCATCTTTGTCTGACCTTATGGTTTCAACTAAGAGATTCAGAAAGTCCATGGCTACAAACAGTTATTTAATGGCAACTAGTAGCCATCCACAGAAACTGAAAGTTTCAGTACCCCTCAGCCAGTTTCTTAGGCTAAAAAGAAACTGTTTAGATCTAAAAGAATTTGAAAAACAATCAGGAAACTGAAGGGACATGTTTTTAGATAGGGGCTATAAAAAGGAGATACTGGATGCTGCATATTCAACAGGGACACACTGCTAATATCTAAACCAAGGAAAAGCTGTGACACAGAGAAGGTATGTTTCAGCACAACCTACAATTATCTCTCCAGGAAACTAGGGAGTATTGTTTACAAACATTGGCCTATTTTGCTAAATGACCCCACACTAGCTAATGTTATTGGAACTGCACCACTGGTCACTTTTAGGAAAAACAATAGGCGAAGGGATAGACTTGTAAAAAGTGATATTACACAAACACAGAGTGGGGCCAATACTTGGTTACTGGTAAAACCTAAAGGAATGCATAAATGTGGCAATTGCAACATCTGTAAGTATTGCCAACAAGGAACTAAATTTGAACACCTCCTCAGACACCAATAAATGTGTGAATATCAGGCATTTTGTCTCATGCAACACACCGTTTGTAGTTTATGCAACATGGTGCCCCTGTAAGTGTTTATATATTGGTAGAACTACACGCTCACTGAAACAATGCATGCAGGAACCATGAACGAGATGTTGAGAATATGAACCTAGAAAATGTCATAGCAGAACACTTCTTCCATTCTCATACCTGTGACCCAAAATACTTTACATTTATGGGCTTAGAACTGGTTAGAGTTGGCAGAAGGGGTGGCAATAGAATACAACGTCTACTGCAAAGAGAAACATGTTGGATATAAATCCATGCTATTTGGATCTAAACCCTTCCTATCTAAAGTCACCAAGACTGGGTCCACCCTCTCAGCGGTCTCTCTGGACAATACTGTACTTGAAAATGTACTAACTTTCAAATATCTGGGAGTTATCCTGGACTCGTCCCTCTCCTTTTCCGATCATATATCCTCTGTTATCTGCTGTATTAACCAGAAACTTGGTGCGGCTTATCAGATAAAGTCACTCCTGACCAGGGAAGCCCATTTAGCCACTGCCCAAGGGAACCTGCAACCCTTGATTAACTACTGCTTCCCTATTTACTCACACACATCCTCAGCCATGTGTGAGCACCTCTGCTCCACATACAACAGCATATGTTGTTTCACTCTCCTGGCACCATGTTCCACTCACCACTGCCACCTCTACCAGACTCTTGACTGGCTCCTACTACACTGCAGATTTGATTATGGGCTTGGCTGCCTCCTGGGCCGTGCCATCAGGCATGGCAAAGCCTCCCCTTATACATCTCTCCTGAAGAGCAGAACTCCCTTGAGGTGTCGGGATGCATCCTCAGTCCCCCCCCCCCAGATATCCTGAAGGTCTGTTCAGCTATGGGTAGCACAGCGTTATCTGTAACAGCTCCCATTCTGTGGAACAGAATCTCCACTTCCATCTGCTCTCTGGACTCCCATGCCACTTTCAAGACACATCTCAAATTGTGGCTGTTTGATGAGGCCATATGCCATTATTAGATTGGATAACTCCACCCCCCCCCCCCCAACCTTTCTGACTTTTCCTTCTTGGGCTGCTTTGGCCTCCCCTGCCCTCTCTCATTTCATTGGACTCCTGTAATATATCCCTCACTACCTGCTACTTCGGCTCTCCCATTTGGCTATTGTCTCATATGTTTTTTTTTTTTACATCATGCATTAATTTGCCATTGGCCACTTATCCTTAGTAAATAATTGTATAATAATTGTTGTTTGTCATGATGTATTGATTGTTTTTTTCAGCTTTTCATTAATTTTACTTTCTTATGTCACTTTCTTTGTTCACCAATGATGTCTGTATATCCACTTTGTTCACCAATCATGTCTGTATATCCACATGGTTTATACTCATTGTATAACTTGTCACTACCTCTGTAATTGCTGCCTGTGTGGCCTGGGTCGTGCCTGAAAATGGTCCCCTGGATCAGTGCACTTACCCAGTTACCAAAGACTTAAATAAATAAATATACACTTTGAATGTATTAACTCCAGATGGTCTGAAGTTAGAATTAGACTTTAAACCATATTTGTAAAAGTACCATGCTTATGATATTTAATCAACAATAAACTTCCTGTACTGAGTTAATTTGTTATTAATTATGTATGTGCTTACCATTCAATTTCTCAGTTGGTACTTCTGTTCTGACCGGTTCCACATCAAGTTATCGATGGTGTCGACATTAATGGGAACAATGCCGACAGTCAGCATTGTTCCCAACAGGAGAAAGTGTTTTTCTGCGGGGGGGGGTTTTGCCATGGCACAGCATCATTGAATATTGCACCCTGGCCACCCACAGTGTGCATGGTGCAGTGGCACTGCACCAGCGCAAGTGGCCAGAGTGGAGCAGGGGGATGCGCTAGCACAAGTTCCATTGCGCTATGTGCAGCCACCGCGATATTCAAAAGTGCACATGAAAATGGGGCCATGATGTATGCAAGGCACAGATGGGTCCATTTGCATGTCATTATGGCCCCATTTGCATGCAGGTGTGCCGATCCCTGGTGACTTGTGCCTGGCGCCCTGCAAGGCAGCAGCCATCGGGGACCGCCGCCCCCTGCACAGCGCGGCAATGTGCCCCACAGCCCGATTGCGGGCTTCAGTATATATAAATCATGTCCTACATCCCTGGTGGTCCAGTGGACCACTGTTAGCCTGATTGTGGGCATTTGTCATATCAAAATACAGTCCAATATCCCTGGTGGTCCAGTGGACTGCTCGCAGCCCGATCGCGGGCATTTGTAATAAAAAACTGACGTCCTATATCCATGGTGGTCCAGTGGACCACTCACAGCCTGATTGCAGGCATTTGTAAAATTAAACTGATGTCCAATAGCCCCTGCTCCAGCTCCGATCGCAGGCATTTGTATGAAAAAAATGAGTCCAATATCCTGGTGGTCACCGATACCCCCTCCCCACCCGCCCTCTGGGCTCCACCGCCCGCTCCCCCATCAGCGGGGCGGAAGCACCCCTCGCCTGCTGGACCCAGCCGCCCGCAGACTGACATCAGTAGGGCTGTACGCCCATTGGTCCACAGCATGAGCCAATGGGCGTGCAGCCATATCTGTACTTCACATTCCAGTTATGTGACCACATATCTGGAATGTGTAGTATGGTACGGGCTGCATGCCCATTGGCTCACGCTGTGGACCAATGGGCATACAGCCCTACCTACGGTGTCAGTCGGCAGGTGGCAGGGTGGCAGGCGGGTGGGGTGCTGCCACCCGCCGCTGACCGGGGGGGAGTTGGGCGATGGGACTCAGTGGGCAGGTGGGGAGGGGGTTAAAGCTGGACCACCAGGGATATTGGACTTCATTTTTTTTCATACTAATGCCCACAATCGGGCTGCGAGCAGTCCACTGGACCACCAGGAATATTGGACTTTAAATTTTTATTACAAATGCCCGCGATCAGGCTGATGGCGGTCCACTGGACCACAAGGGATATAGGATGTTTTTATTTTAAACAGATGCCAGCGATAGGACATGGGGGGACGCTGCCATGGAGGTGCAGCCGGAGCTCGGGTGGCCACCCACAGGTGGCAGCTGTCGTGTTGCGCCCTGCAACATGGAAGCTCACCTGTGGGTGGCCAGCCGTTGTTCCTTTTTTTTGGCTCACCTGTGTGCGGCGCAAGTAGGGGATGCGCATGCATGGACTCAGCACATCCCTGGCTGAATATCGGGATGTGCAGAGTATGCATGGGCATGAGCCCCCCACCTGCACCACATACATTACTGATGCGCTCAGCGCATTGGGGTTTCATGCCAGGCACAATCCATGTTGTTGAATATCACGCCAAGACGGATCAGTGGGTTGGGCGATGGTATAAATACTGTTGGCGTCATGCGCAACTCTTTGGATGTTCAGCCAGTGCAGATTGCCACTGTTGAGGTAAAATCCAGAGGACTCATTGCTGCATAAAGGGGCTGTTAATCCCAGTCCAGGCAGAAGACAGAGACTGCAACCTGCACAGCCATAACTTGAAGCCAGGTAGGGGAACTGCAAACCCTTATCAAGTGGGGTGAATTGAGATGCAGGGAGTCATAGGCGCGTGCCTGAGTGCTAGGGCAGTCTGGACCCATTTGGGAAGTCAGACTGTGGGGTCACTCCCAGGTCTGTGCTCACTGTGGACCAGTAAGCCTTGCATAGTGCTCCCATTCTCCAGCCTGCTAGGCAGGCCGAAGGTGACAAGCTGCCAGACTCTGCAAGCAAGTTAGAAGGTGACGAGCTGCCAGAGCCTGCCACATCATCCGGCCAGTTGTTGCTGTCCACCTGTTTGCTGCCCCACTACACAGGTGCTCTTCCTGCTTAAACCCACTGTGCCAGAATCTGAAAACCAGTGACTTCAAAACCATGATTAACACAAGGCTTGCCCTGACTAGGAGGTCTAGCGTAAAGTTGCCTATAAGTTTAAAGTAGTTAAAACCTACAGTTTTAAAGTGTTTTCTAGGGCTCCAATGCCAGCCAACCTATGCCAGCGTCCAGGCCTGCACCAATCCTTGGTACCCAGATAGACTAAAGGAGGCATTGGTACCAGTGGGGAGGAGGGCCAATGTGCCGTTGGGAGACGGGCACTGTTGTTGAAACTGTGTACATATTCAAATTGCCACTATTTTTCTGCTTTCCCATTCTCCTTTCCCCATAATAAAAGATTTATGGTTGTTACTGTTAAAAGTGGTCATGAGCATATTATGAGCTAGTCTTGAATTGCATGTGTTTTACAAAGTTACAGTTTAAAGTGGTATTTTGTGTGTGGGATGACGGGAAGGGGAGGTGAGTAGGTACAGCATCCCAGGGGGTTGTACTATGCAAACACCTGGCCCACTACAGTTTTACTCTGGATGGAGGCACCGTGCTATTTATTAATACCTTTGGGAAAGAACTCCCGATTGTCACCAGAACAGAACCCAAGGTGGGAAAGGGATGCCTGAGAAAGGGATGACCATCAGCAACTTGGGCTATCTGATCTCTTAATCAAGCCTGGTGTTAGGTCAGGCATGGAAATGGACAGACTGAATGGACCTCTGGAATTTTTTCTGCAGACACAGTCTATGTTTCTGTATTATACAAAGGGAGAATCATGTTTCATTAGTTGTTTATCCTGTTTAAGAATAATTTCTGATCATGTTTGTTCTGGTATTCTACATTTTATTACTCGCCATTTTTTCTTCTCTCTCTCCTCTTTAGTAACAGAAGTACTGGGACAGTTGGGGCTGGTGACAATTTAGATATAGTAATGACCTGAGTGTAGCATGTAGCACCTAACGTCAGCACTGTTCTTCACTGCTGCCTGCCCGAAATGTTTAGTTCCCAGAGGATCCTAGTTCCTCCACTAAGACCATAAAGTGAGGCTCAGTGAAAAAGATATGTAGGAAAATCAAATTACTGGTAAGTAACTTTTCTTTTTATTGCAGTTTTACATTTACCACAGATTTCATGAACATTTGTCTTCTTTTTTATATTTTATTAAATGTGACTTCTAGGATGAGGAGTTGTCTGCTTCCACTAGAATCTATTCTGATTGACTGATTGGCTACCACTAGGCCTATAATTAGCTAGACTATAAATATATGAAGTTATTTTGGGGGGATTGAATCATCTGTGACACATATATATATACACAGGTATATACTGTAAGCCAGTGTCTCATTTATATCTCCATTGAGGTTACTGGATCATTTCCAAGACATGCCTGGAAGGCAACAGCCAGCAATGCATAATTACAAACTATCATACATTATTTCAGCTATGAGGCTACATCACTTGCCTCTAATTACCCACAGGGACATTCTTCTCCCATGACAACATAAGCCTGTAGTGTCTCATTTACAGAACTGGTATCTAGGCATAAACAAATATTGATATTCCTTCAAGGAGTATTTTCCACTATGGTGCTCCCAGCCAATCAGAATGTTGCCTTGATCCTAGCATTTTAATAAACCAGATTACAGTTTTGTCTGTATATAGATTGTTGTCCTGAGTTATCTGGGCCAGAACTGAAAAGCAGAGCAGCGCAGGCACACAGTGGAGTTGAGAAGACACTGAATAAACAGAAGACACAGTAACTATACATCATGTTAAATAATTCTGTTAAAAGAATAAAACTTGAATTTAAAATGTTCTACTTTATAGAAAATGGCAGAAACCTGTGTGTGGGAAATGGATAGGACAGCCAATTTCCAATGAGGCCAACAGCAAAGAACCATTTCTGCTGTCTCCCTGGGTCAAACAAAGGATGTGTTTATATTTTTAAAGGAAGAGAGTCAGGAGCCACTCATGGTGCTGGGACCCAGTGCATCTATGGAGGAGCCAGACCCAGCTACAACCTACAACCAATAAAGTCTGACTGTAGGTGCACTCATGGGAGATTCACAAATAAAACAAAAATGATTCCAAAGAAGGGCTGCCACTACTGCTAATGCCTAGTCCCCAAATACCTTAAGTCAAGACCTAGGGGCCCTCAGGAGGCCCACCTCTGAAGAATGGAGAGAGTGGTTAGGAGCATAGTGACAGAGCAGCCCTGTCAGGTAGTCTGGGCACAGATCGTGTATGGCTTTGTATACCAACAAACCTATCTTGAAGGAATGGGCCACCTCACATGTAGCCAGTTCAACATCTCCAGTACTGGATCAATATGTCCAGAGTGAGGTGCTCTGTCAATCTAACTCCAATCTTCTGCACTAACTGCAAGTGGTACATCAGACCTTCAATAGCCCCAGGTAGAGAGCATTGCAGTAGCCCAATCTAGATATTATGAGGGCATGCACCAGTGTCTTTAGGTTCTTGAGACTCAAATACAGCTTGATCTGGGCAATGTTTCTGAGGTGAAAAGCTACACCATGGGCCACTACCGACACCTGATGTTCTAGTGACCGCTTATGGTCTGTAATTCACCCTATCCATGGCTATGAGAGGGATGGTGCCTAGTTGTAATCCTGGCCTCATCACTACCAAATCTGCTACACCCCAAGCACCTGCCTCCACTACTAACACTTCTGTCTTGTCTGCAATCAGCCTAGGCCAACTGGAGGCCACCCAGTTACTGATCTCAGCTAGGCATCTGTTCGGCTCATTGATGGCATCTCTCTCCACAAGGGCAAAGGAAAACTATAGCGGAGTCTCATCAGTATACCAATTAAACTGCAGGCCATATCATCAAATGACTTCTCCCAGTGGTAGCACATATGCCACAAACAACATGGGTGGCAAGCTCAAACCTTGAGGGACCCCACAGGTCAAGGCAGCAGGGAACAAGAAAAAATGTCCCTTTGCTTACCTGTTGCATCCTACCAAACATGAAGGACTCAAACCACCTCAACACGGTGCCTCTTGGTCCTGCCAGATCCCTCAGCTTACTTGTTAAACTCCCATGGTCTACAGTATCAAAAGCTGACATGAGGTTGAGGAAAACTAAAACAGAAGGTTCCCCTCAATCTCTAGCCAGTAGAAGATCATTTTTGCACAGTGATGACTGATATGATGTGATACCCCCCGAATCCTGACTTGAACGACTCATAGACTGAAAAAGCTTCCAAATGAGCCTCAAGCTGCATCACCACTTCCTTCTCGTTCACCCTCCCCAAAAAGGGAACATTGGAGGCAGGTCCGCGGTTGGACAAGATGCCTAGGTTCAACAATGTTTTTTTAAAGAAGGGGTTTCACCATAACCCATGTCAAAGCAGCAGGGAAGTACTGGGATATCTCCATAATCACTTGTTCAAGGACTCCCAGCAGTCTACCAACAGCTGAGTTAGTCCCAGGTCAAGTGAGAAGAAAAGACATGCAGCTCTAAGATCAAACAGATAACCTCTCCAGTAGGAACTGGCAGAAACTCACCCCAGACTGACAGAAGACCTTTGCTAGTCAAAGACTGAGCCATGTTGGGCCATGATGGCCCACTTGGGGGGACCAAAGGTTGAACAGAGTATACCCTATCTAGAATAAACTGGCCAAACTCCTCACATCTTTCTAATGTTATCTATTCTCCCAGACAAGTTTATGTAGCAGCCTGTCCACAGTGTGGAAGAGCTGAGCTGGTCTGTTTTTCCCTGGAGCAATCACCCATGACAGGAACTCTACCTTTCTCAGAGTGATTGCACCCTGATACTTCTTATAATGGGCTCTCAGAATTGGTCTGTCCTCACATGATTATGATCTCTGCCAAGAATGCTCCAACCTGCGCCCTTTATCCTTTAACTATCTAAGGTACTGAAACTAATCTACTGGAGGATCAACTACTGCGTGACTTCAAGAGTGTGGAGGACTGGTTCAGCTCACACAAACTGGTCCTAAACTATAGCAAAACAAAAGTAATGTCTTTCTGCAATACACAAAGCAAGCATAACTCTCGACCCCTCACTATCAGGAACCGAGCAGGGATTACACTCAAACCAGTTCCAGAGTTTAAATACCTTGGTATCACCATGGACAGATCCCTCTCCTTTGCGCAGCACATTGACAATGTCACAAAGGCCACAGATATACGAATAGGCCTTCTCCACAGGCACAAACATTGCATGACAGCTGATGCTCTTAGGCTGGTGATTAACAGCTCTGTCACCTCAGTCATTGACTATGGACTAGTTATCTACGGCTCAGCTTCCCCCCACTGCCATTTGCAGGATATCAATGGCGCTTAACAAATCTTGCTGACTCCTATCGGGTGCTGCCCGTCTAACACACACCTGCGCTCTCTACGCCAAGATGGGGTGGCTACCACTCCTCAGCAGGATCCGATACCAGACCTGCCTGGTAACCAACAAGGTTCTCCTCGGGCTCTTACCGCCAGGTGTTGAAAAGCTCCTTACCTTAAACAACAGCACCCAGCATAAGAAGAAGAAGAAGAATCAGCTTTTATATAGCACTTTTCATACATCCAAAGCACTTTACAAGCAATGCTAGACTGGTAGTGAAGTGACTGAATGTGTGGTGGCGGCCATATCGCACATCATCACCCACACACAGCCTGGATAATTGCATGAGCCAGTTTATGGGAAGGGGAATGTTGCCAGGACACCAGGGAATGTTCCTACTCTTTGCAAAGAGTGCCCTGGGTTCTTTTACTTCCACCTGGACACCCACCAGGACAACACCAGGATGGGCAGAAGGGACCTCGGTTTAACGTCTCATCCGAAGGACGGCACACCCCAGCAGTACAGCGCCCCCCAATACTGCACTCGGATGCCAGCGATTTTTAGGTGCAAGTCCAATCCCGGTGTGGGACGAGAACCCACGACCTTCTGGTCCAGAGGCAGATGTGCTACCAACTGAGCCACGCTGACACCAACAGACACATAACAGAAATACACAACACCAAATCTACCAGGTCCCCAGATGCCAGACTACCATGGGTCAGAGGTCTTTCACCTACAGAGCCCTACTATGGTACAACTTGCTCAACAAAGAAACACTTACTGCTACTACGCTTGGCACCTTCAAAAAGCAACTCTGTCTGCTGGCCCATCGGTGCAGCGGTAGGGCTACTGCTTGTGACACTAGCGACCCGGGTTTGGGAATGGACTTGGGCGGCTGGAGGGCCGGCTGGGGGGAGAAGGATTGAGTGCCCATGGGCTGCTCTCCTTCTCTGGGTGGGGTGGGATGCAGGTCCCACTGCGATACTGCCACCTGGGTGACCACAGGTGGAGGTGCAGCGAAGACAGCATACAAAGGGAGGGAGGACGTCTGCCGGGAGCTGGAGCGTTATCACGTTCTGACGTGCATCGCTCCTTGGTTTCCCCTGCGTGCAGACGTCCTGTGGGCTGGGAGAAAAACAGAAATACCCTGCTCCAGGTTCCGGTAGATGGGACCCGGACATCCCGAGAAAACCCATAACCGGGCTCTTGAGATGGGTCCTGCTGACCTCCTGACGCATACTTGAGGTGTGAGAGAGGGTAAGTGGGGGCCCTCTCCTCCCCACCCAGGGGGGTAAACGGCGGCAGAATGGGGCAGGCAGCTGGTTCCCGGAATGGAGGTACCCGGGACGGGACTACGGGAGCACACGACCTTGGGATCCCAGAAGAGAGGTTCCTGGAGCAGCGAGTAGGGGGCATAAACAGTAAGTATTAAAAAAAAAGCAACTCTGTCAGCACCTCACATCAACCAGTCAGTGCGATTGTTTCCACTAAGAGGATAACCTCCCCTCCCTTGCTGCCCCAAGCTGTCCCGTAACCTCCCTAGGGTTGCAATACTCTGGCTCCTGCTCCCTCCTCTTACATCCCTCCCACCCTCCCTTCATCCCTCCCTCCTGTGCCTCCTCTTCATGTCCATCCCTTCTTCTAGCACTTATTGGACGTGGACACCCTCCTACTACCATCAGGCTCGCATCCATCTTATCCCCCTTCCCCTAAACAATGGTTCCACAGCCAGCCTACTACTTTCGGTACTCCACTTACCCTACCCTCTCTAACTCCACTACACACATTATTCTGCCTGTCGCAAACATTTTCTTGCTGATGTTGCCTCGCTCCACGTAGGAATGTATCCTTAAGCCTAGCCTTTGCCTGTTTTAAAGTCTGTTATCCTTGTCTACCTTTGTATGTAGGTTTACCCTCCATCCTCTAACATGGAACCTTTGTAAATGAGCAGATCCTGCTCAAAGGTATTTGTAATCCTAGAGTTTAATAAATAAATAAATAAATAAATAATAAAAAGGTCCTCATTGAATGAGGGAGAGCTCAGACTGGCAACTCTTGGGCATACACGACAGGTGCATGGGAACAGAATTCTGCCATTATGGCCATACTGTAAGCCCCCACTGTTACCTCAACTCCTTGCAACAGGCAGGCTCAATCATCCCAGTATTGACAAGAGCCCAAAGGCTCCAGATGACGTAAAGATCAGTACTGAACTACTGTAACTTCACAGAGGGGAATGTTCTTTTTTTTGGGGGGCCTTATGAAAAAATTCATGGCATACTGATCTGACCATGCAATCAGATCAACCCTGACATCAAATACATCAAGTCCTAGTATGAAAACCAAGTCCAAGGCATGGCCAAATTAATGAGTTGCAGAGGTAATTACCTGTGTGAAGCTCAACATATTTAGGCAGGCACAAAAAAGTTGTCTTCGACAGAGATACTGAAATCATGCAATACCAACCATCTAGGGTGTTTCAATGTCAGGCTGGCCACAAACTCCCCAAATTCTCGCAGGAAGCCACTAATGCTAGTATACAAGAAGAATCCTGCTCCCTTCCACACACACCTCCATCATCCTTAAAGGGAAAGTCCCCTCAACCTTTTTTTCTGTTTGCCAGTGTAGTGTGTAAGCATGAAAAATGATTTTCACTCATGCATCCTTCTAATTTCATCCTCATTTAAATTCAAATGAAGTTGCTTCACTCTGTTCTGCCCCGGTGTGAAAACTTGTTTGAAACCATTATAAAGGACATGACCCCACTCATAAAAGGAAGGAGTTCAGTTGATAATGTGTATTTTGCACATCAAATGGACTGGAAGTAAGCAAAGAGCTCCTAGCACATAGGAAATAATCATCTGAATAACAAAACTTCACAAGCACCAGCATCCTCCCAGCAGCATTTTTTCTGACTCAGACACAGTTTAAACAACAGAAAGCATTAGGGAACTTACCTTGAGAAGTTTGATGGCCAGCACAAGACAAGAATACAAGGACTTCAGAAGACATACAACAGACCTGACACTAGCACTTCTGCTGACTTGTGCATGTATGCATCATCAACTCCCATGATGCCTTCCCTGAGTGGGGTACTGACCTTTGCGATGGTGGCAAGCAGGTTTTCACACCAGGGCAGAACAGAGTGAAGCAACATCATTTAAATTTGAATTAGGATGACATCTGGGGGGTGTAAGAGAGGGAATCATTCTTCGGTGCTTACAAACTACACAGGTATACAGAAAATAGGTTGTGTGAACTTTCCCTTTAATTGCCATGCATTTAAATGATCAAGCATCTCCTACTGAGTATGCTGCAATTCTCAAATTAGATCTAAAACATATGGATGCCACCCACCCACCCACCCTGGCACTCCCACCTCAGTCAGTGCACCACTGAGTACTCACGTGAGATCACAGTCTCCAGCGCAGGGCCAGAGTTTTCTTCCAACCAGGTCTCAGTGATAACACCAGGTTTGCAGAAGAATCCACAGTAAAAATCCACCTCTACTGCAATCTTATTCCTAAGGGACTGACATTACACAAAATTGCCTGAAGAAGAGGGGCTGTGATTGAGATGCAAGACCACTCACAAGTGGCAAAGCCACAAGGGAGTTATGAAGACACTGCCCCCTCACAAATTAATATAAATAGTATAGAGTTAGGCAATTGGATGCCTGGTTTTTAACACTCATTTTCAAATGTAAACCTCTCAAATAAGCTCTTTTTAGGGCTACAATGGGCGGAGCCCTGCAGATGACCTGCTATTGGTAAAGGGAGACTTTTCCGACTAAACAACAGTGTGGAGTTCCCTCATAGTCATCTTCGCAATCATGAAGCATTCTGCGCTGTCCATTAGCAGTCACACAGCACTATTTTATTTCAATTGCAGGTCACGGTGGAACACAGCAACTCTGCCATGTCCAAGATGGCTGCTAAACTGTACTGAGCATGCGCTACTACTTGCACATGTGCAATAGAGTTTCACGGCCATCTTTGACATGACAGTGTTGTGTTCTGCCTTGACCTTGAGACTATTCCTTTTTTTTATATTATTTTCCCTCCCTCTCAGCACCTACCACCCCACCCCCAAAACATAACAGTGACACTGGGGGTGCCCAATCCCCCAGTGTCGCATCCAGAATCCTTGGTCCATTTCTTTTTATTTTTATTTTAACCTTTAAACAAGAAAATGGTTCATTGATGTCTTTTGTACTAATAACCCTCCACCCAACCCTCCCACTCAGCACCCCCAAGCCCTTACTTACCCACCAGAGGTCCAGCACTGTACTCTTCTCTGCACTGCAGACATGTCCTTCAAAGCCAGATCACAACTGAGGAAACAGGTATGCAGTTCAATGTATTTCAATGGGGTTTCTTACTTAGTGGCATAACTTGGACATTTTTGCATATTTTTCCCCAAAATTTTCAACATGCCTTCTTTGGGACCCCACCTCATGGACAATTGCATTGACATTAGGCAGATCTGTCCCAAAAGGTGATTTCATGGTGCCTGTGTGAACTCACTTTTTGGGACGGAGTTGAACATTTTCTCTGCCCATGTTCATGTGGAGGGAGGGGGGTCACAAGATGGCTATGTTGAAAATTTGGTATAAAAATATTAAAAAAAAACACAAAGTTATGAGCCTACATTGAATTTTGTGAATGTAGGCTTGTAACATTGGTAATTTTCAATATTTTTCTTCCAAATTCACAACATAGCATAGCCATATGTTTAAAACACCTCATGAATGTGACAGCTGTCATTTTTCAAATCTTGGCCAAAATGTTTGGGTTTTTTTACATCCCAAAAGGTAATTTTGCGATCCCTGCACAAAATCACTTTTCGGACAGGAGATGAACATTTTCTTTGCCCTTGTTCAAGAAGCAGGTTCAGAAGAAGGCTATGTTGTACATTTGGTGTTAAAATAGATAAAAAAAATAATAAAGTTATGAGGCTATGTTGAATTTTACAAACATAGGCTCGTAAGTTTGGTACTATTCAATAGTTTTACCCCAGATTTTCAACATAACCATTTCTGTACAGCACCTGCTGTCATTTATCAACTCCTGCCCAAAATGTATTTTTGTATCCTGAAAGATGATTTTACAGTCCCTGCACAAAATCACATTTTGAACAGGAGCTGAACATCTTCTCTGCCCTTCTTCATGAGGCAGGATCATAACAAAGCTAGGCTGAAAATTTGGTTAAAAATATTAAAAAACAACACATTTATGAGCTTAGGTCACATTTTGTGAATACATACTCATAAATTTGGTACTTTTCAATATTTTCCCTCCAATTCCTTGACTACAGCCCTACTGGCTCTGGCCAGAGGCTGTTTGAAATTATAACTATTTATTTGTCTTCACTTCACTCTTGCTAGAATGTTGCATAGTAATAGCTTCCTAGTGATGTCATCAAACATGGCTCCAGCTGCTTTCTCATACAAAATGTTGACATCTTTAACCTATGTTATCGTGTTTGTGATATATCTACTATCAAGATACATTTTATCTTGATAGAAAATATGTTATCAACAAAGCTAACCATTGTCTGATAAAATGTATTTTCACATGTATGACCAAGTGACTGACTGATTTTTTTTATCAAGAAAGTACCACTGAGTTTACAGTACTTTATATACAAATTCTAGAATTACTAAATTAGATGAAGTTTCAAGTTCAGCGTAAATATATGTAAGCACATTAAACATTAATCATACAGTGGCATGAATAATTCTGGTGCTCTAATTGGTCAGACTGCCCTAGAGATGGTGATGTTATCTGACAATAACATATAGAATAATACATGGGGGGGTGCATATCAAAAATATAATAGCCTTTTTCCCATAGGGAAACCGTAGCGTAATTTGCCATTATAAAGGAGCATTTATAACTGCAAACATGTGCACAGTTTCACTCTGCTCTCTTTATGCCCCACTGCCACTTTTACCTTCAGAACTGGAAGATAACGGCAACCTGCATTCATTTTATATCATTGCTGAAGTGAAAAAGGTAAACCCAGCAATTATATAAAATAAACATGGGTTGGTGTGTGTAAACTCGAAGTTTACACACACTCTTGGGGTTAGATGTTTTCAATAAACCCCTCGAGCTTCGCTCTCGGGGTTTATGTTGCATCTAACCCCTCGGGTGAGTGTAAACTTCTCGTTGCACATCCCGGCCCATACTTTATTCTCTATATAATGCACACCCGAGGTGTGAGATGTTACATAAATGCCTGAAGAGTGTGCATTAAATTCGAGTTTTGCACCCCCACCATGCATTGTTTTATATAATTGCTGAGGACTGTTTTTTTTTTCCAGCTGTACTAATTCAAATAAAACAGAGAAAAAAATATGTGTGTTTTATTTTATTCTTAGACAAGTATCACTAAAACTATGGTATTTTGTCTGAAACAAACTTCCAAAAATACTATTTAGCTAGA
This sequence comes from Neoceratodus forsteri, assembly GCA_016271365.2. Classification (NCBI taxonomy): domain Eukaryota; kingdom Metazoa; phylum Chordata; order Ceratodontiformes; family Ceratodontidae; genus Neoceratodus; species Neoceratodus forsteri. Next base: position 1,124,082,962 of record CM028129.1, on the reverse strand, counting down.
GTATCTTAAATATTGTTCGGCTCTGGTTGGAAGTTGCCATAGAGTTATTTAAATTAGCTGAACAGTTCAAAGGTCCTCAAAGCTGAAACTGTGCTGCTATGTCTACATTTTTCGTTGTTGTGGGGCAGGAGGTGACTAAAAGACTGATCCTGTCAGGTGAGCATTTTTCAGGAAGTAAAGGCGCTAACATATTTAAAATTTGGTTCAGTTTATTTTGGTTTGTTCTCTGATGGCACTTGTGAAGCCTGTCATGCGGCTGAGTCAGAACACAAACTGTACAGCAGAAAAGCTGGTGCATGCTGTGCAGCTGAGCGAGAACATAAACTCTAGAATAGATAAGCCGGCACATGTTCATCATTATAACCTGCGGGTTATAATGGCGAATTATAACCTGCTTCTCCTATGTAAAAAAAAAAGTTCCCAGTTATTACATCACTGTATCTAGGGCAGGCACATACATGAAGACTGCTCGTAGAAATCACTACGCAGATGGCTGTCAGCTATAAACGTCATAAAAACCTGGCAAGTCAAAGTAATTTGCATACCACTTGAAACTAAAACTCTGTAGCAGGCAAAAACTCTCAAAAAGAGCATTTTAAGAAACTACAATGCATTATATCTTTAGCACAATTTATCTCATAATATTAAAACTAATCTTGTTTAGGAATACGTGGTAGAGTGAGACAAATGATTTACTGAACAACAGGGCGGGTCACTTTTTTTGCGCCACATCACCATCTCGTCAGGCAAAACCCTCATGGCTGGTACCACTTTACTGAAGTAGCTCTGTATATGCACTAGTTAATAAACATTCTCAATATTAAGGAAGACACAGCTCCAGGTCTGTAATTCAAGTTGAGAGAGGTTAATCAAACAAGCTAAGTATTGAAATATAATTTTTCAACAGGATTAAGATGACTCCTCTCCCCCTTCCCAAACTCCAGTCCACGTGTCCCTATCACTTGCTTTGGAAAGAAAATATGTAAATATCACATCTAGAGTTCATTCTTCTTCTGTTGAGGACTCGGCTTCCACCGTTCCAGGCTGGGCTCTGAAGTGAAAGTCAGATGTATGTTGGCCCACTTTTTTCAAAGCTTCCTTGGGGGTCTAAAAGGTTATTCTCAGATAGCTGGTGCTAACAGGCAGTGTGTCACTCTCAGACTATGGTGCTGCTGGTGGAGGGGGTCAAATAGCATTCTCCAAAGGAGTGTTGCATACTACCAGACTGGGAATATGTTAACTTCATTCCCCTCCACCATCTGCAGTGGATAGTTAGCCTGTGCCAGTTACCACCAGGATAGTTCTAGGCTGTTCAGTATTAACTTGTGCCATTGGAAAATTTATTCTATAAGCCTGTTTGATGTCATCGGGCTCCCTATGAATCCCCCGGTAGAAATTCCGATAACCATATCCTAATATAGTACACTAAATTCTTACCCTCAATCCATTCAGGGAGACCTGCAGTACCACCCAGATATTCATGGTACAGACTCCCTTCTCAGAAGTTTCCAACCTTCTCCTGAGGTGCGTGTCTTCTATGGTAAGCTTTAACACAGTAGACTGTGTCCACTGAGATCATTCATCAGCGTTTTTTAGCAGCAGTCACTGCACCATCAATTTTTGTGTCCTGTTCTCCCATGCAGTTTAGCATTTTTTCATCCATTTCACTGACCACTTGTAATATGATGTCTCATGGGGGTGTCTCTCCGGCACCACTCTGATTGCTAATACTGCCATCTCCTGCTGTGCTCTTGGTGGCCTGCTGTGGCTGTTGATATAGTTTCAAACTCTGGCCAGCAGTCAAACCTTTCAGCTGCCCCATCATAAGAAATAACAATCTGTTCCTTATATTTAGCCTGAGCGAGCTCCATCGAGATTTTTAGCAAACTTTTAACTAGTAGGCTTATTTTTTTTAAATGTATAGCTCTGTTTTGCAGAACTGAAGTGAAGCACATCTGCTCTGATACTCAGCTCACTAGCACCCCCATACATTAACAAGTTTTAGTAAAATTTCAGTCCCACATTTTTTTTTTTAATTTCTGTTTACACCACCTTCCTCCAGTGCCAGTCCCCCCCTCCTTTGGGAGACACATATGGCAGTCTCTCCCTGCTCTGCAACCTCCCCAATTCTGCCCTGGCAGTTCCCCATCAAGCCATGGCTGTACCCCCTCCGGTGGGTACAGGGCGGGGTGGTGTTGGCCCGAGAATCTTGCCAGTGTCAGATCCACTGGGGATGTCAGGCAGGTGCGGGCAATCAGGGTCTCTCTACTGGGTCTCTGTCACCTAGGAGACCAACACTGGTGTTTCCTTCACTTTTCTCCCTCGCGTGGTGCGCGTCCTTGACGTCAAGGTGCTATGTGCCAATGTCCACCACATGTCTCGGCCAGCCCCTCCTGGTAACAGGACTTGCCATACCCCAAGCCTCCATTCAGGGTCAGTCAAACTTTGGGCCTTGGCCTTCCCACTTCCCCCCCGGAGAAGGCAAGTAGTCATGGAACGCTCAAGCCTTCTCCCCGAGTCTGCTCCCAAATCTGGGTCACCGGAGTCACAAGCGGAAATCCAACTGCCATGTCAATGGGCCAGCTGTCCCACATTTTTTAAAAGTAAACAAAGGAACCATATCTTTCAATCATAGATTGAGTTGTAATTTATTCCACAACCCTGCATCTAAAGGCAGGTTTCCCATAATTTGTTCTTTATTTAGAGAGCTCTAAATGTATTCAAACAGAACTTCTTAAAGTGATTTTGTCAAGTTTGCCATAGTAAGTGGGAGTAGTAACCTGCAGGAGCTGTAATTCCATCTCCTACCATTCAAACTGCCAAAAAGTGCTGTTTTCCATGAAAAAAAATGCTTTTATTTCTGGACTCTGCTTCATTTGCATAACCCGACCCTTCTTTTTCTCAGGGCTGCAACCCCCAACCATGCCTACATGCAAGGGAAACAAAGTGTTTAAGCACTGGTTTGAAGCAGAGACCTCTGTTAGTTAGACTTGGTACTGCAGACATCTACGCTATTGAAATAGGGGACTACATCTCTCAGTAAAGAAATCTTGTCAGCTAGATACTATATGCACAATACCTTGTTTTGAAAAAAATATGATAGCTTTTATTGTTGAAGCTACTACATAAATATGAGACTGCACTTCACAGGAAATTGGAAAAAAATTTCTTATTGTACACACAATGCCTTGCTATGTACATCTACATATTAGGTTCAGTCACCACCACCAAACTAAGGGACTGCACCTCTGAGTAACTAACATTTAAATCACCTTTATAATTCCCAGAATTCCTTGGTGTTGTATGTTATACATTGACAGTTCCCCTGCATGACATCATTCTGGGGGTGTGGCCACATACAGAAAACTGAGGACAAAGTGCTGATAAACCATAACATAAAATGACTGTGACAGATTTTGTACAAAATAAATTGCAGATTCAACATCTGAAGCATGGGTGGCTATGGCATACTATGTGAAAAAGGCATCTGCAAAACCTGACAAAATCAAGTTAAGGTATTCAGAGAATTAGAGGAAACAAGGATGGCCAAAAAAATATATGTGAGAGAAAGCCCTAGTAGAGATTTATAAATCTAACTATATAAATGCTTCAACCTCCTTATTAAAAGAGGCTCTAGTTTACAACATTATAAAGGAAGTAGTTACGTGTTCTGCTTCCCAAGTTGGTTATAAAATGTAATGACCTATGAAAAAGAACATCAAATTTTGAGAGACCTGCTGGTACAGTTACATAAATACAATCCCCATAATCCAACAACAGGAGAAAAGTGCCCTGAACCGCTGCATACCTTGCTGATTTGTTACAATTATATTTGTTTCTAAAATGAAATTCCCAGTCTTAACCTAGTTTAATCAAATTATCTATATGAATTTGAAAAGTAGGACTCAGGGCTCTACTAACTTCAAGTGGAGATTGTGAGTGCGAGAACCGATACCCTACTCCCCCCTCCAGGTGTACTTCCAACTCCATGTCAGCTACCCCTGGTCTCCTCCTCCCCTGCCATTGTACCCTCCCTCGTGTATCCCTCCTCTACTCTACTCTACCTTTGTTCTACCCTCCTCTTGAATATTTATACTCCAATGTGCTCCCCTCTACTATAGTAAGAGTGCAACCTCCCTACTCTCCATCTTTTCACTTGGACCATAGTTTATAATTACTTCACTGTGACATGGCAATTACCTTGTAACCAACTGTATTGATGTACATAATATCTGAATGCTCTGTTATGTCTCTGTTCTCAATATATGTAAATGATGTTGTGTATATGTTAATACTTTCTGTGCTTCAATATCTGTAACTGATCGTTAATTTATTCTGTTAATAATTATATCTGTTTCAATTGTCGTGGAACCTCTGTAAATGAGCCCGTCGCTCAAAGGTCTTTCTGAAAATCTAAATAAATAAATAAAAATTAGGACTGAAGAGATACTGTCAACCCCCTCAGGCCTCAGATTGTCTCTAGATTTACAAAAAACCAAAATGTTATGATTGCTTACATTCTGTAGAGATTACTAATGTAGCTGGTAGTTTGATTTTGATTCAGTGTTTTTGTTTTAAAAGTAAAAAAACAGACCACCCATTGTGTTGATAAGGTACAAGTAGTAAGTCACTTTGTAGGGCCATGGATTAAGTTAGCATTAATTTATGATTCCACGGAGTGGCTCCGGATATGCGGCACTAGGTTTCAATATCAGCAGAGGAAAGGAAAGTTGAGTGGTGACCATGAAAATTCCCGAATGAGTGAGCTGGAATACTGAAAATGTGCTCTGCCTTGTTTGTCTGATAATCCCTGTATATGTGTGTCCCTGTTAGATGTTTCAGGTTGCCCCCACCCCAGAGAGCAAGCAGTGAGATGGGGTAGAGAGTGAGAGAAAGACACACACACACACACACACACACACACACAGTGACACATCAATGGGGAGTTGTACTGCACAATTACTGTAGTGTTGTGTCTCTCTCTGGCCCTGTCCGCACCAGGGACCAATTATAAAATGTTACTAAAAACGTTTTATAAATCGGTCCCTAGCACAGTTGTTGAAGTGCCCACATTGCTTTCTGACAACGGTGCTAGCTGGAACAGGTTCCCAGGCATGAAAGCGGCACCAACTCAAAGCAATATGGGTGCTGCTTGGTGCCGCAGTGCATGATGGGATACCCGTGAATGGGCACCGAAGCCAATTGGTACAAAAAATACATGGCCAGAATCAGGAATTCTTCCTCTGTAAGGTATCTTTTTTTTAATTTTGCAGCTGACAAAATGGATTCTCTCAATGGATGGGTTGCCTTAACCCGTGTTACAGCACGGTTTGAGTACACACTGCTGTTAACATGGATTAAGACAACTGTGTTTAAAACTGTGCTAAAGACCACCTCGCTAGCAGGGTTTTAGCACAGTTCTAGAACACGGTTGTAACATGGTTTTAACCATGTTACAGTGTGGAAGCAAACTGTGTTCTGGGATCTTAAAACGGTTTAAGGCAGTTAAACCATTTTAAGCTCCATAATGTGTACAGGGCCTCTGTGTCTTGAGTATCAAGGATGTCTCTGTGTGCGTGGGTGGCTTTTTTCACCAAGGGGGATGCGAGGGGAGACAGGGGAGAAGCTGAGCAGATCACCGTTCACAGTGTCCCCCACAGAGCTGCAAGTGACCTGGGACAGACTGAGGGACAGAGTGAAACAGGTCTGCCTGTAAGGCTGTACGTTTCTGCCATCAGGTTGCTGTTAGGTTTTTTGTGTGGCTGCAAGGAGAGCAAGAGGAAAAGCAAGAGACAGCAAAGGTCCCCCACTGTGAGGAAGACAGAGAGAGAGCTGTGATTGTTCTCGGAGTAGCAGCAAATGTGAGAGGTGGCTGTTCGGCAGGTGACATCCCCTGATTCCCCCCCTCACCCCCATGATGTAGTCTGAGCCAGTGCCGATGTTGTTCCCCAGTGTGGTAGCAGTTGCTGATGCATGTGGCTGTGTCCCTCTCTTCCTCTGGAGGTACAGTAGTAATCATGCTGTCCCGCTCTGTGTGCTCCTCGTGGTAAAAGTGACAGTTGTCAAGGTACAGTTTTGGTCAGAAGTAGGACACAGCACTGTAGCAGTGTGAGACCGGGCTATGTCCTTTCGCTGTGTGTCTCTGCTGGATAGAGACAGAGAATGAGACACCAGAAAAGTGAGCTACAGTTTGTGTTGGGGGGAGGAGGGGTGGCAGAGACAGACAGAGTGGGCAAGTGAGCCTTGTAGCAGTCATGCTATAACAGAGAACAGTAAATGGAACTGCAAAATTGAATGGAGAATGTGTGCTGTGTCCTTTCTCTCTCTCTGGCTGCCAGTGTGTTTGAGCTTGAGCTCATTGCGGGGGATGGGAACGGAGGACAGCAGACAGCATCAGAACAAATGGCAAAATCAGTGTCCTTTGTTTTACAGAGCATGCAACTAATTAACACCACCGAGAGGTCTCAGCAAGTTACTTAATGCAGAGAGCTGTCACCCCAAAGCTAATGTAATAAAGTAAGCTGTGCACAAACCTACAAGTATTGCAAGTTACTTAACAATCCCAACAGCTGTCACCCCAAAAGTAATTTACTAAAGTAAACTGTGCACAAATCAACAAGTATAATAAGTTTAAAAAAAAAAATAATAATTGTGTGCCACTGTATGTATTGATGCCTGACTGAATCCCACTAAAGTCTGTTGCTGTTCTTACAAGATTGCAATGATTAGGGTGAGACAGAGAGGCAGACAGACAGACAGAAAGACAGAGAGAGAAGGGTAGAGTGATAAAGACGTTTGATAGTAGTGTGCATGTGGATTTTTTGGGGGGGGAAGCCACCACAATAACACTAGTAGGCACTGTAGCACACAGTATTATGCACAAGAAATGTCACAGATCATGTCAGTACTGTACGTGTGACATTTCTATATGCATAACACTACTGCAGTATTATGCATTATTTGTTAGGGATTATTTTGCAAGGTGGCAGAATACATTACTTTTTTGCTATTTAAATGGCAAAAAACAGCGCTATGCATATATTTTTGTTGTTTAAAGAGAACCCATGTTATAAGTGTAATAACCCACTCCAGGGTTTGGGGTTATTGGGGATTAATCAACACCCTAGTTGCTGTGAGGACACTCGGCCTGTGGCTTCATGCCTCACAATGCACCCGGGGTGTTGATTAATCCCCAATAACCCCATACCCTGTTGTGGGCTATTGCTTACGTAATAAATGTAACTGCATGCAGGTTCTCAGTTACAGGGAGGGAGTTACAGGGTCTGTGAGATAAGGAATGAGATCATGCAACAAGTGGACAGTTTGGACCCTTTGTTTTGAATACTTCAAAACAAGACACCCACCATACTGATGTTACCATGCAAAGACACGTTTGTTCACATTCTTCGATCAACTTCCACTGCTTCTTTCCTGGATTTGGGAACACCCCCAACACAGTCTAGACACCCAAGATGCAGTGGGAGGAGAGGAAACTATTGCATTAAGGGTGGCTGCACTGTTTGGGGGCATTCCTAATGTTCAGAATGTATGCAGTTAGAGTACATCAAGGATTTGAAGCAAAACATGGTTGGGTATAATTCACCATTCCCATGCATTTCAGTTCTAAAAAAAAAAAAAAACAGATCAAACAGCCAGCAACTTCAGTGAGTTTTAGAGAAGGTAAGAAATCATAAAATGTGGGCTTTCATCTAGAAATAATATAATGCAGAAAGGGTTGACAGTGTCCCGTTAAAAGAACGAACAAAATCTAGTTTCATACCAAGTAATGTCTTAATTGAAAAATCAGAATTAACCCCTAATGCCTCGTATGAAACAGCATAACTATATTTATTTTTGGATTAATCAACAGTCTGCTTAACATCATATGAAACTGTACCTGATCGAAAGCAGACTGCAAATCCCAATCCACAGGATTAACAGTACTGCACTGGGCTATCAAGATGTCATCAGCATTGTGAAAGTTGCTCTCGGACTGGTTCAATAATCTGCTATGACCCCATCTCCCCAGAGGGCTACCCCTTCTTTTTTAATTTTTATTTACATTTTATACCCTGATTCTTCACCCGGTTTTTTCCTCATCCCAATGTCTCGGCCACGAGCATGTGGAGGCATGCGCATGCCAAGGTTCCAAGGTGCCCTCCCTCTGCTTTGCCACCCCCCTGCCTGCACTGCCCTTGGACCTCCACCTGGGGGCAGTGGAACTATGGTGGGTGACAGGGTTCCTCCCCAGGATAGGAGAGCTGCCTTTCGGCTGCTCAATCCTGCTCCCCCACCCCAGCTGGCTCCTGACACTGGCTCATTCCCGAACACCTGTCGCCAGCGTGATGTGAGGTAAGGCATCCAATGCCTCTGCCATCAGTGCCACCGGGCCGGCTGGGCTACCCTTCTTACTGGGAGAGGGACTGAGAGTAGATTCACATCTGGAAAATTCCTGACTCTGGCAAAGGTGCAGCACACAGTAGGGGCTAATACTTAAAACTGGTCATCATGTAAAGCAATACACTCAATTGTCCTCAACTTGAAATCATGATCGATGCAGTGCAGCAATTTAGTTACAGCTCCATGCTCTCATTTCAACTGTTAGTAGTTTACAGTATCCAGCACATTTTCAGAACTCTTACAGTAAAGTGGTCCCAGACATGCAGTGTAACTTGTCTTTAACTGTGAACACTTCTTGCCAGACCGACCTTTTCTATTAGTCTAGTTATACTGGTTGCCTCTAAGATTTATACATCCAGCCAGGTAAGGGCACAATAAGTAGAGGGTCCCAGGAATAATATGCTCTCAGCCTGCTGACAAACTTAATGCTTTTCTGATGACTGACATTACTCACTGGTAGCTTTTCCCATCTCTTTTCATTCTCCGCCTCTGGATCATAGGCAAGGGTTCCTCCGCCGATTTCACACTGTCCTCCATGGGGTCCTTTAAGATAGGGGGATCACAGGTACTTGGTCTCCCAGGCAGAAAGTCAGATGGCATGGGCACTGCTGTTTGACTCCAAAGTGTTAAACTGGGTTAGAAATTGCTTAACAGGTGACAGAAGGTGGTGGTTAACAGTAATCACTCCAATGATGGCAGAGTGACCAATGGGGTACTAGAGGGCTTGGTACCAGGACCAGTCCTAGGGGATTTATGAGATTATCACAGTGTGTTATACATGGGAGGGTGCTGTCCTTCAGCCAAGGTCAAGAACAATATAAACTCCGACACTCTCATTTTTTTCTGATCTCTTCAAACACGGCATTTTATAGACTGGGGGGGGGGATATTCTTCAGAAATGAACATGGGCACAACCGATTCCACTGTAAACTTATTTTTTTTTACTGGGGATAGTTCTAAAAAACAAATTAAAGTATATCTTAGAGATGGGCAAAGTGTTGAGGATAGCAAAGGAACACCTACAAGATAAGATCAGAGGGAAGAGGGTGGGATACTAAAATTATACCAGAAGCCTGGAAAGAAAGTCTGCCGCACAGATGGAAAGTGACTTCCTCTCCAACACAGAGGGAGGTCCTGTGGAATGTGATAACATGTTTTTTTTTCTTTTGAACTCCTACAACAACTAAACATTTTGGCACTTCCAGAGATGACAAATGCTGGAGGCGATGTGATGAAATAGGCACACGTTATCACATCTTTTGGGGATATCCATGGATTACACAGTACTGGAAAGTGGTGCACGGGAAGACAGAAAAGGTGCTGGTATATGATATTTCCTTTCTATTCAGTGCAATGGTTTTGCAACTCCCAAGGGCCCTACCTAGAAATAAGTAACAAAAGACACTACTTTTTATTATTTTAATTGCTGCTCCAAAAAACTTAACATGGTGCCGGCTCTCAGATGTCACTCCTCAGCTTGCAACCTGAAAGAGAAAAGTGCAGAACATTAGAGACATGCAGAAAAATAACAACAGACCTCACTCTTGGAAGAGAGGCATTCTTGCACTTGTGGCGACCACGGGACACCTATACCAATACCACTCTAAACATGAGTACCTGACTGCGGACAGGGACTTCAGGAGAAATAGACTCTAGGATGGGGTGGTACTCCTTGGACTTCCAAATTTTTGAACTTTTAACATTCTGAAAATATTGCACTCCTCAAAGTCTCTGTAGCATATGCACTATCATTTGATAATCAATGTTCAGGCTGGATCCAGATCCAGACAATTTGCAGTGTTAAAATATCAGAAAAATGTTTACTATTCATAAGTAAATTTTACATGTTGCAGAACTTATAAACAAATAACTGGTTTGAGTTATTAGTTATTTTAATGTTTCTGTCTGTTTTTTAACTTAATGAGCCATGTTAAGCTCACAAGTTGGTTATATGGTTATAATGGCATGTTCTACTATATTTATTTGTCAGCATAAATAAAGTTGAGTTACAAAAAAAAGCCCCCTTCTAACAAAGTATGTATTTTAGGTTCAAGAACTGTGACACTCTCTACAGGGTATACTCTTTGGAGTGATGCCAGTTACACATAATAATCACCCTTCATGCAAAATGACTGTCTTTAGACATGCATACACGTCTCAAAGCAACATCACAGTCAGTACACTGTGTGTGACTGTGTGACTACGTGTATATGACTGTGTCTATATGTCTGTGCATGTTGTAATGTTAATAGAGCTAGGCTATATGCGGCAACAACTGTTTCAGACAAATAAAATATGAACAAGAAACCACCACAAAGTCATATCCTGTGAGGAGTGAAGCACTTGGTGAATGTTCTGACTAAAGGGGAATTGCTATCAGCCCCTGCTGGTGCTATTTGCATTGTTACCCTTCTCATAAATAATATATGACACACGATTCCTACCACCACCACCCAACATACACACATCATGAGCTCATCCTTGAGTTCACATATACAGAGGGTCATGGACTGAGAGTCAAAGTCGGACTTAGCTGTACCCTTTTCCTTCAGAGTGGGAGGCCATCACCCACCTCCGTAGCAACCAATGTTTCAGACAGATAGACAGAACTGTACTGGGAACCACTGGGAAATGGAGACAAAATTTCTGTATCCTTAAATTCCAGTGTTTGTATGTGAGTGTGTGTGTGTGTGTATGTATCTTCCTGCATCATCTGTGTATCAAGCATGGTAACACATTATGTCCATACGTACTTAAATTTCTCCAACTGAATACACAATACACTCAACGATAAGTTTAAACGCTACATGGACAAGCATGTAAACTAACCAAGGGGGGTGGCAGGCGAGCAAGGAGGGTACCTACTTGCCCCCTCCCCCACAGCTAGCAGTGGAACCAGTGAACAGGAGGAGTGGATATCTCTACAAAGCAGTGTGCAAAAGATGGAGATAAGCACTCAAGAGGTGGATAGGCAGAAATGGGGTAAAATTCAACAGAAGGGCAAACAGCAGTAAGACCCAGGGATAAAGGACAACCAAGGATGGGGCTGGAGTAAAACAGCTAAACAGTCCAAGGAATTAAAATCATGGAAAGCCATGTGTGCCAATGCCAGGAGCCTTAGCAACAAGGTGGAGGATCTGGAGGCTGTCATGGTGCAGTCAGACCTGGACGCTGTGGCCATCACAGAGACCTGGTGTAATGATAACCACGACTGGGAGATGGCCATACCTGGCTACAACATATTCAGAAGAGACAGGGCAAGCAGGAAGGGAGGAGGAGTGGCATTTTATGTGAAAGATGGCATAAAGGCCACAGAGATCCAGGAGGAACAAAATGGGGGAGAGATACTGTGGGTTAAGCTGGAAAGGAAAATGGGGCCAGCCATCTGCACAGGGGTGGTCTACAGACCACCAGCCCAGGAGGTAGAAACCGATAGGGAGCTGCTGCTAGCCATCCAAAGGATGGCAGACAAGGGTGAGGTGGTGTTGGTTGGAGACTTCAATATTCCAGACGTGGACTGGAGTCTCCCAACAGCAGCATCAACTAGGAGCAGATTTACCCTGGACTCCCTTCAAGGTGCATTCCTCAAGCAACTGGTCATGGAACCAACTCGGCAGAATGCAATATTGGACCTCTTGCTCACAAACGGGTACAGTGTGATGGGGGTAACAGTGGGGGAGCACCTGGGGAACAGTGACCACCGATCACTGTGGTTTGAATTCACAGAAGAAGCAGAACCAAACCACACGAAAACATGTATCCTAGATTTTAGGGGGGCAGACTTCAGGAAAATGGGGAGATGCTTGAAAGAGGCATTAATGGAAATGGGGTGGGAATTAGGGGTTGAGAAACAGTGGGCAATATTTAAAATGGGGATTACAAGAGCAACAGAATTATGCATTAAGCAGGTTAGCAAGGGGAAAAGGAAGAGGAGGCCATTATGGTTTTCCAAGGAGGTAGCGGAGAAAGTGAAAGCCAAAAAGATTTCATTCAGGCAATACAAAAAGACACAGGCAGAAGGGGATAGGGAGAAGTACCAGAAGAAGCAAAGGGAGGCAGGATGGTCAATAAGGGAAACCAAAGCTCAAACAGAAGAGCACATCACAAAATCAGTGGGTAGAGGGGACAAAATCTTTTACAGGTACATAAGCGAATAAAGAAAGGCAAAGGGAGGGATAGTGAGACTGAAGGGGGAGAATGGGGCCACATGGAGGATGCCAACAGTAATGCTAACATACTGAACAGGAATTTCTGCTCAGTCTTTACTGAGTAAGAGGAGGATAATGGGCTAAAGGGAGTACAAGGGTTGGGAACTGCGCAGAAATGGACACAAGTCCTTTTAAACGAGAAAGGGTCCTGAAGAAATAAGAGTTGTTAAAGCAATGAGGCCAGATGGGGTGCACCCCAGGGTCCTAAAGGAACTAAGAGAGGTGGTGGCTGAACCTCTGGCAATCCTGTTTAGCTGATTACTAGAAACAGGGGAGGTACCCAAAGACTGGAGGACAGCAGATGTAGTCCCCTTATACAAAAGCGGGAACAAAGAGGAAGCAGGGAACTACAGACTAGTCAGCCTGACCTCAGTAGTGGGGAAGATCATGGAAGCACTACTGAAGGAGAGGATGGTGGAACATCTGTTTGCCAGCAAACTACAGGACCCAAGGCAGCATGATTTCACCGGGGGGAGATCATGTTAGACCAACCTCATTGAATTTTTTGACTGGGTGAAAAGGGAGGTGGATCAGGGGAGGGCAGTGGACATGGCCTATCTGAACTTCAGCAAGGCCTTTGACACTGTGCCACATAAAAGACTATTACACAAACTGGGGAATATGGGTGTGGGCATGACAGTAGTGTGGTGGGTAGGTAATTGGCTGGGAGGCAGGACACAAAGGGTGGTGGTAAATGGCTGTCAGTCCACAGAGGGAAGAGTGACCAGTGGGGTACCACAGGGATCAGTGCTGAGACTGGTCCCATTCAACATCTTCATCAGTAACATTGCGGAGGACCTACAAGGCAGAATTTCCCTGTTCACTGATGACACAAAGCTCTGTAACAGAGTGGACATGCTAGAGGGTGCAGACAGAATGAGGAGAGACCTGAAGAAGCTTGAAGAATGGTCATGGGTTTGGCAGTTGAAATTCAATGCAAAGAAGTGCAAGATTATGCATATGGGACACAAAAACACAGGAACAACATATCAGTTGAGGGGTGAGGATATAGCATGCACCAAGCAGCAAAGGGACCTTGGGGTTATCATCTCTGATGAACTCAAGATAGGGAAACAGTGTGACAAGGCAGCACGTAAAGCAAATAGGATGCTGGGATGCATAAGCAGAGGCATCACCAGCAGGAAAAGGGAGGTCATAATTCTACTACACAAGACACTAGTGAGGCCCCACCTGGAGTACAGTGTACAGTTCGGAAACCTTACCTGTGTAATGACATAGACAGGGTAGAGAAGGTTCAGAGGAGGGCAACAAAGATGGTACAGGGATTGCATCACAAATCTTATGAGGAAAAGTGCAAGGACTTGCATATGTACCCCCTGGAGGAAGAGAAGGGATATGATAGAGACACAAGTACCTTACAGGGAGGAGCAGGGGGCAGGAATACACTATTTTCCAGCTAAAAAGATGTTCCAGGACTAGAGGGCATGGGATGAAGTTGGAAGGAGGGCAATTCAGAAGAAACATGAGGAAAAATTTCTTCATAGAACGGGTGGTGGACAAGTGGAACACCCTGCTACAGGAAGTGGTGGGGGCTGAAACAATCACGGGATTTAAAAATGCATGGGATAGACATAAGGGAATTCTGGAGGTCAGGGAGGGGTAAGGGGCAACAGATTTCTAGGAAGACATTAAGTGAACTTACAAGCTCAAATGGGGAGACTGGTTGGGCCATAGGCCCTTATCTTCTGACAGTGTCTATGTATACAGTTCTAATTCATTCCACACGTGCAATGTCAGTAACTCTCTGAGTCAACTAATGTTCATTTTCTTTTAACTAATTAGCAGTTATTAGGGTTAGTAGTTTTTTTTTTTGTCCAAGGCCAGTGAGATATTAATGAAGCACTGTTTCTATTCCTAACCTCGCAAAAAATATTACCCAAGATTCAGACTTTTAGATCTTTGTTCAGGTAATACAAAGCTTAACAATGTGATTTAAATATCTTCTCATTATGGTTTTACTTTGAAGCAGAAACAGAGAAGTTGTGATTAAGTCCTCATGACTGCCTGCACACTCCCAACACTTAGCTGAGACCTTGTTTATTGAATTTAGATACATCGTGGGAAGGAGAAGAGGGGTTGAAAAATTGCCTGTTGGGTTTTTTTTTTGTGAATTCGCTCCATGTACTGGCTGTTATAACACAGTACAAATTCTGCATATATTAATTAGTCCAACCTTGAGATGAAAACTTCAGCTTGAATTTAACGGGTTGTTTACACTGGATATACTGTAAATTTATCTAAAGATACAGAGATACATAGAAGTGGCAGCAGAAAAAGACATGAAGTTCAGCTAGTCTGCTCTGTAACCAGTTATAGGCGTGATGTCGAGTAGGTCTATCAACCTTTCCAGGACTAGCGCTTATCCCCAGCCTTTACCTCGCTCATCTTTACTAATCCCCTATATCTGTCCCAACCAGCTTTGATCTTGTTGATCATCCTTGCTTCCACAACACTCTTGGGCAGCTTACTTCTTGTGTCCACAACCCTCTCAGTAAAACAGAACTTGCTGATGCCTCCTCTTAAATCTTCTATCTCCCTGTTTCCAATAAATCTGTCTCATAACCACTATTTTATTCTGGAGAACAGAAGGTACCAACCTTCACCTTATTTTTACCCCTCAGAAACGTTTATGTTTCTGTCATATCCCTCTTCTGTCTCCTGTCTTTCAGAAAGTACACATTGAGGTCTAGAAGTTGTTCCTCATACATCCATCTTTCCTGCATCATCCTGGTAATCCTCTGTACCACTTCCAACCTGTCCCTGTCCTTTCTCAGGAGCAGGTTCTAGAACTGATTGATCTCCAGTGAGGGTTCCAGAACTTTTTTATATTTGACCAGGAGGGTACATTCATTTCCAGGTGCATCATGTGGGTAGAGATGCAGCACATTTAAAATCTGCCGGTGAAGTGAATGCAAAGTGGCCACTTCGCATTGGCACTTCGCTACATGGAGTGCCTAATAAGAAAGGCTCACTTTGCCTTGTTATTACTTTGCGATGTCATTCCGCCTTAAACGTGAAGTAAGGCAGAGTGACAACAATATTGGCAGCAGCCCACCCGCACAGTCACCAGAATGAATGTGCATCCCCAAAGTGCTACTGTCTTGTGTCCAGAAAACTCCCCAGTGCTGATGAAGTGAAATGAGAGTGTAACAAGAAATGCAAAGTCTCCCAGAATTAAAGGCACACTCAGTCATGCATGCAGTGGTCAGGTCACACACACACACACACACACACACACAGTCACCAGAATTAATGTGCATCCCCAAAATGCTACTGTCTTGTGTTCAGAAAATTCCCCAGTGCTGACAAAATGAAATGAGAGCATAACAAGAAATGCAATTTCCCAGAATTAATTGTGCCATGCAAACGCAGACAGATTAAGATTGCGCTGCACACTCAAGGGATGCATATGAAAAGGCACAACAGCACCTAACCAGTGTTCCCAAGTCACAAATCCAAACCTGGAAAGGAATACATTTTGCCAGTTGTGGGATTAGTGCACGGCAGTAACAATCCACTACCAGTAAAGATACCACAAAGCAGTATAAAAAATTCATGTAGGTGCGGTGGATAACAGGTTCACACTGCTGCAATTGCTCTGTAGCACAATAAAAGGTGTCTGATTTAATGGCACATATCACACACACTCAAGTAATGCTTAGCAAATTGAAAACCTTTAGTAATATAACCAAATGTTTTAAACAGACAAATTGTACACTGCTGCACCACAACAATCAGCAAAGAAATTTCAAGAATTACTGAAAATAATACTGTGTGTACATTAACACAGTTATACAAGAAAAATATAACCAAAACAGAAAGGATCAGATATTCAAAACTTTTGCGCCGGGCAAAAACCGTTTGCACAGGTTTAGCGCGGGTCCGCTATATTCAAAAGGCTAAATAGCGCGGGCAAACTGCATTAGCGCTGGGCAAAATTATAATGTATGCAAGGAGCAAACTGACATGAATACAGGTGCAATGCTATATTTAGCGAATAGTGCCGCGCTAAGTGGTTTTGTGCGACTTTGCGCAACACTTAGCACAGTGCACATTACCGCCCAGAAAAAACTTATTTTAACCCTGGGCAATCAGCTTTGCGTGACACTATGGCTTTGGGCAGTGTTTGCTCGGGTTTAACGCGGGTTTTGCATGACCCTAACAAATAAATATGACACATAGATAAAGCCAAACATAGAGGAAGCATGCTGCTAACTGATGGTATCACAATGATGCCATCATCCACCACCAGTCCCAGCCATGCCAGGCAGTAAGTGGTGACCTTGCCGCCAGCGGACAGCATGGCAGTGTGGCCATACAGCACACACCTGTGGACCATACTTCTGTGGACACCAACAGAGGCCAGCACACACATGCAGCACTGTGGGCATGGAGGATGTTGAGGGGAGCATGTATGGGTGGCCAGGCTGTGCCACAGACCAGGTGTGGCCACAAGGCTGGGACACATCATGCAGTGAACATGGGCCGGTATAGGGAATACCCCAACACTAGTGTGCCTTTTGGATAATATATGCCCCCCCCCGGCCACATACCACACAGCTGTACAACTGCCACAGCACACAAAGCCAGAAATGTACATGTCACTGTGAGCATCCCATGCCACAGGTGCAGCATCTGTGGGTCACACAACACCGTAACAGTAATGTTCACTGTCAGTAAACACCTGCAGGTTGGGCCTCTCACTGTGTATCATCACTGCCCTACACACCATAGGCATTGCTGTATCCACACACTACTGGCCCCCTTGCTACTGTAGTGTCTGCTGTGCACTGTAGCATGACCTACAGTGTGACAGTTGCATGCAGCACCACTATCATCTGTGCCTATGTTGTGTTGTCCCAGTACAGCTGCAGGCAGCAGCGCATGTGGAAGTAGTGTTCAGAACTGTATAATATTCCCAAGCTGTTTTGCGCAAGCAACACGTTGCGTGCGGATTAGCAGAGGCTAAACAAGTTAGCCCGTGCAAACTGCATGCAAATCAGGGCATAATGAGATGCTAATCTGGATGTTTGCACACAGACTACCTAAGTAGGCTCATTTGCATGCCACTTTGAATATGGCAAAGTTTAGCACTAGGCAAACATGTTTGCACCGGGCTAATGGTTTAGCCCTGCGCTAAACCTCGCATAAGCGTATTAGCACTGCGCTAACAGTTCGGGAATATTTTACAGTTTTGCACACTGTACTTTCACATACGCTGCTGCCTGTGGCTGTACTGGGTCCACGCATTTGCTGGCACACACATTGGCCACATAGTTCATCTCTACCTACCTTCACATCGCTGTGCACTGTGTTGCTGTTGTGGTTTGCACTTCCTGGTTGCCATATTCAGAGCTGCCTTATTCCAGGGCTAAGTTTGCCCTGCACTCCCAGCCCAGTTTGCCTGGCCTCATTCCCATGCTATATTCAGAAGCTGTTTGCCCCGGGCTATTCCTTTTGAATATGGTTTGTTTTGTGCTCTGGGCTAAGTTTGCCTGCCGGGCAGTGCTAATTTAGCTCCGGGGCAAAGTTTTGAATATCTGGCCCAATGAGTGCAAAGCCAGGCCATGCAAGGGGTGGAGGGGTCATTTCAGAATGTAGTCCATTTCAGTATATAGTTTATTTGTTTCAGTATATAGAGTATGTGAATTTTTCAGTCTACAGTGTATGCATTTCAGTACATAGTGTATGTGTTTCACCTTGTAGTGTATTTGTTTCAGTGTATAATGTATGTTTTTTTAAATATACTGTGTATGTATTTCAGTATGTAATATATTTTTCTCAGTATATAGAGTATGCATAAGTTTTTAATACAGAGGGTAAGTGTTTTTAATATATAGTGTATTTGTTTCAGTATATAGTGTATGCAGATTTTTCAATGCACAGTGTATTTATTTCAATATATAGTGTATTTATTTCAATATAAAGTGTAGATGTTTCAATATATAGTGTATTTGTTTCAGTAGACAGTGTATGTGCTTTTTTCAATGTGTAGTGTATGCATTTCAACAGGTAGTGTATGCATTTCAATATATAGTGTATTTGTTTCAGTATATAGTGTGTGCAGATTTTTTTCAATATATAGTGTATGTGTTACAATGTATAGTGTATTTGTTTCAGTAGATAGTTTATGTGGATGTTTCAGTCTGTAGTGTATGTATCTCAGTAGGTAGTGTATATGTTTTGGTACATAGTACATTTGTTTCAGTATATAGTGTATGTGGCTTTTCAGTACTCAGTATGTAGATTTCAGTAGATTGTGTATGTATTTCACTATATAATGTAATCATTTCACTATATAGTGTATGTGTTTCACTATATGATATATGCATTTCAGTATACAGTATATGTATTTCACTATATGATGTATATATTTCAATAGATAGTGTATGTGGTTCACTACATTGTGTATGCATTCCACTATATGATGCATATATTTCACTGTATGATATACGTATTTCACTATGTAGTGTATGTGTTTTACTATACAGCCAGAGATTGTGAATTATGTCCCTAATGGCTTGCCATAGGGAGATTCAGGAATTTTGGCAAACCTGGATCTCCAGTTTTGCATCTCTATACTCTTAACTACTGTGCTACACTTTGCTTGATGTAATATAATAGGGGAATTAAAGGAGAAAGCCCATGTACCAGCTCTGGACTGACCCATATTTGCTCTTTTAGTGCAAGTACATTTTTTTAATTCTATTTTATAATCTGGTTGAACCTACTATATATCACTTGTAGCTGATGCCAAGGATGGGGAGCAGCCATGGGTTTCTGTGCTATGATTAATTTTATTCACTCTAAAAAGCTTTGTCTTGCCTTTCACTAGTCCATCTTCTATCCCAAGGCTATCTATAACTCATGAAACTAATTGCAACATGAAGGTATATAACTGTGTCAGTAAACAGCTTTGAAAAGTTTATTGAGTGCAGCAGAAAAATGTGAACCAGAAACAGAGTAACTTTTTCACACTAGGAACCTCACCTGCAGTTGTAGAAAGCTGGGCAAAGACCAAGTGCTGGGAAGGAGAAAGGGTGCCCTCTAGTGGTCATTATGCTATACAACACTATTCAAATGAAATTAAGAAAAAAATCATATACATTTGTCAGGGACCACTTAAAGAGTCAGTTCCTATTGAGGAACCCTGTTGCACAATATCATGGTTACAAGTCTTTAACTGCATGGTTTAAGTGACACTGTGAGCATGTGTGGGGAAAGGGATGGGAGTTGCCATGCAAATGGCATGCAGGACCATAATAAATGCGTGGTTAACCTCGCAGAGGAGTCCAGCACTTAAAATGTATTACCACACTGGCAAAATTTATAAAGTGACAACATAACAGGAAAAACAAGCATTTGTCAATGCCGAATGTTGTCTTGCTGGCACTTGCATTGGTAATGTAGAAGTCAGAGAGATGCATAATAGGAATGGCAGTGAAATATTGAACTGACGCCAACCCCACCCCTACCCTGCAGAGACTGACAGGCATTGGGGTGTGCCTTTGGGTCATTGGCCATAACGCTCATGCCATTTCACCTCACCCTACCCTGCAGACACCAAGTGTTGTGGTGTGCCTTGGGGTCTTCAGGCCTTACACTCAGCCCATTCCATAAGGAAATATGCTGAGATGGGTGCAGTATAGGAGAATGGGGTGAACTTTGGGGCCGAAGAGTCCAAGATACACCTTGATGTCTGTCAGTGGCTGCAGGCTGGGGGTGGCAGTGGAATGGCGTGAGCATTACAGCCGAAAATCCCAAGTCACAGCACTGACGCCTGTCAGTCTCTACAGGGTGAAGCGTTACAGTTGGAAACCCTAACACCCCAGGAGTTTGTTGGTATTTTCACTCCAAATTTTCAACATGGGCTTTTTGAGACTCTCCCTCATGAACAGTGGCACTATCACTTTGTTAGCTGAAAGGTGATTTTGCATAGCGACTGCGGCATTTGGCGCCACAGGTGCGAAAACACATTTCAGGCAAGATGTGAAAATGACAGCTGTACTGTTCATGAGGAGGTAAAAATGATAATGTTGAAAATCTGGAGGAAAATATGAAAATTGGTGAAGTCACAAGCGGCGAAGCTGCGAACGCGACGCGCAGAAAGCAATAATTTGGGAGATTTTAACCAAATTTTCAACATAGGCATTTTGGGACGCTTCTCATGAACAGTGGCACTGTGATTTTGTTACTCTGTCCCGAACGTTAATTTCCCACAGTGACTGTGCCATTTTGTGCAGGATGTGAAAAATGACAGCTGTACTGTTCAAAGGAGGTGTGAAGAAATGGCAATGTTGAAAATCTGGAGTAAAGTATAAAAATTCTCGAAGTTACGAGCATACATGGAAACTGCATAACACACGCTCATAACACTGTCATTTTTTGGAATTTTTTCACCACATTTTCAACATAGGCATTTTGAGACCTCCGCTCATGAACAGTGTCACTATGCTTTTCTTAATTTGTCCCGAACATTGATTTCCCACAGTGACCGCACCATTGTGTAACAGATGTGCGAAAACACATTTCGGTCAGGATTTGAAAATTAACAGCTGTACTGTTCATAAGGACATGTGAAAATGGCAATTTTGAAAATCTGAGTGAAAATATTAAAATTCTCAAAGTTGCAAGTAAAAGGTGGAAACCGCACAACGCATGCTCAGAATAGTCATTTTGATTTTTCACCAGATTTTCAGCATAGGCATTATGGACCTCTGCTCATGAACAGTGTCACTGAGATTTTCTTAATCTGTCCCAAATGTTGATTTCCCACGACACACGCGTCACTGTCTGCGAAAGATATGCGAAAACACATTTCAGGCAGGATGTGAAAATGACAGCTGCATTGTTCATAAGGAGGTGTGAAAAAATGACAATGTTTAAAATCTGGAGTGAAAATATTATAAATTCTCGAAGTTACGAACGTGCATGGAAACTGCGCAATGCATGCTCGTAACATTCATTTGTTGGAACTGTCTCATCAAATTTGCAACATAGGCTTTTTGGGAGCCCACCTCATGAAAAGTGCCACTGTCGTTTCATTAATCGGTCCCAAAAGGTGATTCCATGCAGTAACTGCAAAATCACCTTTCGGGACCAACTAACAAAATGACAGTGACTGATTTTATGAGGTGGGGTCCCAAGAACCCCATGCTGAAAATTTGGAGCCAAAAGTCAAGAAAATGGCCGAGATATCCACCTAAGTTGAAACCTCCCCCACTGATGCCATTATGCAGCTTACTGTGATTTTCTTCAGTTCGAGGTCAGCTTTTAAAGAGTTCAAATGTCTCCTGGTCCACCGAACATCGCCGCGCCAGGCCTCTGGAGGTAAGCATGGGGTGATGGGGGGTGTGGGAGGTGGGGTGCGCAGAGGGTGGGTGCGGGTTGGGGGAGGGCGTAGTGACAATGAGGACCATTTTCTTGTTTACAAGCAAATTAAAAAAAAACATGGCAAAGGTTTTTTAGGTTTCATAAATACATTTAGGGCACACTGGGTGGGCTCCCAGTGTGTCACCTGGGATTTTTGGAAGGGGGAACTGAAACCAATGGGGGATGGGGACCCTGTTGGCAAAGAAAGCACGTCTGTGTTGCGGGGGCGTGGCGGCATGATGCTGACGGGGACTGGGCACTCCCGTCGGCAAACAAAGTAAACTGGGGGGACATTATGCCGACAGGGATTGGGCACCCCCATCGGCAAACAAATTGAACTGGGGAGGGGGCATGCCGACAGGGGGATTGGGCACCCCTGAAGTCAGCTTTCTAGGGACTGTGAGAGGCAGACAGCAGGAGCCGCCATCATGTTTATTGAAATGTTTCACCAGGCAAGGCACATAAGGGAGGTATGTCATCTGTGCCGATGCATGACGAGCTTGTCTCCAATTGCAGTGGCAAATTTGTTTCAAGTTGGTGGCACTGCATAAAACTTGTCACTGCTAGTATGTTCGCTAATTGAGGAATGAGGGACACACCTTCTAAAGCGTGCCCTGCATTTGCCAAAAATGACACACCTCTGCATTTCTCCTACTACCATCTCCTACTGATACAAAATGTTGCTTGAGCATGCGCAAGACAACATAAAAATTAGAAAGATGGCAGAACACGGCCTAATCTAATAGTGAACTACTCATTAGAAATACTTTTATACTATGAGAGCAGCAAATATCTGGAACAAACTTCCTTTTCCTATAATATCTATCACCAGCAGAGAAAATTTCAAAACTAATCTAGACAAATACATAGCCTCAAATGGGAACATGAGTTTTTACTCTGTCCTAAGGAAGCTACCCATGGGCTTCGATTTTTTCTGCTTCTTTTTACCTCATGATTAGCTGATGAAGTCCTAGTCCTGTGAGGTTTCTGTACGCTGCAATGCTAGGAACAAAGGAAATGGGAAACAGAATTTTGGGGCAGATAAGTACTGCTTGGCCCACCTAGTCTGCCCAAAGGCCGTTTAGATCAGCACCACTATTTATACCACTGTGTATGTGGTGCTGTAGTAAGTGCTATGCATGCAGTGGTGCCAGTCTCAAATGTTTTGGTTCCCATATGGTCCTGGCACCTCTGATTTGAGGACCAAAAAGTGGGGCTCTGTGGAGTAGACTGATTTTTTTATTTTTTTTGAATTCTATTTTTTTCCTTCCCTACTTGTGCCCCACTAAACTCTCTCCGGTGACCACCCAGTCCTTTGGACTCTACCTCCCTGCGTGACCAGACTCCCCCCCCCCAACACCGGGCATCCCCCAGGTCTACCCTCTGGGGAAGGGCTGCCCCCACCCAGGACACTCTTCCTTACAGGGCTGAGCACCAGTTCGGGGAGGAGGCGACTGAGTAGAGAGCCACACCTGACTTCTGGGAGTGTGGTCCTTAGGTGGGAGGTGCCATCGACAACTGGTGGGAGGAGGGAGGTATTTTACTTAATTGGATCCCTGTGGAGCCTGGCTATCAAGGCAATGTACTGCCGTGGCTCCAACCCCCCAGGTATATGCCACAACGCTGCATTAGGCTATCTCCAGCCGCTGCAAGAGGTCGCTCCTTGAGTGACCATCTCCCCGTCCCTCCCCGGAAAGAGAGCAGTCCACCGGATGCTCAATCTCTTCCCTCCCCTGCTGACCCCCTGGTGCCACGGGCTTGTTCCTGAACCCGGGTCACTGGCGTGGCATGAGGTGTGGCGTCCAGTGCCTCAACCCTCAGCGCCACCAGGCTGGGCAGCAGACTGACTCTTAAAGAGTATCTGACACCATCATGTCCTTAGGTCAGGCAACTCATGCCAGGGAGTTGCCTACCCAGCATCTGACACCATTATGCCCTCAGGGCAGGCTACTAATGTCATGGAGTTGCCTGCCCGAGGACCTAAACTGCCCATATTTTGAATGTTTTACTGTAGCCATTCTTAAGATATTTAAATAATATTACCTGTGATCTCTCTTCTACCTTGTCTAAAAGCCACTCCATGTCCACTGCAGCCCCACCCATAAAACAGCACTTTGATGACGCGAAATGGGGAAGGGACTGCAGGGCTACTAATACCTATAGACAGCAATCAGGAGCAGTGACGCCCTCTAAATACATATAGTTTATTTTGTAGGCACTTACACATGCTAAGGGGCCATATAAATGTAATACTACACCCATTAACATGTTCATCTACAAAGTAAACAACATGTATTCAGAGGGCGTCAATGCTCCTGATTTTACAGCCAACATGGAGGCTCCAATTATAGGCTGCTCTCTTTTTACTTCACACTCACACAGCAGCAAAGAATAACATACATAATAACTCATGGCTCAAGGCCCTAACATGTTTGCTTACACCCCCTATAGTCCAGTATACTTCCTATCATACTCCGCTGACCATAAAAAAGGAAGGCAACAACCGCGTATTTTCATTGCTGCTCACACAGTAGTGGCAGCTTGTGGTTTAGGTGTACTTGGGAGTTTGAAGTGCGGTTGTAGTTTAGGCTTTTGTTTAAAAATGAAAACTATTATGGCGCACAAAGATCCCCTCCTCCAGGCTTCCATGGACGGTCCCTTCATTACAGCCAACAGGCTGGTGGCACTTCCATATGCTGTGGTTGACAAGTACTGGCTAAATCGACAAGCAGCTACGGCCGTGGCGGTCAGATCATAGGAAGTTTCAACCCAATAGTCGGCAGAGGCTGCAGTGGTGACAGAAAACGGAGATGCTTCTATGGATTAGATGAGAGATACCCATTTTCAGGCTGATAAATAGAAACAGAATTTGTCTGCAGATAAGGACCACCTGGCCCATCTAGTCTGCCCATTGTTTCTACCCTTTGCTTGCGCTATAGCTTATCTGCACCTTTCCCTCTCCTCCCTGTTGCTAGGGTCCCCTTGAATCTGTCCCATGCATTTTTGAATTCCTCCACCCTTTTTGCCTCCACCACCCATGCACGAAGACTGTTCCAAGTGTCCACCACCCTTTCTGAAAAGAAGTACTTCCTCACATTACCTCTGATTCTACCTCCCTCCAACTTCATATCATGTCCCCTAGTTCGCCTCCCTTCTCTTTTTTTTTTTTTTTTTTTTAAAGATACACACACAGCAGTATACAAGGTACAGTTTGGAAAAGATCTTGCTAAACAAGTGCAACATTCACACTGAATACATAGGTTCATTTTATAGCAATACAACTTCTATCAATTTATGGTATATATTGTATTCACCTGAGACACTTTCACAGATTTCAATAATGTCTTAAATTTTTTTTTATGTTTACATATTATCAAGAACCCCTTCCCTTCCCACCACTCCTCAGCAGAAGTTGTGCCCCAATCCCCTGCAGAGGCCTAGCTTTTCATGGGACAAAACCCTCATCAACTTGGGCCATATACCATATCCACTTCTGCCACTTCAAAATGAATACAGAGAGTTTGTCTGTAAGACCAGCCATAAATTTTTCTAACTGATATATGTCCATTACAATTTGACACCAGTCCCCCACAGCTGGGACTACCGGCCTCATCCACCTCCCGGTAATGGCTTTTTTAGCTGCCAAGAGTAAGAGTGGTAATAAAGTTTTATGCCATAAGGGGTGATGTCAGGGCATAATTGTCAACAAGACCATTTCGTCTGTCAGTTCTACTACTTCCCCCAGACAATCTCTTAGCTCATCCTGTAGAGTACACCAAAATGTGGTCAAAAAGGCATAAGACCAAAACACACGCCCCAGGTCTACCAATTGGCACTGACAACCCCTCCAACAGACACCATAGCTCAATGGTAAATATTTAACTAGTATAGCAGGTGCTCTAAAATATTGGTATCTGCGCTTCCATACTCCCGCCAGACCACCAAAGATGTAATTTTAATGGCTGGGAGTGCAGACTTTGTCCATACTTCTAGTGACACTGACAAACCCAGGTCCTTATTGCAACTTTCTAGCACTGATTGGGTCGAATCCCCCAGGGCATCTCTCAGAATCCTGTAAAGCTGCCCTATTAAGTGTCCCCCTAGGTGCCCCCAATGTGACTCTGTATCAAATTCAGTAGGGGAGGCTCCTGAGCCGGGAGCCTAATCTGGGCTAGTTGTTAATGCTGGATATAATCTCTAAGCTGCAGGTATCTATACCTAACCCTAGTAACCAAATCAGAGGGATTCAAAGGGGCGAAAACCCTCCGCGCTCAAGGCTTGATAGACAAAATGCAGACCCATTCTATGCCACTGTTTGAATGCCATACCCATCTGTCCTGGCAAAAATGTTCATCAGCAGAGGTTAACCTACGGTAATAAAATATTTCTTTAAACTTCAGATGAGATTGTAACTGTTACCATACTTTCAGGGGT
Source organism: Neoceratodus forsteri (assembly GCA_016271365.2). Taxonomy (NCBI): domain Eukaryota; kingdom Metazoa; phylum Chordata; order Ceratodontiformes; family Ceratodontidae; genus Neoceratodus; species Neoceratodus forsteri. Next base: position 1,124,056,527 of record CM028129.1, on the reverse strand, counting down.
CGGGAAGTGACTTGCGATTTGTGTAAAATGGTGTCCCTTCCCTTTTCTGAAAGATACTACTCCCCTGTACCTTATTTATCCCTTTAAGGTATTTGAACGTCTGCATCATGTCCCCCCTCTGTCTCCTCATCTCCAGATAATACATATTGAGGTCTTTCAGCCTCTCCTCATATGACTTCTGGTGCAACCCCTGTACCATTTTTGTAGCCCTTCTTTGGACTGCCTCCACTCTATCTATGTCTTTCCTGAGATACGGCCTCCAAAACTGGACACCGTACTCCCAATGGGGTCTCACCAATGATCTGTACAGTGGCATCTCCACCTCCCTTTTTCCGCTGGTGATGCCTCTCCCTATGCACCCCAATATCTCGCTGACCCTTCTAACTGCCTTCTCACATCATCCGGACAGTTTTAGGTCCTCAGATATGATCACCCCTAGATCCCTTTCCTGTTTTGTGGCCAACAGTAACCCCCCACTGAGTACTCCTCTCTCATGTTCCTGTGTCCTAAGAGTATGACTTTGCACTTTTTTGCGCTGAATCTTAGCTGCCATACATTTGACCATTCCTCCAGCTTGCCCAGGTCCCTTCTCGTTCTTTCTACACCCCCTCCCCCCGGTGTGTCAACCCTATTGCAGATCTTTTGTGTCATCTGCAAAGAGGCACACCTTTCCTTCCAGCCCTTTCGCAATGTCACTTAAGAAGACATTAAAGAGGACTGGGTCTAGCACCGACCCCTGAGGCACCCCACTGGTCACCTCCCTCCCTCCCTCTCTGTGGACTGGACTCCATTCACTAGTATGCTTTGTGTCTTACTGCTCAATCAATTTCTAACCCAACTTATCACCCTGGATCCGACCCCCAGGCTGCTCATCTTGTTTATTAGCCTTTTATGCAGGCATCTTTCTAGGGAGGCAGTATAGCGTAGTGGTTTAAGGCTCTGAGCTGCAAATCTGGTGACATCCAGCAGACCAGACCTGGGTTTGAATTCCATAGCTTCCACTTGCATACTGTGTGACCCTGTGCAAGTCACTTAACTTCCCTGAGTTCCCAGGTCGCACCTGTAAAAAAAAACTTTCAGCTTAGTGTGCTATTCCTGGGTAAACAACAAAAAAATGCAGAACAGTATCGAAGGCCTTGTTAAGATCTAGGTAGGCCACATCTACCACCCCTCTCTGATCTATCACCTTTGTCACCCAGTCGAAGAAATCTATTAGTTTTTTTTGGCAAGACCTGCCTGCTGTGAAGCCATGCTGTTGGATTCTGCATTCTGCTGGATTGAAGGTTATGTTGTAATCCTTTTCTTGAATAATGATTCCATTAATTCCCTACCACTGAGGTTAGGCTGACTGGCCTATAGTTACCAGCCTCCTTTCTGCTTCCGCTGCAGCTGTTATGGAGAGGGACAACATTTATCCTCTTCCAGTTTACTGGAACTATACTTGTTTCTAATGTTTTGTTGAACAAGGCTGCCAGTGGTGCTGCTAGTTCCTTTCTATGTTCCTTTAGGATTCTGGGATGTATTCTATCTTTCTCTTTATCCCTTTTTTCTTATGTTTGTGGGAGTCAGTGGGAGAGGAGGAAGTACTTCTAAGTTTCTGGAGCTCTTTTCCATCATGGCCATTTTTTGTTTGAGTAAATGAGACTCAAGGGCCTGCTGGCAACACTTCCGTGTGGCCTGGTTGAAGCTGGAACAGGCTTCACAATCCTTGACCTTGTGCTCTGGACCAAGGCAGAAGAGGAAGAGGGAGTGAGGGTCTTTTGTGCCGTAGCTGCGCGCTGCACGAAGCGCACTTATTATTATGTGACTTGACGGAAGAAGGCGACAACATGCACAAAAGAAAAATATAACTCAAAAGGACAGAAAAAATGGATACTCATCTGAAGAAACATGGTCGAACTGCAGCGGTGATCTCCACGAGGTCTGACATGCTCAGATCGATGGCGGTAAAGAACTGAAAGGTGGGCGTGGGGACTATATAGTGTCACGATGACGTCCATCACATGAGGTTGGGTGGGTGGGTGGTCCCCCATCAGACACTGCTAGCTAAAATTTACGTGTGGTCCTGACACCAGGGGGGCGCAGTCCTCAATTTGATTACCTACTGCAAGAGCCCTCTCGAAGTAAGATCATCTTATTTTTGAAAACACATGCTGAAATGCAGAGTTGCTCTTTAACAACAGAGACATTAACCAGACCCACAGGTTCCCTAATTTCAGTCTCATTTTTTTCATTTCATGAATAATCACAACTTCCCACTCTGGAGTAAGGGAAAGGGAGGGAAAGCATACAGAAACCTCCCTGTCCAACAGAAGAGGAACAACCTGTCTCACCAGAAAACACCAGGCCCTGGTTCTAGCAAGCAGAAACTGGGCAGTTTGGTATTGAGTGGGGACGCAAAAATGTTTAACTGTGGCCATCCTCATCTGTTGCACAGTTGCTCTGTGACTGATTGGAGTAGTTCCCATTCATGGACTTTGGACCGAGACCTGCTTTGGCTGTTGGCCAAGACATTTTGTGTGCCTGGAACATGCATGGCGATGAGCTCCAGACCCTTATGGCTTCCCTGCAGAGGGGGTACAAATGAGTTCTCCCCTGCTTGTTGATGTAGAAGACCACCAACATATTGTCCATTTGGACTAAAAGAGGGCCCAGGAGAAGGTCCATCTGAAATGCTTGTGGGGCATAGAGGCCTGCTCGCATCTCAAGAACATTGATGTGCAGAGTCTTTTCCAGAGTGGAGCAGGTCCCCTGGATCTGTCGGTCTGCTAACTGGGCACCTCAACCCTGTCCCAAGGCATCCATAGTTACGCTCTGCCACAGGGACTCCTGTCTGAAGGGGATCCCCTTGGAAAGGTTGATGGGTTTCATCCACAGGTCAGAGTCCAACGAACTGGGTCAGAGACTGTGACCAGTTGTTCCAGATCATCTGAACATTGGTCCCATTGCACCCTGAGTGTCCACTGGGGGACCCTCATATGCAAACGAGCTAGACAGACGGTTGGAATGGCAGCCGCCATGTCACCTAGCATACGTAGGAATACCCTGGCTGATGTTTGATGGGACAAGGATACCGTTCGAGCCTAGGACAGAAGGTGATCTGTTCTGTCTGGTGGCAGAAAGGCCTTGCCCTGCACTGTGTCTGGTACTGCTCCAATGTATTAGGAGTCTTTGGCTGGGCCATGGGGATGACTTTGTCAGGTTCAAGGTGATCCCCAGTTCTCTGAAGAGAGTAAAGGTGTCTTCAAGAGTTCTTAACAGCTGACGTCTTGTGGGTGCTGTCAGAAGTCAGTTGTCTAGGTAAGGAAAGACATTGTGGCCTTGTCTCCTGAGCACCACAGCAACCACTGCTAGGCACTTGGTGAAGACTCTGGGGGCCTGGGACAGGCCGAATGGCAGAGCCAGGAACTAGAAGTGATGCCCTTGGAAGAGGAAGCACAGATATCTTCTGTGGGACTGGAACACCAGAAACATAGAAACTGTCAGCAGATAAGGACTGTTAGGCCCATCCAGTCTGCCCATAGGCCCTATACATTCACTGTATGTGGCCACTGACCCTATGTGAGCAATGGCTTTTCATCACCTCCTCTCCTCTCAAGCTTCAATTTTGTCTGTCCCAGGCATGCTTAAACCCCTCCACTGTGCTTGCCCCCACTACCTCCTGTGGCAGACTATTTCAAGCACTGACTACCCTTTCTGTGTAGAAAAACTTCCTCACATTACCTCTTAATCTACCCCCTTCCAATTTCATATTGTGCCCCCTTGTTCTAAGGTCCCCCACCTGCACCTTGTTTATGCCCTTGAGGTACCTGAAAGTTTCAATTATTTCCCCCTGCTGTCTCCTCTCCTCTCCTCCAGCGAGTACATATTGAGGTCCCTTAGTCTCTCCTCATATGTTTTGTGGTGCAAGCCCTCTGTGCCATCATTGTTGCCCTTCTCTGGATAGTCTCCACCTTATCTATGTCCTTGTGCAGGTGTGGCCTCCAGAACTGCAGGCAGTACTCCCAGTGAGGCCTTACCAATGTTTTATACAATGGCATCACCACCTCCTGCCTCCTGCTAGTGATACCCCTGCCTCTGCACCCCAGAATGCCACTGGCCCTCCCTGCTGCCTTTGTTCACTGCTTTGATACCTTAAGGTCATCAGAGATAATAACCCCTAGGTCCCTTTCCTCTTTGGTGACAATCAGCTCCCCCCTCAGGGTTCCCTCTACTCAAGTACATTATTTTGCACTTCTTCGCACTGAACCTCAGTTGCCACATCTCTGACCATCTTTCAAGCTTCTCCATGTCTCTCTCCATTTTCTGCACCCCTTCTGGAGTATCCACCCTGTTGCAGATCTTGGTGTCATCTGCAAACAGGCAGACCTTTCCTTCCAGCCCCTATGCAATGTCACCAATGAAGACATTGAACAGGACTGGTCCTAGTACTGATCTGTCATCGAGACACAGGTCAGGAAGCACAGGGAAAACCAGGAGCATTTGTAGAATTCACCAAAAACATTTATTTACAGTAGCAGTAACATAAACAAAATATAAACTTGTTCATAATAAATATGTACAGAGGCAAAATAAAATAAAGTCTTCCTTCAGTCTCTGTGTCCCTTTTTCTTGTAATCTATCTTGCAGTAGCAGCTTAGCTCTTTTATAAGTCTTTTCAACCCCCATCCTTAGCAAACATCCTGTCCTTGTAAGTTTCAGGAGCTACTTTTTGCAAAATACTCAACATTTGCACTCAAGTAACCTCTAAAATTTACAATCATCTCAAATTATAAATATGTATATATTTCAACAGTAATATTATATATTTTCCAAACAAAAGTGACCCTATTATCTGTTACAGTTTCATACAATGTTTTGCATATATTTTTATATTAGCAGATATGCAGGGGAAGAAAAACAGACAGCAAGAGAAAACAGAGAGGCAAAGAATTGCTAGACTGTTCAGGTTGATCAGGTCCCAGGTCTCACAGGGAAAATTTGGTTGCACAACCAGAGAGAGAGAGAGAGATGAGACAGGAAAGGAAGGATCCTTGCATTTAACACTTTCTCCATAATAAGTGGGACAGGGTCCTATTCTACCCCCTGTAGTACCCCACTGGTCACCCCCCTCTCCCCAGATTGTACCACATTTACCATCACCCTATTGTCCTGTCTGTTAACCAGTTCCTAACCCAGTTCACCACCTTGTCTCCCATGTCCAGACTACCCATCTTGTTAATCAGCCTACTACGTGGACGGTGTCGAAGGCTTTGTTGAAATCTGGGTAGGCGATTTCTACTGCCCCTCCCTGATTTATTTCCCTAGCCACCCAATCAAAAAAATCTATTAGATTCATTTGACATGACCTTCCTGCTGTGAATCCACGTTGCCTCAAATCCTGAGCACCTCTGGATTCCATATGTGCCACTATCCTTTCTTTCAGCAGTGTCTCTATGATCTTTTCCACCACTGAGGTGAGGCTCACTGGCCTGTAGTTCCCTGCCTCCTCCCTACTGCCACTTTTGTGCAGTGGGACTACATGTGCCCTTCTCCAGTCCTCTGGAACAACACCCATGTTGAGTGACTCTGTGAACAGGGCCACCAGAGGTGCTGCTAGTTCCCTTCGCAGCTCCTTTAAACAGGAATTTCCCCAGTCCTTTTGACTTTCATGCATAAATTATCCCTTCTTGCATTGATTCTGGAATTGTATTTCATTACTGTCTGCTGCAGTTAGTTTTTGCATTCTGAACTGCTAAAAACTGCAGGGTGTACCAGAGTTTCTATAGCAAGCCTGGTGTTGCTGTGGGCCCAAGGTTGTACTGTTGACATCACTATAGGGCAGAGTCAATTTCACACACACACACAAAAAAAAACATACTGACAAGGCATTTGAATTTTTACATAATGCATTGCTAACAGAGTGTCTTGGGGAAGAGGAAACACAGTATGTGCACTGAATACTGGTAGGTATCCCTTGCAACATTGTTGCAACTGCATGGTATTGCACAGTGTGAGTCACTCCACTACCCTACAGTGATGTCATCATGAGCTAGCAGCCCAGCAGCTGAACAGCAAAGGCAAGAACAGCAAAGGCAAGTGCAGCAGGGCTCAAAAACAAATCCAAATTGTGGAAGGCAGAGTAAACCATGGCCAAAAATAACAAATGCACATATCTTTTCAGGTCTAGTACTGCAAATAATGACTATACTGTAAGCTGTAACTTTTTGGACCATCATGAAAGTTCGTCTTTAATATCCTTCGGTGGATGCCGTCTGGCCCCACAGCCCTATCCACCTTCAGCTTTGTGAGTTCTTCCAGAACTCTCTCCACTGTGAATGGACTGGTGTCCACTCCCCCCCCCCCACTGCCTCTGCAACCCAACTGTCATCCTTGACCCTCCCCCTCCTAAGTGAATACTGAGCTGAACAGAGGTATTTGTTCAGTATTTCTGTCTTGTCCAGATCCCCTCTTTACACTCTCCCTTCTCTCCTTTGATCCTCACAATCTCCTCCCCCGGTTTTTCTTCTTTCACTGATGTACCTATAAAATGCCTTATCCTCTTTGTTTACAGACCAGTACAGACTAGGATGCGATGGTACGCATTCTGCATGTCCAGAAAGCAGAGCCAGTCCCTTTGGTGAAAGAGGGGAAGCAAGCCTGGTAGAGTGACCATTCTGAACCTTTTGTATTCAACATACTAGTTCAGATGGCTGAGGTCCAGAACGGGGTGAAGGTCCCTGGTCTTTTTGGGAACCAGGAAGAAATGGAGACTGCTAGCTAGAAGTTTTCCGTGGGGTCCTAGTGCCCGGCAGCTTAGTCCTTATGGTTATAGCCTGCTGCAAGAGCTCCAACTTGAAGTAAGATCTGTCAGTTTGTGCATCAGTGTGATTTGTGTCTATACCTCGATCATTTGAAAGCAGTAATGCCTCTTTACCCATGCCATACTGGTGCATTCCATATCTTTCTGTAGTAAAGTGCCTGGCAGTCACCCCAATTGACAATACCTTACTGCTCCTTCGTGACATGCTTCCCCAACATCAGCATGGCACCATGAAATGCCGAAGACTAATTTTGGTAACATTTAATACAAACAATGTGTTAAGATGTGCTATATGCACTGTAAAGGTTGTTTTAAAAACAAAAGGCTATTTCCAGAGAAATTCTTGTTTGGAAAGTGAAACCAGGATTCTGCGCATGCGCGGACTGACAATATTATATGGTACCAAAATCAGTCTTCGGCATTCCGTGGTGCCATGCTGATGTCAAGGAGGTGCGGGATGGAGGCGTAGTAAGGAATTTTCAATCAGAGTGACTGTCAGGTGCTTTATTACAGAAAGACATGGAAGTCACCAGTATGGCATGGGTAAGGAGGCATTACTGCTGTCAAATGATCAAGGTATAGACACTAATCACACCAATGCATTAACTGACAGCTGTCTTGGCAGACAGCAACTTGATCTTCCTTCACTCTCCATGCTTTGTTGCAGAGGCAGACGTAAGTTAGTTTTACAAAAAAACATACTGACAAGACATATGCCAGAATCAATGAAAGAAGGGGTAATTTATTCATGAAAGTCAAAAGGACTGGGAAAGGTACTGTCAGCAACTTGACCTTTTCTCAGTCCCCATGCTTTGTTACAGAGGCAGAAGTCAGTCAGTTTTACAAAAAAAAAAAACATACTGACAAGGCAACTGAATTTTGGCATAATACATTGCTAACAGGGTGTCTTGGGGAAGGGGGCACACAGCATGTAGACCTAGTACTGGTAGTTTTCCCTTGCAAAACTGCTGCAACTGCACTGTACTGCACAGTGTCAGCCACTCTTCTGCCAAATAGTGATGTCAGTGGGAGCTAGCAGCCCAGCAGCTAAACAGCAAAGGCAAGTGCCGCAGGGCTAAAAAAACAAATGCAAAATATGGAATGCAGAGTAAACCCTGGCAAAAAATAACAAATACACACACCCTTTCAGGTCTAGTACAGCCTATAATGACGACAAGCTGTAACCTTTTGGATCATCATGAAAGGTGCTCTTTAAAAATGAAAATTACTTACTCACCATATTTGGTGATCTTCCTGAATATCTTCACCATTGATTCATACATATGGGTCAGAGAGCCAGAGGCACTGGGACCCTGCAGGAGCATTCTTCCTCTAGAGTGGGAGCTGATGTTGGGTACTGGCACCGCCTGCATGCAGCTTGTCCCATGTGGTCTGTGCACCTGCCAATAACCATTGGTGATGCCTTCACACGCCTCAGTTCTGTTTGCCAGGAGAGAAAGTGGAGAGAAAATAAAAGACTAGAGAGATTCTAGCCCAAAGGGATGGTAAAAGGATGTAGGATATAAAATAAATTAACAAACAGAACCTGACTACCAACTTAGAGACTAAGGGTTGGGCTTACAAGGTGGCACAACAGTAGTGGTTTTAAAAAAAGAGGGCCACAGCCTCCATCACTTAGTCAGAGTTTGGCAGTGATAAGGAGAGAGAAAAGGCAGCAACTCTGAGCAAAGGGCTCTGAAAGGAGTGGCAGAGGAAGTAACCCAAACTGGGACCCCTGTACAAATGAGATGGCTGACGTATCAAACAATAGCTAATGACACCTGGACTTCCAAAAACATAATAGCTCCATATTACACAAAGTTGAGTAAACTCAAGCGTAAACTCCATAACCCTGTATTCTCTAGGAATATAGAAAAAGGGGAAGCAGCAAAGGAGTTGCAGGACTATCAGTTTTGGGAAATCAGGATGTGGGTATCTCCTCCGGCATGCTCCAGGAATAGTGGCAACACTAATGCACAGAGAAGAGATGGGGATATCAACCACAGAATTCGAACATGAGGAACAACGTGCCCTGCTTCTCCCTGCAACTGCAGGGATGTACCCCGTGTGTGGCTAGTACATTAATCCAGGCAACTGCATTGCACCCCTCCGTGGACAGAGTATCTGCTCAGTGGAGTTAAACTGGATAGTGTCAGGGTCATATGTTGCATACACAAACAAAATGAGGGTTACTCACCTGTAACCATAGTTTTAGGAGTGGTACATGGTGCACATCCACACTCTAGTTGTCTTCCCTTCCCTTTAATTCCATCTGTAGCATCTTCAAGCTAAGCTCCTCCCACTCACCCAGGTGGTATACTCCTCAGCACTGTCCTGTGATGTTAGATCTTGCACGCTGGAAACAGGGATCTATGTGTCACTTGCCAGGGGAGGTTGGGTGGGTTGGTGGATGTGCACCATATACCACTCCTAGAACTATGGTTACAGGTGAGTAAATCTCATTTTTAGGGGCATGGATATGGTGCACTACCCACACTCTAGCAGATTCCTAGCAGCTCTCCAGGAGGAGGGGGTAAGTCACATATCCTTATCTGGCAAACAGGGACTGGAGAACTTAAGTCCCAGAACTAGCATTCTGGCTTGACTTAAGGTCTATGTGGTAGTGGGAAATGAAGGCGTGTGCTGATTTCCAGGTAGCAGCCCTGCAGATCCCCTTTATAGGGATGTCCCTGGAAGCAGCCACTGAGGCAGTGGTATGTCTGGTGGAATGAGCCCTGAGCCCTAAGGGAGGCTTCCTACTAGCCAACCTGTAGCACAGGTTGATGCAGGAGATAATCCACCTACCAACTCTCCATTTAGCTGTTGGGTCTGCCAGGTGCAGCTTCAGCATAGGTGATAAACGGCTGGCGAACCTCTCCCCAAACTCCAGGCATGTGCTCCTTATAGTAAGTGAGTGCTCGCCTCAGGTCCAAAGTATGGAGCCTGTGCTCAGCCTCTGAGGCTAGAGTGGTGAAGTACACTGGGAGGCTAATCACCTCATTAAAGTAAGGAACTTTGGGTGGGGGAGAAGGACAACCTTGTCCTTGTGGAACACCAGATTAGGAGACTCCAACGAGAGTGCTTGGAGCTCTCTGATCTTTCTGGTGGAGGAGACAGCCACCAAGAAGGTGCTCTTCCTCAACAGGTGGGACATCTCACAGCTTTGCATCGTTCAAATGGCTTGCCCATGAGCAATGCCAGTACGAACAACAAGTCCCAAGGTGGTGGTGGTGGTTCACGCACAAGTGGGAACAGGTGATCAAGACCGTTGAAAAAATGTTTGACCATCTTCTCCTGTGCCACTGTTGGCATACCAGCCCGTGCTTGGTATGCAGAGATGGCTGCCAGGTGCACCTCGATGGTAGTCAACCTCAGGCCCGACTGAGAGAGGGATCATAGGTAATCCAGAATGCTAGCCAAATGGCAGGCCAGGGGGTCTAGTTCCCTGCCCTGGCACCAAATGGAAAACCTCTTCCATTTGAAGATGTAGCATTGATGTGTTGACACTTTCTGTGAGGCCTCCACAATGTGAAGAACTTCTTCAGAAAGACCCAAAGCCTACAACTCTAGCTGCACTGGAACAAGGCTGTCAGGTGCAAGGACTTAAGATCCAGATGCAGGACCTTCCCCTTGTGACAGGATAGCAGGTCCAGGTGTAGGGGCAATTGCCACAGAGGTCTGCTGCTGATGTTGAGGAGATCTGGGTACCAAAATTGGCATGGCAGGTCTGGGACTATCAGGATCATCTGTGCCTTGTCCCTCTGTTCCTTGACCAACACTGTGGAACAGGAGAAAGAGAAGGAAAGCATAAAGGAGGCCTGACATCCAGGGCCTTGCGAAAGTATCCCTCACCAGTGTCTCACATTGTGGGGGCAGGCACAGAACTGCCTCAGCTTGGTGTTCTCCCAGGAGGTGAACAGGTCAATCAGGGGAGTGCACCACTGAAAAAAACAGGTGGTTCGCCACCTTCTGAAGAAGGGACCACTCGTGAGGCACCTCGGCCACCCAGCTGAGTGCGTCTGCAAGCTGACTGGAGGCTCCTGCTATATGAATCGCCAGGAGATCAGCATCCAAGCTGTGCCTGAGGGTCCAGGTGCAGAGAGCCTTCCGACACAAATGAAGGGAGTGCGGGTTCAGGTAGTATATGGTTGTGGTACTGTGTGTCTGGACCTGCGCAACCTGACTACAGACAAACTGGAGTGAATTCCATCAGAGAAAGGCGCACTGCATGGAGCTTCAGCAGACTGATGTGGTAACTGGAATCCCTGGGGGTCCAGAGCCTGTGGGTCCCCAGGTGTGCTTCCCATTCCATCAGAGATATATTGGTTGTCAGGGTGATGGTTGGCTCTGGGCTAACGAACAGGACTCTCTTCTCCAGATATTCTGGGATGAGCCACCACTGGATGGCATCCTACACTGACTGAGTTATCAAGAGCAGCTGGTCCAAGTGACCTAGGTGCTGAGACCACTGGCGGGCCAGCTTCCTCTGCAGGTGGCGCATCCACCAGTGGGCCCACCAGTCCATGCTGGTGCAGGATGTCATGTACCCCAGCAGCCGCAGGAAGTTCCGGGCACGGCACGAGCACCCAACCCGAAACAATCCGGCAAAAGAGGAGAGATCTGATGCCTGGTCTGCAGGGAGTTGGGCGTTGGCCTGGAGGGAGTCTAGCTCTGCCTCAATAAAGTGAATCACCTGCAAGGGGCTGAATTCAGACTTGGCCAGGTTGGCCAGAAGGCTCAAGTCTCTGCAAGTCTGGAGGGCCAGGTCCCTGGATGGCTCTACTGCCTCCTTGGATGGCCCAGTTATGAGCCAGTCATACAATTATTTTTTTTATTTTATTGATTGTAATACAATCGGAATTACAAACCTTTGAGTCACAGACTCTTTTGCAAAGGCTCCACGTCGGTTACATAGGGTGGAGGGTAGACAAATACAGTAGAGCACATACATAAAACAGGCAGAATTTACAGAACTGAACGAAGGAGCAGTCCAGGCAAAAACTTAATATATGGTGAGGCAGTTAGGCAGCAATCTTGGAATACCCGGCCAGGGATTTTGGAGACGTACGTGGGGCCTTGTGGGACCCTGAGTTGAGAGTAGGGGGAGGGATGGGCGGTCAACTGGGTGAGCAGAGTTAGCCGCAGTCACATATGGCTCTCTCAAGGAGGTGAGCTTTGAGGCCTGTTTTAAATTAAGAGATGCTGTGGGTCTGTGAGAGTGAGTGAGGTAATGCATTGAGCCAGAGAGGGGCTTGGTATCGGAAGGATCTTTGCCTAGGAAGTTCTACATTGGGGTACAAGGAACTAAGAGCTATGGAGAGCCTTGTATTGCACCTGTGAGGTGCAGAACTGATTAAGGGGAAAAGTCCAACGGGGGCTAGGTGAAGGTGTATCTTTTTTGCTAGGATGCAGGTGTGGAACTGTAAATGATGTTGGAAGTTTAACCAACCAGATAACGCATAAAGATCACAGGTGTGGGTTAGCCTATCACAACCTGTGACTAGGCGACAGGCTTTGTTCAAGACAATGTTTATCCTGTTAAGGGAGGTGGGTTCAGCAGAGCCGTATATAGTAATCCCGTAGTCCACAAGGGAGAGGATGGAGGAGGTGACTGCGAGCTGCATAGCCTGTGGGGGTAAGCAGTGCTTGAGCCGGTACAGGATGCCTACTCTGGAGCTGATAGTGGAGGAGAGAATCTGGGTATGCCTCTGGTAAGGAGGGAGGTGTCTAGAGTGACACCTAGGTATTTGAAATTGGAAACGTGTTCCAGAGGGGCACTGAGAGCGCTCTGATGAGGAGAGCAGACTGACTATGAGGACTTTGGAGGTGGGCAAAAATCATGGACTTAGTTTTATTATAGTTGATAATTAGGCAGTGTTCAGTGAACCAGGTCTCTAGTTCCCAGAAGTGCCTTTGAAGGGCCTGCTGGAGGGCGGTAGGGTGGGGGTGTTTCCAGAACAGAACCGCATCATCGGCATAGAGGAGCAACTGACCGCTGCATGCCTTAGGGAGGGAGTTTAGAAAGAGGGTGAACAGCAGTGGGCCTAGAATAGACTCCTGGGGGACCCCAGAGGAAACTGTTTTAGGGGTGGAGAGGGTGTTGCTTATCCTGACTTGCTGAGAACGGCCTGTGAGGTAATCCTTGAACCAGGTCAATGTCTCCGGGACCACATTTAGTTTAGGGAGGACTTGAAGCAGAAGCTCGTGACTAACCGTGTCGAAGGCCTTGGTTAGGTCCACGTATATGGCCCCGGCAATTGAGCCATGGTCGAGGGCTTCGTGTAAGAATGAGGTGAGCTCTGTGAGAGCGGTGATGGTACTATGGCCTGAGCGGAAACCATGCTGCTCCTGGCTGAGAAGCATATGCTTAGTTAGGTGTTCGGTTAACTGGTCAGAGACTATTCTTTCTAGGGCTTTGGAGAGAGGTGGTAGTATTCAGATAGGTCTGTAGTTGCTGGTGTTAGTGGGGTCCCCACTCTTCAGGATGGGAGTGATTATGGCTCTCTTCCAGGTAGAGGGGAACTGGCCGAGGCAGAGCGAGAGGTTAAGAATTTTAGTGAGGTGTTGTAAAGTGGCATCAAGGGAGAGCCGCTGGAGTTTAAGGTCAAGGGAGTCATTGCTGTAGTGGGAATTAGAGATAGCCCTGGTAATATAGCATTTTGCCTCATGGCAGGTGATGACTCGAAACCGGAAGAGGGGGTGTTGGTAGGACTCGTGGTGGGGGGAATTAGGAGGGAGGATGTGGGAGAGATCCGAGAAGGCCGAGTTAAGGGCTTCTGCGATAGTGGGATGATCATGAGTGACCTCACCATTAAGAGTGAGTTGCGTGGGGGTGGAGCGAGATTTGCCATTGAGTTCCTTTATGTTGTCCCAAAATTTTTTCCCATCTCTCCAGGTGGAGGTTAGTGTTGTAGTAGAGGGAGCCGGCCGCCGAAAGCCCATGTACACACTGCGTAGCCTCCTGTAGAGTTGTTCATCCAGGGTGCTTTAGAGTCTATGGCCTTGTGCCAGAGGTTATCCCTTTGCTGAAGCAGGCTTAGTAGTGGGAGTGTGATCCATGGGGTGGTTCTGGATTTCACAACTAGCTTAGAAAAGGGGGCGTATAAGTCACAGGCTTTGTTGAAGGTGGTTATAAAGTGAGCCAGAGTGAAGTCAACTGACTGGGCAGTGTAAATGGGGAGCCAGTTGCTGTTGGTTAGATGGGCTTTAAGGTTCTTTAAACCGCCCCTTTTGAGTCTACGTTGCCAGGAGATTTTTGGGGGTGCTGGGGGAAACTTGCCCGACCACCAGCAAGTTACTGGTGAGTGGTCGCTGATAGCATCTGGGAGTACTGTAGCATAGGAGAGGTTTCCCGGCCTGTTGGTGAAGATGAGGTCCAGGAGGGTGGAGGTCCCGGATCTGTAGTCCCTTCTGGTGGGGGAGGTGACTAGTTGGGTAAGATCAAAGGCCCGGGTGGCACCTTTGAAGCTGGAAGAGGCCGGGGATAACCAGTTTACATTGAAATCCCCCATAACGATGACTTCACTAGTGTTGGGTAGTTGGGAGATGATTTGGAGGATAGAGTCAAATGCGAGTTTTTGATTTCTCGGGGGGATGTAGGCCGAGATGATGTGGAGTGTTTTGGAACCCAGGCTGAGTTTTATTGTGAGTACCTGGGCACTGTTTTGTGATGCAGGTGTATGGACTACTGCGGCATTGAGAGACGATTTAACATACATTGCACAGCCCCCGCCTCTCTTGCTGGGCCTACCTGCCCGGAAGAAAGCATAATTAGGGAGGGAGACAGCTTCGATGGGAATCTTGTCAGTGAGCCAAGTCTCAGAGAGTGCAAGTATGTCAGGAGCGTGCTGGGCAATCCAGCCTTGGAGGGGTGTGTGTTTTTTGGGAAGGCTGCATATATTTAGGGTTGCAAGCCGCAGCTGCCCCTGAGGGTTTATAGGGGAGGCAATCGTGCGGGATGGTCCTGGGTTGGGGTGGATGTTGCCTGATACAAGGAGGAGTAAGAAGGTGTGCCGCAGGAGGGCCAACATGCAGAGTTTGGATGAGAGACGCTGTAACTGGTAGGGTGAAAGACATCTTGTGGTGGTGGTCGGGATGGGAGGCTGGGAGTAACACAGGAAAGTAGCGTTAGGGAAGAGGGGGCATTGGAGAGGCTAGAGGGTGGTGGGGGCAGGAGGTCTGGGGGACACTAGAGGTGCAGAGTTTGCCTGGTGTGAGTGTGGGTTAAGTTTAGCATGAGAGAGAAAATGGCCACGGGTTCAGTTAGCCTGGTATGGGGGCTGCTGGTGGTACAGAATCTGTGGATACCTTTGTTAGCTGAAGGGATGGTGCAAAAGTTATATTGGTGAGGGTTGGGTGCCTCTAGGGGGTTGTGGAGCGAGCTGTGGGTCCTGGCAAAGGGAGGGTAGCAAATAGTAGAGTGTACATAGCAACTACAGAAAGAGGGATGGATGCTGCAGCGCCACTTGTGTACAGTTGTATAACCTGCAGCTGGTAAAGTTGGCTGATAGGTTATTTCCGCAGGTCACCTGACTAGACTTCCCTATAAATTGGAGAGCCGAGCAAGGGTGGTGGTGGGGGTGGTGGGGAGCCGAACGCGCAGTGTTCGGCGGGCTAATGCGGCTGCAAAAGCGCTTCCAATTATACAGTCCTGCCGTTTGGCTCGGAGAGATATTTTAAATTCCACTAAAAAGGCGCCAACATGCAGTTTCAGTTGCCGCAATGCAGGCAGACGCTGGCTTTTCTTCACGCGTTGGAAAAGGGCTATTACCTTGGCAGGGGGGTCGGGACTCCCTTCGGCGATGTGGGGGAGGGCTGAGAAGCACCCTCGCGACCTCCGCTCCTCGGGGGTACAGTTCTGGAAGGAAAAGGAGAAGAGGCAATGGATTAAAATAGGTATGGGGGTGGGGGAGGAGAGGGGACAGGACGAAGCAGAGAGGGAGATCAGCTAGGGATAGGGTGGAGGGCTGAGCCTCTGAGCGCTGTAATTACACAGGGCGTGGGGGCAGATTACCAGATTCAGTGCAGCTCACAGTGCACAAAGTGTTTTGGGCTACTAGTAAAAAACTCAAGGGGACAACACAAATAACAGTGGGGCTACCAGGCAGCTAGAATAAGTGGAAAACCGAACTAAAACAGAATAACTTAATTCAAGGGGAGCAACACAGTCCCATTTCATGTAACAGGGTAAAATGCAGGAAACACAGAGCAGGGAGATAGACAATTATTTTACAAATCTGCTCTATCTTCACTACTGCAATGACAGAAACGGCAAAAGCGCTTCAAATTATACAGTCCTGCCGTTTGGCTCGGAGAGATATTTTAAATTCCACTAAAAAGGCGCCAACACGCAGTTTCAGTTGCCGCAATGCAAGCAGACGCTGGCTTTTCTTCACGCGTTGGAAAAGGGCTATTACCTTGGCAGGGGGGTCGGGACTCCCTTCCGCGATGTGGGGGAGGGCTGAGAAGCACCCTCGCGACCTCCGCTCCTTGGGGGTACAGTTCTGGAAGGAAAAGGAGAAGAGGCAATGGATTAAAATAGGTATGGGATCGGGGGGAGGAGAGGGGACAGGACAAAGCAGAGAGGGAGATCAGCTAGTGATAGGGTGGAGGGCTGAGCCTCTGAGCGCTGTAATTACACAGGGCATGGGGGCAGATTACCAGACTCAGTGCAGCTCACAGTGCACAAAGTGTTTTGGGCTACTAGCAAAAAACACAAGGGGACAACACAAATAACAGTGGGGCTACCAGGCAGCTAGAATAAGTGGAAAACCGAACTAAAACAGAATAACTTAATTCAAGGGGAGCAACACAGTCCCATTTCATGTAACAGGGTAAAATGCAGGAAACACAGAGCAGGGAGATAGACAATTATTTTACAAATCTGCTCTATCTTCACTACTGCAATGACAGAAACGGCAAAAGCACTTCAAATTATACAGTCCTGCCATTTGGCTCGGAGAGATATTTTAAATTCCACTAAAAAGGGGCCAACATGCAGTTTCAGTTGCCGCAATGCAGGCAGACGCTGGCTTTTCTTCATGCGTTGGAAAAGGGCTATTACCTTGGCAGGGGTGGGACTCCTTGGCGATGTGGGGAGGCAGAGGCACCCTTGCGACCTCCGCTCCTCGGGTACAGTTCTTGGCAGGGGTCGGGACTCCCTTGGCGATGTGGGGAGGGCTGAGAAGCACCCTCGCGACCTCCACTCCTCGGGGTACAGTTCTTGGCAGGGGGTCGCGACTCCTTCGGCGATGAGGGGAGGGCTGAGAAGCACCCTGGCGACCTCCGGCTCCTCGGGTACAGTTCTTGGCAGGGGTCGGGACTCCTTCGGTGATGTGGGGGAGGGCTAAGAAGCACCCTCGCGACCTCCGCTCCTCGGGGGTACAGTTC
Source organism: Neoceratodus forsteri (assembly GCA_016271365.2). Taxonomy (NCBI): domain Eukaryota; kingdom Metazoa; phylum Chordata; order Ceratodontiformes; family Ceratodontidae; genus Neoceratodus; species Neoceratodus forsteri. The sequence goes on along the minus strand of CM028129.1, from coordinate 1,124,039,336 downwards.
TGGAAGGACAGGTAGACTCGAACTCCTTGGCACCACAGGAATGCTGCCACCACTGCGATGCATGTGGTGAAGACCCTGGTGTCTGAGGAGAGTCGGACAGGCATGACCTGGAACTCACAGAGGACCCCCTTTGTGTGGAACTGAAGGTACTGCCAGTGGGACAGACATTCTGGAATGTGGAAGAAGGTATCCTGGAGGTCCAGAGAACAGGCCCAAATGCCCTGCTCCAGGAATGGAAACATTTGGTTCAGAGTGACCATCTGGAGCTTGCACTTTCTGAGGAACTGACTGAGATCATGAAGATCCAGAATGTGGTGCCAGCCTCCTGTCTGTTTTGGGACCAGGAATACCTGGACACAAAGTCCCGACCAGCCATGACATCTAGGACATGGGCTACAGCTCCTTTCTCTAGCAGCAGAGCGATTTTCTCCCTGAGGGTGGATAGCATGTCCTAAGACACCACAGACTCCCATGGCATGTGGGGTTGGTACAGCGGGAGAGTCACAAAGTTGAGAGGCAAGCTGCTGCCCACTACTTCTAGCATCCATTTTTCTGAGGTGATGGTGGACCAGCTGTGCCAGAAATGGCAAAGTCAACCCCCCCCCCCAGGGAGCTGAGGCAGGGTCTGGACATGTGAAAGGTAGAAACCCCTCAACCTGTCACTGTGCAGCCTTGGAGGGGGCACTGGCACCAGCTGCTGGAGGGGCACCTCTGCCCCAACCCCCTAGGTACTTGGAGACCTATTTGCAAACTCAGACTTACACTGCCTGTCCTGTGATTGCCCCAACTAGCTGCTGCTGCTTGGGCAGTTGTGATGGAAAGGGACAAACCTGAAAGGGCTTCTTCTTTGGCGGCCATTTTCTTGACTGCTCCTTCTGTGAGGATGTCACAGAATCAACAGTGGCAGTGGACTTTTCAATCCTGGTAAGGTGTCTATCCACCCCAGGGCCGAAAAGATCAGTGCCCAAGAAGTGGACATCAGCCAATTTGTACCGAGTGTCTACCGTAAAAGTGAAAATCTGCAGCCTGGCCCTGTGCCACATCGCGATGGCCGCTGCCATGGACCCAGGTGCAAGAGTCACCAATATCCAAGGCCATCTGGAACTGGTGTTTAGCCAATGCTCGACCCTGGTCCTTGACCATCTTAACCACTGTTTGAAGATCAGCAGAAAGGTGAGGGAGGACTTGGTCAAGGACTCCCATCAGGGAGTGACCAAAGCTGGCCATCATCAAGGTGTAACTTATTTGACAGACCTAGGGAGGACACAATGTACTCTTTTTTTTGCTGCATGGTTCAGCTTCTTAGACTCCTTGTTAGGGGGCTTGTGCACATCCCCAACATTGCCTGTCTTGTGGAAAATGGAGTCAGCCACCAACCCCTCATCTGAGGGTGATCCAAGAAACTGGACTGGGCTGAGGGCACTGTGCAGGAGGCTGGATGCTGCCAGAACTCCAGTGCAGGCTCCAGGATGGCCTCTACCACCGGGAAGGTGACCCCTGGGGAATCATCCCTGTCCAGGATTTCCATGAGGGGGTACTTAGACCACTTCTAGACTGGTTCTAGGGGGATCTCCCTAGATTCAGAGATAAAACGGAGCATAGCCCTGACAGACACTGGCTTGTGGTCAGTGACCAACTCTTTGGCCAATTCACAGTCGAAGCCTGGGATCCTCAAGGATAGCATGGAGGAGCTGTCAGAGTCTGAAGACTTCTCCAAGACTGCCTTTGGGCACTTTTCACCATGCACTACCCTGGACTTGCCAAACTGGATAATTTCGACCCACAGCTGATCTGGCAGGCCGGTGGCCAGGCAGGAGGCCTTGCTAGGGTCTCCCTGCAGTGTTTGTCTGGGTGGTGGTTCCACCCTAATTGGTGGAGAGGCCAGTGCTGGAGACTCAGCAGGACCAGTGCAATCCGGACTGGGGGCGACTGAGGAAGCACGTGGGTTGGGGTGGGGAAGGGGCCTACCCTGCCCGAGAACCCATTGTTGCCAAATCAGCTTCTTACAGTGCTAACACAGCCTGCAATGGAGCTTCTCCTCATCAGAGGATGAGGAGGAAGAGGAGTGCCTGTGGCGCTTCCAGGCTGATGGTCGAGAGCAGGAGCATGATGATTTCCTCGACCATGATCTCGACTGAGACTGAAATCTTGACTCATGACTTGATTATCAATGAAGAGGAGAGGAGAGGCGGGAGAAGGGGCCATGTAGAGAACACAAACCAGCTCCTGCTGCAGGACCCAAGAAGGAGGCAACTACTGGGAGGATACAGCCGGGTCTACTGACTGCTGCTCACCCTCCTCAGAGAGAGTTGAAAGGACCAGAGTTCTGGATATTGAGTCATCTTCCATCCTTTCAGACAATGGGTCAGCTGGGTCAAGAAACATCTCAAAAGCCAGATCAGCCTGTCTCAAGGCCAACAAGCCCAACAGGGATACCATGGAGCTAGTGGCCTAACCCTTGACCAACACTGGCTCAGCTGAAGCCTAGCGCTCAACGGCCATCAAGCATTTCATGGAATCACAACATCAGGAACAGCATGCTCGTTTCCGGTCCCATAACTGACAGTGGGATAATTTAGGTTTTTTCTTTCGCCTGGGAAGTGCCCTTCCCAAGGGTCTGAAGAAATCTGCACATCTCCCTGGAGGTTCCCATGAAGGATGACCCAGCTGGGAGCAGCGCTGATGCTGATGAAGCACCCACTGCCTGCAGCCTCTTCCATAGTCACAAGCTGGGCTACCAAGCCTGCCATCGTGGACACCGTCTTGTGGGCATCTTTCGAGCAGACCGGGGGGTCCCATTCATCCAGCTAACTGAGGAAGAGGTTTGCGTCGCAATGCTCAATGAATGAGGGCAAAAGAGTTTTGCACTGGCCACAGGCCTGAACATCCTGCTCTGCCCCAAGGCAGTACATGCACAATGAGTGTGGGTCCGTCCTGGACATTTTTTGGTTGAACTGAATGCAACATTTGAAACTGGGAATGGACTGGGCTGTTTCTCAATCCATGGTGCAAAGTGGAACTGAGAAAACAAATGCAAAGATTAAATGAAATGCCAATAGTGCACTTAGGATACAGAGGCCTACACCACACTGGGCTGCTAAGGAGGAGGAGGAGACCTGACTTTTCCAGCAAAAAGGAAGAATTGATGTTACGGGACAGGTAGTGCTGAGGAGTATATCACCCAGTTGGGTGGGAGACGTTTAGGTTGAAGATGTTCCGGACAGAATTAAAGGGAAAGGAAGACTGCGAGTGTGGATAGTGCACCATATCCATGCCCTTAGAACAGAGACATACCCTATAGGTGATATACCCTAGGTTGGGAAAAGAAGGAGAAAGATGGAGGAATGCGGGCCACCTACCCACTCCGTGAAAAAAAAAATACTTTATTTTTAGGTTGGCAGAGGGAGCTAGGAGCCCCCCCCCCATATACACACTTTTGTTGTTGGTTTTGTTTGTGTGTGAGGGTTTGCACCATGATGCCCAACCCTCTTTTAAAAACAACAACAAAAAACAAGTCACCACTCGTAAGGGTCATGGCAGAGAAGAGAGGAAAGAAAGGCAGTGGAGACTGCTAGTTCCTACCAATTCAAGCACCAGCCTGGAAGCCACCTCACTGGTGTTACAAGATGTCCTTGTTTAGTGCCTCAACAACTCCAGGCCCTTGGCAGATGGCTCGCCCAATTAACTCCTTTTATGGCATGGCAGCCAGGAACTGTTCTAGCTGTGCCCACAGGCACTTTGTTATAAGATGAGAAGTACACCTGATGCACCAAGATGCAAATCACAGTGCGAGCCGAGGTGAAAACCTGTCTCCCAAATGCATCTGCCTATACAGAATCAGCATTGAGAGGTTGGTCATGCATTAGGAGACAAGGCCCATCCAGGGTCTGCAAAACTTGAATCCCCAAAGTAGGGTGAGGCACTGTGACAGAAGAGTCTGTGGGTGTGCAATTTGATAGATGTCTCTGGAGGCTAGAGGCAAAGCGAGGGGACTTCTCCAAACAGCCCTGAAGCATTTCTTGAAGTCTCTTGGCCACGGAGGGATGATAATATGGTCATTGTTGGAATTTCCTTGGAGTCTCAGCTGTGTGGACAGGGTACTGCGCTTGGCAACACTACTAATGTACAGTGCCTGCAGCATGTTCGTCAGGAACTTCTGGTACAAGGCGTACTCAGAGGCTGAGGATTGGTGCATGGATGATTCAGTGCCCTCTGAGGAGGACGTGAATGGAGAGGAGGTGCTAGAGATGGAAATAGGTGGCAGTTGGGGCTGTGCAGGAATGGGGCACAGTCAGCACAGATATGGTACTGAGAGCATATGAACTGCACTTTCATACTGAGCCCAGGTGATGCGCCCAATAGGACACATAATACCTGTGAGTTCAGGTAAGGGTGGCATTGCCTTGAGGATGTGAGAAGAGCCAGATGCTCTATGATCTATGCCTGGGTTGCAGAATCATTCAACACATCTCATCCTAAGGGAGGGCATGATGAACCCCACTGAGGAAAGTCGATCTACAGAAGAGGAATGATCTCAATGGTGCCCATAGGGGAAAATCCCCAGGCAGGGAGAGCAGAGCTGTTCTTTCCCCTTGAGGCAGCTCTGGTCCTCACTATTGGAGAGACTTCCATGACCTAACCGAACTCAGGATCAGAAAACAACCCATTTGCAGGATTCCCCTCGGCCCTGAGGTTGGGGCCATCTCTGGTGCAAAGCCCGGAATTGGGATCAATGCACCCCAAGATCTGTACCCATCTTTGACACCAAGGATGGTGTTGGAAGCCAGCCCAGTGCTGTGGGTGGCACCAGGACCAAGGACAGACCTAAAGGCTGCACTGTCACTGGCACAATGCCCAGTGCAGGACTGACACCAGAGCTGGCACTGTGCGCTTCTTGGGACCCAGCATCACCCTCCGTCTCAGAGCCATGAAGGCTATGTAAGACAGAGCACAACATCTCAACCTCTGCAACAGGGCGCCACATAATCCCTGTCCCTCTCCAGGCACCGCAAATGGTACCAGGACGGGGCCTGCTGTCATGGCAGACACAGCCCTACTCACCGGCACAGCAAATAGATTCTGGAGCAGGGGCGGCACTAGGTCACAACAAGGTGTCCTCTGGTGTAGACCAAATGTATAGCTTCAGCCTCACCACTGGGGATGTCCGTTGCACAGGGCAAATGAACTGGTGGGGGGGGCTCAACCAGAAACGCAGAAGGAGCTGGCTGTCCACCAGACCCACCTGTCAGGACCTCCAACAAGGTCAAGGAGGACTCTGTACTTCCACAGTACCAGCAGCACTGGGGAAGGGCTAAAGTCCTGAACTTGGCATTGTGGGTTCTTGGCATGCCTCTCAGGGTGGAGATCAGGTGATCCAGCTTCAGCACGTGGACTCTGATGGTATGGAGAGACATTGAAAAACAGGTATCACAGGAATCCACATCATGATCAGGGCCAAGACAGATCCAGCAAGCCTGACGTTGGTCATTCGTGACAATCACTTTCCCGTAGGAACACCAACACATAATGGGATTTTTTGCCTTCCTTTCTCTTTTACTTGGACATCATGAACCAAATAATAAAAAGAAGTCAACACCACAGAAGAAGACACTTTGATAATGTCGCAGTAGAATTCTGATGTTTGATGATGGCTGAACTGAGGTGCTGCTCCCATGGTGCGCACTTGACTGTGGGAAGAACAGAACTGAGGTGTATGAGGGAATCAGCGATGGTCATTAGCTGATGAGTGGCACCACATGGGACATGCTGCATGTGGGCAACATCAATACTTCACATCAATCAATCAATCAATCAATCAAAACTTTATTTATAAAAAGGCACCTTTCTAAAAATCAAGGCACCTGTCCATCACATAATAAGACAATATTACTAAAAACAATAAAATTAACCACGCTTAATAATACTTAAAAATCATTATATGCTTGTTTAAAAAGATATGTTTTAAGTGCTCCCTTAAAAGTTTCGACGGTCGGGCAATCTCGTACCTGACGAGGTAGAGAATTCCACAGGGTCGGGGCCACAAAACTAAAAGATCTGGCCCTGGAGGTCTTCAAACGAACCCTAGGAATCTCTAGCAATCCCTTGTCAGTGGATCGGAGAGAGCGGGAGGGACAGTAGGGATGAAGAAGATCTTTCAGGTAGCTAGGTCCCTGATTATGTAAGGCCTTATAGGTCAGCAAACCGACCTTGAAGGTGATACACCAGCATATTGGCAGCCAGTGCAGTCCACGAAGCACAGGCGTTATATGACTGGTCCTGGAGAAACCAGTCAATAGTCTGGCTGCCGCATTCTGCACTAGCTGCAAGCAGCGAATATCAACCCCCGGTAGCCCAAGATAAAGGGAATTGCAGTAGTCAAGACGGGAGGTAACAAAGGCGTGGACCAAAGTAGGGAGATCGTCGGGAGGAACCAGGTGCTTCACCCTGGCAATGTTCCTCAGGTGGTACAGAGAGGCTTTGACAACTGCCAACACCTGTGATTTAAGTGTTAAACAGCTGTCAAAAACAACACCCAGATTCTGCACCCAGTCTGAGGTAGTTAGCTGGACACCCCCGAGCCATAAGCCTGAGGGAGATCCAGCCAACAAACCCGCCTCCCGGCGACCTGGGTCCACAACCAACACCTCAGTTTTTCTTGGATTCAACCGCAGCCAACTCACATTCATCCAGTCCTGGATTTTGGCAAGACAGTTATTAAAAACCGGGAGAACAGCATCTTGGCCAGGTACAAAGGACATGTACAGTTGAGTATCATCTGCATAGCAGTGAAAACTCAAACCGTGCCACCTAATGATCGATCCCAATGGTAGCATGTACACCGCAAACAACATGGGTGCCAAAATGGAGCCCTGCGGTACCCCACAGGTTAGGGGGAATGATGTCGAGGAAAAAATCCCAGACACCACCCTCTGAGTCCTACGCTCCAGGAAAGATCAAAACCAACTGAGGACTGTACCAGACAGTCCACAGATAAACTACAGGCATTCCAACATCACACCATGGTCCACAGTGTCAAATGCCGCAGAGAGAGATCAAGAAGGACCAAGATAGAACAGGTCCTTCGATCTCTCACTATCAGGGATCATTTAGTACCCGAACCAGAGCCGTCTCGGTACTATGTCTCTTCCTAAATCTGGACTGGAGAGAATCATAGACATCGTGGCTGGTTAAATGATCATCCAACTGCGATGCGACCACCTTCTCAATAACCTTTCCCACAAAGGGTAGGTTAGAGACGGGTCTGTACTTAGCCAGACAGTCTGGGTCCAAGGAGGACTTCTTAAGAAGGGGCTAAACCAAAGCCTCCTTCAGAGGATTTGGAAAAATTCCCCTCTCCAAAGACCTCAAGACTATCTCAGCCAAAACCGGGCCGATTTTATCTCCACAGCCCACTAGGAGATGTGTGGGGCCGGATCTAGACCACAGTTGGTCAGACGCAATAATCGGATGACCATCACAATGTCATTGATTGTGGGAAGGCTGAAGTTGGACCACACAAAACCGGTGTCTGACACCTCCTGTCGACCATCACAACTCCCACTAGAGAGGGTCAGGTGTACATCGGACCTGATTTTGGCAACCTTATCTTAAAAGAATTGAGCAAGCTCCTAACACCATTCTCAAAAAAAGGCTCTTCCAGGCTGAAGACAGATTGGATTGCACAATCTGTCCACGGTCCGGAAAAGCTGAGCTGGTCTATTCTGAGCAGCAGCAATCTCTCTGGACAGGAATTCTGCCTTCTTATGAGAGATTGCTGATTGATAGACCACATAATGGTCCATCAATCTAAGTTTGTCACAATCCAAGCCCGACCTCCGCCAACATCTCTCTAATCTTCGTCCAACTCTCCTCAACTTCCTTAGAGTCTCATCAAACCTAGGAGACCTACGGTGAAGAGTGAGAGGACGTACACGAACAGGTGCAGTGGAATCCAGGGCCCCTGTCACTGCCTTATTATAGGCAAGTACCAAGTCCCCTGGATCCATGCAATCACTTTGAAAACCTGATAGGTCCAGCACCGCCATCAGGCCATCTGGGGAAACACCCCTCAAAGGGCAGTACCGGACCATCTCCATAGGGGCTGGCCTACTAGGCGTGGCCTCAAAACTGAACCCAATGGAATGATGGTCAGACCATCCAACTGGTTCCACCACCAAATCGGATATCTCCATCCCAAGTAGGAACACCAAGTCCAATGAATGATCTCCAACATGGGTTGGGGAGGAAATAACCTGTGTGAAGCCCAGTGAAATTAACTGGCGGAAGTCTTGACCAAACTGTGAGAGTTCATCATTGACCCAGGCACTGAAATCCTCCAGAACCAACCATCTGGGGGATCCCAATGTCAGGTCAACAACGAAGTCTGCGACTTCCTGCAGGAAAACATTCCCATCACCTGGTGGATGGTAGATGAGAAGAATCCTGCGCCCCACACCCTCGCCCATAATACATTCAAAGGAATTGGTAGTACCCACTGGTACTTCCACTAGGCCCAGTTCTGATCTAAAACAGATGGCAACACCCCCGCCCCTATGATCCATCCTAGGGCGGTGTATCACCGAGTACCTGGCTGGAATTGCTGAAGCCAAAACCGGGCCAGCATTTTCATCCAGCCAGGTCTCGGTGATGCACGCCAGGTCAGATGTTCCAACAAGATCCGCTATAATAGTGGTCTTGTTTTTAATGGACCTGACATTACATAACACCACCCAAGTAGGATGAGCATCCGAGGATGACCATGCTACCTGCTGACTACCAGCAGAGCCCTTGGGTATGAGAACCAGCCAGGGAGAACCCCTTTCCTGGACCCATTTCACCCCAGGGTGTCTCCTTGTCCCCACTATCCCTATCCGCCCACTCCTCTCCAATTCCTCTCCAGGCCTAGCCCTCGTCCTCCCTTTTTTCCTGGTAATCCCCAGAGCCCTACACCATCTATACACCTCTGGTGACAGGGGAGGACAAAAGAATGGACAGAGGTCTCTGAGCCTGGAGAGGGAATAATACCCGACTGTCCTAACACCATCCCAACACATATTTACTGCGCTAACTAAATCCAGAAAACAATCCCAAACTGCAAATTCAACCTAAATCTAAATCCAAATAAACAATAAAAAAAAGAAAACTATAAAATCAAATAAATACCCCCAAACACCTACCCAAACAAAAGAAAAAAGAAATATAAATACAAAATGACAAGTCCAAGACTATGAAATTTCTAATGAAAAATATAAAAACAAAACAATTCCTTCTTTCAGCCGCCGAAGGCCCTCTCACAGCCTAAGGAGGCCAATAGAGCACAGGTACTCTCACTTCCTGAGCCCAAAGAACCTTCTACTTTTAATTTATCATTCCAACCCCCGAGCACTCTCACTACCAGGGGGACAAAGAAGGCATTCTCACTGCCAGTCAGATGTAAGAATAAAATTATTTCCTTCATCTTGAAGTTTTAAGTGGGGACTGTTTCAAGAGGACTGGTCTCAATACAAGTTAAACGGAGGATGCAGAAAATCCTGAAGATGGGCCCAGTATATACACTAGCAGACCAACGAGTGAGGACCTCCCCACCACACCCCCAAAAAAAAACTAATCAGACTACACCACACAGGACCCGCAGCCTCAGATACCCAGAGGCCAGACTAAAAAGGCCAACCTCGGGATACCTTAAGAGTACCCCAAAAGCCTCTAGCTCCCCAGAGGCAAAGTGAGGCAACTCCTGCTCGGTCCCAGGCAGCGCAGTCCATGATCACCCAGGCACAAATGGGGGGGGAGGGTAGGAGCCTCCATCAGCTAATACACCGTACAAGGCCTGCTTCCCCAAATTTAATGCTGAGCACTCCAAATGAAAAGTATATAGTCAGAAAAAATAATAAGATCCCAGAAACGGAGGGCAACCGATCAATGAATCGGATCCCCCACTCACAGTACTTCCGGAGCAGAATCAGCAGATCAATCCATTAGCTTCCTGGCCCTTCAGTCCCAGACAACCCTGTCAGGCCATCCGATCATTAACAGACCAACAGATGACAGTCCGGATGACAAAAGTCAGAAATAAATCCAACAAATCGAATTGTGACACCAGTCCAAAAAATGAGGTTTTAAACTCCACGATCAATACACGGCGAAAATCCGCGGTAAATATTAAATCCAGTCAACTGAGCCCGCAAACGACAGTAGATAGAACTCAGATGGAAATCAGCAGCTCAAAATACACCATACAGGAGCCAGGAAATCACCTGGCAGCGCCTGCAAGCTCAGCACATTCTCCCACGTCATTGAAGGCAGATAGATACTTATACACCACTCAGGATATCGCCAGGTGATATTATCGCAACTCAGCTTATTCCTTCGTTGTACTAGTTGTACCTGTTCTCTAAACCCTCGCTCCAGCACCAATGAGAGCTTGGAACTGCGAAAAACCAATTTGTTTAATCGACGGAGATTTGAGAAGCACAATGCGCAAAAATAAGCGCAGTAAGCTAAAAATAAAAGCACAGTAAGCTAAAAATAAAACAAAACGCAGGGAAAACAGTAAGGAAGCATGAACACAAACTAAACAGCCAACAGCACACCCAGCCAGGTGGCCATCTTGAAATCGGGATCAGCTCCTTCCCTAGGGAAAAAAGCTTCTAAGGGTCCTAGTGATGCCTGCCCTATGATGCATATGTATGTATCAATAGTGAAGAGTCATAGCCGGATCCTTGATCATTGATAGCAGCTACTTGCTCAAAAAGGATGACCCCCTTCCTCTTTCCCATGGCCAGCCAAGTCACTACAGACTTGCAACCCTGTATAAGTTACCTACATTTTTCCAGGTTACAGGAGGGAATTCCTACATGGAGGCTCAACTCCCTCCTAGCTGACACAGATTTCAAATCAAGGAACAAAGAAAAACAAAATTTGCCAGCAGATAAGGACTGCTTGGCCCACCTAGTCTGCCCACTTTTCCCTATCTACAGAATTGCCACAGATCTTGACTGATTTCCGGCCCATTTTCCTCCCCCCCCATCCTTTTCCCTAAGATTCCCTCATACCTATCCCATGCATTCTTGAACTCCACCACTGTTTTCACCCCCACCACCCCCACTGGTAGGCTGTTCTAGGAATCCACCAATCTTTCCATGAAGTACTACTTTTCTCACATCTCTCCAGAATCTAGCCCCCCAAACTTCATAGCACGTCCCCTTGTTCTTGAGCACCTTTTTTTTTCTGAAAAATACTTCCTTCCTGTACCTTGTTCACCCCCCCTGTGAGGTATTTAAAGGTCCCAATCATATCCCCCACTCCCCCCTCTCTTCCAGAGTGTACACACCTCCTGTTGACAGCTCTGCAGAAGTTTGTGCTACATCTCAAGGTTAACCCCTTGAGTTCTAAATAGCTTTTTGTAATCATTTCAACAGTACTGTATAACTATATACATTTTCAAACCAAGGGATCCCAGTTTCACATACAGTTTCAAACAAAGATTCACATATATTTTTATAACTGCAGATATGCAAGGTAAAGAAAAGGCAGACACAGCAAGTGAAGGCAGAGACACAGTGAGAGGCGGAGAATCGCAAGACCGTCAGAGTGATCAGTTCCTAGGTCTCGCAAGAACATTTGGTTGTGCAACCAGACAGACAAAAGACAGAAAAGTAGAGGATAGAACAGATCCTTGTGTTTAAACTCTTTCTGAATAACAAATGGGACAAAGCTGGCCCAGTGGCACTGAGGGTTGAGGCGCTGGCGCCACACCTCACGCCACGCTGGCGACCTGGGTTGAGAAACGAGCCCGGGCTGCTGGAGGTCGGCGGGGGGGAAGGAGATTGAGCATCCGGAGGACTGCTCTCTCCTCCCTGGGGAGGGTTGGGGAGATGACCTCTGGCAGAGGCTGGAGGTTGCCGACAGAAGCGTCGTGGCATATGCCAGGGGGTGGAGTCATGGCAGTATGTTGCCTTGGCAGCTGGGCTCCACAGGGGCATGAACTAGAAAAAAAAATCCCTCTGCTGATAGGTGATGGCGCCTCCTTCCACGGTCCACACTCCTGAAGTCGGGCCCGGCCCCCTCCACTCTCCCCTCCCTCTCCAGCCAGGTGGCTCAATACTTAAGATAGAGCACCCTGGGCGGGGGTGACTGTTCCCTGGATGGCAGACCCGGGGGATGCCCGGTGCTGGAGAGGAGTGGAGGAGCTAACCGAGCCATGCAAGGAGGTAGAGATGGCGGATTGGAGGTCGCCAGAGAGAGTTCGGCGGTGATGGGGAATAAAAATAGAGTTTGAAAAAAAAAATGGGACAAGGCCTTATTCAATCCTGTCACATACAGCCAGAGCCCGGCGCAGCCTGTGTAATTGCAGTGCCCCTGGCAGGGATGGGCAACACATCTAGTACCTAGCCCGTGTGCCCCTGGATTTGGCAAGGGCAGCTTATTGCTGTCCAGGCTCTCTATAAACCTCTTAGGCCTGGGAGGTGGATTGGGAAAACCTTTCGGCCAAACTGGCTCCAGGCCTATCACAGGGATGGGCAGCTGTGCAGAAGTGCCAATAGGTGCCCAAACCACAGCCCTGTTAGTGGCTGAGGAAAGGAGGGAAACTGGCTCAGGATTCAGTGAGTCCCCAAAGCCAAAGAAGGTGCCCCTGGGTGTAGTCCGCTTGCGGGGCCACCAAAACCTGGGTGGGTGCATGATGCAGGAAGCCTCAATCCCAGAAGGGGTGCAGTATTGCCCTACATTAAATGAAGGAGGGGGGAAGAGTAGCCCCCCCCGAAGGGGCAGACCAGAAAAAAATAGACTGTCATGCCCCTGCACAAAATTATGCCCACCGCACTGACAGTGTGTAGGGCAAAAAGGGAGCTCTCCAGTAAAGAATGGTGGCTACTATGTTGATAGTAGGAAAAGATAAGGTGGTTGGACAAGATTAGGCAAAGACAGTGCACAGTCCTAGATGACTAATGACAGTAAACAGCCTAGCATCGATGTTTGCAATGTCAATGGGCCTGGGGAGGACTAGGAGATGAGGGGGTCCCCATCAGGACAGGCCCAAAATATCGACAGTGAAAAGGCAGATGGAACATCAATAGGGATCTGCACCACCAAGCCTGGTCCTAGCTGAAGGGATCAAGGTCAAAGGACCCATGGCATTGACAGCCGTGCTGCCAATAAGCTGAGGAGATAGCTGATGGGGAACGATGAAGGTGCCACTGTCAGAAAAGGCAGTCCGGCCATTGCAATGCGATGGGGAGGAGAGCAGCAACAGGGGAGGCATAGGGCACCACTGTCGACAGGCCTGGGCCAGTTCTGTATTGGCATAGAGGAGAAGAGGCACTCCAATCACCGTAAAGCGATGGGGAGAGAAACCGTGGTGGGTGAAGCACAGGGCACCACCCTCAGTGGTGCAGACCAACCATGACCATACTAAAAATTGTCCAGGAAAGCAACCTGGAAAACCACGGGAAATGTAAATATTTACAAATGAACTTTAAGTCCTTAATTCAGCTGCCTCTGCTGATGTGTTGTCTGACCAAATCCTATGAGTCCCACACAAGTCTGGGGGGGTTGAAAGAAGGGTGCAAACCTGAAGAATTCACACTTGTAGACAGTTCTTCTGTATTTCAAGTATCTTTTATTATGAATATCGGCCCAATTCCTCTACGTTTCGCCAATACATAATTGGCTTCATCAGGAGGTGCCTTTTAAAAGAACATCCTTTCATGAATCTAAGTCAATATGTTCACTTTAAGTTTGCCAAAAACAGTATAGTTTCTTATTCATATTCTGATTTTTCAGCACATCTTTATTTAGAATACTTCTATAAAGCCCATTCTATTGGCAATTCTTTACTTTCCTCATGTCCGTCCATGCTGCAGCTCGAGTAATACTACTCGAATTGTCAATAGAAGGATGTTCTTTTAAAACATGACCATCCCCAGAGAATCCGACCATGCTCCATCTGTAAGGGAGACAGTAGGCAGAGGGGACAGGAGAGACTCAGGTGTCACCATGCCCCAGAAGCACCAGCTGCAGCTGGGGTGCGGCGACCCACCCCAAGACCCCCTAATTGGAGAATCCTGCTGGCAAAAGTGTGTGTGGGGGTGTCAATGCTGGATTGAAAAACTGGAAAGATAAGGGTTTTCTTTTCCTAGAAAACCCTAATGAAGTGGAAAAAAAATTGTATAACTGGCAACTGTTGCTCCCACGGAGTACCCAAGACGCCGACGGGAAGGAGGCCCCACAGGAAAACTGCCGGTTGAGGGCACAGCCTGGAGCACCATTGAGTAACTGCGATCCCAGTGACAGAAGCCTGAACTGTGGGCAATGGTGGCATGAGAGCTGGTGCCGAAGATCTGGAAGACACTAAAGAGTGTGTTTCTGCATGGTCCTCTGAGTCTTGATTGACAGCGGGGGAAAAAACTGGGGAGGGTTGGGGCTGCCCATGCTTATATAGGGATGTGAATGTCAGACGTCACCATCGGTGGTCCCTAGTAGTACTGCTTGAAAAATGTCTCCATGTGGTCCTACAGCCTGATGGCTTATGTTCCACAAGTGTGACCTGATGAAAGAGATAACCTCAAAGAACAGTAGTGTCAGGCCCTCCAGACTCACTCCCTGATTTGGGGCCTGTGGGCACACTCAGAGAAGGAGCATCATATAGAGCCTCAGGCCAGCGATGGCCAACTGGAAATTACCCATGGTGCTCACCACAGTGCGTGTGTACAGGTTGCTGAGTTGACACCCCACCTGGCACAGCCGGCTGCTGTCATGTGGTTCACACAAGATGCGCAGGTGGAGTACCTGCCAGTATATCTTCGGAATGGGATGGAGGATCCCTGGGCATTACATCACCACCATGGGTAGCAGAAGAAAGTTAGGTACTTGTAGGAGGAGGACCACGAGCAGTGGAAGACTTGTGTGTTTCTACTTTATTCTGGCTGGATTCAGCACCACTGGATACTGACTGTGACTGTCTGGGAAAGCTGCTTAAAGTGGGCATACAACCAGCTGATGTCTGCAGATTAACAAATCCCCGTGGCTTCTTTGGATGCATTATTTAAGCAATAAACCACAACAGGGTGTGAGTGATTCTGGGTTTACCCACGCATGGTGTGGTTCGGTCACGAGGCCTACCAAACCATCCAGGTGTGGGTAAATCCCAGCATCACCCACACCCTGGAATTTTTTCCACTTTTAAACATTTTTATTACATTTGTCATTCCACCCAAAAAATAGTTCCCTGTTTATGATAATGCAACCATACAGGGAAGTGCTGTTTTACTTGGGTGTTTTTCCTTTGCCATTAAAGAGAGGACTGCAGTTGTGGGCCAATTTTTTTACAGAGATATAATGGGACAGATAAGTGACTGTTACTGCTGGAAGCTGTAACAGGTGCCACTGGAAACTATGTGCTTCCGGGTTCAACTGCTCAGGAAGGAGACTGTAACTGTGTACCGCGGGGGCATTTCTTTTCCCCTTCTTTTTTTTTTCCATTTATGTTTTTTTTTTTAATTTATTATTTTAAGTTAAAATATTGCAAGGTGGCAGCAGGAGTTCAGGTAGAAAACAAACTGGGAATGAAGCGGGAGTGGAGTGACATAATGGGGGGATGGCGTGAGTGGGAGTGGAGTGAGACATTAGGAATGTAGTGGTGATAGATACAGAGGAGACGCAGGCACGACAAAAATTACATTCCTGCTGTGTTGAAAAATTGTTCCGTAGCTGTTCTCTGCTGCTCGGATGTGGTAACAAAAAGTATGTGGTGTTTGTGAGGGTTCCGAATAAGAACGGATGCATGTTTCAGTTGAGCTGGTTGGGTCAGGGTAAAAAGAGTATGCCATGTTGTCGGGGGTTCTGAGCAGCAACGGCCGCATGTTTCAATTGAGTGAACTGTATTGGGCTGGCTGCGAGCGGCAATAGGGCAATGGAGCAGCCGTGAGTTAGAAAAAAGACACACTACGTGCTGTTTAGCAGGCATTCGAGATGGCAGGTTCTCACCCCTAACATTTGGTGTTGGATTGATTTTAGAAAGGCGGCTGACTGGCACTTGCATTGGTAATGCTGAATTTTACAACGTTGCAAAGGGGCCAGTCAGCCGCCTTTCTAAAATCAATCCGACACCAAATGTTAGGGTTGAGAAACTGGTGTCCTGTTTTTAAAGCCCCATTGTATAATATACGATCCATCCTAGTGTGCCTCTCAGTCTCAGACCCACAACTACCACCACTAGCACCACCACCAACACCACTGTACGCATCTGTCCTTCTTCCTCTCACCACGTACATCTCCCCCACCACGGGCCACACGACTACTACTGCTACTTGCAGAACTACTTACTGTGGGGATTCATACCATACTGGAACAATTCTCTGTAGCTCCTTCTCCTCTCCCAGTCCTCCCCACTTCCCTTTCAGAACATCCTTGCTTAATTTTTATGGTAGGCCAGGCACAGCACACACTGCTTGTCACGACGACTAAGTTGCAACTGGATAAAGTGTTTCACAAGATTTTTTTGGGGGGGCAGGGGTTTCCAGCTATCACAGACAAGCCAGGCACAGCACACATGGCACAGGGCCATAACACCAAACACAAAAAACAGCATGCACTGAAATAAGGTTGGGAAAAACACTGGCCTTACAAAAACAGCGCTAACCCCATTGAAAACAATGGGACCTCTTTATTTTTGCAGAGGGCTCCGCCCCCATCCCCTGATGTAGGAGGCTTTGCCCCCACACCACCCGAACTAAAAATAATCAACTCTAAAGGGGTGTGGACTTCAGGGCTACAGAGAAATTTGGGACAGGGAAAAATACAGTTTCTGCACACAAAATAAAACCAGCAGCACCAGGAGACCTGGGGGGAGCTGAATTGCGGTCTCAGGTCTCAAACCCTGTCGTGTGCTGGTGCCTTAGTCACTCCACCACGCGAGTGGCTTTGCCAGGCACCAGACACATGACAACCTGATGCCTCCCAAGGTAAAGTACACAGCAACAGGGGTAGCAGTAATTCCCTGCTGCTATTATACCCCCATCACTGTAAATGTCTCTGCGTTTTACACAGTGTGGTTATTGCCGCACTGTCGTTATAGTACTATATTTTCCCTGTACCAGCACACACTACCTGTCACAAAGACTAAGCTGCAATTGGAAAAAAAGTTTCACAAGATCTTTCTGGAGGGAGGCACCAGCTCCGAAAGACAGGCCAGGCAAGGCACATACTACCTGTCAAGAAGGCTAAGCTGTAATTGGATGAAGCGTTTCACAAGATTTTTGTTTTGTAGGGGGCTCTGGCTCCCACAAGCAGGCCAGGCATGGCACACGCTGCCTGTCATGAAGACTAAATTGTAAATGAATAAAGTATTTCACAAGACATAGTTGGATACAGATGGAGGTGAAGTCCCTCGTGGTCCTCGTTGATGATGTTGGTCTTTAGGCTGGCAGAACACATCACTTGGGCCGAGGAAAACATGCAAAATGGACGTTTTCTAATTACTCGGCTGCTCAACACTTTGAACAACTCAAACACATTTATATGTAAACACGGCTCTTTTCTGGTCCTTCCAGGCAGCTTGCAGGCTCATTTTCTCTTCTCAGGCTTATGGAATCAGATTACCTGCAGCTGCAGGCAGCAGCTACCCAGGCTGGAACAAAAAAGTCTAGGCCAGACAGACCTAACCCATGAGAACTGGGAAGCACCCCAGAGGCACGCTCACTAGCACTTGGGCTGTCTCTTCAAATCTGACCTTTTCCAGCACTTGACCCCTTTTATATGGGGCAAGGTTCCTAAGATCTTACTGGCTGTCAAATCTGTTTTCACACAGTTCCCAGATGTTCAGTGGCTGGTGTTTTGGCACCTAGAAATTGTCCCAGATAATCTCCCAGAAGTCTCTGGCAAATTCTCAGAAGCCCTTTTATTAAAGCCTGGCTTCCGATTGGCGGCAAAGCACTAAAATGGTGGCTGCAGACAGTTTCCCAAGCAATACAATTCACAGTCCCCAGATATAATGTTCTGGTGCAGCCAGAATTATCTTTAATCTTACTTAAATCCCCCACTGTGCTATAGCCCCAACAGTTCTCTTGCTAGGAAGTCCACTTTCAGATAAATAAACACTTCTTATGGGAAGTCGCAGCTCCCTTAACACACTCCCCCCAGAAAACACAAAGAAGCTTAGGAATATTCATTAGGGCTCTATTCCCTGACATTTGCCCCTTGATCTTATCTGGTGCCCTGGAGACAGCGCTCACAGCATCTGCCAATTTGCTTAATTTGAAACATTTCCCCCTGTATCTGAGTGTTCCCAGTGCCTCTTTTAGCTTAAGCAGGGCACTGGGAACTGGTGGAGACAAACAGAAGGCTTTTCGACTGCAACAGCTGTCATAATGCGCAGTGCGCCTCCTCAATCGTGTGAGTGGCGGCTCTGAGACATGCCGCCACTGCAAACATGCTCCATGTAGCCTGTGAGGGCTCATTTAACAGGGAGATCTGGGCAGGAATGGCAGAGTGCCAAGGTGACTGGGCAGACACCAGGAGACAGCAGGAGGCAACCGGAGGCACGACAGGTAAGTCCCCCAAATGGGGGGGGGGCATTACATGACAAAGTTAAGATTTGTGGCTTAGACACCCACCCAGTCAAGAAAAGTACCAAAAACTCTGATCTGGAAGATTTGGGTATGACAGCACTGGACTACTGCAGCAAGGTAGGCCCCAGAGACCTTCTCCCCTCCTCCTGCTTGCCTTAACAATGCTCTTCTTTTCCTTCCCTTTCCTTGCCTAACACAATCTGTGGAACTCCAGTAGCAGCTTGAAAGTTAACTCCAAGGAACTGATATTCACAAATTGGGGGATTCTGGCAAATGTTTTCTGACAAAAAGAGTAAAGACAGCACAGCACACACAGCAAGGTTCTTATCTGCTGATACCAGAGCTGCAACGGCACACAGAGCTGCAGAAAGTACAGATCTTACTTCAAGGATATCTCCTGCAGCAGGCCATCACTGGTAGGACTTTGCCATCAGGCACTAGGACCACACAGAAACCATTCTAGCTAGCAGTCTACTATAGGGGGCCACCCACCTCTGACATCAGCCTATCCTATATATGGTGGGTGGTCCCCATGCCCTCCTCAGTTCTTTACGGCCATCGACCAATGCACATCGGAACACGGACTCCGCCACAGCTACAGTTGACTGCCATTTTCCCATGTTTACTGCATTTTCTTAATTAAATACCAAAATTTTCTGAGTTTCTTCTTCACGTTTATGTCTTCACAACCTTCTTCTTCTTCTGACCACGCCACTAAGTGTGCCTGTGACAAACAGATCCCAGACAAGGATGGCCACTCTGCATACCTCTTCTGCCTAGGCCCAGATCATGACTTTCAGGCCTGCGAGGTCTGCCAGAAGTTTAACTGGGCCACCAGGAGATGCTGCCAGAGGACCATGGAAAGCCATCTCCTGCAGCAGAAGGTCACCAAAATGGAACGGGAGCTGCAGGCCAGGAGCTTCTCCACATCCCTGACTCAGTTCCCAGGCTCTTCTTCATCCAAGTCCAAGGAAAAATCCTCAGAGAAGCACAAACCCTAGGACAAGAACCTGGACTGATCCCAATCTGCGTCCCATTCGTGGTCTCCAAATAAGGCTCCTAAAACGACCACGTCAGGGTCTTCCTCCATCAGGGAGGTCAACCTCCTCAGCCCCATATGCCCTTACCCCTTCAGGGCTACCAATGGCCCCGCCGGCCACCCAGATCTCTGTGACTGGTGGTGGCTACTTGGGCAGGGTCCCTCTTTTCCTACCCCTCAGCCCCTGCTCTTTCAGCTCTTGTTTTCCATGGGCTCATGAGCAGGTGGCTCGACTGGAGTTCCTCCAGCTGGCATAGGTGCTGCTGGCACCATTTCTCCTCCTGCCGCCCAGTCACCCACATCCCCAACACCAGTCTCAAACTCTGAGACCTCTGTTGGCTCTGCCCCTCCTTCACAGGTGCAGACACTACTGGGCACCACTGACTCACAGCCCGGTTCCCCCAGCCTGTGACAGTAGGACCCCCCTCCCCAGCGCCAGCCTCTCCTAATCTGGTGCGTGTGGATGCCACCCCGACGCTGCCAAACTGACCCTGCTGGGCTGGCACCTATTCTTCTGCAGCCCACGGCCTTCGCCGCTGGTTCCTCCGCCTCCTCACTGGCCCCTTCCTCTGCCCATGCCCAACCTGTTACTGCCACTCACCAGAGGGACTGGCGCCTGTACTACCACCCACCCCTGTGGGACCGCAACTGAGATGCCTGACCCCAATGCCAGGGGGTATAATGCTGGCTTACCCTTATCTTTCACCTGTAGGACTCCAGCCACTCTACAATTATACCATACCTGGGGGTCTGGAGCCAGTGCCCGTGGATTACCATGGCCTGATCTCTGTGCTATGGGCTTTCATGCAATTGCAGGTCCCTACCCCTGGTGCAATGCCCCAACTGCACACCCCTTGGCCTTCTCAGGGCTCTGCCCCTCCCACCCCGACCTGTCTGGGATTGAGTGCTCCTCCTACCCACAGGAGCCCTACCAATGCGGGTACCCCCGCTCACCCAGTTGACCACCAGCCAGGCGACAGTGGGGATGAGGATTCTGCCACTGATGACGGTGTCAGTTCAGAGTCTTCCTTCTTTAAAGGGATCTTCTCAGTGGAGGAAGGGGAGCCCAGTAATGTCCCCAAATCACCTCTTGATGACCCCACCTTTATAGATATCACAAGGCATATCCAAGCAACAATGTGATGGGAGACTGAGGAACAGAACATGGAGTGTCACTGCCTGGTGGTCTACCTTCATCAGTGTGACATTCCTCCTTTGGCAGACTCCCCATTCATCGAGCCATACAATGATGTTACTAAAGCCACATGGCTCCATCCCCATACTGTCCCTGTGGTCTCTGAAGGCTCACAGGCTCTACTATGCTCCAGCTGGCAAATCCTTTTTTGGTCAGTACCCCAAAGTCGACTCTGTAGTTATTAATGCAGGCCATGGCTCCACCAAGCAGCTGATGCACCTCAGTATCCTCCCTCCAGGTAGAGAATTGAGACAGCTGGACCAGATGGGCAAGCGGGCCTTTACCTCAGCCATCCTTACCATCCAGGCCCTTAACTACTTGGCCCACATGGTGCAGTACCAACACCTGTTGTGGGACCAGGCTAAAGAGGCAGTCACGGTGATGCTGGATGACCCCTCCAAGCAGCAAACTCTTCAGACCCTGAAGACTGCATCAGATATCGGCACCCAAGTCCTCTGGGTGACTTGTGATACCATGGATGCTTCAGGCTGGGTGGCTGCCACAGGTATTAGCATGAGGCCCCATGCCTGGCTTAGAGTCTTGGGCTTTGCCCCGATGTCCAATCCAGCATTATGGATGCCCCCTTTCAGGGGGGCCCAAGCTGTTTGGGGGTGAAGTGCAGGACATTATTTCTGAGCTCCAAACCTCTGGGAGGGCCTTGAAGTTGGTCCACTCCATGCATCACACCAAGCTGAAGTCGAGTCACAGGGCCCCTTTTTTTCGCTCGTCCTGTAGACAGGGCTGACCCCCTTCCAAGATCCAGGGCAAATGCAAAGCAGGTGCTACCCTCCCTATGCCCCTCTCTGAGCTGCCAGAGGCACATCCACAGCCCAGCCAGGAGCTGTTCCCACCTGACTCCTTGCTGGACCCCCCCCGCAGGGCTTCCGGAGGTGGTGGTCAGGGGTCACTTCTCCCTCCAACTGGGCAGGTAGAGGGCCGTCACTGCAGACAACTGGGTGCTACAGCTCATAGAGCACAGCCACACTCTAGAGTTTCTGGAATGGCCCCCAGAAAATCCACCAAACCCATCCGCATATCCTCCAGGCCACATTCCCCCTTATACGGGCCAAAATTCAAGCCCTACTGCAAAAGAAAGTCATAGAGCTTGTTCCCAAATTCCAACAGGGACAGGGGGTATTATTGCAACTTCTTCTTAGTTTCTAAGAAGACAGGGGATCTCCATCCCATCCTGGATCTGAACAACCTCATCTAGTACATAGAGTACAAATGTTTCTGGATGGTAACCCTTCAGGGTCTAGTGCCTCTACTTCACCAGGGAGACTGGCGCTGCTCTTTGGATAAGAAGAATGCTTTATTGCACATCAAAGTTTTTGCATCAAACAGGTGCTTCCCTCACTTTCAGTTTATGGTACAGCACTACCAGTTTCAGGCTCTGCCCACTGGCCTGTCCTCATCCCCCACGGTTTTTACCATGTGTCTGACGGTGCTCGCTGCAGCCTTGAGGTGATGGGGCTTTTATGTCTTTCCCTACCAGGATGACTGGCTCTTGGCAGCTGTTACAGCGTGTGGGAATAAACTTCAGACGAGGCAAATTTACAAGTTTAAAATACACCGTGGTGTGATATTTATTTTCAAAAGTTCGAAAAATAATAAATGAAAACAAAAAAATTGCAAAGAAAATCACTACTTAACATCAGTAGTTTCTCCCATAATACAGTCCTGGTTCTTAAAGCTCCTAAGACCCTTCTCATCTGTGTTCAACAGCTTGTCTGCTCTTAGGGCTGAGCCTCACTGGACCGACTGAAGTGAACTCAGTGAAGAGGTTTTTATATCTTTTGGTGGGGTCACCAGACTGAACCCTTTTCTATTTACATGTCTGGACATGCTGTTTCATGTCTGAACATGTTTCAAAACCAAAGGGGGGGGTTGTTTCAGGGGATTTCCTGATTCAGGTAAAGGTACAGTGTATATATCCCCAGATGTTGATTCTCTATACCTCTGATCCAAAGTGACTAAGCACTTTTATAAAGTATACCACATTCTCACACATAAAACCTTATATGGTAACAGGTTTATAGTGTGAATTTATGAAAATACCTTAAAGATTTCTTATAACTGTACTAATCATGACATTCTTGTTGTTTTATATGGCTTCTGAATCCTTTTCATTTAAAAAGGCTTTATTAACTGTATTTATTCCTAATTAAAATAGCCTTCATGCTTTTTGTACACAAAATGTACTTATACACTTTCTCCTGTCTCCGGGTGTTTGGCATCATTCCCGGGACTGGATGGATGGAAATTGATTTATTTATTTTGTCAGTCATAGGAATCACAACACTTTGAGTCACAGACTCATTTACAAAGGCTCCGCGTCAGCAGTCATACATTCAGAGACTGTACATTAATGTGACATCACATTTCAAGTTTTTACATATGATAGCCAAGGTGGCTGAAGATCTATACATGTAGTAGCTAGGGTATTGATATTAGTACAGAGGAACAATTACAGAGCAAGTGCAGCCTCTAGGACATTGTCATATAGTAGAAACAGTGATCAATACATTAATGAGACAACACAGTTTAAGCAAAGTATTTACATATAATAGCCTGGGTGACTGTTGACCTATACATTTAGTAGCTAGGGTATTGGTATTAGTACAGGTGATATAGTTACAGAGTGGGTGCAGCCTCTAGGGCATTGTCACATAGCAGAGACGGAGATCAGCAGCAAAGATGTCCTATACAGTTAGTACTATACAGTTGATTGCAATGTTAATGGGGGGTGGCCTAGTGCAGCACTGTGCAGGTCAGTTAAGAGGATTAGCAGTTGCACTGGCATTGGCGCATGGAGAGAATGTGTTTTTTTAGGATGGTTTTGAAGTATCCTAACTTAGAAATGGAGGTTATGACTGGGGGGAGCTCACCATACCAGGTAGGAACTCTATAGGGGAATGATCTCTGCGCTAGGGAGGTTCTGACCCTGGGCACGGTCCACAGATGTTTGTTGGCAGAATGAGTGGTCGCAATGCAGGAACACAAGAGTAGTGAGGCTGAGACCCCCAGTGGAGTTAACCTTAGGTGGATTTTTTTGGTGAGGAGACAGGATTGATACTGTAGTCTTTCCTCCATGGTCAGAATGTTCATAACAGTGTAGAGGGTGCAAGTATGGGAGCGTTTATCTGAGCCTAGGAGGAGTCAGCACACTTTATTAATGGCTATGTGAATTTTGTATAGGGTGGTGTTGTCCCCAGAAAAGTAGATGGGGAGCCTATAGTCAACGAGAGAGAGGACAGAAGAGGTGATAGCCAGATTGAGAACCTCTGGCATCAGGCACTCTGTGCCGGTATAGGAGGCTGATGCAGGTATTAATGGCTGAGGTCAGGATGTTAATGTGGGCATGGAAGGATAGGAAGGTGTCAAAGGTAAGGCCTAGGTATTTATAAGTGAGTACTTGTTCCAGGGGGAGGTGAGCGTGGGAGAGGATTTTTAGTTCAGTGTCCTTGGCTTTGCTCTGCCGGTGGGCTAATAGCATGGCTTTTGTTTTTTTGATGTTGACCACAAGTCTGAGACTGGTGAACCAACTTTTGATCTGATTGAACGAGTCTTGGTAGGAGGACTGTAGGTTGTCAGGGCAAGGGTGTGCAGCATAGAGAACTGCATCATCAGCACATAGCAGTAAGTTACTGGAGCAGGATTTGGGTAGTGCATTTAAATAGATACTGAAGAGTAGGGGGCCCAATATGGATCCCTGGGGGACCCCCGAGTGGACAGGCAGGCTGGAAGATAGGGTGTCATTTATCTTAACACATTGGGATCTAGAAGTAAGGTAGCTATTGAACCAAGAGAGTGGTCCACGTGATAGACCAGTGTGGTGGAGTGTGTACAGGAGGAGGTGGTGAGAGACCATATCAAAGGCCTTAGAGAGGCCCAAGAAGATTGCTCCAGCAAGATGTTTATGGTCAAGGGCAGAGTGAATGAAATTGGAGAATTTGATGAGGGCGGTGGTTGTGCTATGGCCTGATCTGAAGCCATGTTGTTCACTACATAATAAATTGTGGGCTCGCAGATCACCATGGAAATGGAAAAAGAATGAAAAAAAAAGAACTAGGATAAAGTTTTGTAGGGACAATAAACAGCTACGCTAGGTGGCCATCCTAGGGTAGGGGGAGAAAGAAGAAAAGCAAAGAGAAAAGTGTTAACTGTTGCACAACAGAAGTTTTGTTAGCCAGGAAATGAGATAGAAAAGTGGTCCATAAGTCACAGCTGAGGGTGTAGCCTAACTCTGCAACACACCTCCCTACTTAAAAAAAAACAGTTCTCAAAACTACACTGTTTTTTCAAGAACACCTCTGTCATAAATATTCTACCAAAACAGTTGAATGGGGGTTGGTTGAAACTTTCTCTCACCCACTATGAGACCTTCACCCCAGGGTCTCTTAATTCAGCTATTTTTAGTGCTGTCCATCATACCAAGATACTGCAATATGACAATACTTTCATAACATTACCCTGGTGCTGTCATACAGTTCAGCACAGTACCCATCTATGTTCTCCGAGGACTTCGGTCTGTAGTGACTGTCTACCCCCTAACTACTTCACTTGGTTACTTCAACTCAGACATTTCATATGCAATATTAGGCACCCATCAACAGGCATCATTTCAGCACTCATCACTTGACATCGTTTCAGAACCCATCACTTGGCATTGTTCAGCCCTGTGCACCCACTATCATACCTTCATCAGTACATTAAAAAACAACAAGTAATACACAGCAGTTTTATGCTGACTTCTAGCTTCCTCCATACCCATCACTTGGCATCGTTTCAGCACTGTGCACTGTCCTGCACAAAGTAACAGCCCGGGAAAATGGGCAACAACAGGATCTCAAAAGTGGCTGGCAACAAAGGTTCCATCAGGCAGGTCCTCCTCCTACAGAACCCAAGGATCCTGCTCCTCTGTTTCAGCAACAAAATCCTCTGGTCAGGAACCCTCTATCAGCGCCTGGTAGTGGTGCTTCGCCTCTCTCCGGTGCTGGTCCATCTCCACAGTTCATCAAACTCCAATCTGGTTCTTCTCACATGGGCTCTGGTATGCACACTTTTAAGCCCCTCCTCCTTCAACATATCCTTAGCATCCATGGGATCCGGAGGTACGCCATCCTACTCTTTGCACCCCATGTCTGGATACCAGGACTGGTATTTGGGCACTGGTCTCTCCCTTGCTTTCTGGACAACCAATACTTATCCTACTTTTGACATCAAGTTTGTCATGGCGTGTGGGAATAAATTTAGGACGAGGCAAATGTATAGGTTTAAAACACACTGTGGTGCAATATTTATTTTTCAGAAGTTCAAAAAAATAATAAATGAAAACAAAAAAATTGCAAAGAAAATCACTACTTAACATCAGTAGTTTCTCCCATAATATAGTGCTGGATCTTGGAGCTCCTAAGACCCTTCTCATCTGCATTCAACAGCTTTTCTGCACAAACAGCAGAACCTCTCCTCCTCTCTCAAGGCGGAGCCCCACTGGATTGACTGAAGTGAACTCAGTGAAGAGGTTTTTATATCTTTTGGTGGGGTCACCTGACTGAGACCTTTTCTATTTACATGTCTGAACATTCTGTTTCATGTCTGAACATGTTGTTTCAAAACCAAAGTGGGGTTGTTTCAGGGGATTTCCTGGTTCAGTTAAAGATGCTGTCATCTCCACAGATATTGATTCTCTGTATCTCTGATCCACAGTGACTAAGCACTTTTATAAAGTATAGCACATTCTCATACACAAAACCTTATACAGTAACAGGTTTATGGTGTGAATTTATGAAAATACCTTAAGGATTTCTTATGACTGTACTAACCATGAAATTATTATTATTTTATATGGCTTCCAAATCCTTTTTATTTAAAAAGGCTTTATTAACTGTATTTATTCTTATTTAAAATAGCCTTCATGCTTTTTGTACACAAAATGCACTTATGCACTTTACACAATACCTCTCCAGGTGTTTGGCATCATTCCAGGGACTGGATGGATGGAAATGGAAAAAGAATGAAAATTGAGAACTAGTAGGAAGTTTAGTAGGGATTGTAAAGAGCTACACTAGGTGGCCAGCCTAGTGTAGGGGGAGAAAGAAGAAAAGCAAGAAGAAAAGGCATTAACTGTTGTGCAACAGAAGTTTTGGTAGCTAAGAAATAAGGAGATAGAAAAGTGGACCATCAGTCACAGCCGAGGGTGTAGCCAAACTCCACCACAGTAGCCCTGTCCCAGGACTGTCTGCTGCAAACTCTTGCGAGTACCTGCAGTCTGTTCCAGTCCTTGGGCATTGCCATCAATCTTCCCAAGTCATTTCTTACCCCCTGCCAGAGCCCGCTTTACAAAGGGGTAGTCCTGGAAATGGCTCAGGGCAAAGCCTTCTTACCTTCCAACAGAGTGGAGCGCCTGATGGCTCAAGCCCACCTCTTCTTCTCCAGCTGCAATGTTCAGGGGAAGGAGTTCTTAAGGCTTCTGGGCCTCATGGCCACAGTCACTGTGACAGTTCCCTTAGCTAGGCTTCACATGACAATCCCTCAGTGGACACTGCGAGTCCAGTGGGACCAACGCATGGATGCCGCAAATCAACTTGTGCTGGTATTGGGTCCTGTCATGAAGGTGTTGTTGTGGTGGCTGGAAGCCAGTAACCTGTTTTGGGGAGTGCCATTTTCTATACCTCCCCCTCAGCAGATTCCTATGACAGATGCCTCCAGCTTTGGCTGGGGTGCCCATATGGGACCCCACCAAACCCAGGGAACTTGGTCAGAGATCAAGAGGGATCTCCACATCAATGTCCTGGAGATGCGGGCAGTACTGTACGGCATTCAGGCCTTCCAGACACAGCTCTCCCTGGGTCTGCTGTTGATTCAGATGGACATGTGTGTGGTTTATATATAAATGGGGGGGGAGAGATTCATTCCTATCCCCTGTGCAGGGAAGTGATGAGGGTCTGGTATTGAGCCATCAAGCACAGTCTGGAACTCACGGCTGTCCATGTTCCTGGCAAAAAAAAACATCCTGGTGGACAGCCTATGTCATTCGCAGTCAAGGGCTCACAAGTGGGAACTTCTGACCTCAGTGGTAGAAAATCTCTTAGAAAGATGGGGCTGGCCCAAGCTGGTCCTTTTTGCGTCCCCACATGATGCAAAACTGCCACTTTTCTGCTCGCTAAATCCAGGGTCTAGAGTTTTCTGGTGAGATGCAGTGTCCCTCTCCTGGACAGGGAAGTTTCTGCATGCCTTCCCTCCCTTTCCACTCCTATAGTGAGTTCTGATCAAGCTACAGATGGAGGGGGCTACAATGATCCTCATCGCCCCTTTCTGGCCTCATCAAATCTGGTTCCCCTTGCTGCAACAACTGGCGGTGGAACCTCCGCTGTTCCTACCCTTGTGGACAGGCTTGCTCTCCCAAGAATGGGGCACCGTGGTCCAGCCAGACCTCAGATTTCTCCATGTCCATGCATGCATGGCTCCTGAGGACATATCAGTTGTCAGGTTCAGGGTCTCTCACAGGGTGGTTGATGTTTTGGTGGCAGCCAGAAAGCCCTCCAAGGCCACCTACTGCATGAAATGGAAGCGCTTTGCTCTCTGGGCTGCCTTGCACCAGCTAGATTCCCTTCAACTGTCTGGTAGATCAGGCTTTGTAGTAGCTTCTGTCCCTCTGACTTGGGTTTACAGTACTCCTCTATTGAGATTCATTTCTCTGCCATCTCTGCATATCATGTACCTGTGGATGGGTGATAAGTAGCCCAACTCGATGTATCCTGCACCTTCTTGCAGGGCATTTTGCACTTGAAGTCCCCAATCAGGGACCTTGTCCTGACTTGGGTCCTTAATTTTGTATTAGAAAAGTTTACACTACCTCCCTTTAACCCGTCAAGAGTCTTGTGAGGTACACTTTCTTTTGTGGCAAGCGTTATTTTTAGTTGCCATTACTTGTGCTTGAAGGATTTCAGAGCTTCAGGCCCTCATGTATAAGGAGCCTTTTTAGTTTTTCACAAAGACAGAGTGTCTTTGCATACTAACCCTAAGTTTCTTCCTAAGGTGGTGTCGGAGTTTACTTTGAATCAAACCATCCACCTGCCTGTTTATTTTCCGGAGCATTCCAATCAAGGGGAGGCATTGCTCCATACCTTGGATGTGCATAGAATCTTGAAGTACCATACACATCAGACTAAGGACTCTTGGAAGTCCAATCAGTTGTTTCATTTGCCCCTGTGAAAGTGGGTGCACCCAGTGTCCAAACAGCGTTTGTCTAAGTGGTTTGCAAATTGCATTGCTTATTGTTACCAGAAGTATGGCAAGGAACTTCCTGGAAGGGTTAAAGACCATTCCATGAGAGGTATGACCACATCTGTGGCTTTGTCAGCTACTGACATCTGCACTGCTGCCACCTGGAGTACTGTCCACACTTTTACCAAGCATTACAGTCTGGACATTGCCTTTGTTGGGCTAACTTTGACCTAGTTGTCCTCCAAGGCCTCCTTTATTAGTCTATAATAACTGGGGAGCATTTTCTGCCATAGGGAAACCCGGTTTTAATTCGCCGTTATAACCTGCAGGTTATAACGGCGAACATGCACAGAGTTTCCTTTGCTCCACACATGCGCAATCCTCCACTTTTCACTGTTTCAGCGCTACTTCGGCACCAGTGGTAAGTAAATAAAAAAAACTTACCTCTGAGAGACTGTCTTGATTCCTTACTGAAGTAGGTGCTCCTCAATTTAAAAAAAAACAAAGAAAAAAAAAGGAAAGCTTTCAGCAGCCTCAGACGGTGGACCACAGGGGGCGGACCGTGCCTCGTCCCAACCAGATGACCACTTCTGAACACAGATGTATTTTATATAATTGCTGTGGTGAGAAAATGCTCCCCAGCAATTACATAAAATACAACATGGAGTGGAGTGTTTAACTAGAGATTTTACACACACCCTTGGTGTTGGATGCTGAAATAAACCTCTCAAGCTTTGCTCTCTGGGTTTATGTAGCATCCAACACCTCGCGGGGAGGGGTAAAATCTCGTTAAACACACCACCTCATTATTATACTATATGCTATTTTCTTTGACCAACCGCCCGGACAAGCTCTGTAATATCAGAATTGCTTGGGACTCAGTCCGACTAGTGATAGCCTGATGCAACAGATACCCTTAAAGTAAGATAATACAGTTATGTAAGAACTTATCATAGCAGTACATCTTTGAGATGATCTCTTGCAGCAGGCCCTGCTTCCCCTCCCTCCTTCTATCTCTTGTTATTTCTGTGTCTCTCTCCCCTTCCATCGGAGCGAGCCTTCTGCTTTTTATTCTGCTACTGGGTTACCTCAGCATCCTCCTTGGTTCCCCCCTTCCAGTATCTTGCTTACGCTCTCTGGAGGGAGAACTGAGGGCATGTTGGCCACCGACCTTATATAGCCTAGATTGATGTCAGTCACTGATGTTGGAGGTGAGCGGCCCCCTCTGGTAGACTTCTGGCTAGCAGGGTTTCTGTGTGGTCCTAGCACCTCGTGGCTAAGTCCTACCGGTGATGGCCTGCTTCAAGAGATCCTCTCAAAGATCTACTGTTACAGTAAGTTCTTATGTAACTGTACTTTATATAAGAACTTATGGTAACAGCAGATCTTCGAGAGGATCTCTTGCATCAGGTCACTCTATAAAGACCCATCTACTGCATTACCCTTTCGGCCACAGTTGGGACCATTCCACATAGTAGTGGGTGCCATAGGTTCTTTGTCCCTTCCCTCTGACAACACCTCTCCAGTAGGGTACTAGCTGGATACCGTACGTTACCTCCCCAGCTGGTGTAGTTGAGAGCTGCCAAGGGTAGGGGATGCTGCACTGGACTGACCTGGAGGCCTGAAGGAATATGAGACACTGGCTCTGTAAGCAAGGACACTGACACTTGGATTGATGAAAAAAAGAAGGTAAATTTTACTGAGGAGGTGGTATCAACAAGGACAGTGGAAGAATTCAAGAGAGCCTGGGACAAGCACAAAGGGAACTCTTGGGACCAAAGAAGGGGAGAAGGGGGGAGAGGGTGAGACAGTTTGGGGGGCCAGGGTCATCTGTATGTTCGTATAAGCCACAATGGAATACACAGTTTTGAAATCCACCTGCACCTTTCAACATTCTAAGGCTTCCCTTTTTTCCTCACTCTGAGTCCCTTTGTGTACACAATCACTTTACCATAACACATAAACACTTTCTCTATGTGTAAGCACCTTTTCAATACCTGAGCTGGAAAGCTAACATCTCTGGCTCTCTCCTGAATTTTTTCTATACAGTTTGACCCACAGGAAAAGTACAGTTACGTAAGAACTTACTGTAACAGTAGATCTTCGAGAACAGCTCTTGCAGCAGGTTACACCATTAGGACTGTAGCCGGCAGGCGTCAGGACCCCACGGAAATCTTCTAGCTAGCAGTCTTCAGCGGGGACCGCCTCCGACGTCGGTCCCACCCCCAACGTCAGACATAGTACATAAGGAGGCGGTCCCGCCAGATTCCCCAGTTCTCCCGCCGGAGACTCCCGGCCGCAGGATGACATCAGAAGGGGAGACCGAGGATCCACCATCAGAAGAAAAGAGCGTAAGCTCCTGTCAAGGCCTAGTAGGCCATACCTCCTCCAAGGGGGAATGGTAGGCGGGAAGGTACCTGTTGCAAGAGCTGTTCTCGAAGATCTACTGTTATGGTAAGTTCTTACATAACTGTACTATCTTACTTCGAGATACAGCTCTTGCAGCAGGTTACACCATTAGACTGATTCCTGCCAATAGCGCCTGTAAGCATTCTGGGAGGAGGAGAATAGGAGAGATCTTGAACAAGCCCTGACTCTAGGACAGAGACCTTAGAATGGCCAGGGCCTAAACTGGCTCGCTGTCATGGATGTAATATCCAGGCTATAGTGCCTAATAAATGTGTGAACAGAGCTCCAAGTAGCTGCAGCACAAATGGTCGAGGTGGATATGCTACGAGTGCTGCAAGGAGGTAGCCACCCCTTATTTTAGAAGTGGCCCCTGACTGTACCCGGGAAGGGCTTCTGTCTGCTGTTGTAGCAAAATGAAATACACTGGACAAGCCAGCAAGAAAGGGTCTGCTTTGAGACTGGATGGCCAAGCATCCTCTCAGCGAAGGAAACGAATAGTTGCTCCAACTTACAAAGCTGTTTAGTTCTGTTCAGGTAGTACCTTAAGGAGCGGTGAACATCCAGGGTGTGAAGTATCGCCTCTCCTCTATTAGAGTACTTGGGAAAGTACACAGGCAGATCGATGTCCTGGTTGAGAGTGAGGGTAGAGACCACTTTAGGCAGGAATTTAGGATTCGTCCTCAGAGACACTCTGTCCTGGTGGAAAATTAAATAAGGCTCCTTGCATGAGAGCATGAAGCCTGAAACTCTCCTTGCTGATGTGACAGCAACAAGTGAACATCTTCCACAACAGAAAACGCAGCTTGCAATCTGTGGCAGGTTCAAAGGGAGGAAGCGTGAGCTGTTCCAGGACAAAGAGTAAGTCCCAAGGAGGAACGGGATCCTTGATGGGTGGCCTAAGGTGTAACACCCCTCTTAGGAAGTCTCGAGAGGCATCAAGCTGTGCCACTGTACGCTGTCCTACTGGAAAGTGGAAGGCAGAGATCGGGCAGAGGTGCACTTTAAAGGAGGAGTAGGCGAGACCCGAATGGAATAGGAAAGCAGGTATTCCAGCACCCTTTTCTGGCATCAAGGGAAGGCTGCGGCTATGGCTTACAAGCAAAAATAGCACCACTTTGGCTGCACGTCAGTGTGTTATTTTGTTTCTGGCTTTATGATCCAACCCTGCAGACCGCTGGCAGTGTCTGGCCAGGTTCAGTGAGCGGTCCGTGGACTAGTGAACCTCCTCCTGAGACAATAGATGGGAGCTGAAAGGCAACGGAACTGGAGGTTCCCAGGACAATGGAAGGCCAGCATGGGGAAACTGATCTGCCTGGGCCAGGAAAGGCTTTCACCAGGATCATTGTTGCTGTTCTCGCGCAGTTTGAGAAGAACTCTCTGATCAACGGGAAGGAGGGAAAGCGAGGAATCTGTCCTCCCAGGAGAGGGACAACTGCCTCACCAGAAAACACCACCGTGTCTGGATCTAGCGAGCAAAAAATTGGGCAGTTTTGCTTGATGGGGAAGCGAATAAGTCCAACTCTGGAGTGCCCCATCAGAAGAAACAGATCCTCTGCTACCTCCTGAAGAAGTTCCCACCGTGGACTCTGGCCTGGGAATGGCTCAGGAGGCCATTCTGTGATTGTGTTGTCCATCTGGGACGTGAACTGCAATCGGTGTCCGGCAAGAATGTCGGATTACCCAATCCCACACTCTCAGCTTCCTGAAAAAAAGGGTAAGAGGTGCGCCTTGTTTGTTGAGGTAATACATCGCCACCGTGTTGTCTCGTCTGAAGCAGAAGAGTACTGACGGATTTCTGACTGAAAGGCCTGCAGGGCGAAGAACCACCTCATCTCCAGCACGTTGATGTGGAGGTGGGCTTCCTGAGGGGTCCATGTTCCCTGGGACCTCACCCCGTTTAGGTGCACTCTCCACCCCAGCCCTGAGGCGTCTGTGGAGAGGATTGCCTCCATGGACGGCGTTGTAAACGGGACACCCGCAGAAAGTGTCCCTGGGTCTAGCCACCATTGCCAGTCTCGAATCACAGCATTCATGATCCTGACTGGATGCTGCATGTGGTCTTGCCTTTGGTCTCACTGCACCTTGAGCATCCACTGAGTTACCCACATGTGGAGCCTTGCCAAAGGGATGATTGGAATGGCCACAACCATGTGTCCGAGCAAGCAAAGGACTAACCTGGTGGGGACAGTCTTCTTCGACGAGAGATCCCTGATGAGGGATCTGATGTGTTCCGCTCTTTTGTCGGGAAGAAAGGCCTTCCCTTGGATGGTGTCCAGAACTGCGCCTATGAACTGCAGTTTCTGGGATGGTACGAGGAGAGACTTCTCGTAGTTGATAAGAATGCCCAGAGACTGGAACAGGTCCTGGGTGCTCTGAATAGCCATCAACAGCCGCCCCTTGAGGTGCCATGAGAAGCCAGTCATCCAGGCATCGGAACATGTAGTGGTCCCTGCCTCGCTAGAGACGCTGCCACGACTGCCATGCACTTGGTAAAGACCCTTGGGGCCAAGACAGTCCAAACAGAAGAGCCCAGAACTGAAAGTGGTGGTTGAGAAACTCAAAGCGCAGGAACCTCCTGCGCTTGAGCCACTGGATGTGCAGGTAGGCATCCACATGTCCAGGGACGCTAAGAAGGCATCCTTTTCAACATGGGAATGAGTCCTTGAGGTCACCATGCGTAAAACGCTTGTAGGCTTACCAACATGTTGAGGTCCTGAGGTCCAAGATTGGACGGAGGTCCCCTGCTTTCTTCGGAACCAGAAAGAAGTGGAATAGTATCT
The DNA here is from genome assembly GCA_016271365.2 of Neoceratodus forsteri. Taxonomy (NCBI): domain Eukaryota; kingdom Metazoa; phylum Chordata; order Ceratodontiformes; family Ceratodontidae; genus Neoceratodus; species Neoceratodus forsteri. The sequence goes on along the minus strand of CM028129.1, from coordinate 1,124,005,121 downwards.
GGATCCTATCTTGTCTCTTCGGACATACCCACCGCCTCCCTTTGCAGAGCGCCGACAGTACTCTTGCCTGATGAGTGATCTTGTGCTGACCTAGAAGTAACGAGAGCAGAGGAGGACCTGTGGGTGGCTTGTCCATGAATTCTAGAAGTGGGCCTCTTTCGATCTACTGCAGAATCCACCTGTCGGGTGGCTGGTGGGATCGGCCACCTGGCAGGTGGTCCGCAATGGCCCCTTTACCTTGTTGTCCCGCTGATCCTGAGGGTAAATGGAAGGAGTCATGCTGTGGTGGCTGAGGGTCCAGCAGGCTGGGCTGGCTTAGCTGGTCGCTGGCTTCGGCCCGCGGACGACTTCCCCTGGGCTCTGAGGGAGAAGGAGCCCCTCTGTTGTGGGCCAGCACGGGACTGCTGTCTTTGCATCCAGCCTCAAAAACGGCTTTGGTTCCTATGAAAGGAACTAAGCTTGGGTCTGTACATAGCCTGGACAGACCGCACTGCCTTCCCAGCCTCTTGAAGTTTGGTGAGGACCTTCTCTGAGGACTCACCAAAAGAACTTCTCCATGAAACGAAGGCATCCAGGATGTTCTTCTGGATGTCCGTGGAATCGAGACACGGAGCCAGAGGTCTCCGAGGCATACTGAAGCTGCCGCTCTGGCTGAGGAGTCCACGGAATCATACGCAGTCGCAGCACCTGGGTTCCCACGTCAACTCGTGGTGAAGGAGCTGTAGCAACCTCCTTCTGCTCACCTTCTGGCATCTTTTCTGCAAGATCCAGTCCCGCTCCCATAAGGTGTTCTGGAACTGTACCCATGGGTTGCGCAGTTGAGGGATCTGATGGCGCAGGTAGCGGACGATACGCAGCACCCGCCCATAGTGTCCAGTTGTTGGACTCTGGGTCCGTGGCAGGGTGCTCAAATGTTGCAGCTCTGGGACCGGCCGCGAGAGCTTTAATGACCAGAGAATCGGCCAGGTGGTGTGATGCCGTGCTACTGGTCCTCCTAGGGCCTCGTACAGGCGTCAGCTTTCGCATCGCCGAAGCGAAAAGCGGATGTTTCCACGCCGCTCAGTGACGTCCACGTATGTGTCCACCAAGGGTGGCACCACTACAGGCTTTGGATCTTTTTGCCGAAGATATCTGGCAAGGCGTAATCTCTCAGGGTGTAGTTCCTCCGCGTCCCAGCCCATGTTCTCCTGGATATGCCTCATAATCTCTGAGAATGATGGGTCATCCGGAGGAGATCTTGGGAGTTCACATGGGTCCAGAGAAGGGACGCTGATCGGAGAGGGGGATCTGGATCTGTCCGAGAAGTCCGATCCCGTGTCCTCCGTCGAAGGCGAATGACGGCGTCTTCTGGGTCTCTTTGGGCTGGGTGACCCTGAAGAGGATCTGGACAGAGGTCTCCTTTTTTCTAGTCTACCGCTAGGAGGATCTGTAGGCTCCTGGTGGGAAGGTACTCGGCCTGCAGCCCGGAATGGAGTAGGGGGCACAGGGGCCGGTGGAGTCGCAGGTGGAGGAGGAAGAAGAGGAGGAGGTGTGGGAACCACATCCCTTTTTATGGTATCCCACCAGTAGGTGAACAACTCCTTGACCTCAGATATGCTGAGGCCCGACAATGGACCAGGCGCCGTGGTTGGTCGCTGGTTCCGCATCGGCCCCAGGGTCTCAGGTTCTGGAGAGGGTCTCTCGGGGTGCGGCAGGACCGGTTCTCCCATCTGGTCCTCAGGCTGGCCAGCTTCCTCCTCCGTGATCGCCTCCCTGACTGACGTCGGTGGGGTGAAGGGTTCTCTTTGTAGTGCGGACATCGGTCCCTGGCCAGCGCCTGTGGCGGGAAGGCCTCTAACTGCCACGGGCGCTTATGTCATCGCCTGATTTGTGCTTAGCCGACAATGGGTGGGCTTTAATGCCAGATCTCGGACGATCTCTAAGGAAGCCAGCTCTTTGGTTTTTCGCTGGGAGGAGGAGGCAAGAGAGACTGACCTGGCGCTGGGTTCCAAATCGCTGGAACCGGACTTGTGGTTGTGATGGCGGGTCCTCCGACCTCGACGGGGCCTTGGAAGCCAAAGAAGCGGAGGGCCTGGAGGTCTTGGCCTGAGGAAGAGAGGAGAAACCTGAAGGAGTCTTCACCGCTGCAGGGGGAGGCTGAGAGCGGGCCCGGGAAGGAGAGCAGTCGAACCGGGACCCGGAGCTACGGGAATCAGAGGCCCTAGACGGGGACTTGGATCTCACCCTCTCCCTATGCTTCTCAAGGTGCCTCCGGGCCTTGTCAGAAGATTCCCACTTGGAGGCTGCATCCATGGCTTTAATCTTTTCCTCGAGCAGAAACTCCTGTAGGGCCTTCTGGCGATGGATCCGGGTCCGGCTATTGAACCCCTGGCAGAAGGAACAGGCCCGGGTGTCGTGGTCTGGGCCTAGGCACCGGACGCAGGCTGAATGCTGGTCTTTAAATGGGATTTGCTTCCCGCAGGTGCACTTGGATGGATGGCCTTCCACAGAGGTAGGGGAGGACATCAGACAGCAAAAATGCAGAAGAAACAAATTTTTTCCAAACGGAAGAACTTAACCAGGCGTTGCACACTAGAAATGAACCGAAGGGTCGAGACATGCAAGTCGACGGTGGGAAAGAACTGGGGAATCTGGCGGGACTGCCTCCTTATGTACTACGTCTGACGTCGGGGGTGGGACCGACGTCGGAGGTGGTCCCCGCTGAAGACTGCTTGCTAGAAGATTTCCGTGGGGTCCTGACGCCTGCCGGCTACAGTCCTAATGGTGTAACCTGCTGCAAGAGCTGTATCTCAAAGTAAGATCCTAAGTCGCTAAATCCTGAACTTATCTGTCATTAAACTTTAAAATTATACACTTCTGAACATTTCTTCCTCCACTTTCCCTTAGGAACAGAAGTTTCTCTTTTAAGTACACTGACCACAACAGTAGAAAATGAATATTCATTTTTCCCACACTTAGCTCCACCTCCTGTGTAACTGTCTGCATGGATTATGTCTGACCAGGATCCACTCTCCCTACAAAGGTTACCAACGCCAACAATTGACACATTTCACTACTAAAACTATTTTTCCCCTATGTACAACTGTTTTATCTAACAAGTTTGGGGTAATTTGAGCAAATATGACTTCGCAGCGCCTTTTAAAAGTTGAACGTCTCCTGAATGCATTTTCTGTGTGTGGCTATTCTCATAAGGCTGTCTCTTAAAATTGCTCCTTTTTTATTTTTTTTTATTTTCTCTTTACGCCCATTCTCACTGCGGTGCTTCCTCACCTTCACCTTTTGCGTCCCTGCTTGTCTGTCTGGTCACCAGTGCAGTCCGTCCCCCCAAGGAGCCTTGGTTATATCCCCCAGATGGGTACAGGATGGGGCCCCCTTCCTCTGCCCCAACGTGGCTGTATTTAGTCGGGGACACTGTCATCGGCGCCTGCAGGTGCGTTGGGATCAGGGCTTGGAGCTCCATCTACAGGGAGTGCTGCAGGTTTTTTTTTCTGCTTTCTGGTCCTCCCACTGGACGTCAGCATGCTTGGGAAGCCATGGGGCGACGCATGTCAGGATGTGCGAATGTTCTGGCACCTAACCGACATCCCCCCTTCCTTCTACTTGCTGTCTCACTGCATCTTCACCTGTGGTCACCCAGCTGATGGTAGAGTGGCGGAACAGGCAACCAATCCACCCCAGAGGAGGACAGCAGCCTCTGGGCGCTCAATCTTCCTCCCCCTGGCTGACCCACCAGCCACCTGAGTCTGTTCCTGAACGGGGTCCCTGGCTCCGTGAGCGGTAGCTCTACCACTTCGCCGGCGGGCCAGCCTAAAATTGCTCCATTTTTTTAAACTAGGCATTACTGACAATCCACACTATTTTTATGTTATACCCAGGACTTCCCTTAGCCTCACTATGGTGTCATTTTAATGTGAAAATGTTATTTTTTATGTGACTATGCCTTCCCAATTGCCATGGGTTCTCAGGTTAAAAACAAGCTAATTCCTATACAAAATGGCTCCTACTGAGCTCCTTCATACTCTTTCTCCATTTACTTTTACTCCATAGGACTCGCCAGAGCTCCACATAGACTGTGCTCACAGACTTATTTTGTTTATTTTATTTTTATTTGTGGCAGTCCCTTTGACCATTTCCCTTGACGCTGGTCACCTTTACTGCAGAGGGAAATTATATGGTTGATCCTGCCTGTGAGAGGAGCACTGGCACTATTGCTCCCTCTCACAACTTTGCACAGAACAGTAGGCCGCAGCCTAACTCGTGACCAAGCGCACAGTAGAAGAGTGACTACCAGAGCAGTCAGGGGATTCCTTTTCAAGCGCAAGGCTTGCTGTGGAGCCGACTCACAGCTGCTCACACCCCCTGCTCCTCTTTCCAGCACCATGTCGCTTGCAGCTGCCACTCTGCATGTTTTAAAACCTCCACAGAGCAGCTCTTTATTTTTTATCCACAGGAAGTCTTTCTTTATATAAAAATTGTTATATTTCCAGACAGCAGCCCAGGCAGATCGAATAAAACCACTGGACTACCAGGATACTGTTATGGTAGCCAGGGCAAACAAATTAATAGCCCACTGGCCATCAATGAATCAGTCCTCTATTATTTCTATAAAAGGTTGCCAATCACATAAAAAAGGAGCACAAAACTGCATGCAGGTATGGAAGCCAAGGCCAGGTAGTCCTTTACATGCTCCCTCCTCCCCTGTCCTGCATCCTCCTAAAACAATTTATAATATGCTCATGTTTAAACACAACTATCTACTAATTAAAATGCTTACTATTTATTTTTCTACTTTATTTAATTACTGATACAGTACTGCTCTTTATTCACTGCAGGGGCCACCCACTACCTATCTGGCAGCTCCTACCTACCCCAGGACTAGAACACAGGTCCTCACTAACCTATCTGTTTGGAATATGCTGAAACTAACTATACATTACTATTATACTTGGCTGAACAGTCCTATGAGGCTGTTACAATACTTGTGAAACATACGCCATCAGGCTCTAGAACCACACAGAAACTTTACCCAAGAATTACAGTCCCTACCACTTATACTGCCCACAGTTTTTATGGGCAAATGGTTGCAGTGGGCAATTTTTCATAGGGGTTTCACACTAAACAAAACGCTTATAGCGTTTTAAGTGCTCCGTCTATTTCAGTAAGAGCTGGCTGTTCTCGACTTCTTCACACCTAGTCTGGGTGTCATCACCAGGGCTACTTAATCCCCTGGTCATCAGATTCAGGTTACAGGTCTAAACCCAGCAGCAAAGATGGCAGCAAAGAGAAAAGCTATGAACCTGAGCACTAAAATCGAGCTCCTTACAAAAATGGATGAGCTGTTAAAAATGAGCCAGAGAGCTTAGGCAAAAGCCGAGCTAGCAAAACAGTGCAACACCCCCCCACACACCACCAGACAAAATTATAACAAACTCCACAAAGGGGCATGTCGAGGAAGGGGTGAAATTTGAGTGGCGGGTAGAGTATTGTGCAGATGTCCGTGGCAGACACAACTTGAGGAGGGGGAGGAGAATGAGGAGATGGGGGTTTATTCCCTACTGTAACTGTGTGGAGGGGAACAGCTTAGGGAAGGGGCGGCAGATTACCCACAATAAACGCGAGGGGGTGGCCTCACAGGAAGTGAAACAAACAAAAAGAAATGCTGCGTGGAGAGTGGGACCCGAACCTGGGACCACCGTACGAGCCACTTTCATGCATAGCCTGTCGCTCTACCCTCTGAGCCACAGACCCAGCACGCCGACAAGGCACACATTCAGGGAGTGAAAATAGCCACTGGGATGGCACTGTTATGCTCACGCAATACTTTCCCTGTAGTTGTTTTCACTAGCACTATATTGACCACACGGTTTTGTCCCCCACTGCAACACTGGCGCTACATTAACTAGGATACCCTACTGCAGCCCAATGGTCTCCCGAAATCAACCACATATTGAAACCTGACTGGGAGACAATGGCAAAAGTCAAAAAGGTCTGGCGTCCATATGGGCAGAAAGAAAAGGTGCAGACTCACATAACTGAGTTCTTTACAGCAGCCAAATAGGACTGCTCCTGTTTCATTATACTCATACGGTATACAGCATAGTTCTTTAGTCTACATGATAATGCTGAAGTGGCAGGTTTTTTTTTGTTTGTTTTTTTAAAGTTGCTTAAATCAAGTTTTTTTTTACTGTTGCATGATAAAATTTGATATAAACTACATTAATGGGTGATTTTGAGGCATTTTTGTCAGGTAATGTGCAATGGTTTTACAATCCGCTGCCTACAATGGGCAAAACTGACACAAACGTGCCCAATATAAGTGGTGGGAACTGTCACAAACCCACTTCTGGGGGCTGGGTCAACTGAGCTCACAGTGCCCTCCCCTAAAGTGCAATCCATGACGGGGGGGGGGAAACAGGAATACCCCCCCACCCCGTGTCCTTTGAGAGTGCTTGCTGAGTTCACAACTGAACACTTGCCACCATTGCCCAGGGCTTCCTCTCTAATCTGGGTAAGGGTAAAATACAGAAAGTAAAATGGGCAGAAAACCCCAAACATGCTGTAGCACTGACCAAAAAGCACCGTAAAGCTAAAACAGATAAGAGACAGCTTATCACATGCTTGAGTCTACACTTTATTAAATACCCGGTAAAGTGCTCAGATCCCGTAGCTATAAAAGTGCAAGTGCAAATAAACATAGGATGGCGGCGAACTATTTTGCAAAACTTAAACAGAGAGCTCTGAGGAAGCCTTTTTTGATGAAACGTTAGCTGATTGGTGGACGTAGCACGTTGTGCACAACACCTCACTTGCAGCTAGGAACTGCTGCAGTTGCATTGGACAGGTGCTGGCAAGATACTGTGTTTATGATTTGCGAAATAGTTCGGCGCCATCCTACATTTATTTGCACTTCCACTTTATGGCTACGGGATCTGAGCACTTTACCGGGTATTTAATAAAGTGAAGACTCAAGCATATAGTATGCTGTCTCATTATCTGTTTTAGCTTTACTGTGCTTTTTGGTCAGTGCTACAGCATGTTTGGGGTTTCCCGCCCCTCCTTTTTTCTGTGTTCGTGACTTAGTTACACTGTATGCACCACACTGAACAACAGGAGTGTAGTGAGCCCCACATTTTTTTGTGAATTTGATTTTAAGGGTAAAATACAGTCTCGAGTCTGTAGCCAGGTAAGAACCCTCCTTGGTTGCTACAATGGGGGAGGACCCATGCATTACAAGCTCTTCGGGGCTGTCCTCGTAACCTTGTTTGTGTCTTCTCCCACAGTGTAGTCCTAGAGTCTGATGACTCATGTTCCATAGGTGTGGCCTGATGCAAGAGATATCCTCGAAGATTGCTCGGTTTTGCCGAGATTCCAAATCCCTGATTGGCTGCTGACAGTCAAGTGGCTGGAAGAAAGTGTTGCACATGCTCAATGTATTTTCAGTGGTGTGCAGCCCAATGAAGTGCCTAAGAGCCAAAGTGAAGACAGCAATCTTTGGACCGGCTTTGGCTGGGTGGACACCACCAAAGATTGGTGGTTCTCTGAATGCCCCTTCAGCGTCACACGCACCCTTACTGTTGAGACAGCTAGAACTGGATCTACAGCATTGACAGAAACTGCAACATCACTGAACATTAAGGTTACCACAATCAAAATCACCTTTTTTCCTAAAATTGCTTATTATATGAGCCCTTTGCCTTTGTCCATTGAGAAGAAATTCTTCATGCAAGTGCAAAAACTCTTAGGCCACTTTCTATGGGAGGGCAAGTCCTGCCACCTCCAAAAACACACGCACACTTGTCATCGGGGGGGGGGTTGTAACTTGCTCTGGCTAAGGGGATATTATCAGGCCTTTCACATTAAACTAGCACTCCACTGGTTAGGGGTCCTCCCTAGAGATTCATCTCTGTGGCTACCGTTGTAAGAATTCTATAACCATGGCAACCTTCTAGAAACTCTTTTAGACCCTGCCACACATTCCATTTCTTGGCATCACCTTATTCTGCTGATGCCAAGGAATGCTTGTAGGGAAGGCTTAAAGCTCACACTGGGCCCAAAAGTCTCTCTGACACCTTTCCTGAGTTGCTAACTCTGTGATAGAATCCTCCTCCTGCTACTATGAGGCACACCATTACTATGGCCCTGCTGGAGAAACAAGAGCATAAATAGTTCCAACTGCTCCTCCAGCACTCTGACCTCCCACACATAGATGTTTGGTGTTCCCTGCAATGTGGAAGTATCTTGTTCCCTCTTCTGGGACTGCAGCACAAACTTCCCCCGCCTCCCTTCACTCTGTTCTCTCCCGACAGACACTGGGGATTAAAGGCACTGCTGGCAACATTTATAGGCCAATTAGAGATACAGTGTCCTCACCAACTGAGAAAGCCAGGGTGGACTAGCAGAAGAAATTACAAATTTCCCTTCCTGATGAGAGCTAGGAAGCCTGCTGCAGGAGACCCATACCTCAGCCTAGGATACTAAATCCTGCCTTATCCCAAAAAGGATTCTGCACCATTGTACAGGACTCCAGTGGTACTGCAAGCTATTTGAGTCCTCCAACACTCCACTGGTTGGAGATGTGGCGCTTCATGCACCTGCTTTTTCCACATACGATATGGTCTTGCAAACAGATTACCCCCTTTTGACAAACACACTCTGGGAGTCCCTGTCCATCATGCTGCTCCATCTGCATGCACCTCTGTGGGCTGAGGGAGGAGGTTGCTTAACTCCAGGCTGAGTAGACTAGGTTTCAGGAGGCTTCCTCTCTTACCCAGGAACCACTAAGTCTGCCACCACTGCCTCAGTGGTTGCCAGAAAGGAGAGGCGGCTGGACTAAGGTGGGCTTGGGAAGTGTAAGGGTGGTGGGTTAGAGGCATATCCCCCAGATGGTACCACTACGCAACTCTCACACTGCTCTGGCAGGGCAGGACTGTCCCATAGAAGCACCTGCAGTGGTGACCAGGGAGCATGTGAGTGTCCTTCCTATGAGAGGCCCCAAGGAGGGTGGCAGAGGACCCTGGAGGAAGAGAAAGCAACTCCTGGTGGGGAACTCCACTATTAGGGGGATAGCTTTGGGGACAGGGAGGGGGAGGGGGAGAGGGAGGTTAGGTGCCTACCTGGTGCCATGATTCAGAGGGATGGGGAGTGGATGCTGAGGATCACTAGGGCAGCAGGTCGGGAGGGAGAGATGGATGTCACTATCCACCTGTGTCAAATGACCTGGCTAGGAGAGTGCAGGAAGAGTTCAGGGAGTTGGGGCGGTGTCTTAGTAAAGTAGCACACACAGTGGCCTTTTCTGAGGTGTTGCCTGTTTATGACAGGGGGGAGAATAGGGTACTCCATTACAGGAGCTTCAACCAGTGGTTGAAGGAGTGGTGCAGAGAGAAGGGTTTCAGCTACATTGGGACATGGGTCCTACCTGGAGGAATGGAGGCTTATACAGGAGGGATGGCCTGTATCCATCAAGGAGGGGAATCACAGTACTCAGTGAGCAGTTTAAATGCTACAATGACACGCATTTAAACTAGCTGAGGGGGGTTGCAGAAGGAACCAGGGAAACATAAACTGCCCAATCCCGCAAACTGAAGTAGTCAATGGGGGAAAACCCTAAGGGAGGGAAATCCCCAAGGGTGCCAAATACAGGAAAAGCAGTATGGAAGAAATGAAGAGGGAGAGAAATGAAGGCAGAGAAGGAGAGCAGGCAAAGAGGGGCTGACAAAAAGGGTGGTAAAAGAATTTGGAAGGCCATGTGCGCAAACACTCATAGTCTGGGAAATAATATCTCGGAACTTGTGGCCACTATGGCAGAGGCTGACCTGGACACTGTCACCATTACTGAGTCATGGTGCAATGAGTACCATGACTGGGATATAGCCATACCAGACTATACTCTGTTCAGGAAGGACAGGGAAGGTAAGAAAGGGGGAGAAGTGATTATTTATGTAAGGACTAGCATAAAAGCAACAGAGGCACAAGGAATACAGGGAGGGGCGGAAGCATGTGGGTCACCCTAGAGACAGTGAATGGAACCACTATACGCACAGGCATGATCTACAGACCTCCAGCATTGGGGGGGGGGCAGATGGTCAGATAAGGTACTGGTAGAAGTCATCCAAAAGATGGCGACTAAGGGTGAGGTACTGATGATGGGGGACTTCGATCCACCAGATGTGGATTGGAGCATCCCAACTGCAGTTTCAACTAGGAGCAGGGACATCCTGGACTCCTTGCAGGGGGCACTCCTCTGGCAACCAGTAGGATAACCCACTCGTGGAACAATATTGGACCTGGTACTCACCAGTAGGGACAGCACTGCAGACATCATGGGTGACCACCTGGGGACCAGCGATCACCATATGGTATAAATACTAAGCCAGAATCAAACCACACTAAGGCGAAGGTCTTGGACTTCAGGCATGCTGACTTTACAAAGATGGGGGAATGCCTCAGGGATGCCCTGGTGGTGGTGGTGGGGGTGGGGAGAACATGGTGGAGTGAAGGAAAAGTGGGCAAAACTAAAGGGGGCTATAGGGAAGGCAACAAACCGTTGCATCAGGCAAGTAAGCAAAACCAAGAGGAAAAAGACACCGCTATGGTTCTCAAAAAAGGTGGCTGGGAAGGTAACGGCAAACATTTTAGCATTCTGGAGGTATAAGAAGACACAGAGGGAGAAGGATAGGGAGATATACAACGAGAAGCAGAGGGATGCAAGGAAAGCAGTCAGGAGCACAAAGGCACAAATGGAGGAGAAAACAGCCCAAGCACTAAAGAATGGGGACAACACATTTTGCAGGTATGTAAGCGAAAGTATAAAGACCAGGGAAGGAATTGTAAGGCTAAGGATGGTAAGGGGGGAGTATGTGGTGGGGGACAAGGAAAAAGCAGACATCCTGAACCAATATTTTTGTTCAGTGTTCACAGAGGAAGGGGAAGGTGAGGGACCACAGATAAGAGAAAGAAGCATCAATGGAAGGGACTTGGACACTAGTCCTTTTTAAGAGGAGACAGTCCTAAAGGAACTCGCAAATCTACAAGTGGACAAGGCAATGGGACCAGATGGGATACATCTAAGAATATTAAAGAAGCTCAGGGAGGTGCTGGCTGCACCTCTGACAGTCCTGTTCAACCACTCACTGGAGAGGGGAGTGGTCCCGGAGGTCTGGAGGAGAGCAGATGTAGTCCCACTACACAAAAGTGGAAGCATGGAGGAAGCTGGCAATTACAGGCCAGTCAGCTTGACTTCAGTGGTGGGGAAAATAATGGAATCGCTGTTGAAGGAAAGGATAGTGGAATATCTTGTAACTGGCAGCTTACAGGATCCGAGGCAGCATAAATTCACAGGGGGGAGAGCATGTCAAATAAATCTGACAGATTTCTTTGACTGGGTGACTAGCAGGGTGGAGTGGTGGATGTGGCCTACCTAGATTTCAGTAAGGCCCTCAACACTGTTCCACATAGGAGACTCGTAAAAAAGCTGGGCAGTCTGGGAGTGGCTCCAAAAGTGGTAAGCTGGGTAAGAAATTGGTTGAGAGATACGTGACAGAGAGTGGTGGTAAATGGAGTTCACTCAAGAGGAAGGAATGGTGACCAGCGGGGTGCCACAAAGATCAGTACTGGAACCAGTCCTCTAATGTCTTTATAAGCGACATTGCAGTGGGGCTTGAAGGGAAAGTACGCCTTTTTTGCAGACAACACTAAAATCTGCAATAGGGTAGACACTCCAGGGGGGATAGAAAAAATGAATAGGGATACAAGAAAGCTTGAACAACGGTCAAGAGGGTAGCAACTAAGTTTCAGTATGAAGAAGTGCAAAATCATGCACTTGGGGCACAGAAACCCAGGGGTGGAATACAAGATAGGGGACTGGTACTGACGACCACCAAACAGGAAAGAGACCTGGGGGTAATCATATCTGATGACCAAAGGGTGGCCAAACAGTGTGACAAGGCAGTAGGAAGAGCCAGCAGGATGCTAGGATCAATAGGGAGGGGTATCACCAGCAGAAAGAGGGAGGTGGTGATACCGCTATATAAAGCATTGGTGAGACCTCATCTAGAGTACTGTGTCCAGTTCTGGAGACCATATCTCCAGAAGGACATAGACAAGGCACAGGTGGTCCAGAGAAGGGCAACTGAAATGGTGCAGGGTCTGCACCAGAGACCCTATGTGGAGAGGCTAATGGACCTGAATATGTACACCCTGGAAGAAAGGAGGGAAAAACAGGTTACTCACCTGTAACAGTAGTTCTAGGAGTTGTATATGGTGTACATCCACACTTCTGGCAGGTTTCTTTCCCTTTAAGAAATGGGATGGAATGTCTTCAAGCTGGCTCCTCCCACCCACCAGTGTGGTAACTCCCTTGGCATCACCCCCTGTGACATCAGATCTTACCAGCTGGAAGCAAGACCAGTGCACCACTTGCCAGGGGAGGTCAGGTGGGTTGTGTGGATGTACACCATATACCACTCCTAGAACTACTGTTACAGGTGAGTAACCTGTTTTTCTAGGAACATGGATATGGTGTACTATCCACACTTCTGTCAAACTCCTATCAGTTCTCCAGGAGGAGGGGACAAGGCACACACTTCCTATTTAGGGAAGAGAGATTGGAGAGCTGAGGACACAAAACCAGCATTCCACAGTGACTCAAGGTCGATGTGGTAATGGGAGATGAAGTGTGTGCTGACTTCCAGGTAGCAGCCCTGCAGATTTCCTGGATAGGGATATCCCTGGAAGCAGCCACCAAGGCAGCGGTACGTCAGGTGGAATGAGTCTTTAGCCCTGTGGGAGGCTCCCTACCCAACCTATAGCAGAGGTCAATGCAGGTACAATTCACCTGACAATTGACTGCTTAGCTGCCGGTCTGCCAGGTGTGGCTTCAGCATAGGTGACAAATAGCTGGTGAACCTCTCCCTGAACTCCAGTTGTGCACTCCTTATAATAGGCAAACACTCGCTGCAGGTTCAAAGTATGGAGCCTGTGCTCAGCCTCTGAGGTGTAGTTGGTGAAGAATATTGGGAGATTCATCAGTTAGTTAACATACATACATACAAACATATGAAGAAGCCAGCAGAGGAAGGTCATTTGGTCTATCAAGTCTGCTCGTATTGCAAGGTCCACAGCTTGAGCTAATGTCCCTGCCCTCCCTCCCATCCTCCCTACCCATGATTCTTACCTTTCCCCCATGCCTATCCCTGCCTCTCTTAAAGCTGCCCACCGTCTTCAATGAGATGATCACTTCCAGCGGTGCATTCCAAGTGTCCACCACCCTCTCTGCGAAGAAGTGCTTGCTGACCTCTCTCCTAAACCTCCCACCCTCCAGCTTAAGACTGTGCCCACTTGTGTTATGGCTGACACTCAGCTTAAAAAGAATCTCCTGATCAACCTTATTTATCCCTTTCAAGTACTTGAAGGTTCCAATCATGTCTCCTCTCTCTCTCCTGTCTGCCAGGGAGTATATCTTCAGTGCCCTCAACCTCTCCTCAGATGCCTTACCCTGCTGACCCATTATCATCTTTGTAGCTCTCCTCTGGACCTTCTCAAGCAGGTTAATGTCCTTCTTGAGGTGTGGGCACCAGTACTGAACTCCATACTCTAGATGCAGCCTTACCAGTGACCTGTACAAGGCCAGTATAACCTCCTTTCTCCTACTACTGATCCCCCTAGATATGCATCCCAGCATCTTGTTTGCCTTTGCTGCTACTTTCTTGCACTGTGTGGAGTGCTTCAGGTCACTAGTGATCATCTCCCAGATTCTTCTCCTCCTCTGATGCAGATACTCTGACTCCACCCAGGTAGTACTCTGTCCTGGGATTCTTGGCTCCAATATGCATAACTTTGCATTTCTTGGCATTGAAGCCAAGCTGCCAGATCCTGGACCACTTCCCCAGCTTTTCCAGATCTTCCTGTAGATCCTGTATCACTTCAGCTGTGTCCACTCCCCTGTAGAGCTCGGTGTCATCTGTGAATAGGCACATATTGCTCTTAATGCCATCCCAATGTCACTGATGAAGACATTAAACAACACCGGCCCCAGCACCAAGCCCTGCGGGACACCACTGGTTACCTCTCTGGTGCCAGATAACTCTCACCACAACCACCCTCTGGGTTCTGTTCCTCGGCCAGTTTTCCACCCATCTGGCCATCTTTTCCCCAACCCCGGGATCCAACAACTTCCTGATCAACCTTTTGTGGGGCACAGAGTCAAAGGCCTTACTGAAATCAAGACAGAGGATGTATACTGCTTGGCCCATGTCTACTGTCTTAGTGACAGTCAAAGAAGTCAATCAGATTTGTTTGACACGACCCCCCATGAACCCATGCTGCCTCGCATCCTGGAGACCATGCTCCTCTAGATATTCAACCAACCTTTCCTTTAGTATGGTCTCCATAAGCTTGCCCACAATGGAGGTCAGTCAGACTGGTCTGTAATTCTCTGGGTCATCCTTGGGACCGCTTTTGTGGAGGGGCACTACATGTGCTGTTCTCCAGTCCTGCAGTACCACGCCTGATTCTCGTGAACTATTAAACAGGTCTGCCAGTGGCCCTGCCAGCTCCTCAGCCAGTTCCTTTAGTACCCTTGGATGTACCCTGTCCAGGCCTGGTGATTTGTCCAGCTTCAATACAAGCAGCCCCTCACTCACTCACTCACTTTATCCTCCTCTATCACAACATCTGTGTTCCTCTCCCCCTCTGCTCCTCTTTTCCCTCCTGAAGGCACTGGTCCATCCTTCTCCCTGGCGAAGATGGAATAGAAGTATTCATTTAGTATCTTTGCTTTTCCCCCATTATCCTCCGCCCACTCCACCCCTTTCTTAAGCCAAACAATCCCTTCCTTCTAGTCCCTTTTCTCACTTTTATAGCGAAAAAAAAACAAACTTCTCCCCCCTTCTTAATTCCTTCAACTATCTGCAGCTTCTTCTGTGCCTTTGCTTGCCGGACTTCCTTACTTGCCTCATTAGCCAACCTTAGGTAATTTTCCCTATCCATCTCTCTCTTGGTCTTCTTGAATTTTCTATAGGCCAGCCTCTTTTTCCTTACTGCCTGGGAAACCCCAGAACTGAACTAGCTGGGTACTCTGGCCCATGTGTTCTTCCCCCTGAGCCTAATGCACTTATCTGTGGCAACCTTCCTTCCTTAATGATGGACCACCTTTGGTCCACCCCCATATCTGCTCTGATGCCTGCCAGATGGATCCTTAGCACTTCACCCATTTTCCTGAAGTCCACCCTCCTGAAAGCCAAGATTTTGGTCTCAGTTAGGATGCTTTCCCTGCCCATATCCAACTGGAACCACACTGTGCAATGGTCACTTCCACCCAGTGGCTCCCTGACCCTTATTTCCTGTACATGCTCCTCATTTGTGGGCACCAGATCAAGAACTGCCTCAGCTCTTGTTGGTTCAGTCATGCCCTGAATCAGGAACCCACTCTGTGGTCCTTCCAGGATTACCTGACTCCTAGCACATGTCATGGATGGTATGCTCCAGTCCACCTCGGGCAGGTTGATGTCCCCAACAATTACCACCTCTCCTTTCCCCACAGCTTCCAATATTTGTGAGCTCAGTTCCCTGTCCCTCACCTCATCCTGATTGGGTTGTCTGTAAACCACCCCCAACCTCACCTTTCTCCCTCTATTGGACCTTAACTGAACCCATAATGCCTCCACCTCCCTTTCCTCCAACTCCTCCCTTGTGTAAGTTATTCCCTCCCTGATATAAACTGTCACCCCTTCCCTCCTGTAATAGTTTATATCCGGGGATTGCAAGGTCCCAGTCATGGTGTGATATTGCCCAAGTCTCAGTTACTGCAGCTATATCCACCCGCCTATCTGCTAATAGTGCCTGCAGGTCATCCATCTTGTTTCCAAGACTCCACGCATTCAGACACCAGCCTCCACCTAGAATCTGACCTGCCTTCTCTTTCCTCTATTTTTCTATTCACATTTATCCCATGTGTGCACCCCTCCATGTACCCTTGTTATGTGTTCCTCACCCCCTCCACCCTTTACTGTGTTCTTGCCCCTTCCACCTCCTCCCTCCAGACCTCTTCCATCACTGTGAGGGGGAGGTTCACTGACCTCCTCCTCTCAGAGTCTGTGGGCCTGCATGCCTGCTGCCCCCACCTCAGTAGTTTAAATTAAGTGCAGTGGTTATGTATTCCCCCAGTTTGTCCAAATTTACCCTCAAGCGTACCTAAGTACCCTCAAACCCTCCCTAAGGTGGAACTCTGACACAACCTTCGGGTTGGGGCGAAGAATAAGCTTGTCCCTGGGGAAGACCAAAGAAGGAAACTCCACTGAGAGCACTTGAAACTCACTGATCCTTCTGGCGGATGTGATAGCTACCAAGAAGCCAGTCTTCCACGACAGGTGAGACATTTCACACCTGTGCATTTGTTCGAATGGCTTGCCCATGAACTTTGCCAACATCAGCAACAAGTCCCAAAGTGGTGTTGGTTCATGCACCGGAGGGGAAATGTGGTCAAGGCCTTTAAAAAGCACCAGACCACCTTCTCCTGCACCACCGGCGGCATACCAGCCCATGCCTGGTATGCGAGATGGCTGAATGTTCTAGCAAGGGTCATCTACCAAGGCCCAGCTAAGAGAGGGACCTAAGGTAGTCAAGAATGCTAGCCACTGGGCAAGATAAGGGGTCAAGCACCTTCCTCTGGTACCAAATGGAGAACCACTTCCATTTGAAGGCATAGCATTTTTGGGCCATCTCCTACCAAGAAGCCTCGACCACGGAGAGGACATTTTTGGAGAGACCCAAAGCCTGGAACTCTAGCTGCTCAGGAACCAGGCTGTCAGGTACAGGGATTGAAGGTCTAGATGGAAAAACTTCCCCTGATAGCATGAGAGCAGGTCCAGGCATAGAGGAAGATGCAATGGGAGCCTGCAGCGAGGCTGAGGAGACTGGCATATCAGAACTGGGAGGGCCATTTTAGCAGCCTGCATTGTCAACAGGCAGTTTTTGGGATTCCGAGAACCTTGCTGACAATTCCTTCACTTAATATGCTATGCTAACTGAACTGCAGAGGAAGGATTTATTAATTTGTTTATTTGATTTCCAACTCAGGATTACAGGTTGCTACTCCCTGTATGGAAGGGTGAGTTCCAAAGTCATCACAGCTGCTTCATAGCCTATTGCTACTAGAACCTTGATTACCCCTTACATTTTAAAATTCCTCTTGAAAGGTGACTCTTTCGGTCACCTGGAGGAAAGACATGCCACAGATGGTAGTATTAATTGATGCAGACTCTCACCTGACTATCTGGAAGTGTTACCCAGCTCCGGGCACTGGTTTTGTCCTTTTGACCCAATGGAGCCAGATTTCCATGCAGCTTAGTTCTACAAGCATTTCATAGTATCCAGTCTGGTGTGTGGCTAAACTTTTTTTTTTTTTTTACACTTAGAATCCTCCCTATTCTAGGTATCTAGGTAAGGCTGGGTTTTATGGGTAACAGCAGCCTCTAAATCCATAGCTTCTTAGGAAGAACTGTCTCCTCTCCTCCCAAACAAAAAATGTTGACATACCTTATTTTAGCAGGTAAGGGACTACCCATCCCAGATTATCCTTTGAGTACGGGGTCCATGTGTCCTAACAGTCTGACGGTGGAGCCTCCCCCAGCAGGAAGATGTTAATCAATGCCCTTATAGCTACAATGCTGCACATCTTCTGTACAAGGAAAGAAGGAGGTTCTTGGCATCATGTCTTTCTCATTTCAAATAGGCAGGGTCTTGAAGACAGCCATCAGGGTTCGGCCATCGCCCCACCCTTTGAACCTCAAGCCCATGCTTTTATGCCATGGTAGGGGTTTGGGTCCACAGCTCCCCAACATCTATATACCCTTTCACACCAGTTCAAAGCACAGTAGGGACACTATAGAAGGTGATGAATTCCTACCTTCCTACCCTATTCAGTAGCAGTTACATGCTACGGGGGGCCCACAGCTAATGCTGTGACCTAACCCCCATGGGATAAGTCAGATATCCCTCTAAAGAAGAGTGCTACTCGCCCTGCCCAAGAAGTCACTCACAGTATCTTATTCATTCTCGGGTTGGAGGGAGGGGAAGTTTCATGGGTGTGTTATTAAGTTTACAGTTTGAGAGTTGTGCCCTGTTGGCACTGTGTATAGTTTTTGCACTTGTAAATATTTGTTGTTTAAACTATTTGTTCTCATCACAGATGTGATATGTTTTGCATACTATTCTTTACCTTCTCTTCGATCTCCCACTAGTACTTCCTTTTGCTCTACCTATTGCCTTATTTCTCAAACATACTACTTTTTGAGCTGCTCAATATTCCCCTGGCAGGGGTGGGGGTGGGGCCCGACTCACATAGAAACAAAGAAGTTGCCAGCAGATAAGGACTGCAAGGCCCATCCAGTCTGCCCATTTATCTTTCTACCTTATAAATGTGCCATCGGCCTTTGCTCTGTCAATGGCCTATCTATTCATACTCATCTGTATTGCTCCCTTATGCCTATCCCATGCCAGTTTGAAGCCCTGCACTGTATTCATATACATCACTTCCTGAGGTAGGCTGTTCCATGCATCCACCACCTTTTCTGTGAAAAAGAACTTCCTCACATTACCCCCTTAATCGGCCTCCCTCTAATCTTATGCTGTGTCCTCTTGTCCGGCTATTTTTCTTATATTGAAACATGTTAGACTCTTTCACCTTGTTAGTGCCCTTAAGATGTTTGAATGTTTCGATCACATCATCTTTCTCCCTCCTTTGCTCTAGGGTATACATATTCAGCTCCATTAATCTGTCCTCATATGTTTTCTGATGCAGTCCCTGCACCATTTTGGTTGCCCTTCTCTGGACTGCCTCAATTTGATTAATGTTCTTGTGAAGGTGTGGCCTCCAGTACTGCACTCAGTACTCCAGATGGGGCCTAACCAGTGTCTTTTTTTTTTTTTTAATTTGTAGTTTATTTAGCAATGATTACACAGTTCTACAGGTTTTTTGTTGTTTTTCAAGTTATACAATAGTGATTCAACAAGACAAATAAGCATATTACTCCAGCATGGTTTTCTGTATTAATATTTCTTCTCATAATTTTGTTAGTTCTATAGAAATCTCCTTTCCTTGACAATCATGTAAGTTTACAATCTGAACTTATCTTCAACCTAGATTGTACCTTGTTTTATCTATTGATTTCATTAATTATTAATCTCTCTTTCTTTTCTTTCCATAGGTTAACCATGATCTTCGTCCGAGACTTTTCTGTCTGTATAATGTTCTTCATTCCTATTCATCCTGTATATGATGCCATAACTGTTTTAATGACTTCTATCCCCTTTTCTAGTAGTCTGTGTAACCTTGCTTATTTTAGTCCCCTACCCCCAAATAAACATTGTTATTTCATAACTATGTACAAGTTTCTTTATTGTTGCACCTCAGTTAGTTGATTGTGATCAGTATTTACAGCGAGACAGTCTGGGTGGCAGGAGACCAGAGGCCTAAGAAAGAAGAACCAAAACAGAAAAGTGCTGTGGGAAATGGATTTGATCCTTCATCAGCTTCAACAAGGTATAGTCAATATCACAAGTAAAGGACAATAAAGTGCCACAAGAATTAGAGTGCTCCCCTCCATCTGGAGAGCCATGCAAGTACCGTACGGTACTAAAGAAAGGGGACAGTTTTGTGAATTCAGCCACATAGGAGAACCATCAAATTAGGATTTATTAATTGTGATACTACCGACACAGTTTATTTAGCCACATGTCTATGTGGCATTTTCTATGTGGGGAAAACCAAGCAGAAGTTGAAAGAAAGAATGGGTGATCATATGTGGGCCATACTGAATGGTAACAGGGATTATGTAAGCGGAACATGTGCTGGTGCAGCCAATTTATTTATGGGAACTGAAACAGTACTCATAGGACCTACAGAGGGTGACACAGAACTATTATTGGCTAGATTTTTAAATTGCAGACAACAGCGTTTCCAGATCTAAATGACCGGATTTTGTTAGCCCCCCTTCCTATCATGGGTTGCACTACCATTATTTATGTAGCTAGCACTTATGCTAATCTGGTAAGCATAATGTAATTTAATAATATATATTTTATTTTAATATGTTAATTCAAACATATTTATGATCTTCTATGTTAAATTATGCTAATGTTTGAGTTTTTAAATAGTGTAAATATTGTCCATAGTTTTGTTTAGCATGTACACACTCATTATTACACAAATGGTTTCTTGTTACTGCACCTTAAAGGGACAGGAAATTTGTGCTAATTGGCAGCAGTTCACAATGATCCTAGTAATAGAAATGAAAGACTGGCCTCCAAATCAGTCATATTTAACTGTACCTTAATAAACACTGATGTGAAAAACTTTGTTTTCAATGGTTTTCTTTTTATGGACAACATTCTGCACAGTTCTATTCATGGAACCAGTAATTTTGAGTTTTTACTAAATCATCATTTGTGTACAGAATGCTAAATATAAGCTATTGTCCTATCAGAACCATGTTTAGAGTTCTTTGCTCAAACCATGACATAGTTAAAACTCCAGATCACAGGTTCCATGAAGAGAACTGTAACAGAATGCTGTCCATAAAAACAAAACAATGCAAAATAGTTTTCCTCATCACTTTTTATTCCGGTACAGTTAAATATGGATCATTTAGGCTTATGGATATCATGTCTGTATATGGGAACGTTATAAACAGGTACCAATTAGAAATAATTTCCTGTCCTCTATAAGAGAAACCACTATTTAAGTGGCCTAGTGGAGGCGCCTTTTACACTCCTGATGAAGCTGCAAACTGAAACTTTTTTGGGTGCACTTTAATAATGTTTTTGACACTTACCTATAGTGTCTTTGCCATTTTTTTCTTGCTCTGGTGTGTGCCACAGTTTTTTGTTTGTTGGTTACTCCACAACCTTGTCAGCTGTACACCCGAAGTGGTCCATGTGAGTTTTGGGGCACCAGATGGAAAACCTTTTCCATTTGGCTAAGTCTTTTTAGTGGAAGGATATATGGGTGGGCAAATGTATTTCAGAGACCCTCTAAGATACCCTGTACCTGTTCATGTCTATCTCTTCAGGATCCAGGCCAGAAGGTGAAGGGAGCACAGGCTGGGATGGACCAGGTGACAAAGTCAGTAAGTGTGTCCTGAGTGGAAGAACCCTTTGTTTGCTGACATAATCTATTCAACAAAGAAAACCATATCCGTTGTGGCCAGCATGAGGACGATCTGTATCATCTTGCCCTCATGTGCCTCCAGTTTGAGCAATAACCTCTGCACTAGGGGGATTGGAGGGAATTCATACAAAAAAAACAGGTCACTCACCTGTAACAGTAGTTCCAGAAGTGGTATATGTTGTTCATCGACACTGGTTGGCATGTCCTTTCCCTTTAAGAATCTTGCCGAAAGGTCTAAAAGCTGGCTCCTCCTACCCACCCGGGTGGTATATATCCCTCAACTCTGTCCCTTGACACCAGATCTTGCCTGCTGGAAGCAGAGGGTTGTGCATCGAAGTGGGGGAGGTCGGATGGGTTCATATGGATGAGCAACATATACCACTCCTAGAACTACCATTACAGGTGACTAACCTATTTTCTAGGATCGTGGATATGTTGTTCTATCCATATTAGTTGGCAGACTCCTAGCAGTTCTCTGGGAGCAGGGAGGCAAGGCGCACACCCCCTACTTGGGAAACAGAGATTGGAGAACAGAGTCCCCAAAACTATCATCCCGCTGTGACTCTAGGTCGATGTGGTAATGGTAACTGAAGGAGTTTGTTGACTTCCAGGTAGCAACCCTGCAGATATCCTGGATAGGAACATCCCTAGAAGCAGCCACCAACACAGCAGTATGGCAGGTGGAATGAGCTCTTATCCCTACGGGAGGCTCCTTGCCCACCATATGGTAGTAGAAATCAATGCAGAATGTTATCCATCTGCCAATCATCTGCTTTGCTGCAGGTCTGCCAGGTGTGGCTTTAGCGGAGGTGACAAACAGCTGGCGAACCTCTCCCTGAACTTCAGCCGTACGCTCCTTATAATAAGAGAGTGCCTGTCTCAGGTCCAAAGTATGGAGCATGTACTCTGCCTCCGAAGTGTAACTAGGGTAGTACACCTACAGAGTCAACACCTGATTTAGGTGAAACTCTGACACTCCCTTTGGAAGGAACTTCGGGCTGGAGTGCAGGACAACCTTGTCCCTGTGGAAGACCACTTAGGGAGACTCAGTAGAGAGCGCATGAAGCACCCCAATCCATCTGGCTGATGTGAAAGCCACCAAGAAGGCAGTCTTCTATGACAGGTGTGACATTTCACACCTGTGCATTGGTTCGAATGGCTTGCCCATGAGCTTTGCCAGTACCAGCAGTAGATCCCATGGTGGTGGTAGTGGTTCATGCACCGGAGGGGAAATGTGATCCAGGCCATTAAAGAAACACCAGACTATCTTCTCCTGTGCCACCGTCTGCTGACTGGCCCATGCCCGGTAGGCAGAGATGGCTGCCAGGTGCACCTTAAGGGTTGTAGACCAAAGACCCCCTTTGGAGAGAGAGAGATCAAAGGTAGTTGAGAATGCTAGCCACTGGATAGGATGAAGGGTCCAAGCCCTTGCCCTGACACCAAATGGAGAATCTCTTCCATTTGAAGGCATAGCACCTCCTGGTCGATTTCTTCCTAGATGCCGAAACAACACTGAGGACATCATCGGAGAGACCCAAAGCCTGGAACTCTAACAGCTCAGGAACCAGGCTGTCAGGTGCAGAGATTGAAGGTCCAGATTGAATACCTTCCCCAGATTGACTGAGAGCAGGTCTGGGCATGCTGAAAGATGCCTTGGGAGCCTGGTGCTGAGGAGATCTGGATACCAGAACTGGCCGGGCCAGTCTGGGGCTACCAGGATCACCTGTGCCTTTGCCCCTCTGGCCTTGAGGAGCACCTTATGAACCAAAGGAAGTGGAAGGAAGGCATAGAAGAGGCCTGGGTTCCACGGCCTTGAGAAGGCATCCCCCCGCAGAGAGCCTTGCTGAGGAGGGCGGGCATGAAACAGCCTCAGCTTTGCATTATCCCTGGAGATGAACAGGCAAACAAATTCACCTGAGGTTTCCCCAGTGGGAGAACAGGGTGTGTACTACCTCTGGATGGAGAGAGCACTCGTGGGATACCTCGTCCACATGGCTGAGGGTGTCTGCCAGTTGACTCGAGGCTCTTGCCACATGGATGGCTAGATTGGCCTCCAGTCGACTCATGATGGTCCAGATGCGGAATGCTTCCCTGAACAGAGGCTGGGAGTGCATGCCGCCCTGTTTGTTGAGATAGTACATGGTCGTGGTATTGTCCATCTGGGCCTGCACTACTTGACCCCAAAGAATCCAAGCAAATGCAGTCAGCACCAGCCAAACTGTTTGGAGCTCCAGCAGGATGATATGACATCAGGATTCCTCGGGGGTCCTGCGTATGAGAGGCACTGGTCGTCATAACAACTGTCAGCTCAGGGCAGACAAATGGGATCCCCTCCTGCAGATGTTCTAGGATGGTCCACCACTGGAGAGCATCTCACATCTTCTGGGTCACAGTGACCAGCTGGCCAAAGTGACCATGTCGCTGAGTCCACTGGCTGGCCAGCTGCCATTGAAGGAGTGCATATGCAACCAGGCCCATAGGATCACAGAGATGCAGGCCGCCATGTAACCCAGAAGACACAGGAAGTCCTGGGCAGGGCAGTAGTGCCCAACCAGAAATGATCGGGCAAAGGAGGAGAGAACCTCCACCCTGTCTGCTGGGAGCCTGCCTCTGGCTCGGCAAGAGTCGAGATCTGCCCTGATGAAGCAGATCACCTGCGAAGGCACGAGTTCCGACTTAGTGTCGTTGACTAGGAGACCAAGTTCGATGCAGGTCTGAAGAGCCAGATCCCTGGATCTCTCTACCTCCTATTTGGAGAGACCCAATATCAACCAACCATCAAGATGGGGTACACTCTAGACCCCCGATGCCAAGATGGGTCCTGCTACTGCAATGCATATGGTAAAAGAAAGGAAGGGGGGGCGATGACAGGCTGAACGGCATGGCTTGGAACTCGACGAGGGCTCCCTCTGCTAGGAAGCGGAGGAACCTCCGGTGTGACGGATGGATTGGGATGTGAAAGAACGCATCCTGCAGATGCAGTGAGCAGAAAGAACAGGTTACTCACCTGTAACAGTAGTTCTAGGAGTGGTATATGTTGTTTATCCACATTCTTTGGCATGTCACCTTCCACTTTAAATCTTGCCGGAAGTCTTCAAGTTGGCTCCTCCCATCCACCCGGGAGGTATATACATTGGCTCTGCCCCGCGACCCCAGATCTTAGCCCGCTGGAAGCCAGGTTGTGTGCATCCACAGTCGGGGAGGTCAGGTGAACTACTGTTACCGGTGAGTAACCTGTTCTTCTAGGAGCGTGGATACTTTGTTCATCCACACTCTTTGGCAGACTCCTAGCAGTTCTCTGGGAGAAGGGAGGCAAGGTGCACACCCCCTACTTAGGGAACAGAGACTGGAGAACTGAGGCCCCAAAACCAGCATCCCGGCGTGACTCGAGGGCGATGTGGTAGTGGGTGATGAAAGTGTTTTGCTGACTTCCAGGTAGCAGCCTGGCAGATTTCCGGGATAGGGATGTCCCTGGAAGCAGCCACTGATGCAGCAATATGGTGGGTAGAATGATCTCTTATCTCTCTGGGAGGCTCCTTGCCCGCCAACTCACAGCACAGACCTAAGCATGATGTGATCCATCTTGCAATAGTCCACTTCGCTGCAGGCCTGCCAGAAGCGGCTTCAGCGTAGGTGACAAACAGCTGGTGAACCTCACCCCGAATTTCCACCACCCTCTCCTTGTAATAGGAGAGCACGGCTCAGGTCCAAAGTATGGAGTCTGTACTCAGTCTCCGAGGTGTAATTAGGGTAGTATACCGGCAGTCAGTACCTGGTTAAGGTGAAACTCTGACACCACCTTTGGAAGGAATTTCGTTTGGGGGTGTAGGACAACCTTGTCCCTGTGGAAGACCAGATAAGGGGACTCCACCAAAAGTGCCTGGAGTTCCCCTGTCCTTCTGGCAGATGTGACAACCACCAGAAAGGCCGTCTTCCACAACAAGTGTGACAAGACACACTTGTGCATAGGTTCAAATGGCTTGCCCATGAGCTTTGCCAGTACCAGCAGAAGATCCCACAGAGGTAGAGGTCCATGCACTGGAGGGGATATGTGATCCAGGCCTTTGAAAAAGCGCCCAACCACTGTCTTCCGAGCTGTCGACTGACTGACCCACACCCAGTAAGCAGAGATGGCTGCCAGGTGCACCCTAAGGGTAGATGACCGTAGACCCTCATTGGAGGGAGACCAAAGGCAGTCAAGAATGTCAGCCACTGAACAGGACAAAGGGTCCAGGCCCTTGCCCTGACACCAAATGGAAAACCTTTTCCGTTTGAAGGCGTAACATTTCCTGGTGGATTCCTTTCTGGATGCCTCCACCACAGTGTAGACATCTTAGGAAAGACCCAAAGCCTGGAACTCTTGCTGCTCATGTACCAGGCTGTGTGGTGCAGGGATTGAAGGTCCAGATGGAATACCTTCCACTGATTTAGTGATATCAGGTCCAGGCATGTACAAAGCTGCTTCGGGGGCCTGCAGCTGAGGCTGAGGAGATCTGGATACCAGTACTGGCATGGCCAGTCTGGGGCTACCAGGATCACCTTCGCCTTGCCCCTCCACATCTTGAGGAGCACCTTGTGGATCAAGAGAAATGGAGGGAAGGCGTAGAGGAGACCTGGAGTCCACAGCCTCGAGAAGGCATCCCCCTGCAGTAAGCCCTGCTAAGGGGGGCAGGCATAAAACAGCCTCAGCTTGGTGTTTTCCCTGGAGGCAAACAGGTCCACCATCGGTGTGCCCCAATGGGAGAACAGGCTGTAAGCTACTTCTGGATGGAGAGACCACTCGTGGGATGTCTGGCCTAAGTGGCTGATAGCTTCCGCCAGGTAGTTTGAGGCTCCTGCCACATGGATGGCTAGGAGTTCTGACTCCAACCGGCTCACGAGGGACCAGATGTGGAGCACCTCTTTGCACAGCAAACAGGAGTGCGTACCACCCTGTTTACTGAGGTAGTACATGGCTGTGTTACCGTCCATCTGGACTTGAACCACTTGACCCTGGAGCTGAGAAGAGAAAGCTGACAGTGCCAGTCTGACTGCTCTGAGCTCCAACAGGTTGATGTGGCATCGGGACTCCTCGGGGGTCCAGAGCCCATGGGCCCTCCAGCCCATAACAGAGGCATTGATCGTGAGGACGACTGTCGGCTCAGGGTGGACAAACAGGATCCCTTCCTGCAACTGGTCTGGGGTGGTCCACCACTGGAGAGCGTCCCACATCTTCTGGGTTACAGTGACCAGCTGGCCGAAATTACCTTGGCGCCAAGTCCACTGAGCAGCCAGCTCCCACTGGAGAGGGCGCATGTGCACCTGGGCTCAACGGACCACTGAGATGCACGCCGCCATGTAACCCAGAAGGCGCAGAAGGTCCCGGGCACAGCACAAGTGCCCAATCAGAAATGATTGGGCAAAGGAGGGAAGAACCTCTGCCCTGTCCACTGGGAGCGGAGCTCTGGCTTGACAAGAGTCGAGCTCTGCCCCGATGAAGCCCATCACCTGAGAAGGCATGAGCTCTGACTTGGCTTGTTGCTCAGGAGGCCAAGCTGAGAGCAGGTCTGGAGGGCCAGGTCCCTGGACCTCTTCACCTCCTATTGGGTGGAACCTGCTAGGAGCCAATCATCGAGGTAGGGTAAATTCTGACCCCCCCCGACACTGGAGATGGGCCACCACCACTGCAATGCATTTGGTGAAGACCCATGGGGCCGATGACAGGCCGAATAGCATGGCTCGGAACTCGTAAAGGGTCCCTTCAACCCTGAAGTGGAGAAACAGCTGATGCTGGATTGGGATGTGAAAGAATGCGTCCTGCAGATCCAGTGAACAGAACCACAAGTTTTGCTCCAAGGATGGTATGATCTAGGACAGAGTGACCATCCGAAAGGTGCGGGACCTGAGATATTAATTCAGGTCGTGCAGATCTAGAATGGGGCGCCAGCCCCCTCATCCACTTGGGCACCAGGAAGTACTTGGAGATAAAGCCTGGGTCTGCTGGAGGATCCACCACTAGAGCCAATGCCTCCTTGAAGAGGAGCTCAGCGATGTCATCTTGAAGAGCTGACTGGGCGTGTGCGGAAATCCATTCTTCCCAAGGTGTGCGGGCTCAGCTGGGAGGGTACTGCTTGAATTCTAGAGGAAGTCCCTGACTGACCACTTTGAGAACCCACCTGTCCTACGTGATGACGGACCAAGCAGAAAGGAAGTGATGGAGCCAGCCCCCCATGGGAGGACCCAGAGATGGCGTGACGAGAGTAGGGGTGGCAACCCCCAACCCGTCACTGAGCAGGCTTGGAGGAGGAGGAGAAAGCTCCTGGACTTGAGCCTCGACCTCCTCTATGGCCCTGTTGAGGTCCTAGCTTGGGCCAAGGGCGCCAAGCTTGAGCCTGCTGCTGATGCTGCTGTCCCCCTTGAAAGGAGGACTGCTGAACCGCAGGGGAAGAGTGCTGAAAAGGCTTCTTCTTCTGCTGGTTCTTGCCCAAAGAACTCTTAGCAGAAGTGGCGTCCAGGGTGGCACAGGACTGACTGCTCTATGCACTAGAGGTGACCAACCACACCGGGACCAAACAAGTCGGTCCCAAGGAAGGGCACATCAGCTAACTTGTGCTGAGTATCCGCCGGGAAGGAGGACAGCCTCAGCCAAGCCCTGTGGAGAGAGGCAACTGCGGCAGCCATCGAGCGGGCACAGGAGTCCCCAATATCCAGAGCAGTCGGGAGCTGCTGTTTAGCAATGGCTTGGCCCTGGTCCCGGATCTGCTTGACCGTGGTCTGCATGTCTGCGGGGAGATGTGGGAGGACTTCATCTAATGACCCGAGAGGGGTATGAGAGAAGTGTGCCATGATAACGGCCAAACTGGCCTGACCAAGGCCCAAGGAGGAAGCCGCATAGACCTTCCTCGCTGAATGGTCCAAGAGCTTAGACTCTTTGTTGGGAGGTTGGTCCATGTTGGCAGAACTGCCAGTACGCCTGAACACAGAAGCGGTCACCAGGCTCTTGGCCGAAGGGTGCTCTGTGAAACCCGCAAGGGACTCCATGGGCACCACGTACTTGCGGGCCATGCGGGCAAACTGGGCTGGACAAGAGACAGGAGGCTGCCAGAGTTCGAGTGCCGGGACAACAATGGCCTCGGCCACAGGAAATGCCTCTGTCGGGGTATTCCCTCTTTTAAGGATGTCCATAAGAGGGTACTCTGCCTTTTTCTGGATGAGTTCCAGGGGCATCCCTGTGGACTCAGAGATGAGGTGAAGGATCCCTTGGAAGGAGGAAGGACCTTCCTCCATCCCCAAGCCAAGGGACGACTCATCATCCCAAGGATGAGAGTGAAACCCGGTGACATCTAAATCCGAGGAGTCGGGGTATAGTGGCCTGCCGCCCAAATCACGCTCGACCTGCCGAGGGCAGTCCGGGGTGAGTGTGACCGACAAACGCCAGGGAAACCCAGTGTTTGGTCAGTCCTCTTTGGCAGGAGCCTGTCCCACAGGCTGCTTAGGCAGTGGTTCCACCACGATTAGTGGAGAGACCAGTTTTCGGCCAAACAGACAGTCGCGCTGGACCTGTGGGCGGGGGAACTGAAGGTTTTGGCTCCGAGGGGGTCGGCTTTGGCCTAGGAGGCAAAAGCCAAGTAATGGCCGGGGTAGGAGTCGGAGTCGGCTTGTGCCCGGACAAGATCAGTTGTTGGCATCACAATCTGTGCAGGGGTTGTACACAGACCCCCATCTCAAGAGGAGGAAATGGACAAGAAAATGATAGAGGGCATTCTAAAAATCGCTGAAAAAGGGGAGATACTGTTGGTGGGGGAACGGAATATGCCAGATGTTAACTGGACGACATGGACTGCAGCCACATCCAAGAGCAGGGTCATTCTCGATGCCCTACAGGGGGCATGCCTTAGACAGCTAGTGGTGGAACCCACTTGGGAGGGAGCAATATTAGACATGGTACTCTCAAATGGAGACAGGATCACAAATTTAGAAGTCAGTAGACATCTGGGAACAAGCGACCACTGCACAGTCTGCTTCACAATAAGCACAACCATGGAGACAAGCCATACAAAGACAAGGATAGTGGACTTTAGAAGGGCTGACTTTGGCATAATGGGTGAATACCTGAGGAATGCATTAGCAAATGGCCAGAAAGGAGGGGTGGAAGAACAATGGAGAAAAATCAAAACTGCCATCATGGAGGTAACAAGCCTTTGTGTGGAAAAAATAAAGAAAACAAAGCGTAATAAAAAAACACTATGGTTCTCAAAAGAGGTGTCAGGGAAGGTTAAGGAGAAAAAGGCTGCATTCAAAAAGTATAAGGAATCATAGCCGGAGCACAACAGGGAACTGTATCAATTAAAGCAGAAAGAAATGGGGAAGGCAGTCAGAAAAGCAAAGTCCCAAACTGAGGAAAAGATAGCCAGCTCAGTTAAGAAGGGGGATAAAACATTTTATAGGTACATTAGGGAGCATAGAAAGGTTAAGGGAGGGATAGTGAAGATTAATAAAGGAGAGGGGAGGTGGGCAGAGGGAGACAGTGAAAAGGCAGAGATACTGAATGAATACTTTTGCTCAGTATTCACAAAAGAAGAAGAGGAGGAGTTACCCAAACCAAACAATAGAAGCACTCTGGGTAGTGGGGTTGATGCCAGTCCATTTACAGAAGAAAGAGTCCTGAAAGAACTCCTAAAACTCAAGGTGGACAAAGCAATGGGGCCTGACGGGATTCACCCTAGAATCCTAAAAGAACTAAGGGAGGACCTAGTGACACCACTGACCACACTTTTTAACAAATCATGGGAGGATGGGGTGGTACCTGAGAGGACTGGAGGAGGGCAGATGTGATTCCCCTTCACAAAAGTGGGAGCAAGGCAGAAGCAGGAAACTACAGACCTGTTAGTTTGATCTCAGTGGTGGGGAAAATGATGGAATCACTTCTGAAAGAAAATAATTGTTCAGTACCTAGAGGCCAGCGGGGCACAGGACCCAAAGCAGCATGGATTCACAGCAGGAAGGTCATGTCAGACGAATCTAATCAATTTCTTTGACTGGGTGACCAAAGTAATAGACCAGGGAGGGGCTGTGGATATAGCCTACCTAGACTTTAGCAAGGCATTTGACACAGTTCCGCACAAAAGATTAATAATCAAGTTAGCCAGCCTGGGAGTGGGTCCCAAGGTGGTAGCCTGGGTGGCAAACTGGCTGCACAACAGGACACAGAAGGTAACAGTGAATGGAACACATTCTGAAGAAAGGGGGGTTACTAGTGGAGTACCTCAGGGCTCAGTACTGGGTCCAGTTCTCTTTAACGTCTTTATAGGTGACATTGCAGAGGGTCTGGAAGGAAAGGTATGCCTCTTTGCAGATGACACAAAGATCTGTAACAGAGTTGATACACAAGGGGGGGTAGAAAGGATGAGAAAGGACTTGGAAAGGTTGGAGGAATGGTTAGACATATGGCAACTTAGATTCAATGCAAAGAAGTGCAAAGTAATGCACCTGGAAATAAAAATCCAGGAGAAGAGTACACAATAGCAGAGGAGGTACTAACAACAACAATAATGGAAGGGGATCTGGGTGTAGTCATATCGGATGACCTAAAGGTGGGTAAGCAATGTGAGAAGCCAGTAAGGAGAGCCAGGGGGATACTGGGATACATAGGGAGGGGCATCAGAAGTAGAAATAGGGAAGTGGTTATCCCTCTGTACAGACAGTTGGTGAGGCCCCATCTGGATTACTGCGTGCAGTTTTGGAGACCTCATCTACGCAAGGACATAGACAGGATGGAAGCAGTCCAGAGGAGGGCAACTAAAATGGTGCAGGGTCTACATCAGAAACCATATGAAGCGAGACTGAGAGAGCTTAATATGAATACCCTTGATGAAAGGAGGGACAGGGGGGACATGATAGAAACTTTTAAGTACCTCAAGGGAATCAACAAAGTCCAGGAGGGTAGCATCTTTCAGAAAAGGAGATGTGTAAGAACAAGGGGGCACAATTTAAAGTTAGAGGGGGGACAGCTCAGGGGTAATGTGAGGAAATTCTTTTCCACGGAGAGAGTGGTGGACGCATGGAACTGCCTTTCTGGAGAGGTTGTGGGGTCTAAAACAGTGGGGGAATTCAAACATGCATGGGACAGACATAAGGCAAGTATAGTGGGGGGTTGCAGGAAGTATGCTCTTGGTTAACTAGAATCTGCAGCTTATCCAACAGGTAGGGAAATGGGCAGACTGGGTGGGCCAAGTGGTCCTTATCTGCCATCAAAGTCTATGTTTATATGCCACGAGGTCCTTGCAGTGCCGCTGGAGCCTCTCCTCTTCTAAGGAGGATGAGGACGACCGATGGTGTCACCTCTTTTTGGAGTGCTTATGGCTCTTTCTCGGCCGTCTGGATGAGGGGTCCTAGACCTCAACCGAGATTAGGCGGGCCAAATTGGTCACTCAGGAGACACCAGCGGGACTGGAGAAACCTGGGGGTCTGGAATGGGGTCCTCGATGGGGACACCAGTGGGCTAGGTCTCCTCATCAAGGAAGACAAGGACCGGAGTCCTCTCTAAAAGAGTCATCGACCAGGGTCGGTGACAAAGGGTCGAGTGGGTCGAGAACAATCTCGACCACATCGATCCCATCCTCAGTCGGCTGGCCCAAGGGAAGGTCCATGAAGCCTGTGGCTGAAGAAGCAATCTCGACAGAGGTCGAGACAGCATGCTCCTGGGACGGAGACCTCTCTCGGTCTCAAGAGCGCCTTCGCTGAGACAAAGACTTACTCAGCTCCTTCTCCCGCTTACGGGATTGGGAGGAGTGTGAGCCTGCGGGTGCCTCTCCCCGGGTAGGAAGAGACTGGCACAACTCCCTGAAAGAGCCCAAGAAGGTGGAGCCTAGGTTGAGCAGAACGAAGAAGCTTCGAGAGTCCGCAGCATGAGCGGCTTCTTCCTTGAACGCCTGCATGCATTCCAATTGCTCAGCAGAACCCGCAGCCGTGGAAACCGCCCACCTAGCCTCCTTGGACTTTACTGGAGGGTTCCTCTTCTCCGGTCTTCCTAGCTTCAAGCATGCAAGACAGTCGTCCAGGACATTGGGATGGAAGGCCAAGCAGAAGCTGCAGGATGAGGTGTCATGGCCTTCACCAAGGCAGTAGACGCATGTGAGGTGGGGATTGGTGCGCGACATTTTTTGGCCGCAAGGACACTGGCAAAATCCGGGGGAAAATTTTTCTTCCATGATTGATGATGTGAAAAGGCAATCACTAACTCGAACCATTTTTAATTTCGATAAAACCGAAGTTTTGAAAGCCAGGGCCTACGAAATGCATGAGCACAAGGGAGGCAACCTGGATCTTCCAGCGGAAAGGAAGATCTGGCATCACGGGGTGGAGCTAAGGTATATACCACCCGGGTGGGTGGAAGGAGCCGGCTTGAAGACTTCTGGCAAGATTTCAAGTGGAAGGGGACATGCCAAAGGGTGTGGATTAACAACATATCCACGATCCCAGAACACATGTTCTGCTCGAGAGATGGTATGATTTGAGACAGAGTTACCCTCCTGAATGTGTGAGACCTGAGAAATTGGTTCAGGTCATGCAGATCTAGAATGGGGCACCAGCCTCCTGTCCATTTTGGAAAACCAGGAAGTACCTGGAAAAGAATCTTGGGTTGACAGGGGGATACGCGACTCTGGCCACTACCTCCTTGCGGAGGAGTTGGGCAATGTCATCTTGGAGAGCCGACTGAGTGTGCATGGAAACCTTTTCCACCCATGAAGTGCGGGCTCGGCTTGGTGGGTACTGCTCGAACTCCAGAGGCAGTCCCTGGCTTACCACTTCCAAGACCCACCTGTCCATTGTGACAGCGGACCAGGCGAAAAGGAACTGGCAGAGCCAGCTACCCACAGGAGGACCCAGAGTGGATGTGACGGGTATGGGGTTGGTGACCCCCATCCTGTCACTGTGCAGGCTTGGAGGAGGAGGAGGATCAGACTTGGGGACAGCTGGGACCTTTCCCTCTGAGCTTACGGTCCAACGAAGACCTTGGCTTGGGCCGAGGGTGCCAAGGTTGAGCCTGCTGCTGTTGCTACCCCGACTGAAAATGAGGCTGCTTGGCCGTAGGGGCAGAAGGCCAAGAGGTCTTTCTCTTCTGCATTTTGGAACCCTGGGAGTCCTTCAGGGCAGAAGTCATGGAGTCCAAGGTGGCACTGAACTTTTCTATGCGCTGGAGGTGACCACCCACTCCTGGACCAAAAAGATTGGTGCTCAAGAAGGGAACATCTGTCAACTTGTGCTGAGTGTCTGCAGTGAAGGTCGACACCCTCAGCCAGGCCCTGCGGCACATGGCAACAGTGGCCACCACCGAGTGGGCGCAAGAGTCCCCAATGTCCACAGCCATCTGGAGTTGCTGTTTGGCAACTGCCCAACCCTGGTCATGGACCTGCTTGACTGTGGTCTGGCGGTCTGCAGGGAGATGAGGAAGAACCTCATCCAGAGAGCCCAAGATGGCATGAGAAAAATGCGCCATGACGATGACCAAGCTTGCCTGACAAAGGCCAACCGAAGATGCAGCATAGACTTACTGGGCCAAATGGTCCAGTTTCCTGGACTCTTTGTCTGGGGTCTATTGGTGTCTCCTGAATTACCTGAGTGATAGAACACAGATTCAGTTATCAGCCCCTTGGCCGAGGGGTGTTCTGTAAACCCTAAGAGGGAGCCAATGGGAACTGCGTATTTGCAGGCCATGTAGGCTGAGGGTGAAGAGCAGGAGGCTGGGTACTGCCAAAGCTCCAAGGCCAAGCCAACAATGGCCTTGACCACAGGGAAGGCCTCTGTCAGAGAATACCCTTGTTTAAGGATATCAGTGAGGGGATATTCAGCCCACTTCTGAATGGGCTCCAAAGGCCTCCCCATAGATTCTAAGATGAGACAGAGGATGCCCATAAAAGACATGGGATCTTCCTCCGTCAAAAGACTCCCGATGGATTCTTCGTCCAAGGGACAGGAATGCAAGTTGGAGGAGTCTGGGTAGATTGGCTGGCCACCTGTGTCTCCTTCGACCCACTTGAGACGGTCTGGAGTAAGGGTGACAGCCAGCCTATGCGGAAGACCCTTGACGGGCTGAGACTTCTTGGAAGGAGCCCTAAAGGTAGGCTGTTTGGGTGGTGGTTCCACCTGAATTGGTAGAGAGGCCAGTTCTAGCCGATCTGGGAGGGTCTTAATGGACTCCGCTGGCAGAGGGATGGTATTGACTGGCTCCTGGGGAATCGGCGTTGGCTTGGAGGGCAACAGTCAAGTGATGGCTGGGGTGGAAGCCGGAGTCCACTTTGGGCCAGCCATAATCAGCTGATGCCACATCAAGTCCTCGTAATGTTGATGCAGCCTGCGTCGAAGCCTCTCCTCTTCCTAGGAGGACAAGGAAGAATGGCAGCAATGCTGCTTCTTGGAGCGCTTGTGTGATTTCTTCAGCCTATTGGTCAAAGGAGTCCAAGACCTCGACTTGGACCATCGGGGGGACCATCGGAGTCACTCAGAAGGAGCTGGGGAAAACCGCGGCTCTTCCAGGTCAGGGACCGGGACTGTAAAGAGGTTCCCAGTGGGCTGGGTCTCCTGTTCAGAGGGTCTGGTCAGGACCAGAGTCCTGAATAAGGAACTGTCGGCCTAATCAAGTGACGACAGGTTGACGGGGTCGAGCACAGTCTAGACCAGGTCATCATCCTGCGTCTGAGCTGGCTGGCCTGATGGGGGTACCGTGAAGCCAGCGGCCGAGGCTGCAATCTCGACCGAAGTTGAGAAAGCAGATTCCTGGGACTGAGATCTCTCACGATCCTAAGAACTCCGTCAATGAGATGAACCTTCTTTTGACTTCTTGTCCTTTTTATGGGAGCGAGAGATGTGCGCGCCTCAAGGACCCTCCCCTTTGGTGGGGAGAGACTGGCACATCTCCTTGCAGGAGCCTGAAAAGATGGAGCCCAGATTCAACAGGACGAAGACTGACAAGGAAGAGGACCAATCAATGGCCCACACTGCCTCCTCTTCGAAGGCCTTCATCTGCGCCAGTTGTTCAGCAGACCTCGCAGCCTCTTTTGATTTGACTGGCGGGTTCCATTTCTCCAGTCTGCCCAACTGAAATTGTGCAAGATGATCATCCAAGACATTGGGGTGGAACGCACGACAAAAATCGCAGGCCTGGGTGTCATGGGCATGACCCAGGCAACAGATGGGCGAGGCATGCGGGTCGTCCGAGACATTTTTTGCCTGCATGGGCACTGGCGGAAATCAGGTGAGAACTTTGTCCTCCATCGCGGTCATAATCGCGAAGCGATGTGGAGAAACTTGAATGAGTTTGATTTTAGGTAAATCTGAAGATTTGTTCACCAGGGCCTACTGTAACACGTGAGCAATAAGGAGGGAACCTGAATATTCCAGCGGAAAGGAAAATCTGGCATCAAGGGTCGAAGCTGAGGGATATACCACCCAGCTGGGTGAGAGGAGCCAGCTTTTAGACCTTCCAGCAAGATTCTTATAGGGGAAAGGACATGCCAACCAGTGTAGACAGAACAACATATCCACGATCCTAGAACACAT
Organism: Neoceratodus forsteri; assembly: GCA_016271365.2. Classification (NCBI taxonomy): domain Eukaryota; kingdom Metazoa; phylum Chordata; order Ceratodontiformes; family Ceratodontidae; genus Neoceratodus; species Neoceratodus forsteri. The sequence continues at coordinate 1,123,969,420 of CM028129.1, read as the reverse complement.
TTTGCCCATTGCAGTCTGTATGCATCCTGACAGAAAACACCATGTCCTGGATTTCTGGAGCAGAATCACAGTAGTTTTGTGTTGAGTGGGAATGCAAAACAGTGAACATCTGGAGCTCAGACCATTCGTGAGGACTGGCCTCTGTTCAGCTGACTTTGTTTACCAGTGTTTCAGATTCCTGGCAAATAGCTCCAGGCACCATTCCCATACTCTCACCGCCTCCCTGCAGAGAGAATCTGACACATCACAGACTTGTTGTCTGTCTGGAGGAGGACTGTTTTTGTGGCTGACAAGATCCACTAGGGTTAGAGGGCTGCACAAAACAGCTTGCATCTCCAACACATTGATGTGGAGATGAGTATCTGATGAGTCCCAGACACCTTGTGATTGGAGGACCTAACAGTGAACCCCCAACTCCAACAGGAAAGCATCCATGGTGAGAGTCAACTGAGGCTCTGGTTGAGAGAAGGGAAAGCCCTGGAGGAGACAGTCCTCCACTGATCACCATGGGGTAGGTCTGAGGATATGATGCTTGTGACTACTGTGTACTGAGCATCCACTGAATTGTTCTCATGTGCAGTCATGCCAGGGGCACTGTGAAGACTGAGGAGGTTACAAGACCCAGCATGCACTGCATGGAATAGGCCTCAATAAATTTATGCTCCATCATGTAGCATGCCATTTGCAGGATCGCATGCATTCTACACTCTGGAGGAAGGGCTGGGCTTTGGTCGTATCAAGAAGAGCTCCTATGAACAGCAGCTGCTGTGGGGATTGAAGCTGAGACTTCTCTAGATTCAGCAGAACACTCATGGAGATAAGGAACTGAGAGGCTTTTGCCACTGCCTGTTCTGTCTCCTGCCTTGATGGGAAGTCTATCAACCAATCATACAAGTACAGGTAAACCTGGAGTGCAAGTTTTCTCAGGTGCACTGTGAGTACTGCAAAGCACTTTGTAAAGACTCAAGGTGCTGAGCAGAACCCAAAAGAAAGGACTCTGAACTGATAATGCTGTCCCAGAACAATGAATCAGGAAAGGTATCCATGGTGGTCGGAGTTCACCAGTATGTGTTGGCATGCATCCTACAACTCTAAAGAAGATAATACAGAGGTCTCAGGAAGGGAAGCAGAGACCCCAGAGAAATCATTTAAAAATGTTTTCATCCATGAACTTGTTCAGTCTTCTGTGTTTGAGAATGGGGTCCATGTTTCCTGACTTCTTTGGTACCAAGAAATACTGAAAGTAGAAGCTAGTGTTTGGTTCACACTCTGGCACTATTTCCACTGCCCTGTTGCACACAAGGCCCACAATCTCTTGCACCAGAAGCCCTGACACATGGGACAATAAGAGGGATTCCTTCTGGGTGCATAGTCTGGAGGGATTTCTGTGAAGTACATGGAGCATCCCTCCTCAACGAGCCAGAGGACCCACTTGTCCACTGTAATGGACTCCTACCAACAGTAAAACTGGGTCAGGTGCCCCCCTACTGGGGAAAAGAGATCTGCCTCAGGCAGCTGAGGCATGATCGGGGCTGGAGTTTCAGAGGGTGGCACTGGGTACTTTTGGCATCTGTGCCCTCTTCTGAGGCTGGGGAGGCTGAGATTTATTTTGGGCTCCACTGCCTTTCATGCAAAAGGACAGCTGGGTTTGAAAGAAACCATGTCCTTTACCCTCCGAGGGTTAGCAGAAACTGGCCTGGAAGTCTTAAGGGTAATTTCTGTTTTCTGAAATACCTCAGAGACTTCTTTATCTGCTGTCCAAACAGGTTAAGTACCATCAAAGGGAAAAGTACAGTTACGTAAGAACTTACCAGAACAGTATATCTTCAAGAGGAGCTCTTGCAGCAGGTTACACCATAAGGACTGAAGCCAGCAGGCATCAGGACCCCATGGAAAACTTCTAGCTAGTAGTCTGTGGCAGGGGACCTCCCCCTGACGTTGGTCCACCCCTGATGTCGGCCAATGGTATAAAAGGGGCGGTTCTTCAGCCCCACCACAGTTCACCCGCCGGAGACTTTGGCACAGGAAAAAATTGGCGAACCGAGGAGGATCCTCAAACTGAGAATAAGAGAGAATTGCAGAAAATGTAGAAACAGAAACCAGGGGGAAGGAGGGAGGGGAATACCCTACCTGTTGTAAGAGCTCCTCTTGAAGATGTACTGTTACGGTAAGTTCTTACATGACTATACTATCTCACTTCAAGGGGGAGGTCTTGCAGCAGGTTACACTACAAGGACCGAGTCTCAAGCAGTACAAGGATAACCCTTGCTAAATGGGTGGAGGAAAAAAAAAGTCTCAGAACTGAAATCCTCATGACAGTAGGTCCTGCAGGACGGCGAGGCCGAAGTCTGTCACATGTCTGGCGGCAATGTCCAAACTACAGTGTTTGATGAAAGTGTGGATGGAACTCCAGGTGGCAGCTGCGCAGATATCTGCCGCTGACACGTTACGCAAAGATGTAAAGGAAGCAGCAACTCCCCCGCGGTAGAATGGTCTTTTACTGGTCCCAGTAAAGGCTTGTCATACTTCTGGTAGCAGTACATGATGCAGTGAACCAACCACTTAGACAACGTCTGCTTAGAAGCAGACACCCCTAAAATCTGCGGGGCAAATGAAACAAACAACTGATTAGACTTTCTGTGATCCCAGGTATGAGTCAAATAACAATGAAGGACCCGGTGAACATCCAGAGTGTGCAATAGAGCCTCCCCTCGATTTGAGTGCTCTGGATAACAAATTGGGAGATGGATGTCCTGATTGAGTGTAAATTTGGACACCACCTTAGGCAGAAACTTAGGATTGTTCCTCAAGGTCACCCTGTTTTTGTGGAAAACTTAAAAAGGCTCTTTGCACATCAAAGCCTGGAGCTCGGAAATCCTCCAAGCAGAAGAAACAGCAACTAAAAACAACTCTTTCCTTGACAGAAAATGCAGCTCTCAATCCCATGGCTGGCTCAAAGGGACGCAAGGTGAGCTTCTTCAAGAGAAACAAAAGGTCTCATGGAGGGATTGGATCCCTGATGGGAGGTTTCAGATGCAAGATACTCCTCAAGAAAGTGCGGAACAAATCCAGTTGGGCAAGAGCCTTGCCCTGCACCGGTGCACGATAAGCAGAAACAGCTGAGAAATGCACCTTAATGGAGGAGTAACTAAGGCCCGAGTCCGACAGAAAAAGGAGGTACTCGAGAACCGAGTTTACTGGACAGGTTAAGGGATCCAGGTGACGGGGTGGAATCCCAGATGCAGAACTGCTTCCATTTCACTGCATGAGTGGCCTTACTGGAGGGCTTTCTGGCAGCAACGAGGAACTCAGCTACCATAGGGGAGACCCCAAAATGGGTAACTGCTAAGTCTGTAGGAGCCAAGCATGCAGGTGCAGCGATCTGAGGTCCGGATGGACTAGAGGCCTTCTCTCCTGAGAGAGCAAGTGTGAGCTCCGGGGAAGAGGAAGCGGAGGTTCCACTGCCAGTTGCTGAAACAGAGAGAACCAAATCTGTTAAGGCCAGCAGGGAGCAATCAGGATCATGTCCACTCCTTCTGATTGGAGTTTGAGAAGGACCCTCTGGATTAGTGGGAAGGGAGGAAAGGCTTAAAGGGAAAACGCATATCACCAGAAAACACCAGGCCCTGGATCTAGCAAGCAGAAACTGGGCAGTTTGGCATTGAATAGGGATGAGAAGAGGTCCAACTCGAGGTGACCCATCTTATGAACAGGTCTTCTGATACTGACTGCTTAAGTTCCCACTCGTGAGCTTTGGACTGAGATGGACTCAGGTTGTCCGCCAAAGTGTTTTGGATGCCTGGAACGTGTACAGCGGAGAGGACCAGCTGGTGCTGGATGGCCCAATACCAGACCCTCATAGCCTCTCTGCAGAGGAGACACAAATGAAACCTCCTTGCTTATTTTTTTTTTTGTAAGTTATTTTTCTGCTCCTCTGGACAGCTGGGGCAGGCTTAGCCCCACTTCTGCCATGTACGCGGAGCGCAACTTCCACCCAGCTGCCAGCTTCCGCCTCGGGAGCAGAGTTGGGGAGGACTGTGGCTTACCCCCATGGAGGGAGCCCCCCAGTTTGGCCACCTGGGAGAGAGACCGCATCACCCTGGGACCCCCGCTCTGACTTACACCAGGCATCGGTTGGCTATGGGGGTAGGTCCCCCGTAGTTACATCACTGTTGCTTGTCCAGGGGAGATTTTTCTCATGTAGGTTCCCTGTTGGGATGTGGTGTGCAATGGCTTCCTGCATGGTGTATTCTCCCTGCTTCAGTGCCACTACAGCCTGCCATCGTCCCAAATGCTTGCGCCACCCCTGGTCTCCACCAGAGGCCACTGCAGCATTGGGAAACCCCTGCAACCCCAGGAGAGGAGAGCAGCCATTTGAGCGCTCAATCCTCTCCCACCCCTGCCAACCCCTGTGTCACCAGAGTGGCATCCAGTGCCTCAACCCTCAGCATCACTGGGCCACTTCCCTTTGCTTACTAATGTAGAAGACCACTGACATGTTGTCTGTCTGGACAAGGAGGTGGCCCGGGGCTAGATCAGACTGAAAACCTTGCATAGCATAGAGGATAGCTCTCATCTCCAACACAATGATGTGGAGGGTTTTCTCCAAGGTGGACCATTTACCCTGGGTCCGGCGGCCTGCAAGGTGAGCTCCCCAGCCCAGGCCGGAAGCGTCCGTGGTCAGTGACGGGAGAAGAGGTGTCCCTTGGAAAGTTACACTCCCGAAGTCTGACGAAGTTAACCACCAATGCAGAGTCTTCTGGAAGGGCTCTGAGCCCCTTACAGGTTGGTCCAAGCCATCCATGCATTTATCCCACTGGACACTCAAATTCAATTGGATCGCCCTCATGTGGGGCCGAACCAGCTGTACAGTTGTGATGGCTGCTGCCATGTGGCCTAGAAGACTGAGGACCTCTCTGGCCAGAACCAGGAAAGCTGAGGAGACCTCCAGAGTGTGAGCTTGGAGGCGATCTGCCCTGTCCAGAGGCAGGAAGCCTTTGTCTTAGATGGTGTCCAGAACGCCCCTATGAACTGTAGCCATTGGCTCGGCCATGGTGAGGACTTTGGAAGGTTCAATGTCGTAATGACCTTTCCTTTGTAAGGCTGCTGCCACTACTGAAAGGCACTTTGTAAAGACCTGAGGAGCAGAGGACAGGCCAAATGGCAATGCTTGGAATTGGTAGTGGTGCCCCTGGAACAGGAACCTTCTTGGGACTGGGAAATCAGGATATGAAGGCATGAATTCTGCACGTCCAGCGAGCAGAGCCAATCTCCCTGATGAAGAAGAGGGATCAGTCCTGAAGGGGTGACCATTCTTAACCTCTTGCATTCCACGTACTTGTTCAGATGGCTGAGATCCAAGATGGGGCATAGATCCCCAGTTTTCTTAGGCACCAAGAAAAAACGGGAACAGTAGCCCTTCCCTCTTTGAGCAGCTGGGACTGGCTCTATGGCCTGTTTGAATAGCAGCACTTGGATTTCCTCTGGTATGAGGGAGACGTGAGATGGGGAATAGCTAGAGGGCGGAGGAGAATTGTCTAGAGGCACCTCCAGAAACTCTATTGTGTGTCCTTTCTCTATCAACTGCAAGACCCAATGGTCAGATGTGATCCTTCTCAATCCCTCTAGACAGAGGGAGAAGTGACCCCTACCGCCTAACCCAGAACTTCGGCTGGGGTCGGGCAGGGAGCCATGCAGAGCGCCTTGGGGTAGGCATGACAGCCTGGGAGGACTTGGCAGCCCTGGGAGTGGTGCCTCCTGGGTTCTGAGAGATGGCCTTTCTTTTAAAGGTGCCTCACTGCTGCTGCTGTCCTCGGGGCTGCTGACCTGAGAAGCGACGAAAGGACTGATGCTTAAATGACTTTTGGTTAGACCAGTACCTTGTCAGAATGGACCAGATAGCCTTGCTTGAGTCCTGGTGCCTAGTAATAATATTCTTGGACTTGTCACTGAACAGGACTGGGCCCTTAAAGGGGGCGTCCATGATGCTGGCCTGGATGTCTGGAGAGAAAACTGAGCTCGAGCCAGGAATGCCTTCTTATGCCGACACCAGTGGCTGCTGTGTCCACAGAATCATAAGAGAAGCACAGAATGTGGGTGCCCATGTCCGATCCAGACTTTAAATGGTTGATTAGCTCTGCCTTCTGAGGAACATCCGGTAAGGCCTGAGCTAGTTCCATGCCCTATTCCCAGACGGTGTTCTGGTATTGGACCATATGCGTTAGAAAATTTAGGGAGCGGATGGTGCAAGTGGCAGAGCAGTACACCTTCTTGCCTAGTTGGTCCAATTGTTTGAATTCACAGTCTGGAGGTTGGGTGCACAAGTGTTTGGGCCATTTGGACCTATCATGGGCAGCTGCGATCACCACTTAATCCACCAGGGAATGTTCTCCCGAAAAGGGTTCATCACCGGGGGCCCTATAGAGCCGGTCTGATTTGTTAGGGACCACCAAAGATAAAGAAGGATGCTTCCAGGCAATCCTGGTGATGCCCTAGAAGGTATCAATCAAGGGTGGCACCATTATGAACTTGGGATCCTTCTGATGGAGGTATTTCACCAAACACCTCCCTTTGAGATCCAGGTCTTCTGTGTCCTATCCCATATTTGCCTGAATATGCCGCATCACATCCAAGAAAAATGGGTCGTCAGGCGGAGACCTGGGAGTGGCCTTATTGTCCGGGGGTGAAAAGGCACCTCCCAAAAGGGAAGACCTGGAAGAGGAGGAAGAGCTGCGGCTAGAATTCTCTGATGAACCACATCTAGAGAAGGAACACCACTGCCGACAACCCATAGACCGACGTCTGTGCCTATCTGAGGATCTGCAGGAAGATCGATGCCTCCTACCTCTACGGCCCGAATTACTCCTGTCCGAGCCTTCTAGCTGTGGGGTCAGTTCCTTAGGCTGGGGAATAGGCCCCCTGGGTTTAGTAGAAGGTTGTTTTGGGGGGGCCTCCGTAGGTGGCTCCATAACAGGTGGGGAAGAAGGCTTGTCTTGAAAAAGATTGCCTTTAATGGTATTCCACCAGGATGTAAAAAGCGATTTGACATCTGGTAGTGGGATCCTAGGTTCAAGGGGAGCACCAGGCATCAGTCCCTGAGGTGGCACCGGCTCCTGTGGAATAGGATTAGCCGGCATCAGTTACGCCAGCGTTTGGTCATCTGGTGATGTCGGTTGGTCAGATGATGGTCCCTCCGACACCGGTTGAGGTTCTGTATGGCCATTAGCCGGTGATTATGAGGGTCTGGTGACACAGGCTGAGAAGTTGCCGCAGCAGATGCACAGATGCAGGCGTCGAAGAGACCGGTGTGCGCTGGCTCTGGTCTGGTGTCATGGCCGACGTTCGCCGGCGAGCCCGTCGAGGCCAAGCTCCGAGGAGGCAGAGGTTGTCCTCCTTGGGGAGGCAAGCTCATGCCCCCGGCATCAGTCCAAGGAGTCAGCGCTGGAGACTGTGGCTGACTTGGAGAATGCCATGGCCAGACAGACGATGGGTAAGGACCCAACACCTGAGGAGGAACCGTCCGAACCACCTGTCTGTTGGCCCGAGGTCTGAGAGGAGGACTGCAGCTTCAGGGACTGAAGGGCCAAGGATTTGGTCCCAGACCCGGAAGAGTCTCCCCCGATGTCAATACCAGGATGGGAGGCTTAACTCCAGGTAGCCCAGAGAAGGTGAGGGTGGCCTGGGGAGTTGAGTCCATCCTCCTGTGGGAGGAGGAGACGGACTTGTGTGGGGACTAGGAGCAGGAATCCTTGTCTTTGTGCTTCTCTTTATGGTGATGCTTCCTCGACAACTTCTTGTGGTGATTCGAGGAAGCTGAAGCCCCCAAGCATGAAGAAGATTAACCTTTCCCCTTGGTCTCCTTCTGCATGGCTGCAATTTGTTTTTCTAGCAAGAAGGATTTGTGGGCTTTCTGGTGGGGAATCCTGGTCCTGCTGTTGAACTTCTGGCAATGATAGCAGGCCTCGGTGTCATGGTCTGGGCTCAGGCAGAAGAGGCAGGCCGAATGGCAGTCTATCGATGGAATCTGCTTGCCGCATGCACACTTGGATGGGTGCTGTTCAATGGAGGATGAAGGAGAAGACATGCAGAGTAAGGAATAATCAAAATTATTTTTTGAAAATAAAAAATCAAAACAAAAAGCAGTCGATAAAGTAAAAGGTGTCCGTGGAGCCAATGTGCATGGGTTGATCATGGGAAAAGAACTGAGGTGGAGCTGGGAGACTGCTCCTTTTATACAAGTGGCCAACATCGGGCAGGGGGCAGTCCCCTGCCACAGACATCTAGCTAGAAGTTTTCCGTGGGTTCCTGGCACCTGCTGGCTTCAGTCCTTATGGTGTACCCTGATGCAAGAGCTCCCCCTCGAAGTGAGATGTACAGTTACATAAGAACTTACCATAACAGCAGAGCTTCAAGAGGATCTCTTGCAGCAGGCCACTCTTGAAGAAAGCACAGTTATTTAAGAACCTACTTTAACAGTAGATCTTTGACAAGAGCTCTTGCAGCACGTAACAGCCATTAGGACTATGCTGCCAGGCACTAGGACCCTACAGAAAAATTCTAGCTAGCAGTCCAAGGCGGGGGACCGTCCCCTTGACATCTGCTCCACTCCCGACGTCACCAACTGTATAAAGAGGCAAACGCCCTGCACCACCTCAGTTCACCTGCCAGAGACCCGGCTAGCATCAAGGATGGGGAACCGAGGAGGTTCTAACACTGCCCAGAAAGAGGAAAAAATTATGTAACCACAGGGGAAGGTGGGAGGAAAAGCATACGTGCTGCAAGAGTTCCTCTTGAAGATCTACTGTTATGGTAAGTTCTTACGTAAAGTACAGTTATATAAGAACTTACCCTATCAGTAGAACTTCAAGAGGAGCTCTTGCAGCATGTAATACCATTAGAACTGAAGCCGGCAGGCATGAGGACCCCACGAAAAATTTGTAGCTAGCAGTCTGAGACGACGTCAGACGTGGTATATAGGGGCGGTCCCCTGGCACCATCTCAGTTCTTCCGCTGGAGACCCGGCTAGAAACCAAACTGGAGAACCGAGCAGTAAGTCCCCACCATGTTCTGGTGAAATAAAAAAAAACAAATTACAATCCTGGGGGATGGAGGGTGGGAAAGCCACCAGCTGCAAGAGCTCCTCTCGAAGATCTACTGTTATGGTAAGTTCTTACATAAAGTACAGTTACGTAAGAGCTTACCGTAACATTAGATCTTCGAGAACAGCTCTTGCAGCAGGTAACGCCATTAGGACTGAAGCCGGCAGGTGTCAGGACCCCACGGAAATCTTCTAGCTAGCACTTTCAGCGGGACCTCCACGCCAGTCCCCCCTGACATCAGGACGAGTACATAGGAGGCGATCCCGCCAGATTCCCCAGTTCTCCCGCCGGAGACTCCCGGCCGCAGGATGACATCAGAAGGGGAGACCGAGGATCCGCCATCAGAAGAAAAAGAGCTAAAGCTCCTGCCAAGGCCTGGTAGGCCGTACCTCCTCCAAGGGGGAATGGTGGGCGGGAAGGTACCTGCTGCAAGAGCTGTTCTCGAAGATCTACTGTTACGGTAAGTTCTTATGTAACTGTACTATCTTACTTCGAGATACAGCTCTTGCAGCAGGTAACACCATTAGGACTGATTCCCAAGCAATAGCGCCTGAAAGCATTCTGGGAGGAGGAAATTAGGAGAGATCTTGAACAAGTCCTGACTCTAGGACAGGAGACCCTGTAGAATGGCTAGGCCGAAACCGGCTCTCCGCCGTGATGTAATATCCAGGCTATAGTGCCTAATAAATGTGCACTGAGCTCCAAGTAGCTGCAGCACAAATGGCTGAGGTGGAGACGTTGCACAGTGCTGCAAAGGAGGTAGCCACCCCCCTTGTCGAGTGACCCCAGACTGTACCCGGGAGGGGCTTATGTCTGTTGTTGTAGCAAAATGAAATACACTGGACAAGCCAGCGAGAAAGGGTCAGCTTTGAGACTGGTTGGCCAAGCATCCTCTCAGCAAAGGAAATGAACAGTTGCTCCGACTTGCGAAGCTGTTTAGTTCTATTCAGGTAGAACCTTAAGGAGCGGTGAACATCCAGGGTGTGAAGCAACGCCTCTCCTCTATTAGAGTACTTGGGGAAAATACACAGGCAAATCGATGTCCTGGTTGAGAGTGAGGGCAGAGACCACCTTAGACAGGAATTTAGGATTCGTCCTCAGAGACACTCTGTCCTGGTGAAAAATTAAATAAGGCTCCTTGCACATGAGAGCGTGAAGCTCGGAAACTCTCCTTGCTGACGTGACAGCAACTAAAAATAACGTTTTCCACGACAGAAAATGCAGCTCGCAATCCGCGGCAGGTTCAAAGGGGGGAAACGTGAGTTGTTCCAGGACAAAGAGTAAGTCCCAAGGAGGAACGGGATCCTTGATGGGTGGCCTAAGGTGCAACACCCCTCTCAGGAAGTCTCGAGAGGCATCAAGCTGTGCCACTGTGCATTGTCCCACCGGGAAGTGGTATGCAGAGATCGCACAGAGGTGCACTTTAATGGAGGAGTAGGTGAGACCCGAATGGAATAGGGAAAGAAGGTATTCCAGCACCCCTTTCACTGGACATTCTAAAGGGGAAAGGCCGCATGCCTGCGACCATAAGCAAAAATGGCGCCACTTCATGGCGTACGTCGCATGCATTGCCAGCTTTCTGGCCGCGGAAAGGACTTCCGCCACCTCTTGCGAGACCCGTATTGCATAATGGCTATGTCTCTAGGAGCCATGCATGCAGGTTCAGTGTGCGTAAGTCCGAGTGGACTAGTGAACCCTCCTCCTGAGACAATAGGTGGGAGCTGAAAGGCAATGGCCCGGGACAATTGCGTCAGCATGGGGAACCAGATCTGCCTGGGCCAGAAAGGTGCTACTAGGATCATTGTTGCATGCTCCCTGCGCAGTTTGAGAAGAACTCTCTGGATCAATGGGAAGGGAGGGAAAGCGTAGAGGAATCTGTCCGCCCAGGAGAGGGACAACGCATCTCGCCAGAAAACACCAGGCCCTGGATCTAGCGAGCAAAAATTGGTCAGTTTTGCGTTGGATGGGGAAGCAAATAAGTCCAACTCTGGAGTGCCCCATCGAAGGAACAGATCCTCTGCTACCTCCTGAAGAAGTTCCCACTCATGGACTCTGGCCTGGGAATGACTCAGGCCGTCTGCGAGTGTGTTGTCCACTCCGGGAACGTGAACTGCAATCAGGCTCGCGCCGTGTCGGATTACCCAATCCCACACCCTCATAGCTTCCCTAAGAGTGTGCGCCTCCTTGTTTGTTGAGGTAATACATCACCGCCGTATTGTCTGACTGAAGCAGAAGGGTACTCGATGGTATTTCTGACTGAAAGGCCTGCAGGGCGTAAAGGACCGCCCTCATCTCCAGCACGTTGATGTGGAGGTGAGCTTCCTGAGGGGTCCATGTTCCCTGGGACCTCACCCCGTTCAGGTGTGCTCCCCATCCCAGCCCTGAGGTGTCTGTGGAGAGGATTGCCTTCAGAGACGGCGTGGTAAACAGGACACCTGCAGAAAGTGTCCCTGGGTCTAGCCACCATTGCCAGTCTCGAATCACGGCGTTCGTGATTCTGACCGGATGCTGCATGTGGTCTTGCTTTTGGTCCCACTGCACCTTGAGCATTCACTGAGTTACCCACATGTGGAGTCTTGCCAAAGGGATGGTTGGAATGGCCACAGCCATGTGTCCAAGCAAGCGAAGGACCAACCTGGCGGGGACGGTCTTTTTCGCTGAAAGATCCTTGATGAGGGATCTGATGTGTTCCGCTCTTTCGTCGGGAAGAAAGGCTTTCGCTTGGATGGTGTCCAGAACTGCGCCTATGAACTGCAGTTTCTGGGATGGTACTAGGAGAGACTTCTCGTAGTTGACAAGAATGTCCAGAGACTGGAACAGGTCCTGGGTGCTCTGAATAGCCATCAACAGTGCCTCTTTGGAGGCGGCCATGAGAAGCCAGTCGTTCAGGTATGGGAACACGTAGTGGCCCTGTCTCCTCAGAGACGCTGCCATGACTGCCATACACTTGGTAAAGACCCTGGGGGCTGAAGACAGTCTGAATGGAAGGGCCCGGAACTGAAAGTGGTGGCCGAGAAACATGAAGCGCAGGAACCTCCTGTGCGCTTGAGCTACTGGGATGTGCAGGTAGGCGTCCTGCATGTCCAGGGACGCTAAGAAGGCGTCCTTTTTCAGCATGGGAATGAGTCCTTGGAGGGTCACCATGCGAAAACGTTTGTAGACGACTGACATGTTGAGGTTGCTGAGGTCCAGGACTGGACGGAGGTCCCCTGTTTTCTTCGGAACCAGAAAGAAGTGGGAATAGTATCCGGATCCTATCTGGCTCTCTGGGACATACTCCACCGCTCCCTTTTGCAGGAGCGTGAGTACCTCTTGCCTGACGAGTGATCTGTGCTGACCCGAGTAACGGGAGAGCAGAGGAGGCCTTGTGGGTGGCTTGTCCACGAATTCTATAAAGTGGCCTCTTTCGACCAACTGAAGGACCCACCTGTCGGTGGTTATGGACTGCCACCCTGGCAGGTGTTCCTAATGCGGCCCCCGACCTTGGTGTCCCATTGATCCTGAGGGGCGGGAGCCGAGAAGGAGTCATGCTGTGGCGGCTGAGGGTCCAGCAGGCTGGGCCGACTTAGCTGGTCGTTGACTTCGGCCCGCTGACAACTTCCCCTGGGTTCTGTGGGAGAAGGAGCCCCTCTGTTGAGGACCGGCGCGGGACTGCTGTCTCTGCATCCAGCCTCGAAAATGGCTTTGGTTCCTACGAAAGGAACTAAGCTTGGGTCTGTACATGGCCTGGACAGACCGTACTGCCTTCCCGGCCTCTTGCAGTTTGGTGAGGACCTTCTCCGAGGACTCACCAAAAAGAACTTCTCCATGAAACGAGGCATCCAGGATGTTCTTCTGGACGTCCGGGGTGAATCCAGAAACACAGAGCCATGAGTGTCTCCGGAAGCATACGCCTGAAGCTGCCGCTCTGGCCGAGGAGTCAGCGGAATCATAAGCGGCTCGCAGCACCTGGGTTCCCACATCCAAACCCGTACGAAGGAGCTGTAGCAACTCCTCCTTCTGCTCACCTTCTGGTATCTTTTCCGCCAGATCCAGTCCCTGTTCCCACAAGGTGTTTTGAAACTGTACCATGTGGGTCAAGCAGTTGAGGGATCTGATGGCGCAGGTAGTGGATGCATACATGCGCCTGCCCATAGCGTCCAGCTGTTTGGACTCTGGGTCCGGTGGCAGGGTGCTCAAATGTTGCAGCCTCTGGGACCGGTCATGAGAGGCTGTAATGACCAGAGAATCGGCCAGAGGATGTGATGCCAAGTACTGGTCCTCCCTAGGGGCCTTGTACAGGCAGTCAGCTTTCTTCAGCATCGCTGGAAGCGAGTGTGGACGTTTCCACGCTGCCTTGGTGATGTCCACGAATGTGTCTGCCAAGGGTGGCACCACCACAGGCTTTGGATCTTTTTGCCGAAGGTATCTGGCAAGGCGTAATCTCTCAGGGTCTAATTCCTCTGTGTCCCAGCCCATGTTCTCTTGGATATGCCTCATAATCTCTGAGAATGATGGGTCATCCAGAGGAGATCTGGTTAGCTCACGTGGGTCCAGAGAACGGACGTCGATCGGAGAGGGGGATCTGGATCCGTTCGAGAAGTCCGATCCCGTGTCCTCCGTCGAAGGCGAACGGCGGCGTCTTCTGGGTCTCTTGGGACCGGGTGACCCTGAAGAAGATCTGGACGGAGGTCTCCTATTTTGTGATCTACCCCAGGAGGGTCCGTAGACTCCTGGGGGGAGGGTACTCGGCCCGCATCCCTGGGTGAAGTAGGGAGCGTGGGTGCTGGCGGAGTAGCAGGAGGAGGAGGAGGAGGAGGTGGTGTAGGAACCACATCCCTTTTTTATGGTGTTCCACCAGTAAGTAAACAACTCCTTGACCTCAGATATGCTGAGGCCCGATGGACCGGGCGCCGATGGCTGGTCGTCGGGTTCCGGCGTCGGCTCCCCAGGGGCCTCAGGTTCCGGCGAGGGTTCCCTGGAGGGTACGACAGGACCGGGTTTGCCTGTCTGGTCCTCGGGCTGGGTCAGGTCCTCCTCCGTGATCGCCTCTTGACCGACGTCGGTGGGAGGCGAGGGAGTCCTCTTCTCGGTAGGTACGGATGTCGGTCCCCCGGCCGACGTCCATGGAGGCGAAGGCCTGACCGGTGACAGGCGTCTGGCGGTCGTCGGTGCTCGGGACCAATGGTGTTTGACCGACATCGGATGGGCCGGCATCGGGTCCGACGATCTCTTAAGAGAAGTCAGTTCTTTGGTCTTCCGCTGGGGAGGAGGAGGCAAAGAGACTGACCTGGCGTCGGGTTCCGAATGGCAGGAACCCGGACTTGTGATGGTGGTGACGGTCCCCTGACCTTGACAGGGCCTTGGTGGTTGAAGACGAAGAAGGTCTGGAGGTCTTGGCCTGAGAAAGAGAGGAGGAACCCGAGGAGGTCTTCACCGCTGCAGGGGGAGGCTGAGAGCTGGCCTGGGAGGGGGAACGGTCGGACCGGGAGCCAGAGCTACGGGAGTCAGAGGCCCTAGACAGGGACCTGGATCTCACTCTCTCCCTATGCTTCTCAAGGTGTCTCTGGGCCTTGTTGGAAGATTCCCCCTTGGAGGCTGCGTCCATGGCTTTAATCTTCTCCTCGAGCAGGAAAGCCTGAAGGGCCTTCTGGCGATGGATCCGGGTCCGGCTGTTGAACCTCTGGCAGAAGGAACAGGCCCGGGTGTCGTGGTCTGGGCCTTGGCACCGGACGCAGGCTGAATGTGGGTCTTTGAACGGGATTTGCTTCCCACAGGCACACTTCGAAGGATGGCCTTCAACGGAGGTTGGAGAGGACATCAGATAGAAACTGAGCCGGAAAAACAAACTTTTTCCCGAAGGAAGAACTTAACCAGGCTTCGCGGGCTAGAAACGAACCAAAGGGTCGAGACTTGCAAGTCGACGGCGGGAAAGAACTGGAGAATCTGGCGGGACCGCCTCCTTCTGTACTACATCTGACGTCGGGGGCGGGACCGACGTCGGAGGCGGTCCCCGCTGAAGACTGCTAGCTAGAAGATTTCCGTGGGGTCCTGACGCCTGCTGGCTTCAGTCCTAATGGTGTTACCTGCTGCAAGAGCTGTATCTTGAAGTAAGATCTGTACTATCTGACTTCAAGGGTGGAGCTCTTGTAGCAGGTAATACCATTAGGACTGAGCACCAAGCAGTACCCAAGGATAGACCCAAGTCTGAGAGGTGGTAGAGAGAGATGCTGAAAACAGATGAAGCTGATAAAAGGCACTTAAGAGAGTAGGCCCTGTAGAACTGCTAGTCCGAAACCTGCTCTCCTGGATGCAATGTCCAGGCTATAATGCCTGATGAAAGTGTGGACTGAACTCCATGTAGCTGCAGCACAAATATCTGTCGAAGAGACATTTTTGAGTGCTGCAAAGGAAGAGGCCACTGCTCTGGTAGACTGGCCCCTGACTGTTTCCGGAAGTGGTCTGTTATGATGCTGGTAGCAGAAAGTAATACACTGCACAAGCCAACGGGCTAGTGACTGTTAGGAAACAGGAGCCCCTAGCATTCATTTGGCAAATGAGACGAACAAGTGGTCTGACTGTCTGGAGGAGCGGATCCTGTGGAGGTTAATACCTCAAAATCCTGTGAACGTCCAAGGTGTGCAACAGCACTTCACCTTGACTGATGAATTCTGGATAATAAACCGAAAGGTTAATGTCCTGGTTAAGAGTCAGCATGGACACCACCTTCGGCAAGAACTTAGGGTTCATGCACAGGGTCACCCTGTCCCTGTGGAAACTATGGAAGGTTCTTTACACATCAGGGCCTGGAGCTCGGAAACCCTTCGAGCGGAGGTGATGGCTACTAAAAGGAGGGTCTTCCATGAGAGGAAGCATAGCTCGCAGAAAGCTGCTGGCTCGGGGGGGGGAGTGAGTTTCTCCAGGATGAAAAGTCCCAAGGAGGATTGAGGTCTCTCCTGGGAGGTCTGATACGTAAGACCCCTCTTAGAAATGTCTTTACAGACGTTGAGCTGTGCCAGTGTTCTATCTCCGAAGGGATCATGATATGCGAAAACTGCAAACATGCACCTTAATGGACGAATAGCTCAGTCCTAAGTCTAGAAGGTGACAGAGATATTCTACCACATGCCTAGCCGGACAACCTAGGGGATCTAGGGCACGGGTCGTAGCCCAAAGACAGAAGCGTTTCCATTTTAGAGTGTAGGTGGCCCTGGTGGAAGGCTTCCTCGCTGTAACCAAGATTTCAGCCACCCTGCTTGACACACTCAGCCTCTCTTCTGCTAGGACTGCAGGAGCCACGCATGCAGGTGAAGAGAGTAAAGAGCAGGATGGACGAGTGTCCTCTGCTCTTGCGAGAGCAAGTGGGTGGAGAGTGGCAACTGCATTGGAGGTTCCAGCGACAGTTGCTGGAGCAATGGATACCAGATCTGGCAGGGCCACAGAGGGGACACCAGAATCATTCTGGCCCCCCTCTGACTGCAACTTGAGCAGTACTCTCTGAATGAGGGGAAAAGGAGGGAAGGCATACAGGAACTTACCTGTCCAAGAGAGGGACAATGCATCTCGCCAGAAAACACCAGGCCCTGGAGTGAGCGAGCAAAGATTTTGCAGTTTGGCATTGTACGGGGACGCAAAGAGGTCCAACTCTGGATGGCCCAGCGACCAAACAGGTCATCTGCAACTTCCTGGAGCAATTCCCACTCGTGATTCAGAGAGGTACAGTGGCTGAGATGGTCAGCGAGAACGTTCTGGACCCCGGCAGATGAACTGCGATGAGATCCAGTCAGTGTCCTATTGCCCAATCCCACACTCTCATGGCCTCTCTGCAAATGGGTATGAATGAGTCCCCCCTTGCTTGTTGATGTAGAAGACCACTGGTGTGTTGTCTGTCTGCACCAGGAGAGGACCCATCAAGAACTGGTCTCTGAAAGCGATAAGCGCTTTCAGCACGGCTCTCATTTCCAGAACATTTATATGCAAAGAGCTCTCTATGGCAGATCAAGACCCCCCGGTCCGGTTATCCCCTAAATGAGCCCCACAACCAGACAGAGAGGCATCTATTGTTAAAGTCTGAAGACGGGTGGGGCTCCGGAATGGGACCCCTCCTGCTAGACTGTCATGACGGAGCCACTATTTGAGAGAGCAGTGTACTGCACGAGAAATCCAGATTCAAAGATCCAGATTCTCCACCAATTGGTCCCACTGGACCCTGAGATGCCACTGGAGGGTCCGCATATGCAGTCTGGCTAAGGGTACTGTGGCTATGGCAGCTGCCATATGGCCTAGGAGTTGGAGAACAACCCGGGCCGGGGAACAGGAGACCTTCTGCAGCCTGCTGGCCAGATCCCGAAGGCGGACTGCTCTGTCTAGGGGCAGGAAAGCTCTCTCCTGCTTGGTGTCCAGAATAGCCCCAATGAATTGCAGCCTTTGTGAGAGATAAGGATGTGATTTTGGCCAGTTTACTGTGATCCCCAGGGAGGAAAACAGATCCTGTGTTTCTCGTAAGGCGATTAGAAGCTCCTCCTCCGACTGAGCGGAGAGAAGCCAATCATCCAGGTAAGGGTAGACGAAGAGGCCTCTCCTTCAGAGAGCTGCCACTACCACCGCCAGACACTTGGTGAAGACCCTGGGAGCAGATGAAAGGCCGAAGGGGAGTACCCTGAATTGGTAGTGCTCATCCTGGAAGCTGAAGTGCAGAAACCTTCTGTGAGACTTCAGGACTTTGATAGGTATGTAGGCGTCTTGCATATCTAGGGAGCACAGTCAGTCCCCTTGACGGTGCAAGGGGAAGAGCACTGCCAGAGTGACCATCTGGAATCTCTGGTATTTTACCGAGAGATTGAGCTGGCTTAAATCCAGAATGGGACGAAGGTCTCCCGTTTTCTTCGGGACAAGGAAGAAGCAGGAGTAAAAACCCTTTCCCTTCTGGGCCTGTGGGACCCTTTGTACGGCCCTTTTTTCTAGGAGCTGTTGGATCTCCGCTTCTAGAAGGAGACTGTGTGCCCGTGGACAACAGGCCAGAGTGTGGGGGTTTGTCCGGTGGGATAGAGATGAACTCTATTGTGTACTCTTTTCGAATGGTGTCCAGTACCCATTGGTCCGCCATGATACTGGACCATTTGAGTAGGTAAAGTGCAAACCGCCCTCCTACCTTCTTGTTCTGCCTGTCCCTGAAGGGAGGAGGGGGGCAGAGGGAGTCAGGCTGAGGGGGTAATGTGAAACTGGGCTGCTTTGGGCCCTGGGAAACTTGAGGGGCAGAGTGACCCCAGCTCTTGAACCCCTTACCACGGGACTGTTTGTCACCCTGTCCTTGTCCTTTACGAAAAGGGCGTTGGTGGGGTTCCTGAGGCTGGGATTTATACATACGGTGCACGCTGGCCATCGCTTTCCCTGACTCCGGGAGTTGCTTGATCATCTCTTCAACTTCTGGGCCAAACAAAACGGGACCCTGAAAGGGGGAATCCAGGACAGACTCTTGTAAGTCTGGCTGGAAGCCCGTGAGCCTAAGCCATGACTGCCACCTCATGCATACCCCCAAGGCGGCTGCTCTGCAGGCCATATCTACAATGTCATAAGAACACCTCAGCGCATGTTTGTTACGTCTAATCCTGACTGGGCACACGCCAATAGTTCCTGCTTTGACTCGGAGTCTGGCATAGAGTTGACGAGGTCCACTGTCTTCTGCCACAGCAACTGTTGATAGGTAATCATGTGGGCCATGAAGTTCAAGGGCCTGATGGCTCCAGTGGCTGAGGAGAAGATTTTTCGGCTCCTACCATCTAACTTTTTAGAGACAGGATCCGGAGGTTGGGAACTCAAATGCAAAATGCTCCGAGGAACTTGGCCAGGCGCTTGCGCTCTGGATCCAAGTCCTCCGTGTCCCACACATATATAGCCTGGATGTGCCTCATGATGTCCAAAAGAGAGGGGTAATCGGGGGGTGGGGGGAACGGACCACGGGGAATCTTTAGGTCCTGGGAGGGAGGACAAAATTCCCCATCTGAGTACGGCTCTGATTCAACGTCGCCCTCATCTGAGGAGGACGTGACAGGAGGGGAAGAAGGAGATTGAGACGAAGGGCGTTTCCTTCTCTTCCCCTTAGGGTCAGGACATGGGTGCTCACACTCACCCCACTGAGGCCCTGGGGTGGGAGGGAGACCCATGGGTGGCAGAGTAGGGACAATATCTGGGGGTCTATACAGGAGATTCCCTTTTACAGTATTCCACCAGGTAGTAAAGAGACTCCCAATGTCTGCTACTGGGATGACCGCAGGGCCCGGTGCTGGGTTTGAGGGGCTGGGCGTCGGGTCTATAGGTGCGGGCATCTGAGGCTCAGGTTCCTTGGGGGCAGGTGTCGGGTCTGGGATCCTGGCATCAGTGGGCCGACAACCAGCAGCGCCTTCGTCTTTTGGCCCAGTGTCCAGTGTGGCCCTGTCAGGCATCTGGTCCCTCGGAGTAGAGGCGGATGGCTGGTCTTCTTCTGGCGACCACCCCATGTCAGGCATCGGGGAGTAGGACGACAGAGTAGGTGACCAGCTAGGTTTGCGCTGATCTGGGGGAGGGCGCACCTTAGCTGGAAGAGGGGGAAGTGTCCAAGCCCAGGCGGCCTCCTGCCTACCTGAGGGTTCTTTTTTGTCCGAAGAACTGGGCCTGTCCTGAGCCTTGGACAGGCTTTCGTAGGTCGACCCTCAAGGTTTGAGGGGTCGATGGAACAGGAAAGTGTGGTGTGCCGACGTGGCTGACTTACGATGTTTGCCCTGAGAAGAGGCGGAAGCGGACTTAGACGTACGGGAAGGTTTGGATGACTGGGCTGGAACCAAATCAGACCTCTGGCCGGAGGACGAGGAAGATGAGGCCTGCTTGGCTGGTGATTTAGGCCGGGATTCAGACCTGGCCCGATCCTTATCCCTGTGATGATGCTTCCCCCCTGATGACTTATCTTTCGGTGGGGAATCCCTGGCGGGAGAGGATGAGCTGGCTCCTGATCCTCGCTGCATGACTGCAAGCTTCATCTCAAGCAGAAAGGTCTGTAGTGCATTGGCCCTCCTGGCGTGCATCTTCTGGTTAAACTTCTGGCAATGTGTGCAGACATCAGGCCGGTGTTTCGGGCCTAGGCAAAGGAGGCAGGCCACATGGCCGTCTTTGGCCGAGATCTGCTTCCAGCATGCACACTTTGCTTTTCGCCACAGTGGGGAAGGTGACAACATACACGAGGCAATGGTTGAAAATGTTGAAGAATGAAAATACTCTTTCATTGTCTGTCGACTGCTAAGGAAAAGTGCCCAAGGAGCCGAACTACGTGGGTTGACAGCGGGAAGAAAACTGAGATGGCACCAGGGGACTGCCCCTATATACCACGTCTGACGTCGGGCATAGCCGACGTTGGGGGTGGTCCCCTGCCTCAGACTGCTAGCTATAAGTTTTATGTGGGG
This sequence comes from Neoceratodus forsteri, assembly GCA_016271365.2. NCBI lineage: Eukaryota > Metazoa > Chordata > Ceratodontiformes > Ceratodontidae > Neoceratodus > Neoceratodus forsteri. The sequence goes on along the minus strand of CM028129.1, from coordinate 1,123,948,911 downwards.
TCCTGATGGCTGCCGGCATCAGTCCTAATGGTATTACCTGCTGCAAGAGCTCCAACCTCGAAGTCAGATCTGTACTATCTCACTTTGAGATAGAGCTCTTGCAGTAGGTAACAACCATTAGGACCGAGTCCCAAACATTACAAGGATATAATCCAGGTCAGACAGGGCAGTGGTTACAGACAAACAAAACCACCAGCACTCTTAACAGAGCAGTCTCTGGAGGACAGCAAGGCCAAAGCCCGCTCTCCTTCTGGAAGCAATGTCCAAACCGCAGTGTTTAATGAAGGTATGGACGGAACTCCAAGTGGCAGCTGCAGAGACTGGCTGCCGAGACATTTCGTAGGGATGCAAAGGAAGTGGCAACACCCCTAGTGGGGTGATCTTTAACCAGTCCCAGTAAAGGTTTGTCGTACATTTGATAACAGAAAACTATATAATTGACCAACCATTTGAACAATGTCTGCTTAGTCACTGGTGTCCCTAACATTCTCTGGGCGAAAGACACAAACAACTGGTCTGTCTTCCTAGAAGACCTAGTACGGTCTACATAAGAATGAAGAACTCTGTGAACATCCAGCATATGCAACAAGGCTTCCTCTTTATTTGAGTACTCTGGGTAATAAACTGGGAGATGAATGCCCTGGTTAAGAGTGAACTCGAACACCACCTTGGACAGAAACTTAGAATTAGTATGCAGGGAAACTCTGTCCCTCTTGAAAATCAAATAAGGCTCTTTTCTATTTAAAATTTTTCCTCCCTGAGCCCTGGCAGGCGCTACGGTCCTCTGATAGGAGTGACTCTCTCTCTGGTCCTGCCGCTTCCGTGCTAGGCGGCCACTGGTAGTTCCCCATGGATTGCCTCCAACGGTGGGGCCAGGAGGGGGTTACTTAATTCTCCCCCATCCCGGGGACCATATCCAGAATCCGGGGGTCCACATCGGGGAGTGACAGACCACCATCGAGCCTGCCAGGCTCGCATTTTCATATTTTCTGCCAAGCTCCCCTCACTGCCGACGCACGGATGTCGGCGTCAAGCCTCTAGACCAGTACTGCCCTCTAGCTACTGCCAGAGAGCAGTCAGCGAGCAGAACGACTAGTCCCCCTACCCCCAAGAGAGGAGAGCAGTCATCCGGGTGCTCAATCCTCTCTCCCCCTGCCGACCTCCGGTGGCCCAGGCTCGTTCCCGAAACCCGGGTCGCCGGCGTGATGCGAGGTGTGGCATTCAGCGTCTCAACACTCAGCGCCACTGGGATGGGTATCAAATAAGGCTCTTTACACACCAGAGCCAGAAGCTCGGAAATCCTCTGGGCTGAAATAATAGCAACTAAAAACAACACTTTCCAATACAGGAAGCGTAGCTTGCAACTTGCGACTGGTTCAAAGGGAGGCAACATACGTTTTTCTAACATAAATAGAAGGTCCCATGGGGGCATAGGGTCCCGCATGGGTGGCTTAATGTGCATAATACTATGCGGAAAAGTGCGAACAGGCCCATTTGCACCAGGGTCCTGCCATCCACTGGTACATAACAGGCTGACAGTGCAGAAAGATGTATGTTTATGGACGAACAGCTAAGTCACGCATCAGACAGGGAAAGGAGATACTCCAGGACCAAATTCACCAGACAGGTGAACAAATCCAAGTGACAGGACAAAGCCCATAGGCAGAAACGTTTCCATTTCATGGCGTATGTGGCCCTGGTTGAGGGTTTCCTCGCAGCCACTAGTACCTCCGCTACCCTTGTGGACACCCCATACCTTTTCCTAAGTCTGCAGGAGCCATGCATGCAGGTGCAGAGACTTGAGATTTGGGTGTACCAAGGTACCTCGCTCCTGGGAGAGCAAGCGACGAGACAGAGGCAGAGGAATTGGAGGTTCCATTGCTAATTGCTGGAGCAACAGGAACCAAATCTGTCATTGCCAGAATGGCGCTATGAAAATCATACCGCCTCCTTCCGCTTGGAGCTTGAGCAGCACTCCCTGAGGCAGCAGGAAGGGAGGGAAGGTGTAAAGGAACCTCCCTGTCCAAGAGAAAGACAACGCGTCTCATCAAAAAACATTAGGCCCTGGATCTAGTGAGCAGAAATAGGGCAGTTTGGAACTGAGTGGGGAAGCAAAGAGGTCCAGTTCTGGAAGTCCCCATCTTTTGAAAAGGTCATCTACTACGTCCTGTAGTAGCTCCCATTCGTGAGTTTGACACCGAAAGTGGCTTAGACTGTTGGCTAGGGTGTTTTATACTCCTGGAACATGAACCGCTGTGAGTTCCTGGTTGTGCTCCACTGCCCAGTACCAGACTCTCATGGCTTCTCTGCTAGGGGATAAGAGTGTGAACCCCCCTTGCTTATTGATGTAGAAGACCACCAGCATTTTGTCTGGATCAGTAGGGGGGCCTGGAAGAAGGACCGTCTGGAATGTCTGTAGGGCATACAGAACGTCTCTCATCTACAGCATATTGATGTGGAGCTTGTGTTCCAAAGGAGTCCATGTCCCTCTTGTCTGATCATCTTTGAAATGTGCACCCCACCCTAGTCCGGAAGCATCCGTTGTCAGGATCTACTGAGGACTGGGACTTCAAAAGGGAGTCCCAGACTCTAGCCGGAAGGGGGTGAGCCACCACTCTAAAGTATGATGCACTGCTTTGGAGATTCAGGCTGGCTACTCAAGATCATCCAAACACTGGTCCCATTGCACCCTGAGGTTCCAATGGAGAACACTCATGTGTAGACGAGCTAAGGGTACTGTCATAATGGTGGCTGCCATGTGGCCTAGCAGTTGTAGAACCATTCTGGCTGGAGTTTGATTTGTGGAAATGACCCTCCGAGCCAGTGCTCTTAGTTGATCTGCCCTGTTTGAGGGGAAAAAGGTTCTCCCCTAGACGGTGTCCAAGACAGCCCCTACATATTGTAATCTCTGACTGGGCCAGGGGAACGACTTGGGAAGATTCAAGGTGACCTCCAGGTCTTGGAACAACTGGAAGGTATTTTCCAGTGTGATGCAGCTGTTCCCTTGTGGGAGCTCTCAGGAGCCAGTCATCGAGATGGGGTAGATGCAATGTCCCTGCCTCCTGAGAGCTGCTGCCACTACCGCTGGGCACTTGGTGACCCAAGGAACTGAGGAAAGACCAAACGGCAGCACTTGGAACTGGTAGTGCTCTCCCTGGATGGTGAAGCACAGGTATTTTCTGTGGGATGGCAGGATTTTGATGTGCATATAGGCGTCCTGCATGTCCAGGGAGCAGAGCCAGTCTCCTTTGTGAAGCGTGGGCAGTAATCCCGACAGTGTCACCATCCTGAACCTTTTGTATTCGATGAAACTGTTCAGCTGACTAAGATCCAGATGTGATGAAGGTCCGCTGTCTTTTTTGGGGACTAGGAAGAAGTGGGAGTAATAACCCCTTCCTCTTTGACTTGGTGGGACTGCCTGGATTGCCTTTTTGCTCAGAAGGGCATGAATTTCTGCATGAATGAGGCTTGCGTGAGATGGGGAGCAATGGGTGAGGATCGGTGGGTTGGCTGGAGGAATTTGAGTGAACTCCAGTGCGTAACCCCTTTCTATAATCTGGAGAACCCACTGATCACTTATAAAGACATTAAGAAGGACAGGCCCCAGTACTGAACCTTGCGGTAGCCCACTAGTAACCCCCCTTTCTTCACTGTGGGTAATAGTAAATGGAGTCCACAGTGAAGAAAGGGGGGTTACTAGTGGGGTACCGCAGGGTTCAGTACTGCGGCCAGTCCTTTTTAATGTCTTTATAAGTGACACTGCAGAGGGACTGGAAGGGAAAGTATGTCTCTTTGTAGATGACACAAAGATCTGCAACAGGGTTGTTACACAAGGTGGGGTGGAAAAGATGACGAAGGACTTGGCAAGGTTGGAGGAATGGCCGACTGCATGGCAGCTTAGATTCAATGCAAAGAAGTACAAAGTAATGCACCTGGGAAACAAAAACCCAGGGGAAGAGTACACAATGGGGGGTGAGATACTAACAACAACAAAAATGGAAAGGGACCTGGGGGATAGTCATATTAGATGACCTAAAGGTGGGCCAGCAATCTGAGAAGGCAGTAAGGAGGGCTGGGGGGATACTGGAATGCATAGGAAGAGGCATCACCAGTAGAAAACAGGAAGTTGTTGGCCCTCTGTACAGACAGTTGGTAAGGCCACATTGGGAGTACTGTGTACAGTTCTGGAGACCCCATCTCCACAAAGACATAGACAGGGTGGAGGCTGTTCAGAGGAGGGCAATCAAAATGGTGCAGGATCTGCACCAGAACACACATGAAGAAAGACAAAATGAGCTTAAGATGCATAGCCTCGAGGAAAGGAGGGAGAGGGGGGACATGACAGAAACTTTCAAATACCTCAAGGGAATCAACAAAGTCCAAGAGGGTAACATCTTTCAGAAAAAGAAATGTGCAAGTACAAGGGGGCACAATTTGAAGATAGAGGGGGGACGGCTCACAGGTAATGTGAGGAAGTATTTCTTCACAGAGAGGGTTGTAGATGCATGGAATGGCCTTCCTGAGGAGGTCATATAGCCAAAAACAGTGGGGGAATTTAAGAATGAATGGGACAGACATAAGGCAATTCTAGTGGGGGTAGGAGAAAGTAGGCTGTTGGTTAACTAGGATCTGCAGCTTATCTGTTAGGTAGGGAAATGGGCAGACTAGGTGGGCCAAGAGGTCCTTATCTGCCATCAAATTCTATGTTTCTGTGATACTGGACCAACCTCTGAGATAAAGGGAGAATTGCCCTCCTACTGCCTCCCCCTGTAGCTCTGCCGGAGGAAGGGGTGGGCAGGGAGTCATGCAGAGGTTGTTGGAGTGGGCAAAGGAGCTCTGGCGTTTTTGGTATTCTTAGGTCCCTGTGACCTGAAGAGAGGGTCATGCCTTTTCTCTTGTAATCTTCTCTTTGCTGTTGTCGTCTGCCTGCTGGCCTTGATGTCTGTGGAAGGAATGACACCTGGATGGGGTTGGCTTGGACTTACATTTTGTGGACCTCAGAAAATGCTTTTCTGGAGTCCTGCAAGCCAGTGATCATCTTTTCAGCTTCCTGGTCCTTGGAAAGGGGCATCCAGGATGGCGTCCTGCAAATCCTGTCGAAAGCCCGAGACCCTCAACCAGGAGTAGCCCCGTAGGCATATCCTCATGGCAGCTGCCCTAGCGGCAGTGTCTGCAGAGTCATATGAGCACCTGAGGACATGCTTACCAACATCAGCACCACACTGGAGAACTGCTAAGAGCACAGTCTTATTAGCAGAGGCAGGTTGTGACCGAGCTAGGTCACAAGGCCTCATTCCAGAGAGGTTTCTCAGACATCACCATGTGTCCCAGAAAATGTAATGACCAGATCATACAAGTGGCCAAAGAGTACATCTTCTGGCCAAGTTGGTCCAGTTTCTTGGACTTCTTATCCACTGGTTGGGAGCACATATGCTTCAGCTGTTGAGTCCTTTCATGAGCGGCGGTAAGGATCATCGAATCCACTTTGGGTTGCTTGCTCAAATGTGGTTCCCCCCTAGGAGTACCATATAAGCCATCAGCTTTCTTTGGAACTACTGAGGTCATGGAAGGGTGTTTCCAGGCTGCTTTTGTAATGTCCAGGAAGGGCTCCACCAATGGTGGGATGACTAAAGGTTTCAGGTCAGTGGCCCCTAAGAATTTCGTCAGGCGGCATCTCTTGGGGGACTAAATCTTCCATCTCCCACTGGTTAAGGAACTGAATGTCTCATCATATCTAGGAAGGAGGGGTCATCAGGAGAAGACCTTGGGGAATCCCTCCGTGGGTCCGGGGATGGAAGAGACAAATCATCTTCTGATGAATCATTGAAGGAGGAGCCTCTGGTGGATTCCTCTGAAGAAGTATACCAGCGTCCCCTAGAGCTACTCCGGCATCTAGAGGAGGATCTGGGTGACCGTGCCGCCGTCATTCGGGAGATCCCTGCTCATCGCTCCCTGGAGTCTGGTGGTCTGGCATCTGGGGTGGTGAAGACGATCTGCGTGGAGGAGTTGGCTGCCCAGGCAGAGCCGAGACAGGGGTCTCCGTGGGGGCGGGGTTCAACTCCGGCCGTCTAGGCAAAATAACCCCCTTGACGGTGTTCCACCAGCCGCTGAAAAGAGCCCCTACCTCAGCCAAAGGGATTACAGGGCCCAGCTGGGGTTCTGACTTCAGGGTAGGGGTACCCCGGGGGGCCTGGCGTTGGATCCTGTGGTTTGGTCCCTCCTGGCGTCTGGACATCGGTCCTGGTGGGACACTGTCCCCTGGTGCTGGGTGCCCTGGCATCTGGTCATCAGGGTCCCGAAGGGGAGGTACAGGTGGAGCGAGTGACACCTGGTCCATGGTGTCCTTGGAGGCAAGCATCAGGCCCCCCAGTGTCGGGTCTGTAGTCAGACCCTTATCCGAGCCCTGTGGATCAGACATTGGCTTGGAGGGTGGCATCTGGTCTGGCTCAGTAGTGGAGTCAAGAGGGCGTTGAGGCCTGATGTCGGTCAGGAACCCCGGATAATGACCGTTTGGAAAGTGAGCGTGGCATCTTATAGCGCTTGTGTTCCTGAAGTCTCTTGGTGTTGTCCGACTCTGTCATCCTGTCTGACAACCCAGAGGCCTCGGCCTTGCAGCCAGCAGGCTCCAACCTGCTGCCTGATGAATAATGGGCTGATCCTGCTGGCTGAGACCCTAGTGCAAGCTTGTGGGTCCAGATAGCCAGAGACACGAGGGCTGGGAAGGCTGTAGCCCAGAAGACTCCCAGCCATACGTCTGAGTGGAGGCGGGGGGCTTCCTTCACGGTAACCCCGGGAGAGCCAGGGAAACCAGAGAGGCTGAGTCTGACCTCGTGCCGGAAGCGGAACTTTTGGAAGCCTTGTGTGGAGACCTGGGACGGGATTGTGACTTAGACCTGTCCTTGTCCTGATGACAATGCTTCCTGCTTGAATCCTTGGTGGAGGAGGAAGATGAGCTTTGCCTCATGTGGGTCTTCAGAAGCCAGGCATGGAGGAGGAGAGACTTGAGGTCTGGATGGACCAAGGTACCCTACTCCTGGGAGAGCAGGCCTGTGTTGAGAGGAGGCACTGGAGGTTCCACTGCCAGCTGCTGCAGCAAGGTGAACCAAATCTGACCAGGTCAGAATGAGATCACTAGAATCATTGTGGCCCCCTCCATCTGAAGCATGAGAAGAACTCTCTGGTGTGCCAGAAGGGAGGGAGGGAAAGCATACAGAAATCTCCCTTTCCAAGAGAGGGACAATGTGTCACACTGGAAAACTACAGGCCCTGGAATGAGTGAGCAAAAAAGCAGCAGTTTTGCATTGAGTGGGACGCAAAAAGGTCTAACTTTGGATGACCCCATCTGTCAAACAGATTTTCCATGATAGATGTCAGAACTTCCCACTCATGAGCTCTGGACTGAGATCGGCTTAGGCTGTCCATCAGGACGTTTTCGGCACCTGGGACATGGACAGGACATTTTGGGCACCTGGGACATGGACAGCTGATAGTTCCAGACTGTGATGTATGGCCCAATACCAGACTCTCACTGCTTCCCGGCATGGAGGGTATGAACGAGTCCCATCCTGCTTGTTGATGTAATGGATCACACTGATGTCTGTCTGGATCAATAGTGGAACGGGGATACCATCTGGAAAGCACACAGAACTGCTCGCATCTCCAAGATGTTATGTGGCTGGCTGTCTCCACTGTGGATCACATCCCCTAAGTTTGGTGGGCACCCAGGTGAGCCCCCTAGTCAAGTTCCGAGGCATCTGTCGTATTTGCTGTGGGGGATAAAGCAAGTTGCTGGGTTCCAGCCACCACACTAGCACTCTCTAGACTGGGTCCGAAACCAGGGCTGCTTACTTCAGGTCGTCTGTGCGCTGGTTCCACTGTAACTGCAGCGTCCATTGAGGAATCCTCATATGCAGCCTGGCTATAGGAACCGTAACTATAGCTGCTGCCATAAGACCCAGAGGACGAAGGAAAATCTGAGCTGGGTCATACCGACTGGAGTAAATTTGTCAGACTTGGGCCATCAGTAGCTCTTCCCTGCCCTGGGGAAGAAAAGCCATCTCCCAAGCTGTGTTCAGCACTGCCCCTATATACTGAAACACAGGCTTTGATGGCAGATAAGGACCACTTGGCCCATCTAGTCTGCCCATTTCCCTACCTACAGGATAGGCCACAGATCCTAGTTAACCAACAGCCTATTTCTTCCTACCCCCCACAAGAATTGCCTTATATCTGTCCCATGCATTCTTGAATTCTCCCACAGTTTTAGACCCCACAACCTCCTCAGGAAGGCTGTTCCATGCATCCACTATCCTCTCTGTGAAATAATACTTCCTCACATTGCCCCTGAATCGCCCTCCTCCTATCTTTAAATTGTGTCCCCTTGTTCTTGCAAGTCTCTTTTTCTGAAAGATGCTACCCTCTTGAACTTTGATGATTCCACTGAGGTACTTAAAAGTTTCTATCATGTCCCCCCTCTCCCTTCTTTCCTCAAGGGTATACATATTAAGCTCCTTTAGTCTCTCCTCATACGGCTTCTCTTGCAGACCCTGCACCATTTTAGTTACCCTCCTCTGGACTACCTCTATCCTATGTCCTTGTGGAGATGGGGTCTCCAGAATTGGACACAGTACTCCAGATGGGGTCTCACCGTCTGTACAGAGGGATAACAACTTCCTGTTTTCTGCTGCTGATGCCTCTCCCTATACATCCCAGTATACCCCCAGCCCTCCCTACTGCCTTCTCACATTGCTTGCTAACCTTAAGGTCATCTGATATGATTACCCCCAGGTCTCTTTCCTTTTTGTTTGTCGTTACTACCTCCCCACCCATTGTGTATTCTTCCCCTGGGTTCTTGTTTCCCAGGTGCATTATTTTGCACTTCTTTGCATTGAATCCTAGCTGCCATACTTCTGACCATTCCTCCAACCTTGCCAAGTCCCTTATCATCCTTTCCACGCCTCGTGTATCAACCCTGTTGCAGATCTTTGTGTCATCTGCAAAAAGGCATACTTTTCATTCCAGTCCCTCTGCAATGTCACTGATGAAGACATTAAAAAGGACTGGACCCAATACTGAACCCTGCGGTACCCCACTAGTAACCCCTCTTTCTTCAGAGTGGACTCCATTTACAATTACCTTCTGTGTCCTGTTGTGCAGCCAATGTTTTACACGGGCTACCACCCTGGGACCCACTCCCAGGCTGGTTAATTTGACTATTAATCTTTGTGTGGGACTGTGTCAAATGCCTTGCTAAAGTCTAGGTAGGCCATGTCCACAGCCCCTCCTGGTCTACTACTTTGGTCACCCAGTCAAAGAAATCTATTAGATTCGTCTGACATGACCTTCCCGCTGTGAACCCATGCTGCCTTGGGTCCTGTGCTCCACTGGCCTCTAGGTACTCAACTATTCTTTCCTTCAGAAGTGACTCCATCACTTTCCCTGCCTCTGTCTTGGTCCCACTTTTGTGAAGGGGAATCACATCCACCTTCCTCCAGTCCTCGGGTACCACACCATCCTCCCATGATTAAAAAGAGTAGCCAGTGATTTCACTAGTTCCTCCCTGAATTCTTTTAGAATTCTAAGGTGAATTCCATCAGGACCCATTGCTTTGTCCACCTTCAGTTTTAGGAGTTCTTGCAGAACCCTTTCTTCTGTGAAAGGACTGGGATCGACCCCCCATCAAGAGTGCTTCTGTTAATTGGATTAGGCACTTCCCCCTCCTCTTTTGTGAATACTGAGCAGAAATATTCGTTCAGAATCCCTGCTTTTTCACTGTCCCCCTCTGCCCACCCACCGTTCATTCTATTCAGCCTCACTATCCCTCCCTTTGTCTTTCTACGCTCGCTGATGTACCTATAAAAGGTTTTATCCCCCTTCTTAACTGAGTTGGCTATCTTTTCCTCAGTTTGGGCCTTTGCTATTCTGACTTCCCTCCCTGCTTCCTTCTGCCTTAACTGGTACAGCTCTCTGTCCTGCTCCTTCTGTGTTTCCTTATACTTCCGGAATGCTATCTTTTTCTTCCTTTCACAGCCACCTCTTTTGAGAACTATAGCGGCTTTTTCTTTCGTTTTGATTTGTTTATTTGCTTCACACAAAGGCTTGTTGCCTCTGTGATGATTCCCCATTGTTGCTCCACCCTTCCTTCTAGCGTGTTTGCTAGTGCTTTTCTGAGGCACTCTCCCATCTTGCCAAAGTCAGCCCTCCTGAAGTCCAGTACCCTCACTTTTGTATGGCTTGACTCTGTAGCTGAGTTTAACGTGAACCACACTGTTTGATGGTCACTTGTCCCCAGATGGCAACCCACTTCTAGATCTGAGATCCTCTCACTGCCCCGTTTGAGAGGACGAGGTCTAAGATTGCTCCCTCACAGAGTGGGTTCGAAACTAGCTGTCTAATGCCTGCCACCTGTAGGGCATCAAGAATGGCCCTGCTCTTGGATGTGGCTGCAGCAAATGTGCTCCAGTTAACATCTGGCATATTCAGGTCTCCCATCAACAGTATCTCCCCTTTCTGCCATTCTAAGAATGCCTTCTATCATATCCTTGTCCATTCTCTCTCCCTCACATGGGGTCTGTACACAACCCTGTGTGGATTGTGGTGCCCTTTCCAGTCTCAAGGTGACCCACAGTGCCTCCTCTCCTCCTGTTTACTCTTTTGTTCAGTTGCTTTTATCCTTCCTTTACATGAGAGGCTACTCCTCCCCTCTTCTCCCCTGCCTGTCTCTCCTGCAGGTTATGTACCCTGGTATGTTAACATCCCAGTCATGGCTCTGTGTACCATGTTTCTGTGACTGCTACGATATCCAGGCATCCCTCTTCCATCAAGGCCACCAGCTCAGGGAGCTTGTTGCCCAGACTATGGGCATTGGTACTCATTACCCTCCATTTCCTGATGGCCTTACTCCCTTTTGCCCCATCCCTGTCCTTCTTGCCTTTGTCACTTTCTCCATTTACCCCTGCCCTTCTCCTTATTAACACCTCTATGTTGGTGTTTGCCGCACTTACTACCGTGATTATTTGGGGGGCTAGGATTTCCTGCTCCTTTCCAGTGCCTCCCCCCTTGGCTAGTTTAAAAGCTTGCCAATGAAGCATTTAAACCTATCACCTAGGATCCTGGTTCCCCTCCCGGACAGATGCAGCCCATCATGCCAGTATAGGCTTGCATCACTCCAAGTGGACCCCCAGTCCCCAATGAAGCCAAATCCCTGAGCTCCACACCAGTTTTTCAACCACTGATTGAATCCCATGGTGCGGAACACCCTAGCCTCTCCTATGCCACAGATGGGCAGCACCTCCGAGAAGGTTACTGTGCATGCTACTTGACTAAGGCCCCTCCCCAATTCCACAAACTCTTCCTGCACTTCTCTAATCCCTTTCTTAGCCAGGTCATTTGTCCCTAGGTGGACAATGACATCCAGCTCCCTCCCCTGTGCAGCTGCTCCGGCAATCCTGAGGATTCGCTCCCTGTCCCTCCAAGCCATGGCACCAGGCAGGCACCTTACCTCCCTCTCCCCTTCCTCCCCCAGTTCTACCTTCCTAACAATGGAGTCCCCCACCAGGAGTTGTTTCCTTCCCCTGCCACCCTCCTGTGGGTCTCCTTTGTGGAGGTTCCCAGCATCCTCCTTGGTCTCCACTGCGGGTGCCTCCATAGAGGAACCACACTTTGCCAGAATGGCATAGGAATTGTGAAGAGGTACAACTGGAGGGATGCGCCTCTGTTCCACCACCCTCCCTGAGCCCACTGTGGTCCAACCGCTCCTCTTTCTTGCAACCTCTGAGGCAATGGCAGTGGCACTGGTGGTCCCTGGATGGAAGAGGAGGTCCCACAAATCCTGGCCAACTCAGCCTGGAGATAAGCAACCTCCTCCCTCAGCCCAGAGAGGTGCCTGCAGATGGGACAACACCGCATCCTCCAGAACGTCTCCCGGAAGACTGCTGCTCCACAGCCACTGCACTGCACCACTCCAATCATGTCTTATTTCTGGCCCCTTAACTGTCTGCAATCCTTACTCTTTCCTCTGTTTTTTCTATCTCTCCTTACTTTCTGCCTGTGTGCCCTTTAAGCTCCTGATTGTCCTGTTCTGAGACAAGAATATCCTATATTTCTCAGTAGACCACTTACTTGCAATGGCAGGGAGACAAAACTGACCTGAGCTGGCTGATGGTAATGACTAAGTCCTGGAACAGGTGGCATGTATGGTCTAGGGTCAGGAGTAGATGCTTCCTAGATGGCGCTGCAAGAAGCCAGTCATCCAGATAGGAGAACTCATAAAACCCCTTTCCACCTCTGCCAGGCACTTGGTGAATACCTGAGGGGCTGAAAATAAGCCAAACATCAGAGTTCTGAACTAAAACTGTGCTCCCTGAAAGTGGAACCTGAGAAACCTTCTGTGGGAGGCGCACACCTTGATATGCAGGTACACATCCTGCATTCTGAAGGAAAAAAAAAAAAACAGTCCCCTTGGTGTAACAGGGGCAACAAACCCTGGAGAGTCATCATCCAGAACCTTCTGTCAGGATTGAGAGATTCAGCTCACTTAAGTCTAGGATGGGCCTGAGATCCCCTGTATGTTTGGGGACCAAGAAGAAATGGGACTAGAACCCCCCCCCCCCCGCTGTGACCAGGGGACAAGTTCTATGGCCTGTTTGCGGAGCAGGGAGTGATTCTCTTCCCAGAATACAGGGAGAACGTGGGGAGGGTATGAGGACAGAACTGGGGGTTCTGTCCTGGGGCCACTCCAGGTTCTAGTGTATGGCCATGCTCGATGAACTGAAGCACTGAACTGTTGTGTTATTCCCTCTGCCTGTCCAGTTGCAGGGAAGTGACCCCAACGACCACCTCCTGACTTCCGGGGTCCGGCAAGGAGTCAGGAAGAGGGGGCTGTAGGTCCACAACAAGAGCCCTTGCTGGCGGAATGGGTAGGGACCAACAAGGCCGCTGCAACTCTCCATTTTCCTTGGGGCTTACAAGAGGATCAGACTTGTCTATGGGTGGCCTGATGAAAGGGCACATGTAGCCCACCCTTGGGCTGCATATGATACAGGGAATGCACAGACCTGAAGGTGTGCCCAGAAGCCTGACGGTCAGAGAGAGGATATCCTGGACATCATCTCCAAAAATCTTATGCCCTCAGAAAGGGCATTCATTATGGATAGCTAGATGTGCTTGACAAACCCAGACACCTGAAGACAAGACTTCCGGTGCATGCATTCGCCAGCTGCAGCCGTCCGGGCTGAGGCATCTACAGCATTGTAGGCTGTGTACAGCAAACACAGACCGACACAGGCTCCTGACTGCAAAGTGTGCTGGAGCTGCTGCTTAGTCGTGTCATCAGACAGGGATTTTGCTGAGTCTCTGGCCTGATCCCAAAGCACATTCTGGAACTGGACCATGTGTGCTATGTAATTTAGCACCCTAATGGCCAAAGTGGCCGCGAGGTGAGTGCCCAGTTGCCCAAGAGATCCATTCAACGTGACTCCTCTGGTAGCAGGGAGCTCAAGAGTTTGGTGCATTTGTGGGCAGTGTTGGATCACTACAGAGTCCACCTGCGGATGCTTTGCAAAAAAAGGTCTCCCTGCAGGCACATGATAAAGTTTGTCCACCTTGCTTGGCATGGCCAGGATAAGGTTAGGGTGGTGCTACACCACCATGTTGGCATCCATAAAGGTGTCTATGACAGGAGGCACCACCAAAGGAGGGACGTTGGGCGGATGCAGGTATGTTGCCTGTCGACGCCAGGAAGGATCCTGCTCATCCGTCTCAAAACCCATGGCCACCTGGAGCTGGCGCATGACTGAGATGAAGGAGGAATCATCCCAGGAAGATCTGTGAATGTATCTTGGGGTCTCTTCCCAAGGAAACTGTCAAGGGGGTGGGCGAAAGGATAATGCCCCCCTCGTTCTCCGTACCTGCATTCTCATCTTCATCAGGAAGCTGAAGATCAGGATGATATTCCTCTCCCTCCTCAGGTCTTAGGGGAGTGTGAGGTGCCCTAGGACATGGGACAGGCCACGGGGTGGTCGGGGTGGCTGGCGCAGAAGCAAGCCCCAGAAATGTGGCAAGTGTGGGACCTTGAGGAGGTATGATCCGGGCCTGCATAAAGTTCCAAAGGGAGGAGAGCAGGGCATTAAAGTCAACCGTGACTGGCGTAGGTCTGATGGGTGCAGGTTGAGGAGGAGCTGGCTTCGGGTTAGGAGGGATCCCCTCAAACATTGGATGAGAAGGGCCTGGGTTCCAGGAGGAGCTGGTGTCCTGCACCACCTCTTTTATGTCAAGAGAGGATGGGCAGGCGTCAGTTCAGGGTGTTAAAGAGCCTCCATCTGAAACAGTGAGGTTGGCAGGAGGCGCTACCAACAGTAGCCCTGTTGAAGAAAGGACATGTGAGGTAGCAGAAACTGTCCCACCCTCCAAGGATGGCCCCAAAGCGAGGACCATGAACAGGAGGGAGAGGACAGAGGTTTGTCGCAAACCTTGTCTTGATACTTGTGTTTCCCGCTGGCTTTTGTCCTGGGGTTTCAAGGAGTAGGAGCCTGAGGACTGGGCCAGGAAACCAAGGAGCTCCTTGCCTGCAGCTCCTGCTCCATAGAGGCAACCTTCTGCTTCAGGAGAAAACTCTCGCGGATCCGCTGTTGGCGGCACCAGGTAGCCTGGTTAAACCCCTGGTAGACCTTGCAGGCTTAGACGTTGTGGTCTGGTCCTACGCAGCAGACGCAGGCAAAGTGGCTGTCCTTGTCTGGGAGTTGTTTTCCACAGTCACACTTATTGGTGGCTCGATCAGGGGTCAAAGATGGTTTAGAAGACATAAATGGAGAAAAATCACCAAAGTGATGAAGATAAACTATGTTGAGAAAAGGAAAATAAAAGAGCACGGAATCGGAAGGCTAAAATGGCTGTAGACTGAAGCTGTGGCAGTTCCGGAGGTCCATTGTGCATTTCTCGACAGTGGGAAAAGAGCTGAGAAGGGCAAAGGACTGCTCACTCATGTAAGGTTGGCTGACATCAGAGGATGACATTGGGATGGGCGACCCCCCCCCCCTTAGTAGCCTGCTAGCTACAAAAGATTCTGTGGGGTTCTGGTGCCTGGTGGCCATAGTTCTTCAGGTGTGGCCTGCTGCAAGGGATACCCTTGATGAAGATCGTTCATTACCTGTTGTTGACTCAGTTCCTTGTTTGGCAGTCTACAGAATCTTTTGTTTAGTTACAGAATCTGGCAATGGTCCTGCCAGAGACTTAAGCGAGCTCCAAAGGGTATATCTGTATTTGGAGAAATGTCCTTGGTAGCTAGCAATCTGCATGCAAAGGGTAGTTGTTACAAAAGCCCGCTTGCTCAAAGTGTCAATCTTGCTTGCCTCCTTGTTAAAGGATACCTAAACCATTAAATTTCACAGATCAGGGTTTAAAAAAGAATGACCCCATAGGTCTTTAAGACAGAAGCTGATATTTACATTAATGCTGAAACTGCATTTTATTTAAAAACAGGTTTTGATAATGTACCCCCATATACTGTAGCTTACCCTCTGGTTAAGCCAGGCTTCCAAAACACAATTTTAGGAAAAGACTCATAAAACAGCTCTGTGGAGCTGGTATCCAAAACGACAACATTTGTTGTCCCGGAGCCCCCCCCCTTCACATTTCGTGATGTCTGCTCAAGAACAGGGCAGGGTGTGCTCCATAGACTACAATGGGGACGATTTGAACTAGGTTTTCTTTTATATTTCAAAGTGTCGAATTTGAAAAGGAAGGCTACCGCTCAACTAAAAGTCCTGGTTCATTGAGTGGTGGCCTTCCTTTCTCAAATTCGCTATTCGGAACTATTAAATAAAGTAGTAAAAATCAGCCCCATTGTAGTCTGTGGAGAGCGACCCCACGCAGTTCTTGAGCTGACATCATGAAACGTGAAAGCGCGGGGCACGGCTCTCGGTAGGCAACTGTTGCTGTTTCATGAGTTTTTTCCTAAAAATTATAGCCTGAAAGAAAACTGCAGTTTTGGGATGCCTGGCTTAACTGGAGGATAAGCTACAATATATATTTACAATATATATTTTGGGGGTGGGGTGGGGGGAGAGAAGTGTGAATACTCAAAACCTGCTCTTTAAGTAGGATAAATGCAGCTTTGTAGGGTACGAAAAATATAAACATAGCCTCTCTGCATTCAAAAATTCTGCTGTGTCCAAACCCTAAAATGGCTACTGACGTGCAGAGTGATGCTGTCAATCAGAAGAGAGCTCACAACTTGGCAGCCCTAACATTTACAGTAGAACACTGCTGCACAGTCATTTCATTTTTTGCCCTTTGCTGTAAAAAAACACAGAAATCATCATTTAGTCTATGTATTATACATATGCATAAGTTAAGTGTTGCTCTGGATCCTGTCAGTATGATCTTTACTAAAACGTGAGAGGAGTCCTGATACAATATCTGCAACCCCGAGCTCATCACCAGCAGTTTTCTATCACTTTCCCAGGATTGTCCAACTCCCCCTAAAAAGTATACTTGGAGGTATGGTTTCACCAGGTGGCAGTCAAGGACCGAGATGACATGGCTCCCCACCCCGGGGGAGGACCGCTGTCCAGTGGATGCTTGATCCTGACCCCCCCCCCGGCAACCTGAGGTCATTCCCGAACTAGGGTCGCCGGCACAGTAGGAGGTAAGGTGGACAGTGTCTCAGCCCTGTGGGCCACTGGGCCAGATGTTTATCCAATATTCTGATGTTTTGACCTTTTTTTTAATTAAACTAACAA
Source organism: Neoceratodus forsteri (assembly GCA_016271365.2). Taxonomy (NCBI): domain Eukaryota; kingdom Metazoa; phylum Chordata; order Ceratodontiformes; family Ceratodontidae; genus Neoceratodus; species Neoceratodus forsteri. The sequence continues at coordinate 1,123,932,172 of CM028129.1, read as the reverse complement.
CCTTTTTTTTTCTTTTGTAACTACCCTAAATCCCTTTCTCCTCAGCAGTTGCTACTCTCTTCTTTCATACTGTCTGAACATTCTATGACATGAATAACACCATTCCAGGCCATTCAAAGCAATAGCAAGGAATGGTGTAACTGATGTCACAGAATGTTTCAGAAACATGAAATGAAGGAGCAGTAGCTGGTCAGGATAGTTCAGAGGACACCCCAAAGCTAGATTATTTATCAAAAATTGGTCAAAGCACATCAACATAACTGTCAATAACTGTCATGGAAAAGGAAAATGGGAGGACATTTCTGTAAAACTCATTTCCTTTCCCCTTTAACGCCTAGACAAACTAATGTCAGATGATTAATCATCGGGGTATGACAAATACAACAGAGGTACAACTGCTACAAACTATTTTTCTTCACTTGTAACTGACATGTAAAGGAAAATGGGAGGGCAGTTAATTATGTCAAAAGCATTTCTTTTTTACCTTCTATGCATAGGCAAACTAATATCAGATGATAAACCACTGAGGCATGACAGAACACACAGAGTCACAACTGCTAAGAATAATTTTTCTTCATTTGATTAAAACTTCAGTAAAATGTTGCTCATACCACGTCTTGGGTGTGTCCTCCACTATAACATGACAATTTCAGTGTGTATACTCGGGAGTACAACAAGGGTAATGCACCTTACTTATAGGCAACGCTACAAGGTTTACAAGTCAAAGGAAAAAGTACACATAGGTAACACAGTTGGTGTCAACTGCACATTAAGAGTTAAGAGAATATATAATACATATAGCTACATTCATGTATATTTAAAAAACTATACTCAAGATTTCAGTTACCTGTACATACAGTAGTTTCCACATATGCTATTTAAACACTAGCACATAAACGTGTGTGATACATGGCTTACATGCTAAGCATACATGTGTGATATATGGCTTATATTCTAAGCATAAATGTGTGCGATACATGGCTTACATTCTTTGCAGAAAGTTTCACTATGATTTTATCATTGATATAGAGCCTGTTCAAAATCTGGGTCTCATTTGCATTCACAGTGATAACCGAGGTCTGCCTTCCCAAAGTACATACAATCTGGCTAAACAGAATAATCTGAGTTCCTCACATAACAAATTACGTCAGTTCCAACAGAGTACCAAAACTTTCCCAGGGCCTTCAGAACATGTGCATGCTGCTTTTTTAAGATGGGAGCTACAGCTCCAAATTATATCGCAAATACCATGTTTTTAGAATTCATCTGCATTTACTGTACAAGGGTTGAACTTATTTTTCTGCATATGTAACTACTGTTAGTTTAATCTCTGGTTTCTGATTTCACGATACTTTAGATAGTGCCAGTACCCAACGTCGCTTCTTAATTTCACAGTTCGTAGTGAACAGAAAATCTGACAAACAGAATTATAAAATAAGTAAGAGAAACCCTGTTGTGATTGGTGAAATCTAGCCACATGACTGAGCAGTTATCATTGTATAACCAAATGAGTCAATTATGATGTCTTTTCTTTTAAGCTTTTTACACTATTTAATAAATGCAATAACACATTTCAGGTTGTGCAGCTATTCTGTAATGTCACACGGGGTATGTGTTTATTTTAGGATAACCGCACACCTTGTAATGTGTTCTCATTTACTTAACAGGATGCTCTTTCCAGGACTGTGTTAAGATGAGTCAAGGAATTAGTTAGGCAGACATGTAAGGAGAAGCAATGCATAGCGGAAAAGGGAGCCTGCATTAAATAACGTGTGTTTTACCACACAAAATGGCATAATTGAAGATCATTATACTAAAAGTTATACCCCTCCAGCCCCCCGAGATCCACTTGGGACACACTGCTTATTAGCCATGAATCTGATGCAGTCCAAGAACAGCAGCTAATTCTTAGATAGCTCCACGGTCAGTAAACAAACCTCATTAGTGGCTAATGCCTTTGCTGACTGACAAGGGGAAAGACAAGTCCTCTAAAACACTGCAGCTAGTGAAGAAAATACATTTCAAATGATCTTGTGTAATGTTCTTCAGAGGTGGTAAAAAGGCTGTGATCATATTTAGTTGAAGGGATCTCTTTTTTTTTTTATATACATCATTCAGCTCTTCTGTCTCCTACTTACAGTAGGTGCCAGCTACGCCTGTCTAGCTTGTTTGGACTGTTCCTACCCCTGTTGTTTTTGTCTGTCTTCTGTTTGGCCTGCTGTCTACCAACCCAGGCCCCAACTACCGCTGAAGCTCCAGAGTTTGCCTCAACCAGCAGACTTAGGCCAAGCAGTACAGCCAGATAAATTCATCCTCTGTGCGGGGGAGATGACATGGGTGATCAGAAACTGTGATGTGGGGTGGGCAATCATTAGTTGCCTTAGGTACTTTGTGTTTCTCACTTGTATGAGAAGACCCTTTATCCTCCTCATAACATCATGTGTCGGCTGCCATGCTCTCACACTTGCCTGATGGAAAGCAGCACGTCGCATGGTCACCTAGGATACCAAGACTCTTCACGAACCACAGGAGGCACTGCAGAATGGGTGGCCACACCCCTACCTCCCTGGGACTTGTGCAAGCTGCCTCTACATCGTCCACAAAACCTCATCAGCCTGGCACATGGGAGTCATGATCAAAGATTTAATCCTGGTCTCTCTACGTGGCTGTGCAGTGGGTCTGATGAGATAATGGCAAGTAGTTTATGTTGCTCACCACAATGAGCGACACAAAAAACGCCCAATGTCAAAAGGGCGACTAAATTAACACCAACCATCGCAAATAGCGTCGGTCGCTTCCTTCCTAAACAAAAACAGGCAAACTATGTATTTTTATATGGGAAGGGGCATCCCTTTGTGAGGGAAAGCTCCCCGCACCCCCCAAAATAAATATAATGAACTCAACAGGGGGGGATAGCGCAAAAAGTGAAACAAACAAAAATCTCTTCTCCCAGCGCCAGGTCCAAACCCAGGTCTGCTGGCTTTGAGAGCCACTACGTTAAACGGCCAGCTCGGCCAAAAAACTTCCTGTATCCCACGGTAGTGAGTGTAGCTCCCTGATACACTCGCTCTACAGGATACAGTGACCTTTTTCTTCACTCGCTTTAATTATGAGCGGTATTACTGAGGCGCCCATATTGAGCAGCTCAAAAATACTCATATCACATGATACCATGCAGTTCACCACCAGCCGCTAGCTATAGCTCGAGTTAATCTTTGTATGAACGAGAGAGACTCTGAGAACACTGCACAACAATTTATAAACTGGAAAGACGACAAGGTAACAGGTTCATAATATTTGGTTTTAACTTCTGATTAAAAAAAATAATAATAATAATCTAGTCAGCTTTATCCTCTAAATTATTTCCATCACAACAGAGTGAACAGAAAATATTCATGTTACAAAGGGGAGGTGTACTGGGGGGTTGGGAAGATGAATTCCACTCAGCTGGTATTTTTTTTGGTAAATGCTGCTATCGCGACTGAAGAATTTGTCTTAAATGCCACAGGCTCACCCACTTTTGTTTTGAAGTATTGCTATGTTGAATTCACACCTAAAAACATAATACTGACCATATATTTTTTCTGTTTGCAGCCAATGGCTACCCAATGAAAAAATGAACTGCAATTTACAAAAAAATAAAATAAAAAGCTCTACAGATTTAATTAGCAGTAGAGCGCCATGTGCTAAGCGAATTATGATTCAACACAAATAACTATTCCCTAGCACTAGCATATATCTAATCCTGTCCTTGTCCCAGTACTACATATTTATTATAAAAGACATTCTTTCTCAATCCTAGCATAGCAGGAAAGATATAAACTATTACAAGCCCTGCTGTGTTACCCACAGAAACCATTTTTTAGTGTCTAAAATTATTTAAAAAAAGCATACTAAGCATTTACTAGTTGAATCTCCACTTCTAATATGTATTACAAAACACCATTAAACATTTTCATCTGTTATCTAGAAAGTACAATCTGACCTGCTGTGGAAGCAATCCATTTGCTCTCCCTGGCAACCTCTCTAAAGCAGCAAATCACCATACAGTACATGATCCAAAAAAAATTAAAACGGTTCAGTTTATAAGTAAAAACACACAACACTGGTGTCTGAACTTAACAGAAACAACATTAAGTAGTCAGACTACTGCACATTCCTCAGACAAGTGTCACGTTTGACTGCAGAATCCAGCGATGACTTCAAAAAGATCTCATCCATTCATCAGGCTACCTGAGTTATTGCTTCTTATAACCTGCTATAAGCATGGCCACAGTACGCTATAGATGAGGTGGGATAGTCTTCAAAGCCTCTTCCTTTGAGCGGTCAATGTGGACATTCTAAAAAGCAAAGAAAAGAATGAGTGAAAGAAACAAAAGCAAAAATCATTCAAACATTCACTGGTTATTTTTGCTGAAAACCAGTACAAACTCAATATTGGGTTAACAGGATACGTTCTTTCCCTGTCCAGATCAGCACTACAAAGAGAATGATGATTCACCTCCTCTCCCTCTGTCCCCAATTCTGAATTAACTTCTTTAGCTACAGAAGCCTATCACACAGCACTTTCTGCTGCATATACTGTATATGTTTGCATATAAGTTGAGTTTTTAGTGCCAAAAATAGGCACTAAAGAATGGGTACTCAACCTAAACATGAAGTTGACTTATGTGTAGAGTTTCTCTTACTATACTTTCTCCAGGCCTAAGCGCAAGAAATCTGTTTTGTCAACATGCTGTGCTTCATATTCCTCATTGTTCTGTGTGGACTTAAACAGCTAATCGTGCTCACTTCAATTTGCACCATAAGCCTCTCACTGGTAGCTTACCAGCACTGGAGTTTTTTTTTTTTGTACTTTTCTTTCATCCCCCGTCCTGGGTGGCCCACCATCTCAACGACCCCCCAGCCCTGTACTCCCCTCTCGCAGTGCACCTGTTATCCTCCATGGCTTACTCCCCATGGCGAGGTGGTGGGGACCTCTCAACCCGCAGGCATGGATCTGGTTCCAGGAGGTGCCTGCAAATTCGCGGGAGCAGCACCTGCGGGGGATGGCATTCATCCAGCCGCCCAGGACATTTTCTCCTCCGGCTTCTTCTCCCTCCTGCCCCAAGGAGGTGGAGCACTTCTGGCATTGGCAATGGCTGTGCAGTGTGTGCTTCTGCTCACAGCACTCTGACCGACTACTCTACCCCCATCCCTAACGTATGGGACCCAGGCGCTCCAACACACAGCCACCGCTGGGTGTCAGAGGTGCGCCGGCCTGAGTGTCCCTCCCTCCCTCCCCGGGAGAGGAGAGCTGTCCTCCAGACACTCAATCCTCTCCCACCCCAGCCGACTCACAGCAACCTGCTCACACTGCGAACACGGGTCACTGGTGTGGCAGAAGGGAAGGCATGATGCCTCAGCCCTCCATGCCATTGGGCCGGCCCTCCAGCACTGCAGTTTAATTCTTTTTTTTAAATTCATGTTTATTAACATCAATTGGGTAAATAACAGGAGGACAGATACAGTCAATTTCATCATTTTCACACAATACACAGCCATATGTATACAAAAATCCATTAATTTACAGTTATGACAAATAGTATGGGTCGGTACTATTTCCTACATGTTACAGTCACTAGGCCCTATTGGATAACAAACCTGTTCTTCTTATGGGACCCCATTAACAAGGCATTTATGTAGTGGAGCTGGGGGTGGCCCCCTGGACTGTATGAGTGGGAAAGGGGCCCGAGTGGGAATCTGACCAGATCAGCCATCTCGCCCATCTTTGAGTAAAAATATGGGACTTCTGATTTAGTTTAAAAGTCAGCTCTTCAAGTTCTAAAATTTCTTGGATCACCTGAAGCCAATTCTGTTTAGTGGGCGATATGGCCTGCAGCCAGGAAAATAGCCCAAAGGTAAAGTGAGTCGGCACCCTTCACGCCTCGTGGGGGGGCACCAAGGACAACATTTGGCCAGTCCAGTGGAACATTCAAAGTAAACAAGTCCATCAATGCAGGGATTATCTCCCCCAAAAAGGAACGGATCTGAGGACATGCCCAGAAGATATGCAAGTGGTTAGCTTCCACCTCCCCACATCGCCTCCAGCAAACTGGTTGTCTTGTGGATCTCTTTTTGCTAAGGCAGAGGGGGTCAGGAAGTAACACAATCTAATCCTCCAAGCAAACTCTTGCCAGTGTGGGGACTGAGTAGTCCTAGAAGCAATGTGGAAATCAGATTCTGAATTGATCTCCCCTATGCCCCCCACCAGTTGGCTTTTATTCTGCCCAGAGGGTCACCCCTCAGAACTGCCAGGGATTTGTAGAGTGTGGAAATCCAGACCTTTTGAGTCCGAGCCGTCCTTATTGCCTGAAGGCTTTCTAAGAAAGGGCAGCTCTCGTGGGGTCTCTGTCCGCCCCTTGACAGCTGATCACATATGATCTAGCTTGGAGGTATCTGAAGTGGTCAGAGTTTCTGAGACCAAATATCTGTTTAAGAGATTCAAAATCCCAGACTATGCCATCCTGAAGGAGTTGGCCTACATATGTTAGGCCAATTCTATCCCAGATCTTGAAGCTGTGGTCCAATCAGGCAGGGGGGAAGTTAGGGTCCCAGGACAACCTAAACAGAGGCCAGAGTGAAGATTTTAGCTTGTATTTTGGCCAGGCTCTATGTGCTGCTCTCACTGTATTCCTCACGGCCACGAGCGTAGCAGGGGGCAACCCAAGGGAACGGGATGGAAATACAGCTCTGAGCTCCAAGGGTGGACCGCACTCCCCCTCCCCCCCCACCTCCATGTCCTTCCAATTTGAGGTGTTGGAAGGAGCAGACCATTGTAGGAGCACCTTCAGCTGAGCTGCCAGGTAGTAATTCCTCAAGGTCTGGAACAGACCTGCCACCTCTGGTTTTATGTGTTTGAAGGATCAGAGACTTATTCTGGGTCTTTTTTTATTCCAGGCAAATTTGGAAATTGGTCTGTGCCAATCCTGAAAATGTGACATGTATAAAAGTGGGCAAGCATTGAAAAATACATAGGTATTTGGGGAGTATATTCATAGTTATGGTTTGTATCCTAGAGTGCATAGTAAACTTTATTAGTGACCACCTCTTTAAGTCTTTTTTTCATTTGATTTACAACTGGGATATAGTTTGCCTTAAATAACTGTGAAGTGTGCTTAGTGATAAAGGTGCCTAAATACATCATTTTCTGAGCTGACCAGTTCAAGGGGAGTAGGTCCAGTATTATCTGTGAGGGAGTGTAATAGAAATTAAGAATTTCCATCTTAGATTTATTGAGAGTGAATCCTGAGTGCTCGCCAAATTCCTCTAGAACAGACCACACTTAAGCGACGGACTGTTCAGGTCGGGACAAGCACAGCAGTGCATCGTCTGCATAGAGGGAGATTTTTCGATGCAGGCCCCCTCCATCCCCTGAACGTTATTCGATTTCCGAATGGCCTCCGCAAGGGGTTCAATATAGAGGTCAAATAAGAGGGGAGACAGTGGGCATCCCTGTCGGTTGCCCCTGCCTAGCCTGAATCTGTCAGAGATCCCTCCGTTTATTCTCATATAAGCCTGTGGGCCAGAGTAAAGGAGTTTAATGGTGTCAATAAAGACCTGTGGGAATCCCATACACTCCAGAACCTGGAACAAAAAACCCAGGAGACCTTATCAAAGGCCTTTTTGGCATCTAGACTCATCAGGCAGGCAGGGGACCGAGAACGGTGGAGAGAGTCATCCACATTTATTGTAGAGCGGACACTGTCCGGGGCATGATGATCAGAAACAAAGCCAATTTCATCTTTGTTGATCAGGTCTGGGAGTAGGGAATTCAGTCTTGAGGCTATGATTGATGTGAATATTTTATAGTCCGAATTAAGAAGGGAAATAGGTCGGTAGGATTCGCAGTGGGTGGGATCTTTATTTTCTTTATGTAGTAGGAGATGGTGGCATATTGCCAAGAGGGGGGGAGGGGAGTGGGTTTCCTTCCTCCCAGATACCCGAACAGACCTCCAATAACAGTGGAGCGACTTCAACTCTAAAGGCCTTGTAAAATTCCACACTAAAGCCATCAGGGCCCGGGCACTTCCCAGTTTTCACATTTTTTATGGTGTTTAAGACTTTGGACTGTGTGACTGGCTTGGTTAAGAGATGTGCCTTTACCCGGGAGAGGGATGGAAGGGATAATGATCTCAGTTAATGTGACTTATCTTCATAGGTTGATTCTATTTGAGGGCTGTATAACTTAGAATAGTAAGCAACGAAGGTCTTGGCAATTTGGGTTGATTTAGTAATTGGAAGGCCAGATCGGGGGATTATTTTAGTGATGGTCCCTCTGGCCGTATGCTGAGTGCCAGAAATCTGGGGCCTCCCTCACAGTACTTTTGTTTGAGATAAGAGAGTGCCCTTTCAATTTCGTCCTTTTGCAGCTTCTGTAGATCTATCTTATGAGTTTTTATCTGTAGGTCCCTACGCTCCTTCCATTTAATTTTCTGAGCATTCTCAATATCCTTGATCTGTGCTAAGAGGTCTTGTTGCTTTTGCTTGTGCAGTTTTTTCCTGTGTGAGGCTATAGAAATGAGTTTCCCTCTAATGATAGCCTTAAGTGTGTCTCATATGATCTGAGGGGTTACTTCTTTTGTTGAGTTCTCTGTTGCAGTATTTTTTATGTGTTGTTTAAGGGTATCTACTGCTACTTTGTCTCGGAGTAAGGAAGTATGTAACCTCCAATGGGTTTTTCTCCTGGGCAGGCAAAAATCCACCGCTAGAAAAATAGGACTATGGTCACACAGATTTGACGTCCCTACCCACAGAGGGGAAGCATACGGCATCCCTAGTGAATGTGACAAAAGTATCTAACCGAAAGAATATTTTGAATCTCGGTGAGTAGTAGGTATAGCCTTTAGCTTTAGGATGCTTTCCCCGCCAGATATCCAGTAGGCCCACCTGGTCAAAAATCTTTTTGAGAGACCCTGCCTTTTGGAGATCTGGCTTAGGGATTCGGGAAGTAGCGTCTAGATTCCTATCGAATAGCAGGTTCCACTCCCCGCCCATTATAAGAATCCCCTGGATTTTCTCTGCAATGAGCTTGACAAGAGAGGAATAAAAGGAGAGGGGGGGAACCTGGGTTGGGGGGCGTATACATTCACCAGGGTCACCTGTGTGTCTTGGACTCGCCCGATCACTATGATGTATCTGGCTCCAGGGTCCTCTATCACCTCTTCCTGTTCAAAAAGAAAGGTCACGGACAAAAGAATGGCCATGCCCCTCTTTCTACCAGAAGGCAAGGAAGAGTGGAAGAGGTGAGGGTGACTCCGGGATTTCAGTTTCAAAATTTCAGTGGGGGATAAGTGCGTCTCTTGCAGGAAATTCACTCTGCACTTCTGTGAGGCTAAATATCTCAGGATCTGTTTCCTCTTAATAGGGTTTGAGCGCCCATTTACATTGTAGGAGAGCAGATTCCTATCGAATAGCAGGTTCCACTCCCCGCCCATTATAAGAATCCCCTGGATTTTCTCTGCAATGAGCTTGACAAGAGAGGAATAAAAGGAGAGGGGGGGGGACCTGGGTTGGGGGGCGTATACATTCACCAGGGTCACCTGTGTGTCTTGGACTCGCCCGATCACTATGATGTATCTGGCTCCAGGGTCCTCTATCACCTCTTCCTGTTCAAAAGGAAAGGTCACGGACAAAAGAATGGCCATGCCCCTCTTTCTACCAGAAGGCAAGGAAGAGTGGAAGAGGTGAGGGTGACTCCGGGATTTCAGTTTCAAAATTTCAGTGGGGGATAAGTGCGTCTCTTGCAGGAAATTCACTCTGCACTTCTGTGAGGCTAAATATCTCAGGATCTGTTTCCTCTTAATAGGGTTTGAGCGCCCATTTACATTGTAGGAGAGCACCTTAGTGTACTGATTAGCCATTTAGATAAACATAAAGCAGGTTTGGTGGTATGCAGTATGAAACAATGTGACTATACCATGGCTGGCAGCCCAGGCCCTTATTTGGAACAGTGTACCCATATAAACTGTAAACAAATAACAACAAACTTTGAACTTTCAATTTAAGTAATAATAGTAGTACTAACAGGACCCACACTGGGGGGGAAACATTTTGTGCTGCGGCTGACTCCATGTAGAAGCCATGAGCGAGTACACTGTCAGGGTCCACAAGGCTTCTGGGCCAGGTGACCCCTTCATCGTTATTTTATTTATTTATTGAAATGTTTCACCAGGAGGACACACTGAACAACAAGTTGCTCGTCTCACGGTGCGACCCGGGGGGAGGGGTTACACAGGGTTGTGAAAGATGATGAGTTACAATTTTTATTTTAGTCTTTGGTAACCAGGTAAGGCCCACTAGGCACAAGTGCCTGTTTTCAGGGGTGACCTGGAAGCACTGGGCGGTTAAGTGACTTGCTCAGAGTCACACAGTATGCAAGTGGAGGTTGTGAGAATCAAACCCAGGTCTGGTCTGCTGGATGTACCAAACTCATTCACAGCTCGTTACTCTAACCTCTAGGCTATACTGCCTAGTATGTGGGTAGTACAAACAATACAACATTGTAAGACTGTTCAACACTTGGAACACAAGGTATTGTACAATAAACAGTAGAGGAACATTGGGTAAATTACACGTCCAAATTCATACAAAAGAACATATGAACGTACAAAACAGTAATAATGTGATAGAACCATTTATAGTGCATGAGTGTACCAGGAGCAGGCTCGAGGTAGTACGCAAGTGCTGCTGGAATAAAAAGGATGGGGTTAGGCTGTACACACTGGTGACCCAGGAGGGCAGAAGGAGAAGAGACAGGGGGGAGAAGCAAGAACTGAATATGAGGAGAAGGGGTACCATTTCCCGATTTCCCCTTCAGGATGTTGAGAACCCTGCCGGGGGGAAGGGGCCACGGTAGGAAGGCAGAAACTGGGGATAGGTATTAAGGTGGGTTAAAGCAGGAACAGCTGAGGGAAAGGTAATTGTGTAGGGCAGAGGTAAGGGAGTAGTTGGAGGAGGAGGAGTGAAGTATTTCAGGGGAGAGGGAATTCAAGATTTTAGGGAAACGATGGGCAAAACCAGTCTGACCGATGAGGGTGAAGCGGCGAGAGCCCGTCAAGGTGCGGGCGTCATTTGATCTGAGAGAGTGGATGGGGGAGGTGTAGTGTAGAGAGAGGATGAGAGATAGGAGTAGAGCCCCCCAAACCAGAATTTGGAGGTTAGTTTGGCATGTGAGAGATGCCTTTGTGAGACAGTGGAAGAAAGGTTAGAGAGCGATACAAGTTCACAGTGGTGGGAGCGGGAAGGGGAGTCGATAGCAACGCGGCAGAAGGAGTTAAAGAGAATGTCCAACTTGGTCAGGGAAGATTTGGGAGCAGCACCATAGACAACGTCACAGTAGTGAAAGATGGGGAGTATCATCATCTGGACAATTTTGTGCCTCGCAGTCAGCAGGATGCAACTACAATTCCTGTACAGAGCACTAAGCTTGGGGCACAGTTTCTTTAGGATAGCATCGATATGCACAGAGAAGTTGCAGTGCTGGTCCAGCAAAACTCCTAGATATCGAAATGAGGCGGTGTCCTCCAAGATGGTCCCATCAAGGGTGTGGAAGGTGGGTAGGGCCAGGAGCCTAGAGAGTCTCTGCCTGGTGCCAAAGGTCATTGAGATGGTCTTCTTGGCATTTAGAAAAAGCTGGTGAGAAGTAAACCAGAGCTGAACTTGGCTGAAGTCATGCTGTAAGCTGGTTTGCACAGCAGCAGGGTTTTTGCTGGAAATGTACAAAACAGTATCGTCAGTGTACATGTGGGTGGAAGAGGATGAGCAGGCTGTGGAAAGATCATTAAGGAAAACGGAGAAGAGCAGACGACCAAGCACTGAGCCCTGAGTGACACGAGTGTTGATGGGGAGTGGAGGGGAGATGGAATCAAGGATTCTCACCGACTGGGTCCTGCCAATGAGATAGGATTTAAACCAGTTGGTGGCTGACGGAGCAAGGCCAGCTGAGAACAGTGTTGACTTCCTAGGGATGGGTGGGAGGCGGTCCCCAGCTGAAAGGTAATCACAATGACGGTTAGAGCAAGGGTGCTCCGCAGAAGCATGAGTGCTTCCATAGGGCCCCGGGATCTCTCTCCAGTTTGGCCAGACCTTTCTCTGTCAGCAAGCATTCCTTTGAATGGTAGGCCCACATCTCCCCTTCCCCACCTAGCAATTATCTTTATGTTAGTTTTGAAACATCACCTATGATATTTAAATTGAGGCTGGTATACTGAACCTGCAAAGATGTCCATTATAATAACAAAATATATAAGACTTTGCTTTTGTAATGAAAGATATTCAATAGGAACTAGAATTTAGAATCCAACAGTTTAAGTGTTCAGCTTTCCCCCTGCATCTGAGCCCGGGTGCCCCGATCAGACCAGTTCGGAGAACAATAAAAGGACGCAATGGACTGTGTCAGAAAAAATTACCCTGAGATCCTGTCTCCATGCAGGAGAATTTGCCCTACAGATTAGTGTAAGATGAGCCCCAGAACAGAAACCCGTGGCATTAGAGCAGGGAGTTGAGATGCAGCCCTCCCAATCGCCCAGCCGCCACAAAGGAAGGGCCTGCCATGAGGTAAACATACATTCCTGATCTTGTTACATAGACACCTTAGTATAGTACCTGGTAGTCCCAATCAATGTAGCCACGAGGAATCCCCCCTCCCCCCAAGTCCTGAATTGAAGAGTTGGTTTGAGATGGGTTGTAGTTACTAGAGAATCACCTTTGCGCTGATTTCCACAGAAAGAGGTGATCGAAATGAACCGTCAGGGCAGCGAGCCGCTTCAGGGATTCATTCACCACCCCCCCGTTTATGCCACAGAGGGCCAGTAGCACCGTGATCCAGGACCAGGAGGGCACAACGGGAATAAAGTACTTACTGGATGTAGCGTTAATAGGTTGTTGCCCTCCCGAGATGTACCACAATCTGGCCTGGATCTGCTCTTTCTTGTGCTCGGGGAAGTTGTTGCCTCTGTAACTCGAGGTTGGGAGATGCGAGGGGTGGGATCACCCGGGCCGGCTAGGAAAGGATTCTACAGTGCGGAGATTAATCCTGCTTTTAGCGCCTTCAGGTCCCAGAAGTATGTGGCGGGTCCGATGTGTTGCCTGGATCAATGTCCTCTGTCTCCTCTTGTACAAGTTCAGCTTTTTTGTTGACTGTAGTTGGGTCACCATACTTCCGTAGCATGGCGGCGATGTCAGCACGGAGGTCGGTTTGCGATGCCCCTGGTTGCTGGCCTGGTCTGGAGATGTCTTTCTGTGCTACCTTCCACACAGAGGCCAACAGATCTCTCTCCAATCTTTCTTTAGTTAGGGTAGAGTGTTGATTCCCAGGCACTGGAGAAAGGGGGAAGCGGCTAGAAGGTCTTGGAAGATTTTAGTTTCCTGTTCTGTGGTTACTTTGAGCCTCGCGGGGAACAGAACTTGTGTTTTAATATTTTTTGCATGGAGTTGTTTCACGATAGGCCATAAGGTCCGTCTGGCTTCCTGAACCCCTGTGGTGTAATCACTGTCGATGGACATTCTGTGTCCAGAGTATTCAATGGGACTATGCTGCCATGCCCTGTGGATCAAGGCTTCTTTGGCCTGGTATGAGGTAAGGCATGCGATTAGTGACCTGGGCTTCGCATCTATGTTGAGGGGTCTGTGGCCAAGGGACCTGTGAGCACAGTCCATTTACAGATCGAATTCTGGTGGGAGAGAAAGCGACTCCTTGAGCAGTTCTTGCAGGAAGGTGATAACATTGCTGTGTTTGTCTTCTATCCCTTCAGGTACCCCATACACCCGTATATTCTGTCTCCTACATCACCCCTCCAGATCATCCATTTGGTGGGTAAGCTCTCTGTCTCTGGCGAGCAAGTATAGTAGAAGGTGGTCATGTCTGTCGGTTTGATCAGAGACCTCCGTCAGGCGTAGCTCCAGTTTTTCCGTTTTATGGTCAATTTTGTTTATATCGATACGTAGCTCCGAGAGGGTTTGATCTATCTTTGTCACCATTTTTGCAGTCTGCATGATCAGGTTTATCAATTCGGCCTGGGCTCCCTCACCATGCGGCACTGCTGGCAGTAAGCCCTCCGGAGCCTCCCAGTCCTCCGGTGTTTCTGAGTACTCTGCTTGAAGTAGCTCTTTCAGGTTTTGCACCGAAGTGCTCGGAGGTTTCTCCGACTTGTTCCTCTTTAATTTTGCTGGCGTTGACATCTTCAGAATGATGATGTTGATAGAGTAATGTATGGTGGGGAGTGCGAGCTCTGGGACTAGGCAGCCGTTGGCTTGCTGATGTCACTGAAGTCAGAGTTTAATTCTTCATATCTGAAACCTTTGTGTTTCATGGCCTATGAAGGGGAAGGGATCATAAATTTGAGCAGGCCACCCGACCTCTTCCCCTTCCTGCTCCCAATCTAGTCCAGTGCCGTCCCTGTACTGCCCCCCATGTGATGTAAGAGTCAGTACACTGTGGGGTCACGCTCCATGGATAGCAATGGGAGCATCATTAAACACATCCATTTTTATATTTTAGAGGTCAACTGTGGGCAAATCAAAGCCACAGTTCAATTGACTAGAGTTTTGTTAGTTGAGCGGTAGCTTTTATTTGCCCTCAGTAGTCCTCCAACATATAAAAACAGATGTTTTTAATTGATGCTTCCGTTGGTATCAATGTAGTGTGCCTCCATGCTCTACAAACTCCTACATCACAAGGCACAAATTAGTGTCGGAGACTTGATTAGCTGCCTTCGCTAATCAAAGTAAAAAATGATTAGCAATTGGCCGGAGTTGATTAGCAATTACCACACATTCATATTTTTGCTCGAAACTCCATAAAATGTACTTATCTTGCTCTATATTGATAACATACACATTTACACAAGTTTCTGAGACTGATATACTGTATGTCTTATTTAGCCATTTCCAGAATGCAGCAATTCTTGTGCAGCAGCACATACATTTTAAGAGCCGAGATAGGATGTCTGCCAAAGCAGACCATGAATTCATGTGAGTTAGCGTGATTGTGAGTCGTGACAAATTAAACATAAACTCCTGCCCCAGCATAACTCCACTGGAACCATGACTGACCACACAGTAACTATCTGTGATCGTGATCGACCACACAGTTACCAACAAGGATTGGGTGCAATCTATTTTGCTACTCTTCTCCACCAGGCATGTAGCCAGTAATTCTGGCCTGTTTTTTTTTTGGGGGCTCGATGTGGTCCACCATCCTCAGCTGCTAAATCACCAGGACTTTTGGGTTAGCACTAAAAATATGTCTATAGCCTGTCTGGCTGGAGGGGGGCCCTAACTTTTAATGTGAATCAATGTTTCTACAGTATCCTCTGCCAGACTTGCTCTCCAGTCAGTTTTTACCTTGTTCATAGCTGAAAAACACCTTTTTACAATAGCATTAGACAAAGGAAATACTCTCAACACATTGACAAGCTTCGACAGATCTGGATAAGAATTTTGGAAATCACATGCCAGCTTTGACCAGACAGCAGAGGCAGAAAGATTGATGAAATGGGTTTGAGCAAAAATCTTAAACACTTGTCATTCTGCAAGTAGCAGAGTGCTATCACACTCAGGCTGCAGAAGTGCTGGAAAGTGGTCAGCTATTGCAGTAATGTCACTGTTAACATACTACTCCAGTTCCTTTCTGTCTGCAACTGCTGGCCAAAGTATGGTATCTAACACTTTTGCACGGTTATAGATATTACTTTCATCAGTCAAACTGAACCTTTGTTCACAACAGTTCTCAACATTTGTAATGTGTTTCTTAGTTTGCTGTTTAAAAGTTTTAACAACTTGGCCACTAAAATGTGTTAATTTCACACCCTTGTATGTGACTTGAGCACATGCTCCTGAAAGAACATCAGACCCATTTTTTAAGAGAATGTCAAGTTCACTGCCACCTATGGGACCACTCTGCTTAGCATGGTCAAGAGTGTTTCTCAAAGTTTCAACAGAGTTAAGCAGCTCTGGCATTTCAACTACTTCTTCGTGAAGTGCTAGTGAGAACTTGGCAAGTGGCTGAAGCAGCTGTTCAAAATACAAAAGGTGTGCCATTTGTAATTTAGTCATAATTTGCAACACTCCCTTGGCTTTGGCCTGGTCATGAGTTGGGTCTGCAGCCACAGATTCTAAATGGGTACAAATTACATGGAATGATTTGGTAACAGCACAGGTGGCAAGGAATTTATGCTGCACCCGACATGTGTCATGGGCCTTCTGGGGCTTTTCAACTTGACATCTCCATGACCTGGAGAAGGGACCATAACTCTCCAAGTCTCTAAGGACTTTTCTGATAGAGATAAAACAGTTGGGTCAGAAAGTTTGAAACATCGTTGAAATAGGTGTTATCCAAAGCGTCTTTTACGGCCAGTTCTAACTGGTTTGAGAAACACTGAACACCAACTAACCACTGTATGTCTTCCCTTAAAAGAGCAGCAAGACCCCGTCTTACACCCATGATGACAGATGCCCCATCAGCCCCAAACCATGTTTTTTATATTAAGGTCAGACTCTGTAAAAATGTCTAAAACGAGATTTTTTAATCCCTCACTTGTGCCGACTGATACAGCTTTCATTCGTAAAACCTTATTCTCCACTTGATCACTGATGGGATTTACATAAATTACGTAAACCAGTTCCTTTTCAATTATACCACTGTCAGTGCTACCGTCCATAAGCACTGAAAAATAATTAGCATTTTTGACAGCTGCCAGCAGGTTTTCTTCTAGTTGCTTGCCAATACACATTGTGAGTTCTTTCCCACTAACAGCGTTAATGTATTTATTGCCCAAATGAACTCCATGGCGCTTTTCTTGTTCTGTTATCACTTCAGACTTTTTAATAGGGATGTCCTCTTTGGCCATCATATACAGGATCTCCATCAGCCTGCCTAGAATCGTTCTATGCTGTTCCTCTGCATTACTGAAAGCTCTCCCTGCAAATAAATTAAATTAAATTTATTTCTCGGTCCTAACACCCCTCACCCATTTGAAACTTACCAATTGCATGGCGATACATATATCAAGTGGTGACCTTGTTCTAACAAATTTGAAAATGTTAACAGCTTTCTCGTGCTGCTCTGTCAGAAGATGTTTCCGGATAGTGTCAACTTTTAGCTGGGGGCCTGTAATCCCTGCAACTAATGCCTCACTGAAGTTCCTCAACCCACATGGCTCATCTCTATACTCACAGCACGATTTGCAACTAACACGCACTGCACAGTCTCCCTCACTGCTGATCTGTAGCCAATTTTTTTCTGGATCATATTTTTGGCGCCATCCCTCTGCAGTTGCTAATTTAACTCCAGCCATGTCGGACTGTAATTATTAAAAAGTTTGAAGTTAGCAAAACAAGGTGTCAGGGTGTGCAACTATTTAAATTAACACATGATGAGGCTTTTCCTGAAAAAAAGAAAATGGCAGCAAGCAATGTGTGACCCCCAGCCCAGTCGCTGGCACTTCTCAGACCAATACTGTTCCTAACTGGGGCAATCCCTCCCATTGTGACACATGGCACACAGTCCACTATATGTGTTCCCAAGTTCACCACAAAAAGCAGGGCACAACACTTAGCAGGACACATTTTCTGGTCCCCTTTGATCCTCTGCAAAGCTGTAGGGCATAACTTAGTCTTTTTCTGTTCCCAAATTATTCACTGCAAGTGCAAGGCACTTCACTGCCAACATAAGCACTGGCACATTATTCTTAGTGACTGGTTCCCCTCATCTCCAGAAGCAAGTCTTTTTCCCAAATGTTCACTGCAGATGCAGGGCACATAACATAAGCAAGGCACAATAAATATTGGTCAGAATACTGATCTCTGCAAAGCAGGGCACATTAACTTAGTCTTTTCTGTTCCCAAATGTTCACTGCAGACGAAGGGCACACAAGCAGGGCACATTCAATAAGTTCTGGTTCCCCCAAACTCTGCAAAGCAGGGCATATTACTTGGTCTCTTTTTTTCTGTTCCCAAATTGTTCACTGCATGTGGGTACACAACTAGTGCAGGGCACACAGATCTCTGCAAAACAAGGCACATTTAACTTAGTCTCAATCTGTTCCCAATATGTTCACTGCAGACGAAGGGCACATTAAACAAGTTCTGGTTCCCCCAATCTCTGCAAAGCAGAGCACGTTTTACTTAGTCTCTTTTTCTGTTCCCAAATTCACTGCAAAGTCAAGAGCAGGGCACAAAACTAGGCTTTGGCTCAGCAAGAGTTGAGCTCTGCCCCGATGAAGCAAATCACCTGCGAAGGTATGAGTTCTAACTTGGACTCATTGACCAGGAGACCAAGATTGATGCAGATCTGGAGGGTCAGATATCTGGACCTCTCCACCTCCCGTCTGGAGGAACCTGCTACGAACCAGTTGTCAAGATATGGGTACACCTGACCCAAAAATGACGAAGATGGGCCGCCACCACTGCAATGTATTTAGTGAAGACCCAGGGGGCCAATGACAGTCTGAATGGCATGGCTCGGAACTTGAAGAGGGTTCCCTCCGCTCGAAAGTGAAGAAATCTTTGGTGAGACGGACAGATTGGGACATTAAAGAATGCGTCCTGGAGATCCAGGGAGCAAAACTACATGTTCTGCTTCAGAGATGGCATGATCTGCAAAAGTTACCAACCTGAAAGTGCAGAACCTGAGAAATTGGTTCAGCTCATGCAGGTCTAGAATGGAGCACCAGTCCCCCATCCGTTTCGAGACCAAGTACAACCTGAAAATGAATCCTGGGTTGACAGAGGGGTCTGTGACTCTGGCCACCACCTCCCTGCAGAGGAGTTTGGCAATGTCGTCTCAGAGAGACGACCGGGTATATATGGACACCATTTCCTCCCATGGGGCTTGTCTTGGTGGGTACTACTCAAATTCCAGAGGCAGTCCCTGGCCGACAACTTCTAAAACCCACTTGTCCGTTGTAGCAGTGGACCAGACGGAAAGGAAGTGGTGGAGCCGGCCCCCTTTGGGAGGACCCAGAGCTGGTGTGACAGGTATGGGGATGGGATGGGCACCCCCATCCCTTCACTGGGCAGGCCTGGAGGAAGCGGGTCCACCTGAACCCCGTCCTAGGGTTTATGGGATGCCGGGGGCTCAGACTTGGGCCGAGGGTGCCAAGGTTGAGCCTGCTACTGATGCTGCCCCGACTGGATATGGGACTGCTTGGCCACAGGGGCAGAAGGGCGAAAAGGCTCTTTTTTTTTCCTTTCTTTCTCTTTTGCTTTCTGGAACCCTGGGATTCCTTCTGAGTAGAGGTCACAGAATCCAAGCTGGACTTTTCTATGCATTGGAGGTGACCATCCACACATGGGCCGAAAAAGTCAGTACCTAGGAAAGGGACGTCCATCAGCTTGTGCTGGGTGTCCCCCATGAAGGTGGATACCTGCAACCAAGCCCTGCAGTGCATGGCAACTGCAGCCACCATCAAGTGGGCGCAGGAGTTCCCGAGGTCCAAGGCTGTCTGGATCTGCTGTTTTGCAACCACCCAACCCTGGTCACGGACCTGCTTGACCATGGTCTGGAGGTCTGTGGGGAGGAGAGGTAGAACCTCATCAAGAGTGCCCAGGAGGGCATGAGAAAAGTGCGCCATGATGACGGCTGAGCTTGCCTGACGAGGGCCCAGTGAAGAGGCGGCACAGACTTTCCGGGTCGAATGGTCCAATTTTTTAGACTCTTTGTCTGGGCGTCTACAGGTGTCTCCTGAATTACCCGAGCACCTGAACACAGACTCAGTTACCAGCCCTTCAGCCAAGGGGTGCTCTGTGACACCTGAAAGGGACACAATGGGTACAGCATACTTGTGGGCCATTTGGGCTGAAGGCGCGGGGCAGAAGGCGGGGTGCTGCCACAGCTCCAAGGCCAAACCAACAATGGCTTTGGCCACTGGGAAGGCCTCTGTCAGTGAATCCCCTCGTTTGAAGATATCAGTGAGGGGGTATTTGTCCCATTTCTGAGTGGGTTCTAAGGGCATCCCCGTGGATTTGGAGATGAGGCGGAGGGTGCTCATCAAGGAAGAAGGCCTTCCTCCATTGAACGACTACCACCAGATTCTTCGTCCAGGGGACAGGAATCTAGGTCGGAGTCCTCAGACTCTAATGAGCCCAGACAGATTGGCCGGCCACCAGAGTTGCCCTACACCTGACTAGAACGGTCAGGTGTGAGGGTGACGGACAGCCTACGTGGCAGGCCCGGAACGGGCTGAGACTCCTTAGAGGGAGCCCCCGAAGGAGGCTGCTTGGTGGCAGCTCCACCACAACTGACGGAAAGGCTGGTTTTGGCTGAGCTGGGACAGTCTTGACTGACTCTGTGGGCCGAGGAACGGTGCAGACCAGCTCCTGAGGAGTAGACATCGGCCTAGAGGGTGACAGCCAAGTAATGGCCGGGGTGGAAGCCGGAACCGACTTCTGGCCGGATATAGTTAGCTGCTGCCATATTAAGTCTTCGTAGAGTCGACGGAGTTTCCATCAAAATCTCTCTTCATCTGAGGAGGACGAGGAAGAGTGGCGGCGGCAGCAACGCTTCTTAGAGCGCTTATGCGCCTTTTTCGGCCTGTCAGTCGAAGGTGTCCGAGACCTTGACTTGGACCATCGGGGTGGCTCGGAAGGAGCCGGGGAGAACTGCGGCTCTTCCTGGTCCAGGATCTGGGTCACGGGAGGATTCCCAGTGGGCTAGGTCTCCTCCTCGATGGTAGGCAGGATGAGGGTCCTGAATAAGGAGTTGTTGGCCTCATCGAGCGACGACGGGTCGACGTGGTTAAGGATAATCTTGACGGGATCATTGTCCTGCATCTGAGCTGGCTGGCTGGCCTGACAGGGGGACTGTGAAGCCAGCGTCTGAGACCGTAACCTCAACCAAAGCCGAGACAGAAGATTCCTGGGACCGAGATCTCTCACGGTTCCAAAAGCGTCGTTTGCAAGATGAAATTTCCTTAGGCTCTTTGTCCTTTTTACGGGACTGAGAGATGTGCGCGCCTGAAGGTCCCTCTCCCTTGGTAGGGAGGGCCTGGCACAACTCCCAAAAGGAGCCTGAGAAGGTGGAGCCCATATTGAATGGGAGGAAGATGGACACTGAAGAGGACCGATCCCAGGCACAAGCCGCCTCCTCTTTGAAGGTCTTTATCTGTTTGAGCTGCTCGGCGGACCCCGCAGCCGCGAAGACCGCTAATGGGCTTCCTTGGATCTGACCGTCGGATTCCGTTTTTCCGTAAATCCGTAGATTTAAGCTCCTGGGCCTATAGTAACGTGTGTGCAACAAGGAGGGAACCTGAATCTTCCAGTGGAAAGGTAAATCTGACGTCAAGGGGCGGAGCTGAGGCATATACCACCCGGGTAGGTGGGAGGAGCCAGCTTTTAGACCTTCTGGCAAGAATCTTAAAGGGCAAGGACATGCCAACAAGTCTGGATAGAACATATCCACGATCCTAGAACTATAATTTCTATACGTACTGACTCTTTACTCACCGCAGCTCCCCATGCCAGCAATAACCCAGCAGGGCTCCAGACTCCAGTTGCCCTCTTGCTAGCCAGAGGCATTGTGAGCATGCTAAGAAGGGGTTTCCTCAGCCAGCTCTCCAGCCCAGATCTTCAAGCAAGTCAGAGCGGTTGCTCCAATCAGCGCTGTGTGCATTAGCTCAGGACGGGACTTTTTAAAAACTTTTCTACTGCCTAGCGGTCCCAGCAGGAGTTGGAGTCTTCGGGGGTGTCACCCAAGGGGAGAGGCTAGGATGCCAGGGGACTCTGCCCTGCTCCCCCCTGCATCTAGTAAGCAGGTAATTAATTCTGCTTATCACATTAGAGGTTGCCGGGGTCCCGCTGTACCTTCTTAAACTCAGATTTTGTTGTGTTAGAATACAACTGTTAGTTGGTTTAATTCATTCTATTTGTGCTGCCTTGTGCTAGTTAACTATTAGCCATCACCTGTACTTGGGTTTACTGCATTTTAAACAGCACTATGACTTCACCCATTTTCTCCTCACTGTAAGCCTTTAGCTACAGTATCTGTCCAGGTTTTTCCCTCCTCTTCCTTACCTCCCTTTCCGGGCTAGACCTACTCTTCCCCAAAGCCTTCCAACCTAAGCCAGGGCTATGCTCCTCATAGTGTCCTTACCTGGATCAGGCCTATGCTCCTCAAAGCCTCCCAGTTCTGGGTCAGGCATACACTCACCATAGCCTCTCTATCTGGGTCAGGCCTACACTCTCATTAGTCTCCCTACCTGGGCCAGGACTACACCCACATTATCCTCCTTATCTGGGCCTGGCGTATGTTCCAATTAGCCTCCTTACCTGGGTCAGGCCTATGCAAGGCATACACTCCCGACTCCCTAGTCTGTTCAGACGAGCGCACCTCACTGCCCCCATGGTGCCACTCATACTGTAAGTAAGGCTCACCCACCATGATACTCCACATCCTAGCTCTCTTCCCCATCCTTGTCCCCCTCTTCTCTCTCAATCCACTGCCCCCTCCTTTCCTCCGTCTGTCCAACTCCCTCCCCCTTTCCTTACCTTCCTCATCCATACCCTCCTTCCTCACGCCCTGCAGCATCCTGGGAGCTGCCACCCACCTGCTCCTTGGTTCCACCCTGAAGCTTTCTGCTTCCCCCACCCGCATCATCCCCTCCCTCCCATGCCACCCCCATTACCCCTCTCCTACCAAGCAGCTCCGTGACTCCACTGAACTCCTTGTAACCTTGCTACTTTTGGTGGCAGGAGACAATGAGCTTAATCCTGGTCTTTCCCCACCTCACCTATGTAGCGTCCCAAAGGACTACGGGATGACCACCTAAACATCTGTAACCTACTTCTGATGCTGGATCTCTCATAGCCCCTCATGGTCAACCTCCAGATGGATTTCTTGTCATCTAGGTGTCTTGGCTCTCTCGCAAGATCAAAGATTCTGCACCATCTACACCTGGTTACACCATAGCTAGACAGGATCGCATAAAGAAAAGTGGTGGTTGCTCTCTACTTTGCTGCTGTTATCCAATTTGAGCCTGTGCTATTGGTGTCATCCCCCTCCATATATGAGTTGCTCCTCCTCAAACTTTCCCTCCCCTTTACAGTCCCTCTTCTTGTAGCAGGAATTTAGTGTTGCCCTGACTTGTCCCCTGCTACTGTCACTGAAATCCTCTCCTCAATCTACTCTCACTGCTCCTCCGGTGAGTTTCTTGGGTATTTTAACACTAAATGGCTCTCTCTCTCTCTCATTGTAAACAAACTCTGTCAAAACATAAATTCCCTCCAATTATCCAAACTACTGTAATTTCTTACAAAACTTTGTCTCAATTACAAATCCTTGAACTGCAGTCTTCTTGACTGGGTGCTCTTCTCTCATCCCCAACCATACTATGGATGGAAGTAACCTCCCTGATGCCCTCAGTGACCATCATATAGTCTACTGTGTGCGCAAGCTCCATCGCTTGAAAGCCCCCCTTAAAATTATCCTCTGGTCCTTCAGGTTGCTGGAACTATCCTCTCTCTATGCTGACCTGTCAGCCACTGACTGCTCCCACATCTCTACACATCAACTCAGCACTCAATTCATTCTATTCCAAATTTATGTCAATCTGGGACCACCATACCCCCTTCAGGAAAACTAGAGTCAGGGGCTCCCACCTTCCCTGGATCTCTGCCCAACTGTTAGCCTGCCTCTGTGCATGTGACTGAGCCTGGCAGTCATTTAAGATCAACGCTGTCCTGTTAAAAAAACAGACCCTGCGTAGTTCTTGCATAAACCCACTAGGCTTGCAAAATCCAGGTACTCTGCATTCATGCTCCAGAACAATCTTAATCCCCACTTCCAAATTTTGGTAAGTTACACACACTCTTTAATCCTCCCCCACGCAGTCAAGGTAGGAAACTCCCACATCACTGACTCTGCTGCCAATGCTTCTTCCTTTAACACTTTCTTCACCACCCGTGCCCTCTCTCTCCTCGCCCTTTTCCCCATCACTTCTTCTCTTTCTATCCTTCCACTCCCTCTGTCTCACTAAAGACCCTTCTAGCTCTCAACCCTCAAAAAAGGGTATGCGCCCAGATGACTTTAACCCCAAGATTCTTCACCTCTCTATCACCATTGCCTTCCCTAGAACCCCCTCCATAACCTTTCCTTCTCCTCTGTCCCTAATGCCTAGAAACAGGCCACTGTTGCCTCCCTCCCTCCCTCAATGGGGTGATCTCTCTGCTTCTGGTCATTTTTGTCCCATCGCTATCATCCCCACCTTGGCCAAACTCCAGGAACATCTTGTTCTCTCACAACTCACTCTTTCCTTGACATTTCCTCCTTTTCATTTCCTTCCATTCTGGCTACAGGAAGTCCCACTCCACATCTACCTCCCTCCCTCCTCAGCCTGTCTCCATTCTGTCCCACATGGACCGGGGTCACTTCACTTCTGCCATATTTGTTGACTTTTCCAAAGCCTTCAACACTGTGCCACACCCTCTTCTCCTGGACAAGCTTAAAGCAGTGGGGCTCTTTGCCTCATCAATTAGCTGGTTCTGCTCCTACATTGAGGGCAGGTCACAAGCTGTCCATACTGGTGACATCCCCCCAACCCCACCCACCATCTGCTCAGGTATTCCCCCCAAGGTTTTGCTCTGGGCCCCATACTCCTCTCCATAATCTGAAATGACCTCCCTTCAGCCTGTCTCTCTGTGTCCATCCACATGTACGCAGATGACTTGTGCCATTTGCCTCTGGCTCCTCTGCTGATGACCTTGCTGTCTGCCTCCAACTGGATTTTGAGTGTTCAGCATTGGTTCTGTTCCATCTATTTCTCAATGCAACAAATATGGTTCCCATTATCTTTGTCTTCCCAACAGAAGCTTACTAGCCCCCCCTTCCATATCCTTGATGGTATTGCGCTTGAGGATGTCTCCTCCTTTAGGTACCTGAGGGTCGGGCTGGACTGTCACCTTGACTTCTCGGTGCACACTGATGCCATACACAACAAGCTCCTCTCTAAATTGGGTGCACTTTCTAGAAACAAGGCCATCATTCCCTCTCTCTGCCCACTGACAGCTAGTTATGAAGATGATCCTTCCTTTCTTCAATTACAGTGACATTGTCTACACTGCTGTTCCCAAGCCCACCCTGGCCGCAGTGCACCCCTCTTTCACTTATACTGATGTTTTGAATTGGATTTCCCTCTCTGTACTCATCCCTCTCCTTCCCCTTCCTGTATGCTAGATGCCTTGGCCACTGTGTCTCCTGCACCTCCAAATTCTCATTTGGCTCCTTCCCTTTCTGCCCTCCAATCATCCTGCTCTCAAACCGCCTACCCTCTCTGCAATGCTGCTTCTCACGCCCTCACCCACTCCACCAAGAAAACTTCAACAGGCCAGGCTGCCTTCTCATATCACTTTCCTCAGCTCTAGTCCTCCCTTCCTCTATCTCTCCACTCAGTCTTTTCCTTTTCCTCCATCAGGTTCCTTCTCCATGACTTTACTACCTCTTCCTCAAACTATACCTGACCCTTGTTTTCCCTCCTCCCCCATCATTGTTGGTCTGCCACCGTGCCCCCTTCCCTGCTGTGAGTAGTTTTCCTCACCCTTAGGCCCTTGGTCTGTGTGGCCTTGTACCGCTCTTTTCCACTGACTCACCTTGGTAACGTTTACCGCTTGTACCTGCCTTAATGCACTGGCTCCGATAACTCCAACACCCGCACAGTCCTGGTGATATTATACTGTTCCTTTCTGGATTCACATCCAGCCCTTGATTTTTGCACCTGCATCCTAATACATCTGTTTACATCATTATTTGGTGTTAACACTACTTACCTGTACAATGTGGCTGCATAACTGCTACATGTACTGTACGTATTCTCCACTGTATTTTTTATTGCAAGTTCATTGTTTAGCTATGCCCTACATAAGCTGAAGTTTTATTTTATTTTTTTAGGTTTAGGAAGAAGTCCACCAGGAGGCATAGCTCAGTATGGAAGCCCATGGCTGTGGACAGCTGCTTCATAACATTAAAGAAAGTATGGTCCTCTGGAAGTGACCTGGTAGCATGCTTGACAAGAGTCCTTACTCACTGAGGAGGCAGTGGACCTACCAGAGAAAAGAGGCCCTCCTCTTCCTCAGGTAGGATGAGGTCAGGATGGTAAACTTCCTTGATGTCGACTTGCTACAACTTGAGGTTTAATGAATGAGGGACCAATGACAGCCCACGGGAAATCGCCCTAGGAGGCTGAAGTGACGACGATGACGGAGCTGTCAACAGCGCAGGAGACCCAGGCCTGTAAGAGCCCAATTGGTGGACCAGGACAGTAATGAACCTGGCCAGGATATCACTGAGGTCAACAGCAGGAGACTGGTGCATCGACAGAGATGGGGTTGTTGGCAAGGGGTGCGGTGACCCATCCCTCAGGGCCTGACAGCCCGATGGCCATGGGCATGCAGAGTATCAGGCTGCAATGGAGGGGCTGTTATTGACAAGCAAAGCGTCGATGAACTAGGGGCCAACGACCTGAGGGTCGATGACTAACCGCCCTGAGAAAAGAGAGGTGGCGCTGTCATTATGGGTCTGGTAGGAGCAGAGGCCTGGACAGCAACGGGCGTTGGTGCAGCCACAACCAACAGAGTACCCCCAGAAGAAAATGAAGAAGCCGTCGGGATCAGGAACGGCGCTGGGGGAGCGATCCCATTCTCAGCCTTTCTTGTGATTCCCCCCTGGACTTGTCTCGGGCATTAGCGGCCTGGGAGCTCTACTAACTCACTGGCAACTGGGAAGAGGGACCCCTGCCCAAAACTGGCTACCTGTTATTACATCAGGAATTTTTTGAGAGCATTTTTGAATCGCCTATTACATATCTGGCAGAACTCACAGACCAAGACGTCATGGTCAGGCCCAAGACAGAGGATATGGTCATCTGAAAAGGCAATCTTCTTTCCGCAGCAACAGTGACAGAAGAGAGAAGTGGAAGGATTAACTATCGATATAAACAAGGTGAAGAAATCTCATTAAAAAAAGAGATTTTAAAAACAAAGTAAGTAAAACTGCATCAGGCCTTCCATGGAGACCCATGCTGACAGAGGCAACAGCAGGAAGGAACTGAGGACAGAGTGGGGCCACTCATGCTTTTATACAGTTTTGTCGTCAAAGCACAGGTCAGGAAAGATAGGAAAAACCAGGAGCAATTGTAGAATTTGCAAAAAGTGTTTATCAGTACTAGCAGTAACATAAAAAAATAAAATTGTTCAGAATACCTATTTACAAAGGCAAAATAAAGAGAAGATCCATCTGAGTTTTCCTTCAATCTCTGTGTCTCTCAAAACCATTGCAGCTCTCTCTTATACAAGTCTTTGCAGCCCCCCTCAACAAGTATCCTGTTTTTTTTTTTTTCTAAAATGTTCTTGTAAATTTCAGGCAGGTGTAGCAAGAACACAGTGTCCCAGAACTGAGGCCCCTTCTCCACAGCTTCTGAAAAAGGGCTTAAAAACTGCTCTCAGGTTAACGCCTTGAGTTCCCAATAACTTTTTGCAATCATCTCAAACTGTAATTACATACATTTCAACAGTAACATACATAATTTCTAAACAAAGGGATCCCACTATCAGTTATAGTTCCACATACTGATTTACATATATTTTTATACCAGCAGATATGCAAGGGAGGAAAAGACAGAAACAGCAAGGGAAGGCTATGATGACAGGCAAAGAACTGCGAGACTGTCAGGGTAATCAAATCCTAGGTGTCACAGGAAAATTTGGTTGAGCAACCAGACAGACAAGAGACAGGAAAGGAAAGAACAGAACAGATCCCTGCATTCAAACTCTCCATAACTGGAGCAGGGTCCTATTCAACCCTGTCACATACAACCCCCTCAAGAGGGAACCTGTTTTATCAAACATGTTTCCAAAACTTTCTAGTAGTTCTCTACTAATATTAGCTTCTAACTTTCAAAAATTAAGCACATATGCAGTATCCTTTTTTTCTATAACAGTACAGCAAACAGTAACATTTAAACTCATGCATTTGTTTTTCAACCTTCAGAACCCTCAATTCCTGATCACTATCTTGACAGAAAATCAGCATTGCTATTCTCTTTCCCAGACTTGTGTGCCACCTTGAATTTAAATGGATGTAGTGCCAGGTACCACCTTGTGATTCTGGAATTTTTATCCTTCATTTGAATAAGCCAACAGAGAGGATTGTGATCTGTTACAAGTACAAAGTCAGTTTCTAGCAGATAAAACTTAAGGGACTCCATGGCCCACTTCCCTGCTAAACATTCTTTTTCAGTAGTGGAGTACCTTTTCTCTCTGTCATGCAACTTCCTATTTACTGTATGTACAGAATAGGATGTTCTGTCCCATCTATATTTTGACTTAGGACTGCACCCAGACCTACCCTGATGCATCTGTTTGTAACAAAAATGGTTTCTCAAAATCTGGGCTTCTTAAAATGGACTGACCATAATGTAGCCTTAATGATTTGAAAAGCTTCATCACACTCTGGGGGTCCATTTCACATTATTTGGGTACAGTTTTTTTTGTGAGTTCAGTGAGGGGAGTAGCTAACTCAGCAAAGTTGGGAACAAATCTTCGATAATGACCAACCAGCCTTAAAAATGACCAGACATGTTTCTTTGTTTTAGGGACAGGGCTGATAGCTACAGCTTCTATTTTAGAAATTTCTGGCTTAACTTCTCCATTTCCCAACACATAGCCCAAATATCTAGTTTCCTACATGCCCAATGCACATTTAGTAAGATTAATAGTCAGACCTGCATTTTTGATAGCTTGGATAACTGCTTGTAGGTGTTCCAGGTGGCTCTTCCAGTCTGGACTGTACACCACATCATCCAGGTATGCAGCACAATAACCAGTGTGAGGTAATAAACTGGCTGGGAATGTAGCTGGTGCACCATGTAAACCAAATGGCATGGTGGTGAAAGTACAGTTACATAAGAACTTCCTGTAACAGTAAATCTTCGAGAGAGGCTCTTGCAGTAGGTAATTACATACAGGACTGACCTGGCAGGCATCGGGACCCCACGGAAAAATTTCTAACTAGCAGTCTCTGGCGGGGGACCACCCCCATGTCAGGTGACCGACATCATGCGACGTCAGTATAAAGGGGCGGTCCCCCACGCCCGCCTTCCAGTACTTTCCCGCCAAAGGCCAAAAAAGGCAAGACGAGAGAGAAACAGATATTTCTCTTCCTGGAAAAGGAGTTGACAAGCTAAGGGGGATGGAGGGCGGGAAGGCATTACCTACTGCAAGAGCCTGTCTCGAAGATCTACTGTTACAGTAAGTTCTTACTAACTGTACTATCTTACTTCAAGAGGGCTCTTACAGTAGGTAATTACATATAGGACTAAATCCCAAGCAGCCTGGAAAAAGGAAAAGCACTTGAAAGGAGGAAAACTATCCAACCAATGTAACCTCTGGCTGAACAGGTCTTATGAAAAGAGTCATTGGAGTACAGCCAACCAGAAGCCTGCTCTATGGTGACAGGCAATATCTAAACTGTAATGTTTTGTAAAGGTAAGGACAGAAGTCCAAATCGCAGCTGCACAGATATCTGCCGCTGACACATTCTTGAAACAAGCCGCAGAGACAGATACTCCTCTTGTGAAGTGAGCTCTGCCTTAACCCGGCAGGGTCTTATGATACTTGTCGTAACAGAAAGTGATACAATGAGCCAACCATTAAGAAAGGCATTGCTTGGAAACTGCATTGCCCTCTCTTTTGTGAGCAAAAGAGACGAAAAGCTGATCCGATTTCCTGAGATCTTTAGTCCTAGCAGTATAGTATCTCAGTATTCTGTGTACATCCAAAATATGCAAGAGGTACTCCCCTTGACTGAAGTGTTGCGTAAAGAAAGCGAGTAGCTTAATGGATTGGTTCAACGTAGATTCTGCTACCACTTTCAGGAGAAACTTAGGGTTGGTACGCAGAACCACACGTTCCTTATGAAAACTCAAATAAGGGATTTTGCATATCAGGGCCTGAAGCTCGGAAATATGTCGCGATGAAGTAATGGACACAAGGAAGAGAGTCTTCCAAGAGAGGAACTTCAAGTCTGCTGAAGCTGCTGGTTCGAAAGGAGGTAGAGTAAGCTTCTTGAGAACAAAGCTCAGATCCCAAGGAGGGGCAGAAATACGGATAGGAGGTCTGAAATGGAAAACCCCTCTGAGGAACATCTTAGAGACTTCCAACTGAGCAAAAGTCCTGTTTCCAAAAGGGACACGGTATGCCGAAATCACTGCCATATGTACTTTCAAAGAGGAATGGCTTAGACCCAGGTCAAAGAGATGATGTATGTAGTCCAGTACTCTTTCAGCTGGGCAAAAGAAAGGCTTAACATCCTCTGATGAGGCCCAAATCGAAAAGCATTTCCACTTCATAGCATAGGTGGATCTAGTGGAAGGCTTTCTGGCCTTCACCAGAATATCTGCTATGAGTGGAGAAACCCTGAACTGGGCTTGAGCTACATCTGCAGGAGCCACGTATGCAACTGAAGGGATATGAGACCTGGATGAACAAGGGTCCCCTGATCCTGGGTCAGCAAGTGCTATGACAGAGGAAGAGGAAGCGGAGGGTCCTCTGAAAATTGCTGCAGAAGAGAGAACCAAACTTGCCTGGGCCAGAATGCAGCGACAAGGATCACCCGGGCTCCTTCTGTCCTCAGTTTGTGTAAGACTCTCAGAATTAAGGGAATTGGAGGGAAGGCACAGACGAATCTGTCCTTCCAATCGAGAGACAAAGCATCCTGCCAGAAAGTGTCTTGTCCTGGAGTGAGCAGAAGGTGGGAAATTTTGCATTTTGAGGAGACGCGAACAGGTCTACCTGAGGTGTTCCCCAGTGCAGGAAGATGTCGACTACTACTTCTTGATCCAGTTCCCATTCATAGGCTCTGGCTGAAGACCAAGTGAGGTGGTCTGCCAGCGTGTTTTCTACTCCTGGAACATGAACTACTGTCAGGTGAAGGTTGTGCTGAACGGCCCAACTCCAAACTCTAACTGCTTCCCTGCACAGAGGGTAGGAATGAGTTCATCCCTGCTTGTTGATGTACCAGACTACACGCATTGTCCATCTGGATCGTTAAGTGACCGGGAAGAATGGAGGAGTGCAGAGCCTGGAGAGCATACAAGATGGCTCTGAGATCGTGCTCATTTATGTGTAAAGTCTGCTTGAGTCTGGACCAGGTGCCCCGAGTCCTATGAGGCCCTAGATGAGCTCCCCAGCCCTCACCTGAGGCATCTGTTGTCAATGTATGGGAGGAGGGTTCAATATTGAAGTGAACTCCCTGCCAAAGGTTCTCTTGCACCATCCCCAATTGCAAGTCCCTGACCATGGGATCAGAGACTAGAACCTCCTGGTCTGGGTCATCCATTGCTTGGTCCCACTGAGACCGAAGCATCCATTAAGAGATCCTCATATGGAGCCGAGTACAAGGGACTGTCGGGATAGCAGCCGCCATGAGCCCGAGGAGGTGAAAGATTGACCTGGCACTGACCCTTCTGCGACTGGACAACAGACGTGCTTGAGTCTGGAGGGTGTCCATCTTGTCTAGAGGCAAAAAGGCCTTGTCGATGGTCGTGTCCAGGATCGCCCCGATAAACTGGAGTCTTTGGCAAGGGACCAAAGGGACTTGGCCTGGTTGATGGTGATACACAGGCTGGTAAAAACCTGCAGGTAAAGGAAAGAAAGCGCATACGTTTCTCCCTGGACAGGGCCGCCAGGAGCCAGTTGTCCAGGTATGGGAATACGTGCACTCCCTGGGTGCGCAGGTGGGCCGCTACAACAGACAGGCATTTGGTAAACACTCGGGGGGCCAAGGAAAGACCAAATGGGAGGGCCCTGAATTGGTAGTGGTCCCCCTGAAAAGAAAACTGGAGGAATTTTCGGTTGGAAGGGCAGATACGGATGTCCAGGTAGGCATCCTGCATACCCTAAGCGCACAGCCACTGTCCCTGCTGAAGAAGCGGCAGAAGGCTCTGCAAGGAGAGCATGCTGAAATGTTTTTACTCCACGAACATGTTCAGGGAACTGAGGTCCAAAACAGGCCTCATGTCTCTCGTCTTCTTTGGAACTAGGAAGAAATGGGAGCAGTAACCTTGTCCCCCAAAGGTGGGTGGGGACAGGCTCTATCGCTGCCTTCACCAGAAGGGAAAAAATTTCTTCCAGGACCAGCAGAAGATGTTCTGGGGAGTAAGACGACTTGGGGGGTAGTTTTCGGGGCGGTTTCTGAAGAAACTCGATTGAGTTCTGATGTAATCCTCTCCCAACCCCGTAGACGGAAGGAGAACCTCTCTCCTACTGGTTCCTCTGGAGAGTCCAGAGGCCGTGGGAGAGGGGAGGAGTCAGAAGGTGTGGGGCAGTGCAGTGGCCGAGGCTCCCACATCTTTCTTGAGTGGGGGAGTCTTGGTTTTTGGAGGAGCCCAACACTTGTTGGCCCGCTTGCCCTGTGGTTTTGCTTCTGGTCGAGAACGTCGATGAAAAGGGTGACTCTGTCCCTGAAGGGATCTGTACAGAGAGTCCATGGACTTGAGTGCAGTACCCTTCTCCTGCAGGTCGGTGATGATGTCCTTAACATCACCGCCGAACAGCACCGAACCCCTAAAGGGCACATCCTGAATGGCGGATTGCACTTCAGGGACCAATCCCGACACTCGAAGCCAGGCATGATGCAGAAGACCTACAGTGAAAGCTGAGCTCTGTCCAGCTGCGTCCACTGTATCGCTGGTGGCACGAAGCATGTGCCGACTGACTGAACAGGCAAAGCGGACAAGGTCAGCCACTTCCTGCTTGATCTGAGACTCAGGAAGGGAGTCCAGTTTTGATTCCACCTGAGTCAGGATCATCTTCTGGTAGTACCCCATATGAGCAACATAGTTCAGGGCCCTAATACCCAGGGTACAAGAAGCGTACTCCTTCTTCCCATACTAGTCCAGAAGCCGAGACTCCTAGTCAGATGGAGACGAGCTGAGATGTTTGGGATTGGCAGAACGGCTGTGAGCGATGCTAATCACGACCAAGTCTGCCTTGGGGTGTACATTCAAAGAATCTACTCCCTCAGGAGCCTGATATAGCCGATCTGCCTTCCACAGAAGGGGGGCTAATGCGGATGGTTGCTTCCAAATAATGGAAACAAGGTCTGCGAGAGGCTCAATGCAGGGTGGAATCAATGTCGGAGCGGTCTCATGCAGATCCAAGTGGGCAGCGAGCTTCTTACGCTGTGGATCTGGCACCAGGGATTGCCACTGGTGAACTTCCTGGATCTTTCTCAGTAACTCCAAAAAAGAAGGATCCTCCAGAGGAGACTTCGGAGCAGTCCTAGGCCAGGGACAATCTGTAGTACGAGGCTCGTCATCAGGATCGAAGCACCCCCCTGAATCAGAGTCAGAGGTCTCCGATGTAGAGGAAGAAGACTCCTCCTGACGTAGGGGAAGAACGGTCCCTTTGGGAAGCCCTCTGGGAAGCATATCCTTCCCACCCATGGCACCTGAGGGTTCAACTCTAGTGTCGGGTAAGGGGGAGGGAGTCTCCGGTGAAGGGGATCCTGTGCAGGGTCTGGCGCCGGGAGACTGCTCTCTACCTCCCTGGTGAGCTGAGCCTTGGCGTCAGCCCACCAGGCAGCCAGAGTCTCCTTCTAGTCCACCGATGGCTGTGGTCAGGGCGGTGGAGGAGGAGGATACTGAGGATATCCGCAAGGCCAGTATCCGTAACCCAATGGCGGAAAGCCCGGCGTCGGATAAAGTGGTGCCGGGTACTGCAGGGTTGGATACTGCAGTACCGGGTAGGGCGGCACCGGGTTAGGTGGTGTCGGATACCCGGGTGCCAGGGGTTCTGGTGAAGCAAAAGGCCCTGGAAAAGACCCAGCAGGCGGGTCAGGAAAGGGTGGCCCCGCGGGCGTCTGGCCCGGCGTTGCAGTGGCGTCCAGTAAAGGGACGTCGGGTGGCATCGGGTTGGCCAGCATCCGAGAATCCAGCCAAGAAGGAGGGAGCCCTGACGGCAGCGTACCCAGCTCCTCCATGTCACCCAGGGATAAAGGGTTAAAATCCTCGGGACCCAACAAAGAAGATGCGGGAGCCTCGGGAGGCAATGGCACATGCTGCGGTGAGCCTAGGATGTTGGACTGGTCCAAGGGGTCCAATGTAGGCTCTTTCACTGGGTGTCCATCTGAGGGGCTGACGTCCGGCTTATCAGCAGGATCCGGGCGGGCATCAGAGGAGCCATGGTCCGACTTATCGGAACTCTGGCCTGACGCGGGTAGCTTTGAGGAAGCGACCTTGATGGGCATGCAAGGGACCACACACCCTCCCGAAGGAGCTGGCATCTTATCGATCCTGTCTGGGCGGACGTCGGTGGAACTTAGCGGACCCACTCGACCCAGAGGGCCGTGAGCCCAACAGGAGAGGCGACACTGTCTTAGGCGCTACCAAGACTGTCATCGATGAGCAGTCCCTCAGAGGGGATGTTACTTTAAGCACTGCGACTCCAGCCGGAATCGCGGACGCCGTGGAGGTCGATTCCCGGTCCCGGTGTTTGTCTTTTTTCTTATGGCCTTCGGGGGGAAGTGGAAGCCTGCCTTAACTTCTTCAGCTCCTGCTCCATGAAAGCCAGGGCCTCCTGCCTCAGTTTATCGGGTAGCTGGATTGAACTGCTGGCAGTGCTGGCACTTCTCCACAGGGTGGTCCGGGCCTAAGCAGAAGAGGCACAGGGAATGTCCATCCATTATGCGGCAGTTGGGAACTGCACGAGTCGCACTTATTTTTATGCAATTCGGAACGCCGGGGACGCATATACACGGACGCGCTAAAGTGAAAACTGGAAAAAAACAGTCGAAAAGTTCAGTAAAACTGACGAAAGACTGACGAGCGATGGAACTCTACTGAAAGGAACTTTCACAAGTCAACGGCGGGAAAGAACTGGAAGGGGGGCATGGGGCACCGCCCCTTTATATTGATGTCGCCTGACGTCGGTCACCTGACGTGGGGGCAGTCCCCCACCAGAAACTGCTAGCTAGAAATTTTTCCGTGGGGTCCTGACACCTGCCGGGTCAGTCCTATATGTAATTACCTACTGCAAAAGCCCTCTCGCAGTAAGATCTGATAGAGTCCAACAGGAGTGGCAAATGCAGTTTTGTCTCTGGATGCTTTAGCTAAAGGTATTTGCCAGTAACCCTTAGTGAGAGCAAGGGTACTGATATACTTCGCACTCCCCAGTCTGCCCACCAAATCATCTATTCTGGGCATAGGATAACTGTCAAATTCTGACACTTGATTACATTTCCTAAAATCAAGGCAGATTCTAATATCCCCTTTTTTGTTTACAATTACCACTGGAGATGACCAAGCACTCCTCGACTCTTCTATGATATCCAATTCTTTCATTTTTTGTATTTCCTTAACCACATCAGCTCTTATTCATTTATTCATTACAAATCGGATTTACCACTCTGGTAACCTGTATGTATTTTGCCTAATAAGAGTAAGCATTCCTTGTCACTACTACGTGCTCGATCCCTTTTGTTCGGCCCGGTACTGTGATATAAGTACTGTTAAATGTATTTAGCACATTACGAATTTCTGCAGTCTGTTCTGAGGTTAAGGAAACATTCACCTTTACAGCATCAGCAGTTAGTCTGTTCCAGGTTATCATAAGCTACATCAATATCTTCTTTATCAGCTTCTGGTAAAACTAACAAAGCAGCTTTTGGCATTTTTTCAACCCATTTCTTGAGGAGATTAGCATGATATATCTTTGTAGGATTTTTCCTGTTGGGGGTCTCAGTATTTTAGTTAATGGTGCCAGTACATCTAAGCCCTCTTTAAAGCCCTTGCCACTTCATTAACAGTTTATTTTATGTTGTGGGTAACAGCAGTGAAATCTTTTCTCCTGACTCAAAAATGTTTTCTTTTACCCCATGGTCATAACATACCTTCTGCTGGTTTTGGGCCTCTTCCTGATTACTATGGGCAATTTCAACATACTTTGCCAGCTTCTTTCTTAGGACACACATACAAGACGTTATAGATAGTTGCTGACTGGGGTTATCTTCCCACGTCTCTTTTATCACATCCAGTGGCCCTCTTGGCTGCCTACCATACAGCATTTCAAATGGTGAAAGCCCTGTTGATGCCTGTGGCACTTCTCTGTAAGCAAAAGGTAGGTAAGGCAAGTACTGGTTCCCATCTTTCCCCTCCCCTTTTACAAACCTTTTTACACGCTGCCTTGGTGACGTCCACGAAGGTGTCCACCAAGGGTGGTACTACCACAGGCTTGGGATCCTTTTGCTGAAGATAATGGGCAAAGGCGTAGTCTTTCGGGGTCTAGTTCCTCTGCATACCATCTCATGTTCTCCTGGATGTGTCTCATTATCTCGGAGAACGAGGGGTCATCCGGAGGAGACCTAGGGAGGTCGCGTGGGTCCGGAGAAGGGATGCTGATCGGTGAAGGAGACCTGGAGCATTCAGAGATGTCAGGTCTGGAATCCTCCGTCGACGGCGAATACCGTCTTCTGGGTCTCTTGGGGCTGAAGAAGATCTAGACGGAGGCCTTCTCTTCTCTGTAGATCTGCCCTGGCCCTGGGAGGCTCGCCTGCTGCCCCTTTTGGTGAAAGAGGGGGCGCAGGTGTCGGTGGTGCCAGGGTGCGGGAGGAGGGTGCATGGTGACCACATCCTTTTTGATGGTGTCCCACCAGAAAGTGAAGAGCTCCTTCACATCTGCTAAATTGAGGCCCGACGATGGGCCGGGCGCCAGTGGTTTGTCGTCGGGGCTGGGCGTCGGCTCTCCGGTTCTGGGGAGGGTTCCCGTGGGAGCTCGACGGGTCTGGAGTCGCCCGCCTGGTCTTCGGGCTGAGTGGACTCCTCCTCCAACACTTCCTGACCGACGCCGTAGGCGGCAGGTGTCTCTGTCTGCAGTACCTGGCGCGCGTCCCCTTCGGCGTCCTGGAAGATGCCTGACCAGCGACAGGTGACGAACTGCCGCCCGGCTCCGGAGTGCTTGTGGACCTTGGCCAACGGGGTGGGCGGACGCCGGGTACGACATCCGCTATGGGAGGGGCCGCCCCTTGGTCTTGTGTTGGGGTGGCGCCAAGGGAGACTGGACCGACGCGGAGGCCGAAGTTCCGAGATGAGGACTTGTAATGCTCCCCTGACCTGGACGAGGCCTTAGCAGCAGAAGAGGGCCTGGAGGTCTTGGCAGGCCGCAGAACCGCTGGCTGATTTGACCACAACCGGGGGAGGCTGAGAGTGGGCTCCAGATGGGGAACAGTCTGACCGGAAGCTGGAGCTGCGGGAGTCCGAGGCCCTAGAGGGGGATCTAGGTCTCACCTTCTCCCAATGCTTCTCGTGGTGCCTGTGGGACTTTCCCGAAGATTCCCCCCTGGAAGAAGGTTCCATGGCCTTGAGCTTTTCTTCTAGGAGGAAAGCCTGGAGAGCCTTCTGTCAGCGGATTCTGGTCCAGCTATTAAAGCCCTGGCAGAAGGAGCAAGCCTGAGTGTCGTGGTCCGGGCCCAGGCACCGAACGCAGGCCGAATGAGGGTGTTTAAACGGGATCTGCTTCCCGCAGGCACACTTAGAAGGATGGCCCTCCACTGAAGTTGGGGATGACATCAGACGAAGAAAGGTTATCCTGAAGAAGAATTTCTTCCAAAGTTTTCGATTTCGGAAAGGATTTCCTGGTCGTCGCACGCTAGTACTAACCGAAGAGGCTGAGACATGCAAGTTGACGGCGGGAAAGAACTGGGGATTCTGGCGGGACCGCCTCCTTATGTACTACGCCTGACGTCAGGGGCGGGACCGACGTCGGAGGTGGTCCCCGCTGAAGACTGCTAGCTAGAAAATTTTCTGTGGGGTCCTGATACCGCCGGCTTCAGTCCTAATGGTGTAACCTGCTGCAAGAGCTGTACCTTGAAGAAGATCAGGAGTTCTAGGAATGGTATATGTTGTTCATCCACACTTATTGGCAGGTTCCTTGCCGCTTTAATTGTTGCCGGAAGGTCTTCAAGCTGGCTCCTCCCACCCACCCGGGTGGTAAAACTCTTGGCTCCGCCCCATGACGTCAGATCTAGCCCGTGGAAGCCAGGTTGTGCGTCGAAGCTGGGGAGGTCGGGTGGGTCGTGTAGATGAACAACATACACCATTCCTAGAACTTCTGTTACAGGTGAGTAACCTGTATTTCTAGGGACATGGATATGTTGTTCAATCCACACTTATTGGCAGACTCCTAGCAATTCTCCAGGAGGAGGGAGGCAAGGTGCACAACCCCGATACTTACTTGGGAAATAAGGACTGGAGAACCGAGGTCCCAAAACCATCATCCTGGCGTGACTCAAGGTCGATGTGGTAGTGGGTAATAAAGGTATGTGCCGACTTCCAGGTAGCAGCCCTGCAGATATCCTGGACAGGGACATCCCTGGAAGCAGCTACTGATGCAGCGGTATGGCAGGTAGAATGAGCTCTTATCCCTCTGGGAGTCTCCATGCCCGCCAACCTATAGCAG
The DNA here is from genome assembly GCA_016271365.2 of Neoceratodus forsteri. NCBI lineage: Eukaryota > Metazoa > Chordata > Ceratodontiformes > Ceratodontidae > Neoceratodus > Neoceratodus forsteri. The sequence goes on along the minus strand of CM028129.1, from coordinate 1,123,893,694 downwards.
AGCTCTATGCAGGAGGTGACCCACCTGCTTATCGTCTGCTTGGCTGCAGGTCTGCCAGGTGCGGCTTCAGCGTAGGTGACAAACAGCTGGCAAACCTCTCCCCAAATTTCAGCTGTCTGCTTCTTGTAGTAAGCGAGCGCTTTTCTAGGGTCCAAAGTATGGAGCCTATATTCGGCCTCCGAGGTGTGACTGGGGTAGAACACCGGCAGTGTCAACACCTGGTTAAGGTGAAACTCCGACACCACCTTCGGAAGGAATTTTGGGTTGGGGCGCAGGACAACCTTGTCCCTGTGGAAGACCAGATAAGGAGACTCGATGGAAAGCGCCTGGAGCTCTCCCATCCTTCTGGCTGACGTGATAGCCACCATGAAGGTGGTCTTCCACGACAGGTGGGAAATATCGCACCTGTGCATCGGTTCGAATGGCTTGACCATGAGCTTGGCCAATACCAGCAGTAAATCCCACGGGGGTGGAGGTTCTCGCACCGGAGGGGAAATGTCGCCAAGGCCTTGAAAAAGGCCTGACCACCTTCATGCTAACACCACTGCTTCCTGCCCACGCCCGACAAGCAGAGATGGCTGCCAGGTGCACCTAAGGGTCGCAACCAACCCTTGCTGAGAAAGGGACCATAGATGGTCCACAATGCTAGCTAAGGGACAGGCAGAAGGGTCCAAGCTCTTCCCTGACATCAAATGGAGAATCCCTTCCATTTGAAGGCATAGCATTTCCTGGTCGACTCCTTACGGGACACCTCAACGATGTTGAGGACCTCGTCAGAAAGACCCAAGGCCTGGAACTCTAGCCGCTCAGGAACCAGGCCGTCAGGTGCTGGGACTGAAGGTCCGGATGGAATACTTTCCCCTGGTTGATGGAGATCAGGTCCGGGCGGGCTGGAAGCTGCCTCGGGAGCCTGGGGCTGAGGCTGAAAAGATCTGGATACCAGAACTGGCGGGGCCAGTCTGGGGCTACCAGAATCATCTGTGCCTTGTCCCTCCTTGCCTTGAGAAGCACCTTGTGGATCAAGGGAAATGGGGGAAAGGCGTAGAAGAGGCCCAGGGTCCACGGCCTCGAGAAGGCATCCCCCTGCAGCGAGCCCTGCTAAGGGGGGCCGGCATGGAACAGACTCAGCTTCGCGTTCTCCCTGGAGGCAAACAGGTCCACCTGAGGCTTGCCCCAGTGGGAGAACAGATCTTGTACTACCTCCGGCAGGAGAGACCACTCGTGAGACGCAGCCCCTATCCGGCTTAGGGCATCGGCCAGGGTGTTGGAGGCTCCTGCCACATGAACGGTTAGGAGATCCGCCTCCAGGCTGCGCATGAGGGACCATATGCGGAGAGCTTCCTTGCATAACAGCATGGAGCGTGTCCCGCCCTGGCGGTTCAGATAGTACATGGTCGTGGTATTGTCCATTTGGACCTGAACCACTTGACCCCGTAGAAACAGAACGAAGGCAGTGAGAGCTAGGCGGACCGCTTGAGCTCCAGCAGGTTGATATGGCATCGGGACTCCCGAGGAGACCAGAGGCCGTGCGCTCTGTGCTCCCCCAGATGGGCACCCCAACCCATCAGAGATGCATCGGTCGATAGAGAGACCGTTGGCTCGGGGCGGACGAACGGGGTGCCCTCCTGCAGATGTGCCGGAACAGTCCACCACTGGAGAGCGTTCCACATCTCCTGGGTCACTGTCACGGGCTGGTCCAACGGATCGCAGCGTTGTGACCACTAGCTGGCCAGTCCCCATTGAAGGGGATGCATGTACCAACAGGCCCAACGGACCACGCTGGTGCAGGCCGCCATGAGGCCCAGGAGGTGCAGGAAGTCCCGGGCAGGGCACGATTGCCCAACCAGAAATGACTGGGCAAAGGAGGAAAGAACCTCGGCTGTGTCCGCCGGGAACCGAGCTCTGACTCGAAGAGAGTCGAGCTCTGCCCCGATGAAGAGTATCACCTGCTTCAGCACGAGTTCAGACTTGGCCTCGTTGATGAGGAGGCCAACCTGAGAGCAATTCTGGAGGGCCAGATCTCTGGACCGCTCCGCCTCCGCTCTGGAGGGGGCCGCAATCAGCCAGTCATCCAGGTAGGGGTACACCTGGACCCTTCGGTACCGCAGGAATGCTGTTACAACTGCCATGCATTTGGTGAAGACCCTGGGAGCTAGAGAGAGAGGCCAAAGGGCATGGCCCAGAACTCGTAAAGGGACCCCTCCGCTCTGAAGCGGAGGAATCTCTGATGAGACGGACGGATCGGGACATGAAAGAACGCGTCCTGGAGGTCCAGGGAACAGAACCACAGGCCTCATTCCAAGGATGGTATTATCTGAGGCCAGAGTGACCATCCTGAAGGTCCGAGACCTTAGGAACTTGTTCAGGTCATGCAGGTCGAGAATGGGGCGCCAGCCCCCCCGTCCGTTTTGGGACCAGGAAATACCTGGACACAAACCCCGGGTCTGGAGGAGGATCTGCCACCTTCCTGATCACCTCTTTCGAGGAGCAGGCCATCGTCTCGGCGGGCTGACAGCGAGGCTGTGGACTCCCGTGGCCCCGAGGCGACTTGCTCGAAGGTGGAGCCTGCTTGAACTTCAGAGGCAGGCCTTTTCCTACCACCTCCACACCCAGTGGTCCGTGGGTGACAGCGGACCAGGCGGAAAGGAAGTGGCGGAGCCGTCCCCATGGGGGGAATCCAGGGGAGTGATAGAGCTGAGGCGCACCCTCAACCCAGTACTTGGCAGGCTTTGAGGAGGAACTGGCCGAGGGACCTTCTGGGCCTTTACCTCCTTGCTTCCTGTTGGAGGAAGCCGCCGGCTTGGGTTTGGGATGCCAAGCACGAGCCTGCTGGCCCTGTTGCTGGTGCTGTTGGGCTGGTCGAGCTGCAGGGGCCGAAGGACGAAAGGACTTATGCTGTTGCTGACGGCGGCCTTTGTCCCTCTGGTCGGAGGTGACAGAGTCCAGAGTGGCATTGGACTTTTTTCGATCCGCTGGAGGTGTCCCTCAACTCCAGGGCCGAAGAGGTCAGTCCCCAAGAAGGGGACTTCTGCCAGCTTGTGCTGGGTATCCGCCGTGAAGGTGGACATCCTCAGCCACGCCCTGCGGTGCATGGCCACCGCGGCCGCTACTGACCTGGCACAGGAATCACCTATATCCAGAGCAGTATGAAGCTGCTGCTTCACCACTGCCCTACTCTGGTCCTGCACCTGACAGACCGTGGTCTGCAGGTCGGTCGGGAGATGAGGGACAACCTCATCCAGGGAGCCCAAGAGGGCGTGGGAGAAGTGTGCCATCAGCACGGCCGAGCTGGCCTGACGGAGGCCGAGGGAGGACGCAGCATACACCTTGCGCCCAGCAAAGTCCAGCTTTTTGGACTCTTTGTCAGGGGGCTTATCCACATCCCGAGCGTTACTGGAACGCCGAAAGACGCTGTCGGTGACTAACCCCTCGGCAGAGGGGTGCTCCGAGAAACCAGGCAAAGAGCCGGCAGGGACCGCATACTTCCTGGTCATCCTGCCCAAGGGCGCAGGACAGGAAGCAGGCCGCTGCCAGAGCTCCAAGGCTAGGCCGACAATGGCCTCAGCCACCGGAAAGGACTCCGTGGGGGAATCCCCTCGGTCCAGAATCTCCATCAGGAGATACTTGGCCCGTTTTCACACGGGCTCGAGCTGCATCCCAGTGGACTCCGAGATGAGTCTAAGCAGACCCAAGAAGGACGACGGGCCATCGTCCAATGACTGGCCCCCGGAGGACTCCAGGTCGACCTGCCTGGAGAACAGGGAGGAGTCGTCATCACATTCTAAAGAGTCTGCTAAGAGCTGCCTCGGCCCTGAGCCACCCTCTACCTGACGAGGACGGTCGGGAGTGAGGGTGAACGACAACCTGTGGGGCAGGCCGTGACCCGACTGAGAGTCCTTGGTCTGCGCCCCTGATTTCGGTTGTGGAGGTGGAGGTTCCACCACAATCGGTGGGGCAGATGGTTTCGGCCGAACAACTGGCCCAGGCTTGGGCACCTCGACTACAGCGAGGGGTTGTTTCGGACACTCGGGCGACAGCCACTTGATGGCCGGGGTCTGAACTGGAGTCGGTTTAGACCCAGACAACAATAACTGCTGCCACATAAGCTCCTCGTAGCGCCGACGTAATTTACGCCAAAGCTTCCCCTCATCCGAGGAAGAGGAGGAACGGTGTCGCCGCTTACTTCGGTACCGAGACCCTCAGGGGGACCAAGGGCGGGTCTGGAAGGCGGGACACCTGCTCTTCCTCGGCTCGGCACTTTAACCGACCGCACCCCAAAGGTGCAGGCAGATCCTCGGTCTCCACCGGGGAACTGGTGAAGGTGGGTTGTCGGCTTCACCAGTCGACAGCCCGCCCGACGGATCAAGAAAAACCTAACCGCGCTGGCCGAGTCTCGCAGGCTGGCCTGACGGAACATCGGAAGCCAGCGCCTGAGCCGCACTTTGACCGAGGTCGACGGTTGGCTGTCCGGGGAAGGAGACCTCTCCCGCTCCAACTAACGCCGACGGTGGGACTTACCCTTCAACTCCTTCTTGGGCCGAGAAGAATGTCCCGATGGCCCCTCTTCCTTCGTGGAAAGGGACTGACAAAGCTCCTTGAACGAAGCCGTGTACGAGGAACTCAGTGAGAGCAGGATAAATGCCGCGGCCGAAGAGGAGGAAGATGTGGCCTGGGCCGCCTCCTCCTTGTTGGTGATCATCTGCTCGAGCTGCTCAGCCGAGCCAGCCGCTGCAGACACCGCCCAACAAGCCTCTTTTGATTTTACCGGCAGAAAACGCTTCTCGGCGTGCCCAAGCTGCAATCGGGCAGCGCGATCATCCAGGACGTTGGCCAAGAAAGAACGGCACAACTCGCAGGCCTGCGGGTCGTGATCTAGGCCTAGGCAGTAGACGCACGTGGAGTGCGGATCCGTCCTGGACATTTTCTGCTCGCAAGGGCACCTCCGAAAGCCAGGAATAGATTTGTCCATCGCAGCCGTGAGGGAAGATGAAGACCGAAGTTTAGAAAACTTCAAAACCAGTTTCGGACGAACCGAAGAGTTAGGATCCAGTCTAAAATGCAGAGTGCTAAGGAGGGAACCTGAGCTTCCAAGCGGTAAGGAAGATCTGGCATCATGGGGCGGAGCTGAGAGTTTTACCACCCAGGTGGGTGGGAGGAGCCAGCTTGAAGACCTTCTGGCAACAATTAAAGCGGCAAGGAACCTGCCAATAAGTGTGGATTGAACAACATATCTATGTGCCTAGAAATAATGCTTTCCATGACAGAAAGCGTAGCTTGCATGATGTGGTCGGTTCAAAGGAAGGCAGCGTAAGCATTTCCAACACAAAATTCAGGTCCTCAAGGAGGGACATGTCAAGTTGAGCCACTGAGCACCCATCCACAGGTACATTATAAGCAAAAATGTACCCTATTAGAGGACTACCACAAACCCAAGTCAGAGAGAGAGAGACAGAAGGTACTCCAGAACCTGATCCACTGAACAGGTGAAGGGATCCAAGTACTGTGATGCAACCCAAAGAGTGAAGCACTTCCATTTTGTAGAATAAGTGGCTCTGGTGGAGGGCTTCCTGGCTGCCACATGGACATCTGCTACTCTGGAAGAGACCCAAAATCTAGCAATGGATATGTCTTCAGGAGCTATGCATGGATATGGAGAGAATGGAGATCCAGATGGACCAGGGTGCCCTGTTTCTGGAACAGCAAGCCTGTGCACAGGGGCAGGGACAGCAGAGGTTCCACTGCCAGTTGCTACAGCAAAGGGAACCAGAACTGACAAGGCCAGAAGGGAGTGATGAGGATCATTATAGCCTCCTCCATCTGGAGCTTGATCAGAACTCACTGGTGTGGGAAGGGAGGGAAGGCATACAGAAACATCCCTGTCCAGGAAAGGGACAATGCCTCTTACCAGAAAACTCCAGATCCTGGATCTAGCAAGCAGAAAAGTGTCAGTTTTGCATCATGTGGGGATGCAAAGTTGGTCCAACCCCATCTGTCAAAGTGGTCTTCTACCACTTTAGGTCAGAAGTTCCCACTTGTGAGCTGTTGACCATGACTGACTTAGGCTGTCCACCAGGATGTTTTGGTCACTGGGAACATGGATGGCTGACAATTCCAGACTGTGCTCGATGGCCAATACCAAACTCTCATTGGTTTCATGCACAGGGGATAGGAATGAGTCTCCCCTGCTTGTTTATGTAATAAACCATGCACATGTTGTCCGTCTGAACCAACAGTGGACCTGGGAAGAGCAGAGTCTGGAAGGGTTGCACAGCGTACAGAACTGCCCGCATTTTCAGGACATTCATGCGGAGATTCCTCTCTAGCTCAGACTAAGTCTCTTGATTTTGGTGGGTCCCCATGTGAGCTCCCCAACCAAAGCCAGAGGCATCGTCACATGGATCTGCTGATGGGGAGGTACAGAATAGGGAACTCCCTGAAACAGGTTGCTGGGCTTCAGCCACCACAACAGCACCTTCTTGGCTGGACCTGACACCAGCACTGGTTGGTACACGGTGTACATGTGCTAGTTCCACTGGACCCAGAGTGTCCATTGAGGGATTCGCATATGTAGCCTGGCCAGGGAAACTGTGGCAATGGCTGCAATTCTGAGGCCTGAAAGTCTCAAAAAAAACCCTCACCAGAACGTGACAGCTAGAGTAAAGGAGAAAAGCCTGGTCCATCAGATGCTCTACTCTATCTGTGGGTAGGAAGGCCCCTCCCCGGTAGTGTCCAACACTGCCCATATGTACAGGGGGCTCTGGCAAGGGGTCAAAAAGGACTTTGGGAGATTGACAGTAATGCCCAAAGTTTGCAAAAGGCTGCAGGTATGAGAAAGAGTTTGAATGAAACGGTCCTTGGACGGGGCTGCTAACACCCAGTTGTTCATGTAGGGAAAAATGCAGGACCACCATCTCAAGGTGGCTGCCACCACTGCCAGGCATTTGGTGAAGACCATGGGGACAGAGGACAAGCCAAAGGGAAGAGCTCTGAACTAGTGTGCGCTCCCTGGAAGTAAAAGTGAAGAAAGCGCCGGTGGGAGGCAAGAACCTTGATATGCAGGTAAGCATCCTGCATATCCAGGGAACAAAGTCAGTCCCTCTGATGAAGCAGGGGGTGGCAAACCCTGAAGGGTGACCATCCTGAACAGTTTGTACTCTATAAACAGGTTCAGCTGGCTTAGGTCCAGGATGGACTGACGGTCTCCCGTCCACTTGGAGACCAGGAAGAAGTTGGAGTAGAACCCCCTTCCCTTGTTGACACCAAGGAACTGGCTCTATGGCCTTTTTTTCAAAGTAAGGCCCGGTTTTCCTCCCAGATGAAAGGGATGTGGACGGGAGGATACGAGGAATTGCCCAGATGGTTTTCTGGAGGCCATTCTATGAACACAAGAGTGCGGCCATGCTGAATGAGCTGCAGCACCCAGTTGTCTGTGGTGATTTCCCTCCACCTTCCCTGATGCTGGCAGAAGCAACCCCATCGACTGCCTCCTATGGGATGACGGGGTGGGAGGGGGGCTGACAAGGAGTCAGGAGGTGGGAGAAGCCAGTGCTGGGGCTGCTGCAGTTCATGCACTACGGATGGTGGTGGCAGAAGAATTGGGGAGAGCTGCCTCCACCCTGTGCTTGCTTTGGGCTTTGGAAGGGGGTCAGGCCTGTTTGTGAGAGGAGCAACAAAAAGGAGCCCACAGCCCAAACTTCGACTGGGTATTGTTCATAGAATGGACAGATTTGATAGCCCGTCCTGAGGCCTGGAGTTCGGAGATCATATCCTGGACATCTCCACCAAAATGTTTGAACCTCCTGAAGGGTGCGTATAATACTGAACTGGACACCCTGTGTGAAGCCACAGACCTGAAGCCAGGAGTGGCACCTCATACAAATACTGATGGCTGTTGCTCAGCCGTGGCATCTGCAGCATCATAGGCAGCCCTGAGGACATGGATACCAATGTCCGAGCCCGTTTTGAGGGCCTGTAGGGTCTGCTGCTTATAAGGGATCATCCAGCATTGCTAGGACAGCCACCTGAGCCTGATCACGGAGCAAGTTCTAGTACTGAACCATATGGGCCAGATGGTCAGAGTAGCAGAAGTAAAAGGCCCGCTTGCCCATCTGGTGGGACTCCCTGTCTGGGGGGGGGCGCTTAGGTGCTTTGGTCTTTAGGAGCAGTTGTAGGCTGCATTGATGATAACCAAATCGGCCATGGGTTTTTCACCTGGGTACAGTTTCCCAGCTGGGGCGCGGTAAAGCCTGTCAGCCTTCCTGTATACTGCCAGTACCACATGGGGGTGGTTCCAAGCAGCCTGGGCAACTTCCTTATAGGAGCAGATCATGGGTGGGACCACCACTGGAGGAGCATCTGGTTGATGTAAGTATATGGCAAGCCAACGCTGCTCAGGGTGCTGTTTCTCAGTCTCCCACCCCTCAGTGGCCTGAATGTGCCCCATGATGACCATGAACATAGGGTCTTCGGGGGGGGGGGCTTAGGGATGTTGCTGGGTGCCTCTTCCCCTTCTTAGGAATATGGCCCAAAGGAGAATTTGCTGCTGAAGCTCTGGCCTGCATAGTTGTCCTTGCACTCCTCCGCCGATGATCATCCGAGCGCCTGGCTGATACGGCATCAGGCCTATCCCCTGGGTGTACAAGGAGCACTAGGGCCTGGCTGAAGATGGTCCGGGGAGGTGGGACCCAAGAGAGGCCCCTGAGGGGTGGTCAGGGCCAGAGCCTTCAAAGCCAGACCTGCGTCTGCATGAAGGACTGGAAAGTAGAAATCAGCCTATGGTAATCCAAAGGGGCCAGTGTCAGTCCTACAGGTGCCGGATAAGTGGGGACCAACGACAGTTCCACAGGAGCCAGGAATGGTAGCCCAGTGCAGGTCCTGCTGGCATCGGATAGGGATACACAGGTGCCAGACCAGCAGGAACTGGCATTGGGTACCTAGGCGTTAGTCCTGTGGGTTGGGCTTGTGGTAGGATGGATGGCAGACCCACCTGAGAGAGTAGCAGCAGAATGGGCCACAGGCCCAAAGGTGCCGCCTGAGGTAGCAGGGCCAGCGTTGGACCCACAGGCTGTGGCAGAGGAAAGCCTGGTACAGACCCTGTGGGCGATGGTCGAGGCAACAGTGGAGGAGTGTCCACAGGCACTGGCTGCTGGGGTGGAAGGCGACCTGCCCAGGCAACGGCGGAGGAGAAACTGGGCTCTGGGAGGAGCCTGTGTCCAGTAGCATCTGCCCCTGTGAAGAAGGGTCAGAACCGCAGGCAGTATCAGCAGAGGAGACCAGCGCCAGCAGCTCCCATGCTGCCTGAAGAGACTCCAGCCGAGCCACCTGAGAGCCCACAGAGAATAAGGGCTGGAAAAGTAGGGACCGGTGGACAGGGTACAGAGTACCCTGTCCCAAAAATCTGCCGGCCCATGAGGGAGACCTGGGCGGATGGCGGGGTCACTGGTAGCCCTGTAAAGGTTAGCACATGAAGGACCATAGAGGTCAACCCCCCCCCCGATGGAGGAGGACTGCTTCACGGCTAAAGAATCCTTATGTGGGTAACGCGAGCGGGAGGCAGACCAGAGTTGGTCCCGATCCTTGTCCCTGTGTTTATGCTTCCTGGAAGACTTGCCCTGAGGCTTCCATGAAGAAGAGCGTAAGGACTAGGCCGGGGAAGTGGAGGAGTTCCTTCAGGATGTTCTGGCGACGGCTGCAGGTGGCCAGGCTGAACGTCTGGCAGGCTTCGCAGGTCTGGACCTAGTCACAAGACGCAGGCAGAATAGCTGTCCTTGTCCGGGATGTTGGCCACAGGTACATTCCATGGAGCAGTTGGAAAAAGAGGAAGGCTGTGAAGACATAAATCGCCTGGTAAGAACACCACAAAATCGATTTTAAACTGAGAAACAAGGGGAAAATAATAAAGCGCAGATAAACATGGGAAAATGGCAGTAGCAGAGGTCTGACGTGCGCTGGTCGACTATGGGAAAGAACTGAGGAGGGTGCAGCCTTTTACAGCATTGGCTGACGTTGAAACTAGGCGGCCCCCTCCAGTAGGCTGCTGGCTAGAAAGGTTTCTGTATGGTCCTGGCGCCCGACAGCTTTGTCCTACCGGTGATGGCCTGCTGCAAGCGACACTCTCGAAGTAAGATCTATGGAGTTCATGTGTTAAAGGAAATGTATCACTTTTTTCTGCTTTGGGATTTTATGATCCCTTGCATTATGGCTGTGCTATTCCTTTTCTGTAAAAATGTTATGATATCTACCCAGGGAGAGCACGGGGATGTGCCCTATTGTAGCCTATGGGAGAAATTTTCAAAAATAACAGTTATGTACTTACCATAACAGTAGATCTTTGAGAAAATCTCTTTCATCAAGCAACACCTATGAAACTTATAGCCGCAAACAGTCAGGGGACACCCACGACGACGTCACTGTCCACATAAACGTGGATGGACCCTCCTCTTCCCAGTTCCCCAATGGGGTTCATGCTCGGAGGACTTTCCTGTAGGGAACCAGGAGAGCATAGCTCTCAATCTTTCACCCCCAAATGTGGAACACTGCCTCTCAAAATGTGGAAAAAAATGCAAAATGCGAAACACCTTGTCAAATCATGGAGACAGAAGTCTAGAACACTGTAGGAAGGTATGTGTGTATGTTCACAAAGTTTGCTGTTCATTGAACAATACATTTTTCATATTTACTGTCTGGACTTTTTCTTTAAAATTTTAGCGTGCAGTGAGGAACAGACCGTTTTTATTGTGGAACAGAGAGCTTTTGTGAGTCAAAATAAGGAACAATTCCTCGTAACGTGGAACAATTGAGAGGTATGCAGGAGAGAAATACAGGTTACTCACCTGTAACAGGAGTTCTAGGAATGGTATATGTTGTTCATCCACACTATCTGGCAGGTTCCTTGCCGCTTTAAATCTTGCCGGAAGGTCTTCAAGCTAGCTCCTCCCACCCACCCGGGTGGTAAAACTCTCGGCTCCGGCCCATGACGCCAGATCTGGCCCGCTGGAAGCTCAGGTTGTGCGTCAAAGCCGGGAGGTTCGTGTGGATGAACAACAAATACCATTCCTAGAACTCCTGTTACAGGTGAGTAACCTGTATTTCTAGGGACATGGATACGTTGTTCATCCACACTATCTGGCAGACTCCTAGCAGTTCTCCGGGAGGAGGGAGGCAAGCGCACACCCCTAATACTTACTTGGGGAACAAAGATTGAGAACGAGGCCCCAAAACCAGCATCCCGGCGTGACTCAAGGTCGATGTGGTAGTGGAAATAAAGGTGTGTGCTGACTTCCAGGTAGCAGCCCTGCAGATCTCCTGGATAGGGACATCCCTGGAAGCAGCCACCGATGCAGCAGTATGGCGGGTAGAATGAGCTCTTATCCCTCTGGGAGGCTCCATGCCCGCTAACTCATAGCAGAGATTTATGCAGGAGGTGACCCATCTGCCTATCGTCCGCTTGGCTGCAGGTCTGCCAGGTGCGGCTTCAGCGTAGGTGACAAACAGCTGGCGAACCTCTCCCCGAATTTCAGCCGTGCGCTCCTTATAATAAGCCCTTCTAGGGTCCAGAGTATGGAGCCTATTGTCGCTCAAGGTGTGATTGGGGTAGAACACCGCAGAGTCAATACCTGATTAAGGTGAAACTCGACACCACCTTCGAAGGAATTTCGGTGGGGCGAGGGACAACCTTGTCCCTGTGGAAGACCAGGTAGTGAGACTCGATGCTCAGCGCCTGGAGTTCTCCCATCCTTCTGGCTGACGTGATAGCCACCAAGAAGGCGGTTTTCCACGACAGGTGGGGGAGACCACATCTGTGCATTGGTTCGAATGGCTTGCCCATGAGCTTTGCCAGTACCAGCAGTAAATGCCACGGAGGTGGGGGTTCCCGCACTGGAGGGGAAATGTGATCAAGGCCTTTGAAAAAGCCGCCCACCACTTTTTTTCCTGCGCCACTGACTGCTGACCGCCCGGCCCGTAAGCAGAAATGGCTGCCAGGTGCACCTTTAAGGGTCGCCGACTAAGCCCTTGACTAGATAGGGACCATAGATAGTCCAAAATGCTCGCCACAGGACACGAGAAAGGGTCCAACCTTTTTCTCCGACACCAAATGGAGAACCTCTTCCATTTGAAGGCATAGCATTTTCTGGTCGACTCCTTACGGGACGCCTCAACGACGTTGAGGACCTCGTCGGAAAGACCCAAGTCCTGGAACTCTAGCCGCTCAGGAACCAGGCCGTCAGGTGCAGGGATTGAAGGTCCGGATGGAACACCTTCCCCTGATTGACTGAGAGCAGGTCCGGGCAAGCTGGAAGCTGCCGCGGAGTCCTGGAGCTGAGACTGAGGAGATCTGGGTACCAGAACTGGCGAGGCCAGTCTGCGGCTATCAGAATCACCTGCACCTTGTCCCTCCTCGCTTTCAGCAGGACCCTGTGAATCAGGGGAACGGGGGGAAAGGCGTAAAAGAGGCCCGGGGTCCACGGCCTCGAAAGGCATCCCCCTGCAGCGAGCCCTGCTGAGGGGCGGGCATGAAACAGCTCAGCTTCGCTCTCCCTGAGGCAAACAGATCCACCAGAGGTGTGCCCAGCGGAGAACAGGTCTTGTACTATCTCCGCAGGAGAGACCACTCATGCGATGCAGCCCCTATCCGCTCAGGGCATCGGCCAGGGTGTTGGAGGCTCCTGCCACATGAATGGCTAGGAGATCCGCCTCCAGGCTGCGAGACTAGTGACCAGATGCGGAGAGCTTCCTGCATAGAGGCAAGGAGCGGCCCGCCCTGGCGGTTTAGATAGTACATGGTTGTGGTATTGTCCATCTGACTCGGACCACTTGACCCCGGAGAAACGGAGCAAAGGCGGTGAGAGCTAGGGCGGACCGCACGGAGCTCCAGCAGGTTGATATGGCATCGGACTCGCTGGGACCAGAGGTCGCGGCGCATGTGTTCCCCCAGATGGGCACCCCAATCCATCAAAGAGGCGCCGGTTGATAGAGAGACCGCTGCTCGGGCGGACAAACGGGATACCTCCTGCAGATGGGACGGAACGGGTCCACCACTGGAGAGCTGCCCACATCTCCTGGGTCGCCCACACGCTGGTCCAGAGGGTCGCAACGCTGTGACCACTGGCCGGCCAGACCCCACTGGAGGGGCGATGTGCCAGCGTGCCCAACGGACTACGCTGGTACAGGCCGCCATAAGACCCAGGAGTCGCAGGAAGTCCCGGGCAGGAGCGATTGCCCAACCAGAAATGATTGGGCAAAGGAGGTAAGAACCTCGGCCCTGTCCGCCGAGCCGTGCTCTGTGCTCAAGAGAGTCGAGCTCTGCCCATGAAGGATACCACCTGCTTCGCTCTCGAGTCTGGACTTGGCCTCGCTGACCAGGAGGCCCAGTTGAGAGCAAACCGGAGGGCCAGATTTCTGACCGCCTACCTCCAACCTGAGGGGCTGCTATCAGCCAATCGTCCAGGTAAGGGTACACCGACCCTCGGCGCCAGAGGAAAGCTGTCACCGCTGCAATGCATTTGGTGAAGACCCTGGGAGCTGAAGAAAGGCCGAAGGGCATGGCCTGGAACTCGAAGAGGGATTACTCCGCTCTGAAGCAGAGGAATCTCTGATGAGACGGACGGATAGGGACGTGAAAGAACGCGTCCTGGAAGTCCAGAGAACAGAACCACACGCCGTGTTCCAGAGATGATATTATCTGAGCCAGAGTGACCATTCTGAAGGTTCGAGACCTTAGGAACTTGTTCAGGTCGTGTAGGTCTAAGATGGGGCGCCAGCCCCCCGTCCGTTTCGGGACCAGGAAGTACCTGGACACGAACCCTGGTTCTGGTGAAGGGTCCTCTATCTCTTTTATCACCCTTTTCTGAAGGAGGAGGGCGATGTCGGCTCGACGAGCCTGTAGAGACTTGGGACCCCAAAGCCCCCGGGGCGACGGCCTGAAGGGTGGAGCCTGCTCAATTCCAGAGGCAGGCCTCTTCCCACCACTCCAAAACCCACCTGTCCCGTGGTAACAGCGGACCAGGCGGAAAGGAAGTGTCGGAGCCGCCTCCCACGGGGGAACTAGGGGCGCAGGTGACGGGATGGGGTGACACCCTCGCCCGTCACTTAGCAGGCTTGGAGGAAGGACCGCCTGGGGACCACCAGGCCTTTTCCTCCTTGCCTCTATTAGAGGAAGCCGATGGCTTGGGCTTGGAATACCAAGGTCTAGCCTGCTGGCCCCGACGCTGTTGTTGGGCCGGGCGTGAGGCGGGAGTAGAGGGACGAAAAGGGCTTAGACTGGGGCTTATGACCCTTGTCCCTCTGCGTGACGAGACCGAATCCAAGGTGGCATTGGATTTTTCGATCCTCTGGAGGTGGCCTTCCACTCCAGGGCCGAACAGGACTGTTCCCAGGAAAGGAACATCCGCAAGCTTGTGCTGGGTATCCGTGTAAAGGTGGATATTCGCAGCCACGCCCGCCGACGCATGGCCACAGCGGCCGCCACTGACCGGGCACATGAGTCTCCCATATCCAGAGCAGTCTGGAGCTGTTGTTTGTTATTGCCCTGATCCCGCACCTGCTTGACCGTAGTCTGCAGGTCAGCGGAAGATGAGGGACCCTCATCCAGGGAACCCAACAGGGCATGGGAGAAATGTGCCATGAGGACGGCCGAACTGGCCTGACGAGGCGAGAGAAGAGGCAGCATACACTTTCCGCCCGAGTAGTCCAATTTCTTGGACTCTTTGTCGGCGGGTTTGTCCACGCCCCTGGCATTACCGGCGATCGGAAAACACTGTCCGTGACCAGCCCTTCAGCCGAGGGGTGTTCAGAAAACCCGGACAGAGAGCCAGTAGGGACCGTGATACTTCCTGGCCATCCTGGCCGAGGCGAGGACAGGAAGCCGGACGCTGCTAAAGTTCCAGGGCCGGCCCGACAATGGCTTCGCCACTGGAAAGGCCTCCGTGAGAATCCCCGGTCCAGAATCTCGTGAGGGATATCTGGCCCATTTGGATACGGGTTCAAGCTTCATCCCAGTGGATTCTGAGATGAGCCTAAGAAGTCCTAGGAAGGACGAAGGGCTATCGTCCACTGACTGCCCCCCAGAGGACTCCAAGTCAAAACGCTTGGAGAACAGGGAGGAGTCATCCGACTCCGACGAGTTGTCGAATAGCTGCCTGGAGCCTGAGTCACCCTCCACTTGCCGAGGCTTGTCAGGCGTGAGAGTGACCGACAGCCTACGGGAAGGCCTTGGGCCAACCGCGACCTTTTTCGCCGGAGCCCCAGCTGTCGGCTGAGGTGGAGGCGTTCCACCACAATTGGGGCAGCCGAATAGGTCGGACAACTGGCCTGGAAACAGGCCCCACCACTATCTGGTCCGTGGCAACCACTTAATGGCCGGAGAAGAGGCCTGAGTCGGCTTATTGGCCAGAAAAATTGTTGCCACATGAGGTCCTCAGATTTGGGCGAGCTTACCTGAGCCTTCCTCCGGCCGAGGAGGAAGAGGAGGAAGAGCAGCGACGCCGCTTGCCGCGGTGCCGAGACCGTCTATGTCGACGGAAACGGCTGGACCGCGAAGATGTCCGAGACCGAGAATCTCGGCTAGGCCGAGGTCGGTGAGGCGGGGAGCCGAGGATCGGCGATCCCCTCGGTTCGGTCGGCAAAACCGACGGCTCCTGATTCACCGGTACGGGAGAGCCGACGATATCCTCAGCCCTCACCAGGGAAACCGGGGAGTAGGGAATCTCGGCTTCTCCAGCCGACAATCTGCCTAACGGGTCGAGAAAATCTTCGACCTCGCCGGGCGGAAGTCTCAGTCACCTGGCCTGACGGGGCACCGTGAAGCCAGAGGTCGAAGCCGAGAATTCCTAATCGTCGACTTCGACGAGGAGGGGATCTTTCCGCTTCCCAAGAGCGCCGACGATGAGACTTACTTTAGACTTCTTCAACCGATAAAACGGACTAAGAAGTAGGACCTCGCCTTTTAGTTGAGAGGGTCAAGCAAAGCTCCTTAAAGGAAGCTGAATATGAGGTCCCGAGCGAGCAGAGGGACAAAGGCCGAGAAGAGGAAGCCGCGCCTGAGCCGCTTGCTCTTCAAGGCGACCAACCTCCTCTAGTTGTTCGGCGGATCCCGAGCTGCGGAAACCGCCAGTCGGGCCTCTTTGGATTTGACCGGAGGAAATCTTCTTTCGGGACGCCCCAGATGTAAGCGGGCAGCGCGGTCCTCGAGGACGTAGACCGAGAAGGAGGAACACAGGTCGCAAGCCTGCGGGTCGTGCTCCTGGCCAAGGCAATAAACGCACGTGGAGTGCGGGTCCGTCCGTGACATCTTCTGCCCACAGGGACATCTCCGAAATCCGAGAGTCGATTTGTCCATCGCAGCCATGAAGGAAGAAGACCGAGAAAAGTTATAAAAATGTTTTCTCTTTTTTTAAACTGAAGGATTTTAGGCCCAAAACTTAATCGCAGAGCGTTAAGGAGGGAACCTGAGCTTCCAAGCGGTAAGGAAGATCTGGCGTCATAGGGCGGAGCCGAGAGTTTTACCACCCGAGTGGGTGGGAGGAGCTAGCCTGAAGACCTTCCAGCAAGATTTAAAGCGGCAAGGAACCTGCCAGATAGTGTGGATGAACAACATATCCATGTCCCTAGAACTCAGCATTCCACAAACCATGCGAGGCAGAAGGCTGGAAAATTTAACACTGGAGATAGGAGCCCACAGACCCAGTGTTGCAAGTCCAAAAAGGGAAGGCGGGATTGCATGGCCTGATGAAAGAGATCCTCTTGAAGATCTACTGTTACTGAAGGTATGTAAGTGTTTTATTTCCTTTGAGGAGATCTCTCATCAGGCCACACCTATGGAACAAGTACCACTCAGTACCAAAACTGGACAGTCTGGGTGGCCACAGGGGAGCCGAGTATCAGAGTTTCCCCCTCCATTTTCAGCTTTAGTACTCTCTGAAATAGAGAAAATGGAGGAAAGGCATACATAAACTTCCCTGTCCAAGGGAGGGATAGTGTGTCTTGCCCAAAAACTCCTGACCTCGGAGTGAGCGAGCAGAAAAGTGGCAGTTTTGCACTGTGCCGGGATATAAAAAGGTACAGCTGTGGATGATGCCTTCTTTGAACAGGTTGTCGACCATGGAGGTCAACAGTTGCCACTCATGCATCCTGGACTGTGACTGGCTGATCTTGTTGGCCAAGATATTTTGGACGCCTGGAACAAGTACTTCTTATAGTTCTAGATCGTGTTCCAGAGCTCAATACCAAACCCTCATGGCTTCCCTGTACAGCGGATAGGAATGAGTGCCCCCTTGTTTTCCAATGTAGTGCATTACACTGACATTGTCCATCTGTATTAACAGAGGACATGTGGATAAGTGGTCCTGGAAGGCCTGGAGTCCATACAGAACAGCTCTCATTTCCAGAACACTGATGTGCATGGTGCTCTTCCCTGAAGTCGTCCTCATGCCTTGTGGCCGAGGAGGATCCAAGGGCACCCGCAGCCGAACCATGAAGCATCCCTGGTGAGGATCTGAAGAGGGGAGGGGGCTAGGAATGGAACCCTCTTCAGCAGGTTGCTGGGTTCCATCCACCACTTGGGCACTTTGCACACAGGAGATGTGACTAGAACTATCTGTTCTAGGTAGTCCAAGAGCTGATCCCACTGGACTCTTAGGGTCCACTGGGGAATCCACATGTGCAGTCTGGCCAGTGGCACTTTGACAATGGCTGCAGCCTCGAGTTCCATAAGGCGCAAAAACATCCCTGCTAAGACATAACGGCCGTCGTGCACTAACTGTGCTTGGGCAATCAAACGGTCAGCCCTGTCCAAAGGCAGGAAAGCCAGACTCTGGGCTGTGTCCATGATGGCCATTATGTACACCAGTCGCTGACAGTGTCTCAACTCTGATTTTGGTATGTTGACCACATATAGTGCTCAAGGCTAGACCTCTGTCAACTCCAGCTAGCAAAATATCTAAAATCAGTGGGACTGTAACATTGGTAGGTCTAATGCCCTGATCTGTGGTTCAAACTGAAAAGATGTTCCACACTCTTTCATAAGCTTTCTAGAGGACATTAAGGTGTCTATTACCACCTTAGAAAACCCTTGCTTCAGGAGTTTCTTCCTGTCAGAATCCAGGCTGCCAACTGCACAGCCTCTGGGTTTCAGTGTAGGATTAGTCCCTGACCAAGTATATCTCTCTGCAGCGGGAGCTGAAACAGAGCCTGTGATGTCAAATTCACTAGACATGAGAACCACGGCCTTCTTGGCCACTTGGCACTATCAGAAGAAAGCTTCTTCTTGACCGCTTGCAACAGCAGAAGTGGGGGAAAGAGATGCACTCTGTCAAAAGTTCTGCTCCTGTGATAGGGCATACACCTCCTCTGCATGTGGGCACCAAACCGACTGAAGAACCTTGGAGTCAGAGACCTGAAGCTGACCAAACTTACTGCACAGCAGGTAAACACCTCCAGAATAAGGCACTACTCCCACGGGTGCACCTTCTCATGACTTAGCCAATCAGCCTGCAAATTCAGTTCTCCCAATTGGTGCAGTGCCGTGAGAAACAGCAAGGTGTACTCTGGTTGCTTTTGTGAGCATGCTTGTGCCTCTTGCCCATCCTTGACTGTTTATGTATGCCGCAATGGCTGCGTTGTCTGACCTCACCTTCACAGCTCAAAACTGAATCTGGTCCTGATACTGCAGCAGGGCAAGTTACACTGTCCTCATCTTTAGAACATTTACCTGAAGACCCTGCTCTGAGGGCTCCAGCTTCCCTGTACTGGACTTTGGTCGAGGGCTCCCCTCCAGCCCAACAGACTAGTGTCAGTGGAAAAAATTAATTTCTGTGGGGCTCCGAGGAGAGTCCCCTTGAACAGATTCTCCCACCACCAAAGCAACTGCAATACCAAACGAGACAATGGCTTCAGGGCCTGGTAGTCTGAGGCTGGGGCCCATACTGCCAACATCCTGTTGAAGACGTCACATGTAAAATCTGGTCTTTGTCACCAGCTCTATCACTGCTATCATCAGGAAGCAAGATATGGAGAAGTCCATGTGCCAGGACCACTGACTGAGATCTCAGCCACTGAATCTCCCAGATTAAGGTCTCTCTCCTGGCCAAGTAAAAGAAAATCCTCTGCTCATCCATCTGAAAAACTACCCTCAGTGCTCCAACCTCTGCAATGGATTTAGGGAGCTCTTGTCCATACTGATTATCCAGCCATGCAATGCCAGGACTTCGAGAGTCTCTGTCATAGATTTCTTTGCCATCTGCACTGTTGGGGCCCTGAGGAAATCGTCAAGATAGAGGTATATGTGATGCCCTCCTGCCTCAATTGTGCCATCAGCACAATCAGGACGTCTGAGAACACACAAGGTGCAGTCACCAGGCTGAACGGGAGAGCCCAGTACTGAAAACTATCATCCCTGAATCACAAATCCCGGAAACTTCTGATGCAACCAGCGGATTGAAATATAGAGACAGGCATCCTTCAAATCAACTGATGCCAGAAAATTCCCATTGTACTGCTCAGATAATTGATCTTTAAGATCGAATAACTGACAAACTCGTTTAACTGTTGTAGGTCCAGAATTCATCAGAAACCATCTGACTTCTTGGGGACCACAAAGTAAATCAGAGTAGAAACCCTGAAACCTCCTTGCTGGAGGGAACTCGGGTGATTTCTTCTATCTGGATAAGGTGGTTCAGGGTCGGATTTACTGCCTGCTACTTCACCTGGTTTAAAGAATTCTAGGGTGCAACCCAAAGCCAGAGTTTCCAGCACCCATGTATCTGACGATATTTGGGACCATCACTGTTAAACATTCTGCAGTATTCCACCAAGGGAAGAGAGGCAGGAATTGGCCCACATATCTTCACTGTAATGATCAACCTCTCTTACCTGCACCTCCATTCCAGGACAAACAGCAATTCCCTAGCAAAAGGCATGCTTAAGAGCTTTGTCTTAAGACACCTGATCTGCTGACCAGTGGCGAAGCCACACACCCCACATGGCTGCCCCAATATGGTAGGCCCATCAGCTGCATCCCCCAAGAAGACAGAAGTTATTCAGATGAGCTGCAAAATATGTTCCCTCAGAATCCAGAGGGCCTCCCAAACAAGACAGATAATGAACGATGCATATGTTGTCTGCAGGTTGACGCCATTCGACACGAAGGCTCATTTACATGCTGTGCCTACTTTTTTGTCATGCACATCTGACAGTCACCAAGCCTTCTAAGGTTTAGTGGTGTGCTTCACAGCACTGCGGGCAGCTTTGTCCGTCATCGGAGAAATCTCTCACTTTTTAAAGTTATCCTCTTGAAAAGGATAATATCGAAACCGAGACCTGGGTAGAGAGTACTTGACCACCCCGGCTCACTCCTGCTGTATATTCAGATCATAGTGACAGAGGTTCAGTACTGACAGAATGGTGTTCATATCTAACGTATCTATGCCACGAACCTCTTTTAACTGTAGCATCCTACAAGCCTCCATTATAATGTAGGACAGCAACTTTGACTCAGACAAGGGTGGGGCATTGGAGTCATTTTCCTAGGGGGAACTCTTCTTCAGTTGACGGATCTGGTTTGGTTGGTCAGGATTCTCCCCCGACTGCCCTGAGTTCTCCACTTGACTGTCCTGGTTTTCAAGGTAGAGGTTTGCCTGCAAATCTGAGTAAGCAGGGTCACTCTGCTGTGGTGCATCTCAACATGCCTGTATGGGCCCCCTGATCTGAAGGGCCCCTGCTGGGTTTGGGTGTCTTTGCTGGTATGACCTGTTGATCATCAGCAAGAAGCATCTCATATGAATTTGTGACCTTCAGCCTTACCACTGCCAAATGGTGCTACAGGTACACCCCCTTCCCCCAGCCTGGTGGTTCGCTGGGGGCAGGGGGACCATAACTGTCATGTCAGATTGTGTTACACAGAACTGACAGTAAAACCTCAGAGGGGATGGCCTCATCATCCTATGGCAGGTCTTTTAGCTCTTAAAAACAACTGGTCTGCAATAAGCCATGGTGCCAGCAAAACCTACTGCACAGAAACAGAATATGCAAGCACTGTGCCTGTAAGCTACTGGGTTACTTTATCTAAAATGCCTCAATAAGGGGAGTGAGGTACTGCCCTTGTAAGCTCCTAAATTACTGGGTTTCTATCTAAAATGCCTCACTCAGGGTAATGAGGTACTGCCCCTGTAAGTCTTCAATTACTGGGCGAATATAGAGACTATAAAGGAACCCCCCCCCCCACCCGGTAAGTGCCTAAATTACTGGGGTGACCATAAAAAATCTGAAAGATCCTCACTCAGGGAAAAGAGTTTGTGCCACTTTAAGTCCCTAAGAGAAGCAGACCTGCAGACTACAGAATGGGCGTAAATAAAATAGCCACTCTGTACCATCCTTCCCAACCTGCCTCCTCCCACTATGTGGTCCAACTTCTGTGGCACGCTTCCTAACTCACGATTATCACTGCAGCTGCTGTGGAGCTGCAGATACAGCACTCTAATAAAAAACAGGTGTGTGTGATGTCACAACACTGAGGCCAACCTTCCCTAAAAGGAAGCACAAAAAAAAAAAAAAAAGGGCATGAAAGCAACCATGCGACCGAGTGGCATGGATCCAGATGGTCCAAGGCAAACAACCAGCACCAAACGAGGCAGGTACTCCTCCTAAAATGGGCAGACTAAGGTCACATTTAATATGAGGAACTCCCAAAACAGCTGGGTCCACCTAGGGCACAAGCTACTAGCAGCACCACCACAGAAAAACCAACACAGCACGTACTTGAAAAGAAGGAAAATAAAACACAGAGGACAAGTCACCTACCCTACAACAACCTAGAAGAGGGTGGGAGGCAGTGTCCATTTTTGAATGGGGGACTGTTGACAAACGTCACACAATTTTCAATTTTGACCCTCCACTTCTGTTCCCGTGGGGACAATCTGGCTCACTGTTCTAATGGTCTTCTCGCAGACTTCAGCTGCTTGCAGGAGTGGTTACTACAGAACAGGCTCCTAATGAATGCTAAGAAAACTGTAACTATGCTTTTTGGCCCCCCGACAAGAATCAGATCTCTTACTCCAGACTTATTGATACATTCTCTAGATGACTCCCCTCTTGAATTGCTACCTCCTTCAGGTATCTAGGAGTCACTTCGACCATCTCTTGACTTTAACCTCCACATTGCGGCTACATGTAAGACAGTTTACTCAAAACTTGGTCTTGCTTTTAAAAATTAGGTCCTCCCTCAATGATGCTGCCCGGCTTGCTATTGCACAAGGATTTCTCCTCCCTGCTCGAACATATTGCTCTCAGGTTTACCTTAAAGCTAGCAAAGGAGCACTCCGGAAATGGAGCACCTGCTATAACAGTATATGCAGATTTGCTCTCTCCGCTCACAGACTTACCCATCATTGCCTGCTCTACTCAAAACTAAATTGGCTCTCCCCAGACTCGCTCAGACACTGTTCTGCAGGCTGTACAACTGATAATATGATCAGAACTGGGTCCCCTAAATACCTTGCCGAACTATTAACTCAGCCCTCCCAAGCATACCTCCTCAGGGCATCTGCTCAAACCCAACTTGAAATTCCCAGATATCTCACACAAAAAGGAGAACGATCCTTTGCCATATCTGCCCCCCGGTTCTGGAACTCCATTCCCTCCCACATCAAACTCTCCAAATCCCACAAGGCCTTTAAACTGAGTCTTCGGGCACACCTATTAGAATCCGACTGCTGCTCTTGTGCTGTAACTTGAGCTTCTCTCCTAGCATTTTCTCCTCCCTATGGCAGGAGTGTAGCCAGAAATTTCCATTTTGTACACAATCTCCAACAGTTACACCCCCCTCAATTAAAAAATGTACAAATCCTTTCCAAATGGCACCCCCTTCCAAACAAGTCAGATTGTTGTCAGATGACTCATCTACTCTCTAAATAGGTTATACGTGTATTGGACACTCCTCAGTGGCCTAAACTAACCCAAATACTGCAGATTAGAATGATAATATTAACAGAGTGGCTTATGGTTTGTGACAGGCACTCAACAAAACTGTACACAAATGTGTACAGTGAGTATGCCTGTCTACACCCCTGCCCTATGGCACTTACTGATTTCCTACTGGTCTCCAAAATCTGAAAGTTTCCCACATCCAGCAGAAATCCTATTGTTATAATGCTACTTCATTTAAGTTTTGTTTGCTGTTTGTCGTTTCAATTTAGTCATTGATGTATCATCAGATGAAAATAATTAATGTAATGTTATCTGTTCCTCTTTGTCATTACTGATAATGACTGTACCTGGCTGTATACTGTTCAAATGTTTGTTCTCACCTCATGCTGCGTCATGAAATACTCTTTAATGTTGACTCTGGTCTCCCCTGTCTGTACTCTCCCGGGTCGTGCCTGAATATAGGCAACATTGTTGTCTAGTGTACTTACCCGGTAAACAAAAACCAAATAAATATTACTACTTTACGAATATGGGCTCAGCTGAACATTAAGACCCATTGTTTGTTTTTTTTTAACTCCTATCTGTTATGCCAAGTGGATCAGTGTCCCACACAGGCAATTATCTGCCATGATTCAGGGCAGTGGGGGACCAACACTCACTGGTAGATGCTGGCGGGGGAGCGGGACTCTAATTGGATTCTGTACCAACCACACAAGATGAGAGATTACTTACCTGAGGCACCAGGCTAAAATTTCTTGGTGCAGACCAACCAAACACCCTACATGTAGCAAGTGGTCTCCATTCAGGCACTGCAGGCAGCAGAATAGATATTGGGTAGCAGGTTAGTCAATTTTAAAGCAGAAGCTTAACAGGCATGATTTCTAAATGTAAGGGTGCTCCCTGACAAAAGGTAGCCCCAATCTGCCCAAGAGTTGTCTAATCCAGTGAGAAAAATAACAAACATTAACTAGAATCTTCCACACAGCTCTGCTCCATGCCTGCTACCCCTCCAGTGGTACAGTTGAAACCGAGTAACCGCTGCAGTCGAGACGTCATGTCCTTAGGGTACTCTATGCTGAAGTCACAGTTCTTGGGCTGTAGCACTACCTCAGCTGGGGAGAATATTACTCATGTGCAGTAATTCCCAACTTGCATGGTACTGGAGAAGATACATTCAATGGTGACTAAAACGAGAAACCAATCTAGGAACCTAGTAATGCAAGACTAAACATGAACAAGGGTCTTTAGTGTCTACCTCCTGTCACAAAGAAACATTTTTTCTTTAATAAACAAAATGGTAAATATACAACACACAGACAATTTCAAACATTTTATTACATCTGATCTCAGAAACAAAACTAAACAGAAATAAATGCTGAAATTGTAATACTTATACATGTTTTGAAATATGGATTAAAAAAAAAAAACATGTCCAAAACAGTCAAACTACTTTGGTCAGTTTTAACAGAGCCCCATGTCAAAAGGTTAAAACATAGCTTAAGTCTGAGTAAGACTAAGTCAGCACACCACCCAACAGTTTCCCTGAGTGTGCCTCTTCAATCAGTACCGAGGTCAACATACGATTCCACCTGATTCTTGAGATACATACAGAATAAAGTGTGTGTGTGTGTTGGGGAGGTGGGGTCGGAGTTTATGATAACCTCATTATAGTTTAAAGGTTTGGAAAGTCATTATCACTCATAATACTAAGTTCACACTGTCCCCCATTAACTTATTATATACATTAGAATTTTTTTTAACAAAAAATACCTCAATAATAATTGTGGTAAGTTCACTAGATTGCTAATTAATAGCCAGAAGTAACATTTTAAATGCTTGCTACTGTTGCAGCTGAGTTACAGTAAAGCACAAGAAATCCCCATAATACATAGGCATGACATTATATCAATTTGTTATGGCACTACTGAAACCAGCAATTGAACCTGACCAGTTAATACACTGGTTAATATATAGAGAATACTGAATGGGCAACTATGCACAACCAGTGTGTTCTGTCAGGAGGGGTTCTGATTCCCTCTAATCTTGAGAGCAGAACACACAGGTAGGGAATAAAGCTGCTCATCCTGTATTTTTTATAGTGTATAGTCTTATGTGAAATGTGCACACAGTGGTTTTTAACTTTTAGAACAAAACTGATCTGTGCATTCTCTAGAGGTTTCAGAATGCTGTTGTACCACATAAAGGTACAGTTACATTCCATGACCTTTGGTACAACAGCATTTTGAAAGGGGTGAAATTCTACGCAGAACAATTCTCTACACTACACTACAATATTTTTATGGCATTGTTCTGTGGTTAGTAAGCCACGTAAATACAGTACAGTTTAACAGGCTCTTAGTGATTACCCAGCTAGGCCATCTTCAGTCTGGTTTCTTCTACTTCTATCGGATCAGAACGACGCCAGTCAGCAAATCGCTGGTACAGAATCTCAAAATGCTACTTTCTGTCTGCACGGCAGTTCCTGCCATATATCACAGAGTATAATGGCAGATTTCAAAAGTCATCTCCCGCTTCCAAAATATTAATCACTTAGGTTTCCAGAAACAGTACGAACAAAATGAGCTATAAAACATATTTTCAGATTAAAACACTAGATAATGAACATGTGCTGTTTCTAGTCCTTCAGAGTCTTCATTTCAAATGAATGGCAACCAGTGATAGTAATACAATCAAAATATCAGGCATACCCTCTAATATGCAAATCAAGTTACATCTTTGCATTCCTTATAAGTAGAAATATTACAATATGACTTTCATTTTCATATTATATCATATGCTGTTAGTATTTCTGATAACGCAACACTATACCGCATTCAACAAACAGATAACTTTTTTTTTTTTGGTTACATCAGTAAAGTTGAAAATGTTCTAGGGTTTGATTGCCTTTACCAGGGTACCATGAAATTTACTCTGTACTATAGGGGTCAAAAAGCCCCCAGAAAAGGGGCCAAAGCCTACACCACAATGGCCATAATTAACGGACATTCATGAGATACCCTCATCTCAACAGGCTTCATGAAAGGATGCCTAGGCAATTCTGTCTATTTTCAGCCTCATTTGGGGGGGGGATACTGGTGTAAATACACTGCAAGTAAGCACATCTAAGCAAAATTAAGCTGTTGGTGGTATTTTTCGTGAATGGGGTAAATCTGGCCATGACACCAAGGAAATTCCCTTACTCTTCAAAAACTGTCATGGGATCTTTATCAACTACCTGAAGAATCACCAGAACTGGCAGATGGGACCTCTGTTTAATGTCTCATCCAAAAGACAGCACCTTGGGAGTGCAGCAACCCCCAAATGCTGCACTATAGTGTCTGAAAATGGATTTTACTCCAGGTGCCTGGTATGAAGCCAGAATCCACAACCTGCTGATGTTCTGGCCACAGAGGCAAGTTGCACAACCTACTGACTAAAAAGAACAGGTTACTCACCTGTAACAGTAGTTCTAGGAGTGGCATATGTTGTTCATCCACACTTATTGGCATATCTCTTTCCCCTTTAAATCTTGCTGTAAATCTTCAAGCTGGCTCCTCCCACCCACCTGGGTGGTATATACCTTGGTTCCGCCCCATGATGCCAGATCTTAGCCCGCTGGAAGCCAGGTTGTGTGTGTCCATATGGATGAACAACATACATCACTCCTAGAACTACTGTCACAGGTGAGTAACCTGTTCTTCTAGGATCGTGGATATGTTGTTCATCCACACTTATTGGCAGACTCCAAGCAGTTCTCTGGGAGGAGGGAGGCAAGGCGCACACCCCCTACTTAGGGAACAGAGACTGCAGAACTGAGGTCCCAAAACCAGCATCCTGACATGACTCAAGGTCGATGTGGTACTGGGTAATGAAGGTGTTTGCTGACTTTCATGTAGCAGCCCAACAGAGTTCCTGGATAGGGATATCCCTGGAAGCAGCCACCGATGCAGCAGTATAGTGGGTAGAATGAGCTCTTATCCCTCTGGGCGGCGCCTTGCCCACCAACTCTTAGCACAGACCTATGCATGATGTAATCCATCTTGTAATGGTCCATTTGGCTGCAGGTCTGCCAGAAGCGGCTTCAGCGTAGGTGACAAACAGCTGGCGAACCTCTCCACAAATTTCCACCATCCTCTCCTTGTAACAGGAGAGAGCACGTCTCAGGTCCAAAGTATGGAGCCTGTACTCGGCCTCCGAGGTGTAATTAGGGTAGTATACTGGCAGAGTCAACACCTAGTTAAGGTGAAACTCTGACACCAACTTCGGAAGGAATTTCGGGTGGGTGCGCAGGACAACTTTGTGCCTGTGGAAGACCAGATAAGGGGAGTCCACCAAAAGCACCTGGAGCTCCCCATCCTTCTGGCAGATGTGACAGCCACCAAGAAGGCCATCTTCCACAAGTGTGGCAGCTCACACCTGTGCATTGGTTCGAATGGCTTGCCCATGAGCTTTGCCAATACCAGCAGTAGATCCCATGGAGGTGGAGGTTCATGCACCGGAGAGGATAAGTGATCCAGGCCTTTGAAAAAGTGCCTGATCACTGCCTCCTGCGCCAATATCAGCTGACCGGCCCACGTCCGGTATGCAGAAATGGCTGCCAGGTGCACCCTAATGGTCGATGACCGTAGACACCCTTTGGAGAGAGACCAAAGGTAGTCAACAATGTTAGCCACAGAACAGGATAAGAGGTCCAATCCTTTCCCCCGACACCAAATGGAAAATCTTTTCCATTTGAAGGCATAACATTTCCTGGTCGATTCCTTTCTAGATGCCTCCACCACGGTGTAGACATCTTCGGAAAGACCCAAAGCCAGGAACCTCAGCCGCTCAGGTACCAGGCTGTGAGGACAGGGATTGAAGGTCCGGATGGAAGACCTTTCCCTGGTTCAGAGATATCGGGTCCGGGCATGTACAAGGCCGCTACGGGGGCCTACAGCTGAGACGGAGGAGATCCGGATACCAGAACTGGCATGGCTAGTCTGGGGCTACCAGAATCACCTTCGCCTTGTCCCTCCTCACCTTGAGTAACACCTTGTGGATCAAGGGAAATGGAGGGAAGGCATAGAGGAGGCCTGGGGTCCACGGCCTCGAGAAGGCATCCCCCTGCAGCGAGCTCTGCTGAGGGGGGTGGGTGTGATTCAGCCTCAGCTTGGTGTTTTCTCTGGAGGCAAACAGATCCACCATTGGTTTGCCCCAATGGGAGAACAGGCTATATGCTAACTCTGGATGGAAAGACCACTCATGGGATGTCTGGTCTATGCGGCTGAGAGCATCCGCCAGCGGGTTCGAGGCTCAAGCCACACGGATGGCTAGGAGATCCGCCTCCAACCGGCGTACGAGGATCCAGATGCGGAGCACCTCTTTGCACAGCAGACGGGAGTGCATGCCGCCCTGTTTGCTGAGGCAGTACATGGTTGTGGTATTGTCCGTCTGGACTTGAACCGCTTGACCCCAGAGCTGAGGAGCGAAAGCTGGCAGTGCCAGTCTGACTGCTCTGAGCTCCAACAGGTTGATGTAGCATCAGGACTCCTCAGGGGTCCAGAGTCCGTGGGCCCAGTTGCCCCCATGTGGGCTCCCCAGCCCATGAGAGAGGCATCGGTTGTGAGGATGACCGTCACCTCGGGTCAGACAAACAGGATCCCTTCCTGCAACCATTCTGGGGTGGTCCACCATTGGACAGCGTCCCACATCTTCTGAGTTACACTGATCAGCTGGTCGAAATGATCGAGGCACTGAGTACACTGGGCAGCCAACTCCCATTGGGAAGGGGCGCATGTGCAACCAGGCCCAACGGACCACTGAGGTGCATGCCATCATCTAACCCAGAAGGCGCAGAATGTCCCGGGCAGGGTGTAAGTGCCCAACCAGAAATGATTGGGCAAAGGAGGAGAGAACCTCCGCCCTGTCCGCCAGAAGCCGAGCTCTGGCTTGACAAGAGTCAAGTTCTGCCCTAATGAAGCCCATCACCTGAGAAGGCACAAGGTCCGACTTGGCCTCATTGATCAGGAGGCCCGAGTTGGAAGCAGGTTTGGAGGGCCAGATCCCTGGATCTCTCTATCTCCAGTTGGGTGGAACCTGCATGGAACCAATCATCAAGGTAGGGGTAAATTCTGAACCGCCCCTTAGATGGGCTGCCACCACTGCAATGCATTTGGTGAAGACTCGTGGGGCCGATGACAGGCCGAACGGCATGGCTCGGAACTTGTACAGGGTCCCCTCGACCTTGAAGCAGAGAAACCACTGATGGGACGGATGGATTAGTACGTGAAAGAATGTTCCTGCAGATCCAGTGAACAGAACCACATGTTTCGCTCCAAGGATGGTATGATCTGGGACACAGTAACCATCCGAAAGGTGCGTGACCTGAGGTACTGATTCAAGTCATGGAGATCTAGAGTGGGGCGCCAGCCCCCCATCCGCTTGGGCACCAGGAAGTACCTGGAGACAAAGCCTGGGTCTGCAGACGGCTCCGCCATAAGAGCTACTGCCTCGAGGAGGAGCTGCACGATGTTGTCTCGAAGAGCCGACTGGGTGCATGTGGAAATCCATTCTTCCCGAACGGTGCAGGCTCGGCTGGGAGGGTACTGCTCTAATTCCAGAGGCAGTCCCTGACCGCCCACTTCGAGAACCCACCTGTCCAAAGTGATAGCGGACCAGGCGGAAAGGAAGTGGCAGAGCCGGCCCCCCCACTGGAAGACCCAGAGCTGGCGTGACGGAGATAGTGGTGGCAACCCCCCACCCCATCACTGGGCAGGCTTGGAGGAGGAGGAGGAGGCTCCAGGACCTGAGCCTCAGCCTCCTTTGCAGGTCTGTTGTGGTCCAGGCTTGGGCTGAGGGTGCCAAGCTTGAGCCTGCTGCTAATGCTGCTGTCCTCCCTGGTAGGAGGACTGCTGAACCGCAGGGGAAGAGTGCCAAAAGGGCTTCTTCTTTTTCTTCTGCTGGTTCTTGCCCAAAGAACTCTTGTTGGAAGTGGCATCCAAGGTGGCACTGGACTGCTCTATGCGCTGCAAGTGACCTGCCACTCCGGGGCCAAACAAGTCGGTCCCAAGGAAAGGCACATCAGCTAACTTGTGCTGAGTATCTGCCGGGAAGGAGGAGAGCCTCAGTCAAGCCCTGCAGCGAGAGGCAACTGCGGCAGCCATCAAGCGGGCACACAAGTCCTCGATGTCCAAGGCCGTCTGGAGCTGTTATTTGCCGAAAGCACGGCCCTGGTCTCGGACCTGCTTGACCGTGGTCTGCATGTCCGCGGGGAGATGTGGGAGGACTTCATCTAATGACCTGAGAAGGGTATGAGAGAAGTGTGCCATGATGATGGCCAAACTTGCCTGACGAAGGCCCAAGGAGGAAGCCGCATAGACTTTCCGCGCCGAATGGTCTAAAAGCTTGGACTCTATTGGGGGGGTCGGTCAGTGTCAGCAGAACTGCCAGTATACCTGAACACAGAGGCGGTCTCCAGGCTCACAGCCAAAGGGTGCTCTGTGAACCCCACAAGGGACCCCACTGGCACCGCATACTTGCGGGCAGATGGTGCTGGGCATGAGGCAGGGTGCTGCCATTGTTCGAGTGCCGGACCAACAATGGCCTCGGCCACAGGAAAGGCCTCCGTCGGGGTATCCCCTCTCTTGAGGATGTCCATGAGAGGGTACTCCGCTTTTTCTGGATGGGTTACAGGGGCATCCCTGTAGAGTCAGAGATGAGATGAAGAATCCCTTGGAAGGAGGAAGGACCTTCCTCCATCCCTGTGCCAACAGACGACTCATCATCCCCAGGATGAGAGTGGAGCCCAGTGACATCCAAGTCCGAAGAGTCAGGGTACAGCGGCCTGTCACCCAAATCACCCTCGACCCGACGAGCGTGGTCTGGGGTGACCGGGACCAACAGAGGTCAGGGAAGCCTGGAATCTGGTCAGTCCTCTTTGGAAGGAGCCCCTCCCACAGGCTGGTTAGGCAGCAGCTCCACCACTATCAGTGGAGAAACCGGATTAGGCTGAACCAGAGGACGGGCCAGCACCGCGGGCGGGAGAACCAAAGGCTTTGGTTCAGAGGGGTCCGGCTTCAGTCCTAGTCTAGGAGGTGAGAGCCAAGTAACGGCCAGGGTAGGCGGCGGAGCCGGCTTCTGCCCAGACAAAATTAGCTGTTGCCACATGAGGTCCTCGTAGCGCCAGAGTTTCCATCGGAGCCTCTCCTCATCCGAGGAGGACAAGGACAACCTGTGGCATCACCTCTTCTTGAAGTGTTTGTGGCTCTTCCTCGGCTGAGGGGGTTCTAGACCTCGACTGAGATTGGGAGGGCCGACGAGGTCACTCGGGAGACACCGGAGGGATCGGTGAAACCCGGGGGTCCAGAACTGGGACCTCAAAGGGGACACCAGTGGGCTGATCTCATCGGGGAACACAAGGACCAAAGTCCTCTCCAAGGAGTCATTGGCCAAAGCCAGCGGTAGCGGGTCGATTGGATCGAGAATAATCTCGACCCCGTCGGCCACATCCTTGGTCGTCTGGCCAGACGGAAGGTTCACGAAGCCTGCGGCCGAGGAGGCGATCTCAACTGAGGTTGAGAGCGCATGCTCCTGGGACTGAGACCTCTCTCGGTCCCAAGAGCGCCTTCGCCGAGACGAAGACGTGCTAGGTTCCTTATCTCGTTTACGAGATCGGGAGGAGTGTGAGCCCACGGGCGCCTCTCCTCGGGTGGGGAGAGACTGGCACAACTCCTCAAAGGAACCTGCAAAGGTGGAGAGCAGGTTGAGTGGAATGAAAAAGCTTCAAATTTCTGAAGCGTGGGCGGCTTCTTCTTCAAATGCCTTTATGCATTCCTGCTGCTTGGCGGAACCCGCAGCCACAGAAACCGCCCACCTAGCCTCCTTGTACTTCACCGGAGGATTCCTTTTCTCCAGTCTCCCCAATTTTAAACGTGCCAGGTGGTCTTCCAGGACGTTGGGATGGAAGGCAAAGCAAAAAGTGCAAGATGAGGTGTCATGGCCGACACCTAGACAGTAGACACATGTGAGATGGGGATCGGTGCACGACATCTTCTGGCTGCAAGGACAACGGCGAAATCCTGGAGAAGGTTTCTCTTCCATGATCGAAGAAACAAAGGTGCGATCACGAACTCGAATGAGTTTTAATTTTGGTAAAACTGAAGTTTTGAAAGCCAAGGCCTACGAAATACGTGGGCATGAGGGAGGCAACCTGTATCTTCCCGCGGAAAGGAAGATCTGGCGTCATGGGGTGGAGCCGAGGTATACACCACCTGGGTGGGTGGGAGGACCCAGCTTGAAGACTTAAGGCGAGATTTAAAGGGAAAGAGACATGCCAACAAGTGTGGTTGAACAACATATCCACGATCCCAGAACATCTATTACGGTGGGCAATGGAATTTCACACAGTTACTGGTGACCCCAGTTCCTACAAACTTGCAGTCCTGCCTCCCCCAAATTTTATAAGGGCCATAAAATGTGCGTCTTAGCATTCAGACTAAAATGCATGCAATGTTTAAAAACGAGACTGTAAGGGAACAGTTCTCAGATAATGTGATGGACCACCTCACCCCAAGTAACTAGAAGCCTAAAAACAGTTATGGTCTGCCCCCACCCCAACATACTACGGCTCAGATTTTCTACAAACAAGGGTGGTTAAGGACAGAATGCCATTTTTTTTTTTTTTTTTATAATTTTAAAATTATCATAGTAAAAAAGCATAGTGTCATGTTTGTGGACTCGTCATAAAGCTAGCAGCCACATCCAGCTTATGAAAGTCCACCTGCTTAACCCAGTTACGTACAATTACAGCTGGGTGAAGCTGGGTTACCAAATTAAAAAACAAAGGCAAAAACAGAGAAGGAATCTTTGTTTAAAAGGGGGCATTCTAACTCCCCCACCCTGCACTATATCTTAAAGGGGCATTTCAAGACAAACAGCATCAGTTGAATAAATGTGAACTCTTTTTTCAGTCTGCAAATCCGCAGAAATGCTGCACCGAGGGTTACGTTATGTTTTTCATCATAACTTGGGATAACACTCCATAAACCATTTCCCTATCACTGACAAAATATTCTCACAAGGTTACCAATTCATGTCCTTCCAGTTCTGTTGACAGTTTAGAACAACTGAGCTGATCTATATAACATACTGCATGGAGACTGTTTATTTTTATTGCTAAAAATCTCAATCTTCAAATACAGTCACCTACAGCCTCTAGTGTACAAAACACTGATAAGGCCTCACCTGGAGTACTGTGTGCAGTTCTGGAGGCCACATCTTCATAAGGATATCAACAGAAAGGAGGCAGTTCAGAGAAGGGCGACAAAGATGGTGTAGGGCCTGCACCAGAAAACATATGAGGAGAGACTAAAGGACCTCAACATGTACTCGTTGGAGGAAAGGAGGGACCGGGGTGACATGATATAAATATTCAAGTACCACAAGGGTAAAAACAACGTGCAGGGGGAGGCATCTTCCAGTATAGGAAGAGTACATGAACAAGGGGCATGAAATGAAATTAGATGGGGGCAGGCTAGGGGGAAATGTGAGGAAGTTTCTCTTCAGAGAGAGAGTAGAGGATGCATGGAATAGCCTGCCACAGGAGGTGGTGGGAGCGAGGATAGTGGAAGGATTTAAACATGTCTGCGACAGGCATAGGGGAATCTTAAGAGGTGGGGAAGAGTGGGAAGAGGCCAGTGACCAGGTAGGGTCAGTAGCCGCACAAGTGTAGGGTTACAGGCAGACTGGATGGACCTAGCGGTCCTTATCTGCAGACAATTTCTATGGTTCTATGTTACCAGGTGATGTGAAGCAGCATAGCCTGCTTCAATACCTTTGAGGAATTCTGCTGTATTTGTATAAAGGCAGGACTCCTCCCTCAACCCACCTTGTGCCTACTGACAAAGCTTTAAACCCTGTTAGCAGCCCAGGCCTCTATTCCCTCTGCCTAATACTAACAGAAGCAAACTATTGCACTCAACATCTTTTTGAAGGAATACAGTACATACCCACGAACCTTACCAAAAAGGAGAAAAGGTGCCCCCTGCCATGTATAGATGTCATGCTGAGATCCTGCTCCCCGTGAATTATACAGAGGGAGGGTGAGACACAGCTTGTTGACTAGGTCTGTCCTATCGAATCTGTTCCCAAGTGTCACTGCTACAATACACTGAGAACAGGAACAAAGTCTCACAAATGTATCATAAATCATTGGATAAAACAGGAAAGTATCATGCTGTGACCTTCTTTGTCTTGAAATGGGGTGTGCTAGTGGTGGAACCATAAGGAGAATCCTCTCCAACTTCACAAATCCCCCCCAACAATGAGTATGTTCCCTACAGTCTTAGGGTAGAGCTAACAGTTCAATGTAGGGGAAAAAATACTTATTAGTGCAATCTTTTTTAAGGGGGATAAAAGTGCTATGAAGTTTTGTACCCTACATAAATCATTTAACAATCTACCTGCACTGTTGCCAGAAAATGCAACACATACTGTACTGTACACTTCCTAAAGAACAGACTCCCAACAACATTTTTGTCAACTTGTTAATGGGATTGAAACATTATGAAAATCCAGCATTTACTATATTACATTTTAGGGGTGTGGGGTTAGAAAAAATATTGAGATTTAATTTTTTTTAGCCTACATTGGACTATTGGCCTCACCCTTTACTGTGCATAACATATGGCTTGCAGGTACAGTACTGCACATCCCCCCCCCCCGTAGATTTTTTTGATCACCTTCCTATTCCCACAAATCCCACCGAGGGTGTAGTTAGTGTCCTCTTCCAGCTCTGATGTCAATTCCTCTTATCAGCCCACTGTCAGAGTTGTTATTCAGACTATGCTCCATCAAGTGTTGCTATTAATACTGCTTTGAGCTAAAAGGTCTCATAGGGACCCTACACTAACTGTGTTACCGAACTCTCTTAGTATCCGTTCCGATATGAAACAAGAAACTTGAGTTTAAAATCTAAAGGAACTACAATATAACATGCTGGTCAACCAGCGTGAGCAAATTTCCCATATGTATACTGCACAGCTGAAGACAGTTACATTTTCTTTACATTTCTTCCTGCAGACTTTCCAAAGCCAGCGTCTCACTCACTTTGCTGCACGACCTAGTGCATGATTGGTGCCCGGAGGTTGCCGCATGGCTTGGCAGAACTAGATTTAAGTCGAGAAACAAAGGTCAATAACATAATAAAATATTTTATACACTGGATGACATGCGACAAGCCATGATTGAGGCAACCCACAATTCACAGTTTGGTTCTTCCACCTTACCTACACACTTTGGCAGCAACTAAAATCAGAAGTGGCTTTGTGCAATACAATTTTGTTTGCATTTGTGCGTTAATTTTAACAGCTTATTTCTGTACACAGCCAAAATCAAAATAAGCAGCTTTTAAAAAAAAATATTTTTGTGCATAATTTAATGCACTTGACAGAGATTTAGTTGATTAAGATAACGAGGTAGAGGGACTATCGTAACTCAAGTGGCACTTCAGGATGCACACGGGGTTCACTGGTGTTCAGGGACTGTTACAAGGGCTTCCTCAGGAGGTCTTGAAATGTTTACATTCTATAAGAAATACAGAGGAAAACATTTAACGAATAACAATAACCAATGAGTAAAATACAAACATGCCGAATTAGTTCAAAACAAGCTGCATTTCAGGCCTGAGCAGAGGTCTGCATGGTTTCAATCATTAAAAAGTTTAGTGCCTCTGACCATTTCAGTTGAGCAGTGGCTCTTGGCTAGTCGGGCTCATGTTCCTATTAACTGCAAAATATCTGTTATGTAAGTATTAGCTTGTTTTCTAACCCAATGACAAAGGTTGGTGGGAGTTGAGAACAAGAAACCACAACTTCTCTTGTGAAGCATTTCCATGGATATGTTGGAAAGTGGTATAGCTTTGTCTGTGGCCCTGTCATACGCAACTCCCGGTCCCTACACTTAGCTTAAAGTGCCAGTCAAACAAACAACCTCTTTATGAGCCCAACAAATTTGCTTGCCTGGTCTTCGAGAAGAATGAATTTAAAATAGCACCACTTGCAGGTCTGACCAACATTGAGTCCTTACAGAATGGGGAGCAGTGTGAATAACAGTTGATTACACTGCAAGAAAATCATACCATGTGTCCTGCAGACACAGAGCAAATGGTTCTCCACTGTCTGCCACAACAACATAGATCGTGCAAGTGAATTTAAGAGTTTCTATGTATCTATCTATGCATTAAGGTGATAATACACAAATATGCGTATGTACAGTGCCTTCAGAAAGTATTCACCCCCCTTGGATTTTGTCACATTTTGTGATGTTGCAAACTCAAATTAAAATACATTTATATGGGATTTTTTTGTCACGTATCTACACAAATTACTCTATAATGTCAAAATGGAATGAAACTTCTGGAATTTTTTGTACATGTAATTTAAAATAAAAACCTGAAATGTCTTGATTTGATAAGTAGTCACCCCCTTTGCTATGACACTCCAAATTGAGCTCAGGTGCATCCAATTTCCTTGTGAGATCACTCTAAAACTTGAATGGAGTCCACCTGTGGTCAGTTCAAATGGTTGACATGATTTCAGAGGAAATACACCT
The DNA here is from genome assembly GCA_016271365.2 of Neoceratodus forsteri. NCBI lineage: Eukaryota > Metazoa > Chordata > Ceratodontiformes > Ceratodontidae > Neoceratodus > Neoceratodus forsteri. The sequence goes on along the minus strand of CM028129.1, from coordinate 1,123,857,190 downwards.
GTCTATATAAGGTCCCACTGTTGACAGTGCATGTCAGAGCAGAAACTCTACCATGAAGACCAAGGAGCTGTCCGAGAACTCCATGATAGAATTGTGAGGAGGCATAGATCTGGGGAGGGTATAAAACATTTCTAGGGTGTTGGAAGTTCCAGAAGCACAGTCAAGTCCATCATTAGGAAATGGAAAGATTACGGAACCATCCAGACTCTTCCTAGAGCAGGCCATCCTCCCAAACTGAGCAATCAGGAAGAAGGACCTTGGTCAGGAAGTGACCAAGAACCCAATGACCACCCTGACAGAACTACAGAGTTCCATGGCTGAGATGGGAGAACCTGTCCAGAGGACAACAATCTCTGCAGCACTTCACAGATGTAGCCTCTATGGGAGAGTGGCTAGACGGAAGCCACTCCTGAGAAAAGGCCACATAATAGCACGCCTGGAGTTTGCAAGAAGGCACGTGGCAGACTCTGAGACCATGTGGCAAAAGATTCTCTGGTCTGATGAAACAAAAATTGAACTCTTTGGCCTGAATGCAAAGCGCTATGCCTGCGCAAACCGAACACAGCTCAGCACCCGTGTAACACCATCCCTACCATGAAGCATGGTGATGACAGCATCATGTTATGGGGATGCTTTTCAGCGGCAGGGACTGGGGCACTTGTCAGGATAGAGGGAACAATGAATGGAGCCAAATACAGGCACATCCTTGAGGAGAACCTGCATCAGTCTGCAACAGACCTTGGACTGGGGCAAAGATTTACGTTCCAACAGGACAACGACCCCAAGCATACAGCCAAAGCAACACTGGAGTGGCTTCAGAACAGGAAGGTGAATGTTCTTGGGTGGCCCAGCCAAAGCTCAGACTTGAATCCCATTGAGAATCTGTGGAAAGACTTAAAGATTGCGGTTCACCGACGCTCCCCATCCAACTTGACAGAGCTTGAGCAAATCTGCAAGAAAGAATGGGCGAAAATTCCCAAATCCAGATGTGCAAAGTTGATACAGACATACCCAAGAAGACTCAAAGCTGCAATTGCTGCCAAAGGCGCTTCTACAAAGTACTGACTCAGGGGGGTGAATACTTAAGTAAACAAGATATTTCAGTTTTTAACGTTTCATACATTTTTGTTACACAATACAGATATTTTTGCCCCTTTCAATTGTTGAGTATGCTGTGTGAATCAAGGGGGAAACGAATCATTTCAATGCATTAAAAATTCTGATAGTAACACAACAAAATGTGACAAAATCCAAGGGGGGTGAATACTTTCTGAAGGCACTGTATACTCGGATAGAAATACCTTGGAGCATGCCTTGACCACAGACACATACACCAGAGCATACGTACACATTTTTGGAATGTGTCGAGACAAAGGCGAAAATAGACAAGAAAATAGTTCCAATTACAAGCACAGTACAGTATTTTCCCCATCCACACACGTATTTTATATGCAGAACCCATTTTTCCTCTGAATACCCTGTGTTCCAGCTACAATGCAATCGCCTTACCCCAGCTGTGAGGGGCACAGAAATACAGGTTACTCACTTGTAACAGGAGTTCTAGGAATGGTATATGTTGTTCATCCACACTGTCTGGCAGGTATCCTTGCCACTTTAAATCTTGCCGGAAGGTCTTCATGCTGGCTCCTCCCACCCACCCGGGTGGTAAAACTCTTGCCCGCCCATGACGCCTAGATCTGCCCGCTGGAAGCTCAGGGTTGTGCTGAAGTTGGAGAATGTGGTGGATGAACAACATATACCATTCCTAGAACTCCTGTTACAGGTGAGTAACCTGTATTTCTAGGGACATGGATATGTTGTTCATCCACACTGTCTGGCAGACTCCTAGCAGTTCTCCGGGAGGAGGGAGGCAAGGTGCACACCCCCTACTTAGGGAATAGAGACTGGAGAACCGAGGCCCCAAAACCAGCATCCCAGCGTGACTCAAGGTCGATGTGGTAATGGGTGCTGAAGGTGTGTGCTGACTTCCAGGTAGCAGCCCTGCAGATTTCCTGGATAGGGACGTCTCTGGAAGCAGCCACCGATGCAGCAGTATGGCGGGTAGAACGAGCTCTTATCCCTCTGGGAGGCTCCATGCCCGCCAACTTATAGCAGAGATCTATGCAGGAGGTGACCCACCTGCCTATCGTCCACTTGGCTGCAGGTCTGCCAGGTGCGGCTTCAGCGTAGGTGACAAACAGCTGGCGAACCTCTCCGAATTTCAGCCGTACGCTCCTTATAGTAAGCGAGCGCCCTTCTAGGGTCCAGAGTATGGAGCCTATATTCGGCCTCCGAGGTGTGATTGGGGTAGAACACCGGCAGAGTCAACACCTGGTTAAGGTGAAACTCCGACACCACCTTCGGAAGGAATTTCGGTGGGGGGCGAGGGAAACCTTGTCCCTGTGGAAGACCAGGTAAGGAGACTCGATGCAGAGTGCCTGGAGCCTCCCATCCTTCTGGCTGACGGATAGCCACCAAGAAGGGGTTCTTCCACGACAGGTAGAGAGTTCACACCTGTGCATTGGTTCGAATGGCTTGCCCATGAGCTTTGCCAGTACCAGCAGTAGATCCCACGGAGGTGGAGGTTCTCGCACCGGAGGGGAAATGTGATCAAGGCCTTTGAAAAAGCGCCAGACCACCTTCTCCCGCGCCACCGACTGCTTCCCGGCCCGCGCCCGGTAAGCAGAGATGGCTGCCAGGTGCACCTTAAGGGTCGTCGACCTAAGCCCTTGCTGAGAAAGGGACCAAAGGTAGTCCAATATGCCGCCAAGGAACAGGAGGAAGGGTCAAGGCCCTTGTTCTGGCACCAAATGGAAAAATCTCTTCCATTTGAAGGCGTAATATTTTCTGGTCGACTACGGGATGCCTCAACTACGCTGAGGACCTCGCCGGAAAGACCCAAGGCCTGGAACCTAGCCGCCAGGAACCAGGCCCAAGTGCAGGGATTGAAGGTCCGGATGGAACACCTTCCCCTGATTGACTGAAAGCAGGTCCGGGCGAGCTGAAGCTGCCTCGAAGCCTGGAGCTGAGGCTGAGGAGATCTGGGTACCGGTGACTGGCGGGCCAGTCTGGGGCTATCAGAATCACCTGCGCCTTGTCCCTCCTTGCTTTTGAGAAGCACCTTGCATCAAGGGAATGGGGAAAGGCGAGAAGGCCTGAGGTCCACGACTGAGAAGGCATCCCCTGCAGCGAGCCCTGCTGAGGGGGGCGGGCATGGAACAGCCTCAGCTTCGCATTCTCCCTGGAGGCAAACAGGTCCACCTGAGATGTGCCCCAATGGGAGAATAGATCTTGTACTACCTCCGGCAGGAGAGACCACTCGTGGGACGCAGCCCGTATCCGGCTTAGGGCATCGGCCAGGGTGTTGGAGGCTCCTGCCACATGAATGGCTAGGAGATCCACCTCCAGGCTGCACACGAGTGACCAGATGCGGAGAGCTTCCTTGCATAGAAGCATGGAGCGCGTCCCGTCCTGGCGGTTTAGACAGTAGATGGTCGTGGTATTGTCCATCTGGACCCGGACCACCTGACCCCGAAGAAACGGAGCAAAGGCGGTGAGAGCTAGGCGGACCGCTCGGAGCTCCAGCAGGTTGATGTGGCATCGGGACTCCCGCGGGGACCAGAGGCCGTGCGCTCGGTGTTCCCCCAGATGGGCACCCCAACCCATCAGGCATCGGTCGATAGAGAGACCGTCGGCTCGGGGCCGACAAACGGGATGCCCTCCTGCAGATGAACTGGAATGGTCCACCACTGGAGAGCGTTCCACATCCCCTGGGTCACCGTCAATAGCTGGTCCAATGGATTGCAGCGTTGGGACCACTGGCTGGCCAGCCCCCACTGAAGGGGGCGCATGTTCCAGCGGATCCAACGGACCACGCTGGTACAGGCCGCCATGAGACCCAGGAAGTCCCGGGCAGGGCGCGATTGCCCAACCAAAAATGACTGGGCAAAGGAGGAAAGAACTCGCCCTGTCCGCCGGGAGCCGTGCCCTGGCTCGAAGAGAGTCGAGCTCTGCCCCAATGAAAAGAATCACCTGCTTTGCTCGAAGTTCGACTTGGCCTCGCTGATGAGGAGGCCAACCTGAGAGCAAACCTGGAGGGCCAGATCTCTGGACTGCTCCACCTCCTGTCTGGAGGGGGCTGCTATCAGCCAATCATCCAGGTAAGGGTAAACCCGGACCCCTTGGCGCCGCAGGAATGCTGTCACCACTGCCATGCATTTGGTGAAGACCCTGGGAGCTGGAGATAAGCCGAAGGGCATGGCTTGGAACTCGAAAAAGGATCCCTCCGCTCGAAAACGAAGGAACCTCTGATGTGACGGACGGATAGGGACGTGAAAGAACGCGTCCTGCAGGTCCAGAGAGCAGAACCACACGCCGTGTTCCAAGGATGGTATTATCTGAGCCAGAGTGACCATCCTGAAGGTTCGAGACCTTAGGAACTTGTTTAGGTCATGTAGGTCGAGAATGGGGCGCCAGCCCCCCGTCCGTCTCGGAACCAGGAAGTACCTGGACACGAACCCCGGGTCTGAGGGAGAGTCCGCCACCTCTCTGATCACCTCCTTCTCGAGGAGGAGAGTGATGCCGGTTCGGCAAGCCGACAGCGAGGCTTCGGACCCAGAGGCCCCCCGTGGTGCGACGGCTCTGAAGGGTGGGGCCTGCTCGAACTCCAGAGACAGGCCCTTTCCCACCACCTCCAACACCCACTGGTCTGTGGTAATAACGGACCAGGCGGAAAGAAAGTGGCAAAGCCGCCCCCATGGGGGGCACCTGGGGTGAGGCGACACCCCTCAACCCGTCACTGGGCAGGCTTGGAGGAAGGACTGGCCGAGGGACCTCCAGGGCCTTTACCTCCCTGCTTCCTGGAGGAGGAAGCCAAGGGCTTGGGTTTGGGATGCCAAGCTCATGCCTGCTGGCCCTGACGTTGCTGGGCCGGACGTGCCGCGGGCGCAGAGGGACGAAAAGGCTTAGGCTGTGGTCTGCGCCTTTGTCCTTCTGTGCGGATGAAACCGAGTCCAAGGTAGCATTGACTTCGATCCTCTGCAGGTGACCTTCCACCCCAGGGCTGAAGAGGTCGGTCCCCAGGAAGGGGACATCCGCCAACTTGTGCTGGGTATCCGAAGTGAAGGTGGATATCCTCAGCCATGCCCGACGGTGCACAGCCACTGCGGCCGCTACTGACCTGGCACATGAGTCTCCAATGTCCAGAGCAGTCTGAAGCTGCTGTTTGGCCACTGCCCTGCCCTGGTCCCGCACCTGCCTAACCATGGTCTGCAGGTCCACCGGAAGATGAGAAACTACCTCGTCCAAGGAGTCCAACAGGGCATGAGAGAAATGTGCCATGAGTACGGCCGAACTGGCCTGACGAAGGCCGAGGGAGGACGCAGCGTAGACTTTGCACTCGGCATAGTCCAATTTCTTGGACTCCTTGGGAGGTTCGTCCACGTCCCTAGCGTTCCCGGCGCACCGGAAAACGCTGTCGGTAACTAGCCCCTCGGCTGAGGGGTGTTCCGATAAACCGGACAAGGAACCGGTAGGGACCGCATACTTCCTGGCCATCCTGGCCGAGGGCGTAGGACAGGAAGCAGGGTGCTGCCAGAGCTCCAAGGCTGGCCCACTATGGCCTCGGCCACCGGAAAGGCCTCCGTAGGGGAATCCCCTCGGTCCAGTATCTCTGTGAGGGGATACCTGGCCCGCTTAGACACAGGTTCGAGCTTCATCCCGGTGGACTCCGAGATGAGCCAAAGCAATCCCAGATAGGACGAATGGCTATCGTCCATCGACTGACCTCCAGAGGACTCCAAGTCTACTCACCTGGAGAAAAGGGAGGAATCGCCGTCGGACTCAGAAGAGTCCGCAAAGAGCTGCCTCGGGCCTGAGCCACCCTCCACCTGCCGAGGTCGATCGGGAGTGAGGGTAACAGACAGCCTATGGGGCAGATCCTGAGCCGACCGAGAATTCTTGGTCGGAGCCCCAAATAACGGCTGTGGAGGCGGAGGTTCCACCGGAATCGGTGGAGCAGCTGGTTTTGGCCAAACAACCGGCCTAGGAACAGGCTCCTCGGGTAAGTCGAGGGGTTGTTTCGGCCGCTCCGGTGACAGCCACTTAATGGCCGGGGAAGGCAACAGTGTCGGCTTGTTCCCGGTCAGAAGGAGCTGTTACCACATGAGGTCCTCGTATCGTCGACGTAACTTACGTCGAAGCCTCCCCTCGTCCGAGGGGAGGGAGGACGACGGAGGCGTTGCTATCAGCGGTGCCGAGGACCGAGACCACCTATGACGCGGATCGGCTGGACCGCTGGGGAAGTCCGAGACAGAGAACCTCAGCTTTTCCGAGGACGGGCGCAGGGAGGGATGGGGAACCGCCTCCCTCGGCTCAGAGGGTTCACCGAGGGCTCCGGAACGGAGGCACTGGCAAGCCATGGGATCCTCAACTCCCACCGGGGAACCGGGGAGAGGATCTCGCTTCGCCATGACAACCTGTCCAACGGGTCGAGAAAATCTCGACTGTGTCGACGGGAGTCTCGTCAACTGACCTGACGGGACACTGTGAGACCAGTGGTCGAGCCAACGATCGATCAAGTCGATGGCCGACAACTCGGGAGAGGGACCTTTCCCGCCTCAAGAGCATCGACGGAGGGACTTACCCTGTCTTCTTTTGGACCGAGAAGAAGGTCCAGCAGATGCTGGTCCCTCTCCCTTAGTGGAGAGGGACAGACAAAGCTCCTTAAAGGAAGCTGTATAAGAGGAACCCAGGGAGGAGGCGGGATAGAAGTACGCGGCCGAGGAAGATGAAGCCCTTGCATGCCTCCTCTTGGGGCGATCATCTGCTCTAACTGATCGCTTGAGCTCCTTGTGAAACCGCCGACCGGGCCTCTTTTGACTTCACCAAAGGAAAACGTTTCTCGGGATGCCCCAGTTGTAAACAGGCAGCACGGTCTTCAAGGACGTAGGCTGAGAAGGAAGAGCACAGGTCGCAAGCCTGTGGGCCGTGCTCAAGGCCTAAACAGTAGACACATGTGGAGTGCGGATCCATCCGAGACATCTTCTGCCCGCAAGGGCATCTCCGAAAACCGGGAGTCGATCTGTCCATCGCAGCTGCGAGGGATAGAAGACCGAAGTCTAGAAATGCAAAAACTTTTAAATTCGCAAAACCGAAGAATTAGGAACCAGTCTTATACGCAGAGCGTTAAGGAGGGAACCTGAGCTTCCAAGCGGTAAGGAAGATCTGGCATCATGGGGTGGAGCCGAGAGTTTTACCACCCGGGTGGGTGGGAGGAGCCAGCTTGAAGACCTTCCGGCAAGATTTAAAGCGGCAAGGATACCTGCCAGACAGTGTGGATGAACAACATATCCATGTCCCTAGAACATGGTATTTTGTAAAATGGCTACAAGGGTGAGATCCCCCGCTCAACACCAAGAGTGAACACAACACCCCTGCAAGCTGTTTACTCTCTACTAGCCCACACAGCAAAGGACCCAATATCACCCCAGAGGTCATGTTTCCCAAACTGCAGAGAGACTCGCCACTCCTAAATATCTATGCATTTAAGTAAACCCATGAACTAATGATGGAAGGAAAACTGCAGTAAAATCAAAGCAACTAGCCTCATAAACACCTGAAGAGCAATGCCAGTCCTCCTGGGTTTGAAATAACTTTATTCAAGCCCCTCTGTTTTCCTGACATGCATGCGTGAGCACCTGCCCCATGCGTGTGCGAGTTTTCCCAAATCATACGCCACAGCATACACGCACTGAAACGTTTGAATATCCCACCCCAGATGAGATGAGCTTGGCCACCAACACACAGGATATATAATACAGATCACGTGCAAGAAATGTCTGGTAGAAAGCTGCTCCATCCTTTGGAAATCCAAAATTAGAACGAGGTTGTTTTTCGCACACACTGAATTCTGGTCTCTACTGTGCTTAAAGCATTGTACATGGCATGTTTAACCTACTGTGGTTACACGTTAAAAGCACCCAATCGGCTCTTGATGGGCAGATTCTAGTGCTTTTTACTGAAGAGATGGGGGGGGGTGCACTGGCTACTGCATGGGACATCATTTAAATTGTACACACACTGCGGAACTGGTGCCATTTACAAGCTGGCTAAATGAGGAGAGGGGAAAGTACCAGAAGTTCAATAGGTGGCATACTCGATTCTAAGGCCAGAAGAACAGAAGGCTGTTGGTTTCAATACTGCACCAAGAATTTGGGCAAATACCCAGTACTGACACTGTAGTACAACACTAAGGAGGCACTGCCTGGTTAAGGTACTATCCTTTGGTTGAGACGTTAAACCAAGATCCTTTCTGCCCACCTCTGGTGGCTGTCTACATGGAAGATAAAAGATCCCTCAGCACTTATTGTAAGTAAGAGTAACAGATTGATCACAGTGTCCTAGTCAACATTCCTTGTCAATAAAACAGGTCTGTATAACCCACCTCCAAGACACAACTGGAAACATGCCATCACAGCTCAGTATGCTTTTACTGGCCAAGTGAATAAAAAATGTGATCATCATTGGCATAACATCCACACAGAAAAATGGTGCAGTGAGCACATCAGGAAGGCAAGGGACCAAGGTCATCCCACTAGTGGGCTTGAAAGTATCCCTGTTGCTGCCTGCGGAGTCTAAGTTTACTGACCCCACCAGATGGAGGATAGGGCGCTGCTGAGACAAGCATTTCAACTGCATGGGCGAGGGGCATTTTAAAAAGAAAAACACATACATATATCATGAAGGGCGAGGCAACCCTTGTGGTACAGGTCACCGGCTAGAAAGCCCTGAAATAATAGGGAGGGAAAGTTCCCAGTCTGTCTGAGTCACCCAAAGCAAAGTGCAAAAATATGGCGCCACACCCTTCCTTTCTTCAAACTAAAAAACAAGCCTGTTTTCCCATTTTTTTTTGCAACTGTCTCAGATTAATATGGCCACTGTGATTTAGCATCTTAAATGATAATCACGGTTACATAACAATACATAGATACATAGACAGCGTCGGCAGATAAGGGCCTATGGCCCACCCAGTCTGCCCATTTGAGCTTGTAAGTTCAGTTTGTTTTCCTAGAAGTCTGTTGCCCCTTACACCTGACCTCCAGAATTCCTTTATGTCGCTCCCATGCATTCTTAAATCCCGTGATTGTTTCAGCCCCCACCACTTTCTCTGGCAGGGTGTTCCACTTGTCCACCACCCGTTCTGTGAAGAAATTCTTTCTCATGTTTCCTCATTCGTCCTCCCTCCAACTTCATCCCATGCCCTCTAGTCCTGGAACATCTTTTTGCTTAAAATAGTGTTTTCCTGCACCCTGTTCCTCCCTGTCAGATACTTGTATGTCTCTATCATATCCCTCTCTCCTCTTCTCCTCCAGGGAGTACATGTTCAGTTCCTTCAACCTGTCTTCATAGGACTTGTGATGCAATCCATGCACCATCTTTGTTGCCCTCCTCTGAACCTTCTCTACCCTGTCCATGTCCTTACATAGGTATGGTCTCCTGAACTGTACACTGAACTCCAGGTGGGGCCTCACTAGTGTCTTGTACAGCAGAATTATGACCTCCCTTTTCCTGCTGGTGATGCCCTGCCTATACATCCCAGCATCCTAGTTGCTTTACCTGCTGCCTTGTCACACTGTTTCCTACCTTGAGGCATCAGAGATGACAACCCCAAGATCCCTTTCCTGCTTGGTGCAAGCTATATCCTCACCCCCAACTGATACATTGTGCCAGGGTTTTGTGCCCCATATGCATTATCTTGCACTTCTTTGCATTGAATTTCAAATGCCAAACCCCTGACCATTCTTCAAGTTTCTGCAGGTCGCTTCTCATTCTGTCTACACCCTCTGGTGTGTCTACTGTTCAGAGCTTTGTGTCATCAGCGAACAGTGAAATTCTGCCTTTTAGGTCCTCGCAATGTCACTGATGAAGATGTTGAATAGGACCGGTCCCAGCACTGATCCCTGTGGCACCCACTGGTCACTCTTCCTCTGCGGAGTGACAGCCATTTACCACCACCCTCTGTGTCCTGCCACCCAGCCAGTTACCTACCCACCACACTACTGTCCTGCCCACACCCATATTCCCCAGTTTGTGTAATAGTCTTCTATGTGGCACAGTGTCAAGGCCTTGCTGAAGTCCAGATAGGCCATGTCCACTGCCTCCCGATCCACCTCCCTAGTGACCCAGTCAAACAATTCAATCCAGGTTGGTCTGACATGACTCTCCCTGGTGAAACCATGCTGCCTTGGGTCCTGCAGTCCATTGACAACCAGATGTTCCACCAATCTCTCCTTCAGTAGTGCTTCCATGATCTTCCCACTACCGGGTGAGGCTGACTGGTCTGTAGTTCCCTGCTTCCTCTTTGTTCGCACTTTGTATAAGGGGACTACATCGGCTGTCCTCCAGTCTTTGGGTACCTCCCTGTTTCCAGTGATCTGCTAAACAGGATAGCCAGAGGTTCAGCCACCACCTCTTAGTTCTTGATGACCCTGGGTGCACCCCATCTGGCCCCATTGCTTTATCAACTCTTATTACTTCCAGTTCCTTCAGGACCCTTTCTCGTAAAGGATTTGTGTCCATTTCTGCACCATTCTCACCCCTTGTACTCCCTTCAGACCCATTACCCTCCTCTTCCTCAGTGAAGACTGAGCAGAAATACCTGTCCAATATGTCAGCTTTACTGTTGTCATCCTCCCCCTTCAGTCTCACTATCCCTCCCTTTGTCTTTCTTTTTTCACTTATGTACCTGTAAAAGGTTTTGTCCCCTCTACCCACTGATTTTGCAATGTGTTCTTCTGTCTCAGCTTTGGCTTCCCTTACTGACCTCCCTGCCTCCCTTTCTTCTCCTGGTACTTCTCCCTATCCCTTCTGCCTGTGTCTTTTTGTATTGCCTGAATGCAATCTTTTTGGCTTTCACTTTCTTTGCTACCTCTTTGGAAAACCATAATGGTCTCCTCTTCCTTTTCCTCTTGCTAACCTGCTTAAAGCAGAATTCTGTTGTTCTTGTAATCCCCATTTTAAATACTGCCCACTGTTCCTCAACCCCTGATTCCTGTCCCACTCCCCTTAATGTCTCTTTCAAGTATCTCCCCATTTTCCCAAAGGCTGCCCCCCTAAAATCCAGGATACGTGTTTTTGTGTGTTTTGGTTCTGCTCTTTCTGTGATTTCAAACCACAATGACTGGTGGTCACTGTTACCCCCATCACACTGTCCCTGTTTGTGAGCACAAGGTGCAGTATTGCCTTCTGCCGAGTTGGTTCCATGACCAGTTGCTTGAGGAAGGCACCCTGAAGGGAGTCCAGGATAAATCTGCTCCTAGTTGATGCTGCTGCTGGGATGCTCCAGTCCACGTCTGGAATATTGAAATCTCCAACCAGTACTACCTCACCCTTGTCTGCCATCCTTTGGATGGCTAGCATCAGCTCCCTATCTGTTTCTTCCTCCTGGGCTGGTGGTCTACAGACCACACCTGTGCGGATGGCTGTCCCCATTTTCCTTTCCAGCTTAACCCACATTATCTCTCCCCCATTTTGTTCCTCCTGGATCTCTGTGGCCCTTATGTCATTTTTCACATACAGTGACACTCCTCCTCCCTTCCTGCCTGCTCTGTCTCTTCTGAATATGTTGTAGCCAGGTATGGCCATCTCCCAGTCGTGGTTATCATTACACCAGGTTTCAGTGATGGCCACAATGTCCAGGTCTGACTGTACCATGACAGCCTCCAGATCTTCCATCTTGTTGCTAAGGCTCCTGGCATTTGCACACATGGCTTTCCAGGATTTGTTAATTAATGTTAATGTACTGTTAAATATGTTCATCTGCTGTGAAAATATTAGTTTTAAAGGCAGTCAAGTGAAGAACATAATGCGCACAAATATGACTGGTGCCTACATACTCTCCAATACTAAAACTGTGGTAGCATTACAGCTCACTGTAATCAAGCCAGGACAGCCAATACAGGCTCAAGCTACTGAAAACATCATAACTGCAGTAATCTCCCTCCATCTGAAAGTGGGATCAAGTCCGCATTGTCATAAACAAGATATTTATGATCAGTTTTATTATCTGTGTTGTACAGGAACTTTGAGCCCTGAAGGGGCGCTTCACAGAAATTTAACACAAGCAAACAGATAAAGGATACACAAGTTTCACAATCTAGCATATAGCAAATACAAACACAGTTCCACAGCAAATAGAGTTAGGCAAGCAACAAGACATGACTGTACTGTATATACAGTATATGGCTGCTCTGGCAATACTACTGCACATCACGAGGGAATTGTTCACAGAACACAAAGAAACTTCTCCATACTGGCCTGGGAGAGGAGGTGTTCATAACATAAAGGCACTACTGCAGAGCAGGGGGTGGGGGTTGGGGACTCACAGAACATGTAGGCGTTACTGCAGATGAGCCATCCACAGATGGGGAGGTATTCATATTTTTGTTAAAAAATGCTTTTTGAATCCTCTGAAACCCAAGCCTTTAAAGAGTAACAGTTTTGGTGCTTTCCTTAAGCAGCTTACTTAAAGGATTTCGGAAGTCCACGTCTTAGCATTTTTATAGCCCTATAACTAATGGGAAGGGATCCTAAAGCCTTGGTCAGAGGAGCCAGATGCCCGATCCCTTCCCCTTTCAGGTCCCCAATTTGAGTAGGCACTGCCCTCGCACTTTCACATTTTGTGGTGTATTAGTCTGGAGAGAGCTGTGGCACACTGTATTGATAGTAATGAGAACTGTTTTTAAAATCTTTTATATTTTAGCGGGCCACACAAGTTAAATCAAAGTCATGGCTCAACTAACAAGGCCCTTGTTTAGTTGAGCTGTGACTCTGATTTCACTTCTGTGGCTAACTAAATATAAAAATATGTTAAAACCGGCTCCCATTACTAGCAATATAGTCTTGCCATGGCAGCTCTCTTGATAAGGCGCAGGTGCCTGCTCAAATTGGGGACCTGAGGGAAGGATCAGGCATCCAGCTTCTCTGACCGAGAATTTATGATCCCTTCCTATAATAATAGAGAATATAAAAATTCTAAGACTGTGGAAGTCCTTTAGAGATAAGCTGCTGCTGGAGGGCTTAAAGAAACATTTGAAAATAAGCCCGACTAGTGCTCTTCAAAGGGAATTGCAAATTAATGCTTACAGGCAGCTGCTCCTGATGTTCTTGTTTACAGAACTGTAATTCTCAACTCCAAATTATACACACTTAACTGTATCAAAATAAGAAAATTATATGAAAAACTGCATTGTTTTGTTTTTATGAACAACCTTCTTTACCAGAACCTAGAATTAAAGAGCAGCAGCTTACCTCATAAGGGCTGCAAAAGTCCACACTTTTCCTTTATCTGTTTATTTATATTTATCAGTGTGGTTTTCACCATCACTATTCATTTGACTGTATTAAAATGAAGTATCTGTCACGTTACACATTGTGGTATAAATAGCAGGGGTATGAGATGTGACGGTTCCTTGAAAAAGTGCACGCATGCGCAAAACATTAGAGGCCAAGACAGCACTAGTGTTGGCATTTTCAACAGTTTGGTACTTGTGAGCAAATGTTTTTCTTACAAACGTGATCAAAGCCTATGGTGGTTACGTGCTTTAAACCTTTACTCTGCAGTGTGTGTAGCCCAGCTGAACTGCACTAGACTGTTAACCCTATACAGTGAGGCTCCATGCGGCTTGCCCCGAGTGTCTCTTGCACTCACCCGGGAGAGATCTGCCAAATCTTTGGTACTGCATTTTTATCATGTTAGTTTGCTCATTACGTTAACTAGTCCCCCTGTTTCTATTGCTTGTGTTTTGATGCAGTGCTCCCAGATCAGGCAAAGCATTTTTCTGTAGTGAACCCTAAATTTCCCTGTATTTTCCCTGTAAAACTGGGTTGAAATTCCTGTTGATTTTCCTGTATGCACAAATCAATGTAGGTACACAATTGGTGTCATTGTGCCAGTCAATAAAATCACTAGGACAAATGTTCAGGCTATTTTATGTGTTCTTATTTATTTTAAATATAAAAAAATCACCTACAACGTATCACATAGCTACTCTACAACTGTAAGAACTTTAGATGTAACAATATAATACCATCTTGAGGTTCTGGGGAAATGCTGGAACCTACAAAGCTCAGTTCTCAAGGTTCACACGTCTCCAGAACCTCCTGAAGGTATTATAACCTTGTAATGATACAGTCCCTTGTACAATATTGTTTTTAGTATGAAATGCCTTAACTTCAAATTTATCCCTTAATCACAGACTGATACATTTTGTGTTCTGCTCACAATGCATGAAAGGGGCATAGGGATGCACAAAATGCACATACCCCACCCTCGCCCCGCAGCCCACGGACAGGTGCGCCCATACCGTCATTCACCAATGCTGACCACCTATCCATGGCTCCTCCCTCAACGCACAAGACTCTGCAGGGTGACTGGGGGAGGAGTCGTTGTCCCAGGCAGACATCCAATGGGATGCCCCACTGGGACCCACAGTGGATCCCACACATAGGGTGGCATGGGTCTGGGGCTGTGCATGCTGATAGCACACACCTGGACCAGTGCAGCACCCTCCAGTCCCAGTGCTGCCTCACAAACTTTCTGGGCGCTCGCCCATCCAGCTGCCCCTGCCGCCCCGAAGTCGGAAGCAGCACAGTGTGCCCTGTCCTGGTCCCCTGGTGACCAAATGCCTGTGTTCAAGGGGGCATGCTGTGGGTTATGGCAGGGTCTCTCTAGTGTACCCTGCACCGCTCTCTGCACCCATGCGGCCAGCACTACGTGGGCTACTGAATACACATAGTGCTGGCATGCCCCAGGAATGTCCCCATCGTGGAGCTGTCTGCAGACATGGGGATCGGGTGCAGTGGGTCTGCATATGCCCCCTTCATGCATGCCATGCAGGGGGCGTGGAGTAGCTTCCTCGCCCAGAATACGCGTGCATAGCCACCCACACCAGTCGTGCATTGGGCCTGGAGCTCTGTGTACCTGTAGCGCTCCATTAATAAACATTGTTTCAGTGTATTATTGTGTTTTTCATTGGCATGCTTAAGCATCCCCCTACACACACACACACACACACACAGCTTTGTACACCAAACTCTAAGGTAAAAACAAATATTCCCTTTTTTTTTTTTCATTTATTTTACTAACCTTAGGCCAGACCAGGGTCTATGGGTACCTTCTGATCTCACACATATAATTCATAACTCCTACTTACCTTGATGAAGACACCCCCATAGAAACACAGAATTTGACGGCAGATAAGGACCGCTTGGACCACCTAGTCTGTCCATTTTCCTACCTAACAGATAAGCTGCAGATCCTAGTTAACCAACAGCTTACTTCCTCCTACCCCCCACTAGGACTGCCTTATGCCTGTCCCATGCATTCTTGAAGTCCCCCACCGTTCTTGACTCCACGACCTCCTCAGGGAGGCTGTTCCATGCATCCACAACCCTCTCAGTGAAAAAATACTTCCTCACATTACCTCTGAGCCGTCCCCTCAATCTTCAAATTGTGCCCCTTGTTACATGATCTCTTTTCTGGAAGATGCTACCCTCTTGACTTTGTTAATTCCTTGAGGTACTTGAAAGTTTCTATCATGTCCCCTCTCTCCCTTCTTTCCTCAAGGGTATACATATCAAGCTCCTTTAGACTTTCTTCGTATGTCTTCTGGTGCAGACCCTGCACCATTTTGGTTGCCCTCCTCTGGACAGCTTCTACTCTGTCTATATCTTTGCGGAGATGGGGTCTCCAGAACTGCACACAGTACTCCAGATGGGGTCTCACCAACTGTCTGTACAGAGGGATAACAACTTCCTGTTTTCTACTATAGATGCCTCTTACTATGCATCCCAGTATCCCCCCAGCCTTCCTTACTGCCTTCTCACATTGCTTGCCCACCTTTAGGTCATTTGATACAACTACCCCCAGATCCCTTTCCATTTTTACTGTTGTCAGTATCTCACCCCCCACTGTGTACGCTTCCCCTGGGTTTTTGTTTCCCATGTGCATTACCTTGCACTTCTTTGCATTGAATCTGAGCTGCCATACATTTGACCATTCCTCCAACCTTGCCAAGTCCCTTCTCATCCTTTCCACTCCATCTTGTGCATCAACCCTGTTGCAGATCTTTGTGTCATCTGCATAGAGACATACTTTGCCTTCCAGTTCCTCTGCAATGTCACTTATAAAGACAATAAAAAGGACCGGTCCCAGTACTGAACCCTGTGGTACCCCACTAGTAACCCTCCTTTCTTCACTGTGTACTCCATTTACTACTACCCTTTGGGCCCTGTTGTCTAGCCAATTTTTATCCAGGCTACCACCTTGGGACCCACTCCAAGGCTAGCTATCTTGTGTATTAATCTTTGTGTGGGACTGTATCAAATGTCTTGCTAAAATCTAGGTAGGCCATGTCCACAGCCCTCCCTGGTCTACTACTTTGGTCACCCAGTCAAAGAAATCTATTAGATTCGCCTGACATGACCTTCCCATCGTGAATCCATGCTGCCTGGGGTCCTGTGCCCCACTGGCTTCTAGGTACTCAACAATTCTTTCCTTCAGAAGTGATTCCATCATTTTCCCTACCACTGAGGTCAAACTAACTGGTCTGTAGTTTCCTGCCTCTGTCCTGCTCCCACTTTGTGAAGAGGAATCACATCTGCCTCCTCCAGTCCTCGGGTACCACCCATCCTCCCATGATTTGTTAAAGACAGTAGTCAGCTGTGTCACTAGTTCTACCCTTAGTTCTTTTAGAATTCTTGGGTGAATCCATCAGGCCCCATTGCTTTGTCCACCTTCAATTTTATTAGTTCTTTCAGAACTCTTTCTTCTGTAAATGGACTGGTATCGACCCGTCTTCAGAATGTTTCTCTTGTTTGGTTTAGGTAACTCCCCTCCTCTCCTTTGTGAATACTGAGCAGAAATATTCGTTCAGTATCCCTGCTTTTTCACTGTCACCCCTACCCACATTCCTCCCTTTATTAAGCTTCAGTATCCCTCCTTGTCTTTCTTCCTCCCTAATGTACCTATAACAGGTCTTATCCCCCTTCTTAACAGAACTGGCTATCCTTTCCTCGGTTTGGGCCTTTGCTATTCTGACTGCCTTCCCAGCCTCTTTCTGCTTTAACTGATAAAGTTCTCTGTCCTGCTCCTTCTGTGTTTCCTTATATTTCCTGAATGCTGTCCTTTTCTCCTTAACCTTCCCTGCCACCTCTTTTGAGAACCATAGCGTTTTTTTCTTTCGTTGTGTTTTACTGATTTGCTTTACACAAAGGCTTGTTGCCTCTGTGATGGCTGTTTTGATCACTCCCCATTGTTCCTCCACCCCTCCTTCCTGCCTGTTTGCTAATGCTTTTCTGAGGCACTCTCTCATTTTCCCAAAGTCAGCCCTCCTAAAGTCCAGTACTCTTGCTTTTGTATGGCTTGATTGTATGGCTGTGTTTATCGTGAACCACACTGTTTGGTTATCGCTTGTTCCCAGATGGCTACCACTTCTAAATCTGAGATTTTTTCTCCATCCCCAATTGAGAGTACCAGGTCTAAGATTGCTCCCTCCCGAGTGGGTTCCAATACTAGCTGTCTGAGGCATGCCCCCTGTAGGGCATCAAGAATGACCCTGCTCTTGGATGTGCCTGCAGCAAGGGTGCTCCAGTTAACATCTGGCATATTCAGGTCCCCCATCAACAATATCTCCCCCTTTTCTGCCATTCTAAGAAAGTCTTCTATCATTTCCTTGTCCATTCCTCCCGAGATGGGGTCTGTATACAACCCCATGCGGATTGTGGTTCCATTTCCTGTCTCCAGGGTGACCCAAAGTGCCTCATCTGCTCCCTGTTTACTCTTTAGTTCTGTTGCTTTGATCCCTTCCTTTACATAGAGAGCTACTCCTCCTCCTCTTTTACCCTCCCTGTCCCTCCTGTAGATTGTGTATCCTGGTATGTTGACACCCCAGTCATGGTTCTCTGTGTGCCATGTTTCCGTGACTGCCACAATATCCAGACAACCCTCTTCCATCAAGGCCACTAGATCAGGGAGCTTGTTACACAGATTACGGGCATTGGTACTCATATCTCATACACTCATACCTTTCCTAGGCTCACAATTAAATAGAAACATTGTCTATTTTTTTTTTTTCAAATAACCTCAACCTCTAGGCTGGTCAGAAGAAGTGCTGCCTTAGTGATCTTTTTAAAAACACAACTCTGCTCTGTGCACCAAACAAGCAAAGTAGCATTTAAGGACTCTTTGTGTCTCCTTCACCTTTTAAAGTCCACCATTATCGAGTCTCATTTGTCTGGCTCGCTTTTTGCGCTTCATGTGTTTTAACAGACAAATTTGCAAAACAGAAGGTTTGTTTGCCTTGGTGGTTCAGGGCGCTGCTTCCCTCAAGCAACACTTAAGCACTCTTTCTTGCACCCTGCCCCCCACCCAAAGTATATCATCATAAAGTGGTCAGTCTTTTGTCTGACTCATTGTGTACTTAAAATGAGTTTAAAATAGACTAACCTGAGGCTGCCCACAAGAAGGCTTGTTTACCTTCAGTGGCTTAGGCTCTCTGCTAGTCCAGAACAGTGGCATTTGAGATGCAGCTCGGCTGACTCAACGGTGTTGCTGTTTTGAGTGGGGCCACATGGCAGGTGTTTGGATCATGCAGCAGCTCACTGGTTCCTGATCAGAAGATCTGAGTTCATCCTCAAACAGATGTACTGCCAGCATATTACCTTACTACCCCAGAGAAACACAGGCTGTAAATGGACCAACAGAATTGCTTAGTGTAGCAAAGTCAGCAAACTGAGCACCAATTGGAGGGCTCGGTCTGGATCTTGGCAGTCATGAGATTCATAGTGGGTATTCTCCCATAGTGTTTGTCCATTTCCCCTGATATTTTAAAAATAAAAGATTTCCTTCCCGTATCCCGTTTTTGTAGTGCAAATCCCTTAAAATACAGGAATCCCTGTAGATCTGGGAGCACTGTTTGATGCCATTTTCGAAATGACTGGCACAGTGTCAGTGGCTCAGTGGGTAGCATACTCGCCTCTGAGGCTGGAAGATCAGAGGGCTGTGGGTTCAGTTCCCACATCTGGCACCTGAGTTAATATCCCAGTACTGACACTGTAGTGCAGCATGAGAAGGGTGCTGCAATTCTGAGGTACCGTCTTTCGGATGAGATATTAAACCGAGGTCCCATCTGCCTGGATTGGTGATAGTTCAGGTGGATGTTAAAGATCCCATGGCACTTATCGAAAAGAGATGGGGAATTTCCCCCGTGTCCTGGCCAAATTTCCCTCATTCACTAAAAACACCACCAACAGCTTAATCTGGTTCAAGGTCAGTTGGCATTCTTCTGTATCCCCCTTCCCCAGGTCGTGCCTGAAAATAGGCGTGGTTTGTCTAGTGCACTTACCCAGTCAACAAAAACGAAATTAATAAATATGCAGACTACCCAAGCAGCACCTTTGGAGGAGGGCAGAGGACCTACTGAGAAAACAGGCTGTGCAGTACTGCTGTGCCAAATCTGGCATCACTTCTGGCTTGGGTATCCAGGCTGTAGTGTTTGGTAAAGGTGTGAACTGTTTTCCAGGTAGCGAGCTTTAAAAATTTCCACCAAAGGAGTATCTCTTGCAGCTGCTATTGAGGCAGCTGTACCCCTTGTAGAGTGGGCCCTAAGGTCTACAGGGGGCTCTTTACTCACTTTGCTGTAGCATAACTGAATACAGGCAACAATCCAGTGACAACAGACCTCTCTGAGGCAGGTTTGCCCTTTCCCACTTCTCCAGAGGTCAGGAAGAGCTGAGTGCTACCATGCCTGTGGCCCTTTGTGTGATCCAAGTAGTAGCTTATAGCTCTCTTGACATCCAGGCTATGCAATCTAATGATCAGTGAAAAAAACTGGCGAAGTGATGGACTGATTCAGGTGAAAGTCCAACACTACCTTGGGAAAAAAATACAGGTTACTCACCTGTAACAGGAGTTCTAGGAATGGTATATGTTGTTCATCCACACTCATTGGCAGTATCCTTGCCGCTTAAATCTTGCCCGAAGGTCTTCAAGCTTGCTCCTCCCACCCACCGGGTGGTATAACTCTCGGCTCCGCCCCATGGCTTAGATCTGGCCCGCTGGAAGCTCAGGTTGTGCGCCAGGCCGGAGGTTGGTCGTGGATGAACAACATATACCATTCCTAGAACTCCTGTTACAGGTGAGTAACCTGTATTTAGGGACATGGATATGTTGTTCATCCACACTCATTGGCAGACTCTAGCAGTTCTCCGGGAGGAGGGAGGCAAGACGCACACCTATATACTTACTTGGGAAGAGAGACTGAGAACCGAGGCCCCAAAACCAGCATCCCGGCGTGACTCAAGGTCGATGTGGTAGTGGGTAATGAAGGTGTTTGCTGACTTCCAGGTAGCAGCCCTGCAGATTTCCTGGATAGGGACGCCCCTGGAAGCAGCCACCGCTGCAGCAGTATGGCGGGTAGAATGAGCTCTTATCCTCTGGGAGGCTCCATGCCCGCTAACTTATAGCAGAGATCTATGCAGGAGGTTACCCACCTGCTTATCGTCCCGGCTTGGCTGCAGGTCTGCCAGATCGGCTTCAGCGTAGGTGACAAACAGCTGGCGAACCTCTCCCAATTTCAGCCGTCGCTCCTTATAATAGCGGCGCCCTTCTAGGATCCAGAGTATGGAGCCTATTGGCCTCCGAGTGATTGGGGTAGAACACGGCAGAGTCAACACCTGGTTAAGGTGAAACTCCGACACCACCTTCGGGAAGGAATTTCGGTGGGAAGAGGACAACCTTGTCCCTGTGGAAGACCAGGTAAGGAGACTCGATGGAAGCGCCTGGAGCTCTCCCATCCTTCTGGCTGACGTGATAGCCACCAAGAAGGCGGTCTTCCACGACAGGTGAGAGAGAGCACACCTGTGCATAGGTTCGAATGGCTTGCCCATGAGCTTTGCCAGTACCAGCAGTAGATCCCACGGAGGGGGGTTCCCGCACTGGAGGGAATGTGATCAAGGCCTTTGAAAAAGCGCCAGACCACCTTCTCCTGCGTTACGACTGCTTCCGGCCCGCTACTGTAAGCAGAGATGGCTGCCAGGTGCACCCTTAGGGTCGTCGACCTAAGCCCTTGACTAGAAAGGGACCATAAATAGTCCAAGATGCTTGCCAAGGAACAGGAGGAAGGGTCCAAGCCCTTGCTTCTGACACCAAATGGAAAACCTTTTCCATTTGAAGGCATAGCATTTTCTGGTCGACTTTACGGGACGCCTCAACTACATTGAGGACCCTGGCGGAAAGACCCAAAGCCTGGAACCTAGCCGCTCAGGAACCAGGCCGTCAGGTGCAGGATTGAAGGTCCGGATGGAACACCTTCCCTGATTGACTGAGAGCAGGTCCGGGCAGCTGGAAGCTGCCGCGGGAGTCCTGGAGCTGAGACTGAGGAGATCTGGGTACCAGAACTGGCGAGCCAGTCTGGGGCTATCAGAACATCGCCTTGTCCCTCCTCGCGCCTGAGAAGCACCTTGTGGATCAAGGAAATGGGGAAAGGCGTAAAGAGCCCGGGGTCCATTGCCTCGAAAGGCATCCCCCTGCAGCGAGCCCTGCTGAGGGGGGCGGGCATGGAACAGACTCAGCTTCGCGTTCTCCGTGGAGGCAAACAGGTCCACCTGAGGTGTGCCCCAAAGGGAGAACAGATGCTGTACTACCTCCGGCAGGAGAGACCACTGTGGGATGCAGCCCCTATCCGCTCAGGGCATCGGCCAGGGTGTTGGAGGCCCTGCCACGTGAATGGCTAGGAGATCCGCCTCCAGGCTGCGACGAGTGACCAAATGCGGAGAGCTTCCTGCATAGAAGCATGGAGCGGCCCCGCCCTGGCGGTTTAGATAGTACATGGTCGTGGTATTGTCCGCCTGACTCGGACCACTTGACCCCGAGGAACGGAGCAAAGGCGGTGAGAGCTAGGCGGACCGCTCCGAGCTCCAGCAGGTTGATGTGGCATCGACCTCGCGGGACCAGAGGCCATGAGCCCGTGTTCCCCAGATGGGCACCCCAACCCATCAGAGAGGCATCGGTCGACAGAGAGACCGCCGGCTCGGGCGGACGAACGGGATGCCCTCCTGCAATTGATCTGGAACGGTCCACCACTGGAGAGCATTCCACATCCCTGTGTCACCGACACAAGCTGGTCCAAGGGATCGCAGCGTTGCCAGACCACTGGCTGGCCAGTCCCCACTGAAGGACGGATGTTCCAGCGGGCCCAACGGACCACGCTGGTACAGGCCGCCATGAGACCCAGGAGGCGAGGGAAGTCCCGGCAGGCTGCAATTGCCCAACCAGAAATGATCGGCAAAGGAGGAAAGAACCTGCCCTGTCCGCCGGAGCCGCGCCTGGCTCGAAGAGAGTCGAGCTGCGCCGATGAATAAAATCACCTGCTTCGGCTCGGTTCTGACTTGGCCTCGTGACAAGGAGGCCCAGTTGAGAGCAGACCTGAGGGCCAGATCTCTGGACCACCCGCCTCCTTCCTGAGGGAGCTGCTATCAGCCAGTCGTCCAGGTAAGGGTACACCCGACCCCTCGCGCCGCAGGGAATGCTGTCACCACTGCCATGCATTTGGTGAAGACCCTGGGAGCTGGAGACAAGTCAAGGGCATGGCTTGAACTCAAGAGAGATCCTTCCGCCGGAAGCGAAGGAATCTCTGGTGAGACGGACGGATAGGGACGGAAAACGCGCCTGCAAGTCCAGAGAGCAGAACCACACGCCGCTCCAAGGATGGTATTATCTGAGCCAGAGTGACCATCCTGAAGGTTCGAGACCTTAGGAACTTGTTTAGGTCGTAGGTCGAGAATGGGGCGCCAGCCCCCGTCTGCTTCGGAACCAGGAAGTACCTGGACACAAACCCTGGGTCTGAAGGAGGGTCCACCACCTCTTACCACCTCCTCTGGAGGAGGAGAGTGATGTCGGCTCGACGAGCCGCCAGTGAGGCTGGGGATCCCGGGCGCCCCGAGGGGCGACGGCCTGAAGGGTGGTGCCTGCTCGACTTCAGAGGCAGGCCTCTTCCCACCTACCTTCCAAGACCCACCTGTCCGTGGTAACAGCGGACCAGGCGGAACGGAAGTGCCGAGCCAGCCTACAATGGGGGACCTAGGGGTGATTGGGATGGGCTACACCCCCAGCCCGCCACTGGGCAGGCTTGGAGGAGGGACTCGCCGAGGGACCTCCTGGCCCTTTCCTCCCTGCCTCCTGTTAGAGGAAGCCGGGCGGCTTGGGTTTGGGATGCCAAGGTCGAGCCTGCTGGCCCTGACGTTGTGGGTCAAGGCCGGGGCACAGAAGGACGAAAGGGCTTAGGCTGTGGTTTGCGGCCTTTGTCCTTCTGAGCGGAAGAGACCGAGTCCAAGGTGGCATTGGACTTCTCGATCCTCTGCAGGTGACCTTCCACCCCAGGGTCAAGAGGTCAGTCCCCAAAAGGAACATCCGCCAACTTGTGCTGGGTATCCGGTAAAGGTGGATATCCTCAGCCAAGCCTCGCCGACGATAGCCACCGCGCCGCCACCGATCTGGCACATGAGTCCCCTACATCCAAAGCAGTCTGGAGCTGTTGTTTGCCACTGCCCTCGCCCTGGTCCCGCACCTGCTTAACCGTGGTCTGCAGATCGGGCGGAAGATGAGGGATGACCTCATCCAGGGAGCCCAACAGGGCATGAGAAAAATGTGCCATGAGGACGGCCGAACTGGCCTGACGAAGGCCGAGAGAGGCGAGCGAGACTTTGCCGACATAGTCCAATTTCTTGGACCCTTGTCAGGAGGTTTGTCCACATCCTTGGCGCAGCCGGGGCGCTCCGAAAACGCTGTCGGTAACCAACCCCTCAGCAGAGGGGTGTTCAAAAACCGGACAAGGAACCGTAGGGACCGTATACTTCCTGGCCATCCTGGTCAAGGCGCAGGGCAGGAAGCAGGGCGCTGCCAAAGTTCCAGTGCTGGACCCACTATGGCCTCGGCCAATCGGAAAGGCCTCCGCCGGAGAATCCCCTGGCCCAGAATCTCCGTGAGGGGATACCTGGTCTGCTTGGAACGGGTCTCGAGCTCCATCCCGGGTAGACTCGAGATGAGCCAGCAGTCCTAGGAAGGACGACGGCTATCGTCCATTGGCTGACTCTCCTGAAGACCCAAGTCCAGTCGCTTGGAGAAGAGAGGAATTATCTTCGACTCGGAAGAGTCCTCAAGAGCTGCCTCTGGCCTGAGCCACCCTTCACCTGCCGAGGTCGGTCGGGAGTGAGGGTAACTGACAGCCGATGGTGAAACCTTAGCCGACCGAGAATCTCTTGGTCGGAGCCCCACTTGGTGGCTGTGGAGGCGGAGGTTCCACCGCAATCGTGGAGCAGTTGGTTTTGGCCACAACCGCCTGGGGTATAGGCCCTCGGCAAGTCGAGGGGTTGTGTCGGCTGCCCGGTGACAGCGATTTAATGGTCGGGAAGGCGCTCGGAGTCGGCTTATTCTCGCCAGGAGGAGCTGTTGCAACATAAGGTCTCGCACTGGCCGACGCATTCTTCGCCGGCCTCCTCATCCGAGGAGGAGGACGAGGACGAGCGGCGACGCCGCTACCGCTGGAAAAGCCGAAAATCGAGACCGCCCCTATGACGGTGGGAACGGCTGGACTAAGAGGTCCGAGACCGAGACCGAGTCCCGGAATTTCCGGTCGGTGCAGGGAGGTGTCGGTCGGAACCTACACTCCCTTCGCCTCGAAGGTCCATCCGAGGCCCGGAACCGGAGGCACAGGCGAGCCCACGGATCCGACCTCCTCCTGGGAACCGGGAGAGGGAATCTCGGCTAAGGCGACAGCCCACCAATATTTGCAAAAATCTCGACTTCATCAGTGGAGTCTCGGTCAACTGACCTGACGGGACACCGTGAGGCCAGGGGTGGCCGGCCGAGCGGTCGACCGGCCGACTTCTGCCTCTGACGGCCCGGGAGAGGGACCTTTCCCGCCTCCCAAGAGCGCCGACGGAGGGACTTACCCTTGTCCTCTTTTGGACCGAGAAAAGGTCCAGCAGACGCAGGCCCTTCTCCTTTAGTGGAGAGGGACAGACAAAGCTCCTTAAAGGAAGCCGTGTGAGGAAGAACCCAGAGAGGCGGGATAAATGCAGCGGCCGAGGCTCACGGCCCGCGCCGCCTCCTCTTCGAGGGGCGACCATCCGGTCCGAAGCTGATCCGCTTTAGCCCGGCCATGACCGCCAACCGGCCTCCTTGGACTTCACCGAGGGAACGCTTCTCGGGACGGCCCAGTTGCACTCGGGCAGCACGGTCTTCGAGGACGTAGGCCGAGAAAGATGAGCACAGGTCGCAAGCCTGCGGGTCGTGCTCAAGGCCTAAGCAGTAGACACACGTGGAGTGTGGATCCGTCCGAGACATCTTCTGCCCGTGGGCATCTCCGAAATCCGGGAGTCGATTTATCCATCGCAGCCGCGAGGGATCGAAGACTGAAGTCTTTTTGCAAAATATTATTTTTAAATCCGCAAACGGAGAAATAGGAACCAGTCACAAACGCAGAGCGTTAAGGAGGGAACCTGAGCTTCCAAGCGGTAAGGAAGATCTGGCGTCATGGGGCGGAGCCGAGAGTTATACCACCCGGGTGGGTTGGAGGAGCAAGCTTGAAGACCTTCCGGCAAGATTTAAAGCGGCAAGGATACTGCCAATGAGTGTGGATGAACAACATATCCATGTCCCTAGAAATTTCCGTTAGTCCAGAGAACTACCTTGTCGCTATGGACTAATATGTAACCTGGTTTTGTGGACAAGGCCTGGAGCTCACTGATCCTCCTGGCTGAGGTGATGGCTACCAGGAACACTGTTTTCCATGTTACATACTTAAGCTCTTCTGAAGACATGGGCTCAAACAGTGGTTGCATTAACTGGCTAATGCATATATTGAGGTGCCATGCAGAAGTGGGTTCCCT
The DNA here is from genome assembly GCA_016271365.2 of Neoceratodus forsteri. Classification (NCBI taxonomy): domain Eukaryota; kingdom Metazoa; phylum Chordata; order Ceratodontiformes; family Ceratodontidae; genus Neoceratodus; species Neoceratodus forsteri. Next base: position 1,123,831,243 of record CM028129.1, on the reverse strand, counting down.
ATGAGGGGGATGCAAGTGCAGCAGGCCCTTGAAGAACTTTCTGAACACCTGGTTAGCAGCCAGGGATAACCCTTGACCAGCAGAGACAGCTGCTAGGTGCACCTTGAGGGTGGAAGGCCTAAGGCCGAGAGAATGAAAGTGTGTCAGACAGTCCAGAACGACTGACAAACCATTTTGGCAGCAGTCTGTCTCTCTCTCTCTCTGCTGGCACCAGATGGAAAACCTCTTCCACTTAGAGGTGTTAAAAGTCTTTCTTGCAGAAAGGTTTCTAGAGACCCTGAGCACCTCTAGCACCACTTCCGAGAGGTGCAGGTCAGCATATTCGAAGTCCTCAAGAGCCAAGCTTTGAGTCTGAGGGACTGGAGAATGGGGTAAAGGACTCTGCCCTTAGAGGAGGTCAACAGGTTGTGCCTCCTGGGTAGGGAGACTGGCTTGGATATCGACAGGGTCAGTAGCAGGGAATACCAAGACTGCCTGGCCTAATCTGCAGCAATGAGGATCACTGTCGCTGGCTGAGCTCTGAGCTTGTTTAGTACTCTGACCAACAGGGGAAATGGAGGAAAGGCGTATAGGAACCTCCCTGTCCAGTCCAGCAGCAGTGCATCCAGAGGGACTGTGCCCAATGCAGAGGGCCTACAACAGAACTGTGGCAGCTAGTGACTGTCTGGGGCTGCGAAAAAGTCCACCTCTGGGGTGCCCCACCATCTGAACACTACCGGCAGGGTCTGTCTGTTCAGTGACCACTCATGGTGGTTCTGGTTGATCCTGCTTAGGGCATCTGCGAGGACACTGCCCTTCCCAGGAAGGAGAACCACTGAAAGGGAGATCCTCAGAGAGCAAGCCAGACTCCACACCCTCATGGCTTCTGTGCGTAGGGGGGATGACCTTGTGCCCAGAGCCCCTTGCTTGTTTATGTAGTACACTGTGGTTATGTTGTCTTTTCTGACCTGAACCACCTTGCCCTGCAGCACTGAAGCAAAAGGACTGGATGTCCAGATACACTGCCCCAACAGACTACTGCTGGAGCCAGGTACCATGTGCAGTGTGTTCCCCTAGGTGAGCAGCAATCCTAGGAGGGAAGCGCACATTGTTAAGACTGCTGATGGTGGCAGCTGGAGGAAAGGTACCCCTTGCCTGAAGTTGCCCTTTTCCTGCCACCATTGTAGTGCTTGAAGCAGGGTTTCACGTGACTGGTACCTTTTTTGACAGGGAATCACTTTTCTGAGACCAGTGAGACCGGAGGTGGAAATGAATGTCCCTCATCTGGAATCTTGCCCCTGACACTGTTGACGCAGCCATTTGTCGTAACAGCTAGGGTATGCAGTTGGAAGGAGCTTGACAGCTGCACCAGGCTGTCTACCCTTCTCTGAGGGAGGAAGGCTCTTCCTCTCAGGGTGTCTAGTTCCACCCCTATGAACTCCAGGAGTTGAACTGGTGTTAGCACTGACTTTTTCTGGTTTACCAGGAAGTCCAGTGTACACAGGGTATCCTGAGTGACGGTCAGTGCATCTCCTACTTGCTGAGAGGACTGGCCTACCACTAGCCAGTCATCCAGGTATGGGAAGACTGACACCCCTCGTCTCCTTAGGTGTGCTACTACTACGGCTAGGCACTTGGAGAACACCCTTGGGGCAGAAGTCAGGTTGAAAGGCATGGCCATGAACTGACAGTGGCCTGATGGCAATCTGAACCTGAGGTACTTTCTGTGTGATTGTCTGATGGGAATATGGAAGTAGGCATCTTTTAAGTTCAGAGATGCCAGCCAGTCTCCCCTTCTGGGTGTAGGGAGAATGGTAGCCAGAGTGACCATTTTGAACTGTGGCTTTGTCAAATGTCTGTTTAAATGTCAGAGATCCAGTATAGGTCACCACTCTTCTGTTTTCTTTAGAGTGAGGAAATACCTTGAGTAGAGACCCCTTCCCTTTTGGTTCAAGGGAACAGGTTCTACTGCTTTGTCCTGAATGAGTTTTGCTACTTCCTCCTCCAACAGAGCTGCTTCTGATAGGCTGGCAGGTCTGAAAAGTCTTGCCCTCAGCTTGGGCAAAACCTTGAAACTGAGAGCAAGTCCCTTGCGCATTACCTCTAGGACTCACTTGTCTGTGGTGATGGATTCCCAAGCCTGGAGACAGCGATCCAGCCTGCCTCCTGCTGGGAGTGGGGAGGCAACCCTGGCAGACCGGTCAGGAGGTCTGCTTTGCCTGTGCACTTGGCTGAGTGCTACGACCAGCACAGCTGCCGCCCCTTCTGTCTCTGCCCCTGAAGTACCCTCTCTGAGACTGGTAAGCTGGCAAAGCCAGAGTCTGGAAGAAAGGTCTGTAATGGGATCTACCCCTTCCCCCTTTGCTTTGGTACTTCCGAGGTGTTGCTGCTTCCTCCTTTGCAGCAGCACTCTTACAGGCCTTCTTGTACTCATCCATCTTCTTCAGGAAAGCCTCTGTTTGCTCACCAAAGAGAGGTGTGGGCTCACAAGGGAAATCCAATGCCTTTGCCTGGGTGTCCTGGGACAAGTTAGTGGCCCTCAGCCAAGCAAGTCTCCTCAGAGGTGTCATTTGCCTGGCTTCAGACAAATCTGATGCCATAGGTCCAGGGCATGCCTTGGCTATCTCTGGAACTGTGTTCCAGAGACTCTTCTGGTATCTGGCCACATAAGCCATATAAGCTGCATGTCAAATGGTTAAAGAGGCCCCCAAGTAGGACTTCTTGGCCACAGAGTCAATTTTTCTGGAATCCTTCTCAGGTGGGTGTGATGCCAGGCGAATACCTGCTTTGTCACATGCAGCAGCCTGCACCACCCCTTCATGGCTGGGGTGTCCAAAGAGGAACTCTGCTCCAGGCTTAGCTACCTAGCATTTCCTGTCCATCCTCTTGTCCACTGGAGGGATGGATGTAGGTGTCTGTAAGATCCTGGAGGACAGTCTCTTTAGGGACTTGTGGATGGGCAACAACAGCCTTTCTGTTGCTGGCACATCTATTATCTCCATCTAGTCTGGCTCCTCTTCCTTCTCCTCAGTGGATTCCTGGGTGGAGAGGTCCAGAGCTTGTGCCACTTGTTTCATAAAGGCAAAATGGAAAGAAAAATCCTCAGCTTCCTTGTCGGGGGGGGGAGTCAGGGCATTGAGGATCAGGGGACACATCTGGTTCAATAGGTTCCCCAAATTCCTCATCATCCTCATCTTCCCCTTCAGCAAACTGCTCAAGCAAACTGGGAACCGAGGATGAACCCAGGCCCTGAACCAAGGACTGTGAACCAGGCCAATGAACTGGGACAGCGGTACCGGTTTGCAGCGCCTGAATAATTCTGATAGTGTTAATATTTCTTCTGCGATTGGAACCAACAGGCTCGTCAGTTGCGGTTCCTTATCCAAGTGTTTTTCCTTCCTTTTCTTCTTGGCAGAACTTGCTGGTTCAGCGGCAGTGCCTGCAGTTCTCTTCCTACCCAAGGAACCATCATCCTGGTCAGAGAGCTGCTCAACCGGTTCCTTGGGTTTCTCTTTTTGAGAAGCGGAAAGTTTATCCGGAGCGTGGTCTGCAGCCTTTTCGGACATTTTTTCCTTCAGTCGGTTCAAATGCATATCAAGCATAGAATAAGGAACATTTTTTTTTTTTACAGATTTCACAATCTGTCTTCAGGTGGTCAAACCCTAGGCAGAAAACACAAATTAAGTGAGGATCAGTTTTAGCAAACAGTTCCCCACACTCTGTACAATGCTGAAAACCCACTGTGCCGGTTATTTTCTTGTGTAGTGACATAACCAGAAAAAAACCCTGAAAACTGGGTTTTCTGCGAGTCAGAAACCCACACTGATAAACAAAGTCTCTTTTTTTAGGTCGGTTTAGTGACCGACGAAAGAACCAAGAGTTCCCCCGGTTTCTCTTTTAAAATATCAAAATTCAAACAACTGGCCCAGGGAAAGTTTTAATACATAAATTTACCTTTCACAATTTAAATAAATGCTTGGTTTCCTCCCAGTTAAATGAACCGAGAAGAAACCGAAAAACTTGCTGGAATAACACTAAATCCAGACTAATCTACCTGTAAACGTAAGGGCAGTGTTTTAAAAACAAACAGAAATAACACTTACTTCAAAAAAACGAGAAAATAAAATCTTCAAGAAAGATGAAGGAGGGCTCTCCAAGGCGTCTGTACTAGTCAAGTGGAGTAAAGAATTGGACGGTTACAGGATGCATTACAGGGACAGTGGTTTGAAAACCGAGCTTGAGCCTAGCATTCCATCATCAGCATAGATTCTAGTAACCATTTCGGCGCTGGGGCAGTCCTATGGTGAGACCATACTGCATATGTCAGAATACAGTAAGATTTCCTGGGTTTTGAATGTAATGTCTGTCCCCAACTCCAGTATGGATTATCATGAATGTACGTGGTGCTGAAGCTACTGCAGCTGCTCTCCTCGGTATCACCCTGTAGACTTTCTTGAGGGATGGGAGTTGATCCACCTCTGATAAACCCAAGATCGCAGATAGGAAAACTCTGACAAAACTGAGACAGTCTTCCCCGTCAGCCATTTCCATTAAGCCCTACTATATGGATGTTGCGCTCCCTGGTCTGGTTTTCCACTGTCTCTAGTCACTAGTAAAGCAGGGAGTTCTCCTTTATTAAGCACAAGGTGGCATCTAAGGATTTCAGCGCTGATGCCTGCAATCTCTGCAGCTCTTGTTCTAACTGATCAGCTTGAGTTTCTAGGGTAGCTACCCAGGGGTGGAAGGCATCAAACGTTTTATCGAGGTCTTGCACTGTCCACACCAATTGTGCCAGGGTGGTATAGATAGTTTGTAGCGTCACTTTACTGGCAGGGACAGCGCCCGAGCCTGCTGCTACCTCACACTGCGCAGACCATCCGTCTTTTTTCTGGCCTTTAGGTTTAAAAAAAAAAGTCACCTGAGGCTGCCACCGATCCTTTGGACTTCCCCATTTCAAAGCTTTCTAATGCCCCAATCAGTACCATTCAAAAGTTGAGGTTTGTTGCCATAAGAGTTTAAGATTTTATATTTTATTTAAGTTCCATTTCGGATCTCGAGTGATGAGCTACTTCCCTACTGGTTGCTCAGCAGCGCACCCCCAAAATAATCCATGTTAACAATGTGCAAAAAGAAAATACCGTAACAGATCTTAGAGAGAGACTCCTCCATTAAGCCACATCATGGAACTTTCTTCCGTCGGCATAAGGACCACCCAGAAATTGTTGCTGGCTGGGGCCACCTATGTCGACACACCTCGTTGGCATCTATATAATGTGGGCATCCCCAGCATGCCTCAGTTCTCTACCGGAGACAAGCTCTGAGATCATCAGACCGTCAGGGACCGAAGCAACCAGGACGAAACCAAGCACACAGGAGAGGATATGGAAACCTGAATAAATATGCCGAATCTAGGACCAGGAGAACGAGGATGAAGAGCACACGGGATAATAACCTGTCACCCAAGGGGGCGAAGATGTGAGAGGGAGCGCTATGGCTGAATGGAGGAGAATTTTTTGAAGATCTCCTGTTATGATAAGTAACCATTCTATCATTGAGGACATCTCCCTCCACTGAGCAACATTATGGAACAATTCCACAGCCAAGCACTGAAGGAGAAACGTACGATTTAAGGACCCTGAGTAAGGAGGCCTCACAGGACAGAAAGGCCAAAGCCACCCATCTACGAGACACAATGTCCAGACTGAAATATTTAGTAAATGCATGAAGAGTACTCCAAGTGGCAGCAGCACATATGCCAGCAGCGGACACACTGTGGAAAAAAGGCCACTGAAGCAGCCATTCCACATGTGGAATGAACATAGACTGGACCAGAAAGCTGCTATTTGTTTTTTGTTAACTCACTTTATGCTCCTTTCTCTGGGGCCTCAGACTCTCTCCAGTGGGGCACCCGACCGACCATATCCTGCCTGCCTGAAATCCACAGCCTTACCCGCCGGAGGTGAGGGGACTCCTCTCCACTCATCCCGGTGCACCAACAACTGGATCTAAGCCCTCAGGGTGGGACTGCCAATGCCTTCAGCGACCTTTCTGAAATCTAGTGGGCAGACCAGGCCTTGTGCAGGGAGCTCCAGAGGCAGGCTAGAGGATCCAGCGTTAGGCGTGGTGGTCTGTCACTTGACTCACCTTCGCCTAGTAAGGCCTCAGGGTGTTTTCCTTGTTCTTCCCTACCCCGATGGCTCGGACGTGCAATGTGTCCAGCGTGGGCGTGTTTGTTCATGAGCATGCCCATAGGATCGCTGCGCAGCCAATCCCCTTGCTGACAGACCCACAGGCTGCTGTGCCCCCAGTCACCACCAGGAGGCACCATAGCCCAGGATCTGACCCCCCCCCAGGACAGGAGAGCCGTCCTCCGGATGCTCAATCCTGCCCTCCCCTGCCGACCCATGGCAGCCTGAGCTCTCTCCCGACCCCGGGTCACCAGCATAGTGCGAGGTAAGGTGGCCAGCACCTCAGCCCTACCGGGCCGGCCAGGAAGCTGCTTAACAAGCTTTCAGTAACAGAAAGTAATACAAGCCAACCACTTGGGGAAGCTCTGCTTAGAAATAAAGGAAGCTCACCATTCGGGGAACAAGCTAGAACAGTTGAAAATTTCCTACAATCTGTAAATACGATCCAAGTACCGACACAGCATCCTATGGACATACAGCGTATGCAAATGACATTCCATACTATCTGTGGGAGTCTAGAAATAGCAGAAAGGTCATTGATCTGATTTACTGTTCTCTCAGTCATGTCCTTCAGAAGAAAATTAGGATTAGCACATAGTAAATAAGAAAAAAATGGTTTACAACCAGAGCCTGCAGCTCAGATATGCGTTTAGCAGACGTCAAAGCCACTAGGAACAGTGTCTTTCAAGAGAGGAAGCACAGGCTTGAAGGAAGGCGCAGTAAGTGTCCCTAGGGTGTAGGAGTAGAAAACCTCTGAGGAACCTATGGGAAACCTCAAGATGGACCACCACCTTGCCGTTGGGGAGGGCATGGAAAGCTGAAACCATGGCCAAGTGGACCTTAATAGAGGACTTCCCAAGGCCCATGTCAAGGGACAAGAGGTAGTCCCGCAGTAGACTAACAGAACACATGAAGGGATCCAAGGCATGCTCTGCAGACCCGTGAAACAAAAAATCCGGCACCAAGCACCGCATGAATGATTCAGAAGCTTTTATTTAACATGTACCACAGCCCACAACCCACAGGATCCTCCTTAGTCCACCCATGCTCAGCACACCAAACTAAAACATTTCCATTTTTGCAAGTAGGTGTACTGCGTAGACAACTTCCTAATTGCCAATAGAACTGTAGCAACCACCAGGGAATTCCCCAAAAGGGAGAGTTCTATGTTCTCAAGAGCCAGGCGTGGAGGTGTAGGGATCAAAAATCTGAAAGAATCAGAGAACCCTGCTCCAGCGTCATAAGTCCCTCCCACAGAGGGAGTGGGACAAGGGGTTCCACTGCCAACTGATGGAGCAGAGTTAACCATATTTGTCTGGGCCAGTATGGTGCCACCAGAATCAGGGTGGCTGATTTTGGCTCTTAGCTTGACAAGCACCCTCTGTATGAGAGGGAAGGGAGAAAGGCATATGTGGATCTCCCTTTCCAGCTGAGGGGCAACGCGTCTTGCCAGAAAACCTCAGGGCCTGAATCAAACAAACAGAAATGCGGCAGTTTTGCGCTGTACACAGATGCAAACAGGTTTATGTCCAGGCAACCCCATTTGATGAAAAGGCTATCCACAATAGAGTACAAGAGCTCCCAATCATGGCAGTGCCTAGGACGACCTGGACGATCCACCAAGGCACTGACAGTGCCGGATACCAATGTGAACCAGCACTCGAGGAACTGTAAACAGTCTAAGTATGGTGCAAAAAGTGCTTACTTTACTGATACAAATCGATGCAGAATACCCATATAATTCAAAACCAGATGTCCATTATTCACCACGGTGACTAGAACCAACTAGAAACAGAGTGGGCATCTCCTCCTAGACACAGCACTTTGAGTCGACGGTGTCTTCCTCAAGGAGCGTCAAGACTTGTAGTTCTTTGAGTGCTAGTTCACACTGGTATCCTGTTGTCAGTTCTGGGGCTAGCTGCCCCTACAAAACAGTACCAGCCCTGCACCACTCAAGGCGCAGTTCCCAAACCCTTTAGAGCCATTGATTGTGCCAGTTCACAGAAACAGGTCATGTTCCGCCATCCCGTGCCATACTCTCACTGCCTCTCTGCAGAGAGGATATGAGTGGGCTTTGCCTTGCCAGTTGATGTAATACAGCACCAAAATACTGTCTGTACAGATCAGCAGCTGATGCCCTGGAGGAAGGGTGGTGAAGGACTGCAGGTCAAGCAGCACAGCCCTCATCTCCAGAGTATTGCTGTACTGAACTGTATCAAAGAAGGTCCATAGTCCCAGAGTTTAAAAGGGGCCCAGATGGGTTCCCCAGCCCAAATCCAAGGCATATGTCATTATCACCAGGAGAGGGGATGGAAGGAGAAATGGAGACCCTATCTCGAGACTGGAGTGGTCCAGCCACCAGAGAAAGAAGCAACGTAGGGGAGGAGTCACTGCTAGTAGACACTCCAACTTGTTTGAATGCTGTGCCCACTGTGCTCAGGGGAACCACCGAGGGATCCTCATGTGCAGATGTGCAAGAGGGACAGTCAGTATGGCAGCAACCATTAGGCTATTGAACCACAGAAGGCATCTGGTCAAGACAAAGTAGCTGGAGGAAACCAGGGCCACCAGTGCTGTGGCACAGTCTGAGAGCAGAAATGCCAGACTCAGTCCTGTGTCCAAGACAGCCCCTTGGTAATCAAGGGGCTGGCAAGCACAGAGGACCGATTTTGGCTCTTTCACCAAGATACCCAGCTAGCTGAACAGCTAGCAGGTACGAAACAGAGCACTGTCTAAGACTTCCCACAACGGGGCTTTCAGAAGCCGATCATCAATATATGGGAAGACATACAGGTTCCCCCAACGGAGGGCAGCTGCAACTGCTGCAGAACATTTAGTGGTGCAGAAGACAAACCAAAAGGCAAGAAAAGTACAGTTACGTAAGAACTTACCATAACAGCAGATCTTTGAAAGGTGCTCTTGCAGCAGGCTATACCATAAGGATTACGCTGCCAGGCACTAGGACCCCACGGAAAAATTATTAGCTAGCAGCACCCAACGAGGACTGCCTTCTGACGTTGGACCACCTCCGATGTCCACCAATGGTAAAAAAGGGGTGGTCCCCGGCCACACCCCAGTTCTCCGGTTGGAGACGCAGCTAACAAACAATAGAGAACCGAGGTGAGTAGAATACCGTGCCAAGGATAAGAAAAAAAGGAGAAAAAGACCAGGGGAAAGGAGAGAGGAAAATGACACCTGCTACAAGAGCTCCTCTCAAAGATCTATTGTTACTAAGTTCTTGCGTAACTGTACTATCTTACTTCAAGTGGGAGCTCTTGCAGCAGGCTTCACCATAAGGACTGAGTACCAAGCAGTACTAACTGGATCCCGAACAGACTGGGAGGTGGAGACTTTAGTAGCAGGAGGCTTCAACACAAAAGGCCCTGAAGCACCCCCAAACCAAAACCCAGCTCTCCGACAGGAAGCAATATTCAGGCTACAGTGCTTCACAAAGGTATGCACTGAGCCCCCAGTAGCTGCTGCACAGATGTCTGCCACAGAAACATTCCAAAGTGCCGCAAAGGAGGCAGAAACACCCCTGATGGAATGACCCTTAACCAAGCCCAGTAAGGGCTTGTTGCATTTGTTGTAGCAGAAGGTGATACAATGGACTAGCCATCTGGACAGAGTCCGCTTTGCCATAGGTGCCCCCAAGGTTCTCGGGGCAAAAGAAACGAAAAACTGGTTGGACTTTCTGAAAGTTAGAGCGCGGCCAATGTAGTACCTAAGCACTCTATGTACATCCAGAGTGTGAAGAAAGGCCTCCCCTCAATTAGAATACTCTGGATAAATAACCAGAAGGTTGATGTCCTGATTAAGGGTAAATTGGGACACCACCTTATGTAGGAACTTAGGATTACTCCTCAAGGACACCCTGTTCTGGTGGAAAATTAAATATGGCTCTTTAGCCATCAGAGCCTGAAGCTCGGAAATCCTCTGAACAGAAATAATGGCAACTAAAAACAATGCTTTTCATGACAGAAAGCTTAGTTCATAATCCATGGCTGGCTCGAAGGGAGGCAATGTAAGCTTCTCTAACAAAAACAAAAGACCCCAAGGAGGGATGGGGTCCCTAATGGGAGGTTTAAGATGAAAAATTCCCCTAAAAAATGTTCAGGTCAGATCCGTCTGGGCAACATATCTGCCATCGACCAGTGCATGATAGGCAGAGATTGCAGAAAGGAGCACCTTGATGGAAGAATAGCAGAGGCCCGTGTCTGACAGGGAAAGGAGGTACTCAAGAATAGCATTCAGAGGGAATCAAGAGGATCCAGACCCCGACTGGAGGTCCACAAGCAAAAGTGTTTCCACTTCATGGCATAGGTAGCCCTAGTGGAAGTTTTCCTGGCTGCAACCAAGACCTCGGCCACTCTGGGAGAAACTACAAAATGAGAAGTGGCTACGTCTGCAGGTGCCAGGCATGCAGATGTAGGGATTGGAGGTCCGGGTGAATCAGCCTGCCCTGCTCTTGCGACGGTAAGCGGGAGGGAAAAGCGCAGGGGAACTGGAGGTTCCACTGTCAGCTGCTGCGGTAGTGGTAACCATATCTGACGAGGCCAAAATGGAGCTATGAGAATAATCTCCGCTCCTTCCACTTGGAAGCTGAGCAGAACTCTGCAAAAAAGGAAAGAGCGAAGGCATACAGAAACCTCCCTGTCCAGCAGAAGGACAATGTGTCTCACCAGAAAACACCAGGCCTGTGATTGAGCAAGCAGAAACTGGGCAGTTTTGTGTTGCACGGGGACGTGAGAAGGTCCAGCTCTGGATGACCCCATCTTTGGAAGAGGTCGTCCACTACAGAATGTAGAAGTTCCCATTCGTGAGTCCTTGATTGAGACCAGCTTAAGGCGTTGGTCAAGGCATTTTGGACCCCTTGAACACGCACTGCGGTAACTGGCCACGGTCTAGAGCCCAGAACCACACTCTCATAGCCTCCCAACAGAGGGAGTAGGAGTGAGTTCCCCGCTGCTTGTTGATGTAATAAACGACCGACATGTTGTCCATCTGCACCAACAGGGGACCTGGACGAAGGTCCGGGGGAAACATTTATAAAGCATACAGAACTGCCCTCATCTCCAGAATACTGATATGGAGGCTCAGTTCCAGAGGAGACCATGTACCTTGTGTCTGACGATTTTGAAAATGAGCCCCCCAACCTAGGCCCAAGGCATCGGTTGTGAGAACCTGTGAAGGGGCTTCTTTCTGAAAGGGGACTCCGGATTCCAGATTCTGGGGAAAGAGCCACTGAGAGAGTCTGTACCACTGCTCTGGAGATCAAGACCGACTGGTCGAGATCGTCCTCCCTCTGATCTCACTGCACTCTGGGGGTCCACTGAGGGACCCTCAAACAGGTATGCTGAGGGAACGGCCACTATGGCCATAGCCATATGGCCTAGAAACTGGAGCATGGTCTGAGCTGGGACCTGGCGAGCAGCTGACTTTGTTGGCCAAAGAGCAAAAGTGTACTGACCTGTCCGATGGGAGGAATGCCTTCCCTTGCTCCGTGTCCAGGACTGCCCCTATATATTGTAACCTCTGACATGGCTTCGGGAATGACTTTGCATCTTTAGGGTGATCCCCAGGGAGATGAACAGACTGAAGGTATCCTTTAAAGCTGTCAGAAACCGATCCCATGTGGCGGCGGTCAGAAGCCAATCATCAAGGTAGGGATAAACTAAGTGTCCCTGCCTTCTTAGGGCTGCTGCTACTACCGCTAGGCACTTCATGAACACATACCGTGCTGAGGAAAGGCCGAAGGGCAAGGCCTCACCCTGAAAATGCCTTCCCTGAAAGGAGAACCTCAGGAACCTCCTGTGAGCTGGAAGCACCACAACATGGAGGTAGGCATCTTGCATGTCCAGGGAGCAAAGCCAGTCCCCTTGACGCAACATGAGAAGAATGCACAGCAAGGTGACCATCCTGAACCTCTTGTACTCTATGTAATTGTTCAAGAGGCTCAGGTCCAGAATCAGGCGCAGGCCCCCTGTCTTCTTGGGAACCAAGAAGAAACAGGAGTAGAACCCTTTCCCCCACTGTGGGGCTGGAACAGGTTCTATGGCCTTTTTGTCTAGTAGGGACTGTACCTCCTCCCGAATGAGCTCAGCATGGGAGGCGGAGTAAGTCATTTGGACCAGGGGATTGTCTGGGGAAATCGGCACGAATTCCAGCGCATGACCCCACTCTATCAACTGGAGGACCCATGCATCGGTAGTGATGGTGGCCCATCTGCTGAGGTAGAGCGAGAACCGACCCACTACTACCTCTCCCCTGGACTCAGCAAAAGGTGGGGGGTCGGGAAAGGAGTCAGCTGTTGGAGCCCAGGAAGACCTGGGAGGGTTTGGTGTTCTGAGGTCCCTGTGCTCCACCACGTTAAGAGGGAGCTTTGTGGTGAAAATTGCTTCTCTCGCTGTCCTTTGGGCTTCTGCCCCCCATGAAACTGTCGACGCCTGCCTGGGGTCTGATCAGATCTGTACAACTGATGCATAGAATGAACGGCCTTACCCAAGTCCTGGAGGTCTGAGATAATTTTTTCAATGTCTGGACCAAAGAGAACAGACCCATGGAATGGAGCATCTATAATGGCATCCTGAAGGTCCTGCCTATATCCAGAAACCTGGAGCCAAGAGTACCTCCGCATACAGACCCCTGTAGTGGCTGCCCTGGCTGCCGAATCATAGGAGGACCTTAAGACGTGCTTCCCTTCATCCAGATCGGGCTGGAGCACGTCTAGGAGTTCCCATTTGTGATCGGAATTGGGCTGTCTTTTTGTAAGCTTAATGGCCTTGTTCCAGAGTGACTTCTGGTACTGCACCGTGTGCGCCAAGAAGTTGAGCGACCGAATGGTGCAGGTGGCCGAGGAACAGACCTTCCTGCCGAACTGATCCAGATGTTTGGATTCCTTGTCCAGCAGCTGGGAGCTCATGTACTGGAGCTGTTTGGTCCTGCCGTGGGCAGCTGTCAGCGTGACAGAGTCTGCCTTGGGCTGTTCACCAAGGAATGGCTCATTTGTTGGGATATAATACAGCCTGTCTGCTTTTTTGGTATAGCAGAGGCTGTCGAAGGGTGCCTCCAGGCTAGCCTGGTGGCATGACTAAGGGTTTAGGCTTATTCATACCCAAGAAATGAGCCAGCCTTTTCTCTCTGGATCGAGATCCTTGAGCTTTCCACTGGTTCAAAAACTGGATGCAACGTATCATGTCCAAGAACATGGGATCAACCCGGGGGTCTCTCAGAGGGTCAGGGTGGTGGGGGAGGAAAACTCCCCTGAGGATCTGGAGGAGGCAGAAGAATTCGAGTTGGATGACCTAGACTGAGCAGGAGGTTTTTCCCTGGGGGGAGTTGATGACCGCAGGGTCTGCGAAGGCCGCTGCGCAGAGTCTACAGGGAGAGGTTGAGGCGTGGGAACCGGGGGTTCCTTGGGGATGTCTTTCTTAACCGTGTCCCACCAGGAACAAAAAAGGTCCTCGATGTCGGCCACAGAGACCATGGCTGGAGCTGATGGGCCTGGCGTCTCCAATGTGTCTTCAGGCCTCTTGGGCAGTAGCCGGACGACTTGTCGGTAGCCAACGGATGCTTTGCTGACATAGGTTTTCGTCCTGGGGTGGTGACGGAGCTGACTGCAGGTCGACTGGCTGACCCGGCGTCGGGCCTTCTGAAGTCAAAGAGTCGGGCGTTGGGGGCGGCACCTCCTTGGCCGGCAGCTGTGCCCCTCCTGAAGGCCGCTTGGGGGTGCAGGCGGCAGGGGAGACCCTGAAGGCGAGGACAATGAAGCCATCAGGATGGAGCACCGGGAGTCTGACGACCGATGTTTCGGAGAGCGGGCGTCCGGTAGAGACTCCCATTCCAAATGCTGCTCCCTGTCGTTAGGTCCAGCCGGACGATCCGACGAGGAAGAGGAAGCCTTAGCCTGGTGAGGGGCGGCAAGGAGGCTGTTGCCCACCCCATGACCAGCTGATTCCTTGGACTTAGACCCAGAGGCATGGCTGTAGGGCCTAAAACTAAGGGACAGGGCTGAAGTGCCACCTGATGTATGCACCAACGCCGGCAACCCCGAGGAAACTTGGGTTGCCGGAGGGGCAGAGTCCGACTTCACATGGGAGAAAGGACTGGAGCTGGACGTTTTCCTATGCGGAGACCAGGACCGGAGTCCAAAAGGGTCCTGTCCTTCTCACAATGATGGTGCTTTCCACTGGATTTTTTCTCCTTGGATTTGTGAGAAGTCCCCAACCCCGAAGAAGGGGATCCTAGGCCTGATGGGGTCTTTTGCATAGCAGCCTGCTGGTGTTCTAGAAGGTAGGTCATCAGTCGATGGATGCGGGTCCGGCGGTTGAAATCTTGGCAGTGCAGGCTGGAGTTGGTGTCGTAGTCAGGCTCCAGGCAGATGAGGCAGGCCAAGTGACCATCTCAGGCCGGGATCTGCTTCCCGCATGCACACTTGGATTTCGGTCGCTAGCCAGAGAACAACGGAGAAGACATACACCAATTAGGTGGTAAAACAACAAAGAAACTTTGATAAAAAAGTTTGAGAAAATGGCAGTCGACTGGTTAGCAGTAGGCATCCGTGGAGACTATGTGAATGGGTCGATGGAGGGAAAAGATCTGGGGTGTGGCCAGGGACCGCCCCTTTTATACCACTGGCGGATATCAGAGGTGGCCCCCACTGGGTACCGCTAGCTAAGAATTTTTCCGTGGGGTCCTAGTGCCTGGCGCCATAGTCTTTATGGAGTAGCCTGATGCAAGACCTTCCACTCGAAGTAAGATCAAAACTGAAATGTGCGCCCTGAATCATAAACGCAGATACTATACTGTACCTTCGGTAAGACTTACAGATCTTTATATGAATGCATGTGTCCTTCAAATCAAGAGTTACCATCCGGCCCCCATTCAGTAAAAGAGGGAAGAGGAACTGCAGAGACCATTCATAACTTTCTGTATTCTATGAATAGATTCAATCCTTGAAGGCCGAGTATGGGCCTTAAATCCCTGTTCATTTTGGTACCGGGAATAATAGCCCTTGTTTGTAAACTGACTGAAAGGTTTTACAGCACTCTTGCAGAGCATGGATTGAACCTACTCCAGCAGAAGGGCTAGGTATCCCAGAGGGTACTGATTTGGCAAAGGGGGGAGTCACTGAAGAAAAGAAAAGAGCTCTAGCATGTGTCCTAGCTGAACTACTTCCAGAACCCAAGCATCGGCTGTGATCTCTCTCTACTTTAGTAAGAAGTGAGAGATGCGGCCTCCCACCAGATCCTCAGGGGGCAATGAGAGTGGGGGGGGATAGTCAGAATGACCTTTGGTGAGTCTGGCATAGGCATCAGGAGGTAGGTTTGCAGTCTGGGACTTTGAAGGCTGACACCACTGGGAACCACATCCCTGACCTCTGGAATAGCCACGGCCTGGACGAACACAGAGCTGGTGAAAAGAGCCTCCTCCTCAACCACAGAGCTTAGGGTTAAAAGTGGAAAGCAACCTCAGGGTCATCTTTGAGGACTGTAGGTCCCGGAGGACATTTTGCATATCGGCTCCAAATAACGGTTTCCCTCTGAAGGGTGCACAGAGGACCGACTATTGTACATTAGAGGTAAAACCTGTGGCAGGCAGCCATGAATGACATCGCAAGCTAATTCTGGAGGAAGCAGCACAGACAGCAGCATCCAAGGCAGAACTAAGCAGATGCTTCCTGGTTTCCAAGCCATTAGCAGCTGTTTGCTGAGCCATAATCTTGCCTGGACCATCCAGCAGACTTTCAACCAAGGAGGCCATTGACTTCCAAATGCAGTTTGGTACCTGATCATGTATGCTTGACAATGAGCAATTCCCAGTCCAAGGGAAGCAGAAGCAAAGGTTCTTTACCCCGTTATGTCCTGTTTCCTTGACTCCTTGTCAGGAGGAACTCATATGCTTAGGTGCTTTTGACCTATCATGAGCAGCCATTTGGCCCACAGAGTCTGTGTCACGCTGAAAGGAATAGTAAGGCTTGGCAGTAAGGGCAGGATACTGCTAATCTGCCTTTCTAGGGACAGCAGGCAGTGCAGCAGGTCTATGCCAGGCAGCCGAAGTGGCATACTCTAGGGCTGAATGAACAGGAAGTATAATGACTGCTGGGGAGGTGGACACTTAATTTGGACTAAACCTGTTTGAGGAAGGCCTGAAAGAAGGCATCCCAGGATATCCTGGCAGTGTTTCTTACCCTTTCCTCAGAACAAGAGAACAGAAAAGAGCTGGATCCAACCACACCCAGGACTTCTAACTCTTCATCCATGCGCTCTTCTTCTTTCATGTATTGAGTACTGATTCAAGTTAGTCGTCGACCTCAATAGTCACTGGGATAGGGTCAATGGGATGAGGAGACAGGGGAGTAAGAACCACTGATGGGAGCACTGTCGACAGAGGACATTCAGGGCCAACAGTCTGGTGGGCACAGCAAACTTCTGCACCATTGACAAAGTCGATGGTGACATTTCAGAAGTCCTCGACAGTGAAGGTGTCAATGACTGAGGCACCGGCAAAGTCACTGAAAGGGCTCCAACATAGTCTGGTACAGAACCTACACCCTGAGGGGGCAGACAGCAGTGGAACTGTTGGTTGGACAGTGCCCAATGACGTTATCGGCTGTGAATCCCCAGCTTGGGAAGCGATCCTTTGTCAGACCCTGACCCTGGTGTCTGTGAGATGGCTGTGGGGGGGGGGAGTCAGGAGGACCAGAGGCACTGGCATGGGATCTGTCTTTTTTATTACACTTACCGCTTTTCAGAGGAGATTGTGACATGGTCTGGAGAAGCAGTCTTTTCCCTATGACGTTTCTCCTTTTCAGAGTGCCAACGTTTTTCTGCCCACTTGGCAGACTTATGCTTCTTTTTAGTGGAATGAGCAATGGAAGCAGCGAGCCGATGATGAACCGGAAGACAGGTGGTTGATGACAGTGAAGCCGTCTTCGAGGCAGCCTGTTTCTCAAGCTCTAAAGCTTTCATATGTCTCCTGGTGGCTTGATTAAAGCCCTGGCATATAGTACAGGCTTTAATATCAATAGTGAGGCCTAGGCAAAGAATACACATGGAGTGGTCATCATCTTTGTAAATGTTAACGTGGCTGCAACAGCAGTATCGGAATAATAGTTGTATATCTTTTGACAGCAGCATAAAAGTTTTCATTTAAAAAAATAATCTTTAAGATGTAGCAGCATTAGCAAATACTTTCAGAGTTCAATGGTGCTCTTCAGCAGTGGTGGAATGATAAACGACTGATGGCTGGAGAAAGAAATGAGGCATGCTGAGGATGCCCACTTTATAAAGGCATCGACGAGACACCATCATAGTGGGTGACCCCAGCCAGCAAAAATCTCCAGGCGGTCCTGATACTGACAGCTTACAGTTCCATTATGTGGCACAATGGAAGGAGATGTCCTCGAAGAAGATTACAGGTTGCACACATGTAACCATAGTTCTACTCTGGGTATTCCAGTGCGTATCCACACTATGGCCATTCTGTTGGGTACAGCTGAGTCACCAGATGTCTTCAATGAAGCTCCTCCTACCACCTGAGTGCTATATCCTCCATCTCCACCCCTTGACATCAGATCTTGCACGCTGGAAGCTTGGATTCGGATGTCACTTGCCAGGGGAGGTCAGATGGGTTGTGTGCAGGAACAATGAATACCATAGTAGAACTATGGTTACAGGTAAGTAACCTATATTTGTACCAACTGGAATTCAGTACTATTCACACTCTGGCAGACTCCAAGTGGTCCTGGGGGGGGGTCCCCTATTTGGCGAACAAACACTGGAGGACTGAGGACCCAAAGCAGCACTGCGAAGACTTACACATCAATACTGTAGTAGAAAATGAAAGTGTGCATTTTTGCCCACGTTTCAGCCTTACTGGGGGATATCCCTGGAGGCAGCCATCTTGGCAGCGGTATGTCTAGTGGAATAAGCATTAAGCTCCTTTGTAGACTCCCTATCAGCCAACCTATAGCAGAGGTTGATGCAGTATGTAATCCGCCAGGCAACTGTCCACTTTCGCTGTCAGTGTGCGAGGTGCAGCATCAGCATCGGTGATGAACAGCTGACGAGCCTCACCACAATCTCCTGCTGTGTGCTCGTTATAATAGGATATCGCCCTCAGCAGGTCCAGTGTATGGAGCCTGCAATCGGCATCCAAGGTTGGCTGGTGAAGTACACCAGGAGATTTGTCACCTGGCTCAGGTGGCACTCTGACTCAACCTTTGGGGAGAATTTCATGTTAGGGCTAAGAACAACCTTGTCCTTAATGGAAGACCAGGTAGGGAAGCTCCACTGAGCACCTGGAGCTCATTCACTCTTCTGGCTGACACAATGGCTACTAAGGCAGTGATCTTCCATGACAAGTGTGACACCTCACACTTGCGCAAAGGCTCAAATGGCTTGCCCATGAGCACTGCCAGCACCACTAGCAGATCCGATGGAGACAGTAGTTTGTGAATTGAAGGGGACAAGTGGTCCAGACCTTTTAAAAAGCACTTGACCACCTTCTCCCATGCCATTATCAGCATTCCAGCCTGTGCCCAAAATGTAGAGATGGCTGCCAGGTGCATCTTTAGGGTCACGGCTTGCAATCCTGACTGAAACAGGGATCAAAGGTAATCCAGAATCGTAGCTACTGGGTAAGAAAGGGGATCAAGCTCCTTCCCCAACACCAGAGGGAGAACTTTTCCACTTGTTCTGTGAGGTGACTCCTTTTGGGACGCCTCCATAGCATGGAGGACATATTGTTAGAGGCCCAAGGCCCGGAACTCTAGTCACTCGGGTACCAGGCCCAGAGGTGCAGGGACTGAAGATCCAGGTGCAGGACTGTCCCCTACTGTCTCATCAGCAGGTCAGGGTGGAGAGGCTATCACCATAGCGGTCTGCTGCTGAGGTAGAGGAGATCAGGGTATCAGAACATTCTAGGCTAGTCTGGAGTTATCAGGATCACCTGTGTCTTGTCTTCCTGACCTTGTGAATCAAGGGGAAAGGTAGGAAGGCATAGACGAGGCCTGGTGTCTAGAGCTGAGATAAGGCATCCTTCTGATGTGTCCTGGACTGAGGTGGGTGGGGCACATAATAAACAGCAGCTCTCTGTTCTCCCGCACAGCAAACAGATCTGACAGACAGGTGCCTTACTGGGAGAACAGGTGGTCTACCACTTCCTGAAGCATGGACCACTCACGCAATGTCTCTCTGACCCAGCTGAGAGTGTCCCCCAACTGTTTTATTTCTCCTGTGACATGAACTGCCAGAAGGTTGGCCCAAAGGCCACATGAGGGTCCGGGTGCAGAATGCCCCCTGAGAAAATGGAAAGAAGAGCACCCCGTACTGCCTATTCACATAGAACCTGGTGTTAGTCTTGTCCATCTGGATCTAAACGACCTGATCTCGAATCAACGGAGCAAATTCCATCAGAGCCAGATGCACTGCATGAAGCTCCAGCAGACTGATGTGGGGTCAGGACTCCCAGGTAGACCAGAGCCTGTGGGCTCTACGTACTCCCAGGTGAGCTCCCCAACCCACTAGAGACACGTCTGTCATTAGACGACACATGGCTCTGGATACAGTCAAAACTATATGGCCTCCCATATCGATCAGTCATCAGGACTGGCGGTTCCAGATGACCCAGGTGTTCGGACCACTGATAACTCGAATCCCACTGTAGAAAGTGTATCCGCCAGCAATCCCAATGGACTATGTTGACTAAAGCAACCATAAACCCCAGTGGTTGCAGGAAATCCTGGGCTGTCCATGAGAGCTCAACCAGAACTAATAGGGCAAAAGATGTATAGTCAGACGCCCTGTCACAAGAAGGGGGGCCCTGGTTCAAAAAGAATCCATAACTACCCTGATGCCCTGATGACACTCATCAACTGCGTGGGTACCAGTTGTCATGAAACCACTCCTGGGGGCCAGGTCCACTGAGCTCACAGTGCCCATCCCAGGTACAATCTGTCGGCCGGGGAGGGGTTGGGGCAGGAATACCTTCAGTGTGTCCTTCTAGAATGTTCGCTAAGTTAACAACTGAACACTTTCCAGGAGGGCCCAGGGCTTCTTCTCTAATCTGGGTAAGGGTAAAATACAGTCTCGAGTCTGTAGCCAGGTGAGAACCCTCCTTGGTTGCTGTAATGGGGGTGGGACCAAGGCGTTACAAGCTCTTCAGGGCTGTCCAATTAAGTCTTCTCCCATGGGTGGTGCAGTGGCCTAGTTCCCCCTGACAGAATCCTCCAGAGATCTATGCATTTCCCCTACTTGGCCCCCAGATTTCCCTTCCAGGATTCTAGTCTTTGTAGCGATGGTGGCACCTTGCATTAAACAGGCTGGTCTCAGATTTGAATAAACCTTCTCACCTTTACGCACACACACAAACCACTCACAGTCACATTTGAAAGCAAGTGCTTTTACTAATTCCTTAAATAATTATCATACAAGACTTACAAACAGAAGATTCAGAAATTTGGTTACAGAATAACGAAACAAACACGCTGTAAAATTTAACTGTCTAATTTTCTATCTTGTCTGTGAAGAATCAAAACTCCAGAAAATAAATGAATTTCTACAAAAGTTTCCAAGACCCCGTTCTTCTTGTAGTCCTGGTCTTCAGTGTAAGTCAGACAGTTCGGTTTCTCTGGTGCGTCAGGAACAGTTTTCTCTTGAAAAAGTGTGCACCAAAATCCTGTGCTGAGGTTCTTATATAACCTGATTTCTGCAATCTGTGGCCTTATCTTCTTGGGTCAGCAGGGGTCTCTCTTGCTCTTTTCCAAATTTTAAGTGACCCACAAAAAAATACAGCATTCCTTCTGCCACTTTTAAATGGAGATGGACATAATATTTGAAGTAAATTCAACAGACTTCCAGAGCAGCTATCCCCCAGATCCTTTGTCTCAAAGTATGTTGCTTTGAAGTCTAAAGTTTATTACAGCGAGGGAGTTCCTCCAATCTCCTGGTCCTACTGGACTTGTCTCCCTTGATTAGTTTATCAGGAAATACAGATTTCCCACTTTAGAATGGAATTTTAGTTTCCTGTTAAGCAGCTTTTTCTCAGGTCACAGAATGTCAATTTCCCTCACTGAAATGGAATCTTAGTTTCCTGTTAAGCAGCCTTTTCTCAGGTCACAGAGGAATATCAGACATTTGCAATATACATTCTCTCTTTCAAGTAACTTTAAAAAAAAATAACATGGGCATCGTTCTGGTAAACCTGCTATCCTGGCCTTTTTGGGGGATTTAAACATTACATTCTTAGAAAAATATAACAGCAATATGTTTGACATACATCAGTGGCCAAATCGCAACATCCTCCCTCCTAAGACTGAATTTATGGGCACATGCCCCTATTGTATGGCAGAGTTTCCATAATTCTGTTACTGTTCTAATTGCTGAGACAGGCCATCTGCGTTTGCATTGGCAGACCCTGACCTGTGCCTAACTGTCATGTCATAGGCCTGCAGGGCAATACTCCATCTGAGGAGCCGTCCATTTGTTTTGCCCATCTGATTTAACCACACTAGGGTGTTGTGATCAGTCTGTACCTCGAAGCGTCTCCCGCAAAGGTACGTTTCTAATTTCTTCAGGGCCCATACCAGCGCAAAGCATTCCTTTTCAACCGTGGAGTATGCCTGCTCCTGGGGAAGTAACTTCTTGCTTAGGTACACTATTGGGTGGTCTCTTCCCTGATTAGATGTCTGGCTGAGGACTGCTCCATTCCCCACATCTAAAGCATCTGTAGATACTACAAACTTCCTAGTGTATTCTAGACTGGCCAACACAGGGGCACTGCACAGTACCACTTTTAGCTGTGCAAAGGCTTGTTCACAGGTTGGCTCCCAGTTTACCCTTTTGGGCTGTCTTTTCTTTAGCAAGCCAGCTAGGAGGGCCGCCAGAGTACTGTAATTGGGCATAAACTTTCTGTAGTACCCTGTAGTCCCTAGGAAGCTCCTAACCTGCTTAGGCGTTTCAGGCATAGGCCACACCTCTACTGCCTCAATCTCTGCTTGATTAGGACGAAGCTGCCCCTGCCCCACTACGTGGCCTAGGTATGCCACCTCTACCATAGTCATCTGGCACTTTTCTTCTTTTTTTTTTTCATTGATATTTTTTGCCCACCAGCAGCCCTAGCCCCACAAATGGTCTTGTCCTGGGCTCCGTGACCTATACCCTCACCAGGGATGCCCTGCCGAGTGGGGCCACTGAGGCAGAACTGAAAGTGGCTTAAGGGTCAGGCTGCCAAAGCCCTGGCTCGTATACAGGGGCCGGCGGATTATCTATTGTTACAGTCCCCTGGAGCTGGGAATGTGCAATGACACTGACACTTACAGCAAGTGTCAGTCTCAGCCTCAGCTCCACCCATGTTACGGCATGCCATGCCTCCCAGCCTCCGCCAGGCGGTGACTTCGGACCCAACTCCCCTACCCTCCCCGGAGAAGGAGAGCAGTATTCCGGACACTTGAACCTTCTCCTCCCCTGCCGACCCCGGGCGGCCCATGCCCGTTCCCAAACATAGGTCGCATCTGCCACTTTCCAGCCCTGACAGTGAGCTATGCCGCCTGTATCCTGCCCTACACTTCCTTCAGATGGGACAGGTATTCCTTCCAGCTAGCACTGAAGATGGCAATATCATCCAGATAAGCCACTGCGTACTCTTCCTTACCATGTAGCACCTGGTTGACCAACCTTTGGAAGGTGGCAGGGGTGTTCTTCATTCCAAAAGGCATTACCCGGAATTCAAATGATCCTATTGGAGTGATAAAGGCCAACCGTTCTCTACCTCTGGCAGTTAACTCCACCTGCCAGCATCCTTTTGTCAACTCACTGTGGTAAACTACGTCACCCCTCCCAGTTTGTCTAGTAGTTCATCAGTCCATGGCATTGGGTGGGTGTCAGAATTCGTGACTGCGTTGAGTCCACAATAGTCCACACAAAAGAGAGCAGACCCATCCCGCTTAGGAACGAGGACTATGGGCGAGGCTGGGGACTGTGGGATTTCGGGATTACCCCTAAATCCAGCATTTCCTCCACCTCCCTCCTGTCCTTTAGGACGCCCTCAGACACCCGGTAGGCTGTCCACCGTGTGGGCGCTTGCATTCCCGTGCCTCTGTCATGAGTCACTAATCAATTTCATACAGGCTTGGCCATAAACAAAGGGGCCGAGTCCTCTAAAACCTCCCTCACTTCCTGGGTCTGTTTTGGAGCCAACTGGGGTGACAGCTTGATTACAGCTTGACTGTTTTCACAGATGACTCCCGCTTGCTTTCCTCTAGCAAGTCCAGGAGGGGTCCTTCCTCGTCCATCCCTTCCACAGGACTACACACTGCAAATATCATGTCACCCCTTTTTGCATATGGCTTCATCATATGGACATGGTATATTCCATAGGTATGTCTCCTGTTAGGCAGTTCTACAATACAGTTCACGTCATTGACCTGTCAGACTACCTTATATGGTCCCGCCCACTCAGCCTGCAGCGTATCCTTCTGGACTGGAATTAGGACCATTCGTTCCTGACCTGCACTGTATAAGCGAGCTCTGGCTCTGTGGTTGTACCAGACTTTTTGCTTCTGTTGGGCAGCTGACAGGTTGCTTTGGGCCACCCCCATAAGCTCCTTCAGCTTCTCCCTAAACTTAAGAACATACCTCACTATGGGAGTTCCCTGGGTGGTGTGCTTGCCTTCCTAGTCTTCCTGGATCAAGTCTAGGGGCCCACACACCCTACGTCTGTGTAAGAGTTCGAAGGGGGAGAACACTGTCAACTCTTGGGGCACCTCCCTGTATGTGAACAACAAGCGGGGAAGGTATTTCTCCCTGTCCCTCACATGCTGTACAGCAAACACTTGGGGCATCATTTTTAGGGTACCACTAAACCTTTCCATGAGCTCACTGGTTCAAGGGTGATAAGGTGTCACGCGTCTCTGCATCACCCCACACTTCTCCCACAAACACTTCATCAGGTCCGACATGAAGCTACCCCCTTGATCAGAGATAACCTCCTGCAGAAACCTGACATGGGTGAAAATCCCTAGCAAGGCGTCTGCCACTCTGTCTGCTCTAAGTGAGGAGAGGGCAACTGACTCTGGGTATCGGGTGGCATGCTCTACCACCATCAGGATCAACTTTTTCCCAGAGGAGACTGAGGTCCCACAACATCCATTCCTACCCTCTGGAATGGCTCTACCTGCCTTCCCTATCTGTTGGCACCAGTGACAAGACCTGGAATATCCTTCATTTTCTGGGTGAAGCTGGGCCAACAGAAATTTTGAGCCAATCGCTGCACGGTGCGAGTGATGCAGATGTCCGGACATGGGGATATCATGAGCAACCGCTCACAACACCCCTGGGGAATGACAAGCTGCCTGCTCATCACCCCTTCCTCTGTCCTCAAGTCCTGGGTATATAACAGTCCATTGTCCCAAAATGCCCTATGTCTTAAGTCACCTCCCTGTGTCCTGTCAGACTCTGCACAAGCCCTCAGCTTCTCCTAACTAGGGTCAGTCCTCTGAGTGGCTGCAAAGTCTTCACATGTTCCCAAAGCATGGGACATGTTCCCCTCAGTTCCTAAACTGCGATCCATAGCTATCGCATCAGGGCATTCAGAGTTACTGTCATACCTAACCTTCTGACCAATTATTACCCCCCCTCCTCAGAGTAACCTTCTGTAGCCATTTTGTGAACAGCTACTTGGGGAAGTCCAACCTCTTTCCACTATTCTCCATATCGGGAGACACAAGCTGGGGAACCAGCCTTCTATGCTTTTCCACAAGGGCTTCTGTGGGGTTCAGGGAATTTCAAGCAGCCTTTGCCGTTTGACTGCGGGTAACCACACACACACAGCCACTGCTGTAGATTATTCCTGATAATCACATCCAGGGCAAGGTTGCCTGTCGCTGCCACTTTCTGTACCCCCTTTCCTGCCTCACTCCAATCCAGGAGAACACTAGCCAGTGGCAGGGTTTTCTCCTCCCCAGTGAATCCATTCACAGTTAAAACTGATTTGGTATAAGTTGGTCAGGTCCAACCAAATCCTCTTTTGCCAGGGTAAGAGATGCTTCCATGTCCCTTAACCCATGGGTCTGCACCCCAATTACCAGGTGTATGTGCACCCTCATGTTTACAAGCATGCTGCCAGGGATACACATTGCACCCACCTCCTTCCGGGGGGGCACTTTGCCCACTCTGTACCTTTTCAGGACACTGTCTAGCAAGATGCCCTGGCTGATTACAACACCAACATTCATCATTTCTTTTATTCAAAAAATCCCTTTTTGGTAACTTGGGGCTTTCCCCTTTCTGCAGAGGTGGTGAGGGGTTTAGCTGCCCTGAAGGCACGCTTTTCCCTTTTTGCCATGCAGCAACTGCTCCCCACTTCCTTTCAGGAATACACATTGTACCCACCACTTTGCCCACTCTGTACCTTTTTTAGGACACTGTCTAGCAAGATGCCCTGGCTGATTACAAAACCAACATTCATCATTTCTTTTATTCAAGAAATCCCTTTTTGGTAACTTGTGGCTTTCCCTTTTCTGCAGAGGTGATGAGGGTTTTAGCTGCCCTGAAGGCACGCTATTCCCTTTTTTGACATGCAGCAACTGCTCCCCCACTTCCTTTCAGAGCAGACCTGCTCCTGGCATAGCGATCAGAGAGCTCAGCACCCTGCTGTGCTGTTTTTGGATCTTGGTCCTCTAGCCAGTTTGGGCTTTTTGGAGTTCACAGAATTTAACCCCGTAGGTCTCAGGAGTTAAAGTCATACTTTTTAAGTAAAGCAGTTTTTAGTTTCTCATAGTCTGTACTGTCATCATTGTCCATTTGGTTTAGTGCTGCACGCCCTTTACCAGTAAGCAGCGGGGATAGCTGAAAGCTCCAGGCCTCCCTTGGTTATCTTGGCCTGGATATTGACCTTTTCAGATGAATTCAAAAATGCATCTATATCCTCCCCCCCTTTAAATTTACCTCCTGTATCTGCTGATTTTCCTCATGTATGCCTGCTTATCGCCTGTTGTTCTTCTTCCCATCTCTATTACTCAACTGTAATGGATTATGTTTGCTTGTATTGTTTCCTTCCCCTACCCCTGGTCACACCTAGAAACGAGCCTTGGCTCACTGTGCCTTTCCTGGTTATCAACTTTTTAAATAAATAAAATAAAAAATAAAAATTCAGCTATTAATTTGGAATGTAATTTATACCCCAGCCCTAGAGTTTCAGGTTCAACCCTGCCACCTACCTCCACTAGTGCTGGTCGTTAAGAGTCTTAGCCTCTCCAGTTCAAACTCTCTCTCTGTCAATGCTGTTCCTCTGCCTCTCTCTCTCTGGTGCTGCTTTTCCTGTATCTCCAGTTTGAACTTTCTCTGCTTGAATTCCCTCTGCTGCTGGACTTCAAACTTTCTCTGCTCGAACTCCAGTTCCCTTTCTTGCTGCTTTTCTGCAAGCCCCAATTTACTGAACTCCAGTTGTAGCCTGATCCCTTCCTCTGGCGCTGTGGCGCTGGGATCCCTCTAGTCTTGCTGTTCTCCTCTCTGGGACTGGACACTGAGATGGTCCCTGGCAACCCAACGCCCAAGGTCTGGTCCCTTTAAGTCAGTGATCGTGACTTGAGGTTCTGGGCAACCGCTTGCTCATCGGCTGCCATGAGAACCTCCACGAAGTTCTTTTTGGTTTGGCCCTCGTAATGAACCCCTCTTTCTTGACACAACTGCCTTAACTGGACCGCAGTGCATTCGCTAACTACTGCTACACTAACTTACACACACACACAAAAAAAAAACACAGTAGGAAACTTTATACTGTAACTAAATTGCCCCCCCCCAAAAAAAATCTCTGCCTTGTTTGTGTGTGGATTGTTTACAGTTCATCAATCTGATACATTGGCCTCAAATCCAACCTCTATGCCTGTGCCACCAATATCTCTCGGATCCCACTGCTATGCCACCAGATCTGTCACAAACCCAATCCTGGGAGCCGGGTACACTGAGCTCACAGTGCCCACCCCTAAGTGTAATCTGTGATGGGGACGGGGGACAGGAATACCCTCCATGTGTCCTTCTAGAGTTCTTGCTGAGTTCACAACTGAACACTCACCACAAGGGCCCAGGGCTTCCTCTCTAATCTGGGTAAGGGTAAAATACAGTCTCGAGTCTGTAGCCAAGTGAGAACCCTCCTTGGTTGCTGTACTGGGGGCTGGGGGAGACCCATTCGTAATTAGCTCTTTGGGGCTGTCCTCGTAACCTTGATTGTGTCTTCTCCCATGGGGGGTGCAGTGACTTAGTTCCCCCTTACAGTCCCCTTCAGAGACCTATGTATTTCCCCTACTTGGCCCCCAGATTTCCCTTTCAGGATCCCAGTCTTTGGTAGCAATGGTGGCACCTTGCACTAAACAGGCTGGTCTCAGATTTGATAAACCTTCCCACCTTTACACACACACAAACCACTTGCAGGCAGTTTTAAAAGCAAGTGCTTTTACTAATTACTTAAATGTATCATACAAGACTTGCAAACAAAAAATTCAGAAATTTGGTTACAGAATAACAAAACCAAGTTGGAAACATATAAATACAAAACACGCTGTAAAATTTAGCTGTCTAATTTTCTACCTTGTCTGTGGAGAATCAAAACTCCAGAAAATAAATGAATTTCTGCAAAAGTTTCCAAGCCCCAGTTCTTCTTGTAGCCCTGGTCTTCAGTGTAAGTCAGACAGTTTGGTTTCTCTGGTGTGTCAGAAATGGTGAGTCTCTTGAAAAAGTGTGCACCAAAATCCTGTGCTGAGGGTCTGATATACCCCGATTTCTGCAGCCTGTGGCCTTATCTTCTTGGGCCAGCAGGGGTCTCTTGCTCTTTCCCAAATTTTAAGTGAACCACACAAAAAAATAAACAGTATCCCTTCTGCCACTTTTAAATGGAGGTGAACATGACACTTGAAGTGAATTCACATTCGACTTCCAGAATAGATATCCCCTATATCCTGTGTCTCAAAGCATGTTGCTTTGAAGGGGAAAGTTTAATACAGCGAGAGTACTACTGGACTTGTCTCCCTTGATTAATTTACCTGGAAATATCAATTTCCCCCTCTGAAATGGAATTTTAATTTCCTGTTAAGCAGCCTTTTCTCATGTCACAGAGGAATGTCAGACATTTGCAATATACATTCTTTCACGTATCCTTTAAAAACAAGAAACATGGGCATCCTTCTGGTAAACCTGCTATCCTGGCCTTTGTGGGGATTTAAACATAAAATTTTTAGAGAAATATGACAGCAATATGTCTGCCATATGATAGCAGCGGCAAAATCACCACACCAGTTATAACCTAGCTAGGCTGACCAGAAGGCCCAAGGCCCAAGGCCTGAATGGCCAAATCCCTGGACTGCTCCACTGCCTCCATGGACAAACCGACTGTAGCCCGTTTTCCAGGTACGGGTATACCCTTATGCCCCCAGGCCAAAAGAAGGCCACTGCAATGCATCTCATGAAGAGTAGTGGACTGGACAAGAGGCATAACCTTGAACTGGTACTGGTGGTGGGACGTACAGACAGGGATGAGGAAGAACGTGTCCTGGGGGTCCAGGGAGCATATCCACATCCCCCGCTCCAGAGATTATACAAACTAATTCTGAGTGTCCACCAGGAATTCGCATGTCTGCATAAACTTGTCCAGACCATTTAAGTCCAGTATGGGGCGCCAGCCTCTGTCGGGTTTGGCACCAAGAAGTACATGGACATGAAGTCCTGTGCGGCCAGAGTGTCTGGGACTCGCTCTGTTACCTCGTGCTCCATGAGCTGAGGTAGGTCAGGCCTTAACATGCATTGGTTGCCCTCTGGCACCCTGCACTCAAGAGGGGCATGGAGTCAAGTAAGACAGGAGATCCTCGGAGTCCAGAGGCA
The DNA here is from genome assembly GCA_016271365.2 of Neoceratodus forsteri. Lineage (NCBI taxonomy): Eukaryota > Metazoa > Chordata > Ceratodontiformes > Ceratodontidae > Neoceratodus > Neoceratodus forsteri. The sequence continues at coordinate 1,123,802,205 of CM028129.1, read as the reverse complement.
ATCCCTTGCCCACCACTTCTAGCACCCACTTGTCCCAAGTAATAGTGGGTCATTGCTAAAAGAAGTGGTGCAAGCAACCCTTGACCAGTAGCTGGGGCAGGGACTGGATAGGAGGGGGAATGGCACCCCACAACTGTCCCTGTGCTCAGGAATGGGACATCGACAAACGTTTGCAGGGTGTCCACTGTGAAGATAGACAGCATCAGCCTGGCACTACAGCACATGGGTGATAGCCACAGCCATCAACTTGAGTGCTGGAATCGCCCATGTCCAAGGTTGTTTGGAGCTGGTGCTTAGCCAGCATGCAGCCCTCGTCCCAAATTAGTTGGGTCACTTGCCGCTTACTGGCAGGAAGCACGGGGAGGAGTCCAAGCATCCCAAAGAAGGAGTGGCCAAACTTAGTCATGATGATGGAATAACCTAGCCTGCTGGACACCAAGTAAGGAGGCTGTGTAGACCCTCTTGGCTGTGTAATTCAATTTCCTGGATTCCTTATCAGGTGGCTTATCCACGTCCCCTTGGCTCTTCAACCTGTGAAAGGCAGAGCCAGACAGAGACTAGGCCTTCCACAGAGGGGTGGTCCGAGAAAGTCAAGAGGGTGCTTCTGGGGCTGCCTATATGTGGACTATCTGGGTCGGGATGCCAGACAAAACACTGGGTAATGCCAAAGCTCCACAGCCAGTCCCATGATGGCCTCTACCAACGGGAAGGTGACCCACAGGGAATTGTCTTTACCAAAGATATCGGCAAATGGGTATTTAGCCTGCTTTCGAACCAGCTCCAAAGGGATCTCCATGGATTTAGACACCAACTGGACCAACGCTCCAAAGGAATTCAAGTCCAATGTGGCTGATAAACCATTTGAAGAATATCGGTCGAAAAGCTGGGCTTTGCTCAAGGTCACTGAGGACCACCCTAGAGCCCTGGGAGACTTCTACCGACACGCGGATCGGAAGATCTGTAGCCAGGCAGAAGTCACTGGTGGGGACCCCCACCAGCAGCTGTGGTTGAGGGTGCTCCACCAGCAATGGAGCAAAGGCAGGCACCTCGGTCTGCTGGGTCACTGTCAGGAGAACAGCCGGAGGAGGCCAAAGGACCATTCAGCCAAGGAGCAGAGTCCTTTCCCTCCCTGTGAGGATCATTACTGCCACATCAGGTCTAAATAATTTCGACAAAAATGGTGCTGACACAGATCCTTACTAGAGGTAAATGAGACCAATGAACATCAAGACCGATGTTTACTGGCTGAGCGGAATCAGGGCAGCAAGTGGCACCTCAACTGTTGATGCGAAAGTCGTTGGCTGTGCACATCCACTGGAGGCTTCGAGTAAATCATGTGCTTCAACAGCGAGACCATTAGGGGCCTCGGTCTGCTCAGAGGCATGACCAGCAGAGAGAGTAGGCACCTCCCAAGGCAAGTCAGTCGGCGGGGGGGGGTACCATCCAAGAGAAGACCTGTGTGAGAACTAGGAGACCCAGGGTCTGGGAGACTGACGACTCATCAATCTCCTTTAACAGCTGGTTGACTGGCTCAAAAAAAAAAATCTCAACTGGCTGATCTAATGGAGTCGAGCTAGAATGAGCTGGTGAGGTTATTTTGGGGGACCGCAACCTGTCCCTCAACCAAAGAGAGCTCACTCAGGGCTGAGCAGTTGTGGGAATCAAGGGAGTGGGAAGTGCATGATCATTCCTGGTCCCACGATCTTAGACACCGTTTCTTCCTCTGGTACTGTGGGCTCCCCCACCTTAGGTCTGGAGGGTCAAGTACATCTCAAAGAAATCATCTGTGAATGTCTCTCAGACACTGGGCCTGGCTAGGATCAGCACCTAAACAGAGGACAAGTCCACCTTGGCCACCACATCCTCTTCAATGGCCACAAGCTGTGCCGCCAACCCAGCCACAGCTGAATGTGGTTTATGGTCCTGAGGCCTATCAAGGAGCAGTTTTGTTGTTCCAACGATGATGGGCGCATCACCCAACAGTGAGAGCAAGTTGGAGTGTTGCATTCCTCACCCAGGCCATAGAAGCTTGTGTCATGGGTGTCCATGACTGACATTCTCTGCTTCCAGTGCATTAAGAACTTACAGTTGGGTTTCTGCCATTCCATTCTTGATGATCTATGATGGAGCAAAACTGGAAGACATTGCCACTAGTAATTAGCTGAAAACTTCTGTAAAAATCTGAAGTTTGTTAAAGAAATAGCACTTGAATGCAGAAATACTTCTACACAGGCAGAGCTGCAAAGGAGCAGACCTGTCCTTTCCAGTGGAAAAGATGGTCTGACGTCATGAGGCGGAGTTGGAGGAAATACTACCTGGGTAGAGGGAGGACATTTGCTTGAAGACAACAGGTGACTCAGCTGTACCCACCAGAACCTTTAGAGTGTGGATAGCACACTAAATCACACTTGGTAGAACACTAGTTTGCAACAACTTCTGCACGAAATTCTCAATGCAATGCAGTCACCGTCGCACACATCTGATGTCACCAAAAAGAACAGTTATGCAAGAACTTACTGCAACAGTAGATCACACGAAAAAGTACTTATTGGTCTCAAGCCTCCTGGAGTTGAAAACCTTCTGAGCCTGCATTGCAACATCCAGTACACACATGCCTCTGTCAATCAACTTTTCCAAATCCCTAGGATTTGGACTTCACAAGGTCAATGGACCTTTTTGTACAGAGCACCTCTGGTTTAATGAACTTCATAATGAACTGTCAACGCTACAAAAACTTGGCAATTTTAAGCCCTTACTACACCAGCACCTCATATTTGACAGTCCCTGTGACTGTTCCCACTAATTTGGCTTATCTCTGTACTGCTCACCAATTTTTTACAGCAGTATCTATATGCTGACCCGGATGCTCGCTCAGCTCTGGTCCACAGTTACCTCCCACTCTTTGCTGTCTGTCCCCTTCCCTCTCCCTTTCCTACAACTTCTACCCTCTTGTCCATCGCCCTATTGCACCTCGTGTCCGTCTATCATCCCTCCAGTCACCCAGGCCACTTATCTCCTACCCTTAATATCTCCATCTCTCCTTGTGTCCTAAATCACTACGTATCATACTCCCATTTGTCACATGAACAAGGCCTCTGGCTGCTATCTTACTACCTATAACCTAGAATTCTCCCTCCTTATTCCTGTGTACTACCACCAATTCCTACCAAATTTTTTTTGTCCATGCAGCTGTGAGCCAAATGTCTTGTCTATTGCTTTTGCATATGTTCCTGTGTTTGCTTGCTTGCCAGCTTAGAATTCAATGTCAGTCATCCTTGTATGTTTTGTAACTCTCCCCAACTGACGTGGAACCTTTGTAAATGAGCTGCTTTGCGCTCAAAGGTATTTTAATAAAAGAATGAATGAATAAATAAATCTTCAAGAGGATCTCAGTCATCAGGTCACACCATTGGAACTTCACCATTGATGAAGGGGAATCCACAAGGATGATTTTCAGCAGTACAACTAGGGCCTCCCATGCCGTCGACTTCCGTCTATGTCACCAACCCTGTAAAGGCGTGAGCGGCCCTGTTCCCTCCTCAGCTCTTTCTCCTGGAGACAAAGGGAGCACAACCCTAGCCATGGGGGACTGAGGAGAGAGAGAGAGAGAGAGAGAGAGGTGCCCAAACCTAGAAGAAAGGATGGATACACCAGATGACCAGTTACTCAACAGGAGCCCCAAAGAAGGGCAATGCTGTGAGGGAAAGCAGACCTGGTTACTGACATCTCCTCGAAGATCTACTGTTACGATAAGTTCTTATTGAACTGTTCTATCTACATTAGGGTTATCTCAGCCATCAGGTCACACCATAGTAATGAGTCCCAAGCAGTTACAGGTACAAACAGACAGTCTGGGAGGAAGGCGCTCTATGAACTTACGATAGGAGACTCTGCAGCACTGTCCTGCCAAAACCTATATGGGCTCTTGAGGCAATGTCCAGACTGTAGTGCTTGGAAAGTATGGACTGTACTCCAAGTGGCAGACGCACATATGTCAGCGGCTGAGACCCCTCAGAAAGAAGCCACAGAGGTAGCCATGCCTCTAGTGGAATGAGCTTTGACAGCACCAGACCACTTCAGGGAGAAACTTAGGATCCGTGTCCAAAGACACCTTGTCTCTGTGAACAATGAAATAAGGCTCCTCGCACCAGAGGGCCTGAAGCTCCGAAATTCTTTGAGCAGAAGTAATGGCAACTAAAAATAACGCTTTCCAAGAGAGAAAGCGCAGGTGCAGGTTGCAACTGGCTCAAAAGGAGATGGGGTCAAGTTCTCCAAAATAAAATTCAAGTCCCAAGCCAGGACCAGAGAAGGGATTGGGGGTTTCAGATGCAGGATGCCACTGAGAAAGGTACAGAAGACATCCAGCTGAGCAATCGTGGTCACTCACAGGCTTATGAAACGCAGAGGTGGCTGACAGGTGCACCTTGAGGGAAGAGTACTGGGGAGCTGAGTCAAACAGAGAGACCAGGTAGTTCAGGATGTGGTTCACCTGGCAGGCAAAAGGGTCCAAATGATGTATGGCAGCTGAGATGGCAAACCGCTTCCACTTCATGGCATATGTGGCTCGAGTGGAAGGATTCCAGGAGGCCACAAGGATGTCCACCATCCTATTCAAGACAGCAAAGCTGGTGATGGCTATGTACTCAGGAGCCAAGCAGGCAGATGGAGGGACCGGAGGTTGGGATGGCCTAGGGTCCCCTGATCCTGAGTCAACAGCTTTTGCATAGAGGGAGAGGGACCAGAAGTTCCTCCGCCAGCTGTTGTAGCAGAGGAAACCCCCATCTGCTGAGGCCAGAATGGCGCCACTAGGATCAAGCTGGCCCCCTCTATCTGCAACTTAATTAGCACCCTCTGGTTCAGAGGAAATGGAGGGAATGCATAAAGAAACCTCCCACCCCAAGAGAGGGACAACGTGTCTTGCCAGAAAACTCCAGACCTTGGATCTAGTGAGCAGAAATTGGGCAGTTTCGCACTGAATGGGGATGCAAAAAGGTCCAACTCTGGATGCCTCATCTATTGAACAAGTCTTCTGCGATGAATGAGAGAAGCTCCCGTTCATGCATGCTGGACTGAGTCCTGCTGAGACTGTCCACCAGAGTGTTTATTACGCCTGGCATGTGGGCTGCAGCGAGTGTCAAGACTGTGATCAACTGCCCAGTAACACACTCTCATGGCTTCCCTGTATAGGGGTATGAATGAGTGTACCCCTGCTTGTTAATGTAATGAACTACTCAAATTGTCTGACTGTACCAGCAGCTGACTCAGAGCAAGGTGGTACTGAAAAGCCTGCACGGGATAGAGCACTGCCCTCATCTTCAGGACAAGGACATGCAGGGAGGTCTGCAGCTGGGACCAAGAGCCCTGGGTCTGGAAGGGACCCAGGTGTGTTCCCCAGACCAGACCTGAGGCATCTATGGTTAGGATCAGTTGTGGGGAGGAGATCCGGAATGGTACACCCTGAAGAAGGTTCAATGAGTCCATCCAGCACTGTAGTACTGGAGAAGAGATCAGGACTGGACGATCTAACTCGTCCATACGCTGGTCCCACTGTACCCGGAGGGTCCACTGGAGAGTGCACATGGCATCCACCATCAAGCCCAGTAACCTGAGGTACACCCTGGCAAGAATGCAGTGGCCTTGAGCTACTTCCTGAGCCTGGCTATAAGACACTCTGCCCTGTTTTGGGGCAGGAAGGCCTTCCCTTATGCAGAGTCCAGGACCACCCCTATATACTGCAGCTTTTGGGACAATGCCAGAACCGACTTGGGCAGATTAACCATGATGCCCAGGGAGTAGAAGAGCAGGAGAAACAGGTTACTCACCTGTAACAGTAGTTCTAGGAGTGGTATATGTTGTTCATACACACTTACTGGCATGTCCCCTTTCCCTTTAAGAATCGCCGGAAGTCTTCAAGCTGGCTCCTCCCACCCACCCAGGTGGTATAACCCTCGGCTCCGCCCCATGGCGCTAGATCTTAGCCTGCTGGAAGCCATGTTTGTGCGTCCGCAGCTGGGAAAGTCGGGTGGGTCTGTGTGGATGAACAACATATACCACTCCTAGAACTACTGTTACATGTGAGTAACCTATTTTTCTAAGACCATGGATATGTTGTTCATCCACAGTTATTGGCAGACTCATAGTAGTTCTCCGGGAGCAGTGAAGCGAGGTGCACCCCCTCACTGATACTAACTTGGGAAAAAGAAAGTGGAGAACTGAGGCCAAAAACCAGCATCCCGGCATGACTCAAGGTCGATGTGATAACGGATAATGAAGGTGTTTGCTGACTTCCAGGTAGCAGCCAGACAGATTTCCTGGACAGGGATGTCCCTGGAAGCACCGATGCAGCGGTACGGTGGGTAGAATTAGCTCTTACCCCTCTGGGAGGCTCCATGCCCGCCAACTTATAGCACAGACTTATGCAAGATGTAATCCACCCTGCAATAGCCCGTTTTGCTGCAAGTCCACCAGAAGCGGCTTTAGCGTAGGTGACAAACAGCTGGCAAACCTCTCCCAGAATTTCCACTGTCCTCTCCTTATAATAGGAGAGACCTCATCTCAGGTCCAAACTATGGAGCCTGTACTCTGCCTCCGAGCTGTAATCAGGGTAGTATGCTGGCAGAGTTGACACCTAGTTAAGGTGAAACTCTAACAACACCTTCGGAAGGAATTTCGAGTGGGGGCGTAGGATAGCCTTGTCCCTGTGGAAGACTAGATAAGGGGAGTACACCGAAAGCGCCTGGCCCTCCCTTGTCCTTCTGGCAGATGTCATAGCCACCAGGAAGGCCATCTTCCACAAGTGTGACAAGGCACACTTGTGCACTGGTTCGGATGACTTGCCCACGAGCTTTGCCAGTGCCAGCAGTAGATCCCATGGAGGTGGAGGTTCACGCACCGGAGGGGATATATGATCCAGGCCTTTGAAAAAGTGCCCGACCACTGTCTCCTGCGGCATCAATTGACCGGCCCCTGCCCGGTAAGCAGAGATGGCTGCCGGGTGCACCCGAAGGGTCAATGACCGAAGACTCACTCTGGACAGAGACCAAAGGTAGTCGAGAATGTTAGCCACTGCACGGCACAGATGGTTCAGGCCCTTGCCCTGTCACCAAATGGAAAATCTTTTCCTTTTGAAGGCATAACATTTCCTGGTCAATTCCTTTCTGGATGCCTCCACCATGTCCAGGACATCCTCGGAAAGACCCAAAGCCTGGAACTCTAGCCACTCAGGTACCAGGCTGTGAGGTGCAGGAATTGAAGGTCCGGATGGTATAACTTCCCCTGACTGAAAGAGATTCGGTTCAGGTGAGCTAGGAGCCGCTCTGGGGGCCAGCAGCTGAGGCTGAGGAGATCTGGATACCAGAACTGGCGCGGCCAGTCTGGGGCTACCAAAATTACCTTCACCTTATCCTTCCTCACCTTGAGGAGCACCTTGTGGATCAAGGGAAATGGAGGGAAGGTGTAGAAGAGGCCTGGGGTCCACACCCTTGAGAAGGAATCCCCCTACAGTGAGCCCTGCTGAGGGGGGCAATCATTACACAGCTTCAGGTTGGTGTTTTCCCCCTGGAGGCAAACAAGTCCACCATTGGTTTGCCACAGTGGGAGAACAGGCTGTAAGCTACCTCCAGATGGAGAGACCACTCATGGGATGTCTCGCCTAAGCGGCTGAGAGTATCTGTCACATGAATGGCTAGGAGATCTGCCTCCAGATGGTTGACGAGGATCCAGATGCAGAGCACCTCCCTGCAAAGCAGACGGGAGTGAGTGCCACCCTGTTTGTTGAGGCAGTACATGTCCATGGTATTGTCTATCTGGACTTGAACCACTTGACCCCGGAGTTGAGGAGTTAAAGCTGACGGTGCCAGTCTGACTGCTCTGAGCTTCAACAGGTTGATGTGATATCGGGATTCCTCGGGGTCCAGAACCCATGGGCTCACCAGCCCATAACAGAGGCGTCAGTCGTGAGGATGGCAGTCGGCTCAGGGTGAACAAACGGGATCCCTTCCTGCAACTGGTCTGGGGCAGTGCACCACTGGAGAACGTCCCACATCTTCTGGGTTACAGTGATCAGCTGGTCGAAATGACCATGGTGCTGAGTCCACTGGGCGGCCTGCTCCCATTGGAGGGGGCGCATGTGCCACCGGGCCCAACGGATCATGGAGGTGCATGCCGCCATGTAATCCAGAAGGCACAGAAAGTTCCGGGCAGGGTGCAATTGCCCAACCAGAAATGACTGGGTAAAGGAGGAGAGAACCTCTGCCCTGTCCGCCAGGAGCCGAGCTCTGCCCCAATGAAGCACATCACCTTAGAAGGCAAGAGTTTTGACTTGGCTTTGTTGATCAAGAGGCCGAGTTGGGAGCAGGTCTGGAGGGACAGTTCCTGGACCTCTCCACTTCTTGCTGGGTGGGACCTGCTAAGAGCCAATCGTCAAGGTAGGGGTAAATTCTGACCACCCAACACCTGAGATGGGCTGCCACCACTGCGATGCTTTTGGTGAAGACCCGTGGTGCCGGTGAGAGGCCGCATGGCTTGGAACTTGTACAGGGTGCCTTCGGCTCTGAAGCGGAGGAACCATCAATGAGACGGATGGTTTGGGACGTGAAAGAACGCGTCCTGCACATCCAGTGAACAGAACAACATGTTTCGCTCCTAGGATAGTATGATCTGGGACAGAGTGACCATCCAAAGGTGCATGACCTGAGATATTGATTCAGGTTATGCAGATCTAGAGTGGCGCCAACCCCCGTCTGCTTGGACACCAGGAAGTACCTGGAGATAAAGCCTGGGTCTACTGGAGAATCTGCCACTGGAGCTACTATTTCCTTAAGGAGGAGCTGAGCAATGTCGTCTCGGAGAACCGACTGAGTATGGACGGATACTCTTTCCTCCCGAGGAGCGCGGGCTCGGCTTGGAGGATGCTGCTCGAATTCCTGAGGTAGTCCTTGACCGACCACTTCCAAAACCCACCTGTTCGTGGTGATAACGGACCAGGCGGAAAGAAAGTGGCAGAGCTGGCCCCCCACAGGTGGACCCAGAGCTGGTGTGATGGGAGAGGGGGAAGCAGCCCCCGCCCAGTCACTGAGCAGGCTTGGAGGAGGATGATCTAGGGCCTGAACCTCTGCCACCTTTACAGGCTTGGGAGGGCCTGGGTTTGGGCTGGGGGTGCCAAGCTTGAGCCTGCTGCTGTTGCCCTCCTTGAAAGGAGGGTTGCTGTGCTGCAGGGGAAGAGTGTTGAAAAGGCTTCTTCTTCTGCTGTTTCTTGTTCAAAGAACCTTTAGCAGAAGTGGTGTCCAAGATGGCAATAGACTGCTCAATATGTTGAAGGTGACCAGCCACACCTGGGCCGAAAAGTTCGGTGCTCAGGGAAGGCACATCAGCTAGTTTGTGCTGAGTATCTGCTGGGAAAGAGGAGAGTCTCAGCCAAGCCCCGCAACGAGAGGCAATTGTGGCTGCCATCAAGCGGGCACAAGAATCCCTAATGTCCAGGGCTGTCTGAAGCTGCCCGGCCCCGATCCCAGACCTGCTTGACCGTGGTCTGCATGTCTGCGGGGAGGTGTGGGAGGATTTCATCCAAAGACCCCAAGAGAGCATGGGAGAAGTGAGCCATGATGATGGCCGAACTTACCAGACAAAGGCCTAAAGATGAGGCTGCATAGACCTTATGAGCCGAATGATCCAAGAGTTTGGATTCTTTTTCAGGAGGTCGGTCAGTGTCGGCAGAACTGCCAGTACGCCTGAACACAGAGGCGGTCACCAGGCTCTTGGCCAAAGGGTGCTCTGTGAACCCTGCAAGGGACCCCATGGGCACTGCATACTTGCGGGCCATGCGGGCAGATGGAGTTGGACAGGAGGCAGGGTGCTGCCAAAGGTCTAAGACTGGGCCAAATATGGCCTCGGCCACAGGACAGGCCTCCGTCGAGGTATACCCTCTCTTGAGGATGTCCGTGAGAGGGTACTCTGCCTTTTTTCTGGATAAGTTCCAGGGTCATCCCTGTAGACTCAGAGATGAAGCGAAGAATGCCCTGAAAGGACAAAGGACCTTCCTCCGTCTCTATCCCACCAGTCGATTCGTCATCACCAGGATGAGAATGTAGGCCGGCCTCATCCGAATCCAAGGAATCTGGATACAACGGTCTACCACCCAGGTCACCTTCAACCAGCAGAGGGTGGTCCGGGGTGATGGTGACTGAAAGATGCCAGGGAAGCCCGGTGTCCGGTCCATCTTCTTTAAAAGGAGCCCCTCCCACTGGCTGCTTGGGTGGTGGTTTCACCATAATCGGTGTAGAGACCAGTTTAAGCTGACCGGCTCCGTGGGTGGGGGTGCCGACTTAATCGGCTCCGAAGGTGTGGGCTTCAGCCTGGGAGGCGACAGCCAAAGAATGGCCTGGGTAGAAGCCGGGGTCAGCTTATACCCAGACAAAATCAGCTGTTGCCATATGAGGTCCCCGGAGTGCCTACGGAGTATCCGCCAGAGCCTCTCCTCATCCGAGGAGGATGAGGACGACTGATGGTATCGCCTCTTTTTTGAGCACCCAGTGGTGACTGGGTGCATCGCAGCCAATGGGGACACTTTAAGACAGGAGTGGAGGTGGCGGCAAACGTCCTGTGGGCAGAAACGTGCCTGCGATGCGCTGGACGTGATTGCAAGTCCGCACTTCATGGGGAGAGGTCACCAAAGGAAAACCCCGGTGCCCGAGAAGACAACAGGCACAGTCTTTGGACCCCATTTCCACTGCCAGACCCTGCTCAGTCAGCCTCTCAATTCCTCCTCCTTGCTCCGCCCGCTGTCTGGATTCTGAGAAAGAGTACCAGGTAAGGAGGTGGTGGCCCGCCTCAGGGGTAATAATGCGGGAGCGGTGGGGCACAATGTGAAGAGGCTCCATAGGAGTAGACTGACATTGGGGGATCTCAGGCAGAGCGGGAAGACAGCTAGAGTCATGGGTTATGTCTGAGGGAGTCCTATAGAGCTAGTGATCGGAGAGAAAAAGAGTAAAAAAAAAAGGGGGGGGGGAGAATGAGGTCTGGGTGGTACTCCTCCTTGACGCTGATTTCTGACTTCTAGGTCTGGCGTCAGATGCGCCGACAGCTCAGGGGTTGCTTCCCATGGCCGATGAGTAGGCGCAGACGATGAAGCTGCCATTGACAGTGTCAGCAAGTGGGGCCTAAAGGCGCCCAGCTGTTGTACCAGCACGTTAGTGAATTTAAGCAGCACTTTTTTCAAGTCAACAGAGGGAGGTTCGACAGCACAGGTGTCGATGACTTCCTTGGTGAGCCCTGAGAACCTGTAGCCCTGGAGGGAGAAGGGACACGCTCCGACAGGAGAGTTATCGACAACGAGCCTGTCGTCGATGAAGGAGGCGCCGACGACCCAGAGGTCGATGGCCAGCACCCTAAGAATCGGGCACAGGAGCTGTTGGTATGGGTCTGGTGGGCACAGAGACCTGGACAGTAATTTTTCGCGTTAGCGCACACGCAGCTGATGAGGATTCTCCAGCGGAAGAAGAAGAGGCCGTTGGGGAAAGAGATTAGTGCCAGGGAGAGCAGTCACGATCTCTGTCTTTTTTTATGACTTTTCCCAGAGGATTTGTCTTGGGCCTTGGAAGCATGGGAGTTCAGTGATCCGGTTGGCGACTGAAAGGCTCGGACCCCTGCCTGGAACTGGCTACCTGGTGATCCATCAGGAAATTTTTAAGAGCCTTTCTTGCATCACCTGAGGGTTGTTTGGTTAAACTTCCGGCACAGCTCACAGTCAGAAACTTCATGTTCAGGCCCAAGACAGCAGACACAGAAGGAATGTTCGTCTGTGGAGGCAATCTTCTTTCCGCAGTGGCAACGGCGGAAGAGAGAGGTAGAAGGATTAACTCTCGACATAAACAAGTTGGAGGAATATCTTCAAAAAAAAGATTTGAAAAACACTAAGAAAAGATGTAGGCGAAAAATGGCACGAATACTGCACTGGAGCTTCTGTGGAGAGCCATGCGAGCGAGTCAACAGCAGGAAAGAACTGAGGAGGGAGCAGGGCCACTCGCGCCTTTACAGGGTTGGTGACATTGACGGAAGTCAATGGCATGGGCAGCCCCAGTTGTACTGCTGAAAATCTTCCATGTAGATTCCCATTCAGTGACACTGAAGGTCCTACAATGTGATCTGATGACAGATAACCCCGATGAAGATCTGCATCCAACATTTAGTGCATCCTCAGGGATGATATGCAGGAAGTTGTGCAAAAACCTCTGATACTCACATCAAGGGGAAAAAAAAAAGAGCAACACAAACCTCAAGCACTGTTCACACAAACCAAAATACTTTTCATTCTCTATCTACAAATCACAAGGCTTTATGATGTGGGATTTAAAGGGAAAAAACCCTGAAATCTATTTTCTGCATACCTGTGTAGTCTGTAGGCATGAACAATGATTCCCTCTCTTGAATCCCCCTAATTTTATCCCAATTTAAATAGAAATTAGGTTGCTTCACTCTGCATTTAGCCCTGGTGTGAAAACCTGTTTATCTCTATTGCAAAGCTCATGACCCCGCTTATGCAAGGCACCATGACAGTTGATGATGCGTACCTGCACAAGCCTGCAGAAGTTATACTCGCATTCAGTTCTGCTACATGTCATGTAAAATCTACAAGCCTGTATACTGTACTTACTACTGTTGCCTGTATCAAATCTGTTCAATGTGTATGACTGTAACCTTGTACTCCACTGTCACCCTGCGCCAAGTGTTATGGCCCGGGTCGTGCCTGAAAACGGTCCCTGGGATCAGTGCACTCACCCAGTTATTAAAGTCATAAATAAATAAAGTCCCCGTATTCTCTAAAAGCATTTGTTTCTAACTCAGAAACACTTTAAATAACAAAAAATAGCAGCACACTTACTATGCCTCAAAAAGTTTCATGGCCAGCTTAAGACAAGAACATAGAGACTGCCGCGGACGGCAACAGCACCACGGTTTTAAATACTTGATTAGCAGTTTTTTTCTTTTAACTATACTAACTGTACAGAAAGTATTTATATAGATTTTCTAGAAGTGTTGTGTTTGTTAAACACAGTGAGGCAAGAGCTGTGCATTTTCACAAAGATTTTGCACTTTTATGAGCAAAACGCTAATCAATTTTTAGAGTTAAATAAATCCCTGCAGCACTGACTAATACAACATACTTTCTGCAGGCTTTAGCACAAAAACATCATAAAATTCATGGATGCCATACATACGTCGGGCCATGACCTTGGCAACCTGTCTTTCTCCTCCCTAGAAATCATCGCCACCTCCACTGTGCTAAATTCACGTCTAAATTTTAATTTGGTTCACTCCCCCCATACCTTATCTCCTCCCTATCCATTATCTCCCCACCGGACCACTCCCTCAGATCTTATGACTCACGGCCACTAGTAGTTCCTCGTTGGTCTACTACGTAGGACAGATGGCCTTCTCACACTGCTTCCGTAAGTTATGGAATGTCCTTCCCCCTCAGATTCACCACTCTTCCACCCCGCACTCCATTTCACTGACTCTACAAAACTTTCTTGCGGTAAACTGTACCTGTAGCTAAGCCGCTGTTTTCCCCCCGTAACAGCTTGCGCGACTGCATACTTTTCCCTGTTTCTGCTAACTGTTCTTATAATAGTTGCACTTCTCTTTCATTAATATGTATAAATTGCATTTTCTTTCATAGCACTTCCATGTACAGTCTTGTTAGTTTTACACGGTTAATCATCATATTTTACAGTATAAACTGTACCACTGGCTATAATGCTACTCAATCTATGTATCTGTGAATTATACGTTTACTCTGTGCATACCTCACTTTAGTATTTGTTCCTACTGTTAAATGCTGCTCTATGTTTGTACTGTAGTCTATGTGTTCCTCCCTATTACCCCGGAGCGCCATGAGATGAGCAACTTTGTTGTTCAGTGTGCCCTTCCCGGTAAAACATTTCAATTAATAAATAAATGGAGTCAAGCAGGTTTTTATACCAGACTTAAGTACTTTCATTTACATTTAAATCCTGATGAAATCAGGTGGGTGCAATAAAGCCAATTATTCTTCATGCCCATAAACTACAAAGGTAACTAGAACAAAAGACTGAGGGGAACCTTCCCTTTAACACAGCTGCCTAGTTTTGCACATATGATCTTCAACGGATACATGATATCCCAATGAGAGATCATTAGGAAATAATCTTGGTTTCCATTTCTATGCAGACAATACCCAGCTGCGGCAGTCTGTGCCCGACAACTGTGATGCAATATACAGGATGGAGGGAACCCAGCACTCACACCCAAAATAAGTGGAAGTGTCAGTGGCTCAGCAGGGTGCACACTCGGCTCTGAAGCCAGAAGATCGAAAGGTTGTGGGTTCTACCCCCACACCAGGCACTTGGGAGTAAATCCCAATACTGACACTGTAGTGCATTATGAAGGGATGTTGCACTCATAAGGTGCTGTCTTTCAGATGAGAAATTAAACTGAGGTCCCGTCTACCTGTTCAGGTGGACGTTAAAGATCTCATGGCACTTCTCGAAAAGAGTAGGGGAAAATGTTATTGCAAAATTCAATAACAAACTGTCATTCATTGTACAAACATATAAAAGAAATCGTTCAATATCAAAAACAGTAGTATCATCATACATCAAAAATTCCAGGTTATCCAAAAAAAGAACAAAAAAGTCTAGCTCCCAAAAATAATCCCTGACATGCCTAGGTAAGTTACAAAACAGATATTAAGCCTGACAAAATAAATTCAAGATACTATACTCAGTAGTCAATATTCTAGGACTATAAGTCGCCCCAAAAAAACCTTCCATACATTGCACAACAAAGGATACTTAAAACAGAAAAAAAAAAAATCTACCAGACAGCGTAATTTCATCCAACCCAATCAATCCCCTCCCAGAAATAATCACAGACAACATCACCCATTGTCTTTTTCTCATATGTATATACTTTTTCTGATTCTACTTGTATTTTAAACAACACATCCTGTAAAAGTATCCTCTCATTTTGTAATACCCTCTGGCATAGAGCCTGCCAACGAACCCATTTTATACATGCTAAAATAACATATGCAGTATTCTTTTTCCACTGTTTCCAAGGTTCAGTTAGCTGTCTTTGCACCAAAACTTCATAGGTCATACTCGAAAATATTGGTGTGCCCCATAAAGATGCCAAGGCAGACCAAAAGCCTTGTATCCAGGTACATTCAAAAAACGTGTTGCATAGTTTCTATTTTACCTTCACACCCTGTTTCCAAACAGACTCTTTCCTCCATGCACTTATGCTTTTGGTTCCCCTTCACGTTCAGTCTCCCATGCCCACATAACCATACTATATCCTGCATTTTCCTTGGTGTTCTAGGTTCTGTGATGCACTCTAATACTTGGCTGCCGTTTATCCCTCTTCAAGGACAAAAACAGGGTTTAAGATTACATTTCGTAACCAGTGTAGTATAAAATTGCTTTTTTGACTGGTTTAAAAACGAACTCGACTCGATCTTCCATGTTCTTACACATTTTAGAGTGGTCTGCACATACATAGGTAACAACTTATCCGTGGGATGCCATTTTCCCCTACCCCAAGCCATCAAAAACCCTACACTCCACTCCTGCATAATTTCAGTTCATACAGACTGAATACCCAACAGTAATGGTTTAATATTAGTGTAAAAAAATTTGAGAAAAAAAACCTATGGATTACAACATATCAAGACGCCCCCCCCCCTTTCCATGTGCCCTCTTCACTGGATTAAGTTTACTGCCCCATAATAGGGTTAAAAATAAACCCTGCAATTTCATGTGCATACCATATGGTAATGGATAGAAGTGTGAGACATGTAAAAAGAGAGGTGCAATATATGTCTTTAGAAGATAAACCCTCTTTTTTCGTGTCATTTTCCAAGACTTCCATGCCAAGACCTTCTGCTGAGCCAAGTCATAAGCCATATCCCAATTTTGTTGTCCCGTGTCTTGAGTTTCAAACCATAATCCCAGAATTTTCAGAGATTCCTTTGCCATAGGAACTGGAAATTTAAATTCTAACGAGACCTTCCCCGCAGGTAATATTGTGCTTTTGCTCAGGTTTATGTTAATCTATGTGTGTAAGTTCATGTCAGCAAAGATCTGTAATGCTTTCTTCCCATCCTCCACTGAAGCTACTGTTAAAATACAACCACCTGCATATGACACCACCTTTTTGTATCTTGCTCCAGTTGTGCTAACCATTGGTGCTATATCCACTGAAGCTTCAATCAATCTTAACACTGGATCCGGACCAAAAATGTATAAAAGCGGACTTACAGTAAGGGACATCCCTGTCTCACTCCTTTTTTTATGTAGACAGGAATTCCCAAGTGTCCATTAACCAGTGGTATCACTTGTGCCTTGTCATAAAGAAGTTTGCTAAGATCCACCATCTGAGGTGGTATTCCATATCCCTGTAGTACCTTCCACAAATGCTGATGTTTAATGGCATCAAAAGCTTTTTCCTGATCAATGGATAACAAGTATCCTTCAGTACCATAATTCAGTCCTTGTTCCACTATCTCTCTTACATGCTGCAGATTTTGATATATCGTCCTTCCTGGAATTGCACAAGTTTGCACTGGGAGCACAACAAGCTGTGCTATTTTTGCCAGTCGTACTGTCAAGATTTTAGTTAAAATCTTATAATCAGATGTCAACAATGTCAGTGACCTCCAATTCCATATATTCCATTTCTCCCCCTTCTTGTATAAAAAATCATAACCCCTTCCATCATACTGTGATGCTCTTTCTAAATAGCCTCATACGCCCTCCGTAAAATTGGTGTCAATATGTCTATAAAAACTTTATAGAAGTCTTTTGGTATGCCATCCAAACCAGGAGTAGTGCTTGTTGACAACCCTTGAATCACCATTATTATTTCTGCACTGGTTATTGGCTGAATCAAAGCTGCCCTATCTACTTCAGGTATGACAGGAATATCCGTATTCTGAAAATCAATCTCCTCTCCAGATTGATCTGCTAACACAGAGAAAGTGTTAAAAACACAATACTGTATCTCCTGCTGAATATCTTCTAGTACATCCACTATGATCCCTGACTCAAGTCATTAGTGCAGTAAACAGTGTACTCTTTTTACCACATCTCTTTATCATAAGGATTAACCATCTCATGCTTACCCCTAGTTAAGAACTTTTGCTGTAATCCTACCTGATGTTCCTGCTCCTTAATATACTCCCTCATACTCTCTTTTATTCGACTAAAGTAACTGCCCTATCCCTCCCTGCACCAATAGTTTATTAACTTCAAATATTTTACTCTTAAACCCAAGTATTTAATATATTTTTGTTGTGCTTCTCTGCTTGTTAAAGCAATTATTTTATGTCTCGTTTAGTATCTTCCCACATTCTAGAGGCTTGTTATAAAGAAAATCAAGGCTAAGATTTGCAAGTCAGTCCTGCATCTTACTTTCATACAAATCGGCCTGAAGTTTGGTAGAATTCATCTTCCAATAACCTCTGCCCACAGTGATTTTATGATAGGATCCTATTTCCAATCTTAAAGCAACATGATCTGATGTCTCTAAAGGGATTACTTGGACATCCCTACTCGAGACTATCAGTTGTAAACCAAAAATCTATTCTAGTACTTAAATATAAAAGGTACGACTTGGCTTTTTTCCCCAAAATGTCATAAACATCCTTTAAGGAATGTTTATTTAGCACTGACAGCAAAGCATTAGTTTCACAATACAGCTTATTGGTTTTGCGTCCCCAATCTTTGGCACTAAGTCCACAATTAAAATCACCTCCCCAAAGAATTAACTTTGTCATATGCAAAAAAAGGTTCAATTAGTCTAAAAAGCTCTGCCCTTTGTGCCTTGGACTGTGGTGCATAGATATTAAATCATTTTTTTATTTTAATGGGTTCACCACAACATAACCCAGACAGACCGTCTTAGGGTAGCTGGTTCATTCCACTGGGGTATCAAACAGACTAGGCATACTGATGAGTCCTGGTAGGACGAAACACGTGTCTATGTCATCTGTTGGCACCCTTTGCAAACTGTGTGAGAGACCTTTCGGCACCATGCAATTCTGCTTAAAGTTGAACCAGCATAACATTCTGTGGTGATTTGCATATGCAGCCCATGATGCTTTGCATTGTGTGGGCATGTATGATTTTGTATTTTCTTAATACATCTGTACATAACATTATTAATGTGAACAACAATCAATAAGGCATGCCCTAGGATTTTAACATTCGTGTGTCGAAAAAGAATCCCAATCCCCGAGTACATATTTTCCCCCACTGACCATAAAGATGGACCCCATCTCCAATCCGTCTGAGCCTGCGCCATTTCAGTGATATTATAAAGACGTGTATCTTGCAAGAAAAAAACATTTCCACCCCCTCCTTTAAGCTTCCAAATGTGATGTCATTTTTCCTGAGATTTAATGCTATTCACATTTGATGTAACAAAAAACAACTTATCCATCATTAGATATTATAAGGAAGGAAAGCAAAATCGTAACATAAAAACTTCATTTGCGCTTCTTCCGTTTCGCGCTTTCTTTGATTAATATATCTCCTGCAACATCTGGCTGTGAGGATGTTGTTGAAGAAACATCCGAGTCCTTTCAATCATCCTCGTTCTCCACATCCATTAAAATGTCATAAGAGTTCCGTGCTGGAGTTGGTGCCGTACAGGCATCACCACCTGTCCCCATCAACTGTTTTGCTCCTGCCTTAGACCTAGTAACTCATATGAAAGGGGGATCTGTAGCTTCAGGAGGACGCATTTGAACAACACTGGCAACATCAATGTCCAAAATAGTCTCTGGGGCTGCCATATATGCCTCTCCATCAACAGGGCCACTTACTACTGGTTGCTCCAAGTCATCTGTACCAATCACGAGTTCCTTCTGCTCTGCAGGTGTAGTTTCCAAAACCTTCTCTTGGTGAACTTCAAGAGGAGTAACTAAATCCATGAGTTGGTTACTAGGATGCGCACTGTGGCCCCCTGCATTTTCCAAAATCCGAGCTTCCTCTCTAGCTATGAGCACTGTGGGATTAGTTGGGACCATAAGTTCCTGTAACTGCTCCTTTTCTTTCTGCGCATTTGCCACATACACATTTTGTTCAGCTCTGACTGCTTGATTTATATTGTTATGTGAGGCCCACACGCAGTTTCGAAATGTATGACCCTTCTCACATAAATTGCATTTTGGGAGCTGCCGACAATGAGCTCCAATATGCCTCAAATCACCACAAATACCACAGCATTGTTTTTCACAGGCATTGCTTAGGTGCCCCACATTTGTAGCATGCTCTAGGCTGACCTTGATAAAAAAATCACGCCTCTCTCTACCCCAAAAAAAAAGTTTGGTAAATGTTTGTGAACTCCATTTTCTTGCTGCAAGGTGATTTTATACTTCCACCCACCAGTCCATAGGTGTTCCTCAACTAGGATGGGTTTAGTATAACCTTTCACTGTACAATGCTGCTTAAACCAGTATGTGATATCAGCGACATTTGCCCCGATTACGAAAGAGCACTGTTATTATTCTGAAGCTGGGTTTTGTTAAGGGGATTGCTAAAAAAAGGTCTCCATAATGGTGTAGTTTTAAGGACCTGATATTGTTTCCAGAAGTGGTCCAAACCTGCGGGGTGTTTAAAACTGATATCAAATATGGTATCTCTCAGCCATTGAATCAAAGCATAGATCTCATATGCATAACACTTCATGCTGGTCTTCAAAAGAGCATGCCCCACAAAAATCCTACCTGGAATATCATTCATATCCCCTCTAAATCTCAAACACACTGCATTTCTTCTGGTGGCAGGCTCAGATAAATTCCTCTGGTTATCAGGGAATAAACGTTTAGTGGCAGTTGTGTTCCATACATTGTGGCGAGGTAAAGATTCAAAGTTGTGGTACCCGTTGTACTGGCTCAGGTGCAACTTCAGTGGTGGAAGGGGGCTGTTCCAAAATATCTATTGGGGCCTGTGTATGTAGATCCCCTTCTAGGTGTTTTATATCTGCCAAAATATTACTTTGCTCTTTATGTAGATCCGCGGCAGTATTACTGCTTCCTGTAACTTGTCCTGATGTAATACCAGCTGAAACAGTATTACTAGTTGATAAAGCTTCTCCAGATACTGTACTTCAGTAGAGGCCTGGGAATCCCCAAGCATGACTGGCAAATTGGTATCCCATCCTGTTTCCTCAGGTCATTTCACCCATCCTGCTCCTTGTATTGCTGCGGAAACCCAGTCAGTATCTGAACGATCAGACCTTGTAGCTAAAACATCTTCTACAGAGGTTTGGGATCCTTGGCTCTCAGCAGTGGAACAGGGTATAATTCTGGACTAGGAAAAACTGGTTTTGCTTGTCACAGCCCCTTCTCTACTCTATTTTTTTACTCTCTAATTTCTCATATGTGTGTGCTCCAAAGCAATTTCAGACTGATATTCATATTAAATTCATTATTCAGTTAGAAGTGGAGATAAACAGAGCCTGTTAAAATTGCTTAGTAGACAGAATATTAGACATGTCTGCTGGATGGATTGAATGGTGTTTTTTCCTTAACAATATGCATAACCTTCTCTTGCGGATGTCGAGATGCTCATATACCTGTATAATACGTGCATAACCTCTTCCATTTTATTAATGTATATTTGTAAGAATGTGGTGGCCTGGATGCAATGTAAGCTGTACCATATTCATAATAATAAAATTTTTCAAAAAACCAAAACCTCTTCTACAGGCCTTTTATGGACTCCATGTCCCTTTTTCCCTTTTTGTACAACTTCTGTGCATGTAATATATCAGCCTGTGCCTGCTGAAGACACCCCTATAGTGAAGGAGACATGTTGTGTGGGAAAAGGCACTGCCCCGTCATTCATTAAGTACACAACCTGTATCATGTACAGCACAATTTTCAATTTCAGGCTTTTCTAGCTGTCTGCACTGCTTCTTGCTCCTATCCGACAAGTCAACAAGTAGAGTAGAGGTTACCAGTTTTCTCGGAGAGCCAGATCCCAGAATCTCATCTTGTGCAGTCGTCATCGTAGTGCAGTCCAAGCGTAAGGCTGACAGTTCGATTTGTTTCTCGTCGATTCCAGATATTACCTGGACCACCTGGTCCGTCACGATCAAGCATTCCTGCTTTAATAACTCCTCACATAAAAGGTTCCTCCGTTCATGAAACCTCAATTCTTCGTTTCTCAACTGTTCCCGGACAACTTCTCTAATCTGGACACAATCAGTCGGCACAAATCGAGGCCGCGCATCCATCTCGTTCTCCAAATTCCTCGAACATCCGTCAGGTAAATTCTCATCTGGAAATGAAGTACCTTGACTCATTTCTCCGATTTCTGGTATGATGATCTCTGAAGGTATATGGGCTGGGAAGAAGACCTGCTCCTCGGCCCTGCAGACATCCATCCTCTTCACCATCAGCGGGAGACTGGCCATCTCAGCACCAGTCGTAGCGCCCCCTAGTACAGAGATGGGGAATTCCCTGACGTCCTGGCCAAATTTCCTCATTCACTAAAAATACCACCAACAGCTTAATCTGGTTCAATTTCAGTTGGTTACCATCTGTATCCCCCCATCCCCCAGGTTGCCCCTGAAAAAGGGACTTCTAGTCTCAGTGGGCCTAGCCAGTCAACAAAATTCAATAGATAAATATGAATAAATACGAATAGCAACTGAAGCTAAAAAACATTTTTTATTTCCAGTGAAGAGCACAGCAAAAAGAGCCAAACTGGTTCAGTGGGCTCCAACACTTCATGCTTTCACTCTCTGGTACTTCACAAAAGCATTTTTTAGCTGCAATCACTGTGTGTATTCATGTTCGGGATGCCAGTGCTGCACCTCTTCTTTTCTGCAGACATTTTGTGACCATGTGCACTGGCGTTTGTTGGTGACCTTGTTTTAAGTAATTGACACACTTGTGGCTGCAAAGGTCTAGCAAGGATTTGGCACACCACTATAGTTTTAACTACATGGGAGAAGTAGTGCTATTGGGTAAACACCGCACTCAGTTCAATGAAACAAGTCATATAAATGAGCTCTGCAGGGCTGATGGGGTAAACTCTTGAAAGTCCCGAGGCTTATAAAGTGCAAATGTTTTTCCATCCAAATGATGGTTGAAAAGGCATCAAACGAGGCACTGCTGTTGGCCACCCTGAATCCTGGTTAAAGCAGTATGGATACAGAGCTTTCTCAGTGGTGGCCCCAGCAATCTAGAATGCCTTACTGATACATCTTAGGAGTTTCTCCTTGGTGGAGGCATTTTAGAAGGGTTGAAATACTATCTGTTTGCACGAGCATTTGGGATTATTTATTTACGATTATTTATTTGGAATGGCATCTGAGGCAGTAAATGTGCCATCCACTCAGAAAACTGCAGCCATAGAGTGACTTGCTCTTGGTTGACACCAGAAAGCACAGCTAAGGCACTCAAAATCAATAGGACAGTGAGGGCACCAGTGGCGGTACCAATACATAGACGTCGCGGCTGGCGGCAGAGGATTGGAATTACCAAGGCCAGAAGTGGCTACAGGCGGTCCCTGGCCTGACACCGGCTTTTGATTTTGCTGCATTAGGGCTAAATGCCGATTTGCAGAAGCAGGGGCCACAAATGTAGCTGTGGAGAAAGTCAAAGGATTCCAATAAGGATGAAGGTGACAGCAACTAGGCTTTCAAAGAGCCCACATGCTTCTGCTTAGAAGAATGATGCTATGAGGGGGATTTTTCTCCCGAACCGCGCAACAACTTTCTCGAGGGTAACTTCTTCCCGAAGTCAATGTAGTGGAAAAGGATGTCCTTTCTGGGAATGGCACGGCCATCTTTCAGAGCATGATGTCAGGTGGACCATCCCCCTGCTTTTCAAAGCAATTACCATGACGTTCTGGCCAACTGGACAATGCATGATGTCATGGACAACCCCTAGACACTCCAGTGGTCGTGGGCATTAGTACATGCCATTTTGCTGATGCAAACACAATGTTTACAAAGTGTCTCTTTCTTGGCTGGCAGCAGGTCTGACAGCATAAAAATTCAAGAAAAGTACAAACGTCCAACAGTAACAACCTTGTAGGAGTAACACTGTATATCCAGAAGACTGCAAAGGCAAAAATCTGAGAACACATAACAAACCACTACCACCACGATGCTGAAAATTAGGTCTCCATAAGATACCAGGTTTACTCAAAGGTGGGGGGGGGGATGAAAGTGTGTGAGGCCTGCCTGCAGTATACAGGTGGTGACGACATACATTAACCACAGAGCAACATAGGCAGATCCAGCTGCAAACTTCTCCACAGGGATCCTGATGCAGATGGCGAACAGTCTAACATGTATGGCTTTATGGATGAGAGCTGCTTAACGACTGGAACTGAAGTACCCGTTGTGGTCACATGATCGTTGGCCCTCAGAGAGTCCCACTCAACTCACTTCTAGCCCTATGTCTAATTCTAGAAAGATAGATGTATCTAGCTGCTTCAGCTCTCTTATTTAGAGGTCTGCAGGTACGTTACTTTACTACCCTATGACTGAACTGGATAAGGGATGAGTCCCATCAATCACAAAAGGTGGATTCTTAATTGTAAATACACTGTGAAAAGTAGATTTTCTTTTGCAGTTACAGTAGAACAAACAGCTGTTATCAAGACGTAGGATGAAACATGCCTATGGAGAGAATCTTGGACTTGCAAAGGTCTGCCTCTTCTTTCTTATCATAGAAAATCTGGATTCTCGAGAATGAACAAACAAGCAAGCAAACAAGGCAAGGCAAACCCAAGTTTTGGGCATATTTATCATCCTTCCCGATAGAAAACCACACTAGAAGTAACTGAGATCTCTAGATTCTACGTACCTATTGAATTTCTCCTCACTAGACTTTATAGATCTTAACTGAGCTAGGAGACTTTCCATTACTAGATTTGATGATATTGTGTGCATATACCATCAGTCTTTACATGATCCTCCACAAAACACACACACACACACACGCGCACACTTGGAAGAGTCCTCGGTCAGCTGTTCAGAATCTCACCTCTCCTTCCCCTTCACTGCTTATTCACTGTGTTGCCACTGGGCACAGGTTATGCAACTCCAGTTCCAGGGCAAGGTGCAACAGTCATGCTGATGTCAAAAGGAGATTACTTAAGGGAAGAATCCATTCCAGAAGCGGTCCCAAAGCAAAAGGCAAATTATACTACAAGACATGTCTAAACCTAATTTTGCTGCCCATGAGTTGAGGTTAAAATATAGGGACATTTTTAAACAGTAGTTTTTGTCTGTACACACAAGAGAAACAACTTCCTGTTATTGAGTATTTGTTTACATCCTTCAGTGTCAGTCTGCTATTTGCTCTCCAGCAAAAGGAACACACACATATATAATCTCTCTCTCATCTCTGCTTCAGAAGGCTACGTGTAACAAATAGATATCTTACCTCTGGTTTGTCTCGGTGCGTATTGACAGCTTCAACATTCAAAAAAATGGACTCCACACGACAACCTATTAACAAAAAAAAAAAAATACACATAGGGAAAAAAAAAAAAAAAACAACAAAAGGAAACATAACATTAATGTCAGGAATACATGGATGAATTCTAATCACTAACCCATTGTTCTAACCAGCCAAAAAAAGCTACAGATCAAAAGTCAGTGACTTTTTTTTCCCACTTTCACACTCCAGCCAGCCGCTGTCTGCTGCGCGCCACCCCAGTCCCGTCACCCTGGCATCCCATTGGACTTACATGACTTCTAGCATTCCTCCAGAACTTTCCCCATTTGGTCGGGGCAGCAGGGTCCCTCATACCCCTGTTGCATATGGATCCAGTTTGGGAGACAGGGCCTGAGTAGCCAGGTGTGGGTCTTGCGGGTAGGGTTGGCCTAATCAAGCTGCTGGGGCTATTTTTCTTTGTTTTCTTCCCCCTTCCCTCAGAATGTCAACGTAACCGCGTGCCATGTACCCCTGCACACAAGGTGTGTGCAGTGCAGTGTCCATAGACATCCTCCCACAGATAAGCCACTTCAGTTGCACTGCCACTTGTGGTCACCCAGGTGGCAGTAAGGTGTGAAACTGTTGGCCTCCCTCCTCCTCCCGGAAGCATCCTCTGGGATGCTCAGTCATCCTCCCTCTGCACTCCTTTCCATACACTGGTGATCGCGGCATCATGAGCAGTAGCGCTACCGCTACGCCAACAGACCGGCTCTGAAAAAGTCAGTGTCATTTTTAAGGTCTGGCTTTGCATTCAGCCATTTGGTTAAAAACAGTGCTGTTTGGTTTTAGACATCCCCTGAAGAAGACTCGTCCCAAGTCAAAGTGCTGGGGTTTTAGAGTGCTCTCGATATGGTAATAAAATATGCAGAATTATTTGAAGACAGTGATTAGTTTGCTTTGTCTTTTTCTCTGAGTGTGGGATTCTTTGGTCTCTGGATGACTTTAGACTACCATCTTAGAAACTAAAACCTTCAAGGCATGCTTCCAGATTTGTGGTTTTAAACATAAATTAAGAGTTGACCTCTGATAAGAGGGTCCGCACTGCTTGATAGAGGATACAACTGGCACATTAAGTACCACTGATGCCCCACCCTGTATGACTAATAGCCTGACAAATGCTTGCCTGCTTCAGTTTTTTTTTTTAATTACATAATGCACCTACATCCCACAAATTAGTCACTTTCTATCTGCCCTCTCTTTGAAGTGTCATGTGCTAGAGCCACCATTCTGTTGGCACTGCTGTCACCATATGAGACAATCTGATGTCAAATGATAAAGTACAAGGCTGAAGGCAGAGTACAGTACAAGGCTGAAGGCAGAGTACTTTATAGTGACAACACAATCAGATTACTCCTGAGAACAGTGATGGCACATTATCACCATAATGCTACTTATGCAAAACAGCTCCTGCCTATTCACACAGAAAACAGTTTCAGGCCCCTTCCACCAAACACACACACACACACAGTTTTACTTATTTTTTTTTTGTGTGTGTTCAACACAATGGCAACCTCCCTACCAGTGATTCAGTTAAAACAGGTTACTCACCTATAAAAGTAGATCTAGGAGTGGTATATGATGTTCATTCAGACTTTATGGAAGTTGCCTTTCCCTTTTAAGACTTTCCAGAAATGTCTTCAAGCTGGCTCCTCCCACCGACCTGGGTGATAACTCCCTCTGCTCCACCCCATGACACCAGATCTTGCCCGCTGGAAGCAGTGTTGTGCGCCAAAGCCAGGGGAGGTCAGGTGGGTCCATGTGCATGAATAACATATACCACTCCTAGAAAGTACAGTTACGTAACGTCTTACCATAACAGTAGATCTCTGAGGACTGTCTCTTGTAGTAGGTAATACACTTGGGTCGTTGCGGCACATGGCAGCTCTTCTTGCAGTCTTTTCCAGGGGCTGCTCACACATGACATCAGCTTCCTGTTTTCTATATAAGTGTGGGCGGTCCATGGTATCCTCAGTTTCCCCCGCCAGATTCAGCTCGCTAAGCAAGGACAGAGGGGAAGCCGAGGTACCATAGGTATCCCAACCTATAAGTCACTGGACCAGAATTTGTTATCTTATAGAAGTAGGGCAACGGAGGGTGGGAACACATCTTCTGCAAGAGACGCTCCTCAAAGATCTACTGTTATGGTAAGACTATACGCAACTGTACTATCTTCCACGGAATGATCTCTTGCAGTAGGTAATACACTTGGGATGAATCCTAAGCAGTAAACCCAAAAAGGGCGGTCATTATGAAAGGAGGCCAAAGGCCATCCTATGGTGTGAAGCAATATCTAAGTTGTAATGCTTCGTGAAAGTGTGAATTATGGACCAGGCAGCTGCATTGCAGATATCTGTGATTGAGGCCCCTTTAAAGCAGGCCGTAGTAGTGGCCATAGCTCTGGTAGAATGGGCTTGGACAGGTCCAGGTAATGGCTTGTTGTATTTTGAATAACAAAATATTATGCAATGTGCTAGCCAACTGGAGAGAGTCCATTTCGTAACTGGGAGACCTTCCCTGCCTGAGGTGAAGGAGACAAAGAGTTGAGAGGTTTTTCTAATTGTTTTAGTTCGATTAGTGCAATATCGTAATATACGATGGACATCTAAGGTAAGTAAGAGGTGTTCACCTCAACTGGAGTGGAGTGTTCAGGATAATATACTGGTAACTCCAAGGACTGGTTTAAGGTGTGTTCAGACACTACCTTAGGTAGGAAGGAAGGGTTGGTACGAAGTGCCACCCTATCTTTGTGAAAAATCAAGCAAGGTTCTCTACATGAGGGCATGGAACTCGGAAATACATTGAGCTGAAGTGACAGACACTAACAATAGTGTTTTCCATGAAAGAAAACAAAGGTCACAAGTGGCCGCTGGTTCAAAGGGCTCAAGAGTTAATTTCTCTAATAGGAAATTGAGATCCCACAGAGGAGTAGGTCTTTTAATAGGTGGCTTAATACGTAACATTCCTCCCGAGAACATTTTGGCTAGATGATGTTGATACCGTAATCTACCATCCAGAGGTTCATGGAAGGCCGAAATAGAGGCCAAATGGAATTTGATGGAAGAATAGCTTAATCCTGTCTCGGCTATCAAGGTGGTTCCACGTCACGTTAGCAAAGTTTTACAATGCCAACAATGACGGGCGAGTGTAAGTCGTCGAACCAAGAATAGCAACTTGCACAACAGCGAGCGGAACAACAGCAACATTCTAGCCCACGGCAGGATCTAACATGGACAACAAGATTTTTAAAGCCCCCACACCCCCATCATTAAGATCATCAACTCCGAGGGGGGGGCTGACACTGAGGAAAAGTGCAAAAATGATATGTGGCAAAATGTATCGCACACCGCAAGTTCCGAACCCAGAGCCTTCTGCAGTACTGGCATACACCCTACCACTAGGCCAGCTCAGAATCACACCACCAGACTTCCTGCCATATCCTGTTACCGCCCTCCCCGTCCCATATGCAGCCCATTCCTACACTCGCTGTTGTTGTCATACTGCCTTGCTATTCCCCTACTCACTATTGTTCCACAGTCGCTTTTCTAATGGGCAGTCAAACTGAGTAGCTCATATTGAGTTGCTCAGTTTGACTATGCCAATATCACTGGATACCATCGAGGCTAGGTAATCCAAAACTTTTGTCAATGGACAACAGTAGGGATCCAGTGATCAGGAAGCAGCCCATATGGAAAAAAAAAAGTTTCCATTTAGCATTATACGCTTCCCTGGTTGCTGGTTTACGTAATGCCAGCAATATATTGGCAACAGGAGAGGACACTTGTAAACGTGATAGGAAAGCGTCCTCAGGAGCCAAGCACGAGGGTGTAGTGCCCTCAGGTTGGGCTGTAGAAGGGTCCCTTGATTCTGAGTCAAGAGATCAGGTCTGACTGGCAATGGAACTGGTTCCTCTATCAAGAACTGCTGAAGTAGGGGAAACCACAACTGCTGAAGCCACAGAGGGGCTATGAGAATCATGGTGGCAGGTTCAAGTTGTAGTTTCAGTAGAGTCCGTTGCAGGAGTGGGACGGGGGGCATATAAGAAGAGTCCTGTCCACTCTTGGGACAGGGCATCTATAGACCGTCCCTTTTTGTTCAGGATAATAGAATGGTATCTGGGGAGACACTGGTTGACTGGGGAGGCAAATAGATCCAGTTGCGGGATCCCCCACAGATGAAAGATTTTCTGGAGCACTTCGTAATGTAGTGTCCATTCATGTGTGGATGACTGGCGACTGAGAAAGTCAGCCAGGAGGTTGTAACGTCCTGGTAGATGAACGGCTGTTAGTGTGAGGTGTTGCCAAATGGCTTCCTGCCAGACTGCAAGCATCTCCCTGCACAAAGTATGGGATTTTGTACCTCCTTGTTTGTTGACGCAGAATACTACTGCGATGTTGTCTGACTGAATCAGCAACTATCCTGGAGGCAGGCGAGGCTGAAAAGCCTTGAGGACTAAGCAAACTGCCCTCAGTTCCAGGAGATTGATGTGGGGATGAGGGATAGAAATGGTTTACTTGCCTTGTGTCCCATAAGGACCCAAGTGTGCACCCCACCCTTCCAGGGATGCATCCATGGTCAACGCTTGCAGAGGCGGTGGGGACTGGAAGGGCATACCTTGACAAAGGTTGGCTCGGAGCGTCCACCATACTAGGGCAGACCGCAATGAGGAGTGACTCTGATTCTGTCTTCAGAATTTCCTGTTCTTTGAGATCTCTGATTCTGAAGAATCCATTGGATTGGTCTTATCCGAAGATGGGAGACAGCTACCGTAGAGATGGTAGTGGTCATTTGATCTGTGACAACTTTCTGGGCTTGTAGCTGCAGTACCAGAGACAGAAGCTTGTCTTGTCTGTCAGCCGGGATGTAAGCCCTGGCGGAGACAGTGTCAAGAACCGCTCCTATATATTGGAGTGACTGTGTAGGGGTCAGATTGGACTTCGGCCAATTGACAATAATCCCTAGAGTTTGGAACAGAGTTAAGGTTGCCTCTAGGGAAGAGAGCAGGGCCGTTTTGGACTCCTGCTTTTATGAGCCAATGGTCCAGGTATGGGAAGACAAAGTGCCCGTCTCTTCGTAGGGCTGCTGCTGCTAATACTGCTAGGCATTTGGTGAACACTCGTGGTGCCAAGGAGAGGCTAAACGGGAGTGCCCGAAATTAGTAATGCTGACTCAACAGGTGAAAATGATGTAAACTGCGGTGGGCAGGATGGACAGGGATAAGAAGGTAGGTAGGCATCCTTCATAGCCAGGGCACATAGTAAACCCCCTTGTTTTAGTACTGGCATGATAGAGTTTAGGGTGATCATGTGGAACCTTTTGTACTGAATGTACAGATTCAGTTGACTAAGGTCCAGTATTGGTCCGAGATCTCCAGTTCACTTGGGTACCAGGAAGAAGTGAGAGTAGAACCCCTTCTGGTGTTCTGCAGGGGTTACTTGGTAAAAGGCTTTCTTGGTTAGAAGAGCCTGTAACTTATCCTGGAGAACAGGAATACAGTTGGGTGGGTAATGGACTGAGCGGGGTGGGTGAAAGGGAGGCCTGGACAGAAATTCCAGCGTGTGAACCATCTGAATTATCTGGAGTACCCACTTTTCCGATATGATCGTTTTTCAGGCCTCCAGATAGAGGATAAAATGACCACCCACAGCTTCTGAGACCTGGCTGAGGAAGTGTGGACAGTGCCCCAGTAGGTCACTGCGTGGCGGGCTGACCTGCCCCACCTGGAGGATGTGAGCGGGAGCCTTTGGCAGCAGAGGTGTTGGCTCTGGTGGGTTGGGAACGACCTCTGAAACCGCCTGTATTAGAGCCTCTGTATTTTCCACCCTTTTGGTATAAAAAGAGGACTGGGAGCAGTGTGATGGCTGTGAAGTATGGTACATGCCATGGACTGTATGTAGAGTTCTGCCTAAAGCTTGAAGATCATCAATTAATGTTTGAATACCTGGCCCAAATAGGTTGGACCCATTAAAGGGGGGCATTAACTACTCTCTGCTGTACATCCGATGTAAACCCAGAGACGCGAAGCCAAGAATGGCAACACAAGGTAATGCCTGTTGCTGACAAACCGGCCAAGGTGTCAACTGCATCATAGCCCGCCCAGAGTAGGTGATGGGAGTTGCCAGTGGCTATTGTAGCCAATTACTGTCCCCTTTCTTGTAAAGGAGGGAGTTTGTTGACTAATTCAATGGCAGATAACCAGAGTGTATGCTGATATTTGATCACGTGTCCCATGTAATTCAGGATTCTTTTTTTTTTTTTATACAATAGTTTTTTTTTTTTTTTTTTAGATACAATGCACAGGTTGTGGGAAATAGTTTAATCAATTCACATTTCTTTGTGACATTCAGGTATATATAGAGATCTAGACATACATCAGTATAATAGGTATATGTTCTTTTAAGGCATACTTGATAACAGACTTCTTCATTTAGTTTAATGGCTGTGCGATAAAGTAATTTACATACTTCAGAGGAGAAAGAATTACCTCCAAGTGGGTTTCCCCGAATATCTCTCTACCTGTCCCCCTCCCCCATCTGTATAGTCAGTGTGACCTTCATGGCACAAACAGGGGGTCCTGCACCCATATGTATAATACACATTTACACCATTTAAGTTCAAAATGTTCCTCTCAGTTCCCACTCCTAGCAATAAGTCTCTCCATTATATACATTTCCCCCATAACCTTATACCAGTCTTGCAGGGAGGGTGGAGCTTTCTGTCCCCAGTGGCGTGTAATCGTCTTCTTAGCTGCCACTAATTAAGTGGTAAGAAGGGAGCCCTTTGCAATTCGGAGGCCTTCTGGTGGGACAGATAGGAGGGCCAACTCAGGTAAGGATGGCCTCTTCCCCTATCAGCTCCACTAGAGCATCAAGCCCCCCCCCCCCCCAAAAGTGTCTCAACTGTGTGCAAGACCGCAAAACAGGGACATGTCCAGCCATGGTTTCCTCACACTCCCTCCAACATCTCCCTGTAAGGCCATCCATAAATTTTGCTAATTTGGCTGGAGTGTTAAAGAATCTATTTCTTGTCTTCCAGGCAAATTCCCTCCAGCATGGGGCCCCAGAAACTCCCAATGAAGGCCCAACATACTTTCCCCAATCCTCCTCTTGAGACTGGGACTGTAAGCTCTTTATTCCAGGCTTCTAGGATCCACCTAGTTGACTCCCTTGTTAGCTCCAGTATACCCTTGTAAATCAATCCAATAAAATTAGGCCAGACTTGTCCTCTCAGGGTTGTGACGAAGGTATTGTATAAAAAAGGGGAAGGGTCAGGTAAAACTTCCATACGGCCTCTGTTGTAAAAAATTCTTGAACTTGTACACATATTGATGAGTGCGCCCTGCTGAAATAGCCATGAGTCTTTTTTACTAAAGGGAATAATTCCCTGTGCATCTAATAATTGAAAAATAAAGGACAGGCCCTTCCTGTGCCAGATATGTAAGGTCTGTACCACCTGAGGGGAGAGAATTCTAGTCTCCTTCCATGGTAGCCTTAAGAAATAGCTAACCTTCTCTAGCTCCAGGGAAGTCCTAAGCCAATGCCACACCTGAAAGTTGGATTGGGCTCCCATATAATAGTTTCTTCTCTCCGAAGTCAGAGCACCGGGGGAATAAACAGTTTCCACAACATCCTGTATCTGGTTGGTAGATATTTCTAGTTCCTTCAATTGTAAGACTATATGCTGGGTTATCCCAGTGCATAATTCTGGTAGGCAAGTGGCTTGCGCATAAGTTTGTAAGTTCGGTAGACCAAAGCCTTCTTTATTCTTAGGGAGCTGTAAAATGGAACATCTGATCTTTGGCTTTTTGTCCGCTCATACAAATCTAGCCAGGGATCTGTTCCATGAGTTAAAATATTCAGGAGTAGGAAAGATTGGTATTGTATGGAATAAATACAGCAACCTGGGTAAAATATTCATTCGAATGAGATCTATCCTAGAGTAGAAGGTGAGATGGAGTTGGGACCATTCGTGTAAGTCGGTTACTATTCTTTGGGTAAGGGGTTCATAATTTATACGGGTAATATTTTGTATATTCTGGGGTAGATGCACCCCTCAATATTTTATTTTGGTACTGTGCCAACGAAATGGTAACCTCCTCTTCAGCTCCAGAGAAGGTGTGAAATTAAATGTCAAGACCTCCGTTTTGGTAGAATTTATTTTATATCCCCAATACCTGGGCAAATTTTTCTAAAGTGTCTCATAGCACTGGGAGAGATTTTTCAGGGTCCCGCAGGTATAGTAAAATATCGTCAGCATAAAGGGCTAGTTTTCAGCTTCAGTCCTCCACCTCCACTTCATCTCCTGAGCCTCCCTAATTGCAATCGCCAGAGGTTCAATACAGACCGTGAAAAGCAACGAGGAAAGGGGGCATCCCTGTCGTGTTCCCCTCTCCAGCGGGATAGGAGTGGATACATCACCATTAATTCTTATATATGCTATAAATCTCACCATGCATCTAGACTGACCAGAAGAGATGGTATCAACTTTCGGGTCATGTGGTCTGCTGTCTGCCTCATCCTTAGGAACCCAGCCTGATCCATGTGGATCAGGCCCGGCAGGATGCCCTCCAAATGCCGGGTTCAGACTGACATGTATATCCTATAGTCACAGTTTAGGACCGAGATGGGTCTATATGATTCTGTGAATTGTGGGTCTTTTCCCATCTTCGGAATAGCTGATATTACTGCATAAGCCCATGAGGCCAGGGGAAGACGACCCTTCCCCTTGAACTTCCAGAAAAGCCTGTCTCATAAGCAGCAGCAACGCGACAGAGAAAGTTTTATACCATTTAGCCATGAACCCGTCTGGGCCAGCGTATTTCAACGTTTTGGACGCAACTGCCGCCTGAATTTCCGTAATGGAAATGGGACTTAATAGGAAGGCCTGTTGGGTTTGAGTAAGCTTCGGGAAAAATAGGGGAGCCAGAAATGACCTTATGTTGTCCTCTGTCGGAGGGTCATGCTCTGTGTATAATGTTTTATAAAAGTTTTGAAATGCCTTCATGAATTCTGACCCAACAGATCGTTGCCCCCATGTCCTTAATCTTTGTGATGGTGGCCAAATGCCTAAAGGCTCTGGTTCTCTTAGCTAACTTTCTTGCCCCTCATGGATCCCCCTCATAGAAACATTTTTTAGTATACAGAAGAGTTGCCTAGACTTTACAGTCCAGGATTCTTTATATTTCTGATTGGATCTTCCAAATTTATACCCGAGATACACTCTCTCCCCTCGCCACTGCTCCCTGCATGTCTCGGAGTGTAGCCTGTAAGTGTCTGTATCGAGCTTCCCTTTTTTTATTTTTATTTGAGGAATAGGCAATAATCTCGCCCCTTATTACTGCTTCAAGAGTATCCCAAAGAAGAGCTGAGGAAACCTCAGGGGTTGAGTTCTCTCGGATAATTTGAGGGATGCGTTCCTCTATCTTAGATTTAAAATCTGGGTCTCCAAGGATAGAAAGATTTAGCCTCCATAAAGAAGTTTTCCTGGGTTTACGCAGGTCCACTTTTGATAGAAGAGGTGTATGATCAGACATGATACGTGCCTCCAGATTGATATCCTGCAGTCCATCTACAAATTCAGAAGAGGTGAAAAAGTAATCGATTCTAGAAGAGGTGTGATGTCTAGGGAAAAAAATCGGTGTACCCTCCCTTGGAGGGAAAGA
This sequence comes from Neoceratodus forsteri, assembly GCA_016271365.2. Lineage (NCBI taxonomy): Eukaryota > Metazoa > Chordata > Ceratodontiformes > Ceratodontidae > Neoceratodus > Neoceratodus forsteri. Next base: position 1,123,768,045 of record CM028129.1, on the reverse strand, counting down.
AATGTCGCCAGACAATCGAGCAATCCCAGCCTTGGCAACTGTTCCTTGAGAAGCTTCTGGGTAGGGGTATTTCTGTGTCCCTGAGGGCATGAGGAGTCCCTCTGGGGAAATAATGCTATGTTAAAATCTCCCCCAATTAACATGACTCCCTTCTGTATATCTAATAGTTTGTTTATAAACCGCCTTAAAAGGGTCAGAGGGATGCCAGGCAGGAGATGTACATTAGCCAGCGTGACCTCCGTTTCGAATATTCGACCCTGAACAATCACAAAGTGACTATTTGGGTCTGCCCACTCTTTTTCCTTTGCAAAAGTAGTAGTGGAGGGTATCAGAATTGCAACTCCTCTCTGCTTCCCTGTTTTACTAGAAGAGGAAACAACAGAGTATCTACCTCCCGCAAAGAGCTTCACATGCTCCGTCTGAGACAGATGCGTCTCTTGTAGATAAAATTAAATCCGCCCCCTGCTGGTGCAGATACTGCTGGAGCCTAGCTCTTTTGATAGGGCTACTGATTCCATTTATGTTTAAAGACAAAATTGTTATCATCTTTCCCATGGTTACCAGTTTACCTCCAACTCCTCCTGATGGGTTCCCTCAGCCCACACCATGAATAATATCTGCAGTCTCTCCCATACAGTCACCTGGACCCATTCTCTGCTTCTGGGTTGTGTATTTCTTCCAGTCCCCCATGCCTTCTGCCTAAATGAGCCCCCATCCAGACCTTCATTCCTCCTGTCCCGTTCCTGCCTTGAAACTTGAACCTGCGATGTCTCTTTAAGTTTTTATTATACACTGCATATACCTGAACAAAAATTCCCATATCCCACATTGATCCATTCCACAGTACTGAACCAAAACCAACTTGAACACTGAACAGTTTTGACCGATAGAACTTACATAACTATATATATTTATAAACTGCAATATTTTCTGTAAAATCAAAAGCACTTCCAGTCTTGGGGAGGGAACTCTATTCCTCCCTGTATTTTCCACAAGAACCCCGTAAGTAATTTGTGCTCTCCCTGAGGGTGGAGGTAATCCCAACACGCTAAGGGCTGGGGCCTCTGGGAAACCATACACTTTTCCCTAAAATATAAAGGAGAATGCAATAAGAAGAAAGAAAACTTTGTATGAGGGTTTAGGGTGGAAACCTACAGAGGTAAATGTCAGCTCGCTCATCCCCTTCCCTCCCTCAACTGTCGGAAATATCTGTTGTTTATAAGGCTGCATTCTGCGCGCTTAAAACCCAGTCAGCAGAAAACCAAGACCTTGGTCTGGGTCTATAGAAAATTCTAGCATAATACAAAACATTTCATTTGTACCACTCCGGGAATTATAGGCAATGTCTGATGGAGAAACTCGGGACCAAAGGGGAGAGAAAGTGAAAAAACACCTCATATTGTCTTTTGTCCATGAGTCCGCAAAACTTTAGGTTTATTAGCTCCATAAGCTGGAATAGGGGAAATAAGGATTCAAATACCCTTCCCCAACCGGGGAGGGGGGGGGGTACTGGTCACCCAACTCGTTCCCAACCAGCAACCAGTTCAGAGCTAGCCCAACAATAGAGGGTCTGCCCCAAGCCTAGAGCCGTGCCACTGAGAAGCAGAACCTGCATATCCCTTCTAGGGATACCCACCCCCACCCCCCAATCCACTCACCTGCCAGTAGTAATCTTCACGCTGCAGAGTCCTTTCAGGTAGCTGCCGCTACAGCATCTCTCCGATAGACCGCTAAAGCTTTTTTCACTTCTCTCAGGTCGTGCTGCTTCCCCTTTTGTTTGTTGGCAATCGTCTGCCATCTCGCAAGGTGCTGTTCCATCGCTCCTCCCTCTGAGGTCCTCTCTGGAATATGCAATAAGAGTTTTGTAAGCTCAGATCATGCCTCCTGAGCAGTGGTGTACTCTCTTTTCACTGTTGGTAGCTGAACCACCAGTCGGGCAGGGTATGGGGTTGTAAATGTGTAGCCAGCCTTCTTTATCACTGGGAGTAAGGGTAAGTAGGCCTTTCTCAGACGCATAGTTTTAGGACCATAATCAAGGTCGAGATATATGCAAGACTGTCCATAAAACACCTTTTGTCTTCTTCATGCAGTAAGAAGCACCTGCTCTTTTGTAGCATAACTGTTAAATCGTGCTATGATGGATCTGGGAGGGGCATTCTGCGCAGTTGGTTTTGGTGCTAAGGCCCGATGCACTCGTTCAAGATGCAGATCAAGGTCATGTGGCAACTCTAGGGCGGTGTGTAATAAGGTCTCAATAAATTCCTTAGCGTTGTTGCCCTCTGAACCCTCTGGAATGCAATATATTCTGAGATTTTTCCTTCTAGCCCTGTTTTCAGAGTCCTCCTGATGGGCCTCTATTTGCTCCTGCTGCTCTTTTAACTGCTGCACCATCAGCTCTAGATCATCGACTCTATTCTCCGTAGTTATTCTGACATTCCTGATCATCCATACGCTGCTCCAACTGCATTATATCTCGACTGAGTTCGCCATACATTTCCTTGATTTCAGCACAAAAGGAAAGTATCTTCTGATAGGTAATGTCTAGTGTAGCTTTTTAGCTGTAGCTTTGCCCAGTTTAGTTAGGGATTTAGCGGTAGTGTGCTGAGCGACTCGGGATGCGGTATCCTGTGTGCTGCGCAGTCTGAGGCCTCCGAATCGGATCTGCCGGCAATCTCCTCCATCCTACGCCATTCCCTCGCAGCCTTGCTTCACACCAGATGCTCCCCACTGTTATTCAGGTGAAAAAAAGCTGAGTTTCTTCTTCAGCTGGGGAGGATTTTTAGTCAAGGTACGAGCAAATACTTCTTCTAAGCTGCCATCTCCCTTGGGGCGGAACCGGAAGTCCATAATTCAGGATTCTGAGATTCATGGTACTGGATTGAAATACCTTTTTTCCCCAGATAATCTATCCTGTGGGTTTCTTTGTTAGGAGATAAAGAAAGTACAGTTACGGAGGAACTTACCGTAACAGTAGATCTTCGAGAGAGGTTCCTTCAGTAGGTCATTACATATAGGACTGGCGCCACCTGGCGTCAAGCCACACGGCAGACTTTTCTAGCAATTCCTGATGGGAAACCGCCCACCCGACATCACATGACCCGGCGTCAGTCAGAGCATTATATGGGCGGTCCCACACCACCCCTCCAGTTCTCCCGCCAGAGCCAGGAAGAGGCCTGACAGCAGGAGCAAACAGGATTTGGAGTCTCTGTGTAAGAAATAAAATTAGGGGAAGGAGGGAGGGAAAAATATGACCTACTGAAGGAACCTCTCTCGAAGATCTACTGTTACGGTAAGTTCCTAAGTAACTGTACTATCTTACTTCGAGAGGGTTCCTTCAGTAGGTCATTACATATAGGACAAAGTCCCAAGCAGTCCCTCCAAAGAGAGACCGAGAGAAACAAGGGAGGAGGAAAAATAACTCCAATGGAAACTGGGAATCAGAATGGACCCAGCCTAGGACAGAAAGCCCTGAAAGACAGCTAGGCCGAAGCCAGCCCTCGGCCTAGAACCAATGTCCAGACTGTAGTGTTTAGTAAAAGTGTGGACAGAACTCCAAGTAGCTGCAGCGCAAATATCAGCCGCAGAGACGTTCCGCAAAAAAGCAGCGGAAGCAGCCATGCCCCTAGCAGAATGACCTCTGATGGGACTCGGCAGAGGTTGCTCATACTTTTGGTAACAATACTGAATACAGTTGCCTAACCATTTGGAAAGGCACTGCTTCTAAATCGCTTTGCCCTTTGACCTGAGGGCCAAAGAAACAAAAAGCTGATCGCAGCTACGGAAATCCTTGGTTCGGGGTGTGTAGCACTGAAGGATCCAATGGACATCCATGGTGTGCAGGAGTGCCTCACCTCTGTTCGAAGGGGATGGAAAGTAAACTGGAAGCTCTACTGATTGGTTCAGTGTGGCTTCTGACACCACCTTAGGTAAAAACTTAGGATTTGTCCTGAGGACCGCCCGGTCCTTGTGGAAAATAAGATAAGGCCCTATACAAACCAGAGCGTGAAGCCCCGAAATCCTTCGAGCTGACGTAATGGCAACTAAAAATAATGTCTTCCAGGAAAGGAAGTGCAAGTCACAGCTCATAGCCAGTTCAAATGCAGGAGGGAAGAGTGAGCTTCTCCAACACAAATTTCAAATCCCAAGGTGGGGTTGGGCTGCGGATGGGGGGGTTTAAGATGGAGGATCCCTTTCAGAAAGGTTTTTGAGACCTCCCACTGAGCCACGGGTTTACCATCCACCAGCTCGTGGTAAGCCAAAATTGACGAAATGTGGACCTTTAAGGAAGAATATGACATACTTGAGTCTGACAGATGAAGGAGGTATTCCATGACTTGTGGGGCAGAACAAGAAAAGGGATTCCACTTCTTGGAGGTCACTCACATGGAAAAACATTTCCACTTCATGGCATAAGTGGAACAAGTGGAGGGTTTTCTAGCCTCTAAAAGAACCTGAGCTACTCGAGAGGAGACCCTGAAGCGAGAAATCGCTATGTCTGCAGGAGCCACACGTGAAGATGCAGGGTTCTGAGCCCTGGATGAACAAGGCGGCCTTCATCCTGAGTCAAGAGGTTGTGGGTCACTGGAAGTGGAACCGGTGGTTCCCTCGATAGCTGTTGTAGCAGCGGGAATCAAATTTGTCTAGGCCAGAGAGGGGCGATGAGAATCACCCTCACCTTCTCTGCCTGAAGCTTGAGAAGGACCATCTGGAGAATGGGAAACAGAGGGAAGGCGTACAAAAATTTCCCTGTCCAGGAGAGAGATAGCGTGTCGTGCCAGAAAGCACCATGCCCTGGAACGAGCGAGCAAAAACTGGAAAGTTTTGCTTTGTACTGGGAGGCGAAAAGGTTGATTTCCGGACGCCCCCATCTTAGGAAAAGAGATTCTACCACTTCCCGATTTAATTCCCATTCGTGAGTTAGGGTCCGAGACCTGCTGAGACTGTCCGCCAGGACATTCTGAATACCTGGAACATGCATGGCCACTAGGGCCATATCGTGTTGGACCGCCCAGTTCCACACTTGCATCGCCTTTCTGCAGAGGGGGTACCAGCGAGTTCCTCCTTGTTTGTTGAGGTACCAAACTACTGACATATTGTCCGTTTGGACCAGCAGTGATCCCTTGGGAAGGAGGGTCTGGAAGGCCTGTAAGGCATACAAGACCGCCCTCATCTACAGAACGTTGATGTGTAATGATGTCTCCCAGCTGGACAACAGTTCTTGAGCTTGGTGCTCCCCTAGATGTGCACCCCATCCCATGTTCGATGCATCTGTAGTTAGGGATGCCAAAGGAGCTGGGCTCCTGACAGGAAGACCCAAGGAAAGGTTGCAGCGGTCCCTCCATCAGCAATTCTTGCTGAACTGCTGATGACACCAGGACCAGATGGTCCAGGTCATCCAGGAGTTGATCCCACTGCATCCACAAGGACCACTGAGTAACTCTCATGTGGAGCCTCGCCAGGGGAACAGTAGTAATGGGGGATGCCATCAGGCCAAGAAGGTGGAGGATCTCCCGGGCCAGGATGGTCCTGCACGCAGCCACCCAAGAAGCCTGACGGATCAGGGTCTCCACCTTGTCTGGAGGAAGGAAGGCTCTGCACTGGACCGTATCCAAAACCGCCCCAATGAACTGTAGTCTCTGGAACGGTGTCATGGATGACTTGGGAATACTAACAGTAATTCCCAGTCTGCCAAAGAGATCCAGGGTAAAGGAAGCCTCCAGTAAGGAGTCCTGATGGGCAAATCAATCAATCGTCCAGGTAAAGGAAACTGCAATAAACATGCGTGAAAGAGGCAGTCACCACCGTGCGTTGGTAAACACCCGAGGTGCCGAGGACAGACCAAAAGGGAGTGCCCGAAACTGGAAGTGCTCCCCTTGGAATTGAAACCACAGGAAACAGCGGTGACTGGGGAAGATCAGGATGTGCAGGTAAGCATCCTGCATGTCCAGAGCGCACAACCAATGATTCTCCAGAAAGAATGGAAGACGACTCTGGAGCATCAGCATCCTGAACTTTTTGTACTCGACAAAGCGATTGAGGCTGTTCAAGTCGACAACGGGTCTGAAGTCTCCAGTCTTTTTTGGAACCAGGAAAAAATGGGAGTAGAACCCCCTGCCCCTCTGCCAGAGGGGCATGCGATCTATTGCTTCCTTGAGGAGGAGGCTTTGAACTTCTTCTCGAACGAGAAGAGCCTGATCCCTGGAGTAAGAAGACCTTTTTGGCGGAGATTCTGGAGGAATTTCCAGAAACTCTATAGTGTGTCCGATGGACACCAACTGCAGGACCCATGCATCGGAGGTTATCGCTTTCCATTCCTGCGCATGGCGGGCGAACCCCCCCCCCCATCTGCTTCTCGTCGTGAGACCGAGGAGTTAGTAGGGACAGGGAGTCAAGAAGTGGCAGGACATTCGAGGGGAGGACCTCCTGAACGTCTCTGGTTCTTGGAGGCTGGAGGAGTGGCCTTGCATTTGCCCTGGCGTCGAGCCAGGGCCTGCTTCCTCTGCTTCCAGGTCTTTTTCCGAAAGGGCTGTTGCTGCGGTCAAGTGCCCGATCGGTACATGGACCTTACTGATCTTAGGGTGAGACCTCTGTCCTGGATATCAGTAATAATGTTTTTGGTGTCGCCACCAAACAGCACCAAGCCCTAGAAGCGGCGTCCTGAATCGCAGACTGTACCTCGTTGGCGAGGCCAGAGATGCGGAGCCAGGAATACCGCCTTAAGGCGACGGCAGCTGCCGAGATGCAAGCTACAGAATCGACGGAGGTGTATGTGGCTCTCAAAGCATGCCGACAGGAGAAGCAAGAGGGGCGAAGATCCTTGGCAAGCTCCTCCTTGAGGCTCGAGGGTTCCATCGACTGGACTCAGGCCTCTAACCTGGCTAAGGTAGCCTTTTAGTCTGACACCATGTGGACCACATAGTTGAGGGATCTGAGCGCACATGTGGCCGAAGCATAAACTTTTCTGCAAACTGGTCCATCTGCCTCAAATCTTTGCCCGGAGGAGAGGTGCTCATGTGCTTGGGTGCAGCGGAGTGATCATGAGCAGCTGAAATTACGACAGAGTCCACCTTAGGATGCATCTTCAGAAAAGGAGCTTCCTTCGACACCCGGTATATCCTGTCCACCCTCTGGGGGACAACCGGGAGAGAATGAGGCATCTGCCAGGAGGTGAGGTCTGATCCAGGGAGGAATGGGGACCAGAGACAGAGACTCTTAAGTCCATGTTCGGCTAGTCTCTGTCTCAGGGGGGTCTTGACCCTTTGACTCCCAGTCAAAGAAATCTTTCATGGACCTCAGAAGATTCGAAGGCAGGGTCCTTTTGGGGGGGGGGGGGGACTTGGGGGAAACCTTGCCTTTCGGACCCTCGGGTTCATCCAAGGCATCCTCCACTGATTCGTCAGCATCCTCCTCATCATCATCGTCTGCCCCCTCGTCAGGAAGATTACGAATATACGGAAAGGCAATGTCCTGACATGCCGTCCCCGAGACGTGTACCGTGGACTGGGGACAGCTCTTCAGGGACGCGGACCTTGAGGAGCGTGGAAGTGGCAGTCTTGTCTCCAGGTCTGACACCAACTCCGAGCGTGCCCCCTGCCACCAGGACTGGATTAAGGTCTTAAATACCTTTGAGCAGCAACTGCTCATTTACAAAGGTTCCACGTCAAAGGATGTAGGGTAACACACATACAAAGGTCAACAATGGATTACAGTCTTAAAAACACAAAGATGTCTACGCATTTATTATACAGCCAGAAAACGGAGAGAGACAACATAAGTCAGCTTCAGACAAGTTTCAGGGTGAACAGTATAGGGTAGGGGGAGTCAGGAAGAAGTATGCAGGCTAAAGGGCCATTGTCGGCAGGTAGAGGTGGGTAGCAAAAGTCCGAGGTGGCTGGGCTGGAGGGCCCATATCTGAAAGTGACATTAGAGGGAAGGGGAGGGTGGGTGAGGCAGTGTGGTGTGAGGGGGGGTGGGGTAAGTGGTGAGAGTGGGGGAAAACTGCTGCCAAAAAAGTGGAGTTCTAAAGGAGGTTACAGGTCACCTTCGACTAGGGTAAAATGAGGAGGCAGTTACTTAGGAGAGGCAGTCACACTGAGTGGCAGAGGAGAGGAATAGTCAGAGTTGCCTTTTAAAGGTACCAAGCATCACAGTTGTGAGTGTTTCTCTGTTAAGGGCATTGCACCACTGAGGAGCCCTGTGCGTAAACGACCTCTGATCCATTCTGGTCCGGCATCTGGGGACCTGGAAGGTTTGATATAGAGCACTGCGTGTAAGCTGGGTACTGCTGTTGGCAGTAAGGAGCTTTGCCACTCCTGATGGCATGAGCCCGATAACTTTTTTGGTTAACAAGCAGGTCTGGTATTGTATTCTACTAAGGAGTGGTAGCCATCCGGCCTGGGCATACAGGTCACAGGTGTGTGTTAGGCGGGCGGCACCCGTTAGAAGCCTACAAGCCTTGTTGAGTGCCACCGATATCCTCCGGAGGGCAGTAGGGGAAGTAGAGCCATAAATGACTAGACCGTAGTCTATGATGGAGGTGATGGAGCTGTAGATGGCCAATCTAAGGGCATCAGTGGTCATGCAGTGTTTGTGCTTATGGAGCAGGCTGATACATATGTTGGTGGCCTTAGCTACATTGGCAATGTGCTGCGTGTAAGAAAGGGAAGTGTCCAAGGTGATGCCGAGATACTTAAACTCAGGAACATGTTCAAGAGAAGTCCCCACATGGTTCTTGATGGTGAGGGACAGAGGTTTATACTTGCTCCGTGTGTTGCAGAATGTCATGACCTTAGTTTTGCTGTAGTTCAGGACGAGTTCATGTGAGCTAAACCAATCTTCAACATGCCTGAAAGCACACTGTAACTGACTCTCAAGTTGTTTAGAGTCTTGGCTGCTAGTAAACAGTACTACATCGTTCGCATAGAGTAATATTCTCTGTTGGCAGATGCTAGGGAGACTGTTCAGAAAGAGAGAAAAGAGTAATGGCCCCAGTATAGACCCCTGCGGGACATCCGAGAGGACTGGTTTTTCATCAGAGGTGACACCAGCAATCCTAACACGTTGGACCCTTCCTCCGAGGTAGCTAGCAAACCAGGGCAGTGCATCCTTGGAAAGCCCAAGAGTGGTCAATTGCCTGAGTAGGAGTGGGTGGTTAACAGTATCAAAGGCCTTTGTCAGGTCAATGAATACTGCCCCTCCCCCCCACAGATTCCTTGGTCAAGGGTATCATGGATGAATCCGGTAAGTTCCACCAGTGCTGTGGTGGTACTATGCCCTTTTTGGAAGCCATGCTGTTCTGGGCACTGGATTTCATATTTGTCCAGGAACTCGACAAGCTGGTCTGAGACTATTCATTCCAGAGCTTTAGATAAGGGGAGGGGAAGGAGATGGGCCTGTAGTTGGTGTGCAGTGACTTGTCTCCACGTTTGCATACAGGTGTGATAGTCGCCTTTTTCCAGAGTGGTGGGAATTGACCCAATCTTATGGAAAGGTTGAAGATCTTTGTCAGGGGTTCAAGGATTTCATCTAGGACTAGTACAAGCAACTTCAAGTCGAGTGAGTCGCCACTGTAGCCAGTTTTGCGGATGGACTTGCATATATAGGTTCTGGCTAAGTGCATTGGGATCTCTTTGAAAAAGAACTGCGGAGCGGTGTGTACTTGGGATGCAGTGTCAAAGGGGGAATTGGTGGTGGGGGCGTTGAAAAAAAATCAGGTGGAAGGACACTGCCAAGGTTGGAGAACGCATTGTTGAACATATTGGAGATGGTATGGATGAGATGGAATTTGGACCATCATTTCATGGAAAGAAGGGCCATCTGGAAGAGAGGCAGCCGTATGTCTGCCCAAGTCCTCTTCTAATGAGGAGAGGTCTGATAAAGGAGTGTGGGGCTGGAAATCCAACTCCTGGAATTCCGCGTCCTCTAAATCTCCGGTAAAATATGCTGGGAAGGCAGGTTCTTCTGACAAGTAATCCACCATATACGGGAGAGGAGACCAGGGAGGAAAAGGGTCCCTGTCACTGTGAAACCATTTAGGAAGAGGTGTGGGTGAAAGGGATGGATGGCTTGGCTCTCCTGGGTCAGAGGGCGGAGCATGCCGCATGGCATGCAAGACATGCTGTACTACAGTAGAAACGTCCAGTTCTTTGTGAGTAGTCGGAGGAGGAGTAGGGAGGGGGTGCTTCTGGGAAACCAAAGGGAGGATGGAGGGGACTGGACACGTAGCCTGAGCGGGTCTTGCCCCTGGGTGATAAAGACCAGGGTCCCAATCCCTATTCACCTGGCCCCTATATATATACACCTATGAGGGTGGAGGGGCAGTGAGCATAGCAAAAGCAGTAGGTTTTCCCTGTGGAATGCGGCTCGTCATCGACGGAGCTGCTGGGGAAAGAGTGCTATGCTGTGTAAATAACAGTCCCGTCGACAGGAGAGGAGCCCCAGTCGGCGGAGTGTCGACAAAACCCATAAAACGCTCATTGTAAACTGCCGTCAATGCACTAGAAAGCGCCATTAATGAGAGGGTTATAACCTCCAATCAACGAAGAGGCAGGCTGAGAACACGCCGTCGATGGTGGGGCACCTGTAACAGTGGCCGCTGATGAGCGCTTAGGCACGGAGTGCGAGAAGGGACTCTTGAGATGAGCCCCCTGATTCTCCATAAGAGACAATTTCTGCTCCATTAAATGTAGTCTGATTTCAAGCAACCATCGGCGATGGGTTGCTTGGATGAAGTCCTGACAAAGAATGCAGGAACTGGTGTCGTGTGTGGGTCCCAGACACCTTACACAAGTAGTATGGTTGTTGAAGCAGTAGATTTTTCTACCACAACGGCAGGAATGAAACAGCGTTATCTTGCTTGAAGATTCTTTGGACATTCGTTTGGTTGCTCAAATTCTCATCAATGTCTGCTGTTCTGAAGTTGCTCTAGCTGCTGCGTGGGAGCTGAAGACGATGGGAAAATGAACTGACGATACCAGGGACTGCCCACACTTATATAGGAAACAGGAAGCTGATGTCATGTGTGGGCGGCCCCTGGAAAAGACTTCTAGAAGAGCTGCCGTGCACCACAGCAAACTCTGGTGATGGCCCAAGTGTATTACCAACTGCAAAAGACCACTTCGTGGAAGATCTACTGTTACAGGCGAGTAACCTGTTTTTCTAGGAACGTGGATATGAAGTTCTATCCACACTTTCTGGCAGACTCCTAGCAGTTCTCCGGGAGGAGGGAGGCAAGGCGCACACACCCTACTTTGGGAACAGAGACTGGAGAACGGAGGCCTCAAAACCAGCATCCCGGCGTGACTTGAGGTCAATGTGGTAATGGGCAATGAAGGTGTGTGCTGACTTCCAGGTAGCAGCCCTGCAGATTTCCTGGATTGGGACATCCCCTGGAAGCAGCCACCGAGGTAGTGGTATGACAGGTGGCATAAACTCTTAGCCCTCTGGGAGGCTACCTACCTGCCAACCTATAGCAGAGGTCGATGCAGGATACAATTCACCTGCCAGCTGTCCGCTTGGCTCCCGGTCTGCCAGGTGCGGCTTCAGCGTAGGGGACAAATACCTGGCAAACCTCTCCCCAAACTCCAGTCTTGCGTGCCTTATAGCAGGCAAGTGCTCACCACAGGTCAAAAGTATAGAGCCTGTGCTCAGCCTCCGAGGTGTGACTGGTGAAATACACTAGGAGATTAATCACCTGATTAAGGTGAAACTCTGACACGACCTTCGGGAGGAACTTTGGGCTGGGGCACAGGACAACCTTGTCCATGTGGAAGCCCAGGTAAGGAGACTCCATCGAAAGCGCATGGAGCTCACTGATCGTTGTGGCTGACGTGAAAGCCACCAGGAAGGTGGTCTTCCACGACAGGTGACATGTCACACCTGTGCATCTGTTCGAATGGCTTGCCCATGAGCTTTGCCAAAACCAGAAACATGTCCCATGGTGGTGGTGGTTCACGCACTGGAGGGGAAATGTGATCCAGGCCTTTAAAAAAGTGCCCGACCACGGTCTCCTGCGCCAATGTCGGCTGACCGGCCCGCACCCGGTAAGCAGAAATGGCTGCCAGGTGCAACCTAAGGGTCGATGACCGCAGACCCCCTTTGGAGAGAGACCAAAGGTAGACGAGAATGTCAGCCACTGAACAGGATAAAGGGTCCAGGCCCTGACACCAAATGGAAAACCTTTTCCATCTGAAGGTATAACATTTCCTTGTCAATTTCTTTCTAGATGCCTCCACCAGGGTGTAGACATCTTTGTAAAGACCCAAAGCCTGGAACTCTAGCCACTCAGGTGCAGGGATTGAAGGTCCGGATGGAATACCTTCCCCTGATTTAGTGATATTGGATCTGGGCATGTACAAAGCTGCTCCAGGAGCCTGCAGGTCAGCTGAGGAGATCTGGATACCAGTACTGGCGCGGCCAGTCTGGGGCTACCAGGATCACTGTCACCTTGTCCCTCCTCACCTTGAGGAGCGCCTTGTGGATCAAGGGAAATGGAGAGAAGGCGTTGAGAAGGCCTGGGGTCCACGGCCTCGAGAAGGCATCCCCCTGCAGAAAGCCCTGCTGAGGGGGGCAGGCATGAAACAGTCTCAGCTTGTTGTTTTCCCTGGAGGCAAACAGGTCCACCATCGGTTTGCACCAATGGGAGAACACACTGTAAGCTACCTCTGGGTGGAGACCACTCGTGGGATGTCTCGCCTAAGCAGCTGAGAGCATCCACCATCCTTGCACAGCAAACTGGAGTGCGTGCCGCCCTGTTTTTTGAGGTAGTACATGGTCGTGGTTTTTTCTGTCTAGACTTGAACCACTTGACCCCGGCGCTGAGGAACGACAGTGCCAGTCTGACTGCTCTGAGCTCCAACAGTTTGATGTGACATCAGGACTCCTCGAGGGTTCAGAGCCCGTGGGCCCTGTTGTCCCCCATGTGAGCTCCCTAGCCCATGAGAGAGGCATCAGTTGTGAGGACGACCGTCGGCTCGGGGCGGACAAACAGGATCCCTTCCTGCAACCGGTCTGGGGCGATCCACCATTGGAGAGCGTCCCACATTTTCTGGGTTACAGTGACCAGCTGGTCGAATTGACCATGGCGCAGAGTCCACTGGGTGGCCAGCTCCCACTGAAGGGGGTGCAAGTGCCACCAGGCCCAACGGACCACTGAGGTGCACGCCACCATGTAACCCAGAAAGTCCTGAGCAGGGAGCAAGCGCCCAACCAGAAATGATTGGGCAAAGGAGGAAAGAACCTCTGCCCTGTCCGCCAGGAGCCGAGCTCAGGCTTGACAAGAGCTGAGCTCTGCCCCGATGAAGCCCATCACCTAAGAAGGCATGAGTTCTGATTTGGCTGAGCTGATCAGGAGGCCGAGTTGACAGCAGGTTTAGAGGGCTAGATCCCTGGACCTCTTCACCTCCTGTTGGGTGGAACCGGCGAGGAGTCAATCGTCTAGGTTGGGGTAAATTCTGACCCCTGACGCTGGAGATGGTCCACCACCACTGCAATGCATTTGGAGAAGACCCGTACGGCCGATGACAGGCCGAACGGCATGGTTTGGAACTTGTACAGGTTCCCTTCGACCCTGAAGTGGAGGAACCGCTGAAGGGACGGACGGATTGGGACGTGAAAGAACACGTCCTGCAGATCCAGTGAACAGAACCACGTTTCGCTCCAAGGATGGTATGATCTGGGACAGAGTGACCATCCGAAAGGTGCAAGACCTGAGATATTGATTCACGTCGTGCAGATCTAGAATGGGACGCCAGCCCCCCATCCGCTTGGGCACCAGGAAGTACCTGGAGACAAAGCCTGGATCTGCTGGAGTGTCCGTCACTGGAGCTACAGCCTCCTTGAGGACGAGCTGAGCGATGTCATCTCGGAGAGCCGACTGAGTCTGAGCAGACACTCTTTCCTCCTGAGGGACGTGGGTTCAGCTTGGAGGGTACTGCTCGAATTCTAGAGGAAGTCTCTGACTGACCACTTCAAGAACCCACCTGTTGTGATAATAACGGTCCAGGCGGAAAGAAAGTGACAGAGCCGGACCCCCCACAGGAAGACCCAGAGCTGGCGAGACGGGAGTAGGGGTGGCAACCCCCCCCACTGAGCAGGCTTGGAGGAGGAAGCTCCAGGACCTGAACCTCGCCTCCTCTATGGGCCTGTTGGGGTCCAGGCTTGGGCCGAGGGTGCCAAGTTTGAACCTGTTGCTGATGCTGCTGTCCCCCTTGAAAGGAGGACTGCTGAACCGCAGAGGAAGAGTGCCGAAAAGGCTTCTTCTTCTTCTGCTGGTTTTTGGCCGAAGAACTCTTAGCAGAAGTAGCGTCCAAGGTGGCACTGGACTGCTCTATGCGCTGGAGGTGACCGGCCACTCCGGGGCAGAACAAGTTGGTCCCAAGGAAGGGCACATTAGCTAACTTGTGTGGAGTATCTGCCGGGAAGGAGGAGAGCCTCAGCCAAGCCCTGCGGCGAGAGGCAACTGTGGCAGCCATCGAGCGGGCACAGGAGTCCCCAATGTCCAGGGCCGCGATCTGCTTGACCGTGGTCTGCACGTCCGCGGGGAGATGTAGGAGGACTTCATCTAATGACCCGAGAAGGGCATGAGAGAAGTGTGCCATGACGACGGCCGAACTTGCTTGACGAAGGCCCAAAGAAGAAGCCGCATAGACCTTCCTCACCGAATGGTCCAAGAGCTTGGACCCTTTGTTGGGAGGTCGGTCAGTGTTTGCAGAACTGCCAGTACGCCTGAACACAGAGGCGGTCACCAGGCTCTCAGCCGAAGTGTGCTCTGTGAACCCTGCAAGGGACCCCATGGGAACCATGTACTTGCGGGCCATGCGGGCAGACGGTGCTGGACAAGAGGCATGACACTGCCACAGTTCGAGTGCCAGACCAACAATGGGCGCGGCCACAAGAAAGGCCTCTGTCGGGGTATCCCCTCTTTTAAGGATGTCCGTAAGAGGGTACTCTATCTTTTTCTGGATGGGTTCCAGGGGCATCCCTGTGGACTCAGAGACGAGGCGAAGGATCCCTTGGAAGAAAGAAGGACCTTCCTCCATCCCTAGGCCAATGGACGACTCATCATCCCCAGGATGAGAGTGAAGCCCGGTGACATCAGACTCCGAAGAGTCGGGGTACAGTGGCCTGCCGCCCAATCCCTCTCGGACCGAGGCGTCCGGTGTGAGTGTGACTGACAAACGTCGGGGAAGTCCGGTGTCTGGTCGGTCCTCTTTGGAAGGAGCCCCTCCCACAGGCTGTTTAGGCAGTGATTCCATCACGATCGGTGGTGAGGCCAGCTTAGGCCGAACAGGCAGTTGTGCCAGCCCCGCGGGCGGGGGAACCGAAAGCCAAGTAATGGCCGGGTAGGAGTCGAAGTCGGCTTGTGCCTGGACAAAATCAGCTGTTGCCACATGAAGTCCTCATAGTGCCGACGGAATTTCCGCCAGAGTCTTTCCTCATCCGAGGACCGATGGCATTGCCTCTTTTTAAAGCGCTTATGGCTCGTCCTTGGCCTTTCGGATGAGGGGGTTCTAGACCTCGACTGAGATCAGGCAGGCCGACTCGGTTGCTCGGGAGACACCAGTGGGACCGGTGATACCCGGGGTCCGGAACCAGGACCTCGATGACGACTCCAGCCAGCTGGGTCTCCTCATCAGGTAAAAGAAGGACCAGAGTCCTTTCTAAAGAGTCGTCGACCGGGGCCAGCAACAGAGGGTCGATTGGGTCGAGAACAATCTCGACCTCATAGGCCGTATCCTCAATCGACTGGCCCGACAGAAGGTCCGTGAAGCCTGCGGCCGAGGAAGCGCATGCTCCTGGGACTGAGACCTCTATCGGTCCCAAGAGTGCCTTCACCGAGATGAAGACTTGCTCGCTTCCTTCTCCCGTTTACGGGATCAGGAGGAGTGCGAGTCCGCAGGCGCCTCTCTCCAGGTAGGAAGAGACTGGCACAACTCCCTGAAGGAGCCTGAGAAGGTAGAGCCCAGGCTGAGCAGAACGAAGAAGCTTTGAGAGTCTGAAGCACAAGCGGCTTCTTCCTCAAATGCCTGCATGTGTTCCAATTGCTCGGCAGAACCCGCAGCCCGCAGCCACGTAAACCGCCCAACTAGGCTCCTTGGACTTCACCGGAGGGTTCCTCTTCTCCGGTCTCCCCAGTTTTAGACGTGCAGACTGTCGTCCAGGACACTGGGATGGAAGGCCAAGCAGAAACTGCAAGACGAGGTGTCTTGGCCGACACCGAGGCAGCAGACGCACGTGAGGTGGGGATCGGTGCGCAACATTTTTTGGCCTCAAGGACACCGGCCAAATCCTGGGGAAGATTTCTCCTCCACGATCGATGATGTGAAAAGGCGATCGCTAACTCTAACGACTTTTAATTTTGGTAAAACTGAAGTTTTGAAAGCCAGGGCCTACGAAATACGTGAGCACAAGGGAGGCAACCTGTATCTTCCAGCAGACAGAAAGATCTGGCATCACGGGGTGGAGCCGAGGTATATACCACCCGGGTGACTGGGAGGTGCCAGCTTGAAGACTTCCATCAAGATTTAAAGTGGAAGGAGACATGCCAGTAAGTGTGTATGAACAACATATCCACGATCCTAGAACTGGCGGGGCCAGGCCAGAGCCACCAGGATCATCTGTACCTTGTCCCTCCTGGCCTTGAGCAACACTTTGTGAATCAAGGGACATGGTGGGAAGGCATAGAAGAGGCCTGGGATCCAGGGCCTCGAGAAGGCATCCCCCTGCAGCATTACCTGCTGAGGGGGGGCAGGCACAAAACAGTCTCAGCATTGCATTCTCCCTGGAGGCGAATAGGTCCACCTGAGGGGTGTCCCACTTGGAGAACAGACCGTGTGCTACCTCTGGGCAGAAAGACCACTCGTGAGACGCCTCGTCCACATGGCTAAGAGCATCCACCAGCTGCTTAGAGGCCCCTGCCACATGGATGGCTAGGAGATCGGCCTACAGGCTGCGCACAAGGGTCCACACTGGAGAGTTGCCATGCACAAAGGCAGAGTGTGAGTAGCACCCTGTCTGTTGAGGCAGTACATAGTCGTGGGGTTGTCTGTTTAGATCACCTGACCCCAGATGTGTGGAGCGAATATAGTCAGCTTCAGCCAAAATGCTCAGAGCTCCAGCAGGTTGATGTGGCTTCGGGACTCCTCAGGGGTTAATGATCAGGGACCCTGGTTTTCCATTTTTACCGGTAACACCGGTAACAATCACGGAATCCTGCTTGGTTTGCGGATTTTAAATTCTTGTACTGGTGCTTCACGGAAATTGCATGTCACTGCACCGAATCTCTAAGATTTCAGCATCTTTTAAAATTGTTTTTATTTTCTCTTTCTATTTTCCCCTCTCACAGCATCGGTATCCCCTAGCTTCACCCCCAGGTAATGCTCAGGAGCTCCTGTGGGCCTGCCCCTATCCTGCCTGGGTTGTACCCCCAGGTGGGAAGGGAGGGACCCTAGGTCACCCTCCACACTCCTCTGTGTGTCGGACAGCCCAGTGGGTCCCTCATGGAGCCTAGTTATGAAGTCTGGGGCACCTGGGTCCCTTCTGCCAGTGGCCGTGTGGGGTGATTGTTTCTGGTTTTCTGGTCTCTGTTCCTGAGGGCACCAGCACTAGAGATCCAAGGAGGTAGGTCACACAGAGATATGCCACTGCTCCAGATCCTGGCTAGCATCCCCCCATCCTGATCACTCTGCAGCACCATTGCACCACCACCCGTGGTCACACCGGTGGTGGTAAAGAAGCAGGACCTGCAGCCCACCCTCCCAGGAGGAGGAGAGCAGTCCCCCAGGTGCTCGATCCTACTCCCCTAGCCAGACCTCCAGCAACCCGAGTTTGCTTCTGACCCTGGGTCACTGGCATTGCAAGCAATAGTGCTACTGCAGCGCCAGTGGGCTGACCCAAATTTCAGCATCTTAAAATGAATGCTGCTGTGCTTTGCATTCTTTTTGCTTTGCTGTTGTAATCAGCCATTCAGTTTAACCACCCATGCCTAGTGGTTAGAGTAACAAACGGTGACTGAACTGGGTACATCCAGCAGACTTGGGTTTGAGTCCCATAACCTCCACTTGCATCCAAGCAAGTCACTTAACCTCCCAAGTGCTTCTAGGTCACCCCTTAAAACAGACAGTTCTGCCTAGTGGGCCTTACCTGCTTTACAAAGAATATAAAAAAAAATACCAATATATGTTTACTGCATCATAGAATAGTAGTCAGGGTACCATGTAATTTACTTGAGTTTTCCTTGGGCTGCAATGATTTTGTATAGGTAAAGATAAATATTCAGATACATTTTATAAGCTTGTTTTTAGATTTTAGTCAGTTTTTATTGTATTCTCTGCATATAAGCATCTAGGTTGTAGATTGCTAAATGCAGGATCACTGTTACCAACTAACGTATTCAAGTTTATAATCAGTAGGCCCATCCAAAATCCTCAGTTGTTTGAATGAAAACTAGTCTGAATGAAAGTATGTTCACAAAGAAGAAACTGCCTTACTACTTATTAACAGACTTCACAGTTAGCACCCCATTTAGGTGAATTGGATCGTTTGCACCATTTCTCCCACCTGCTGGTTCTGTCTCTGTGACAACAAAATGTTTTCTGATAGACTGCTTCAACAAAAAGCAAATGTTAAGTATTTAAGAGTACTTAACAAGGTAAGACCCCAGGGGCTGTATGATGCTGGTGGGCAGAGTGGTGCTCAATTCACATCTGAACAAAGACATGAAAACTGGGAGACACCCTTTTCATGGACACCAAGTAGAAAAAAAAAGCTTTCACATGTCTAAGAGATGCATGAATCCATTTGAAGGTCCTCCACTAATCACTTGTGGATTTTTTAGGTGAAAACACTTTATTTCAAAGAAGCAAATTCAAGCAGTTTTTTTGCTCCTCCCACCCCTGGCCATCCACCTTCTCAGGCCTGCCAAGGCCCTACCACCACTGCTGAGTCCCTGACCACTCATCCACTGACCCTTACTGCTGTACCAGGTAACCCAAAGTAACCCTTCATTGAGTGGGCCCTACCCCTGTGGGAGGCTACCAGGGAGGAGAATTGCCCCAAAGAGCTCCTGTGTATCCTGGGCATGTGCGGGGGTCAGAACGACACATGTCTGGGGCTTCTGGTGTATGTGGGGACCAGCAGCCATCCTTCGGGTTGGCCAGCGGTGTTTTCCCATTTTCTTGGGAGCATGACAGGCTACATGATGTCAAGGCACAAGCCGACATCCATCACTCCTCCCGCAGTGAGGACTGGCGTGTTGTAATGCCTCTGGCCTCCACCATGGGCCAGCAAATGCTGAGCCGGAACCGCCCCTCTCAGGAGAAGGAGAGTGGTCACTGGACACTCAAGCCTTCACCCACCAGCTGGCCCTCCAACACCCAAGTCTGTTCCCTAACCCTGGTCAGCGGTGTCACAGGCAGATATCCAATTCAGGCAGTTAAATTCTAGATAGGAAAAAACAAAAGTAGTCCACCTTAGCGGTGATGGTTCAGATTAATTCACATCTGAGTTCTAACAAGCAAAGAGACCAAGTCATTTGTAACTTGTGCATGTGGGGTGTGAGTGTTGAAAGGGGATCATAGTGCTGTCACTACTGCCATCACCCCAGAGGGATGTGTACTGCATTGTTGCTACTGCCATCACACCGAAGGGGTGGGGGCTGTAGTGCTTCTGCTATCACCACTGGTGGATGGGGAATGTAGGCCTGCTGCCGTTCCACCTGAGGGATGGGGGCCATAGTGCTGATACTGCCATCACACATGAGGAATGATGACTGTAGTACTGCTGCCATCACACCTAAGGGATGGGGGCCATAGTGCTGCTGCTTCTGTCACACCAGAGGGATGGGGGCCGTAGTGCTGCTTCCATCACACCTTAGGGATGGGGGCTGTAGTGTTGCTGCTGCCATCACATCTTGTACCTAAACTAACTTTAAATTGGTACAAGGATGGAAGGATGTGTAATAGTGGAGGTCAAAATTGCTATAATGCATGTTAGCAAATTTAAAAATTGTTAAATAAAGTACACAAAACCAAACACCAGTAAAACCGGATTTTGGCTTAGCAGACACCAGTGACAATAACGTTTTTCACAATGTGCAAAACGGAATATGCCCTTTCTCAATCCCGGTAAACCAGTGTCCCTGTTAATGATAAATCGACCAATGCCTCCGCATGCTCTTCCTTGCTACACACAGATGACCTCGTTCTCTATACCAGCTCCAGCAACCTCTCTGACCTTAACTCTACCCTTACTTCAGATTTTCGTAGCATCCACAATTGGCTCACCAAAAACAAGCCAGTACTTAACACAGACAAAACCCACTCTATGCTTTTTTGGCTCTGCCCCTAGGCTTAGAAAATGGCCAGATCAATTATCCATCTCCTGCTATGATGGTCCTACTCTTGAAAATGTAAAAACTTTTAAATACCTCGGTATCACCCTAGACCCCTCGCTTGACTTCAATCAACATATCTTCAACACATGCAAAGCTGTTCACTGCAAACTAGGCCTGGCCTACAAATCAAGCTATGCCCTAACACCTTCTGCCAAAATTGCCATTGCACAAGGCGTTCTTCTCCCAGCTCTGACCCATGCATGTGTTGCTTATGTTGATACTGTCAAAACCAATCTCCACAAATGGGACACCATCTACAATAATATGTATCGATTTGCCCTTTCCTCACAATGTCTCACTCATCAATGCCAGTTATATAAAGGTCTAAACTGACTTCCCCTGAGGGAAAACATTTCCATGCTCTTGGGACCCTGATGGATAACATTATCTGATCTGGTGTTCCCTCCTCGCTAGCTTGTATGCTTACTCCTGCAAGCACCCACTATGCCCCTTCGCTAAGGTGAACAGACCTTTCTGTCTCCCAGATGCAGGTCTTCTATGGGATCATTGGCCTTCTCCCACCTTGCTTCCCAGTTCTGGAACTCATTACTTGCATCCCTCCGACACTCAAGACTCCCATGCCACCTTCAAGCGAGATCTACACAGCTATCTCATTGCCTCTAACTCCTAAACTTGCTTTTTCCCTCTCTGACACACCCCTCCTAGCCCACAGACCTTAACCTGTCCTTGAAGCCTTCTCACTTGGCACTTATTGTACTACTCAGTGCCTAACATGACTAAAGCATATATTATCCTTTCTCTTATTTGTCTAGAGGCTACCACGGTTTCTCTCTCTCTCTCCTCATCCCTAGTCCTCCCACCTTATTTCTGTGCTTATTGTCTCTATTTTAGAACTTGAATATTTTATCTTCATCTTATTTTTTAAAGCACCCTCTGATACTGTGATTTGTACTTTGTATTCTAGCTCTTATGAGCACTACATGCTACTACGTCATTGTATACTTGTACTGTACCACTATGTGACCGCCTGTTTTGTAACTGTCTGTTTTTACGTTGTGTCCTTTCGGGCCGTGCCCTAAAATAGGCATTTTTGATGTCTAGTGCACTTACCCGGTAACCAAAATAAATAAATAAATAAATAAATAAATGAATGATCTTACCATAAGCCACTGGCGTGAGCTTTAATACAGTGTGTAGGGGGCACTTCAGGTAAGGCAGCTCCTCTGTGGAAGTATGAAAACAATAATTATTGGTTTGCAGAGAAAATTGGCAAGTTTTTGGACTACGCTGGTGATTTCTTCCTCATCTATTGAGTCAGTATCTCCTTCAACCTGTCCACAAGCCCAGAATCTCACATCTACTAAAGCAGTCACCACACTAGCCTCAGATACCCACTGCCTGCTCCCTTGTATACTATCATTCACCAGAGCACGACTTTGGTTTTATTTTTCATCCCCACCCACCCCATATCCCACCCCCACCACTCTGGTGCATGACCTGACACGGGAGACATTTCTGGGCAGCCTGAAGTGGTCTCTGACCAGATCCACCTACCATACTCTGCCTGACACCATCTAGCACAGGACATGATGCTTGGACTCCAACATGGTCTAGCTCAGCGTCCTGCATCACAATGGCAGCAGGATTTCATCCTCCTATTTGAAGCCAGATATTCCTGCCCCCCTCCCTCCGGCTTAGGCCAGAGGTGTTTGGGATAGACACTAAGCTCAGTCACCCAATGTGCGACTGCCTAGCCTCGGGATGCAAATGTGGGTCAGCAGCATGGTAAGCTGCAACACTTAAAATCAGGTAGCCACAACTACATAGGACTGCAGTGTATAAAGGACCTAGGATTCCTTTCATAAGCTCCAACTGCAGTGCAGCAGAAACTACATCCCAACATGTGTACTTACACACGTGTAAGTTTAACTGCCAGACTGTAACCCCACTCGTGCTGCAGAACTAAGAAATAAGACAGAACAGGGTGTGGTTTGTTACTGTTATATGATAAATCCATGCCCAGGATGAGTTGAGATACAAGGTGTTTACACTGAGTGCCTTCGGCACCTGGAAGCATACCTCTCAAGTGTCCCTGCTTACAAGGGACGTCACTCATTTTACCCTCAAAACTGATCTGTCCCTCATGGAAAAGGCACATAGAATGTGCTGTAAATTCCAACGTTAAAGCAAAAATCAGAATATTTTATGATGCTAAATCAAATATTATTTTATATACCGGTAAGTAAACACAATGGTTTACACAGTGTTTTTATTTTTTTCTTTCTATGATGTTCCAGGACTAGAGGGCATGGGATGAAGTTGGAGGGAGGGCAATTCAGAGCAAACATGAGGAAGAATTTCTTCACAGAAAGGGTGGTGGACAAGTGGAGCACCCTGCCAGAGGAAGCAGTGGACGCTTGAAACAATCACAAGATTTAAGAATGCATGGGATATGCATACCGGAATTCTGGAGGTCAGGGGTAAGGGGCAACAAGCTTCTACATAAACATAAAGTGAACTTACAAGCTCAAATGGGCAGACTGGGTGGGCCATAGGCCCTTATCTGCTGACAGTGTCTATGTATCTATGTATCTATTTTGACTTCTCCACCACCCCAGTCTGTCTCTCTCTCTCTCTCTCAGATCCTCCAAGCACCCTCACATTCTACCACGAGGATCGAGAAGTCTGCTCCTAGAGTGCACTACTCCATTGTTTCTAGAGCCCCCAGTTAACCCCCTGCGGGGCAAGGAAGGTTCCCCACTTACCTCCCTCGAACTTCAGGGAAGCATGCACAGCAGAGTCTGCCCTCGGTTCCTCCATGGATGCATGGTGCGGAGGGCTCGTCACCAGGACCGGCTGGGGTGTTTTTCCCTTGTTCTGCTTCTGCCCCTCTGCTGATGTCAGCATTTGCGGAGGGCCAGTGAGATAGAGGCACGCTGAGACGTGCCTCTGCTTAGGTCCTTGGCCGACTTCAGCCCCTCCCTCATTCTCTGCTTCCCCGAAATGCATTGCCAATACCTGCAATTTCCCAGGAGATGGCAGTATCGAGGCGGGGCTAGCTCCCATCCCTCCCCTGGAGAAGGAGAGCAAGCCATTGGACGCTCAATCCTTCTTCCCCTGGCCGACCCCCAGCAAACCAAATCTGTCACTGAACCCGGGTCGCCGGCGTGACACGAGGTGTGAGTTTACACAGTGTTCTGAGCTTCTATCTCCATGTTTGAGGATGTGACTCACATTATGGGCATCTGTGTCCCTCATTTCAGTGACAAAAGGTTGAGAGGTATGCCTGAAACTGCAGCTGCACTTATAAAATGTGTAAACTGAGAAAGTTTAAAAAAGTCAACTTTTTTAAAATATTAAAATCAGGTATTTTCTTTTTTTTTAAGTAATTTGAAAACACAGTCCCTTCCCACCAGTCAATCACCTGTCTTTCCACACATTCAATATTTTATTTATTTTTAATTTGATCGCCAGGTAAAAGCACTGGACCAAGATCAGGCTTGACCAAAGTCACACTGCACAATAAACACAATTTAAACAAAATCTGGTCAGAGCCAATACAGCTGCCCAGAACTGTGGTGCTTTTGTGTAGCGACAGCTCAGAGTATGGTTTTATGTGCTCTCGCTGCACCGGAGCCTGCCATGGTGAAGATAATGGCTCCGGCCATTCTGAGTAGTTTCTTGACTTCTTTGGCAAATTCATGCAATTAAAGGAGATCACAAATAAATCATGAATAATGTCAAAACCTGCCCAAAAAATGGTCACAAACTGTCCGGTTGCAGTCTCTTGACCGGCTGAGATCAAGAACGGGCCATACTGAGCAGTTTCGTGGGAATTTCGGCAAATTCATGCAATTAGACGAGCTCATGAATAATTCAAGAACACTGACAGAATCTGTCCAAAAATGGTTCCAAACTGTCCTGTTGCTGTCTCCTGACTACTTGGGAGCTAGATCGGGCCATACTGAGCAGTTTCATGTCCATTCTGGGAAATTCTTGTAATTAGAGGAGCTCACCAATAATTCACGATGTGTGTCAGAAATTGATAACAAAAGGGTCCCAAACTCTCCCACTGCAGTCTCTTGACTATTTGGGAGCAAGAATGGGCCATACTGAGCAGTTTCATGGGAATTACAGCACATTCATGCAATTAGATGGGCCCACAAATAATTCACGATCACTGAATCTGTCCAAAAATCATCCCAATCTATCCGGTTGCTGTCTCGTGACCATTTGAGAGCAAGAACAGATCATATTGGCAGTTTCGTGGCCATTTTGGCAAATTCGTGTCATTAGAGGAGCACACCAATAATTCACAAACTGTGTCAGAAACTGACAAAAATGGTCCCAAACTGTCCAGTTGAGATCCCTTGACTGTTTGCGAACAAGAACGGGCCATACTGAGCAGTTTTGTGGCCATTTTTTCAAATTTGTGTAGAGGAGCTCACCAATAATTTACGAACCGTGACAGAAATTGACAAAACTAGTTCCAAACTGTCTGGTTGCAGTCTCTCTCACTGTTTGGGAACAAGAGCGGGCCATACTGAGCATTTTTTTTTTGTGTATTTCTTTTTATGCCCTCTCAGCTCACCTGGCACTGTCACCCGACTTCCTCACCAGATGCCACGCACCCCCGAGGAACCCCCCATGGAGCCTTGGCTTATCCCCCAGGCATTGACAAAGCAGGGCCCCAGTTCCCTCTAAGACCCCCTCCATACCTTCAGATCTTGTTGGGGTCCTATGGGAGTCGCTGCATTGGTGGGTGAGGACCAACTGGATCCTCTCTTTGGTGTGGCGCCGGGCCCAAGATTTTTTTTTCCAAGTACACCCCCCCAAAGGTGTGACATGCACACGGCGTCAAGGTGCATGCGCAGATGTCTGTCATACTTCCCTCAAACAGGACTTGGGGAGGCTATGCCTGTGGCTTCTGCCAGAGGCCAGACCTGCACTGGTCAGATCCCACCCCTCGAGGAGTCGAGCAGTCCCTGACGCTTTGAGCCTCCTCCTGCCAGCCCTCTCATTCCCGAACCCGGGTAGCTGGTGTTATGAACAGTAGCGCTACCGCTGTGCTGGTTCATACTGAGCAGTTTCATGGGAATTACGTAAGGCACTTTCATGCAATTAGCTGAGCTCACGA
Source organism: Neoceratodus forsteri (assembly GCA_016271365.2). Classification (NCBI taxonomy): domain Eukaryota; kingdom Metazoa; phylum Chordata; order Ceratodontiformes; family Ceratodontidae; genus Neoceratodus; species Neoceratodus forsteri. The sequence continues at coordinate 1,123,742,555 of CM028129.1, read as the reverse complement.
ATAATTCATGCACACAGACAGAATCTGTCCAAACATGGTCCCAAACTGTCTGGTTGCAGTATCTTGACTGGTTAGGAGCAAGAATGGGCCATACTGATTAGTTCTGTGACCATTCCGGTAAATTCTTGTAATTAGAGGAGCTCACAAATAATTGACAAATTGTGTCAGAAATTGACAAAACTGGTCCCAAACTGTCCAGTTGATGTTTATTGACTGGCTGGGGACAAAAACGGGCCATACTGAGCAGTTTTGTGGTCATTTTGGTAAATTTGTGTAAACAGAGGAGCTCACTAATAATTCACCAATTATGTCAGAAATTGACAAAACTGGTCCCAAACTGTCCGGTTGCTGTCTCTTGACTGTTTGGGAGCAAGAATGGGACATACTGAGCAGTTTCGTGACCATTTAGTCAAATGCGTGCAATTAGAGAAGCTCGCCAATAATTCACAATCAAAGAACTTTATATTGCAATAAAGCAGTTACCGGCGATTTGGTATTGTGTAGTTTCCATTTTTTGTTGGGTGCAAACCTTCTGGAAGATTGTTTGAAGTTTTGTGCTGACCAGCCCCTGGTTTGAACCGTAATACACCCAGAGTTCGAGGTATTTGTGGATTTTGCCCCACTCACACTTAGAAGGGTTGTTCACGGCCAATAAGGGAACTTTTTAGCAAAATGGGTAGCATCACCATTACATCATACAATGTCAAAGGTATAAACTCTGTTGTGAAGCAGGCCAAAATACTTCAAGAGCTTCGCAGGCTACAAAGCGCTATCACTTTCATTCATGAGACACATTTATCAGACCTTGAGCATGGTAAACTAAAAAGAGGTTGGGTGGAGCACGTGGCCTCATCCCTCGACCAAACGTAATGGGACAGGGATATTATTCTGAAAGGGGCTTGGTTTTGAGGTACAAAGATTGGAGAAGGACACAGAGCAGCTGGGCAACAGTTTCAGGGCAGTTACAGGGTTTTCAACTACATTTAGTCAATGTGCATGCTCCAATCACAATGCCGCTCTTTTTTTTTTTAAAAAAAAAAACTGGTTCAGGACACTACTGCACTCCCTTCAGAGTGCGTGATTCTAGAGGGAGACTTCAACTGCGTTATTAACCCTTGTCAACTAGATAGAGCCTCAAGAAATAGCCACACGAGACAGCTATAAATTGTTTGAGAAATTGTTTGATGGAACAAGGGCTGATTGATATTCGGCAGGGGCAACATGTGGGAGAGAAAGACTATACCTTTTTCTCTAGCCCTCACCACAAGGATTCACGTATATATATATATATATATATGTTCTTGACATGTAAAAATAACCTACAAAGAATACAGAGTAGCAAAATACACCAAGCAATTTTGTCAGACCATGCACCCATTTCTTAAAAAAAAAAAAAAAAAAAAAAAGCTAATATAAATCAGAGAAGAAAAACTACACTTTGGAAGTTTAATACTTCTTTATTAAATGATAAAGCCTTTCGGAAAAAAAAATTCATAAATCACTAGACAATTTAATGAAGGGGGTGAGGTGGCTGGACCTGGTGGAGACGCATTGAAGGCAGTGTTGCGAGGCCACATTATAAGCTGGTTTTCAATGAAGAAGAGAGCAGTCAAGCAAGATACTCTGGAAAAAAATTACAAGTTGGAACAGGCTCATAAAAAACAACCCACTTCTGCCTTAAAAGAAATTAACACAGTATGGACAGAACTGCAAGATTTAGTCAACAGAAAAATACAGGGCAAACTATGGTACACCGCTCATAGGTATCATGAAATAGAAGGGAGGGCAGCAGCTCTATTGGCATACAGACTGAGGAAAGAGGCAACTGAGAGAACAGTGTTGAAACTTAAATCATCACTGGTTCTCAAACAGTAACTGATTCTGAAAAAAACCTATCCAGATGTTTGCAGCTTTTTATGAAAACCTATATAAAGAGGATAAGGAGGTAATTCAAGTGAAGGAAAAGACCTTTTGGAGGCAGTATAGTACAGTAGTTTAAGGCTCTGAGCTGCAAACCTGGAGACCTGGGTTTGAATCCTACAGCCCCAAGTGCATACTGTTTGACCTTAAGCAAGTCACTCAACTTCCTTGTACTCCCAGGCCGCACCTGTAACAAGCTTCAGCTTAGTGCATCTCTCATGATTAAAAAAAAAATAAAAAAAACCCAGATATTTCTGCAGGAGTTGCAGCTCCCTAAGCTGTCTGAGGATGACAAGACATTACTAGAAACCCCAATTACCGATGCCGAGGTTAATCAAACAATTATTGACATAAAGGCTAACAAATCTCCAGGCCCAGACAGGTTTAATACTGACTTTAACAGAGCCTTTCAGAAGCAATAGTCCCCTATGCTTGAAACTTTTTCAACACTGTCAGCAGGGAAGGCATTGCTCCCAGATCCTGGGACTAAGCTGTAATTTCTGTCCTAGCCAAGCCAGGTAAGGATAAGAAAGTCTGCGAATCATACTGACCAATATCAATGTTAAACCAAGATTTAAAATGTTTACTAAAACTCTGGCAGCCCTTCTACAGAAAGTCATCCATACACTTACTCATACAGATCAAACCGGTTTCATTCCAGGTAGACACCTAACGGATAACGTTAGAAGAATGCTTAGTGTCAGTGAGGGTGGGAAACATACACAACCCCCAAACTGCAGTCCTCAATGATGCAGAGAAAGCTTTTGACAGGCTAAACTGCACCTTTTTGCAAGCAACTATGTAAACCATAGAATTTTGAGAGGACTTCTTAAGAGGCTATAACCATGCTGTATAAGGAGCCTCAAGTCGTTGTTAGGATAAATGACAATCTGTCTAAGCATTTTGCGCTCAATAACGGAACATGGCACGGGTGCCCATTGTCTACTCTCCTATTTGCTATTAGAATCGAGCCTCTAGCAGAGGCAGTAAGATCGAGTGCAACCCTACAGGGCATTAAAGTAGGTGGAACAGAGAATTGTAAATCGCTCTATGCAGACAATACTGTAATTTATTTATAAGATCCAAAAAAAATATCACTTCTCTCACTGTTAGAGAATATGGAGAGGTATCTGGTTTCAAACTGAATATTTCTAAAACAGAAATTGTACAAATTACTGGTGCGACTACTCGAGAAATTAAGGCAACAGTTACCGGGGGAAGTGGAATGCAGATCAGGTCAGGTATAGTACAGTTACATAAGAACTTACCGAAACAGTAGATCTTTTTTTTTTTTTTTAATCTCTTTCTAGCACCGACCTAGCTGGAACTCTTTCAGGCTACCAACTTGTCAGCCGCTCTACCACCCACTGAGACCCCTAACCTCCTCAAAGATGTTCGCTCTCCCCATGGGACCCCCAGCCCCTAGGTCTGCGGGGAGTTCAAAGGGCAGAGGTCCAGTGATAGACGTGTGGCGGGCAGGCTTGTGGAGGCGTCGCCTATCCAGCCGGTGTGTGTGTGTGGGGGGTTCTTAGTTCGTCAGCGTCCCCCACCCATGCGTGGCGCACGTCCCGACGCATGGCAACCCTGCTAGCATCGGCCACGCTAATCACATGCCGCCCGGCTTGCTACAGTGCCCCCCTGTCTCCACTGGCACACTGAGCCATTCCACCCCGGGAGGAGAGCACCTCAAGAGCACTCAATCCTCAACCCTCCCCGTGGCCCCCAGTTTGCTCGAACCCGGGTCACCCGGCGTAGCATGAGATGTGGCATCCAGCGCCGCCGGGCCGGATAAATACAGGTTACTCACCTGTAGCAGGAGTTCTAGGAATGGTATATGTTGTTTATCCACACTTCTAGGCAGGTACCTTGCCACTTTAAGATGTGCCAGAAAGTCTTCAAGCTGGCTCCTCCCACCCACCCGGGTGGTAAAACCCTCGGCTCTGCCCCATGACACCAGAACTAGCCTGCTGGAAGCCAGGTTGTGCACTGCAGCCAGGGAGGTCAGGTGGATCATGTGGATGAACAACATATACCACTCCTAGAAGGTACAGTTACGTAAGAACTTACCCTAACAGTAGATCTTCGAGAGAGGCTCTTGCAGTAGGTAATTACAAACAGAACTTAAGCCAGCAGGCTCGGGACCCCTCGGAAAAATTTCTAGCTAGCAGTCTCTGGCGGGGGACCACCCCCACGGTAGGTGTCTGACGTCAGTATAACGGGGCAGTCCCCCACGCCCGCCTTCCAGTTCTTTCCCACCAAAAGGCCAAAAAAGCAAAGAGCGAAAGAAAAGCGGATGTTTCCTTCACTGGAAAGGAGTTGAAAAAGCTTAGGGGGATGGAGGGCGGGAAGGTATTACCTACTGCAAGAGCCTCTCTTGAAGATCCACTGTTACGGTAAGTTCTTACGTAACTATACTATCTTACTTCGAGAGGGCTCTTGCAGTAGGTAACTACAAATAGGACTGAGTCCCAAGCAGTCTGGAACAAGCAGAAGCAAACGGGAGGAGGAAAACTACCCAAAAGTAGACCCTCTGGCTGTAAAGGTCTTAGGAAAGAAGACCTTGCAGAACAGCCAATCCGAAGCCTGCTCTATGGTGAAAGGCAATGTTCAAACTGTGGTGTTTCGTAAAGGTATGGACAGAAGTCCAAGTGGCGGCTGTACAGGTGTCTGCTGCTGACACATTCTTGAAACAAGCAGCGGAGGCAGCAACCCCTCTGGTGGAGTGGCCTCTGACTTGACCCGGCAAGGTCCTGTTGTACTTGTCGTAACAGAAATTGATACAATGAGCCAACCATTTAGATAGGCATTGCTTACAAACAGTATTGCCTTCTCTTTTACAAGCAAAAGAGACAAACAGTTGATCAGTCTTTCTGAGATCCTTCATCCTGGTGGTGTAGTATCTCAGAATTCGATGAACATCTAAAGTATGCAAGAGGTACTCCCTTTGATTGGAGTGCTGCGTAAAGAAAGCAGGCAGCTCTATGGATTGATTCAGCGTAGATTCCGTTACCACCTTGGGGAGAAAATACAGGTTACTCACCTGTAACAGGAGTTCTAGGAATGGTATATGTTGTTCATCCACACTGTCTGGCAGGTATCCTTGCGGTTTAAATCTTGCGGAAGGTCTTCAAGCTGGCTCCTCCCACCCACCCGTGTGGTAAAACTCTCGGCTCCGCCCCATGACGCCAGATCTAGCCTGCTGGAGCTCAGGTTGTGCTTCGAAGCTGGGGAGGCCGGGTGGGTCATGTGGATGAACAACATATACCATTCCTAGAACTCCTGTTACAGGTGAGTAACCTGTATTTCTAGGGACATGGATATGTTGTTCATCCACACTGTCTGGCAGACTCCTAGCAGTTCTCCGGGAGGAGGGAGGCAAGATGCACACCCCCCGATACTTACTTGGAAAGACAGACTGGAGAACCGAGGCCCCAAAACCAGCATCCCGGCGTGACTCAAGGTCGATGTGGTAATGGGTGATGAAGGTGTGTGCTGACTTCCAGGTAGCAGCCCTGCAGATCTCCTGGATAGGGACGTCCCTGGAAGCAGCCACCGATGCAGCAGTGGTGGTGGGTAATGAGCTCTTATCCTCTGGGAGGCTCCATGCCCAACTTATAGCAGAGATCTATGCAGGAGGTGACCCACCTGCCCTATCGTCGCTTGGCTGCAGGTCTGCCGAGATGCGGCTTCAGCGTAGGTGACAAACAGCTGGCGAGGCCTCTCCCGAATTTCAGCCGTCGCTCCTTATAGTAAGCCCTTCTAGAGGTCCAAAGTATGGAGCCTATATTCGGCCTCCGAGGTGTGATTGGGGTAGAACACCGGCAGAGTCAGCACCTGGTTAAGGTGAAACTCCGACACCACCTTCGGAAGGAATTTCGGGTGGGGGCACAGGACAACCTTGTCCCTGTGGAAGACCAGGTAAGGAGACTTGATGGAAAGCGCCTGGAGCTCTCCCATCCTTCTGGCTGACGTGATAGCCACCAAGAAAGCGGTCTTCCACGACAGGTGAGAGAGTTCACACCTGTGCATTGGTTCGAATGGCTTGCCCATGAGCTTTGCCAGTACCAGCAGTAGATCCCACGGAGGTGGAGGTTCGCACTGGAGGAAATGTGATCAAGGCCTTTGAAAAGCACCAGACCACCTTCTCCTGCGCCACAGACTGCTTCCCGGCCCGCGCCCGGTAAGCAGAGATGGCTGCCAGGTGCACCTTAAGGGTCGTCGACCTAAGCCCTTGCTGAGAAAGGTAGTCCAATATGCTCGCCAGGGAACAGGAGGAAGGGTCCAGACCCTTGCCCCTGACACAAATGGAAAACCTTTTCCATTTGAAGTAACGACTTTCTGGTCGACTCGCGCCACGGGACTCCCAACTACGTTGAGGACCTAAGTCGGAAAGAGCCAAGGCCTGGAACTCTAGCCGCTCAGGAACCAGGCGCAGGTGCAGAGATTGAAGGTCCGGATGGAATACCTTCCCTGATTGACTGAGAGCAGGTCTGGGCGAGCTGGAAGCTGCCTCGGAAGCCTGGAGCTGAGGCTGAGGAGATCTGGGTACCAGAACTGGCGGGGCCAGTTTGGGGCTATCAGAATCACCTGCGCTTTGTCCCTCCTTGCTTTGAGCAGCACCTTGTGTAACAAGGGGAACGGGGGAAAGGTGTAGAAGAGGCCCGGGGTCCACGGCCTCGAGAAGGCATCCCCCTGCAGAAAGCCCTGCTGAGGGGGGCGGGCATGGAACAGCCTCAACTTAGCATTCTCCCCGGAGGCAAACAGGTCCACCTGAGGGTGTGCCCCAATGGGAGAACAGATCTCGTACTACCTCCAGCAGGCGAGACCATTCGTGGGAGGCAGCCCCTATCGGATTAGGGCATCGGCCAGGGTGTTGGAGGCTCCTGCCACATGAATGGCTAGGAGATCCGCCTCCAGGCTGCGCCCGCAGTGACCAGATGCGGACAGCTTCCTTGCATAGGAGCATGGGCGTCCCGCCCTGGCCGGTTTAGATAGTACATGGTCATGGTGTGTGTCCGTCTGGACCCGGACCACTTGACCCAAGAAACTGAGCAAAGGCGGTGAAAGCTAGGTGAAACGCCGGAGCTCCAGCAGGTTGATGTGGCATGGGACTCCCGGGGGGACCAGAGGCCGTGCGCTCGGTGTTCCCCCAGATGGGCACCCCAACCCATCAGAGAGGCATCGGTCGATAGAGAGACCGTCAGCTCGGGGCAGACGAACGGGATGCCCTCCTGCACATGAACTGGAATGGTCCACCACTGGAGAGCGTTCCACATCCCCTGGGTCACCGTCACTAGCTGGTCCAATGGATCGCAGCGTTGTGACCACTGGCTAGCCAGCCCCCACTGAAGAGGGGTGCATGTTCCAGCGAACCCAGCGAGCCACACTGGTACAGGCCGCCATGAGACCCAGGGCGCCAGGAAGTCCCGGGCAGGCGCAGTGCCCAACCAGAAATGATTGGGTAAGGAAAAGAACCCCGACCCTGTCCGCCCGGGACCGTGCTCTGGCTGAAGACAGTCGAGCTCTGCCCCGATGAAAAGAATCACCTGCTTCGGCTCGAGTTCCGACTTGGCCTCGTTGATGAGGAGGCTGACTTGAGAGCAAACCGGAGGCCAGGTCTCTGGACGCTCCACCTCCTGTCTGGAGGGGCTGCTATCAGCCAATCGTCCAGGTAAGGGTAAAACCGGACCCTCGGCACCGCCAGAATGCTGTCACCACTGCCATGCATTTGGTGAACACCTGGGAGCTGGAGATAAGCGAAGAGCATGGCTTGGAACTTCGAAAGAACCTTCCGCTCGAGCGAAGGAACGCTTTGATGGGGCCAGACGGATAGGGTGAGAAAGAAGCGCATCCTGAAAGGTCAGAGAGCAGAACCACCGCCGTGTTCCAGGATGGGATTATCTGAGCCAGAGTGACCATCTACCGAAGGTTCAAAACCTTAGGAATTGTTCCAGGTGTGCCAAATTAGAGAATGAAGCCAACCCCGTCCGTTGAACCAGGAAGTACCTGGACACGAACCCCGGGTTTGAGGAGGGTCGCCACCTCTCTTATCACCTCCTTCTCGAGGAGGAAAGCGGCGTCGGCCAGGCGAGCTGACAGCAAGGCTCGGACCCGGCCCCAGTAATGACGGCTCTGGAAGGGTGGGGCCTGCTTCGAACTCCAGAGGCAGGCCCTTCCTACCACCTCCAACACCCACCTGTCTGTGGTAATAGCAGACCAGGCGGAAAGGAAGATGCAGAGCCTCCCCAAAGGGGGAACCTGGGGTGAGGTGACAATGTTGGGGCGACACCCTCAACCCGTCACTGTGCAGGCTTGGAGGAGGGACTGGCCGAGGGACTGACCTGGGCCTTTACCTCCCTGCTTCCTGGAGGAGGAAGCGCTGAGCTTGGAGTTTAGGGCATGGCGTGAGCCTGCTGGCCCTGGTGTTGCTGGGCAGGCGTGCCGGCACGAGACAGACGAAAGAGCTTGGGTTGAGGCTCCGGCCCTTGTCCTCTGGCGGATGACAGAGTCCAAGGTGGCATTGGACTTTCGATCCTCTGGAGGTGGCCTTCCACTCCAGGGCCCGAAGAGGTCGGTCCACAAGAAGGACATCCACCAATTTGTGCTGGTATCCGCTGTGAAGGTGGATATCCTCAGCCATGCCACGACGGCGCATAGCCACTGCAGCCGCTACTGACCTGGCGCATGAATCACCGATGTCAAAGCAGTCTGAAGTTGCTGCTTGGCCACTGCCTCCCTGGTCCCGCACCTGCTTGACAGAGAGGGAACCAGGCTGGACTGTATATTTGGGGGCCATCCAGGCTGAAGGCACAGACAGGAGGCAGGTCACGATCAACTCCAAGGCCGGACTAACAATGGCCTCGGCCACATGGAAGGCCTCTGTGGGGGCATCCCCTCGGTCCAAAATCTCCGTGAGGGGATATCTGGCCAGTTTCTGCACAGGTTCGAGCTGCATCCCAGTAGACTCTGAGATGAGCCGAAGAATACCAAGGAACGAGGATGGGCTCTCGTTCACCGACAGACCCCTGGAAGATTCCAGATTGAGGGACCTGGAATACAGGGAGGAGTTGTCAGACTTAGAGGAGTCCGCGAACAGCTGCCGAGCACCTGAGCCACCCTCCACTCGCCAAGGCAAATCAGGGGTGAGGGTGACCAACAACCTGTAGGGCAAGCCCTGACCCGACCGAGAATCCTTGGCTGGGGCCCCAGTCTTCGGTTGCGGAGGCGGTGGTTCCACCACAACGGGTGGAGCAGCCGGTTTCGGCCGAGCAACTGGCGCCGGAGTCGGCTCCTCGACCAAGGAACTGAGGGCAACAGACTGCTTAGGGCCGCTCGGGTGACAGCCACTTAATCGCCAGGGAAGGTGACGGAGTCAGCTTGTTGCCGACCAACAACAGCTGTTGCCACACCATATTCTCATAGTGCTAATGCAACTTGCGCCGGAGCATGTCCTCCGAAGAGGATGATGAGGAAGAGCGGTGACGCCGCTTTCCATGATGTCGGACCGACCGCTGATGTCGAGTGGACTTGCCTAACACGGAAGAGGACCAAGACTACTGGGGTCACCGATGATGGTCAGAACGGCGGTGGAACCCGACATCCTCGGGTTCAGGTCCTTGACTCAGGGACCGGTTTCGAGGCCGAGGCAAGTCCTCGGTAGGCACCGGGGGAACCAGTGAAAGAGGGTTGTTGGCCTCTCCAGTCGATAGCCCGTCTAACGGGTCGAGAAAAATCTCGACCGCATCGACGTGTGTCTCAGCCGGCTGACCTGACGGGGACACTGAAAAGCCAGCGGCCTTGGCCACAACATTGACCAAAGTCGATAAAGGACGGTCCGGGGAGCAAGATCTCTCCCGCTCCCACGAACGTCGACAGTGGGACTTACCTTTCGGTTCCTTCTTTGACCGACTGAAGTGAGTCCCTGAATGCCCCTCTCCCTTGGTGGGGAGGGACTGACAAAGCTCCTGAAAGGAAGCAGTATAGGAGGAGCCCAAGGAGAGTGAGATAAACACCGAGGAAGATGAAGACACAGCCTGGGCCGCCTCCTCCTCGAGGGTGATTAACTGCTCCAGCTGCTCCACGGGCCTGCGGCGTGGATACCGCCCAACAGGCCTCCTTCGACTTCACCGCGGAAACTGTTTTTCAGGCGCCCAGTTGAGTCAGCAGCGGTCTTCAAGAACCTAAGCTCTAACAGGACTTGCAAGATCCCAGGCCTCGGATTGTGCCGAAAGCTCAAGGCAGTAGATGCACATGGCGTGTGGGTTGGTCAGAGCATCACTTGCCACCGCATGGGCACAGACGCAAGCCGGGAGTAGATTTGGAATCCATTGCAGCCGCGAAGGAAGGAAAGAAGGATAAGACTTAAGTCTCGTAAATTTCAACATGATTTTCAGTAAAACCGAAGGATTAGGATCCAGGGCTAGAGACGCAAGAGCGCTAAGGAGGGAACCTGAGCTTCCAAGCGGTAGGGAAGATCTGGCGTTATGGGGCGGAGCTGAGGGTTTTACCACCCGGGTGGGTGGGAGGAGCCAGCTTGAAGACTTTCCAGCACGTCTTAAAGCAGCAAGGTACCTGCCAAGATGTGTGGATTGAACAACATATCCACGTCCCTAGAACAGTAGATCTTCAAGAGAAGCTTCTGCAGCAGGCAACACCGGTAGGACTAAGCCGCCAGGCGCTAGGACCCCATGGAAAACATCTAGCTAGCAATATACAGCGGTGGACCGCCCCTGACATCGGCCTGCCCCTGACGTTGGCCTATGGTATAAAAGGGGCGGTCCCCCAGCCCTACCTCAGTTTCTCACCAGAGACCCAGCCAGCACAAGAAAAGACCAAGGAGCATCTAGAGAAAAGAACAAACACAGAGGGAAGGAAGGAGGAGGGAGGGAGGAAAGCAATGCCTGCTGCAGGAGCTTCTCTCAAATATCTACTGTTACGATAAGTTCTTACATAACTGTACTATCTTACTTCGAGGATAGTTCCTGCAGCAGGCAACACTGGTAGGACTGTGTGCCAAGCAGTGCCAGGAAGAGCCCCCTTTAAAGAGAGGAGGAAAATACTGGAGCCAATCCTTCAAGAAAGGAGACCCTGCAGGACCACAAGGCCAAAGCCTGTCCTGCACTAGGAAGCAATGTCCAAACTGTAGCACTTGATGAAGGTGTGGATGGAACTCCAGGTGGCAACTGCACAAGAATCTGCTGTTGAAACCCTCTGCAGTGAAGCAAAGGAGACAGACACACCGCTTGTGGAATGGCCTTTAACCAAGCCCAGTAAAGGCTTATCATACTTCTGATAGCAAAAAATAATGCAGTTAACCAACCATTTGGACAATGCCTGCTTAGAAACTGGAGTCCCTAAGGTCTTTGGGGCAAAACAGATGAACTGGTCAGATTTTCTGATAGACTGGATGCGGTTTTGATAATATCAGAGCACCCTATGGACATCCAGAGTATGAAGTAAGGCCTTAGCCTAGATTTGAGTTCTCTGAGTAATAAAAGAGCACATGGATGTCTTGGTTCAGTGTAAGTTCAGAAACCACCTTAGGCAGAAACATAGACTTTGATGGCAGATAAGGACCACTTGGCCCAAGCAGTCTGCCCATTTCCCTATCTACTGGATAAGCTGCAGATTCTAGTTAACCAACAGCCTACTTCCTGCCACCCCCCACTACAATTGCCTTGTGTCTGTCCCATGCATGTTTGAATTCCCCCACTGTTTTAGCCCCAACAAGCTCCCCAGGAAGGCAGTTCCACGATTCCAGAAACTTAGGATTGGTCCACAAGGACATGCTGTCCTTGTGGAAAACTAAATAAGGTTCTTTACACATGAGAGCCTGAAGCTTGTAAATCCTTCGAGAAGAGGTAACAGCAACTAAAAACAATGCTTTCCACTACAGAAAGTGTAGCTCGCAATCTGTGACTGGTTTGAAGAGAGGCAAAGTAACTTTCTCTAACAAACAAAAGGTCCCATGGAGGAACAGGGTCCCGAATGGGAGGTTTCAGATGCAGAATGCCCCGTAAAAAGGTATGAGACAGGTACAGCTGGGCAAGGGTCTTGCCCCCAATAGGTGCATGATATGCAGAGATGGCAGACAAATGCACCTTGATGGAGGAGTAACCTAGGCCCGAATCCGACAGGGAAAAGAGGTACTCCAAAATCGAGATCACTGGACAGGTGACGGGATCAAGTGAACGGGCGGGAGGTCCACAAACAGAAACATTTCCACTTCACAGCATAGGTAGCTCTGGTGGAAGGCTTTCTAGCAGCCACCAGGACCTCAGCTACTCTCGGGGAAACCCCAAGAAGGGAAACTGCTAAGTCTGCAGGAGCCATGCGTGCAGATGTAGTGATCTGAGATCCAGATGGACTAAGATGTCCCTGTTCTGGGACAGCAAATGCGAGCTCAGGGGCAGGGGGACTAGAGGCTCCACTGCCAGTTGCTGGAGCAGGGGAAACCAAACCTGCTATGGCCAATAAGGAGCAATGAGGATCATGGCCACTCCTTCTGCTTGGAGCTTGAGAAGAAACCTCTGCAGCAGTGGGAAGGCGTAGACAAACCTCCCTGTCCAGCAGAGGGACAATGCATCTCACCAAAAAACACCAGGCCCTGGATTGAGCGAGCAGAAACTGGGCAGTTTGGCGTTGAGTGGGGATTCAAAAAGGTCCAACTCTGGACGTCCCCACCTGTCTAAGAGTTTATCTGCAACCCCCTGCAGAATCTCCCACTCCTAAGTCTTGGAAAGAGACCAGCTTAGGCTGTCAACCATGGTGTTTTGGATGCCTGGAACATGGACGGCTGTCGGTTCCAGACTATGATCTATGGTTCAGTACCAGACTCTCATGGCCTCCTTGCAAAGGGGATAAGACTGTGTGCCCCCCTGTTTGTTGATGTTGAAGACTACGGACATGTTGTCTATCTGTATCAACAGGAAGCCGGGAAGCAGATCCGGCTGAAAGGCCTGCGTGGCATAAAGGATTGTCCTCATCTCGAACACACTGATGTGGAGATCCAGCTCGAGCTGGGACCTCATCCAAAGAGACTGCTTGTCGGCCAAGTGGGCTCCCCAGCCCTGGTCTAACGCATCCGTGGTCAGAATCTGAGAGGGTGGATCCTTGAGAAGAGAGACACCCTTGACAAGGTTGGGCAGTTCTAGCCACCATCTGAGTGTCTGCCAGACTGCCTCCGAAACAAGCACCTGCTGATCCAGGTCATCAGAGCGCTTGTCCTATTGAACCCAAAGGGTCCACTGGGGTACCCTCATATGAACTTGTGCCAGAGGGACTGTGAGTATGGCGGCCGTCATTTCGCCCAGAAGTCTTTCCGCCCAGTCCTCCAGTAGAAAGGGTTTTCCCTGTTCGGTGTCCAGAACGGCTCCTATGTACTTCAGTCTGCAGCTGGGCCAAGGAGAGAACTTTTGGAGGTTTAAGGTGATGCCCAGAGTCCTGAGGAGGATAAAGGTATCCGCTAGAGTCCTTAGCAGCTGGTCCCTTGTGGGAGCTGCCAGAAGCCAGTTGTCCAGGTAAGGAAAGACGTAATGTCCTTTCCATCTCAGGGCCGCAGCCACCACTGCTAAGCACTCAGTGAAAACATGAGGAGCCGAGGAAAGACAGAAGGGGAGGGCTTGGAACTGATAATGGGTCTCCTGGAAGCAGAACCGCAGAAACCACCTGTGGGGCTACTGCTGAAATGTATATACCTTCTGAATTATTTTATCTTTTTGACTTATATATTTGCAATTATGAACCTACATTGTATATTCAATTATTTTTATCTTCTCTGATTCTATATATGTTTTTGCATTGTCTCTGTTTGCTTGTTGCAAACCCAGGTCGACCCTGAAAATGGGACTGTTTTTATCTCAGTGGTCCTACCCGGTTACCAAAACTCAAATAAATAAATAAAATAAGACCTGGATATGTAGATATATGTCTTGCATGTCCAGAGAACAAAGCCAATCCTCCTGATGGAGGAGGGGGAGCAGGCCTGAAAGGGTGACCATTCTGAACTGTTTGTACTCCACAAACTTGTTCAGCTGACTTGGGTCCAGAACTGGGTGTAGGTCCCTTGTTTTCTTTGGGACTAGGAAAAAGTGCGAGTAGTAGCCCTTTCTCTTCTGTTCCGGAGGAACGGGTTCTATGGCTCGTTTGGACAGCAGAGAATGGATCTTTTCTCAAATTAGATGGAGATGAGAGGGAGGGTAATGAGAGGACACCAGAGGTTTGTCCGGTGGGACCTCGGTGAATTCCAGAACATGGCCCTGCTCGACTGGTTGTAGTGCCCACTGATCTGAAGTGATGCTTCTCCACCCATTAAGGTAGAGGGAGAAGTGACCCCCTACCGACTCCCCCAGATGCTCCGCTGGAGGAGAGGGGTTGGGCAAGGAGTCAGGTAGAGGCACGGGAGGAGGGGAGGCTGGGGAGTTTTAGAGGTTCTAGGCCTGGAGCCTTCTCTCGGCTGAGAGGCAGTCTTCCACCTGAAGTTACCCATGGGCTGCTGACCCTGGGATTGTTGGCCCAGAACGACGAAAGGGATGACGCTTATTGGGAGCCGGTTCTGATGTGTACATTCGGTACACAGACTGAACCACTTTGCCAGAATCCTGGAGTTCCAGGATGATCTTCTCAGCCAGCTCCCATAAGAGCACTGGACCTTGGAAAGGGGCATCTGAAATTTCATCCTGAAGATCCTGATGGAAGCCGGATACTCAAAGCTACGAGTAACGACGCAGACAGATATCCAAAGCAGCAGCCTAAGTCGAAGTGTCAGTGATATCGTAGGTGCACCACAAAACGTGTCTGCCCACATTAGCCCCCGACTCTAGGATAACTAGTAACTCCAAAGTCTGAGGGGACTCGGGTTGAGCTTTGGCCAGTTCTATGGTCTTTTTTCACAAGGTATTTTGGTACTTCACCATGTAGGCTAAAAAAGTTCAGTGAACGTATGCTGCTTGTGGCAGAGGAATATACCTTGTGACCCATCTGATCCAGCTGCTTGGACTCCTTGTCCGGGGGCTGGGCACTAAGGTGTCTAGGCTGCGTAGACCGCCCATGGGCTGCAGTCAAGACCATGGAATCAGCCCAAGGATGTTCTGCCAAGAAAGGTTTGTTCTTAGGAGCTTTATAGAGCCTTTCAGATTATTTAGGGATGACAGAGGCCGAAGAGGGATGCTTCCATGCCAACATTTTAACATCCTGGTAGGAAATGACCAAAGAGGGGCAGGACAACTGGTTTGGGATCCTGCAACTCCAAGTGTTCACCCAACCTGCACCTTTCTGGGTGTAGGTCCTCAATAGCCCAGCCATTGTGTGCCTGTATGTGCCTTGTTACGTCCATAAAAGTCGGGTTGTTGGGAGGCAACCGAGGCATGTCTTGAGGATGGACTGGGGTGGGTGAAAAGCCATCCACTGAAGACTCAAGAGTCATAATGGGAGCTTCCGCTGTAGCTCCCAGAAACCGAGGACCAGGAAGAGGATCTGTGCCGCTGAAAGTCATGTGAACTGTGTCGGCATCTAGAGGTGAGTCTACAGGAGGAACGGCTCTTCCTATCCCTGGAGGACCAAGGCTCCCTGGGTTCCGGCTGAGGTGAGGGCTTCCTCGGAGGGGTCGGCTCCTGAGGCAGAAGAGGAATAGGAGATACTGGTTGTGGCCCCGCAGTGGGAGTCCCGGGCCCAGCAGGCAGCAAGTCTTTATTGTGTTCCACCATGAGTCAAAGAGGGCCCCCACTTCCGACAAAGGGATCAGGAGGGTCCCTGGGGTCTGAGGGACATTTCCCAATGGGTCTGGCATTGGGATAGAGGGCAGCGCCGGGCCTGGTGGCCCGGGAGGGCCTGGCAACGGGTTAGCCGGTGTCGGGGTGACCGGCGGATTGACAGGAGTCAGGTCGACTGGTGTCTGGTTGCTGGGTCTATAGGCGGCTGTCCCCCGGACACCAGCCTCACAGAGATCGAAGGACCAGCCGGCAAAGACCCGAGGGTCGGGCGACCCCAGGGGGAGCCACTTGGTTCAAGTTTGGTGAAGCCGGAGTCGAAGTGGCGAGCATCTGCTGTACCCGGAGTGCGGTACCGGCCAGCATCAGCTGAGGCAGCAACCGCCTAGGGGAGCGGACATCAGATTAGTCACACTCCTGGCACCAGGGAGTGCTGTCAGACCCTCACATATGGTCCGACGGGGCTGACGCTCCAGCTGGGTGGGCAGTAGGCAAGGACCCTCACCCAAAGCAACACCAACTGAGCCACCTGACTGGGGCCCAGTTGGGTGAACTTAGAATCCAAGGCACATAGGGGTAAGGGCCAAGGAAGACCCTTGCCCCGAGGACCCTCGCCGGACTTCAGCACTAGGACGGGAGGGCCTAACCAGCGGCAGTTCAGAAAGAGTGAGGGCAGGAGGAACTCAATGTGGTTGAGGCGTGGGGACCGAGGATGGGAGCTCGATTGGAACCTCTCCTTTTCCTTATCCCAGTGAGAGTGCTTCCCATGGGACTTCTTCCTGTGGCTGCTCAAGAACGATGTCTCAGCAACTTTCGACGAGCTAGCTTAAGAAGATTCCATGGCAGCCAATTGCTGTTAGAGCAAATAGCTCTTAAGGGCCTTCAGGCAGTGGATCCTAGTCCAGCGGTTGAAACTCCAGCAGTGCTGGCAGGCCTTGGTGTAATGTGTAGGGCCCAAGCCAAACAGGCAGGCCGAATGGTTATTAAAGTGAGGAATTTGTTTGCTGCAGATACACTTGTTCATCAGCTGCTCTGGAGATAAGGAAGAAGACAAACAAGGCATACAGAAACAAAATTTCACTGAAAGAAAATAAAAGAAAAAAGGCACAGGTAAACGCAGAAATGGCGGTAGGCTGTGAGCAGACAGCATCTGTGGAGCCGATGTGCGCAGGTTGACAGCGGGAAAAGAACTGAGGTAGGGCTGGGGGACCACCCCTTTTATACCATAGGCCGACATTGGGGGTAGGCCAACGTCAGGGGTGGTCCCCCACTGTATACTGCTAGCTAGATGTTCTCCTTGGGATCCTAGTGCCTGGTGGCTTAGTCCTACCGGTGTTGCCTGCTGCAGAAGCTATCCTCGAAGTAAGATCTAAGAATCCACATTCCTATGTATGAGCAATTATATTATACAAAGTTAACTATGGAAAACTGAAAAAGTACAGTTACGTAAGAACCTACCGTTAACAGTGGATCTTCGAGAGGATCTCTTGCAGCAGGCCATCACCGGTAGGACTAAGTTGCCAGGCGCCAGCATCACATGGAAAACCAGTCTACCAGAGAGGGTCGCACACATACAATGTCAGTGCCTGACATCAGCTAATCACACAAAGGACAGTGGCCCTCACACCCTCCTCAGTTCTTCCAGTGGAGACCATAAGCAGGATGCCGTAAGGGGAGCCGAAATACTCAGAGGTATCCCAATTGCAGAGAAAAAAATGAAAGCAAAAGGCTTGCCCCTATGGAAGGGGGAAGGAAGGAGGGAAAGTAGGGCCTGCTGCAAGAGATCCTCTTGAAGATCTACTGTTACGACAAATTTTTACGTAACTGTACTATCTTACTTCAAGGGTATCTCTTGCAGCAGGCCATCACCGGTAGGACTGAGTCCCAAGCAGTTCTGGCACTACAGACAGTTCAGGTGGTAAGGAAAAAAAAAAACCCAACACATAAAAACATAGACTCTGACGGCAAATAAGGACCGCTTGGCCCACCTAGTCTGCCCATTTCCCTACCTAGTAGATAAGCTGCAGATCCTAGTTAACCAACAGCCTACTTCTCCCTACCTCCCACTAGCATTGCCTTATGTCTGTCATATGTGTTCTTGAATTTCTCCACAGTTTTTGACCCCACAACCTCCTCAGGAAGGCTGTTCCATGTGTCTACCACCCTCTGTGAAAAATAATTCCTCACATTGCCCTGAGCGTCTCCCCCCACATCTTCAAATTGTGTCCCTTGTTCCTTCCACATCTCTTTTCTGAAATATGCTACCCTCTTGGACTTTGTTGATTCCCATGAGGTACTTGAAAGTTTCTATCATGTCCCCCTTCTCCCTTCTTTCCTCAAGGGTATACATATTAAGCAAGTTGGCCCTACACCTAGAGACGATGTCCAGACTGTAATATTTGATAAAAGTGTGGACAGTGCTCCAGGTGACAGAAGTGCAAAGGTAAGCAGCTGACACTTTCTGGAACAAGCTATGAAGGTAGCCATACCCCTAGAGAAATGGTCTTTAACCCCTCCAGGAAGTTCCTTGCCATACTTCTGGTAAAAATAAACAACTGGATAACCATTTCGATAAATACTGTTTGGACACTGGGGCATCCTCTTTCCCAGGGGCAAACAAAATAAACAACTGGTTGGACTTCCCGGAGACCTTAGTCTGGTGTGTACAGTACCGCAGGATTCTATGCACATCCAAGGTACGGAGCAACGCCTCCCCTTGATTGGAATGCTCCGGAAAATAAACAGGCAGGTGGATGGATTGATTCAAAATAAACTCAGATACCACCTTAAGAAACGTAGGATTCGTACACAAAGACACCCTGTCTTTGTGAAAAATCAAATAAGACTCCTTACACGGGGGCCTAAAGCTTGGAAATCCTTAGAGCAGAATTAATAGCAACTAAAAACAACACTTTCCATGACAGATAGCTTAGCTCACAAGTCACAGCCGGTTCAAAGGGAGGCAGCGTAAACTTTTCCAAAACAAAATTAAGGTCCCAAAATGAGACAGGATCTTGAAATGCAAATGCAAAATGACCCTCAAGAATGTGCAAGACACATCCAGTTGAGCCACAGAATACCCATCTACAGGTACATGATATGCAGAGATGGCAGAGAGATCTATCTTGACAGAGGAGTACCGCAAACCCCAGTTCCGAGAGGGACAGAAGGTACTCCAGAACCTGATCCACTGGACAGGTGAAGAGATCCAAATGGTGCAATGCAGCCCAAAGAGCGAAGTGTTTTCATTTCATAGCATAGATGGCTCTGGTGGTGGAGTCTTCTGGCTGCCACTCAGACACGCTGCTACTTCTGCAGACCCCATCCGGGCAATAACTATGTCCTCATGAGCCATGCATGGAGATGGAGACTTGAGGTCCGGATGGACAACAGTGCCTTGTGCCTGGGAGAGCAAGCCTGTGTACAGGGGCAGGGACAATGGAGGTTCCACTGCCAGCTGCTGCAGCAAGGGGAACCAGATCTGATGAGACCAAAAGGGGCAATGAAAACCACTGTAGCCACCTCCATCTAAAATTTGATCATAATTCGCTGAAGGAGCGGGAAGGGAAGGAAGGCATACAGAAATCTTCCCGTCCAGGACAGGTGGGCAATGAGTCTTGCCAGAAAATTCCAGGCCGTGGATCTAGTGAGCAGAAAAGTGGCAGTTTTGCACTGCGTGGGGACACAAAAAGGTCCAACTTGGGTTGATTCCATCTGTCCAAGAGGTCTTCTACCACTGAGGTCAGAAGTTCCAACTCATGGGCTCTGGACCATGATAGGCTGTCCGCCAGGACATTTTGGATGCCGGGAACATGGATGGCCGAGAGATCTAGGCAGTGGTCAATGGCCCAATACCAGACTCTCATCACTTCCCTGCACAGGAGATAAGAATGAGTCCCCCCTGCTTGTTTATGTAATAAACTACACACGTTTTCTGTCTGAATCAGGAGAAGACCCGGGGACAGCCAAGTCTGGAAGGTCTGCAGGGCACACAAGACTGCTTGCATTGTACAGCAATGGAAAGAGACGTTCAGGTGGGACTGGGTGCTCAGAGATAAATCAACTACACAGGAATAGAAAAATCACGGCACTCACCCTCCTATACATAGTTAAGTATGCTGTCCAGGCAGGAGAAGAATCCAGTAACTACAGTGTTTTATTCACAGTTTATAATCCATCTCAGGCATAAAATGCAGAGTACAAGTACAAAGTTCAAACAACCACAGACATGGGGAGCAGCAGATCACCCAACGTTTCATCAACTGCTGGTTTAATCAAAGGCAGTGCCCTCTAATGTCTGGGGTCTTATATAGCAGCAGGAGTTCTAGTCATGTGTACAAGCATACCAATCACAGTGCATTAATAATTAAAGTACTGAAACAGTGTTAAAAAAATTCCCCAAATAGACAAAGACATAAACTATACATAGTTTTACAAAATACTTGACATTACTTATGGCTTATATAATCTCCTTCATTCATATGGCACTGCTTACCTTAAATCTGCTGCATAAACATTGTTAGCCAACTAAAAAAATCAAGTTTGTCAGAAACCTTTTAGACACTTTCTCTTAATCATGTATATATCAAAGTCTTTATATACATGGGCACATTTGCTTATACATGCTAATAAATACATACCTCTTCAGATAAAGTAACGTTACTTATTAGTAACAAATTCAATTGAGGGTATAAACTGAAAGAAGGATGGGGTAAAGGATGGGGGGGGGGGGATGATGCTGGGCAGGAGAAAGGAGAGGAGAGCCCGGAAGAAAAACCAAATGGGCCCTGTAAGGGCACGGGGTCATAATGTCTGAAGACATTATGCAGCAGCAATATACCGCACTGCCAACACTGTGCAATATACTGCCAGTGGCATCAGTCTTTTTTTTTCGGGGCCGGGGGGGGGCTCCACCCCCTGAACACCCCCAACTAAAATAACTAACTCGGGAGGGGGGGTTAACAGTTAAAATGCAAAAAATGAAAAAATCCATGTGACTGGGACTCGAAACCCGGCCCAGACGCACTGCCTGCCTATCTCCCTTGCAGCCAGTGGCTCATCCTGTCAAGCCATGGTAGCTGCTTGCACAACCCCTGTCCCAGAAGAGGTCTTATCTTCTGCCTGGGAGAGTAAGAGGATGCACTACTGAGCATACACCCTTTTGCGGTTTTGCACCCTCTCGCTCCTCCCTACCGTGCTGTTCCTGTTAGGGCCTGTAAGTGACCTAAACATATCAATAGAATAATGCAATTTAAAATATCTGAAGAAAAATCCATTTTTTATAAGAACAAGGAAAAAACAGCCTTCCAAGAACCAGGCTTCAGTGACCTAAAAGAGAACACAACAAGAACAACAAGTACTATGATCAGGCACAGTTCTGGATATTGAAGCAAAAAAAAGGTTCTAAATATCTGGTCATTTAGGCATGCCCCAAGTTTATAGAGCTAGAAATTTTCCCCGCAACTCAGTGCCAATTCCCTGTCCCCTCCCTTGTGTCCCAGACATACCTGCTCCAGTCCCGTAAACTTCAGGACATGTTCTTTTCTGTCTACATCTTGCATGTGTGTGACCCATACGTATTCCAGGTTGCCATTGTTAATGGTCCTGACATGTTCACCAATCCTTTCTTTCAATTTTCTTTTTGTTCTACCCACGTAATAGGCCCCACAAGTACATGTGGCTAGGTACACAAGATACATGGTGTCACAATTAATGAAATGTGAAAGGTGAATAATACTGCATCATAAGGATTTTGTATCTCAGTATATTCGTTAACATAATCACAGTATTTACATCTACCACACTTTCTACATTTTTGTGGGAAAGGTGGGAGCCAGGTATTTCGCCTTACAGCAGGTTAGGCAGAATGGACCAATTGGTCCCTTCAAATTTCTGGCCCTCCTGTATGCCATTCTTAGGGGGTACTGGCTGCCTCTCGCAACCTGGGGTCAGGTTCCTAATATACGCTTGTTTTAATACAGTATTTCTTTGACCTTCCAGGAGTGTACATACGAAATTAATCCTGTTTGGACAGTTGAATTCATCAGCAGTTTCTTTTGGTTTATTAAGCAGAAAAAAATCTGAAGGGTCATGTGTTTATTAGCATATATAAGCAAATGTGCTCATGTATATACAGACTTTGATATATGCATGGTTAAGGGAAAGTCTCTAAAAGGTATGATTTATCTATTCCTCCCAAGACTGCTTGCATCTCCGGGACATTTACGTGGAGGTCTCTCTCTCTCCACTTCAGACTATGTCCCTCGAGTCTGGTGGTCCCCCAGGTTAGCCCCCAACCAAGGCCAGAGATGTCAGTCATAAGCACCTGCTTGGGGGGGGGGGGGACTGCTGGGCTCTAGCCACCACAACAGGACCTTCTTGACTGGATCCAACACCAACACTGGTTGATTCAGGGTGTCCATGTGTTGGACCCACTGGACCTGCAGTGTTCACTGAGGGATTCTTATATGCAGCCTGTCCATAGGAACTGCGGCTATGGCTGCTGCCATGAGGCCTAGAAGCCTCAAAAAAAAGCCCTCGCCGGAACAAGACGACTGGAGTAAAGAAGACAGGCCTGGTCTATAAGATGCTCCACTCTGGTTGGCGGTAAGAAGGCCTTTCCCCGGCTCATGTCGAGCAAGCACTGCCCCTATGTACAGAACATTCTGGGAAGGGGTCAGAAAAGACTCTGGCAGGTTGTTAGTAATGCCCAAAGCTTGGAAAAGGTTACAGGTGTAAGAAAGTGTTTAAAGGAGATGGTCCCTGGACAGGGCTGTTAGCCAATTGTCCAGGTAGGGAAAAACGTAAAACCCCTGCCATCTCAAGGCAGCTGCTACCACACCAAGCATTTGGTGAAGACCCTGGGTGCTGAGGACAGACCAAAGGGCAGGGTTCTAAACTGGTAGTGCGTTCCCTGGAAGTGGAAATGGAGGGGAGTGCCGGTGGGAGTCGAAAACCTTGATATTCAGGTAGGCATCCTGCATATCCAGAAAGCAAAGCCAGTCCTACTCATGTAGAAGGGGCACTAAACTCTGAAGGGTAACAATCCTGAGCCACTTGTACTCTATAAACAGGTTCAGCTGGCTTAAGTCCAGGATGGACTAAAGATCTCCCGTCTGCTTGGGGACCAGGAAGAAGTAGGAGTAGAATTCCCTATCCTGCTGAAACCGTGGGGCTGACTCTATGGCCATTATTTTCAAGGCAAGGATTTCCTCATAGATGAGAGGGACATGGCCGGTAGGGCACGAGTAATGGCCCAGAGGATTTTCTGGAGGCCACTCGAATTCTAGAGTGTGGCCGTGCTTGATGAGCTGCAGCACCCAGTTGTATCTGGTGATCTCCCTCCACCTGTCTGAGTGCAGGGAGAAGTGACCCCCTACGACTGCCTCCTGATGGACAACTGGGAGGGTTCTGGAAAGAAGTCAGGAGGCAGGAGCAGCTGCTGTTGGGACTGCTACTGCACCCTGGGCACTTCGGGTGGCAGCAGAGGAGGGGGTGGGGAGAGCTGCCCCCGCTTTGCACTTGCACTGGGTTTTGGGAGGGGGTGGGCCCATCTGCGGGTGGAGCGATGAAAGGGAGCCCCATGCTCTGACTTCAGCTGGGTATGGTGTATAGAATGGATGGATTTGAGAGCCCATCCTGAGTTCCGAGTTGATATTCTGAACATCTCCCCCAAAAAATGTGAAACCCCTGAAAAGTGCATCCATTATGCTAGACTGGACATCCTGCGCTAAACCAGAGACCCATAGCCAGGAGTGTGCCTCAGATGCCCATAGCTGCTGCCCAGCCCGAGGCATCAACCCCATCACAGGCACCCCTGAGGATGTGGGTACCAACGTTCAAGCCAGTTTTGAGGGCCTACAGGGTTTGCAGCTTGGAAGGGTCATTCCAGCATGGCTAGGACACCTTCCCTAGTCTGGTCCCATAGCTGATTCTGATATTGTAGCATATGGGTCAAATAAGTGATGGCCCGAAAGGCCAGAGTGGCAGAGGCAAAGGCACGCTTGCCCATCTGGTCCAGCTAGCGAGATTTCCTGTCCAGGGGAAGGAAGCTTGCATGTTCTGGGTTCTTGGTTCAGTTGTGCGCCACACTAATGATGACAGAGTCAGCCTTGGACTGTTCCCCAAAAAAACGGCTTGCCAGTTGGGGTGTGGTAAAGCTTGTCAGCCTTTTTGGAGACCGCCGGGACCATATGAGGGCAGTTCCAAGCAGCCCAGTTAAAAGCCTCATAGAAGTCGATGACTGGGAGGACAATCAAAGGAGGGGCATTGGGCTGACGTACGCATACTGCTAGCCAACGCTACTCAGGATCCTGCTCCTCTTGTCTCCCACCCCATAGTGGCCTGAATGTGCCATATGATGCCCATGAAAGTGGGGTCATCCGGGGGGGGGGGTATTTGGGGACGTTGCTCAGTGCCTCTTCCTAGGATTCTGGGCCCAAGGAGGAAGACTCACTGCTGACACTCTCATCAGCATCGTCTGCATCATCATCCCCACTATCCTTGGGCTGACTATCGTCTGAACATCCGGCTGACTCGGTGTCAGGTCTACCCCTGGGTGTGCAAAGAGTACTAGGGCTTGGCCAAATAGGGACTGGGGAAACGGGGCCCAAAGGAGGCCCTTGAAGGGTGGCAGGGCCAGTGCTCTCGGGGCTGGCACCTGTGTTTGTGTGAAGGACCACAAAGCCAAAATCAGACCATGATAATCCAAAGTGGCCGGCGTCAGCCCCCCCAGGCATTGAGTAACTGTGGACCCGTGATGGTCCTAGAGGTGCCGGGTATGGGTAGCCTGGCGCAAGGTAGGGGTATACAGGTGCCAGACAGCAGGAGAAGGCGTAGAGTACCCAGGATGAGTGCAGGCGCAGGTTGTCACAGGTCAGGTGCCAGTCCCACCAGAGCGGGTGGCAGAAGGACGGGTGACAGGCCCACTGGCATCGGCTGAGAGGGAACGGCCGGCATGGGTCATGCAGGCTGCGGCAGAGGAGGAACAGGCACAGACCCAGCAGGCATCGGCTGAGGTAAAGCCAGAGGGGAATTCACAGGTGCCGGCTGTGGGGAGACAGGTCCCAGAGTGAAGAGACCGGGCCCAGGAAGGCACCAGTGTCCTGCAGCGTCTGACCCTCAGAAAAAGGGGCAGAACTGGCAGCAGTCCCAGAGGATGAGACTGGTGTCGATGGCACGGGTGTCAGAGAGGAGGAGGCAGCTTGGAGACTGTCATTCACTGCCCCCGCACTGGCCAAAGAGACTCTGGCCAAGTCGCATGACTGTGCGCCCGCAGAGAACAAGAACTGGAACAGCAGGGGCTGGGGAGCAGCATACAGAGTACCCTGACCTGAACAGCCACCGGCCGTAAGGGAGACCCAGACAGGCAGTGGGGCCACCGGTAGTCCTATACAAGTTAGGGGGTGCGGGGCCAAGGAGGTCGATCCCCTGAGGGAGAAAGACCGTTCTGCAGTCAAAGACTGCTTGTTCAGGGACCGCTAGCTGGAGGCAGACCGGGGTCAGTCCTAATCCTTGTCCTTGCACTTATGTTTCCCAGTAGTTTTGTCCTGGGACTTCGAAGATGATGACCCTGAGGACTGGGCGGGGGAAACAGAGGAGTTCCTGGCTTGCAGCTCCCGTTCCATCGAGACAACCTTCTGCTTAAGGTGGTGGTTCTCCAGGATCTTCTGGCAATGCCTTTTGGTGGCCAGGTTGAATTTCCGGCAGGCCTCGTAGGCTTGGACGTCATGGTCTGGGCCTAGGCACAAGACACAGGCAGAATGGCCGTCCATGCCCAGGATCTGTTTGCCACAGGCACACTTTGTGGAGCAGTCAGAAGATGAGGATGGTTTTGAAGACATAAACCGGCAGGTGAGAACACCGAAATTTTGATGCTAAACCAACTGAAAATCAAAAAAAAATAAAGCACATTTAAATGCGGGAAAATGGCAGTCGACTGTAGCTGCAGCAGTATCAGTGGTCCACCATGCGTTGGTAGATGGCAGGAAAGAACTCAGGAGGATGTGAGGACCAGCCACTTTTATAAGACTGGCTTATGTCGGAGGTAGGCAGCGCCCTCTGGTAGACTGCTAGCTAGAAGGTTTCCAAGTACTCCTGGTGGCTTAGTCCTACTGTGGCCTGCTGCAAGAGATACCCTCAAAGTAAGATAGGAAGTTTTGACAGACATAAAGAGATGGGACCTTCCCTTAACATTAAGTAATAGAACTGAAACCATCAAAATTAATATACTTCCGCGGTTTATATTTCTTTTTCAGAATCTACCCTTACCCATTCCTAATAAAGAATTTAAAGAACTCATAGGGGTGTTGAAAAAAGCTTATCTGGCAAAATTGTAAACCCAGAACTGACTGGGCATTACTGAGGAGACATAAGAAAATGGGGGGATATAGTCTTCTTAATTTCAAGGAATACTATGCAGCCACCGAACTAGTCAATTTAACAAACTTTTTAAACTGCCACAAATAGACTGTGTGGAACTCTATGGAAAGGGGCACAATTAAGAATAGACATCTGGAATGCCTTGCCTGGGAGACGAAATGACCATTGGCCTTAGGGTTATTAAAAAATAGGTGGACCAAACATACCTTTCAACAGTTGCTGCAAATCGAAAAATGGTTACGTATTAGTAATACACAACGTCAATGGGTTCTCTTATGGAAAAACAGTAAATTTACTCCAGCAAGAGTATATATTACTTTCAAAAGGTGGGCCAGACAGGGTTTACAATATATGACACAATTCTTCTCCAGCAGAATATTTAAATCCTTTCAACAACTCTTAAGTAGAATTTCACACACAGGGACCACACCACTACAGATGCCTTCAGGTCAGATCTTTTTTTATATATATAGAAATATATATATATATATATATATCATTTTTATTGAAGAGACAAACATACAGGAAATCACAGCAACAAGTACAGACAAATGCTGCAGATTATTGCAACATTACATGAATAACACAGGTCATTGTTAATTTATATTACAGTCACTTTCTTTTAAGTTTGTTCATCTGATTATTCTAAGATACTTCCACAGATTCCAACTGTGATCATAAAATGTTAAAGTATACATGGAGTAGAAACACCTTTATTCCCTCCCTCTCCCTTCCCCAACCGAGTGTAAGTAATTTATGGAAAAAAACCACCACCTATCTGGGTCATGTAACAGGTCCATCTCTGCCATTTCAAATTGAAGGCGGGAAGTTTATTATTGAGACATGCCATTAATTTCTCTATATTATAAACAACCCCTACAATGTCTCTCCATTCCCCCACAGTAGGGATGAGCAGCTGCATACATTTCCTGGTGATTGATTTTTTTTTTGCAGCCAAAAGAAATATCGGTAACGAAGTTTTACACCACAGAGGATGATGGGCTGGAAAACAGACAAGAGGACCATTTCCTCAGACAACGCCACCACTTCCCCCAAGCAATCTCTCAATTCGGACTGCAGACTATACCAGAAGGGGGTCAACAGGGGACTGGACCAAAACACATGGCCAAGATCTGCCAACTGGCATCGGCATCCCCTCCAGCATGCACCATAGCTTGGTGGCACATATTTTACAAGAAGTGCCGGGGCTCTGAAATATCAGTAATAGCACTTCCATGCAAATTCTCTCTATACCACCATGGATGTAATTTTAAATGCAGAGAGAGAGCAGAATTTCTCCATTCCTCCAGCGAAACCGATAAAATCAGTTCTTTGTTTCACTCTTCCAGTACCGACCGAGTGGACTCACCAAGGTTTTCTCTCAAAATCCCATATAGTTGCTCACTTAAATGTCCTCTCTGGGCTCCCTCTGTTATGATTAACAATAATTTTTAATGGGGCGGTGTCGGTGACTGGAGTTTAGTTAATGACACATGTTGATGTTGTATGTACTCCGTAAGTTGCAGGTAGCTATACCTATCTCTCGTATCTAGACCAAAAGTGCCTTGTAGAGACGTAAAGGGAAGTCCCCGTCAGAGTCCATTACTTGATAAATAAAATGTAAATCCAATCTACGCCAGCATTTAAATGCTAGATACATGCGACTTGGCCAAAAATTTTGATCCGCAGAAATTAGTCTACAATAGTAAAATATTTCTTGAAATTTCAGCTGGATTCAGAGCTGTAGCCACACCTTTAAAGTTTTGGAAGTAAATGGCGTAAACTGCCACAGAGGGGGTTGTATGTTTGTTTGTAGCAAATAATACGGCTTCGACATCATGACGGTCATTAAAGATGAATTCGATATCCTTCCATGGTGTCAGATCTTTTCTTAACAATCCTGAAACCCTTCAAGAAATTCGAAGAGTCAAAACCCCCTAGTAAAGGAACTTAGAATGTTCTCCCAGCAAGATAACGTCAAACATGTAATTTCAGAATTATATTTAGAACTGAATTCAGATGCTGGAAGCCGGACTATAGAATGCATAAAGTATCAGTGGGAAGGGGAAATATGTCTCCCAGTGACACAAGAAGACTGGGCACAGGTATGGCAGGCAACCCACAAAACAACCTCTTCAGAAAAACTAATTATTCAGGTAGTTGGAGAGAGTTTAAATGGAAGCTGCTTAGTAGATATTTCCTCACACCAGACCAGACTAAACACTTAGGCACACCTTCTACAGACCTATGTTGGTGAGGTTGTGGGGAAAGAAGAACCCCGCTTCATATTTACTGGACTTGCACTATCTTACAATGTATAGAGAGGAAACCTGAACATGAATCAGTAGAATATTCGAGCTCCATCAAGATCTCAGTGGTCTCCACATGATCTGTGGCCTATATTCAACGGGGTTAGATGGAGAGGCGAAGAAATACTTGTATTACTAAAGGGTATAAACTGCCATTTTACGCTGATGATTTGCTAATATATTTAAAGGAGAACTGTGCATAACCCGTAAGTCATTTTCCCAGTAGAAGCTGTTTTTTTAAGTACTGGTTAAATTTCTGTTATTGTTCCATCTATACAAGCCTTTTAGTAACCTCAGTGAGTGTTCCTGCTTTACACTCTGCTGTTAAGTGCCATTTTAGAACTGAAGTATGTAGTTTATGTCCTTCTTAGTCACAGAGTTCTGTAATAGAACATGAATCCATTGTACCAACAACAGAAGTGTAGAACAGGGACATAAACTACATCATACAGTTCTAAAATGGTTCTTACCAGCAGCATGTAAATCAGAAACACCCACTAAAGTAACTAAAAAGCCTGGATAGCCAGAGCAATAAAAGAATTTGAACCAGTATTTAAAAAAAACAGATTCTACTGGTAAGAAATGACTTATAGATTCAGTGCAGTTCTCCTTTAACACAGCCTACAACTTCATTGCTCTCTCTCTCTCGCTTTCTCTCTGGTCCATGCTAGATGAATATGGTAGTCCATCTGGTTACAAACTCAATGTAAATAAAACAGCAGCTCTCCATTTTTCTTAAAATCCCCCTCCTAATATCTATGCTGCCTTTCACTTTAATTGGGGCCAGACCTCCATAAAATACTTGGGAGTACACATTCCGAACACCCTTACCCAACTTTATCAGCTCAATTACCCTATGTTAATACAAACAATCTACTCTGACCTAGATAGAGGGTGTGCCTTACCACCAACATTACATAATAAAATTGAGATTTTTCGCATGAATATTCTACCGTGGTTACTTTATTTATTCGAAACTATTCCAATGTCACTGCCGCAATCATCATTCGAGGAATGGGATAAGCGATTTCAAGGTTTATTTTGGGGTAAATGTCCCGGAGAGCATATAGTAAATTACAACTCTCAAAACAACAGGGAGGTTTGACCTTACCAAACTTTAAAGAGTTCTAGTGGAAGGTAAGCCCAACCGCTGTACAGATTGGGTCTTCACCTCTCCGATCCCCCCCTGCAAACACCATAACAAATTAATATTTAACATGGTGCTCCGAATCCCCAGGATCTAGCTGGTAGTACCATGAGATGATGTGGCACTGCCCTACCATTATATTTGTTTTATGTACAGAATTAATGATATATATTCGATGCCAGGCTCAGTTTTTACTAAATTTGTCCAAATCCCATGGGTATGCCTGCCATACCAATGGGATTCAGGCAAATTCAGTAAAAACGGCACCTGGCATCGGAAATACATGCATCATTTAATTCTGTACATAAGGGCAATATAATGGTAGGGGCAGTGCCGTGTCGTCATCTCACGGTACTACCAGCAAGATCCCAGGGTGGTTCCGGAGCGCCTTGTTCAAAATGACGGCTCCACCAGAGGTTTTCCACAATTTTACAAGTGATGGGGTAAATAAAATATTAATCTGTTATAGCATTTGCGGGGGGAATGGAAAGGTGACGCCCCGATCTGTGCAGCGGTCAGGGCTTCACCTCTCCACACAGTTCTCCTGTAACACATTCTTTTGTGGCCACACAGATTAGACATGTGGCAAAATGGCTGGATGAATCCGATGGATCCCCACTGGAAAATCCTGGTGGTAGATGATGTCAACTTTTTCAATTTATAAAACTTTATTCTCCAACCCTCCTTTACCGACAGAACAGCTAACGGAAAATCATTTGTCCAAAAATGTTTTACTAGTATAGGATAACATACTGACAAATAAATGCCTGCTTCAACCACTAGCTCCATTGGGCGCCACAGCACATGATGCTACCTTCAGGCCAAACCATATGGATCACTGATTTGCTCAAGGGGGAAGATTTCACTATTTTTATCAACTGTTTGATAATGATCAATTTTACCCTTTTATATTTCTACAACAAAAATATACTCCGACAAGGGCGGATCATTCCGTTACTTACAAATCTGGCATTTTCTGTCAGCAAAGCTGGGCCCCCTCTCGGAATATAAGGGACTGCATCCACTTATCTATTCATTACAGGCTATGCAAACGCGAGGGCTCCCTCTTCACTTTACCTCCTTACCCTACAGAGCTATCAACAACCCACCAGTATTTACACTTGGATCCCCCCGAAACAAAACAGGAGCAAGAAATAACTATCTGCATTCTCCCACAAAACTGGCGCAATTAATATACCAGCAGCAGCACAAAGACTCCACTTCTAATCGCTGGAAGGAGTTTGCATGGAAAACTACTGTGCACCATTTCTTAACTCCAGCCATTATGGTAAAATTTTTAATAGGTCCCAAAGCTCTGATTGTTGGTCGCTGTGGGAACCAGCCTGCACATCCAATGCATATTTTCTGGTCATGCCCTAAACTGACTCAGTTTTGGTCAGACTCAGAAGCAGAGGTACATGACCCTTGCTTTAACTTTCCTCCTCTAACAGTGAATACAGTCTTGTTATTAGACTATCCCCCCACACTTCTAAATAAGAACCAGTCCAGAAATATATATATAAAATATATTTTTAATATAGCTTTCACTATAGCAAAGAAAGTTATTATTGCTAGCTGGTTTTCACAAACGCCTCCAGATACAGATCGCTGGAGAGATCTCACGACCTCGATATATCATATCGAAAAATTAACATATAAAAAAACTCGGATGTTGCAACTTGTAACAGATGGACAGGCTAGGTAATGCATATTATGAATAAACACTGGGATTTTGCGCTGTAATTATTTCTACGTAGAGAGAGAAAAGCATGTCTAGTTAGACAGGGGAGACATCCACAAGGCTATGCTAGCTGCTGCACTACTTATGTATGTACATTGCATAACAGACCATCCACTGTAAATTAACCTGTACTTTTATTTATCAATGGTGGACTCTTACTGTGATGACAGAGCAATATTTTAAAATGGGTTGCAATGTACTATTTTTTATTAAAATAAAAATAAAGTTTAAAAAAAAAAAGGGCATCCCTCAACAGGAACAAACTCTACCCACCTTCGATAGATGTTTCCGCTTGAACTGTGCATGCTGTATTCACAGCGTTGATGAGTTATGGTAATGCCAGATTCCTCCCCCCAAAGTACTTTTGCTCAGCTGGTCTTGCTTGCTACACCTCCTTTGCACGAGTGCCGATGCCTTGGCCCATTAAAAAAAGGTTTCCTGATCCGTTTATCCTTACCAATGGGCTGCTGCTCAACCAGCCCATCACTGCGTTGTCTGTCAAGCCCCCGGCAGGCTCTCCTTTTCAAGGTGTCCAGGTGCCCATGACGAGGGAAGACAACCAAACTGCACAACAATGCACGTGCTTTGTCTGCTGTGACCCCGCTCTGTTAGCTCGTTTTATTGTCTGGATGAGCCTACTTTTACACAGCTTGTGCTTTTCCCCGTGTATATTTTAGTCTGCACGCAACTATTCCTGCAGGACGAGGTTAACCTGTTGACCAATGTTCTTTCTAATTTTTGGACTCTGTGGGCAGAAGTCTCGTGTGTGTGTGTGTGTGTGTGCAGCACTGGGTGCCAAGAAAGAGATTTATTTGCGTAAATCAAATTGAGTCTCTAACAGGGATACTGTTTATTGCCACTAAAAAGTGTAGCTTACATTTTTCACAACAACATGTGCTGTTGCTTTAAAGAGCTCACAGTTGAGACAAACTTTGAAAAAATTAATATTCAGACATAACTGTAGCTCATATTTTGTATTTCAGTCTGTAATTCTCACCCTTATGTCCTTATTCTAGGCGTATTTGCATCAATACACTCTCTCTCTCTGCTCATTGAGCTCTGGCTGACCGCCTACACCTGACTTAATTCTGTTTATCAAACCAAACTATGTTGCTGTGGAGATAAGTATGATGTCATAAACAGGAGATTGTGATGTCATTTGTGTAGAGAAGCAGCCAGAGTAGACAAAGTCTAGGGAACAGGGATCTTGTTTTCAGTAATAAAGAAAATGGAGCTGAATATAAATCTTCCTTTTTTCACAGTTTTGTTCATGCTGTCAGCAGCTCTTTAACTTTAACAGTTCTACACTCAAGCATATTTGTAGTCCAATTCCATTTTGCTCAATTATTTGATTTGGGCCTTAAAGAGCCCCTGACAGCATTAGGAAAAGATGTATATTCAACTCCTTCTCATTTTCTTTATTACTTCATATATTTTCAATAATTAATACCACATTTTCTTTATTACTGAAGAAAGTTGCATGAAAACAAGATCCCTATGCCCTAAAATGTGTCTACTCTGGCTGGTTCCCTAAACAACATCACAATCCCTTATTTATGGCATCATAATTATCTCCACAGCAACATATTCTGAAGTCATACACACAGAATTAGGATATCAGGTGTATGCAAGCAGCCAGAGCTAAAAGAGCAGAGATACTGTATTCATGCAAATAACCTTAGTAATTAAGGAAATACCTGACGGCCCAGTGGACGCCTTACCTCGTGCTACACCAGTGACCAGAGTTCAGGACCCTCAGGTCACTAGCACGGAGAAGGGGTCACCTGCCAGTAGTCCCGCCGTCACCAGATGGAGGTCCAGTGATAGGCACAGGCGGTAATGGAGCGACCAGTAGGGAGGGGCTTCCTGTAGGATGTGTATATGCGTGGCTTCACACGCATGTGTCACGTTGGGGACGCACGGGAGCGGGATTGGGGAACAAAAACAAAAAAAAAATTACTTACAGGGAAAAGAAAAAAGTAATAAGGAAATAAGGGTGAGAATTTCAGAATAAAATATGAAATATAAGCTACATTTATGCCTCGTTTCAACTACCAGGTGCAGCCATTTAAAATCTGACACCATTAAACACAAATAATTTCTTGCTTGTCTGCCTGTTGTTTTTGCAACAGATGGAAATTTAAATAACAAACCTACATAATTTATATAGGCAGACAGTCTCAAAAAGAGACTATGCCAAAGTCATCAAAATTTGTTCAGCTGTGACAGACTCCCCTAACATCAAAGCTAGCCCCCTGTGTGTGAAAATTTACAACCTAAGTGAAGAGGAGATAAGACAGCAGTGAGGAACACAGACACTCTTAATTTAACCCCTACTGCTGCAGACAGACTTCTGGACTGATAAGTCAGTCTATGGAAAAGCAAGGGTTAATTACAGTGGTGTTTTTATCTGTGTGCTACTGTACTGTACTGCACAGTTGTTTCTTTGATCTGCGTGGCCACACAAGTGCGCATCTTAGGGAGAACATAGCTGCTGACCGCTTCTATCCTCCATGGGACTCCAATGAAAATGAGATACTGCACATCACGGGGTTATCCTGGTTGGAGTAATAAGAAAGCAAGAGAAGAAGGAAGGAAGGAGCCGGCCCGGTGGCGTTGAGGCACGGATGTCACACCAGCGCCCGCTGGCGACCGTGTTCGAAACAAGCACGCGGGTCGTCGGGGAAGTCAATGGGGTTGAGGAAGGATCAAGCGTCCCATGGACTGCTTTCCTTCCTGGGGGTCTCGTTCTAGCTGGCATAGCAGCGGCCCCTGGCGGTGGCTGGGGGATAGCACTGCCTGTCTAGTAGATGCAGGGGGATTTGGGCTGCGTCGGACGTCTTTCGTGTGAGCAAGAGAGCGTGCGTACACAGAGCAGGATGTCACTGCATATCCGAGCTCTGAGGCTGTAACCGAAGGCTCCACCCGTGTTGGTCCACACTCCTGCCATCGGACTCACCTACGGGATGTCCCACTCTCCGGTTCCGATGCACTGGATTCTACAGAGAGCACCAGGGTGGGCGGCCCTACCTCAGGGGGCTCAGAGCAGGGGGATTCATCTGACTGGAGTGCCTGTAAGGTGAGTTTCAAACTGGGAGGTAAAGACTGGCATGGGCGGTAGATGGAGAGAGTTCCACGGATGGGGAGCATAAAGAAAGTTGACAAAAAAAAAAAAGGAAGGGAGGCGAAAAGAAGGCAGCACTTTAGTGATGATGCCAAAAACCGCGAGGAGCAGTACTGTATATCAGGGCAGGAAGAGTGTCATACACCCCAGCAGGAGACCGCCTTTTTCCTCCTGATACTGTCCAACACACCACTCTCACTGGGACACCACTTGCTGGCATGCCCACCCAGCACAAGCAATTCTGACTGCACAGCCACCTACAGTCACTCAGGTGAGTAGTAAAGTAGCAGGTGTTGCTGCCCTCCATCCCTGTAGGCGAGCATCTACTAGGATGCTCAATATATGCAAGCCTGGGTCTACAGTCCAGCAAGCAGCTCCCCCAGCTGTTGTTCTACTGGCCTGGCCTGCAAGCACAGATTTCTAATGATGGTTAATAGCACAATACCACCCTCTTATACATACATCCAGGACAATGAGCATGGCAATGGAGCAAGAGGTTTCCAGAAGTGCAAAAACACTAATCTCACGACTTCCAGCTGAGCCCTCTCAAAGATGGCAGCATACTCATCGAGTTCCATGCCTACCCCTTTCTAAAATTCCCTGAACACATAGAACTACTGCTGAAAAAAACGAAATGAATATTAGAGACTCGGGGACCTCTTATTGGAACACCAAAAAAGAAATTTCAAGCGTACCTGACTCCAAACAGCCGCATTAATCACGCCATCAACGATGTCGGCAGCTGAGGCATCAGACTCTGAGCAATCCCAGACACCAAAGGAGCATCAAGACCAAATCACTCCAGGCAGACATAAACAAGCCAAAAATAAACGCATCAAACTTGACACGATCTACAAGGAGCTTCTATCTTTTCGGGCAGAAATTAAAGACCTCTATGGGGAATTAAGAAAAGATGTGGTAAATCTGGAACAAAGAATGGATGCATCGGAGTGCCATATTATGGTGGTTGAAAACCGTGTGGATGACATGGAGACAGAAATCAAAATTTACAAGAACAATATGCACAACTCCAAGCCAGACAACAGGATGCCGAGAACAGAGTTCGGAGTAAAAATATTAGTCTATATTGCATCCTTGAGGGCTCCGAGGGTCAGGATATAACTGAGTTTACCACAACATTATTAAAAATGGTGGTAGAATTACCCTTAGACTTGCAAATCACCATGGAGAGAGTTCAAAGAGCATTGGGCCCTCGACCCACGGATCCAAATGCAAGACCCCAATCTATTATTGCAAGGTTCCAGAGCTTTGCAGTCAAGGAGAAGGTACTCACTACTGCTTGGCGCAGAGGAAAAGTTTTCTATGGGCAGACACGCATACATCTTGATAATGGCTATGCACCACAAACCACGAAAAATCGCCGGGCATATTCAGATATTCTACCTGCACTGAAGGAGGCATCTAGTAAATTCTCCACACCATACCCAGCACATTAGGTGGTGCAGCTCCCCTCGAGACAGCAGGAATTCCATTCAGCTAAAGAGGCCAGGGAGGAACTTCTGAAGCAGGGGCTGCAATTCAAGACGAGGCCAGAACAGAAAACGCAGGTACAGGGTCCACCTAGATGGCAGACTGCGACAAAGCCACGAAATCTGCAAAGGGGATCCTCCCAGAAATCACCATCTATTTCCAATCGCTTGGCTGAATTTCGTTGTCCAGCTCATGGAAGAATCTGAATGGTAGGAACATTAACTTTGGCACTGCTACATACTAGGCCTGATTAAGGCCTAGCCCCTGGCCTCTTATGAACTAGAGGTCCGGGACTCCTACACCAGATGGAGAATTGCCCTTGAAGGAGTCTTATTTTCTCTCATACTTTGGGACCTGTTCAACTTCTCCATCCCACACATGGAGACCTGGACTTGAGTACTACATGAAAGTTCCTAAAGGCATTTTTATACTGCCTGAACATGTTTTATGTTTTTGATACTTACGCTGTTTATTATTTCATACCCCAGACTCTAATGGATTAAAATGTTTACAACTAATATTCCGTTTGGGACATGGATTTAGAAATAAAATGACCTTACCAAACAAAAGGTACTATTAAGCAATTAAAATATAAAGGTAATACATTACAAAACATAGTGTTTATGGAGGTGGGTAGGTACTTATGCTTCCGAGATGGGCTGCTCATATTTTTATTATTTGCCAGGGCTGATTATCTTTTTATTATTTTTCCTTTTATGGATGATTTTTTTTTTTGGCCCGCTATTTGTTGTTTAGGGGGAAAACATACCCCAAGGGGGCCCAGAAGAGTATTATCTCTGGATTTCCTCCAGTGCACCCTCCTTTTTTGAAGGTGACCCACACAGGGAGAACATATGAGATCTCCTCTACATTGGAAGTACAGTTTAAGTTTGCCTGTTACAGGTATCACCGAATCAGACAGAACAAGATATTTAATGTTAACCTGGGGTGGCTTCTACAATATCTTGACCCAAACATTTTACTGTTAGCCCTGTTGGCTCAGTTATACAAGTTGATATGTTTCTATTACTTAAAAAGGTGCTTTGGTTACTCCTGTAATCAGTGGCGGAGCTAGAGGGGGGCTGTCGCCCCTCCTGGCTGCCCCAGTGTGAGTAGTGGCACCCCACCACCACTGTTATTCACTTATTAGCGCCCATTGTGGAGTCCATGATTGACTGAATGGCCCCCCCAGCTCCCAAATCTGGCTCCGCCACTGCCTTTAATACATTATGTAGCAGGATACAGCGAGACTATTATGGTCTACATGGTAGTGAATTTCAAAACACTGAAATAGAGGGATACAGACAAGATAGGGAAAGTTGGGAGACTTTCAGGGGACATTTGGAGCAGCGTTCATTCTAGGAACCAAATTTGGTGGGTCAAATGACCACTGGCCACTGAAAAGGTGAGTCATTTCAGGAAAAATGTGGGTTATACATGACATTTCTTAAAAAAATTTTTATACAGAATTTTAACTAATGCAGCATCAGAGATGTATTAAAAAATGGCTGTTACTAGCATAATGTCACAGTATCATAAGCTGATGAACTATTACAGCAAGTGCAGATCAACAGGGGAGGTGTGAGTTGTGACTCAGAAAAGAAATGGCATTTGCATGATGTCAGAAGTGGATAGCAGTTTACAGGAAGGCACTAACATCTCTGTCACTGCTGGGCATTAATCAAGATGAGGCCTGAGGCAGCAGCCAGTGGTCTTGTGTCCATCCAGTAGTAGTGTCTGTTCGAGGTGTGGTAAACTGTGAATTTTTGCCAGCAAAAAAAAAAAAGCACCGCCCTTGCACTCTTGTGAGAGAGAGAGAGCGAGAGAGATATTAATCATTTTGGAAGAATACACAGAAAGAGGCATTAATAAACAGCCCTAGTTAGAGTCCTGATAGCAGTCACAGATCTAAGGTCATGGCTATATTAAGATATAACCTACCAAATTATTAGTTTAATGAGGCACGATATCAAGAGGGATAAATTAAAATATTTGAAATTGTTTTTGAGATCTTTGAGGTCATGGTAAGTATAGAGTAGTAAGTCGTCAGTACACACACTACAGTCACAGTTCGGTTATGTGCTGAACTTGAAGTCAGTCAGTGCAGTCCACATGCTGAAATAACCCTCCTTTGTTTGTTTCCCCTTCAAATACTGATTGCAGAAAGAAAATCAAATTCAGCCTGGCAAGGTCCCTCAACCACAACAGTCAGCAGATCACTGACTCTAGTAGCAGACAGTCTATTTCTCATGCTAGTTTTTGCAATGTTCTGGGCACTGAAGCCCCTGTCACAGTCTGCTGAATGGACAGGGGCAGTTAATGCTAATGCAGCCAGTGTCAAAAGATTTGGGAAGTCTGACTTATGATGTTTATGAACCCCCAAAGAGTTTGCATGTTGTCCCTCGGGGTATCCCTCTCTCACAACAAGTGGCTTGAGCAGTTCCCATTCTGCTTTGGTGCAGTCTACATCCACAAGTGGTAGTGCCACTGTCTCAAACTGTTTGTGTCTGCTCTTGACTGTAGTGATCAAGCAGCACGTGAATTTGTTCATTTCCCCAGGTTTCAAGATCATCTTTAGAAAGGCTGCCGACAGGCCTAAGACCCAGTACTCCAAAAGCAGCCAACTTGTTTCTGTCATACCCAGGTAATCTGTCTTTTAAATTTGCAACCAACTAGTCAATGAAATGGTCCTTGACTGAAAGGTTTTTGCCTCCCCTTAGTACGTAATGCCCCTTGAACACCAGCCTTCCCTCCTCATCTTCCTGGATATCCTTCTCCACTTCATGTAGATACATTTTTTCCTTTGTTCCAGATTTTATTTTTTCTAAATCAGAGAAGCACTTCTCCAAACTGACATGGACCATTGAGATGTCCAGATCTCTTTTCTGAAACACTACACTAAGCTGGGTAATTACAGCAGGTACATCCAATAGCATACAGGTTGTCATTATAAAGTCATATTTGGATATTTTTAAGGCATAACCTTTTGCTTTAGCATCCGTTTCATTGCAGAAAAAAGTGAGAAGGGAGTCTAGGGTGTGAAGAACTGTCTCAACCGCTTTGTAAACTGCTATCCACCTCA
This sequence comes from Neoceratodus forsteri, assembly GCA_016271365.2. Taxonomy (NCBI): domain Eukaryota; kingdom Metazoa; phylum Chordata; order Ceratodontiformes; family Ceratodontidae; genus Neoceratodus; species Neoceratodus forsteri. The sequence goes on along the minus strand of CM028129.1, from coordinate 1,123,703,655 downwards.
CATCATGGACCTCCTTCACTTTTAGAGTTGGTTCCTCCAGCATTTCTTGTATTTGTTTTAGTTTGTCAACTCTTTTGGCTGATCTTTTAAAAAGGTAGAACATACCAGTTAGCACCTCTTGGTATTCTTTTAGGTAGGGAACAGAGTCTGCTGCTTGTGAACTTCATACAGCAACCCTATGAGCAACACAATGTATATTTACTATCATTGGGTTCTCACAGAGCATGTGCCCAGTGACTCCCTCATCAGTCCCTGTCATGACTTTTGCTCTGTCACTTCCCAATCCCATTACTTTTTTCATGCTAATTTTTTTTCCTGGCTAGGAATGGCTTTAATTCTTTAGCTATCCCTGCTCCAGTGGCATCAGAGATCTGTAAGTTCTCTAGAAAAATGAGTAGATGGAACAAAACTTTCAGGATCAAGCACTCTTGCATACAGTACTAGTTTTTTGGTGACAGTGATGCCTGTGCTCTCATCACAAAGTAATGTGATGTATGGGCTATTTTCTAATTTTTTTACTTGTCTCCTGCCTAATTACCAAGGCTATGCATTCGAGGATGTCACTGGCTGTAGTTTCTGATGAATACAAGGCATTCTTGGCCACAGACAGTTTGTCAACAAAAGGACAATCTAAAACTGGACAAAAATTCCATTAAACTTGTATATTTATGAACCAGCAAGTTTTCTTTGGCCATCCAATAAACACTCTTCATGGCCACTACAACAGCTTGTTCTTTTTCAGCTATAGCTTTTCTGAAGGCATGCTGCAAATATACCTGCATATTTTTGGCTGCCATAACATCTCTGTGGTCTGCAGAGTCAGCCTGCCTAGTCAGGGTGCTTGTCCTGAAATTGTCAGTGCCAGAAGTCAGAGTATTTTGTTTCTTTCTACTAATGCACACAGCACAAGTCATCAAATTTTTTTTCTGAATTATATCTCAACCACCTGTACACTGTCAGCCAGCAGCCCTGAAAATTACATTTAATACTGGCCACATGGGACTGGCTGTAGGTAGGTAGTTCACAAGCAGCAGACTCAAAATCAAGTTGTGACTGGCTAGCCCTGTCAGGTGACGGTCCCAACTGTGTGTCTGCCACAGTGACGGACAACATAGCCGTCTCCGACAGAACTGGCACCCCATTGCTCCCATTTGAATTTTTAGAAGACCCTGATCCTGATGCAGCAGTACATAGTCTCTCAGGCGAAGAAGACCTGAAAAATGTTTTAATGTTCACTTGTTTTTTTGCCATGACTAGTCTGTTATTTTTATAAGCAAGCAGCTGTAGCCTTGTTTAGTATTCTAGTTCTTATGAGGAGGGCGACTGAGGAAGTAAAAGAATTATATAATGACAAATAATGGGGTTGGTGTGTTTCACTGACAAAACGTTTTAATAAAAACTATTTATTATGACAAATGTGCCGGAGTCTTATTTTATGTGCACTACACAAAGACATATGCAAGTAGAGAGTAGGGAATTCAGAACACACTGAGGTAGTCAGTCACTCTCTACTTATTTTTTCAGTCCCACCCACCCTGACCCTGCTTTTCCTAATATTAAAGTTTCCTAATCTGCTGCAGTGTCTTTTTTTTTCAATTGCAGAATTTATTTATTTTTTGGACTGTTCCTTTTAATAATGCAGCTCTCTGGCTTTCCCTATCTGACTGCAATGTGAACAAACAGGATACTTTAAATGATGTCTATACGTGCCTTTGCCTGCAGCAAACTTATCTGAGACAGAGCCCTGCCCCTTGCTTTTTAATTCAAGTTCACTAGTTCTATTTTAAGTAAGTCTGTCTGCCAGTTGTGAACAAAACTAGACAGCCCCCCCCCCCCCACAATCTTTGCTTCAATTTCTACCTTTCCTGTGCCTTTTTAACCTGCTTTGGCTTTCCTGCTGCCAGCTTAGGTGAGATATAAAGAGCAACCCTCTCTCCCCCCCACACACAGATCTGAGTCTAATTTTTCACTGTCAGTTCCAAAAGCTATTTTTTGCCTTAGTAGGTGGCTAAGATCCGATGGCAGAGGCCCCACAGCTCTGCCTTACTGTTTCAGCTATCAATTCGTTTTAGTAAGTTGAATAGTGATATTTCCACAAAATAATCCACAGTCTACTCTTTGAGACTCCCACAGATAAAATATCAGCTGTAATTTGCACCTGTTTTTAAATCAGAATCAGCGATTACAGCAACGCTATTATAGCTCTTCTTAAGAACTACAAGCAGCTCACTCCACGACGGTGACTCCAAAGTAACTGCGCAACAAGGGGGAAATGGCGCAGTTTTGGTAGCTCTGCTCTGTACGTGATGCGTCTCAGTGCACATCACATGGTTCACAACAGAAGCGCCGGCCCCCTGCATCCAGATCAGCCATTCTGTGGCTGAATACTGCCTGAAACACCCTCCCCCAAATTTGCTCAAGTTGCCACTCAAACTGAGTGAAGCGTTCACTCTCCAGACATCAGACTTCTTGTTTACACCCCCCCCCCCGGAGTCGTTAAAGAGTGGTCGACCACCAGAGTCCACACTGACCCTTTGCGGACTATCAGGTGTGATGGTGACTGACAGCCTATGGGGAAGCCCCTAGACGGCCAAGACTTCTCAAGCGGAGCTCCAGTTGGCGACTGTTTATAGACGGCGGTTTCACCACTATCGGCAGAGACTCTAGGGTCGGCCAAGACCGCTTTGGTCAGCTCTGTTGATGGAGATAGCGTCTGCCTTTTGGGCGACTGCCAGGTGACTGCCGGCATAGAAGCCGGAGTTGGCTTAAGGCCTGTAAGCACCAACTGTTGCCACATAAGACTCTCGCAGCACCAATGCAATTTGCGCTGAAGCCTCTCCTCATCTGAGGAGGAGGACAAGGATGTAGAGTAGAGGTGATGCCACTTCCTGTGGTGTCGAGAGTGCTGATGCTGGTGGGAGCAACTCAACGCACAGGAGGAAGACCGAGACCTCGACCACAGGGGAGACCGGTGGCAGAGCTCGGAGGGAGTTGGCGAACGCTGAAGTTCCTCCTGGTCAGGGTCTGGGACCAGAAGCGGCAGGTCAACAGACTGATGCGTCCCTCCAACGGTCTGCATCAGGACCAGAGTCCTGGACAAAGAAGTGTCGGCCACTTCTATCGACAACTGGTTGCTCGGCTCCAGAAAAATCTTGGCCAGGACTTCAACCAACATCTTGGCCAAGAGGCCCAATGGAGTTACCATGGAGCCGGCAGCCAAGGGCGAGGATCTGACCAAAGTCAAATCCGGAGAAGCATGGGAAATGGAGGCTCTCAAGCAAGCGCACTCCCGATCCCACGATCAACGGCGAGTCCTATCCTCTCCTTTTTGGACTCTTTCTTGGATTTGTATGTGTGCCCAGAGGGTCCCTGACCAAGGGTCGGCAGAGATTGGCACAATTCTTTGAAGGAAACCATAAAAGTTGAGCAAAGCTGAAGCGGCACGAAGGTGGAAACTGAAGAGGAGAGGGACGTGGCCTGGGCCGCCTCCCCTTCAAAGGCCACAAGTTATTTGGTGGACCCCACGGCCGCGGAGACCACCCAATAGGTATCCTTGGATTTGACCGGCGGGTTGAATCATGCCGGACGGCCCAGTTTAAGTCAGGTGAGACAATCTTCCAGAAAGTTTGGGTGAAAGGAACGTCAAACGTAGCAGGCCTGGGGATCGTGCTCCTGCCCCAGGCAGTAGACGCACATGGCGTGTGGGTTGGTTCTAGACATCTACTGCCTGCAAGAGCACTGGCGCAACCCAGGAGCGAACTTATCGCCCATGACCATCACAATTGGAGATTGAGCTGAAGACACAACTCGTAAGAGTTTAATGTTTTAGGAAGTAAATCCGAAGTTTTAAGCATGAGGGCCTACTCAACGCGGGACCGGTAAGGTGGGAACCTGCTTCTTCCAGCAGAAACAAAGATCTGACGTCAAGAGGCGGAGTCGAGGGAGTAACAACCTGGTGGGTGGGAGGAGCCAGCTTGAAGACTTTCCGGCAAGCTTTAATGAGAAAGGACACTGCCAGATAGTGTGGATAAAACATCATATCCACGTTCCTAGAAAAAAGTAATGTTGATGTTTTTGTTTGCTTTAACTCACAGATTTGATTGTTTTACATTTTTAAACACTTTGCTACTTTTCTAGTATTCTTTTAGAAGGTTATACCTGCACTCTTGTCCAGGAAGTACGCTAGCAGGCAGCGCATGACGGCCTGGTGGCAGATCACCAATACATTCTCTTGTCTCTCCAGCTCCATGATGACAGGCTCCAGTCTCTGAACCAGGTCTTCATATGACTGAAAAACAGGACCACAGCCCAATTAATGGCAATACCACTTCAGCCTTGTTAACAGCATGACAATTCTTCACCATGAATGGCAGAACCACACAGCCCCAATTAACAGTGAGCTATCAAAACAAAAGAAGAAACTCCTGTAATTTATTTTCCCATTAGCTCCAACGTTGTCACTGGGAAGTTGTAACAAAAGGGTTATAGAGTCCTATTATTAGGGACACTGGCACAGCTCAAACCTGTAACATTAGCATGATGGAATACAGGTGAGATGAGAGTTTCACTGCCTCCAGCTGATTAGTCCACATTTCTTGCAATGCAGCATAACCAGAATGACAATAATGATGGGAACCCTGCTAATAACAACCACGTCACCATCTGTACAGCATGGGTAAAGTAAAAAGGACAGAAAAAATACAGTACACCTAGAGGATGCATCAACATTCACTTGAACCTTGTCTGGCCTCCCAAGGAACAGGACACTTCTGGTTTGTAAGACTGGCATACAGGAGCCATCAATGTAAGATAAATTGAACAGGGTGAGAACTACTGATTCGGCAGTAACTCTCCAACTGAAAGATTAGATAATCTGCCACTATAAGTAATCTGGATAAAGTACAGTTATGTAAGAACTTATCTTAACAGTAGATCTGCAAAGGGATCTCTTGCAGCAGGCCATATCTATGGAACGACCGCCGACAGACACTAAGACCACCCAGAAATGTTTCTGGCTAGCAGTCTGTCTGGGGGCCGCCCACTTTGATGTCCCCCTTTGACCCAACCCACTTCGTCCTCAGTTCTCCCACCAGAGATCCAAGCGAAATGTCCCCTGCTGGGGAACCGAGGAGGTGCTGAAGGTTACCGCCAACATGGAAGCAAAAAGGTATCCACAGGCTACAGAAAGGTCTACCAGGTCCAGGGGGTAGGAGGGAGGGACAGCACAGCCTGCTGCAAGACATCCCCTTGCAGATAGTACAGTTACGCAAGAACTTACCGTAACAGTAGATCTTCAAGGAGATCTCAGTCATCAGGTCACACTGTAGAAACTTCATCAACGGTGAATCAGTATCAACATGGAAGATTTTCAGCAGTGCCACTGGGGCTGCCCACGCCGATATCACCTGGTGACATCACCAACCCTATAAAGGCATGAGCGGCCCTGCTCCTTCCTCAGTTCTCTCCCCCGGAGACCAAGGGAGCAAACCTATGCCATGGGGGACCAAGGAGAGAGAGAGGTGCCTAGGCCAGAATAAGAGGCTGGATACACCAGTTAGCAAGGTTGAGCAGAGGACCCCGAAAAAGGGGGATGGTGAGGGAAGGCAGACTTGATGACTGAGATCCCCTCAAAAATCTACCGTTAGGGTAAGTTCTTATATAACTGTACTATCTTCTTTGGGTGTATCTCAGTCATCAGGTCACACTGTAGGAACAAATCCCAAGCAGTGACAGGTGCAGCAAGACAGTCTGGGAGGAAGGTCAACCAAAGCCTAGGACAGGAGGCCCTGCAAAACAGCCCAGCCAAAGCCTGCTTGGGCTCTAGAGACAATATCCAACTTTAGTACTTGGTTAAAGTATAAACGGTACTCCAGTTGGCAGCAGCGCAAGTGTCAGTGGCTGAGACCCCCTTGAAACAGGCCACAGAAGCAGCTATGCCTTTTGTGGAATGGGCTTTCACCATCCCTGGCAACTCTTTGCCATACTCGTTATAGCAGAACAAGAAACAATTGACTAGCCATTTTGATAAACACCGTTTAGAAACTTTGGCGCCCTCTCTTCCCTGGGTGAAAGAAACAAAAAGCTGCTTTGACTTTCTGCAGTCTTAGTTTGCAGTAAATAACATTTAAAAATTCTGCGCACATATCTTGGATTTGGTATTAACTAACTTGACTGATAATATTCAGAATTGTAGGGTTGATGTACCTCTGGGAAATAGTGACCATTCGATGGTCAGTTTTGAATATAATAAGGGTTACCGTAGTTTTAGAGGAAGTACAGTATTGTATGATTTCAATAAGGTGGATTACTGTACTTTAAATACTGAACTAGAAAATTGGAACTGGAGTCTGGAATTAAGTAATCATACACTACACGAAATGTGGGATATATTTAGTACAAAATGAAATGGGTTGATTTATAAGTACATCCCAACTAGTAAGAAATATCACAAAACCAGGGGTTCCCTTCCACCTTGGATGACAGCATCAACCAAAAAGCTAATCAAGAAAAAAAATAAGGCATATGCTAGGGCCAAACACTGTGGTAAACCTAAATCTTGGGAGGTCTATAAACACCAATTAAAAAGGGTAAAAGCAGCTATTGCTATGGCAAAAAGGAAATATGAGCTTAACTTAGCTACAAAAATGCAGGATAATTATAAAAGCTTTTATGCTTATGTCAATAATAAAAAAGGACAAGGACGTACAGTTGGTCCATTAAAAAGATGATAATGGTAAACTAATAACAGACAACAAGGACATGGCTGATATGTTTAATACATATTTTTCGTCAATATTTAATGTAGGAAATACGTCTATGGTACAGAATCAACCACCTAGGGGGTCATCAGATCTAATAATAGAGTTTGAAGAAGTCGGATCTAGACTAAGAAATCCAAATAAGGCTTACGGACCTGATGGTTTACATCCAAGACTATTGAGGGGATTGGCAGATAACCTGGCAGGGCCTGTAACATTGATTTTTCAAAGATCCCTGGAAACTGCCCAAATTATCAAGGCTTGGAGACAGGCAATAGTGATCCCAATTCACAAAAAGGGTTCCAAACAAAGTGTGGGAAATTATAGGCCGATAAGTTTGACATCCACCCTTGAGAAAATTTTGGAGGGTATTATCAAGGACTTTATTATAGATTACATAGAATTAGCCGGTCTTAGGGATGCGACACAGCATGGATTTACCAAGGGACGCTCATGCCAAACCAATCTAATTGAGTTTTATGGGAAAATAAGTAAAACACTTGATGAAGGAGGTTCTGTGGATGCGATATTCCTGGACTTTGCGAAGGCATTCGATAAAGTCCCACATGACCAACTAATACAAACTATTTTTAAACTGGGGATAAGCCATAAACTGGTATATTGGATAAAGGATTGGCTGAGGGAGCGGAAACAGAGGGTATATGTCCTTGGGGAATCATCTGAATGGGCCCCAGTTACAAGCGGGGTCCCTCAGGGATCTGTTCTGGGACCATGCTTGTTTAATCTTTATATTTCTACTATGCACGTTACAACTAATGTTTGGCTGTCCAAATCTGCAGACGACACACGCATAGGTTTCCTAGTAAATAGTCAGATGGATGCACTAAAACTGCAGAAGGCCCTTGCAGGATTGGAGACATGGGCTACAGAGAATATGGCATCTTTTAATACTGACAAATGTATGGTAATGCACTTGAGGAAAAAAAATCCAGAGGTGGATTATAGTTTAGATAGCCAGCTACTTAGGGTAGTAAAGGAAGAAAGAGACCTGGGCATCATGGTTAGTAATGACCTCAAACCCAATTTGCATTGTAATCATGTGGTCAAGAGATTAAATAACACCCTAAACTGTATACATAGGCATATTAAAAGTAGTAAAAATGAGGTTTTGCTTCCTCTTTATACCTCCCTGGTGCACCCTCATGTGGAGTATTGTTCACAATTTTGGGCCCCAGGATATAAGCAAGATATAGATGCGCTGGAAAGGGTTCAGCGCAGGGCTACAAAAAGAATTAGGGAAGTACAGAGTGTTACTTATGGGGAAAGATTGAGGAATCTGGACCTTTATTCCTTAGAGTATCGAAGGTTGAGAGGGGATAGGTGTCTTATTTACCAAGCACTATCTGATCAGGAGCTTTGGAAACAACTCATAATACGCGTGCCCATCATTTACAACTTAATATGGAAAAGTTTAATACAGAGGCAAGAAGGTACTGTTTTTCATTAAGAGTTGTTAAAATTTGGAATGCATTACCAGCTGGGGTGGTGGGTAGTCAAACTATGTTAGCCTTTAAGCAGTCACTTGATTATTATCTGAAAAGTAAAAATATAAAAAGGTACTAATTTGTATTACAAAATTTAGTAAAGTAATAGTATGGCGAGCTACATGGATTTTTGTATTTAAAGAGCTCAGGACAACCTATGAAACATCTAAAGTATGGAGCAGGGCTTCCCCTGGATTGGCACGCTCCGGGAAATAAACTGGAAGGTGGACAGATTAATTCAGGGTAACCTCAGATACCACCTTAAGGAGAAAATTAAAATTTGTGCATTCCCCCTTGTTTGATGATATAGCAGACAACACTCAAGATTGCCTGACTGGATCAACAGATGGCCTGGAAGGAGATGGTTCTGGAAGGCCTGCATGGCATACAGAACCGCCCACATCTCCAGAACACTGATGTGCAGGGATACCTCTGTCTGAGACCATGTCCCTTGAGTCTGAAAGAAACCCAGATGCGCCCCCCAGCCTGAACTGGAGGGATCCATGGTGAAGATCTGCTGGGGGGAAGAAATCTGGAATCAAACCCCTTGTAACAGATTCTGGAGGTCCACCCACCACTGGAGCACCTTGCAGACAGGGGAAGAGACCAGCACCAGCCGTTCTAGGTCATCCGTGCATTGGTCCAATTGCCCCAGAGCATCCACTGGAGCACCCGCATGTGCAGCCTGGCCAAGGGGAACGTGGCAATAGCCGTGGCCATAAGGCCCAATAGCCTCAGATGCACCCTTGCGCAGAGTCCAACACCGCCCCTATTTACTGCAGTCATTGGGACAGAGTCGAGATGAATCTGGGCAAACTGACTGTGATGCCCAGGGAGAGGAACAGTTGAAGAGTCCTCTTCAGGGTCTGGAGGAACTGTTCCCTGGATGAAGCTTTGAGAAGCCAGTCATCCAGGTAGGGGGAAAACGTACAGACCTTCCTTCCGGAAAGCTGCAGCCACTGCTGCTAAGCATTTTAGTAAAGTCCAGTGGCGCAGAGGACAACACAAAGGGCAATACTTTGAATTGGTAATGCAACCCTGAAAAAGGAACCGGAGAAACCTCCTGTGCGGAGGAAACAGAGATTTGCAGGTAAGCGTCTTGCATATCCAGGGAGCTCTGCTTGAGAAGGGGGAACAGGCCTGGTAGGGTGACCATGAAGAATTTATTGTATTGAATGTAACAATTGAGGTCTTTGAGATCTAAAATAGGCCTCAGATCTCCGGCTCTTTACAGGACCAGGAAAAACCTGGAATAAAATCCCCTGATCCTTTGATGCCCGGGCACAGGCTCTATGGCCCTTTTCCACAGAAGGGCCTGTACCTCCTTCCGTAGATCCGCTAGATGGGCCGGGGGGGTATGTGGAGGGTACTGAAGGAGTCTCTGGAGGAATCTCGTCGAGTTCCAGAGTGTGACCCCTCTCTATGATTTGAAGAATCCAGGCATCTGAAGTGATGGTTCTCCACTGACTGAGATTGAGGGAGAACTGACCTCCAAAAACCACCTCTTGGGTTGGGGACCGGAAGAGGTGGGGTCTAGCAAAGGAGTCAAGCAGAAGCAGATCCGGCTGCTGGAGCCAGTCAGTCACCTCTGGGTCGCTTGGGCCTCTGCCGGAGGCAGAAGGGGCAGGAAGGCCAGGGGAGATCTTTCTCTTGCCCTGAGGGCAGGAACCTGCTCCAAACTTATGTGACACCTTGTGAAAAGGCAGGCGATGTCTGCTCCTAGGCTGTGTATGATAGAGCGAAAGGACAGACTTGATAGCTCTGCCAGATGCCTGCACGTCATTAATGATGTCCTGGACACCTGACCCAAACAATGTTGCACCGTTAAAGGAGGCATTCAGCACATTCTGCTGGATATCTGCTGGGAACACAGAAACTCTTAAGTCAGGAGTGCCTAACAAAAGCAATTGCCTGTGGCAGCTGCCCTGGCACCGGTGTCTGAAATGTCATATAAGGCCCTAAGGAGATGCTTACTAATGTCTTCCGCAGTCTGTAAGCATTTGGAAACCTCCTGTTTCTAGGAAGAATCAGGAAAGACTTGGGCAACCGCCTTGCTCTTCTTCCAAATAATATTCTAGTATCTGACCATGTGCGAAAGATAATTAACAATCCAAAGCCCCAGAGCGGAGGAGGTATAGACCCTCTTAACCCAAAGGTCAATCCGCCTGGATTCTCTGTCGGGGGGAGGAACTACGAAGCCTGACCACCCTGGACCTGTTGTGGGCAGCCTTAATTGCCACAGAATCGATCTCTGGTTGGGCAGAATAGTAAGGGAGGCCCCGGGGGACATGATAAATATCTCCCCGGTGAGGCATGGCAGACACCATGTCATGCCTATGCCAGGCCACAGTAGTGGCATTCCTCAAGGCAGGAAAGATCAGAGAAATTACCTTGGGGGAGATTCTTGGGATCTCCCAATAAGTCCACCAGGTCCCATCTGGTGGCATCTTCCTCCTCTGTGTGAAAGCCCATGGGTGAAGACGGCTGATTCGTCACACTGAAGGAAGCAGGATCCTCAGGAGGAGACCTGGGAGTGTGCCTACCAAGAGTCCTCACTTACAGAGAATGCAATGGACCTCTCTGAGGAAAGAAACTGTTTCTCTTCCTCAGGTAGAATCAGGTTTGGGTGATAATCCTCCTTGATGCTGACCTGCTCTAACTCGATGACCAACAAGTGAGGCACTGACAGCACCCTATGGGGAGTACAGCGAGGAGGTGTGCAAGGGGCATAGACGTCGCCGGGGACCCAGGTCTATATGAGCCCAACAGATGAACAAGGGCTGTAGTAATCTTAACCAAAATATGATTAAGGTGGATGGCAGGAAAAGGCTGCATCAACGGTGGAGGGGTCGTCGGCACTAGGCACGACAAACCGTCTGGCAGGGCTTGACAGCCAGAGGAACCCAGCAGCCGTACACCTGGAAAAGCATCAGGTCTCGTCAGAGAGGCTGTCGTCGACGACCCCAGGGTCAACAAACTGGGGGCCAATGACCTGAGGGCCACCAGCTGGAAATCCGGAATAGTGGGAAGAGGTGCCACCGTTATGGGCCCAATCTGAACAGAGGCCTGGGTAGCAGAGGACATTGGTGTGGCTGCAACCGACTGGGTACCGCTGGAAGAAGAGGAAGCCGTCTGGGAGCGGGAATGCCACCGGGGGAGCAGTCTCATTTGAGGTCTTTTCTGTGACTCCCCCCAGACTTGTATTGGGTCTTCAAGGCCTGGGAGTTTAACAAACCCACCAGCGACTGGGAAGGAGAGACACCAGAGGACCCCGGGCCCAGAAATGGCTACCTGTTGTTCCATGAGGAATTTTTTCCTGAGCCTTTCCGCATTGCCTAAGGGATGTTTGGTTGAATTTCTGGCAGAGTTCACAGCTGGAGGCATCGTGGTCAGGTCCAAGACAGCAGACAGAGAGGTTATGGTCATCTGAAGAGGCAGTCTTCTTTCCGTAGCAACAGAAACGAGAAGTGGAAGGAGTCAATCTCTACATAAACAAGGTAAATGAATCTCTTTTTTAAGTGAGATTCAAAACTCTAAGGGTAGAGGAAAATTGTAGGCAAAATGGTACAAAACTGCATCAGAGCTTCCACGGAGGACCCATGCGAACAGAGTTACAACAGGAAAGAACTGAGGAGGGAGTAAGGCCACCCACGCCTTTATAGGGTTGGTGACATCGGCAGATGACATCGGTGAATAAAGCTCCAGTGGTACTGCTGAAAATCTTCCGTGTGGCTCCTGCTTCACCAACAGTGAAGTTCCTACGATGTGACCTGATGATTGAGAAACCCCAGAAGATGATCTACTGTTAACGGTAAGTTCTTACTTAACTGTACTATCTAATGTCAGGGGTATCTCTTGTAGCAGGCACACCTATGGAACAAGTCCCAAGCAGTTCTGACATCAGAATAGCCAGACAGGATGGCTGGAACTAAGAGCCTAAGAAAGTAGGCACTGTTGAACGGCTACGTCAAAACTGGCCCAGTGCTTGGTGGAGGTGTGGACAGAGCTCCAAGTAATTACTGCACAAATCTCTGCAGTTTGTGCTGAGACGTTCCTGAAATATGCAGCTGAAGCAGTCATACACCTGGTGGAATGGCTCTTAACATCTCCAGGAAGTACTTTGCCATACTTTCTGTAACAGAATGCAGTGCAGTTGGCCAACTATCTGGACAAATGCTGCTTAGAAACAGAGGAGCCCTCTCTCCTGGGGACGAAAGAAACAAACAACTGTTTGGACTTCCTGCAGCCCTTGATACGGTGTGTATAGTAATGCAGAATTCTATGCACATCCAACATGTGGATAAATGCTTACCCTGGACTGGCATGCTCTGGAAAATAAACAGGCAGATGAAGGGATTGGTTTAAAGCGAACTCATACATAGCTGGCCCGGTGGCACTGTGGGTTAAGGTGCTAGATACCACACCTCGCGCTACACCGGCGACCCGGGTTTGGGAACGAGCCCGGGTCGTCGGCAGGGGAGGACTAGGTTTGAGCATCAGGAGACAGCTCTCCTAGTTCTGGGGTGGGTTGGGGAAACCACACTGTGCTGTGGTGACCCCTGACCCCTGGGACGCCCAGAGGTACCGCTTGCGCTGGTGTGACTGGGGGGGAGAGCACGGCGGACGTTGGCACGTATGTGCACAGACGTCACTGCACGTCCACATTCCCAATGGGAGAAAAAGTGGAAAGTGACTGGGCGCGACCGTGCAGCCTGATAGCTGTGCCCTGCCTCACCAGGAGGAAAAGAAGGGAGTGGCGACCCATCCTAGACCTAAGATATCTGAACATCTTTTAAAACCAAAGTTCAAGATGATAACTCTGGGAACAATCCTTCCCTCTCTAAGGCCGGGGACTAGCTAGCCTCCCTGGACCTCAAAGATGCCTACTTTCACATTCCCACCAGGTGCTCCCACAGAAAGTACCTCAAGTTCGGGTTGCCCTCAGGCCACTATCAGTTCAGAGCAATGCCCTTTGGCCTAACCTCAGCTCTAAGGGTTTTCACAAAGTGCCTGGCAGTAGTTGCCTTTCTAAGAAGGCAAAAGATTTCCATATCTGGATGATTGGCTAATAGTGGGTCAGTCTCCAGACCAAGTCAAGTCTCACCTGCAAGTGACCCAGCAAGTGCTCACTTCCCCAGGATTTCTTCTCAACCTTCCCAAGTCAGTTCTCGAACCAGTCCAGCTCCTTACCTTTATAGGGCAGAACTGGACACACTCAGAGCAAGAGCCTTTCTTCCTCTAGAAAGGGCAAGGGCTCTTATGGAACTAGCTTCTTCCTTCAGCCTTCAGGTATCTCGACCAGCAAGGCATTTCCTCCAGCTGTTGGGCCACATGGCAGCTTCAACAGCAGTGGTTCAAGGGGCAAGATTCCAGATGAAGGATATTCAGCTCCACCTGAGAGCTTACTGGTCTCAGAGAAAGGACTCCCTTACCAAACTGATCCCAGTGACTCCAACCTTGATCCAGGCCCTCCAGTGGTGGCAGGATCAGGACAATTTAAGGCAAGGTGTTCCTTTTGTCGCTCAGCCTTGTATAATGGTCCTTACCACGGATGCTTCTCTTGTGGGCTGGGGAGCCCACCCGGGGTCCCTCACTGCCCAGGGCCTGTGGTCCCCCAAGAATCCCTTCACCACATCAATCTTCTAGAGCTCAGGGCAGTTTTTCTAGCTCTAAAAGCGTTCTCACAGTCAGTTCAGAACCAGGTGGTTCAAGTCAGAACAGACAACACTACCACCATGTGGTACATCAACAAGCAGGGAGGCACTCTGTCCATGGCCTTGTGTACGGAAGCCATGAAGTTGTGGTCCCTGGCTTATTCCCTGCAAGCCTCTCTTGTAGCAGTTCACCTTCAAGGCAAGGACAATGTGCTAGCAGATGCACTGAGCAGGATTTCTCAGGGCCATCACGAATGGTCCCTGGACCCTCAGGTGTTGAAAGTGATTTTTTCAAGGTGGGGCACTCCAGACATAGATCTCTTTGCAGCCCCGTACAATCACCAACTCCCTCTCTTTTGTTGCAGACCTCCAGTCTTGGGCTCAGTCCCCCTGGATGCCCTGATTCTGAATTGGGAAGGGAAGTTTCTGTATGCCTTTCCCCCCTTCCCACTCCTGTTCAAAGTTTTAGTCAAAATAAGGTCTCAACCTTGCAAGGTGATTCTGGTTGCTCCAGATTGGACCAGACAGCCCTGGTACTCCCTGTTGCTGTCCCTAGCAGTCCATCTTCCCCTGTCTCTTCCCAGGAATTACAACCTGTTAACATCTTCTCAGGGGAGGATTTGGTACCCCAATCTTCAATCCCTCAATCTCAAGGCATGGCTCTTGAAGAGTTAGATTTTGCAGATCTGCATCTTTCCCAAGGGGTTCTTGACATCCTCAAGGCTTCTCGAAAGCCCTTCTCCAGAAAGACTTACAACTCCAAATGGAAAAGATTCAGCATTTGGTGTTCTAAGAAGAATATTTCTCCAGACACTGCTGAGTTGCCTACGGTTCTGGATTATATGGTCCATCTTAATGGCCTAGGCCTCAGACCACCTACTCTCAAGGTACACTTGTCAGCTGTTTCTGCATTTTTGTCTATGGGGAAACCTTCCTCACTATCTTCCCATCCTGTGTTCTGTAAATTTTTAAAGGATTGTTTCACACCAATCCCCCTTTTAGAGACCCTGCCCCTGCCTGGGATTTGAATGTTTGCATTGCTCAGCTTATGCAACCCCTCTTTAAGCCTATGTCTTCAGCAGAGCTTAAGTACTTGACTTGGAAAACTGTGTTCCTGGTAGCCATTACCTCTGCCAGGCGTATCAGTGAATTGCAAGCCCTGTCAGTGGAATCTGATTTTATCTCCTTTCATAGGGATAAAGTGGTCCTTAGCACCAATAGAAGGTTCTTGCCCAAAGTAGTTTCAGACTTCCATTTAAACCAGTCTATGTCTCTCCCTGTTTTCTTCACTGATCATTCTTCCTCAGGAGAAAGGAGGCTACACAGTTTAGATGTCAAAAGAGCCCTTAGTTACTACATAGAGCGTACCAAGGGTCACAGGTTTGACTCCCCTCCAGTTGTTCCTCACTTATGGAGAAGTGGGAAAGGGCAAACCTGCCATCAAAAGATCTACTGCCAGGTGGATTGCGTCTTGTATACAATTCTGCTATGAAAAACTGGAAAAAACTCCACCCTCAGGCCTGAGGGCTCATTCCACAAGCAGTACAGCTGCTTCCCTGGCTGCGGGCCAAGGATATTCCTCTCCTAGAAATTTGTCAAGCAGCCACCTGGAAAACAGTCCATACCTTTACCAAGCATTACTCTCTGGATATCCAAGCTAGGAGTGATGCTCGGTTTGGCACAGCAGTACTTCACAGCCTATTCCCAAAGTAGGTTCTGTCCCTCCTCCTTGGAGGTACTGCTTGGTAGTCTGCAATTGTCAGAATACAGCAAGACTTCATGTTCTTTGAAGAAAAAATTACTCACCTTATATTTCTTCTAATGGAGTCTTGCTGCATTCTGACCTCCGTCCCTGCCTCTCCTCTCAGAACCTGTTTTTGGGAAGTGGGTGGGCAGGTGCAGTGTTGCACCCCAAGGGTGTATTTGCTAGCACCCTCCTCCCTTTTGTTTGGGTGCTTATTTATTATTGTTATTATTTGAGTACACTGGGTTTAGTTTTTGGGTTTCCTGACTTGAGTCTTCCTTGGGAATCCAAAACTTTTCAGCCAGTTGGCTAGTAAAATGTTTACAATTTCCACATTGAATTTTTAGTTTAGTTGGGCTCGTAAGAATCTGACGGTTTGAGTTCAAAACACTCCAGACAGAGACTTCAACCGAGCTCGAGCTCAGCGTTCCACGCCCTGCATGGAAAGTTAACCCTTAGTTCTCCGGGGCACTTCAAAGGTTGGGAATCACTGCAATTGTCAGAATACAGCAAGACTTCATGTTGTTTGAAAGGTGGGAAATGGCTGGGTGCGACCGTGCAGCCTGATGGCCGCACCCTGCCTTGCTGGGAGGACTCACATGGAATCGCACTGGGGGGGTCCGAAGCCGATCTGGCTTGATAGGGTATGGGAAGACCCTCCAGCGGATCGGCGACGGCCATGCCGGATCCCCCATCATGTGAATGAGCCTGGTGCTCTCCCGACGGGCAGGGCCGGCGGCTGGATGCCCCCGCCGGTAGTCGCCGCAGCAGGCGGATAAATAAGATGAATATATATTAAAAAAAAAAAAAAAAGGTAACTCAGACACTACCATAGGAAGGAACTCAGGATTAGTACGCATAGACACCCCACCCCATCTTTTTGAAAAAACGAATGTGCACATGAACACCTGTAGATCTGAAATTCTTCTAGCAGAGGTAATAGCAACTAAAAATTATGCTTTCCACGACAGAAAGTGAAGCTTGCAAGTCACAGCAGCCTCAGAGGGAGCCAAAGTTTCCAACACAAAATTCAAGTCTCATGGAGGGACGGGATTGCGAACAGGAGGCTTCAGGTGAAAGATGCCTCTCAAAAAAAGTATGCGACACTTCCAATTGTGCCACTGTATGGCCATCTATGGGCACATGGAAAACAGTGATGTCAGATATGTGCACCTTAAGAGGTAAGTACCCCACACCTAAGTCCAAAAGGGACAGCAGGTGCTCCAAGATCTGATTCACCAGATACATGAAAGGGTCCAGCTGGCATGAGGCAACCCATAGTGTAAATCGCTTCCACTTCACAGAACAAGTGGCTCTGGTGGAAGGCTTTCTAGCTGCCAACAGGATATCAGCCACTTTGGGTGACACCCCAAACCGAGCCATGGCTATGTCCTCAGCAGCCAGGCTTGAAGGTACAGGGACATGAGGTCCGGATGGACCACGGTGCCCTGGTTTTGGGAGAGCAGGCTGGTGCACAGAGGAAGAGGTACTGGAGGTACCACTGCTAGTTGCATGAGTAAGGGGAACCAGATCTGACAAGGGCAAAAGGCAGCAATGAGGATCATTGTGGCCCCTTCCATCTGTAGCTTGATTAGCACCCCCTGAAGCAGCGTGAAGGAAAGGAAGGCATACAGAAACCTCCCTTTAAAGGAGCGGGACAATGCGTCTCGTCAGAAAACTCCGGGCTCTGGATCTAGCGAGCAGAAATGTGGCAGTTTTGCATTGTGTGGGGACGCAAAAAGGTCCAACTCTGGACAACCCCATCTGTTGAAGAGATCTTCGAAGAACGAGGTCAGGAGCTCCCACTTATGTATCTTTGACTTTGACCAGCTTAGATCATCCAGCAGGCCGATACAGAGAAATATGTAGCTTGGTAAAATGAGCTCTGAACCCCTTCAATAAAAAAAAGCTCACATTTTCACCAAAAGTTAAATTCCTCCACATAATATTGCTGAAACAGAGCTAAAAACACTAGATGGGTAGGAGGAAGAAGACAGTCGTATCAAACAAGGCACAAGCACTTGAAGAACCGCATCTTCAGAACCGACTTACTACAGCACCCACCAACACAATGGCTGCGGAACAAACACTTATGACTCAACCTTCTAATGCAGCAATTTTATCAGAACTAAAGGAGTTCTGCTCAGAAGTACGAGAATTTAAGCAGGATTTAAAAGCTGACCTGTCACACATTGAAAATAAGGTGAATGACCTAGGAACGCAGTTGGGAGTTACAGACTCAAGGACCAATCGGCTGGAATGGCTAGTAGCGCATACACTCCAGGAATTCCAATTGTTGCATGAAAAGTGCGAGGACCTGGAGAACAGGTCTCGCCACAACAATATGAGAATATGACTTTAACGCGTGTTGCTGTTCGAGTTCTGGTTGTTTTACTATCATTTGTATGTTACAAATATATAGTTTTATCTGGACCTAGCTTAAATGTCTTTTTTTGGTCGTTACTGTGAAGCCCAACTACACAGTTTGCTGGTTCACTTCTTCTTCTTGTGGCTCCAGTTTTGTTCGCCGGTAGCCACCTTTCCTCCCTTTGTGTCCTGGACTAGCATGCCATTTTTAAATTTGTCGATCCCTGGGTTCCATGGCTGAGAAAGAGGTCGTCTGCACGGAACAGGGTGGTGGACAGGTGGTGGTAGAAGACTCTGAGCTTACCAAACCCGAACTGAGAAGAACCGGCGAAGCCTCCGGACTGCGGTCCTGTCACCAGAAGGGGCCTGAACAGCAGGGGCAGGGAGAACGCAGAGGATCCCACCATGAAGAGCCTCCGCCCGATAAGGAGAGGTTGGCAGGAGGCGTTGTCAAGGGTAGCCCTTTTGAGGATAGGGCATGCGAGGTAGAAGGAGCCACTGACCCCATTGCGGCCTTAGGCTTATGCAGGGACTACGGGAAGAGGACTGGGGTTTTTCGCAGTTTTTGTCCTGGTGCTTGTGCTTGCCATTGGATTTCCCCTTAGAGAAGGGTTGTGACCCAGAGGACAGGGCTGGAGAAGAGGAAGAGCTTCTGGCCTGCAGCTCCTTTTCCATGTTGGTGACCTTCTCCTGGAGGAGGAATACTTCAAGGGCCCACTGGCAATGGCACTGAGTGCCCTGGTAGAAGCCTCTGCAGATGTTGCAGGCCTGAGTATCGTGAGTAGGCCAGAGGCAGCGAATGCAGGCAGAGTCGCCATCCTTTTCCAGGAGCTGCTTCCCACAAGCGCACTTTTATTTGAAGGCCCAGTCGGAAGACGAAGATGGGTCCAACATGCAAGAAAAAATGAAGAAAATAAAAAAAAAAAAAAAAGGGCGAGAAAAGAAAAATGTGAAAGAAAATGGTGGTTGACTGATGCTTGGTGGTCTCTGGAGGTCTGACATGTGTTGGTTGACAGCAGAAAAAGAACAGGGGGGGGGCCCGCCCACTCTTATAGGGTTAGCCGACATTAGAGGGTGATGTCGAAGATCTACTGTTACGTTAAGTACGTAACTGTTCTATCTTCTTTGAGGATAACGCTTTCATCAGGCCACACCTATGGAACGAGTACGAAGCAGTACTGACAATAAAAAAACAGTCTGGTAGGCTGGAGCCTACAGGCCTAAGAAAGGAGCCTTGAAGCACAGCTAGGCCAAAACCTGCTCTTTTTCATGAGGCATTGTCCAGACTGTAGTGTTTAGTAAAGGTGTGGATAGTACTTCGGGTGACAGCTGCACAAATCTCAGCAGCAGCAGACACATTCTTGAAACATGTAACAGAAGCAGCCATGCCTCTAGCTGATTGGCCATGGACAACCCCAGGAGGTTCCTTGCAGTACTTCCTCTAACAGAAATTAATATAGTTAGCCAACCATTTGGACAGGCACTGTTTAGAGTCAGGAGCACCCTTTTTCTCCAAGGCAAATGAAACAAAAAGCTGCCAGGACCACCTGCAGTCTTTCGTATGGTGTATATACTACCTACGTATTCTATGTACATTTAAAGTATGGAGCAATGCTTCCCCTGGATTGGCATGATCAGGAAAATAAACTGGCAGGTGGATGATCTGAGTCAAAGAAAACTCAGATATCACCTTTGGACTGGCATGCAAAGACGCTGTGTTTTTGTAAAAAATAGCCTGAAACTCCAAAATTCTTTGAGCAGAAGTAATGGCAACTAAAAATAACACTTTCCAAGACAGAAAACTTAGGCTGTAATTCGCTGCTGGCTTAAAAGGAACCAAAGTTAGTTTTCCAACAGATAATTCAGGTCCCAGTCTGGGACTGCACTGCAGATAGGAATATAAAGGAAAGCAAACCAGCACCAGCTCAAAGGCTCACTGTAATAAGTTATTTATAATATGGCCACTTCTCACAAGGAAAAGTTTAGAACTGCATGACATTTTTTGTGCAAAAATCAATTTTATTGTTACATGCGAGTAAAAAAAAAAAAAAACACAAAAACTCACAAAACTTGCAGACTGAATGATGTATACAGCGTAAAGGCACAAGGAGCAGTTCAAACAAATCCAGATTGGCAAGGGCAACAGAATTTAGAAAAAAACTGTTCAGTCACAAACTCCATGACTGAGGTTTCCAGGTTCGAACCTTGTCCTCCTCGATCTTCCTCGCTCCTCCTGGCATGGTCCCCTTGCAGATGGGAGGATTCAGGTGCAGAATGCCCATCAAAAACTTACAGGCCACCTCCAGCTAAGCAACCGTATGACCACTGATAGGAACATGGAAAACTGAAATGGCAGCCAAGTGCATTTTGATAGAAAAGTATTGCAGGCCTGCATCTGACAAGGACAGTAAATACACCAGAACCTGATTTACCAGACAGGTAGAAGGATCCAGTTGGTGAGAAGCGGCCCACAAAGCAAAACTGCTTCCACTTCTTGGAATAAATGACTGTAGTGGAAGGTTTTCTGACAGCCACCAAGACAGCCACCTTTTGTAACACCCCAAACCGAGCAATGGCTATGTCTTCAGGAGCCATGCATGAAGGTGGAGCAACTTGAAGTCTGGCTGGACTAGGGGTCTTTGTTCCTGTGACAGCAGGCCCCTGCATATTGGCAGAGATACTGGAGGGTTCACGGCCAGTCGCTAGAGTAAGAGGAACCAAATCTGATGAAGCCACAGGGGGGCAAGAAGTATCAGAGATGCACTTTCCATTTGAAGCGATAGAGAGAGAGAGAGAGAATGCATCTTACCAGAAAACTGCAGGCCCTGAAATGAGTGAGCAGAAAAGTGGCAGTTTTGTGTTGCATGGGGACACAAAAAGGTTCGACTCTGGACAACCACACCTGTCGAACAGGTCTTCTGTGACAAAGCTCAACAGTTTCAACTCATGCATCCTGGACTGTGACCGGCTTTGTCTGCAAGGAGACAATTTGGACCCCTGGAACATGTGCCACTGACTGTTCTAGACCATGTTCCAGAGCCCAATACCAAGCCCTCACTGTCTCCCTGCACAGTGGCTAGGAATGAGTTCCTCCTTGCTTGCTGATGTAATGCATCACACTTATGTTGTCCATTTGTATTAACAGAGAACCCAGAGATAGAGGAGTCTGGAAGACTTGTGGGCCATACAGAACAGCTCTCATTTCTAGGATGTTTATGTTTTTATTTATTTTACTTTATTTATTTAGTTTTTGTTGACCGGGTAAGTGCACTAGACAAATCCTACCTATTTTCAGGCACGACCTGGAGGAGGGGGATACAGATGAATGCCAACTGACCTTGAACCAGATTAAGCTGTTGGTGGTATTTTTAGTGAATGAGGGAAATTTGGCCAGGACACTGGGGAAATTCCCATACTCGTCAGAGGGTGAATCTTTGGCTGTCTGGAGGAAGATGGCCACTTTTGCTCACCCTTCGGAGGAGACGGATGTGGATGGGACAGGGGAGTGGGCCTCCTCCTCTGCTCCTATAGTGCTAGAGGCTACTGATGTGAATCCTGAGTTTCCAGATACTGCACTGCCTGAGGAGTTTTTCAATTCCCCTGTGGAAGCTGTTTCTAGTGGGGAATTCTCTACGAATACTACTGTTTCTCTAGAAGGTACTGTACTTGATCTTGCTGCAAAGGAACATTTGTTGGCTGCCATTGTATCTGAGGAGAAGCACTGTACACGTCGGAAGTCTCAGTTGCTATCCGAAATCGCTACACTGCGCTCAGTTCCTCTCATTTCTTCCCCTCCTACTACCCGTACTTTATCACTTCCTAGTGACGCATATGTGGACTTCCCGAAGTGTGTGTCTGTGCCTCCGGAACCTTTTGGGGCAGCAGGCAGTTCTGATCGTCTCGCTGACGAGTGCCAAAGCAGTTTCCCCTTGATACTGCACATGGAACTAGTTCATCTGTTTCTGAGGTTACCTCAAAACGCTTGGGAATGAACGGTAATGTATTTAAACGGGTTTCAGTATCTTCTGAAGCAAATGTTCTTCCTACTGACATGGATACGCGGGTGGGCAATATACGACCTGTCTCCTTGAATGTTTCTACTATTCCTCCAGCCACGCAACATTCCCTCTCCCCCTCTCCTCCCCAACTTTGTGCGAGATGGTCCCCGAAAGAGCGATTGAAGAGGCTGGGTGGTTGAAACACTCGAATGGCCAATGGATCCCTGATCCAAACGATGAGGTTGTGAAACGTTATAATTCTCCTTCCTCTGGACTTGCTGCTTTGCATGTTTTACCTACTGATTCTTCTGTACCTCCTGAAACTGACCCACCTTTAAAGGACTGTGGTGTTACTGGGGCTACTACGTCTGCTTTACATTCACCTAGTTTGCACTTGGCACCAGATAAAGTTGCCCCTGTCCCTCTACAGTCTGCTGGGGCCCCCCCATGATTTAAACTGTCGGATTTATTCGACAACAAGGGTGACCCTGTCCCCCGCAGGAATGCAGTTCGTTTGATTTATAAAGGTGGCTTGGAAGACCAGCCTGATAGGCTTTATATTGCAAAAACTCTACTCAAAGGCTCTATGAAATTTGTGTCTGCTGACATTTATGCTCTTATTCATATTGGTAGCTCTAATTATGATGTAAGCTTTAAAACTGTTTCTTGTTTAGAGCAATTTTGGGCATCTTATCACACTGTTAAGAATCCCCTTCTCTGGATCCCTTTTTTGGCTGTTCCCTTAACTAAACCCGCTGTTAAGTTAATTACTATCATGTTTCATAATGAAGGAGTGCATATAGAAAATATTCTTTTTTGTCTATGTAAAAGGTGTGATATTTTGGATAGGCCTGTTCCAATCCTTGATAGTGAGAAGCTTTGGAATGGTGGTTGGAAATTGCGTGTAAAACTTTTTTCTACAAACTGTGGGCCTCAGCATCTTCCCAATAGTTTTTTCTGGGGAAAGATAGAGGCAGTTTGTTTTACTTTGGTCAACCCAAATCATGTTTTAAGTGTGGCTCACGGACGCATCTTAATACTGCCTGTGATACCCCTCGATGTTCACATTGTTTGTAATATGGACATCAGGCCGCTACCTGCCTGAATTTGTTTAAATGCAATTTGTGTGAACAAACTGGGCATGGTTATGCAAAATGTCCATGGGCATCCCACAATAGAGATGACAGTCCTTCTCAGCAAGGCATGATTGTGGTGGCTCAGCATATGGATACTTTAAATATGGCGGCTACTACTGGTGATGTTGAAAAAACTACATCTCCCCTTGCTCTGTCACATCCTTTAGTGGTACCAGACGCTGGCTTTGTTGATGATGTTTCAATAAGTGTACAGGAACATGAGGTCCCCCCCTCTATTGTTGTTGCTTCCTCTGTTCCCTCTATGCCCTCTACTTCGGCCCTGCCTTTACAGGAGAAATCAGAGGGCTCAGAGATGCCCCCCTTCCCTATTTTGCCTTTTAAAACTGTTACAGCCAAGAAACGTCATAGATCTGGAAAGACTATTTCTTCTCGTCCTTCCTCTTTGGTCTTACCCAGCTGTGGATCCACTGACTCTTGGAAAGCGGGTAATCAATTTGCTGTATTAGTTACTGGGGACGAGTCTGAGGGTGAAGATTCTGACCATTCTTCCAGGACTTCTACTGTCACTGATGTTTTTTCGGAGGGTGACGAAGGGGACGTTAGACCAGTAGAGGTTACCCCTAGACGGTCCCCGCGTAGAAGAGTTGCTAAGGCCCCTTAATATTCGTTTTTTCTTTTTCCGTCTCCTTTTCCTTTTTTCCTTCCCATTAATGGCTTCCTTGACTATTTCATCCCTTAATGTTAATAGTATAAAAAGTCATAAGAAGATGGTTACCACTTTGTCTTGTTTGCAACAACACCACAGTGATATTGTCTGTCTACAGGATACTAGATTGAAAACTACTGTTGAAGTTCAACATGCTCGTAACCTGTGGTCTAAGGTAGCCACCTTTTGGTCTAATGGGGTATCCCTTTGTGATGGTGTTGGGGTATTATTCACTAATCCAGCTTTGAAGGTTTCTAAATTGGTTGATATTTGCCCAGGCAGGGCTTTATTATTAGATATTAATTTTCGGGGTGAAAGATTTAGATTGATCAACATTTATGCCCCCACAGACCAAGGCTCAGCGTGTTGCACTTTTTCTGGACATTCAACCCTATCTTCATACTTCACGTTTAATTTTTTGGGCTGGTGATTTTAATTGTGCTCTGAGTACCTCTGATAGGGGGTTGAAAACCTCAAAGTTGTTTTGTGACTCCAATAAGCTTTTACAAATTCTTGATACAGCTCAGCTTAAAGATGCCTATTGTTGTGTATATCCTTCTGGTGGTAATACTTTTTTTTAAGTCATCTCAGTCTACTAGGATTGATTTCATTTTTCTTTCTGCTATCTTGCAAGTTAGCTCGGTTGTTTTACGTGTTTGGGAATTTTCCAATCATAAGTCTCTTACGGTTTGTTTGACTTGGGCAGGAGCACCTAGATGTAAAAAGAATCTATGGCGCTTAAACACTTCCCTATTGGCTGATGAGGCTATTCTGAAGGCTTGGAAAATGGAATTTATTGCCTGGCTTTCTGTTTTTTATATATATGAGGATGCAGCATCTTGATGGGAAGATACCAAGAAGGATTGGAAGTCCTTTTTTCAAGCCCGCTCTCGTGCCAATTGTATCTCACAGTATTTGGAATATTTATGTCTCAGGACTCAATTACAGAGGTTGATTTCCTTGGCAGAGACTGAGAAGCTCGATTATGGGGAACAAATTAGAAATGTTAAGACACGGATGTTTGCCTATCAGTATGATAGAGCTAAGTCCTTAGACCATGAACATAGGTTTGGTTTAAAATTACACAAGGGTGCTTTGGATCCTTTTCAGGATTGTAAAGATCGTGTGAGTCATCGTTTAGTTACACGGTTAACCTCCATGACTGGTGATTTGGTTACATCACCAGCTGATTTGGTTGATGTTGTTGGTCTCTATTTGGGTTCTTTATATCAAAAAGATGTTGATATTGAGTATAACTCGTTTGATTTTGACCCTTTAAATTTACCACAATTGTCTACTGTTGACTGTCAGAAGTTGTTACATGATATTTCTGAATCTGAAATACGTCAGGCTATTTTTTCCTTGAACCCTGATTCAGCTCATGGCACAGACAGTCTGGGAGCTGCTTTTTACCAGACGTTTCAGGTGGATCTTGTCCGTGTTTTGGCCCAGGTATTTAATCAGATGTTGTCTACTTCATCTTTAGCATCCTCTATGAATCTGGCTTTAGTTATTTTACTATATAAAAAGGGCCCTAAGGAAGATTTAAGAAATTGGAGGATGTTAAGTTAATTGAATACTGATTTAAAAATTTTGAGTAAGATTTTATTACTTCGATCATCACAGGTTGTTGATGACCTGATTTGTCCACACCAAACATGTTCTATACCAGGTAGGACTCAGTATGATAATTTATTGATCTTACGGGAACTTTTTACTGTTGCCCAGTCTGGTCATTTGAATGGGTATATTTTGAGCCTAGATCAGGAAAAGGCCTTTGACCGGGTCTCACATGATTTCTTGTTTTCTGTTTTACGTGTTTATGGTTTACCTGATGGATTTATTGCCTGGATTCGTATTATGTACAGTTCTGCTTTACTTCTCCCTAATGTTAATGGATGGCTTGGTAGACCAATTGCTGTAAGGCATGGTGTGCGCCAGGGTTGCCCTCTGAGCCCTATTTTGTATGTCTTTTTTATTGATACTTCGTTTAATTAGTACTCATACTGGTCTGGCTGGGTTACGTATTGATGTTGGTGTTTCTCCAGTTAAAATTTTGGCGTATGCTGATGACTTGGTTCTTTGTATTTCTGATATTAAGGAAGGGCTTATTGTCAGTGATATTTTGACACTCTTTTCTAGATGTTCTGGTTCAAAGATAAACTATGTTAAGAGTAGGGATTTTCCTTTAGGTAGTTCACCTATTCCTGTCTCAGGTAAACTTTCTGATATCTTGGATTTCTAGAGATCCTGTGACTATTTTGGGAGTTGAATTTGGTGCAGGTGATATGACTTCTGCGAATTGGTCCCACAAACTTGATAAAGCTCAGTTTCTTGTTTCCAGATGGAAAGGGAAACAAATTGCTAAATGTAAGAGGGTTCTGCTTATTAAATCTTTGGTGGTTCCTATTTTTTTGTATATTAGTTATGTGTTTCCACCTCCTGTGAATTTATTTACTTCCTTATTTAGTGTTTTTTTCCAAGCCTTTTGGGGGAGTAGGTTGAACCCCATTAAACGTGGCTATACTTATAGAAGTATAAGACAAGGCGGAGTAGCTATGGTTCATCCAGTGGCATTTTTTGTCAGTATCTTTGTTTCATATAACTTAAGTCCTCTACTTAGGCCTGGTTGGAAGTTTTGGTATCCCTATGTCAGAACTTGGTTTTCCAAAGGATTGCCCCTTTGGAAATTAGGGAAACCTCCATTTGCGAGGATTGCCTTTTTTCCCAAATATGGTTTGGAACTCTTTAGGCATTTATTGAAATAGAGTGTCTCCATCCCTCAACTGGAAACAATGAATAGAAAGCAATTGTATGCTTACATTGTTTCCTCTGACTTTACTGATGCTTTGATTTTTCCGGATCGCCCTTCTGATTCCATGGAAAAAGTTATTTTAGTACTCTCTAATTGAAGGTTGCCAGATTTCATCTGGGACAGTGTTTGGTTGAGTTCCTATGGTAGATTACCAGTTGGCAATTCCCATAAGCATAAACAAATTAGTGACAAGTATTGTAATCGTGCTACTTGTGTTTCCCAGTTGGAAACTCAGGAACATCTCTTTTTGAAGTGTCCATATGTTCAAGCTTTTGGGTTTTTTTTAGCTGACAAATGGAATGAGCCATTATTTTTATCTCTTTCCTATTGTACACTGATGTATGGAGTACATAAGGGTGAATGGTACAAGTATCCTGGTGACACATTATTATTAATTTTTTCTGTTCTTCGCTTTTATATTTGGCAATCTAGATGTTTATGGATTTTCACAGCAACGCATGATATTGTTCGATGAACTCCTTTCTAACGTGACTAACTTTATGAACTATTTATGATACTGATTTTCGTTTAAAAGGTCAGGTTAAAGGCAATTTTTTATGGGTTAATTGTGCTACTTGGGTGTCTTGAAGTTGTTTTTCTCTTGATTACTGATGATCTGTTATATATCTGTTTTTGTCTTGTATACCTTTGCCTTCTTTTGTTTTGGAGTGCTGTTGTTGTAGACCATCTAGGCCTGTCAATCAGATACTTGGCCCTTTCCTGGGGTAGGAAGGCTAGGCCTTGGGCCATGTCCAGTACTGCCCCTATGTACCACAAGCTTTGGCAAGGGATCAAGACAGACTCTGGCATGTTGACAGTATTCCCTAGAGAATCAAACAGGTGTCTGGTACGGGCTAGGGTGTGATAAAGTTGCTCCTTGGAGTGTGCTTTGAGGAGCCAGTCGTCCAGGTAGGGGAAGACATATAGGCCTTCCCTGCGGAGGGCATTGCTACCACTGCTGAACATCTGATAAAGACCAATGGCACAGATGAAAACTGGTAGTGTTCCCCTTGAAACAGGAATGTTAGATATTTCTTGTTTGGGGGGGCTGCAAATCTTGATATGCAGGTAGGCATCCTGCATACCCAGGGAACAAATCCAGTTCCTTACTTGCAGCAGTGGAAGTAGGCCTTTTAGATGACCATTTCTGAACTTCTTGTACTCTGTGAAAAAGTTCAGATCTCTGAGATCTAGAATGGGTCTCAGATCTCCTGTCTATTTTGGGACCAGGAAGTACCAAGAATAGAACTCTGCGTTCCTCTGTTCCAAGGGGAAAGGTTTTATTGCTCTTTTCAGCAGTAAGGTGTCAATCTCCTCCAGAAGCAACAGGATGTGCTTTTGAAGGTAATGGGAAGGCACTGGTGGATTTTCTGGAGGCAATTCCAGAAGTTTCACAGCATGGCCTTGTCCTATAATCTACAGGGTCCAGGCATCTGAAGTTAGCTTTCTCCACTGGTCTAGGTGGAAGGAAAGGCGACCCCCAACAACCACCTCTGGAGGCACTGGTGGTGGGGGGTTGGAGAAGGAGCCAGGCAAAGCCAGTTGCTGCAGCTGCAGTGCCACCTAAGAGCTTCTGAGTGGGCACCTGGGGTGGTTCCATGCTGGGGTAAGGCTGTTGCTGTTCTGTCCTTACCCTGCTGTCTGATTGAAGCCCAGTGTCTGGTAATGGCTGGATGAACAGGCACCCTCTGTCAACTCTTTGGCTGAGAGTGAAA
Source organism: Neoceratodus forsteri (assembly GCA_016271365.2). Taxonomy (NCBI): domain Eukaryota; kingdom Metazoa; phylum Chordata; order Ceratodontiformes; family Ceratodontidae; genus Neoceratodus; species Neoceratodus forsteri. Next base: position 1,123,675,296 of record CM028129.1, on the reverse strand, counting down.
GACGCATTGGACTGATTTCAGGGTTCTGCCTGAGGCCTGCACATTAGAGAGGATGGCCTGCCCATCTCCCCCAAACAATTTATATCCCCTGAATGGGGCACTAAGAATGGACTGCTGAACATCATTCACAAAGCTAGCCACTCTAAGCCAAGAGTACTTCCTGAGGCATATGACAGAGGCGGCTGCCCTGGCAGACACTTCCGAGATGTCATGTGGAACACAGGAGATGACTGCCTACGTTGGTACCTACTACAATAGCCTTTAATATCTCATGCTTAGGAGTTCCTTCTGGGATGGCCTAAGCAGCAGCTTTGGCCTTCCTCCAGACAGTATTCTGGTATTTCATCATGTGGGCCTGATAATTTGCAATTCTCAGGTCCAGAGAGGAAGAAACAAATGTTATTTTCCCCAAGACATCATGCCTTCTGGACTCCTTATCAGGAGGAAGGGAACTAAGGTGCTCTGGTGCCTTAGACCTGTCATGGGCAACATTTAACTACAGAAGCAGCCTCAGGCTGGCCTGCAAAAAAGGCCTGCCTGAGGGGGCCAGATACATCTTGTCTGCCTTCCTGGGTATGGCAGGTATCATGCTGGGTCTATGCCGGTCAGCAAGGGTGGCATCATCTAATGCAGGCAGGAAGGGAAGGAAGAATGGTTATGGGTGGGGAATTAGACAGTTCTAAGAAGTCCACCAGGTTTTTCTTAGTAATGTCCTGTTCCTCTACATCAAATCCTATGGCAGTTTGAAGTTCCTGCATCATGGTAATAAAAGAGAGATCTTCAGGGGGAGACCTGGGAGTAGAGCGCTGGGTATTGTGCGAAGGGGGAGGAGGAGTTTTGGGGGGGGGGGTGCGAACAGTGGAGGTCGAATGAGTGGGGACACCGTATTGGGGTAGTGGAAACCAGAAGATGCCCTGGGGCAAAATGGACTCTGAAACAAGGTTATTCTTGTCTGGCTTCCATACCCAAGGGCATCACCAAGGATGCTGGGCAAGTAGTCCGTGCAGCTTCAGAGGCCCGCCCAACCCGGGAGGTGTTGTGCAATGCCAGATCCATAAGAAACAAGACTGCAGTTATTGCAGATCTTGTTGAGTCTGTGAATCTGGCTTGCATTACCAAGACCTGACTGGATGAAAATGCTGGTCCAGTTTTGGAGGCAGCAGTTTCAGCTGGGTATTTGGTGTTATACCGCCTGAGGTGGAACGGGAGGGGGGGTCTGTTTCAAGACCGAACTGAGCCTCACAAGTGTACCAACAGAGGGAGCCGAGTCCTTTGAGTGTACTGTAGTGGCAGGTGTGGGTTGCAGAATTGCTCTCATCTATCGTCCACCAGGTGATGAGAAGCGTTTTCTGCAGAAAGTAGTAGACTTCGTCATCGACATAGCATTTGAGTCACCCAGGCTGATGGTCTTGGGTGACTTTAACACCTGAGCCGATGACGAACTCTCGTAGTTTGGACAACACTTCCTCCAATTAATGACATCTTCGGGCCTTGCACAAGTGGTTACTTCTGCCACTCATAAGAGTGGTCACTCCTTGAACTTAGATTTCCTCCAGGGGATTGAGGCCTTCAACTTGGGGGTGGAACCTGTCAGATGGTCTGATCACTACACTGTGGGTTTCAGTTTTTGCACCCCCCCCCCTTGTAGGCCTACCCCTGTGGAGATGGTCAGGTACCGCCCCTTGCGAGATATTAGCTCTGCTGGCCTGGCAGCGGTGCTTGACCTATCGGAGTTCTCTGGAACGAGCAACGATCCCAATGCCCTGGTGCTGCCCTATAACAGGGCCACCTCCTCGGCTCTGGATTTAACTGCTCCTGTCCGTATTCGTCCCCTTCCCCTCTGACCTTGGTCTCCATGGCTTGATGGGACCTTGGGGGACATGTGGCAACAAGGACGAAGATTAGAGCGTTGTTGGCGGAGAACTGCCCTTGATACCGACCATCTTAGATTGATGGAACATTATCAACTCTATCATTCCGCAATCTCCCGTAAGAAGGTAGAGTTCCTGTCCGGTGAGATTGCGGCTGCTCAGAACCGACCAGCTCAGCTTTTTCGAACTGTCGACAGACTGTGCAACCCAGCCTGCCTGCAGATTTGGAAAGCTTTTCACAAGTGGAGTGTGATGAGCTTGCTCGCTTCTTTGTGGTTAAGGTGGCCAACATCAGGGCTGTACTCCAGCCTGCTCCCTCTATGGGAGAAGCTATGGACTGGCGGTTGGTCGCAAACTCTAGTCTCTCCTGGAATTCCTTTGACCGGCCTGAGTTCATTGATGTCATGAGGATTGTCCAGAGTATGCGCTCTACAGGCTGTAGTTTGGACCCGGGCCCAACTTCCCTGATAAAGGGTTGTCATGACATTATCGGCGCAGTCCTAGCACGGATAGTCTGGTGCTCCCTGGATATGGGTGAGTTTCCTAGCTCTCTGAAGGAAGCGGTGGTGATGCCTCTCCTGAAGAAAGCTTTCTTGGACCCCGACTGCTATGCTTACTACAGGCCAATCTCTAATCTTCCCTTTGTAGGGAAGATTATTGAGAAAGTAGTGGCCGTACAATTGGAAAACCATTTAACCATCTATGAATCACTCCAGTCTGGTTTCCGAAAGAGGCATAGTACCGGGACAGCGGTGGTTCGGGTGCTCAATGATCTCCTGATGGCTAAAGATCAGAAGAGCTGCTCCATCTTGGTTCTTCTTGATCTCTCTTTAGCCTTTGACACTGTGGACCATGGGGTACTTCTCGAGCACCTGGAGTTCATCTGTGGCCTGACAGGTACAGTCCTCAGTTGGTTTAGATCCTTCCTCACTGACAGAACTCAGAGAGTTTCTTCCCGCCCAATCTCACTGTCATGTGGGGTTCCCCAGGGCTCAGTGTTGTCCCCCATGTTGTTCGCAGTGTATATGCTGCTCCTCGGAGACATTGTAAGAAGGTATGGGCTGAGGTTTCATTGCTATGCAGATGATACCCAGCTCTATCTTTTGCACCTGACCAGGATAGAGCTCTCTCAGTTTTTAATAGCTGTCTCAATGAAATCCAGTGCTGGATGAATTCAAGCTGGCTGAAGTTGAACTCGGAGAAGACTGAGGTAATGGTTGTGGACCTGGGTGCAAGGTTGAAAGGATGGGAGCAGGTTTACCTTCAGCTTTATTTCTTTGGGGGCCAGCGCCTACCGCTGAATAGGTGCGGAAAGTGGGGGTGATTTTTGACAATGAGCTGATACTGCGCTCGCAGGTGTCGGCAGTTGTCAAACTTTCCTTTTGTCATCTTAGGAACATCGCCAGATTTAGCACCTTGTTTCACCCAGTGAACTGCCTACATTTATCCATGCTTTTGTGACCTCTTGCCTCGATTATTGCAACTTCCTTTATCTAGGGCTTCCTGGGGTTGATATCCACCGCTTGCAGCTGGTGCAGAACACTGTGGCCCGGTTATTCACGGGTACATCTCATGCCCGTCATATCTCACCGGTTCTGCGTGATCTGCACTGGCTGCCAATACAGTGGCGGATCACCTTTAAAGTTGGTCTTTTGACTTACAAAGCCCTACACGGACAGGGCCCGGACCACTTCAAAGAGCTTCTGGTTCACTATTGCCCTAAGCGATCTCTCCGCTCGGCGGATGAGGGGTTGCTAGAGATTCCGAGGGTGTCTTTAAAATCTTCAGGAGCTCGTGCTTTTAGGTATGCTGCCCCTACCCTCTAGAATTCTCTACCCTGTCCGCTTCGTCAGTGTGTGTCCATGGACTTTAAAGACCTATTTGTGGTCTAAGATTTATTTTAATTGATTAATATGATGTTATGAGCTCAGATTCATGTCAGATTGATATTTTATCAGTTTTATTGGTATTTATTGTAAGGTGCCTTGAATTTGAGAAAGGCGCGCTGTATAAATACAGGTTACTCACCTGTAACAGGAGTTCTAGGAGTGGTATATGTTGTTTATCCACACTGTCTGGAAGGTTCCTTGCCACTTTAAATCTCGCCGGAAGGTCTTCAAGCTGGCTCTTCCCACCCACCACAGTGGTAAAACCCTTGGCTCCGCTCCATGACGCCAGATCTAGCCTGCTGGAAGCCAGGATGTGCGTCGAAGCTGGGGAGGTCGGGTGGGCCGTGTGGATGAACAACATATACCACTCCTAGAGCTCCCGTTACAGGTGAGTAACCTGTATTTCTAGGGACATGGATATGTTGTTCAATCCACACTGTCTGGCAGACTCCTAGCAGTTCTCCGGGATGAGGGAGGCAAGGCACGCACCCCCCCTACTTAGGAAATAAGGACTGGAGAACCGAGATTCCAAAACCAGCATCCCGGCATGACTCAAGGTCAATGTGGTAATGGGAAATGAAGGTGTGTGCTGACTTCCAGGTAGCAGCACTGCAGATTTCCTGAATAGGGACGTCCCTAGAAGCAGCGGTATGGCGGGTAGAATGACCTCTTATCCCTTTGGAAGGCTCCATGCCCACCACCCTACAGCAGAGATCTATGCAGGAGGTGACCCACCTGCTTATCGTCCGCTCGGCTGCAGGTCTGCCAGGTGCGGCTTCAGCGTAGGTGACAAACAGCTGGCGAACCTCTCTGAACTTCAGCCATTCGCTCCTTATAATAAGAGAGTGCTCTTCTAGGGTCCAAAGTATGGAGCCTATATTAGGCCTCCGAGGTGTGACTGGGGTAGAACACCGGCAAAGTGGACACCTGGTTAAGGTGAAACTCCAACACCACCTTCGGAAGGAATTTCGGGTGGGGGCACTGGACAACCCTGTCCCTATGGAAGACCAGATAAGGAGAATCGATGGAAAGCGCCTGGAGCTCACCCATCCTTCTGGCTGACGTGACAGCCACCAAGAAGGCAGTCTTCCACGACAGGTGGGAGATATCACACCTGTGCATCGGTTCAAATGGCTTGCCCATGGGCTTAGCCAAAACCACCAGTAGATCCCACGGAGGTGGAGGTTCTCGCACCGGAGGGGATATGTGATCTACGACTTTGAAAATGCGCCCGACCACCTTCTACTGTGCCAACTGCTTGCCGGCCAGCACCCGGTAAGCAGAGATGGCTGCCAGGTGCACCTTAAGGGTCGTCGACCAAAGCCATAGCTGAGAAAGGGACCACAGGTAGTCCAGAATGCTAGTTAAGGAACAAGAAGAAGGGTCCAACCCCTTGTCCTGACATCAAATGGAGAATCTCTTCCATTTGAAGGCATAGCATTTTATGGTCGACTCCTTACGGGACGCCTCACCAACGCTGAGGACCTTGTCAGAAAGACCCAAGGCCTGGAACTCTAGCCACTCAGGAACCAGGCCTTCAGGTGCAGGGATTGGATGTCCAGATGGAGAACCTTCCCCTTGTTGACTGAGAGCAGGTCCAGGCGAGCTGGAAGCTGCCTCGGGAGCATGGAGCCGAGGCAGAGGAGATCTGAGTACCAGAACTAGCGGGGGTAGTCTGGGACTACCAGAATCACCTGCACCTTGTCCCTCTTCGCCTTGAGAAGCACCTTGTGGATCAAGGGAAATGGAGGGAAGGCACAGAAGAAGCCTGGGGTCCACGGCCTCGAGAAGGCATCCCCCTGCAGCGAGCCCTGCTGAGGGGGGGCGGGCGTGAAACAGCCTCAGCTTCGCATTCTCCCTGGAGGTGAACAGGTCCACCTGAGGGGTGCCCCAATGGGAGAACAGATGTTGTACTACCTCTGGCAGGAGAGACCACTCGTGAGATGCAGCGCCTATCCAGCTGAGGGCATCGGCCAGACTGCTGGTGGCTCCTGCCACATGGATGGCTAGGAGATCCGCCTCCAGGCTGATCACGAGAGGCCAAATGCAGAGAGCCTCCTTGCACAGAGGCAAGGAGTGAAGCCCGTCCTGACGGCTGAGATAGTACATGGTCGTGGTGTTGTCCGTCTGGACCTGAACTACCTGACCCCGTACAAATGGAGCAAAGGCGGTGAGGGCCAGTCGCACCGCTCAAAGCTCCAGCAGGTTGATGTCGCATTGAGACTCCTGAGGGAACCAGAGGCCATGGGCTCTGAGCTCCCCCAGAGGGGCACCCCAACCCATCAGAGAGGCGTTGGTCGTTAGGAGTGACCATCGGCTCGGGGCAAACGAATGGGATACCCTCCTGCAGATGAGCTGGGACGAGCCACCACTGCAGGCCACCCACATCTCCAGGGTCACTGTCACGGGCTGGTCCAGAGGACCGGAGCGCTGTGACCACTGACTGGCCAGCCCCCACTGCAGGGGACACATACGCCAGCTGGCCCAACTGCCACCATGAGGACCAGGAAGTCCTGGGCAGGGCGCAACTGCCCAACCAGAAATGACAGGGCAAAGGAGGAAAGGACCTCGGCCCTGTTCGCCAGGAGCCTGGCTCTGGCTCGAAAAGAGTCGAGCTCTGCCCCAATAAACTGAACCACTTGCATTGGCACGAGTTCCTATTTGGCCTCGTTGATGAGGAGGCCAATCTAAGAGCAGACCTGGAGGGCCAGATCCCTGGACCACTCCACCTCCAACCTGGAGGGGGGCTGCAATCAGCCAGTCGTCCAAGCAAGGGTACACCAGGACCCCTCGGCGCTGCAGGAATGCTGTCACCACTGCCATGCATTTGGAGAAGACCCTGGGAGCTGGAGAGAGGCCAAAGGGCATGACCTGGAACTCGTAAAGAGATCCATCTGCTCTGAAGCGGAGGAATCGCTGATGAGACGGACGGATTGGGACATAAAAGAACGCGTCCTGAAGGTCCAGAGAACAGAACCACATGCCTGGTTCCAAGGATGGAATGATCTGAGCCAGAGTGACCATCCTGAAGGTGCGAGGCCTTAAGAACTTGTTCGGGTCGTGAATGGGGCGCCAGTCACCCATCTGTTTTGGGACCAGGAAGTACCTGGACACAAACCTTGAGTCTGGAGGAGGGTCTGCCACCTCGCTGATCACCTCCTTCTGGAGGAGCAAGGCAATGTCGGCTCGACGAGCTGACAGAGAGGCTGCGGAACCCATAGTCCATCGTGGGGCGGCGGCTCGATAGGGAGGGAACTGCTCGAATTCCAGAGGCAGACCCCTGCCGACCACTTCTAGTACCCAGCGGTCCGTGGTGATAGCGGACCAGGCGGAAAAGAAGTGGCAGAGCCGTCCCCCCATGGGAGGAACCCGGGGAGGAGTGACGAGGCTGGGGGCAACACCCCTCAACCCGTCACGGGGTAGGCTTAGAGGAAGGGCCCTCTGAGGAACCTCCTGGACCCGTACCTCCAGGCTTCCTACTGGAGGAAGCGGCAGACTTGGCCTTAGGGCTCCAAGTGTGAGCCTGCTGGCCCTGTTGCTGGTGTTGCTGGGCCGGACGTGCCGCAGGAGCAGAAGGGCGAAATGGCTTATGCTGCTGCTGGCAGCCTTTGTCCTTCTGGGCAGATGTGACAGAGTCCAAGGTGGCGCTGGACTTCTCGATCCTCTGGAGATGGCCTTCCACTCCGGGCCCGAACAAGTCGGTGCCCAGGAAGGGAACATCTGCCAGCTTGTGCTGGGTGTCCGCTGTGAAAGTAGAGATCCTCAGCCAAGCTCTGTGGCCGCTACTGACCAGGCACAAGAGTCACCAATGTCCAATGAAGTTTGGAGCTGTTGTTTTGCCACTGCCCTTCCCTGATCCCGCACCTGCTTGACCATCACCTGAAGGTCAGCCAGGAGAAGAGGAATCACCTCATCCAGGGAACCCATACGGGTGTGTGAGAAATGTGCCATCAGCAAGGCCGAGCTAGCCTGTCAAAGGCCTAGGGGAGGAAGCAGCATAAACCTTCCGCCCTGAGTAATACAGCTTTTTGGATTCCTTATCGGGCGGTTTGTCCACGTCCCTAGCATTCCAAGAACGCTGGCAAACGCTATCGGTCACTAACCCCTCCGAAGAGGCGTGCTCTGAGCAACCGGAGAGTGAACTGGTGGGGACCACGTACTTGTGAGCCATCCTGGCCGAAGGCACAGGACAAGATGCCGGTCGCTGCCATAACTCCAGGGCTGGGCCCACAATGGCTTCAGCCACTGGAAAGGCCTCCGTAGGGGAATCCCCTTGGTCCAGTATTTTCATAAGGGGATACTTGGTCCGTTTTTGAACAGGTTTGAGCTGCATCCCAGCAGACTCAGAGATGAGTCGAAGCATACCCAAAAACGAGGATGGGCTCTCGTCCAACGATTGGCCCCCTGCAGATTCCAGGTCAAGCGGCCTGGAGAACAGGGAGGAGCCGTTGTCAGACTCTGAGGAGTCTGAGAACAGCTGCCGAGCACCTAAGCCACCCTCCACCTGCCGAGGTCGATCGGGACTGAGGGTGACCGACAACCTGTGGGGCAAGCACTGACCCAACTGAGAATCCTTGGTCGGGGCCCCAGTCTTCAGTTGTGGAGGCGGAGGTTCCACCACAATGGGTGGAGCAGCTGGTTTTGGGCTGAACAACCAGTGCCAGGATCGGCTCCTCAACTACAATGAGGGGTTGTTTCAGCCGCTCCAGTGACAGCCACTTAATGGCTGGAGAAAGCGACGGAGTTGGCTTGTTACCAGTCAACAAAAGGTGCTGCCACATCAAGTCCTCACAGCACCAACATAACTTACATCGGAGCCTATCCTCCGAAGAGGACGAGCGGCGACGCCACTTTCCATGATGCTGAGACCGAGACCGCCGACGTCAGCGGGACCGGCTGGACCTGGAAGAGGACAGAGACCTTCGGGGTCGCCGAGGGTGGGTCAGAGAGGAGGGACGGGGGAAAGCTGCCCCCCCTCAGTTCAGGGACCTTAACCAGGGACTTCGGCACAGGAGGCACAGGCAAGTCCTCGGTAACCACTGGGGGAACCGGCGAAGCAGGGCTGTCGGCATCTCCAGTCGACAGACCATCCGACGGGTCAAGAAAAATCTCAACCGCGTTGACGGGTGCCTCATCCGGTTGACCTGATGGGGACACCATGAAGCCAGCAGCCGCAACCTCGACTAAAGTCGAGAGTCGACGGTCCGGTGAAGGGGATCTCTCCCGCTCCCACGATCGTCAACAGTGGGACTTACCTCTTGGATCTTTCTTCTTGGACCGACTAGTATGTCCTGATGGCCTTTCTCGCATAGGTGAGAGGGACTGACAAAGCTCCTTAAAAGAAGCCGTGTGGGAGAAGCCCAAAAGGAGCAGGGTAAATGTCGCGGCCGAGGAGGAAGAAGATGCGGCCTGGGCTGCTTCCTCCTCGAGGGCGATCAACTGCTCCACAGAGCCCACTGCCGCGGACACCGCCCAGACTCTTGAACTTCACGGTGGGTGCCATTTTCAGGGCCAGGCTGTAATCTGGCAGCGTGGTCCTCTAAGACCAAAGCCGAAAAAGACTCGCACAAGTCGCAGGCCTGTGAATCATGCCCAAGACCCAGGCAGTAAACGCACGTGGAGTGCTGATCAGTCAAGGACTTCTTCTGCCCTCAAGGGCACTGATGGAATCCAGGAGTCAATTTGTCCATCTCAGCCGCGGGGGAAGATGAAGACCTCAGTCTTGTAAATTTTTTAATTAGTTTCAGAAAACCCGAAGAGTTTGGATCCAGGCCTAAAACGCAAAGCGCTAAGGAGGTAACCTGAGCTTCCAAGCGGTAAGGAAGATCTGGCGTCATGGGGCGGAGCCGAGAGTTTTACCACCCAGATGGGTGGGAGGAGCCAGCTTAAAGACCTTCCGGCAAGATTTAAAGCGGCAAGGAACCTGCCAGACAGTGTGGATTGAACAACATATCCATGTCCCTAGAAATAAAGTTTTATTATTATTATTATATACCAGAGCCTCTTCACTCCCCATGGATACAATGGAGCTGGTCTTTTCATAGGAGTCCACATAATCCTCTTCCTCCTCCTGCATAATGACGTCAGGATTGTACTCCTGGTCCTCAATGACGGGTTCAATAGGGTAGGAGCAGGAGAAGCTGTTGAAGGCTGAGAAGGAATCTGGCGTGTAGACTTAGCAGGCAGCGATGCTGGGGTTTGCCATGCTGAACCCATCGATGCAGCCCCTTGCACAGGAGCAGGAGGTAGCAGGCACTTAAGTATGTCGGTAAAGGACAAGAGAACTGCCTGCATGTCTGCGCCTGTGTAGTCAACAGGAACATCAGATGATATCAATGGTGGAGGCACTACCCCTGACATCGACTCACCTGCCATAAAAGACCTGGTGGCGCTCTTAGCCTGCCTGGACCTGGTTTGAGTGTCGATGGTCTGGGCAGCTGGCAGAGTCGCCACTGCAGTGGTCGACGGTGCTGAAGTGGTCGTGCTAGGGTAGATGGGTGACCATGAGCGAACTGGAGAGGCCTTGTCTTTGCTGCGCTCCTTGTCCTGGTGCTTGTGCTGCCCCGATGTTTTCTACTAGGACTTGGAAGAGTGAGAGCCCGAGGAGTGGGCCATCATCACAGTGCAGCTCTTTTCCAGGTGCTCTTTCTCCATCATGGCCACCTGCGGCTTCTGGAGGTGGGTATTCAAAGCCTTCTCTCGGCATCACCAGGTAACAGTGTTGAATTTTCTGCAGATTTGTCAGACCTTAACGTTATGGGCCTAACGAAGACAGCATTTGCAGACACTGTGCAAGTCGTCCAAATGTATCTTCTTGATGCATTGTCAGTATTTAAACAGTTTCAGCAGCCCGTTAGTCTACATACACATCATTGAAAATCACTTTATAACAAGTGATGATTAACTAAAGTAAAAAATAAATAGAAAACAATCGACAGTCAGTGAGAAAAGAACTGAAGAGGGAAAGGGCAGCCCACGTTTATATGGAAAGTGCCAAAGTAGGACATCATCATGGGCAACCCCTAGTGGACTGCTTGCAAAAAGCACCTGGTGGCTATAGTTCCATAAAGGAAGACCATCGGCTCAGGGCGGACAAACGGGATTCCTTCTTACAACCGTTCTGGGGCGGTCCACAATTGGAGAGCGTCCCACATCTTCTGAGTTACAATGATCAGCTGGTCGAAATGACCATGGCGTGGAGTCCACTGAGTGTCCAGCTCCCATTGAAGGGGGCACATGTGCCGCCTGGACCAATAGACCACTGTGGTGCATGCCGCCATGTAACCCAGAAGGCGCAGAAAGTCTCGGGCAGGGCGCAAGTGCCCAACCAGAAATTATCAGGAAAAGGAGTAGAGAATCTCCACCCTGTCTGCCGGGAGCCGAGCTCTGGCTTGACAAGAGTTGAGCTCTGCCCCTGTGAAGCCCATCACCTGAGCAGGCACAAGTACCGACTTGGCCTCGTTCATCAGGAGGACGAGCTAGGAGCAGGTTTTGAGAGCCAGATCCCTGGACCTCTCCACGTCCTGAAGGGAGAATCCTGCCAAGAGCCAGTCATCGAGATAAGCGTAGATTCTTACTCCTCGATGCCGAAGATGGGCTGCCACCACTGCAATGCACTTGGTGAAGACCTGCGGGGCCAATGACAGGCCGAACGGCATGACTCGGAACTTGTACAGGGTCCCTTTGACCCTGAAGCGGAGGAACTGCTGATGGGACGGACGGACTGGGATGTGAAAAAACACGTCCTGTAGATCCAGTGAACAGAACCACACGTTTCGCTCCAGGGATGGTATGATCTGGTTCAGAGTTACCATCCGGAAGGTGCGGGACCTGAGAAACTGATTCAGGTCATGGAGATCTAGGATGGGGCACCAACCCCCTGTCCACTTGGGCACCAGGAAGTACCTGGACATGAAGCCTGGGTCTGTAGGAGGATCTGGCACTGGAGCTACCACCTCCCTGCAAAGGAGCTGAGCTATGTCGTCTCGAAAAGGCGACTGGGTGCAAGCTGAGATCCTTTCCTCCCGAGGGGCGTTGGCTCGGCTGGGGGGTACTGCTTGAACTCTAGAGGCAGTCCCTGACTGACCACTTTGAGAACCCACCTGTCCGAAGTGATATCGGACTAGGCGGAATGAAAGTGGCAGAGCTGGCTCCCCATGGGAGGACCCAGAGCTGGAGTGACGGGTGTAGGGGTGGCAACCCCCAACCCGTCACTGAGCAGGCTTAGAGGAGGAGGCTCCTGGACCTGCACCTTGGCCTCCTTTACGGGGCTGTTGAGGACCCTGCTTGGGCCGCGGGCGCCAAGCTTGAGCCTGCTGCTGCTGGCCTCCTTGATAGGAGGGCTGCCTGACTGCAGAGGAAGAATGCTGAAATGGCGGCTTCTTTCTTTTCTGCTGGTTCTTGCCCGAAGAACCTTTTGCAGATGTAGCATCTAAGGTGGCACTGGACTGCTCGATACGCTGAAGGTGGCCGGCCACTCCCGGACCAAACAGGTCGGTGCTAAGGAAAGGTACGTTAGCTAACTTGTGCTGGGTATCCGTCAGGAAGGAGGACAGCCTCAGCCAGGCCCTGCGGTGAGTGGCCACTGCGGCTGTTAAAGAGCGAGTGCAGGAATCCCCGATGTCTAGGGCCATTTGGAGCTGCTGTTTTGCAACAGCACGGCCCTGTTCACGGGCTTACTTGACCGTGGTCTGCATGTCCGCCGGGAGATGAAGACGGACTTCATCTAATGACCCAAGGAGGGTATGAGAGGAGTGTGCCATAATGACAGCCGAACGGGCCTGACAAAGGCCTAAGGAAGAGGCCGCATAGACCTTGCAGGCAGAGTGGTACATATTGTTGGACTCCTTGTCTGAAGGTCGGTCTGTGTCGGCATACACACACACACACATATATATATATATATATATATATACATACATATACACACACACACATATAAAAGACTGCAAAAATATACGAACTATAACTCTCTGATCTAACAAAGTTATCCAATTGGTATCAGGTGCTCTTTAAAGGGAACATAAACAATACGCAATTTACGTCAAGTATTCATTGAGTTTTCTACTCATTATTGACATGCTGTTAACACATTTGAAGCCATCATACATGCATTTTGCATACTGCCCCCTCCCCAAACTCTGTTTAGTGTTTTTAAACAAGTACTTCTTGTCTGTAACTAATGTAACTGGAGGAAATGCACACACTCACAGTATGAAGCTTGCTTCTATCCTCAAAGCCTGATGAAGTCTGCTAGCTGAATAATGGTCAGAAAACAGTGCGACTGGTTGGGCTTTATCCTTTGAACTACAAGAAGTGTATGCCCAAGAGCCAGCAAAACATTGTCTTTGTCAGCCTTCTCAGCTTTGCCTTTTGACAGGCAAGCCTTCTGCATTTCTACATCCACTGGCTTATGCAGTACATGCTTACACAGCCCCCCAACACTACAATACCTATATGTTCAGTTGCACATGCGCACAAACATTAAAAAAGTGCCGGACCATGTACAATAAACATATAGTATGGCGATCTGAACCATATATGCTATGCAGAGAGAAAACATTTTTAAAACTACCTGGCCGTCCCTCCAGCCATCACACACATCTGTACTGATGGACTCACTGAATGGTGTTACACAAGATGGTCCTTACTCAAGAGCTAATTCTTTCAAAATTTTTATGACGAAAGCAGTCCAGTGTTCACATTAATTCCTTTGAATACTTTCTGTTATGAAAGTGCTGTTATTTCCACTTGTATAGAGAAACTAAATCCCAACTACTAACAGACACATTTCCTTTACTTGTTCATCAGAAAAAAATTACTCACTGTAGTAATATTATTTCTTCCAAGGTATACTTCAGTGTGCTTGACAGGTGCAGTATGCCAGCTGGGTTCAGCTGCCCCAGAGGAAGAGTTAATGCTAATGACATTTGACATCAGCCAATCAGAGAGCAGTATGAGACAGTGCTGCCTGACCCAGAGTGGGAGGTCAAATTCATTTTGAAATTAAGGACAAAAGGCTCCAATAGTTCTTATCAGAACTATTAAAATATAGAAACAAGAACAATGCATAAGAATGATAAAAACATCCATAACTATAAAGCTCTAAGTATAAAATTCAAACAGTGAAATTTGGCTCAAAGTGTGGACTGCAGAACTGCTCAATTAGGTTATGTAGGGGAGGATGGGTAGGAGATCAAACACAGTGAAGAATATCTTGGAAGAAATAATATTGCTACGGTGAGTTAATTTTTTCTTCTCACCCCAGGAATTCTTCAGTATGCTTGACAGGTGCAGACTACAAAGCAGTGCAGCTGGGAGTCAGGTACAGAACCTATTTTGGAAGGAGGTTGTGCAGTGCTGTGCCAAATTTCACATCTGACCTGGACTGTACATCCAAACAGTAGAGTTTTGTGAAAGTCTGTGCAGTCCTCCAGGTAGCTGCTTTGCAGAGATCCAGCAAGGGTATGTCCCTTGCAGCTGCCGAGGCTGCAGTGCCCCTAGTGGAGTGGACCCTGAGGCCTAGAGGAGACTGCTTGCCAGCCTTACTGTAACAGAACAATGCAAGAGACTATCCGAGAGATAGTCCTCTTAGAGGTAGGCCTGGCTTTCCCCCACCTCACCGTAGGTGAAGAAAAGCGGAATATGGGAAGTCCCGAGCTGCTTGGTGTGCTCCAGGTACTAGGTCCGTAGCCTTCCCACATCCAAACTATAGAGCTTTCACTCTTTAGGAGTGGATTTGTCTGTGAAGAAAACAGGAAATCTTATAAACTTGCTCAGATGGAACTCTAATACCACTTTAGGAAGGAATTTTCTATTTGTCCTAAGAACTACCTTATCCTTGTGGGAGATAATGTAGTTAGGCTCAGTGGAGAGTGCCTGCAACTCTGAAATTCTTCTGGCTGAGGTAACTGCCACCAGAAAGACGGTTTTCCAAGTGATGTACTTTAGTTCTGCTGTGGCCATGGGCTCAAAGGGAGGTTCTACAAGTTTAGCTATGCAAAGGTTCAAGTCCCAGGGAGGGACAGGCTCCCTAAGAGAGGGTTGAAGGTGTTACAGGCCCTTGAAAAATTTCTTAAAGATGGGATGGGAAATAAAGGACTTTTCCTTCACAGTCAAAATATAGGCAGACGTGGCTGCTAGATGAACTTTCAAAGATGAGGCACATACAGTAGGTACGAGGCCTGTAGATGTACCAAGTAGTCAAGCACTGAAGAGAGGGAATCTTTCAGTGGGTGTATATATGCCTGTTCTTACACCACAGGGAAAATCTTTTCCATTTTGAAGCATAGGTAGTTTTAGTACCAGGCTTCTTAGTCAAGCGAAGAATCCTTAGGGCTTGGTTCTGAATACTAAGAGTCTGGGTACTCTAGCTCTTCAAGTACCAGGCTTTGAGGTGAAGAACTCTATGTTGGGGTACGTTATCACCATCTGAGGTAGAGTCAGGAGACTGTGGCTCAAAGGCAGTCGAATTGATGGTTTGGCTGACAGGGCCAGGAGCAGAGAATTTCAAGGTTGTCTCGCCCAGTCTGGTGCCACTAGGATCATGGTGGCAGGCTGGGCTCTGAGCCTTAAGAGAACTTGTAGGATCAGTGGGAAAGGAGGGAAGGCGTACAGAAACTTCCCTGTCCAATACAAGTTTAGGGCATCCACTGGTACTGTGCCTAGAGCTGGAGGCCTGCAGCAGTACAGGGGTAGCTGGTGATTCAGGCTGGAGGCAAAGAGATCCATCTCTAGAGTGCTCCACCTCCTGAAAATTGTGGCCAGTGCTTGTCTGTTTAGGACCCACTCGTGGTGGCCTTTACTGATGCAGCTCAGAGCGTCTGCCAGGGCATTGTCCTTGCCTGGCAGGTGAATGGCTGATAGCTGAATTTCCAGAGAACAGACCAGAGAGCAAAGTTTCATGACTTCTGTGGAGAGCTTTGTGGACCTTGTGCCCCTGTTTGTTGAAACAGAACACAGCTGTGGTGTTGTCTGTTCTGATTTAAACAGACTGGCCTTTTAGGAGAGGGGCAAAGGCTTTTATTGCCAGATAAACCGCTCCGAGTTCGAGGAGGTTTATATGGTAGGTGGACTCCTTGGGGGACCATGCCTCACTGATGGACTGGTCTGTCAGGTGTGCCCCCCATCCTAGGAGGGAGGCATCTGTAGTGGGTACTCTGGATGGTTCCCTTTGCTGGAAGGGGACCCCTTCCCTGAAATTCTGTAAGGCTTTCCAACAATTTAGGGCTTGTATCAAAGTTCTCGAGACTGGAAAGAGTTCTGGCATAGAATTCTTTTTCTGGGACCACTGAGCCCTTAGGTGATACTGAATGTCCCTCATTTGAAATCTGGTACCTGGTACCACAGCTGTGGTAGAAGCCATGTGGCAAAGAAGCCTCAGGAAGTGTCTGGCTGGTCTTGGCGGACCCAGGACAAAAGAGTTTGCTAAGTTCTGCAGGTTGTTTGCCCTGTCGAGGGGGAGCAGGGCCCTTTCTTTTCGTGTGTCCAGTTCTGCCCCAATCAATTCCAGCAGCTAAACTGGTTGGAAGTGGGATTTCTGAGAACTGATTAGGAAGCATAAGGACTCCAGGGTACTCTGAATTAATCAGAGAGAGTTTGTGACCTCCTGTAGAGACTTGCCCACTATTAACCAATTATTCAGGTAAGGCAAGACAGACACCTGTTGTCTTCTGAGACAGGCGGCCAGTAGTACGAGGCACTTTATAGACACTGTGTGCAGAGGAAAGGCTGAAGGGCACTGCTGCAAACTAGTAGTGGCCTGAAGGCAATCTGAACCTGAGAAATGTTTCTGTTGGACTTCCTGACTGGAATGTGAAAATAGACATCCTTCAGATCTAGTGAAGCTAGCCAGTCCCCCTTTTGTAGCGATAGAATCACCACAACCAGGGTGACCATCTTGAATTTGGGATTGACAAGGTGTTTATGTACCTGAAGTCCAAAATGGGTCACCAATCCCCAATTTTCTTCTGAGTTAGGAAGCATCTGAAGTAAAGACCCTTTTCCCATTGGGAAGGGGGAACCCTCTCCACTGCTTTTTGCCTCCTTACCTCAATTCCCTCCTCTCCATTCCCCCTACCACCACCTACTCTTTGCAACTCCCCCTTTAGGAACATCTGCCTCCCTTCCCATATTTCCCACATTTCCACTTCAGGGAGAGCAGCCTCCTCCTATCATTTTCCAAACATTTGGAACTCCCTCCCCTTAAGATATCCATTCTGTTCCGCCTACTCATTCATTGTCCTATCTTCTTCGTCACATCATCTCTCCATCCTGTAATTGCGCCTGACCCTTCTTTTCATTATCCCTTCCTGATTTTTTCCTCTCTTCTTTTTCCACTGCTTTCCCCCTTCTATCCTCCCCCCCCAACGGCTTGCCGATAGCCTAGAGCACTAGCTGGGTTTACAGTGAGTGGTGTTGATACCCTTTGGTTCTGCTCCTTTGGTAAACCTGCCCACCACCTCCTCCTCTCTGTTCCTTAATCCTTCCCCTTCACAATTTTCATTTCCTCCTGCCAATTCCCCTTGTGGAGTCTACATGCCGGAGGGGTGCAGGCCCAATCCATCCCCCTTTTGCTTCCCTGCCAATCCCCTTGAGGGGTCCATATCCCAGAGGGATGCAAGCTAAGCTGCTATTCACACAGTCCAAAGTGGTAGCGCACTCACAAGGAAAACCAATGCTAGCCTGAATATAAGAAAATTCAAAAAAGTCCATTCTCGCAATGAAGCTGTGAAATAAAGTAATTTACTTGATTTTCTCCATGCTGCGATATTTTAGACAGAAAAGGCAAATACGTTCAATATCCCTAGCACCTCGACTCCCACAAGTCTTCAGAAGGGGTGCTGCTAGTAGGGAACACATGCACATTTAAACATACATCATGAATAATTAATTATTATCTGCGATGTCACCATTTTTATAAGAAAGTTTTCTATAGCTTTTCTTTTTTAAACCTTTTTAGTTTTTTTCGTAAGTGTTCAATGTGAAGCCAATCAATACTCATTTTGCCCCTTAGAGTGCACAATATTGTATACAATAAAAATATTTATTACATTTACAACAAACATCAAAAAAATCTGCTATTCACCCTTCTCCCCATCCCCCTTTTATAAGCTTTGTTTTCTTCTCTAGGTGTTACAAACCAAATGTACCTGTGTTTTAGTGTTTTTTGGGTATGTTACCATTACGTTTATAAGTACTAGGATATGTTTCTATTTGCTAAATGTTTTCTACACAGACTTGCTCTATGTATATTTTTTATTTGATTCTGTATAACACTGTATTCCAGTCCCCTTCCCCCAAGACATATCTGGAAATAAGCTATGTAGTGCAGTATGTCTTTCCCAGTGAAACTTTTCAAAATAAATAAATAAATAAACAAGACGGAGGGGACTTTACTTCTAGCTCCAACAGCAGCTTTTCTGTAGGAGTTAGAGATTTTAGTGATTTCTGACCCTGTTGAGAGGGGAACATCTTGAACTGCAGAGTAAGGCCCAGACTCACTACCTCCAGTATCCACTTGTCCGTGGTAATGAGGTGCCACTGGGGGAGGTAGTGGGACAGCCTTGTTATTACTGGGGAGGGGAGGCAACCTGTCTTTTGTAGTCAGGAGATTTGTTTGGCCTGAGTGTTAGAGGGAGGAAAGGAACCAGCTTGTCTCTGGCTTCTCCTACCCCTTCTCCTGAAGTAACCTCTCACCTGAGAGTAGTCATGGGGCATGGACATTGGCATAGGGTAGAAAGCCCTGGGGTAGTAGACTCTGCCTCGGTCTCCCCTACCTACTCTGAGACCTTCTGGGAAGTGGAAGCTTTCTATTTTGCTGCATTACTTTGGTAGGTGGTTTTGTATTCTTCTACCTTTTTCATACAAGTCTCAGTTTTGTCACAAAATAATGAAGTACTCTCACAGGGGAAATCTGTAACTTTATTCTGGATATCCTGAGAAAGATTGGTTGCCCTTAGCCAAGCATGGAGTCTAAGAGAGATTGCCTGGGCCATGGCTCTGAAGGCAGTGTCATTAGTATCCACTGCCATGCGAAACTGTTACTTGGTGGCTTCCCAGGTCATCTGGACAGTTTCTGTCAGGTCCTGGGCTACTTTGTATGGGGCCTACTAGCTGATGGCTAACACTGAGTTCTAGAGAGCTTTTTGGTACTGGGTTGCACAGGCCATGTAAGTAGATAGGCGAAGCAGCAGAAAGGCTGTTATATAAGATTTATTTCCCAGTAAAATCAAGCCTTCTAGATTCTTTTTCAGGAGGCTGTGAAGAAAGGTTGCTTTAAGCCTTGTCACTAGCAGCAGCCTGTACAACCCCCTCATGATCAGGGTGAGTATACAGGAACTCTGCATTATGCCTTTCCAACTGATAATTTTTCTCAATTTTCTTGTCCACTGCTGAATTGGAAGTGGGGTTTTCAAGTACTTTAAAAGTTGCCCTGCGATTTATGTATGGGCAAAAGCAACTTCTTACTGTAGAAGGAGGGAAACCCATCATATCTAAAAAGTTTACCTCCATCTCCTGGTCAGTGGTCTCTTGTACAGTGAGATCAAGAGTGTCCACCATATGTTGAATAAAGGTAAAGTGAAATGAAAAATCCTCCTGCTCATCAGTGGGACAGCCAGACTCTTGGTCAGGGGAGGCCTCTGGGTCTAAAGGTTCATCCCCTAATTCATCATCGTCACCCTCATAATAAAAACCCTGTGTATGTCCAAGGTTTTGTGTGTGAGGGGTAGTAGAGTCAGTAGGGGCATTAAAGACATTGCCCATAGCCTGTACCATTTGATATAAATGCCAAGCCTCAGCCAACTCTTCATCAGAGGGCATAGTTTTCTGGGTCACTGGCATCTCCCTTTGCTTCTCAGCTGGAGGGGCAGTGACATGTTTTTCCTTTTAGCTGGCACTTCATCAGAAACCTGCTTATTATGTCTCTTTTTTGGCTTGGTCAGAATTAGTTTTGGCTGCTTTATTCTGTAGAGAGTCTTTATCAGACTTTCCCTTAGCTTTTTGTGAGGACGACCTCTCCTCAAACTTTTTGAGAGGTAAGCAGACTGAGAAGCCATAATAGCCAACCTTTTGGCTCTTTTTCTAACTGTTTCAGAACAAGATTTAGAGCCAAGTTCACAGTTATGGTCTGAATCCAAGCAGTTACACTTACACAATTTTTTAAAACAGTACAGCTAATTATTTTTGTGAGTCTACCTGACATTTCTAATTTGTCAGAATACCTCAAAAAAATACTCTCAAATGGGAAAAGTACTGCAATGCAGTCGGTTCCCAAGTGCTATGGAACCGCAGAAAACGGTTCCGTAAAAGTGCTAAAAATGAAAGATTTAGGGAAAAATCGTGATGCTGATAAAAATAAGGAACCGCAAATTAAACTAGGAACTGCAGTTAAATTTAGTCAGAAAATGTTAAAATTCTCCTCAGAAAAGAGGGGATCCACGGAAGGAACCCTGAGGGGAGAAATTTGCGGTTCGTGGGAACCGAAGGAACCATGGTATAAAAAATGCAACACTTCAGAAAAATACCTAAAATTCATTAAAGCAGCACAAACAATTTTAAAAAGTGAACTTCTTCAAGTGAAGTGTGAAGAAAGAACTATGGGGCAGTGTTGTCCACTCAGCGGAGAAATTAATCTGACTGACCTCCCACTCTAGCTTAGGCAGCGCTATCTCTTACTGCTCTCCGATTGGCTAATGCCAAAAGTCATCAGCATTAACTCATCCTCTTCCGGTGCACCTGAACTCAGTTGGCATACTGCACCTGTCAAGCATACTGAAGAATTCCTGGGGTGAGAATGTATTAATGCATTTTGCTACAGAATCAAGGTTCTGCTTGGACTATTGGGGCTTACAACTAGGAACTAAATATAGGTACTGAATCTGCTGTCACACACATGCAGACCAGCCTTTACAGCCCCTCCCAGCTGGGGAATGTTCACACTGGGTTAACATTTTTATAGTATCTCTTAACACATCATCTTTATCAGATAAAGTTAATTATTAATCATAAATGTTCCTTATCGGTGAAGGGGAGAGTTAGGTGTTTTTTTTTTTTGGGGGTACCAGTTTAAAATTAACTTTTGACCCATCTGCATGACAATTAATCTTTAACTTGCAAAACACACTAAACGGTGTTGGTACAGTCCAGTGAAAAGGCTTACCCCATCTATTTTATTCTGCAAGAAAACTGCAGAAGAAAATTATACAATGCCAAGCTTACTGGCAACACTTCAGGGCAATTTCTGTGCAGTTGCAACAAGGTAAAGCAAATTCTCTGTTGCGCAACCATAGAGGCACTCGTTAATGGTGACCCAGAATCTAATGGACAGGGATGCCCTAGCTGGCTAAATCCCCTCTTTACCTATGGTGCTGCTGCTTTCACCACACACTCTTTAATGGATGTGTGTGGCATTCTGTATAACTAACTGCAGCACCTGATTAGTGAGAGCAAGAAAGATTTTCAAACCTGCTATATGACAGTATAACAACTTTATTTCCTTTATAGCCCCATTCAAGCTGAAAATAATAAACCTGAGATTTCTGAGTTGATCACTATCATCATTTTGTACATCAGACTTCAGAGAGGCCAAAGCTCCTTACCTCTCCCTTGGGGTACCGGTATCTGTATTTGTCCTGATCTCGCATTGCAAACTCCAGTGGGTAGTGTTCTTGGATTTCCTCATAGGTCATTTCTTCACAGACACCCTTAGGAGCCAAAAACAAACAGCATTGTAAACGTGTGTTTTTTTTTTTTGGGGGGGGGGAGGGGTGGCATTCATTGCAATATATTAGTACAGGCTCTTCAATTCCACTTTAAAAAAAAAAAAACACAATTTGAAAACATTAAAGTTTACCTTTACCATAAGGCTGTCTATCAACAGTGCCAACAATGGCCTTAGATAAACTAAGAACCTAGTACCTATCTCAAGAACAGCCTTATCACAGAAACACAGACAATTACAGCAGAAAAAGACCAGCGCTGTTCAGTCTGCCCAAGTTTCCTATAATCCCTGCAACCTACTGTTCCTCCAGGGTACTAACCCTCCACGTCATCTCTTTATTCTCCTTCCTGGTCCTGTCACCCCCTGGTAACCACTATTCCCTTCACTATGTCCCAGCCCTACTTGAATCCCCGGACTGTTTTCACACCCTCCACTTCATGAGGGCTGATTATGACTGCCTTCATGCTTGCCTTACTATGGGACCTTAATCTTCACTATGCAATACTAATCACACAAAATCAGTCACCTTGGTAACATGGTTTTGAGGTGACAGTAGAAACTCTAAAAAGGAAAAATCTTTTGAACTCGACAGGAAAGAGAAGAATGAACAGGAATCAGAAAAATCAAAAACAGGTCATTACATCCATTACTACTTATAGCACCCGTGCTTTGGAAATAAAACAAGGTATTGAGGAGTAGGAGGTCAGTACTTCTGGCAGACCAGGAACTTAAGCACCTGGTGGGCCAGGCACCCCGCTTTACTTTCCACAAGCGCACCAGTTTGGCTGACCATGTAGGAGCAGTCACTTTGTAGAAAATAAATCAAAATGGCAAAGTGACACAAGGGATTCATAAGTGCAGGCACTACAACATATGCGCTGTTGCAGTGACTGGGGAAAAATGTTAACATCCAACACCAGACAAAAGTTACACGTCACAACGGTATGTGGCTGGTCAGACCTCCCTTTTGTATCTGTGTATGCTGGTGTCCATGTGGGCTACAATATGATGGCTGCACGGTCCACTCCCTGAAGTGCTGCATCCAGGAGCACATTCAAGTGTTGGTTAATAGGAATCAGAATAATGCCCCAGGCGCGGACTTCAGAGAGGCACAACAAAGCAAGATGCAAGGATTCAAATTTAAAGCATTACAGCAGATCTCAGTGCCACTATTTACAGAAGCAGGTGAGATGGATTTCCATCTTAAATGCTCTCCAGCCACACGGACTGAATGACCAGACTGACTACAAGCCCTACTTGTGAGGTTTTCACATCACTCCCTTTTCACTTTTTCATTCCCCATCCCCCTTATGACTGATTTGATTATCATTGCTTGTTGCTAAGAGACATTATAATGTCCTTTAATCTTACAAGATTTAAATCCATAGGGTTTCAGTGGTCCAGGTTTTTCACCCTCCCTTGCCTTTTCTTGTCCAAGTTCACCATTTTTTGCCAATGTGGTCTGACTTTTAACTGAGTCACTTTCACGTATTCACACTGAGCATGTTTTTTTTTTTGGTAGATTCTTTATCTCACCTGGCAGTCCGGGACATCTCTCAGGTGGGTTCACTCAGCTTCCACCCCTTTACCACCCCCGCCTGAACCACTCCTCCAACTGAAACATCGGTACCAGGATCCCCTTCTCTCCTGCCGACCACATACAGGAGGAGGCCAAGGATCCCCGGGGGTAGGGTCAGGATCGTGGCCGGCATTAAGCATGTGGGACTTTCATCCTGGGAGATCACCCCGTCGCCTCACCCAGCTACCAGGGGTTTTTCAATCTTGGATCCCCTCGGAGTGTAGCATGCAATGACACCTGCGCACAACTGCCCTGCTAGCATCTGCCGCACTCCACCCCTTATGTTGGCTGGTGTATCTCTGGTACCCCTGATCTCTATCGGAGGTCATCAGAACACCGAGCGGCCCCGACACCCTCTCCAGGGAGAGGAGAGCTGTCCTCCGGACGCTCCATCCTCTCCCTGCCCTGCTGATCCCCGGCTACCCGTGTCCGTCACTGAACCCGGGTCGCCGGTGCAGCGCGAGGTGTGGCATCCAGCGCCTCAACCCTCAGCACCACCGGGCAGGCGCTCACACTAAGCATGTTACATCATACTTGTTTGTCTTAGGCAACTACTGCAGCATGAGGTCTACTTTTCTTTTCGGGTCCTTACTGTGACACAATTGGCCTTTCATAGCGATTTTTACTGCAAGATTAAATTATGAAGTTTTCTAAGTACTTACTGTACAATGCTGTGCCAAGATTTGGAACCAGCAAGTTTAGGCACCTATGAACGGTCTTCCTCGTGAGGTTCTTTGCCAGTTATAAACATGGTGGGTTTTCATTTGTTCATTTTTCTGGTATTATATATTACAGTATGTTTACATGGTTCAGAACATGTTGATTTCCTGTCAGATTTATTTAAAAGTTTATGACCAGAAAAGGCACACTGAGCCGAAGCTCATTTCCAGGTGCGACCCGGGGAACAAATCGGGGAGATTTGACTTTTTCTGTGCGATTACTTTTATAAATGGAGCTCACTGTGAGCAAATAATGTCTAAATCATCTTCAATGCATTTATCTTGGCTAACAAATGCAATGGGTTTTACTGATATTATATAAGAAACTATCCCTATCATTGCAGTAATGGTTTTGCTGGACCCTATAAAATGTCTCGTTAATTTACAGCACTACATTACTGTTCAGCTTTTGTTAATAGAGGAGGGCTTTTATGAACATATAATTAAAATCTATTATACATAGTCTACTGGATTCTGCTAAAACTGATATCGTTTTAGGGTCATCCCCCCCCCCCCACCTTTCCATTCTGTAACTGAATGACCACTAAGGAACCAGTTTATTTTTTTTATACTTTTATCTTTACACCCCCTTCTACTCCCGGAGCCCACTCCTTCCTTCCTCTCAACTTCCCCCATTTCCACCTCCAGTGGATCTGCCCCTAGAGTGCCTCCGTCCCCTCCTGCACATTGGGGTCTGTCCCTCTTTTCCGGTGGTCCTGGGATGGTACCGAGAGGCTATCATCTAGTGCTACCGGGAGGGTTTTCTTCCCCTAGTTTCCCCATCCCTCTGAGGCGACCACGCTGGGACATACGTCCCGGCGGCGATGCTCCGCATACGCTCATCCTTCATGCGTGGCTGGCGTCTCCCCTCCCGGCTCGACGAGGCGGAGCCGCCTCAAATCCTCCCTTGAGCCGGTGCTTCCACCCGGCGGCGAGGAGTGGCGCAGATCGCGTGGCGCGGTCATGGCTCCCACCACCCTGAGGAGGAGAGCATCCGTTGGGACACTCGATCCTCCCTCCCTGCTGCCGACCAGCCCGAGTCTGTTCTCGACTGGCGCCATGAAGCGTAGGTGTGTATGCTCTAGCACCTCAACCTCAGCGCCACCGGGCCAGCCACTAAGGAACCAGTATAATACAAAAGGTGTGACATCTGATGTTTGTTTTTGGGACATTTTATGCACTTTACTAATACTTCATTTATCACATTTGCACTTGATGTTAAACTGATAACTGATTAACTACTACTGTGGGGTATACAAATGGGAGTGCTTCCAGTCAGCCACACAAACCCCTCCTTTTGGTCCTGGCCTTGTGTGTGTGTGTGTGTGTGTGTGCTGTTCTTTTCTGTTTATTGAGGTGAAAGAAAGAAAGAAAGAAAGAAAACAAAACTTGGGAGTCCATTGTGTCCACCCTATACCTAACATGAGTATTAGTCACATAAAATCATCAGCCAACCAGTTTTTGCCCAACAGGATCCCAAACCCTTTTAGTGTTTACATGACATCAGGTCTAGCATTTTCTTTGAAGCCAACACAGCCCAGAAGAAATGAAACATCTCAGTGACAGTGGGCCTTGACTCTAGCTACATTTTACAGTCAATATGGCTGAGTCAAAGTCAAGCTTGATGACTTGGTCAAGGTTACACTCTGGGTGAATGGCTGTGCCCCCGAGATTTGAAAGCGATCTCACTGTTCATAGTTCAAAGCTCCAACCACTAGGATTGTTATTTAGGTAATTGTTAAGTACTTGAGAGGCAGGGACATTTGGGGTAATGGGCTATTTATTCTCCCTAAAGCCTTCCAATATTGATATGGGCACAAGCTTTAATATCTGTATAAATATCTGCTATGCCTTGTTTTACGCACCTAGTCTAGAAAAAGGTTAATGTTGCTCTATAGTCACACTATAATGACCAAGTTACTGTCTTGCTATATAGCTCATTGAAAAATAGTAATGGATGCTTTTCTGCCTTAAATCATTTTTTTTGACTGCACTATACAGTGCTTATTCTTTGATACTGCATGGTGGAGCTCTCACTCACTTTTAGTGGTCTGGATTCTAGATTTTACAGACTTTGTACCATTTTCATTCTAGAACCATGCAGCTCATGGACTCCTATACAGCTAACTGAACACAACCTGGTACATAAAGCAGTAGTTTTCCCTCATTATGATGTATCTTTTAACATTTAATGGATAAATTTGATATATTAAGAGGAGTTGCGCCCTCTTGGTTTGAATATCCATCTGTAAAATTAAATGTCGGAATGTAATTCTATGTTTGACTTACAAAATAATAAAGTAAAAAAAAAAATCTCCAACCAATGGATCACGGTCTTATTGTTCCATGAAGGAGTGCGCCAGTAGAAAGTCAAGTGTTCAGAGCAAAGGACAGGGCACCAGAAGATCCTGGATCTTTAAAACACAATTCACCTAATTTTTATACAATTTCTGTTATATTATTTCTTCCTGTTGTCTGTTTCACTCTCTTACTTCAGCTATCTGTGTCAAAATAGATCTTTTTAGTTAGTTTTTCAGCTCCTGCTGCTTGTATTCTCTGATAGTCATAAGCCTAAATTTGCACTGTGGTTCTTTCCTTTTAAAGAAAACCTACTGGCAGACATGAAGCCCCAAAAGCTGCACAGATCGGGGCTTCAGTAATGAATCCCCGTAAGCACAACTATACACCAAGTGTTAATTTACCTGAACACTCATAAAAACTGTAATGAGCTCCTCACCAGCTGGCATTTTGTAACATCGCTACCTCACCACCCCCCAAGACTGCGCTGCTAAAACCGCAAGATGACAATGTGCCTTAACCCTTTCCCCTATGGTGCCCTTTTGTACAGAGATTTAATAATCTCTGCATCTCCCATGCCCTGCTTTATTTTTTTACAGACTTTTGCATTTAGCATTTAGGCAACCTTTGTGAAAATAGAGCATAGCATGGGAGACATGGAGATTATTAAATCTCTGTACATAAGGGCACCACAGAGGAAGGGGCAAAGGCGCATCATCTTCTCACGGTTTTAGTAGCGCAATCTCAGGGGTGAGCATCGCAATGTTACAAAATGCCAGCTTGTGGGGAGCTTGTTACAGTGTTTGCGAGTGTTCAGGTAAATTAACCCTTTGGTGTACGTTGTGCCTGCAGGGGGGGATCTGGCTACTGAAGCCCCAATTTGTGCAGCAGTCAGGGCTTCATGTCTACCAGCAGGTCTCCTTTAAATTACTTTACTTTGGGCTTACAGTGATTAAAACAACTGTAAACATTCGACTAGCTTACCTCCTGTCTTGAGCTGAGATAACAGCTCTATAACACTGATGAATCCTACGGAGGACAAAACATATGAATGTGGTCTGCTCTTTTAGACTGTTTGTGGCACCTTTTGGCTTACCTACAGCCCTCTTAAACACCTTCTACAGGAACATCACAATATACTGCGCTACTCAGCATCTGCCCTCCACGCCCTTTTCATACCCCCCTCTGTTTTTTTCCATCTACCAACGTTGTCGGGCTCTAGGCATTGCCCGTAGGAGGGGAGGAGGGGGTTGGGGGGTGAACAGTGGAGGCAAGTGGAGCGGAGTGCTCCCATTAGGGTGATTATGCCCAGGAGACATCCTGGGGCGAAGTGGAGCTTGGAGCGAGGGCCACCTTGTTTGGTCCCCATACCCAAAAGCACCATCATTAGTGATGGGCAGGTAGTCGGGGCAGCCCAGGGGTTTTGTCCAACCCGGGCAGTGTTGTGCAATGCCAGATCTGTCCGAAACAAGACTGCTGTAATTTCAGATCTTGTTGGTTCAACAGATCTGGTGTGCATCACCGAGACCTGGCTTGATAATAATGCGGGACCAATACTGGAGGCCGCAATTCCAGCCGGGTATATGGTGATACATTGCCGAGGTTGGACCGTGGAGGTGCGGTCTCTTTCAAGACCGAATTAGCTCTTACTAGTGTTCCAGTTGAGGAGACCATCTCTTTTGAATGTGCTGTTGTAGCAGGTGTGGGCTATCGAATTGCTCTCATCTACCGTCCACCAGGAAATGAGAAGCAATTCCTTAAGGAAGTAGCGGACTTCGTTGTCGACTTGGCCTTTGAGTCTCCCAGGCTGATGGTCCTGGGCGACTTTAATGCATGGGTCGACGATGAACTCTCACAATTTGGACAACACTTCCTCCAGTTAATGGATTCACTGAGCCTAACACAGGCGGTTAACACTGCTACACAAAGGAGGCCATTCTCTTGACTTGGTCTTCCTCCTGGGGATCGGGGCATCCGACATGGGGGTGGTCAGATCACTACACTGTGAGATTCAATTCTGGTGCCCCACCTTGTAGGCCGACCCCTGTGGAGATGGTCAAGTACCGCCTTTGCAGAATATTTTTTCCAATGGCCTTGCTGCGGTTCTTGACCTATCACAATTACCTGTGCATTGCAATGATCCAGAGGCGTTGGCTGTGGCTTATAACACCGCCATTACCTCTGCCCTGGATTCTATTGCTCCAGTTCATGTGCGTCCTCTCTCCCTTCGACCTTGGGCCCCATGGTTTGATGGGGCCTTAAGGGAGTTGTAGCGACTTGGACGCAGGTTAGAACGTTGTTGGCGGAAATCTGGACTGGATGCCGACCACCTTAGACTGTTAGAACATTATCAATTCTATTAGTCAGAAATCTCTCATAAGAAGGCAGAATTCCTGTCCGGGGAAATTTCTGCCACTCAGAACCGACCAGCTCAGCTATTCAGAACTGTGGACAGATTGTGCAACCCAACCTGTCTACAGCTCCATAGAGCGTTTTCACAATTAGTGTGATGAGACTGCTCGGTTCTTTGCTGATAAGGTGGCTGACATTAGGTCAGAGATCTGTGTGACACGTTCTATGCGGGTTGCTAGTGGCCAGGATTGGGTCACCGCCCCTTCATTTTCCTGGAGTACCTTCGACCGCACGGAAATCGTGGATTTTATGCAGATTGTCCAAGGGCTGCGTCCTACCTGCTGTAGTTTAGATTCAGGCTCTACTTTCCTAATTTTGGGGTGTGGGGAATCCATTCTACTGGTTCTAGCACAGATAGTCTGGTGTTCCCTTGACTCCGGTGAATATCCTTGTTCCTTGAAAGAGGCAGTGGTGACACCCTTGTTGAAGAAAGCATCTTTGGACCCAGACTGTCTTGCCAACTACAGACCTATCTCAAACCTTCCCTTTGTAGGGAAGGTGATTGAGAAGGTGGTGGCAGCCCAGTTGGAGAACCATTTGACCATCCATACCATCTACGAACCTCTCCAATCAGGTTTTCGAAAGAGGCACAGCACCGAGACTGCGCTGGTTCTGGTGCTCAATGATCTTCTGATGGCGAGAGACCAGAGAAAACGGTCCATTTTTGTACTATTAGATCTGTCATCAGCATTTGACACCGTTGACCATGGGGTCCTATTGGAGCACCTGAGATGTATATGTGGGCTCTCTGGGATTGTTCTCAGATGCTTCACTTCATACCTCACCAGAAGAACTCAGAGGGTGGTGTCAAGGGTTTTTTCCTCTGATCCCATCTCTCTATTTTGTGGGGTTCCTCAGGGCTCTATATTGTCCCCCATGTTGTCTGCAATGCACATGCTTCCCCTTGGAGACACTGTGAGACGGTATGGGCTGAGGTTTCACAGTTATGCAGATGATACTCAGCTGTACCTGTCCTTTGCACCCGACCAGGAAGGAGCTATCTCGGTATTTAACAGCTGCCTAAATGAAATCCAGGATTGGATGAGGTCCAGTTGGCTGAAGTTCAACTCTGGAAAGATGGAGGTGTTGGTATTGGATCCAGATCACCGGATAGGGGGACCTACAGCCGGCACCCCATCTGGATTGTTTTTTGGGGATGTCGAGCGATGGGTCTCTGAACGGGTGCGAGATCTGGGGGTGATATTAGATACGGGGCTAACTCTTCAATCTCAAGTGTCAGCGGTGGTAAAGTCATCTTTTTATCATCTGAGAAACATCACCAGAATCAAGCACCTTGTTCCGTCTGGTGATCTGCCAACTCTGATCCTTGCTTTTGTGACCTCTCGCCTGGACTACTGCAACTCGCTTTACCTTGGGCTTCCGGGGGCTGATATCCAACGCTTGCAGCTAGTGCAGAATTCCACAGACCGAGTATTGATGGGTACCCCTAGATCTTCCCATATTACTCCCGTGCTGCGGGAACTGCACTGGCTGCCAGTTCAGTGGCGGATCACCTTCAAAGTCGGATTACTGACTTTTAAAGCCCTGCATGATCTGGGCTCTGATTACCTGAAAGAACTCCTGATTCCTTACCGCCCTGTCAGATGCTCCACTCAGCCGACAAGGGGTTGCTAGAGATTCCTAGGGTGATATTAAAATCTGCTGGGGCCCGGGCTTTTACGTTTGTGACCCCTTCCCTTTGGAATTCTCTACCCCGTCGGACTAGGGAGTGTACGACCATGGGGAGTTTTAAACAGGATCTTAAATCCTTTTTGTGGCAAAAGGCATATGGTTTTACTGTCCATTAATTCGTTTTTTGTGTTTTTATAATATTACGTTTGTATCTCTGTTTCTGTATTTTATCGGAATGCACCTTGATACTTGAAAGGTGCACTATAAATATATTATTATTAATCATTATTATTATTATACTGTATAAAATTACAGGAAAGTGTGCACAACAACACTGTGTTTCCATTGGGGGTGACATCACAGACCTTGATAGCGAAGCTCAAGAGGTCTCTATGATGCCATCAACCCACCAACAGTATTTTTTTTTTTTTTTTTCTGACTTCTGTCTGTAAAATACCTGAGCTGCTGCAGTGAGAAGGTTGGGCTGTGGTATTAGGAGTCAATGACTGTGGAAGAACAGTTGGTCTAAGAAATAAACTGGTGGACAGATTCCGTGCAAGGCCTCAGACTGAGTTGGTAATGGTGACCCGGATGCAGCACTGAGCAGCAGCTGTTTCTTGAGAGCAGCATTAGTGAGAGAGCTGCACAACAGGCAGAGCACAGCTATGTAGGACATAAATTTGCTGCTGTATAGCAGTGATGTAGTTACTATACTACAATTACTTTTTTGACCTTTCAACTGTCATACAACAACTTTCTGGGTTCGATCAAAATCCATCTACAACAGAGCTCTATCATGTACTATATTACAATAGTAACTGATCAATTAAACTTCTACACCTCTCAGCTCCTGCAGTTGCATCTCCTCTCACCTGCTCAACCTCTCATTCTCTCTCCACCCTGTTCCTCAGTCTTGGAAGACTGCCAAAGTTCTCCTACTTCACAAAAGTGGTGACCTCTCCTCCCCTGGCAACTTCCATCCCATCTTCCTCCTCTCCTGCCTTGCTAAACTGGAAGACAAGCGGTCTACTCTAGACTGCTCGACTACCTCACACCTTCCAGTTTCCCTCTCCCTTCCATTCTGGCTTTCATAAGAACCACTCCACTGTCTCCTCCCTCCTACATGCCACAACTTCATCTATTCGATGGATGAGAGGCACATTATGGCTGCCATTATCATCAATTTGGCCAAAGTCTTCAAACTCGGCTCCCGTTGTTGACTGTTTCCGTTCCCATCTAATGGGCCGTCAACAGTCGGTACAGGCTGCAGGCATCTTAACCACCCCTTCCCATCCAGGCTGGGGCACCGCAGTTCTCCATTTTCCTGAATGACCTTCCCTCGGCCTGTGCCAACTCACATATACACATGTATGCAGATGATGCAGATATCTTCACCTCAGGTCCCTCTACAGCATCTGTGAAAAACCTGCTCTGGCTGGATTTCCACAATATCCTGCGCTGCTTCCACTCCAACCATCTCAGGGTCAACACCAAGAAAAATGTATCTATGATCTTTGATACTAGCCAGAAATTGGCCAGGCTCTTGAGACTTCTGCTCTCTTCTACATTGGATGGCTTCTCTCTAGAAGCAGTGCAGTCATTTCAAGTACCCCGGCAAGTGGCTTGACAGCAAGCTTGACTTCTCAGCCCACACTGATGCCATCCTTGCAAAACTCCGCCCTAAGCTGGGCGACCTGCATCTCAAAAAAAACTGCCTACCCCTGCTGGTCCACCTGGAGCTGATCACCAAAACGGTGTTTTCCGGACTTCGATTATGCAGACGTGGTCTTTACTAGAAACTAACCTCCTCGTACACACCACTGCTCCCTCCACTCCTCCCTATCCATCCTCCCCTTACCTTCGCATTGCCAGTCACACTGAACCTACCGACTCCCTTTCCAAATACTGGTTTGGTTCCCTTCTCTCCTATCTCTCCTCTCTCCAGTCTTCCCTGCTCCATGCTCTCTACTCCAGAGATCAGCAAGCCTTCTCCACTCCTCATTCCAATTCCTCTGCTGGGCAATCTACCTTCTCCTACTGCCTTCCAACACTCGGAACCTGCTAACCTCTTCCCTCAGCCATTCAGCCTCTCCTGGCTTTTTCAGACACCAGCTTAAACTCCTCCCACCCCCCACTTGCATCTGTTTCCCATAGGAGTCCCTCTCTGGTAACACTAGTATCACAGGGATTTGGTTCTCCCACACCTAACAGGACTCTAGTGCACTGCAGCACTTGCCTTTGGTCCAGTTCTGGGGTACTGCTCAAATTTGTTTGTAAATGTTTAGTTATGACTCATTGTCTGGACTGTAGCGCTTCAACTTCTGTATCAATGTTTCGTGCCTGCAAAGTATTTCATTTTATTTTGTACTTGGTTTTGCACTTTACTCTGCATCTTGGAATGTACTGTGTGTAATTCACTGTATCTTCTGTAACCCTTTCCCTCGATCGCACCTGGGAACGAACATTGGCTCTGTGTGCTTTTTCTGGTCACTAATTTTTAAATTAATTAAAGATGTTCCCTAGTGTTTCAAATTGCTATTTTTATGATGTATCCAAAAATGTTTTCAAAGCTGTTTATTGGCACAAGTTCATTCTTAAATATACGGACGCGTTATTACAATAATGATGTGTCATGTTAAGATTACAATATACACAGGATGACAGCAAGGAAATTAGCTCCAACAACTGCAGCCACTGGCATCATTCAAGGCGCTTTACCTACATCTCTGTCTTTGGTTGCTCTGCTTCTTTTATATTAAAGTTCTTGTCATTCAGTATGCACTTTTAAATTGTTTAAACAGCTTTCTGGCAAGTTTTATTTTTTATTGGGATTGTTAAATTATTTTTGTCCTGACCTGACCACCTCTGAAACTACAACATTAAAAGCAGATATAACCAAAAGAAGCACAGCAACTCCTACATTTCATTCTTTTGCTGTGTTCGCAACCATATTCTACATTTATCAAAAAGTTTTGGGGCGCTATGGAGTATCTTACTGAGCAGATGTGATTTAGACCTGCTCTGTATCTGGAACATCTTATATCCCTGAAAACTGCTTAAAACTAAAATAAAAGTTTAAATTGCTTGCAGAAAGCAAAACTATAAGTCGAGTGGAGCAGATCGGTATCAAAAACATCGATGAGGAGGGTGAACTAAGGAGGCCCTGGGGGCTCGAAGTCCCAGCCACAAACGGAGCCATAGGCCCCAACTTCGGCGCCAGAACAAGCAGGGCAAGAACCGCCATGGACGACTCTTCAGGTGTCAATGTAGGCCACTGACACGAAAATAGAAACTCTTCTTCAAAGAATAGGGGATCAGAATGCAAAAATTGAGGTGGCCACTAAAACCGCGGCATCGGCAGAATCACAGGCTACCAGAGCGCTAACAACCACGACCAAACTGGTACAAGAAAACACAATCCCACGTCATAGGTTGAAGGCCCTAGAAAATGTCAACAGCGCCTCCAACGTGCGACTGGTTGGCCTACTGGAGGACCCTGAAGAAGCAGATCCTTTTCTTTTTCTTAAGCAGTGCTACCTAACGCGCTAAATGTGCCCCCGGACTTGGCATCCCATTTAAATAAAGCTTACCGGATTTCTCCACGGACGGTGATGTTCCAGCAGGACTTGCCTCAGTCTGATCTGCTGGTGACGGACGGAGTTACTACAATAGACACCATCCTACAGGCAGCGAGATCAGTGGATCGTCTGAATTACCGGGGGCACACAATACACATGTTCCCCGATCTCTCCTTCGCCACTCAATCTTGCCACAAGAAATCTGATGGAGTTAGTGTGAAACTCCGTAGCTTGGGGGTCTCACTCTCTGCTTATGCCGGCCCGCCTTCATATCTTTTATGGGGGCCGCACATATCAATTCACCAGATCCTGAGGAAGCTGGTTGTCGTGCCCAACAGACTGAAAGGGAATACGCTGCCACTCGGAGGGAGGAGGAATCTGATTCCAATTCAGGTGAAGAAGACACCTGAAGTGGTGAGAGGTCTTGGGTCTTTCCGACTCATTCAATTTAATATGGACTGACAGTTTGTTTGCTGGACTTAAGTTTTCTTTTAGAACGGGCTGTAATCATTAATGCCATTAAGTGCTATGGTTTACTGTTTTGTAACCTAGCAGTATTTTGCTCCTCACAAAAGACTGAAAGGAAAATGTGTCTTACCTGATAAATAATTAAGTTTAAATAGCAGATAACTCTCATTGCCAAATAGATGTATGTTGAATCACTAAAATGTTTGGAGAATATCTTTGGAGAGGGGTCATATCAGCTGTAACAGCCGTTTTCCATTTAATGATTGAACTTAACTATATAAAGACTAACCTCTATACTCTTGTAAGGTGTAGCTTTTGGACTTGTATTTAGTTATGGTTTATTGGCATACCCCTCATCTCCGTAACTTGTGTGTTGAGACTATGGGATTCTGTGGCACTGGATGGATCCAATGTTAATTATGATGTCTGGCATATGTGCATGTAATGTTTCTCATGCTTTTAAGAAATATAATAAAAATAAAGTACCAAAAAAATAACTATTTACAATGGCAGTAGAAACACAGAAAAAAAGTTTCATGAAAATTACATGGGATTTAAATGGTTCTATGCATAAAAACATACAGAATTTCCCCCATTTTGGTAATTTTACTTCAAAATGGTGTCATAGTAATAGTAATCTATTTTTTTCATTTGTGGAAAAAAATTAAGCAAACATCCTGACGTGTTTAACATTTTCTTTAACACTCATGCTGTCGTCTAAAGATGCTATAACTACATAAAACAAACTGATCCCGTATGGATTTTTTTTCCATAAAAAGGGATCAAGTCTCACCGTGTAACTTAAAGACAAGCATTGCACTTCATGTTTTTTGTTGTAGATTTTAAATGTTTATACTGTACTGGCCAAAAAAATTATGAATCTGACAGGGGGCTGCTGAAACACCAGGGAAGTATGTGTAAAATGATGTTCATTTGAAACTTGGTTTTATTGTCAACTCATTTTTGGGTACCCTCTCTTTCAGTGCTTTTGCAAAGTTTTTGTATTTAATCTGCCTTACATATATTTATTTTAATCACAAACACTGACAGGATAACTGCTAAGATATACAAGTTATGTGTTTTGAGGAGGCCCTGCGGCAAGGACCTTCACCTTAAATTTTATTCAACTTACTGTATAACAATACACCATGTATTACAAAGCACTGTAACTGCCTCCACCAATCACAGCGCAGTACTACTGTACCTCTTATGGAGTATACAGTTGTTGTCTCGTGCTGCTCTGCCCAGCTGACTGCCGCTGTGGTGGTGCTGCCTTCTCACACTTGTCCTCTCAGAATCACTGTGGCGGCATCAGCTGTCAAGACACAAATTGTGCAAACAAACTACAGGACTTCTAAAATAGTAGTCTATCCAGCCATCCGAATTAAATATCTAGCAACTAGACATGTGATCACTAACTTTTAGTTAATGTACCTTGCAGTTTCAGAATACAACTCAATGAAGCCACACTTGCATTCCCCACCACCATTAAATGCCCTGTAAATGGTGTCAGCATGTACTGTGAGCTGCTAGAAGGTACCAAATGCCAAGTCACGGGGGTTGGGGAGGCAACATAAAGATAAATAAATGTAATCAGTTTAGCTAAAATTCCATTGTGGGACTTTTTCTCCCCAGAGGCAGTTACAGTGTTTCATAATAAATTAATATGAATACTGTTCCTGTGTTTCTTACGGGATAAGAACATCATCTTTTGCTGTTTTATATGGACAGAACCCCTCAGCTTCGTTTTGTGGTCCTCTTGCCCAAAACAGCACAAGATAATGTTCTTATTCTGTAAGAGACACAGGACAGTATATATATTAATATACAAGACGTGCAGTACACCTAACTATATATACACAACAGTTGTGCTGGGGGAACAAGGAACAGATTTATACTGGATGAATATTTATTTTCTGTTGACTGGGAAAGGAGGGTTAGGCAATCATCCTGAGGTGGGGGAGAGGAGATACAGGTGCAAACCAACTGAAAGTGAACCAGCTAAACTGCTGGTGGTATTTTAGCAAATGGGTGAATTGGCCAAGACATACAGATGATAGATTAAGATTACAGTAAAACAGCATAATCATTTCCACAGGAACAGACAGTGATGTTAGAAACAGAGGCTATGACTTCCACTGTAGCCGTGCAGCAGGAGGAGATGGAAGTCTAAGGGAATCTGACAGACTTAAGCGATGGAATGTGGTACCCACTACAGACTACGCAAATAAATGCAAGAAATAAAAGCTGTAATGACACACCGCATCGATTTCATTTAGAGCCTTCCACTGCTCATAAGGCACATTTAGGCACTCCGCAGTTTGAATGGTCCTCTTCATCTGGCTTGTCCAAACCTTCAAGTCTTTGATGTTCTGATCTTTAATGAATTTGCTCAAGCATTTGGCAAACTGGAAAACAAAAATGGAAGATCAGAGCCAGCATGTAAAAGCAGTTTCTTACATATATCAGCAACCATCTTTAATACCTGTGGGGAACTTGCCTGTTTTGCATGGCAAGTGTTTTTCTTTTTACTTTGCACTTTCTTGTTCCTAGCCTATACTGGCTATATACCTCTCTCGGGCTTCTCCTGGCCCCGCAGTTCCCCTCAGTCACTGGACCAGCCCCGTCACCTACCTTGCCAGACTGCAGTATCCTGGAGGAAGCCCCACAAGTCTGCCTACTCAAGGCAGGGTCCATGCCAACCTGGATGCGAAATTTCCTCTTATTGGGCTAGGCACTTAGGGGGCAGGGCAAAAGCAGAATTCAAGCCTGTGACACAGTGCTGTCAGAGGTGGCATGAAGTGGCATTGTTCCTGAACATTTCCTTCCCGGCCCTCCCACCTTCCTGGAAGCCAATGCCCATAGCACTCGTCCTGTGTGTGGGGCAACAAAATTAGGGCCACCCCACAGCCCGTAGAAGACAGAGGCTACTAGAGTAGACAAAGTCACCCTCCCTAGAGTCCCAAAGTCAGACAGCACTGCCTCTGTAGTACGCCCACAGCTCCACAGACTCAGGGCGGGTGACTAAGTCTGCAAGGTGAGCCAGGAACATCAATAGGCATGTGCAGCAGACTCTGCTGATGCCCCTGAACCAGACAAGAGTTTTGCACCGAGAGAGAGAGAGATCTCAAACACATCATTCCAGGCTTCTCCAGAATTCAAAACCCATAAGCAACCTCTGGTGCACACAACTCCCCAAATGCCTGACCCACAGAGCTCTAGGTGGGCATGTAGTGCTGTCAGATGCCACACAGTGTCCCCTCCACACATACACAGCATCCCTTAGAAAAACCTCCCACCACACATACATACACACACAACAAGGCTCAGAACCAATCCTGCTCTGCCTGAGTTACATAAATGATCGGGTTAGAACACAGGTAGGGGTGGGGCCATGCTCCACAGCATTCCCAAAGCCAGGTATGCCTAGCTTTGGGTATACACTTACCCAGGGGTGTACAATGACAGAGCTCCTTTGCTTTTAAACAATGTGGAATACACTCACTAAAAGACCACTGATGCTGCTGCAAATTATATTTTGCAAGAAAAAAGAGACCACAGCACACATGGAGGAGTCCCCCTGATAAAGCCTTAGAGAGGCAAAGCGTCAGGGTAAGTTTCTGCTATGCTTTTGGACTGTGAGCAGCGAAATAAATTATCAGGTATTTAACAATACAATTTTTTTTTCCACGTGCGCTACTGTCTGTTTTTTCATAACTTCTTAAACAGCTAGTGGACTGCCTGGAATTAATAGCAAATCTTAGAAGCAGTCAGATATCAAACATGACTGAAAAATGTTTCAGTATAAATAGAGACACGCAACTATCATTTAACTTTCAGCCAGTTTCCTGCCAGTGGGGCTAGCGGAAGGGTGAGGCTGTATTCCTGCCCTCCCCCCTCCCAGCAGTGTTGGATGCAGAGCAGCTGGGATCCCTATCAGATGATCCTGCTTCTACCAACAGAGCTGCAGGGGTGGCGACTCACATTTGTAACACTACTGTTTCGATTTCTTTCCTTATTGCTTCTGCTGTTTACATGCCCTTGGCCCAGCTGCCTTAGCTAAGTTCAGTTTAGTCTTGTACAGCTATATGATCATTTAGCCCTGCTCTTTATTTAAACCTTCAGCCTAACTGCATATAGTTCTGTTTCAAATTGTCAGTACATTAGCACATTTAGCATTGCTATTTAGCTAGTTTTTTCCTTACCTTTAATTAGTTACTGGTACATTTAGTCCCGCTGCTTTCTTAGTTCTATTTAGTTTTGTATAATTCATACATTTCATTGCTGAGATACTTGCCACAGCCTCACTGCTAATTTTACCTCTGCAAACTTGCTTTTCTGTAACCTTTACATCCTTCTTCCTAGCATCTCCTCTTCCCTTCCCTTGATGGCTAGTTGCTACTTTTAATCCTGCATCCTATTCCCCTACACTCCACTGCATCTTCTCTCCACCCTCTAGCATCCCTCCCTCCTTGTCTTCTTAACTCATCCCTTCACTCTCCTCCCCTACTCCTTTCAACTTTTCTTTTTTTTTAATTCAAGTTTATTGAACATACAGATATAACTCATTTCATCATCTGTTTTACATGCAATATCTATTACATTCAAGTGACAATATTTTTTGGTCAGGTATAGTACATCATCAACAGTGCAAATATCCAGTAACTGATTACAAGTTCCTTATCCTCTCATAATTCCTACCCCATCAGCAAGCACAGGGGGGACACCCTGAACTCTATGCCCATCTGAGGGTTAACGATCTGTTGGAGTTCCCAATTAAGGGGTTCCCTCCCTTTCCCAGCTCCTGCTATCGTTACCTACGGTGGGTTTTGTTCCAGCTGTTCTGGCTGTATTGGATCTCCTTCCCTCTCCCAGCCACGTGGTCCATCTATTTATGTATACTGAGGGCCTGAAGTTTATTTTGTGTGTCAGCTCCTCCATGACCTGAATCTCAGCAACCACCTCACACCAGCTCAAGGACTAGGTCGGGGTTGAGACATTTTCTGGTCACTGCTTTGTGGGCAGCAGCCACCAATATGTTCCACAAATAAATTTGGGCTCTGCCTCTCAGCCCTCTGGGAATTAGGCCCAATACTAGGTGTTTAGGGGTTCCTCTAAAGTGAAAACATTGCCCATGGCTTCCTCTACTCCCCTCCAGAACGGAGCCAGCTCAGCGTAGAGTCCCAAGACATGGAGTTGCGTGGCCCGTTGTTCTCCACACCCCCTCCAGCATCCTGGACTGCACCCCTCATCCCATTTATTCCGCATTACTGAGGTGATGAGAAACCTGGCCTTCATCCTCCACTCTAAGTCCCTCCATCTTTGGGAGTACGTGGTTCGGTGGCCTGGGAGAAACAGACTCTCCCAGTCCCCTCCGTGAGCTGCTCCCAGCTCCAGCTTTTTTTTTTTGAGAGGACAGTGCTCCCTCCTCCTCTGTTCCTTAGTGCCCCGTATATAGAAGAAATATGTCCCTTCTTTTTTTAGAAACTCCCCCACTACTTCCTGAAGCTTGGAGTGTTTCACTATCACTCCATATTTGTTCTGGATGTTTTGCATATGATTTGAGTTGTAGATATCTGTAGTGGTCAGAGTGCCTCAATTGGAATTGCAGTTTCACATCAGCAAATTGTCTGATTATGTTTTCATTCAGTAGTTCTCCCAAGGTGCTCAATCCTAACCTACCCCATCTCCGAAAGGTGAGATCTTGCCTGGCAGGTTCAAACTCACCATCCCAGGCAAACCTTCTGTATGGCCAGAGTTCCCCCAGGCATTTGTGTTTGACCCATAGTCTATGGACTGCAGCTAACGTGTTCCTTACCGAAGTACAGCAGGGCATTCGTGTCACTATCCAGGGGTCTGGGAGTAAAAACTCTTGCGTCCAAGGGGGCACCCTCAGTATCAGCCCTTTCCATGTCCTTCCAAAGGGCGTCACACCATGTTGTTGACCAGAGGAGGGCATGTCTCAGATGGGAGTCTAAGTAATAATCCTCCAAGTTGGGTACAGCTCTGCTACCTTGTGCCTTTTTGGTTTGGAGGACTGAACTCTTAATCTTCGATTTCTAGTTGGCCCAGATGAATTTCATTATTGTTCTTTGCCAGATTTTAAATTGTTTTACTGATATCCTAACTGGGAGACACTGAAAGAGGTATAGGTACCTTGGGAGGACATTCATGGTGCTCTACTCTATACCAGAGTATTGTGGTAAATTTTCTGCCACTAATTCTTCCTGGGGTGGCGAGGGAGACCTCGCTGCAAGAAGGCCCCCCCCCTTAACTACAACCAGCATGTGGGGTAGAGGCACCAACTCTGAATAGCTGGGCCGGGCGGACCTCCCCCACTAGCAGAACAGTTTCTTCCCTTGTACCTGAGCAGACGACAAGTTTCATTGATTTTTGGACTTTACTTCACCAGGGGCATTTTTTCGGCGGAGAATCCCGACCTCGGAGCAGACAGCATTGCACTGCTGTCGGGGGGGTGAACGAGTCGGCAGCGTCCTACCGAACAAACAGATTTGCCTTGGCACAGCGGCTGCGACACCGAAGCAAACAGTCTGGGTGCCAAGTTTAAAAGCAGACCCGCAGCGCCTGATTGGACCCCTACCTGCAGTGACGCACCGCCCCAGGCCATTTAAATGAGCCTGAACTAAGCCCCGCTGCTCACAAGACTGGACTGTGCCACTAATCCTTCCTGGGGTGGCGAGGGAGACCTCGCTGCAAGAGGGTCTCCCCCCCCTTTTAAACTACAACCAGCGTGTGGGGTAGAGGCACCAACTCTGAATAGCCGGGCGGACCTCCCCCATTAGCAGAAGAGTTTCTTCCTTTGTACCTGAGCAGGCGACAAGTTTTCTCGATTTCTGGACCCTACTACACCGGGGGCATTTCTTCCCTCCTCCCCTTAAATGCTGGGCTGCCACACCCATATGGCTTACTGAGCCAATCACCAGAGGGTTAGGCTTGCAACCTTTTGCCTCTACGTACCCGCTTCTCTTCTGTGTATACAAGGTCAAGAGCTCTGACTAAACTACCTGAATGTGGACTTTAACACTGTAACAATTCATGCCTCCTCTGAAAATGTGAAAACCTATACACTGTGCTTAGTTATTACTAGAAAAATTGACCACTTAGGCCCACCTACCAACAGGGTCAGCATTATTACTGTGCACTCCCTTATCTTGCTCTGAGCCCACTCTATCCCAATGTGACTCCTCTTTGCCTACCTGCAAGCCTTACAACACTGCTGCCTGGAACGATGAAACCATACTGTACTTCTTCCTACTGCCTGCAATGTAAATCCCTGCTGGTACTGTTGCTTGTATTGTCCCTGTGTGATAATTCTCTTTAATGTAATCATTCACTTGTTTTTGCCTGATGTTCATTTATGTACCTTGTAATCTCCCCGGTCGCACCTGAAAATTGTTCATGTATGTACCTTGTAATCTCCCACGTCGCACCTGAAAATAGGCACTTGGCTATCTAGTGTGCTTACCTGGTTAACAAAAGTAAATAAATAAATAAAATCTCACACTGTGTTAAAGGTATTTTAGTTTGTATCTGCTTCTCTTCAGAGTACATAAGGTCAAAAGCTCTGACTAAACTACTTGAATGTGGACTTTTAACACTAACAAATCATGCCTCCCCTGAAAGTGTTAAAACCTATTTACTGTGCTTTGGTATCTCATACTGTACTAAAGGTATTTTAATTTGCACATCAGCTGGGGCAAACCTGCTGACTTAAGTTATTTACCACATTCTGGACTAGTGGACATAAATGCTACAGTTGAACAGATCCAGCTTAGGGCTGCAGTAGCATAAGTTTATTCCCCTTGTGTTTTTGCCTAATGTCTAGCCAAGTGAAATCATTTCTACAAATGGTATGTCAATGACTCTGTTCAAGAGAAAATAACTACATTCTCTGCTGAAGCCTTTACTTAGGGCCAGGGATTGTTTCTGACTGAAAAAGCAAGTCAAAAAGGGGGAAGGTGACCCCTGCTATACCCAATACCAACTGGACAGGGTTCTACCTTACTATAGCCAACTCTACCGAGAGCATACAAGTATGCCTCAGCAGAAGTGTGCCCTAGTCCACGCACCCCGAGGCGCACGTAACCTAAGCACCCCACTCCCCAATAGGGGGTACTCCTGGCGATAGTCTACGCACTGTCCCTTCTCTGGGTGGACAAGCTCATAGGCTCAGGGTATTCAGAAATTAGGGGTCATCAGCACAATGATCCCCCCCCCACGACTTCTACAACAGAATGCCCCACTCTAGCATACTTGCCCTCTCTACAGCTCACGAGATGGTAAG
The DNA here is from genome assembly GCA_016271365.2 of Neoceratodus forsteri. Classification (NCBI taxonomy): domain Eukaryota; kingdom Metazoa; phylum Chordata; order Ceratodontiformes; family Ceratodontidae; genus Neoceratodus; species Neoceratodus forsteri. Next base: position 1,123,632,823 of record CM028129.1, on the reverse strand, counting down.
AAAGGGTATATGCTATGATTTGTTCTACTTTGCGGGCAGGATGAGTTGAAGTAACCTAGTCCCTTCAGCCAGCCCATAGTTACTCTGCCTATTAGCAGCGCTACTACTCCTGGCAGGAGATATTCAACCCAACCCTGGCCCTAACATCACCAATATCTCAATTACGTCCCCTTAGGACCCTCACTGGGTGTCCGCAAAGGGGCTGAAGATAGCTCATATGAATGTATGCCACCTCAGACCAAAAATGCAATAAGTACAAGCCTGGCTTGACCTCTACAAACCGGATGTCCTAGCCATCTCAGAGACCTGGCTTAAGGCCCACATTCTCCATTATAAGATAAACGCCCAGGATTATAGTACCTACCACAAGGACAGGGTGACCAAAAGAGGGGGTGGCATACTCATCTATGCTAAGGAAGCCCTTACAGTGTCACACCTAAGCCTGCAGCAAAGCACCCCCTCTGACGGAGAAGCTGTATTCATCCGCATTACCCTAGGGCACTCTAAACAACGCACAATAGGCTGCGTCTACCACCCTCCCAAGTCGGCGCTCCAATCCCTTGAGGCCATCACAAAAGTTACGGCCCACGACGTCTCTTCGGAGCTCTTCATTTTGGGAGACTTCAACCTGAACTGGGCCCAGGACCCAAGCCATGCCTTAATGGCACTGACCCAAGAGGCAGGTCTGGCACAGGTCATCTCTGAACCGACCAGACTTAATTACAAAACGGGGAATCACACCACCCTCTACTGTGCTCTGGTGTCCAACCCTGCCAACATCCAGATAGCCGGAATAATGGCAGACACCTTGAGTGACCATTCCCCAATATTCTGCATCTGGAAGAACAGAGTACCCAAGGTCCAACCTAGAATCCTTACCGCTCACGACTACACAAACTTCTCTGAAGTGCAATTCAATGACTACCTACGCAGCTGGGACTGGAGCCCAATCACACTCCTCTCCACTCTGGCAGAGGCCCTGGAATACTTCCAGAACTCTTTATGTACAGCGGTTAACCTCTTTGCCCCTATAAAAAAAAAAACCTGAGAGCAAAAGGTAGCTGCTACAAATGGATCTCTCCATCCCTTAAAACCCTCATGATCAGTCGAGACAAGTCCTGGAAGAAGTTCAAGCTCTCCTCCCTTCCGGCAGACCTTATGTCATACAAAGCCTTAAGAAACAAAAACAAGACAGCTATCAAACTTGCGAAAAGGGAGTATGTCACTCACCTCCAGAAAAACAACCTGGGCAACCCTAAGCTATTCTAGTATCATGTTAATGACCTGATCAGGGCAACAAGATGGAACCTGGCCCCACTGAGGTCAATGGTCAGCTAGTTAGCGACTACCCTCAAATAGCCACCGCCCTTAACAATCACTTCACAAACCTCGAGGCCTACAAGGCTGGCCTGTCCCCTTTGACCTCGGCTCCTAACGCAGGCATGCCCATATGCCTTGAACGACCCTCTTTCCACCCAAGACTGGTAAAGAGAAAAGAGGTCCAAACCCTCCTAAGGGCACTGAAAGTCAGAGGCTCAGGGGGACTAGATGGGATAAACCCTCGACTACTCAAGGCTGGAGCCCCTTCCCTCTCCAGACCCTTGACCTGGCTCTTAAACAGATCCCTACGGGAAGGAATCCTTTCCGACCAGTGGAAACAGGCCAACGTGGTCCCAGTCCACAAAGGTGGCTCCAGGGAAAATATAAGCAATTGCAGGCCTATCTCCTTGCTCTGCACACTTGCTAAGCTACAAGAAAGGTTAGTCTATGACCAACTCCGTGACTACTTGGGAGGCTCATCAGCTTCTAGCTCCCTCACAACATGGATTTAGCTCTAACCATGGGACTGACACAGCCCTTATCAACTTCTTGAACGATGTACTCAGAGCAATGGATAATGGGACACCCACAGGTGCCGTCTTTGTAGACCTGTCCAAGGCATTCGACCTTGCTGACCACAAACTCCTGCTACAAAAGCTGGACAAAATGGGCTTACACACCCTCGCCCTCAAGTGGTTTGGGAGTTACTTATCTGGCCGGAAACAGAGGGTCATCTGGAAGGGAGCCATATCAGGTCCACTACCCTAAAAGAGGGTGTACCACAGGGTTCAATTCTCAGACCCCTCTTTTTCTCCTTGTTTACCAATGACCTAAATACCCACTGTGGGGGTAGCTCGATCGTTCAGTATGCGGATGACACAGTCATCTACCGATCCTTGGGCAATATGGCAGCTCTTGGTCCCCTCCATCACTTGAGGCATGGCTGAGTGACAACAAAATGGTACTAAATGCAGGTAAAACCAAAGCAATGCTATTTGGGCACAGATCCCTGGGTCATGACAGGACTACATCCTTGCAACTCACTGCATTCTCTGGAAGCGGCACTGAGGTAGTGCCCTCCTTAAAATACTTGGGTCTCGCCGGCGACCCGGGTTCGGGAATGGACTCGGGATGCTGGGGGCTGGCAGGGGAAGGAGAGGATCGAGTGTCCGTAGGACTGCTCTCTCCTGCGGTGGGTAGTGGTTGGATGTCACGCTTGTAGTGGCCTCTGGTGGAGACCGGGAGCACTACAGATTTACGGTGGGGTTGTACCAGAAAAAAAGCGGGAAATACTCGCCTCCATGATCAGCCAGATGACGGCTGCCTGGCTGTCCAAGGCCATTGGAAGCCCCACGGAGCCACCCATCTCAGCAGCATCCCAGGGCCAAGCAGTTGCACTGGCTGTCCCCCCTATTCGGTGCCTTCCCCCTCGGAGGAGAGGGACCCACTGGGATGGGGGCTCGGGGGGAGCGCAACGGATTGGATCCCAGCCTTGGCAAGAAGCCTGAAGGAGTGGCTGGGTGGAGCATGTAGGAGGAGTAAAAGGATAAGACAAATAAAAAAATATTTAGGTCTAACACTTGACCAATGTCTCACCTTCAAGAACCATGTGGATCAGGTTACCAAGACCTTACACCGTAAACTTGGTACCCTGTACTGACTTAAGGACCTGCCCATCCTTGAGGCCAGGCTCTCAATTGCCACTAGTGTCCTGCTCCCCACCCTGACCTATGCCGCACAGATTATACAGGGCATGGCTAAGCAAGAGGTCTCCAGGATGCAAATATTGTATAACAAGGTAGCCAGTTCACTACCTAGGACCACCCGCGAAGTCACCACTGTGACACACTGGCCCAGCTACGGTGACCCTCACTGACCGCACGCCTACAGTACCCCCTGCTCTGCCTGGCGTTCAAGCTTCTCAGGCTGCCCGCTCCACCCAGCACAGTAGGAACCACAGCAATCAAACGTAACCCCTGGAGTCTATGGACGTCAGGGTGAACTCTGCTGGAAGTCCCCAGAGTCGGGACTAACGCTGGTGGCAGGTCTTTCTCCTACCTAGCCCCATACCTGTGGAACAATCTCCCTCCTCTGGTGCAGGAGGCCTCCTCACTTAGGAACTTCCGCACCAGACAAAAAGCTGATATGATTGACGGCAGCACTTGCCATTGCCACGGCTCATAAGATCCCCACCCCCTTTTACCTAAGTCAACCCTCCCGAAGTGGGATTACCCAGGTACCCCTTCAAGATCCTAGGCACTTTGGCTTTGTTATTGTCCTATAGATAGCTCTCCACCTGAAAACTGCATATTGTTAGTGATGATTGTATCCCTGCCAATTAGTACATTGGTAAAAACAGTATCATGTTGATAACCATAGCTGTAACCTGCATGCAAACCTGAAAATATTTTCTGTAAACTAATGTCTTTTCTCTGTATCAAAACATGTATTGTTATCCCGGGTCGTCCCTGAAAATGGGACCTTCAGAGCTCAGTGGGCCTACCCAGTCACCAAAATGTAATAAATAAATAAAAATAAATTCAGTAACTCCCACTTTCTAATGTCTTGATAAATTTGTGTACGTAAGGGGACAAAGTTGTGTACATATAGTTGGTTCAAGTTCTTAAGTGATATGGGCTCCCAAATATTTAATTTTGAGGGAGTTCCACTTCAGTGGGAGAAGCTCTTTGATTGGGTTGGAGGGAGGTATAAAAGAAGCTGAGAATTTCAGTCTTGTTTTTATTTAGTGAATATTCAAATATTCTGCCAAATCTATTTAGGAGGTCCCAGACTCTGGGCAGTGATTCGTCTGGGTTTGTCATGTAGAGTAGGACGTCATCTGCATATAATGAAATTTTGTGTTCCTTCTCACACACGACAAAGCCTTTGATGGTAGGGTCCTCTCTAATTGCCTGCGCTAGGGGCTCGATGTAGATGGCGAACAGTAGTGGGGACATAGGGCAGCCTTGTCTGGTACCTCTCCCCAGTGAGAACCTCTGGGAAACTCCTCCGTTGACCCTGGCATAAGCCTGAGGTTTAGCACAGAGGGATCTAAGGGCTGCCAGAAAGGGGCCCGGAAAGCCCATTCACTCCAGCACCGTGAAGAGAAATCTCCAGTCGACTGTGAAATGCCTTCTCAGTGTCTAATCCGAGAAGGCACGCAGGTGTTCGGTGCTTGTTTATTAAATCTATTATATTGATTGTCCATCTAACACCCTCCTGAGCCTGTCTCCCTTCGACAAATCCTGTCTGGTCTGTTTTTATTATCTGGGCCAAGAGGGGATTTATTCTAGATGCCAGTATAGAAGTAAATATTTTATAGTCTACGTTTAGGAGGGAGATGGGTCTATAGGAGCTACAGTCTTTGGGGTCTTTCCCCTCTTTTGGTAATACTGTTATGGTGGCATAGTTCCATGATGGTGGGACGGGGTCTCCCTCCAGCCAAATCTGGTGAAACACTCCTTTCAGGAGTGGTGTTATCTCTGGGGCAAAAGTTCTATAGAACTCCCCACAAAACCCACTGGGGCCTGGACATTTCCAATGCTTCAGGTTTTTGATCGTGGTAAGAATTTCAGACGATGTTATTGGGCCCATCAGGGATTGTGCCTGGGCTCCCCCCAATCTCGGAAGACCCAGGCCTCTCAAGAATTCTGTCGTATCCACAACCGGATCGACCTGTTCTGCTTTGCACAGGGTTCTATAATATGTTATAAAGGACTCTAATCTGTTCCCATCTGTGCCTAAGTGTACCCGAGACTGGGTCCTTTATACTTGTGATGGTTGCCTTGGCAGTGCTTTGGCGCAGGTGGAATGCCAATTGTTTGGCAGCCCTGGCCCCACACCCTCATAATATGATTGCTTTAGCTAGTGTAATGCTTTTTCTGTTTCTAAATTATTTAGTTTTTGCATTTTATTTTTAAGTGTCTTAATTTCGTTACCCTCTTTTTTTTTCCCCCCAGTGTTGTTTTGTTGTGTGTTTCAGGGATCTCAGTTAAGTATGTAGTCCTGCTTTTGCCTTTGTTTTTTCCTGTAACTGGCGACGGATATTAATTTCCCCCCAGTCATGGTCTTGACAGTGTCCCAGAGGATTTGAGCTGTGGTACCTGGTCTATCATTTGTTTCAATAGTCTGCGTCATTACTGTTGATTTCTTTTTTAATTTCTTCATCTTTTATTAGATTTACATTTAATCTCCAGTCTGTGGGTTTCCTAGGGAGCTGGAGGTCCACATCAAGGTAAATGAGCTGGTGATCTGACAGAGTGGCTGTTCCCACCCACACAGAGTGACAAAGGGATATGTCCCTGTTACTAACAAAAAACATACCCAATCTAGAATATATTTTATGTCTGGGGGAGAAACAGGTGTGGTCTTTCACCCTCGGGTACTTCTCTCTCCATATGTCTACCATCCCGCAGTCGAGTAGCAGTCTGGAAAACTGGGTGGCCACCCTGTGCTGCGAGGTGGGGATGCCAGTGATTGAATCTAATTTCCTGTTCAGAACCAGGTTCCAATCACTTCCCGCTATCAGGATCCCCCTAGCCTTGAGGACCACCAGATGCAGTAGCTCTGAGTAGAAGGTAATCGGAGAATTGGGTGGAGCATACACATTAACTTAAGGTAATCCAGGAGTCCTGAACTCTTCCCCACCACAATCACATATTGGGCGCTCTCATCCGCAATTACCTCCATCTCCTCAAAGGGGAGGTGTTCAGATAATACTATAGCAACCCCTCTTTTCTGGCCTTTTTCTAGTGAGGCCTGGTAGAGGACAGGGAAGCCCTTGGTCCTGCGCTTAACCGCTTCTTTAGGAGGGAGATGCGTCTCCTGCAGGAAGTTTATGTCACAATTTTGTGTTCTGATGAATTTCTGGACCTGCTTCCTTTTAATGGGGTGGTTAACCCCATTTATGTCATATGATAAAACGTTGGTCCTGATTGTGGCCATTTTTGTAGCCCCAAAAAGTCTCTCTGTTCTCTGGGGGTCCCTCGTTTCCTCCCGACCCCAATTCTGTTACTATTGCTTTCATCTCTTTTTCACTATACCTTTGTATTTTAATGTAGTCGATTATGGAATTGCCTATCTCTGCAGCACTAGAAATATTGCCTGGATTGAACATGAGAACCTTATGTCTTTTTTGTTCTTGCAACATCAGAAAACATGAGTGGCTAATAACTCTATAAAGAATTAACCTTAAAAAAACAAACAATAACCAACTTTCCCCACTAGGTGGGAGTACAACCATAAACCATTTATATGACAGCAGCCAATATACTGTAACTGCTGAGATTGTAAACCAACATTTCCAGTTTATTTCACTGGTTAGGGACCACTGCTGCCCCCAACCCAAAGGGGGGGGGGCGCCAGTATACCATCATAGAACTTTTTGGCTGTTTCTGTTCCACTTTGAAGTGGTTTCCCACTTCTGGGGTTGTGTGGAGTTTGGTGGGAGTGTCCCCCTCCTGTTAAATGGCGACTTCCATGCTGTCAGGGTAGATTCCCTGGCGGGTGTGATCTCCTTGGAGACCCCTGGCCCTAAGTGTGGTGTAAGGCCCTGCCAGTTTACGGGGAATATCTTGGGCCAAAGCCCATCCCCTACGAAAAGGGCCCACATCAGCGTTAATAGCAAAATCCAACACATGGTTTGCTAATCGGCTGTTCCCAGACCCCGTGGTGCTCCCTGCAGTGTTGTTTACCGTGGAGGGAAATAAAGTAAACACAAGTGGCTTTTTTGTTTTCATTTCAGGTCTCTCCTCCAATACTGTGCATCCAGAGCCTGTAACCATTCTGCATATACTAGGGGTTATTAAAACAACTGCATTTGATTACAGACATGTTCAATTTAACCCACTAGCCTTCCCTCCCAGCAAGCTACATGTTGTGGTTTAGAAAAAAACTGTCTGAAGGCTTTCCCACTATTTTATCCTGCGCACTGCAATCGTACGTTTTAACAGTAAATTTCCCCCTTTAAGAGGCCTGCTTAAGCCTGCAGACAGATCTCTGAACATAGAGATTTCCTTTAGTATTTCAAACTTTCCCTGATAGTTTAACATTTTGAAAAAGTGACAAAAGAGTCAAACAGAAGTTCGCAATCGACCCTTTGTTAGGTCGAGGAGTGCGGGATTTCTCCCGTTTCCCAGAATCAGTTAAGTCAATTCAGCTTCCCCCTTACTACTCACCACCTCAAAGGTAATCCGCCTGTTATAGCGTTGAACTGAGGGGCTGGTAAGTCTTGCAAGCTTTTGGGGGGTGGGGGCCCTTGCCAGAGCTTTCGTCTTCTGGTGCTGTGTCTGGTTCAGGGCACATAGGCCGATGAGCTGGCTCTGACATCAATCTGGCTGTGTGGAGTTGCCTTCTTTTCCCTTGCCATGATCGTGTCGATCTGCACTGCTGAACTGTATTGTCTGCGAGTACTGCAGACGTCTGTTCGCAGCAGGTTGATGAGGTATTTTCAGTGTGTGGTTTGCTGATCTGGGTCCTTTTCTGGCCACCTCCCAAGCCGATCAAATGAGCTCTTTTTCTAGCTTTTCCTAAGTCAGGTGTGGCACGGTGATCCCCATACTTTCCAGACACTGTGATGTAGCTGCTATGTCTTCAAAGACCCCGGTACCTCCCTCAGTTTCTGTTCTGATACGGGCTGGGTAGAGTATTTGAGCGTTCACATTTTTGGCCCTGAGCTGCTTCATGATAGGCCAGAGCACTTTTCTGTTCTCCTGTACCAGGGTGGTACAGTCGTTATCCACTTGTAGTAGATGGCCACTAGATGAGCGTGTTCTTTCTCCAAGCCCTCTTAAGAATTTCGTCTTTAGTGGCATATGATGTTAGTTTGGCCACTAAGGCTCAGGGCTGGGCTCCAGAGTTTGTGGGCTGCCGAAACAATGAGCGGTGAGCTCTGTCCATGGAGAGATCATAATCTGGAGGGAGGCTCAGGGCCTCACTGAGAACTTCCTGAAGAAAGGAGATCAGATCTTTAGCCCCCCTCCTCGGAGCCCTCTGGCACACCATAAACACGAATGTTCTGATGGTGACTGCAACCCTCTTTATCGTCAATCTTGGCGGTCATCTTCCTCTCTCTCACCAACAGATAGAGGAGCAGGCAGTCGTGGCGATCGGCCTGTTCAGAGACATTCGACAGGCCGATTTCTATTTGGTTCACATGGTGTTCTATTTTATTTATATCCTCTCATAGTTCGTCGAGGGTGCCATCAATTTTTTTAACACTGCGGGCTGTCTGCATCATCGAAGCTACGAGCATTCTTCTGTCTCTGCACCCGTTATCTCCATCTCTGACTCATCAGCGGCATTCTCCATAGGTAACCCCCACCAAGTTGCAGCATGGAATGGAGCTTCTGCACTGGGGTTTGTGAATTCCTAGTAGGTAGCCCTCTTGAACGTGTTCGTTCGCAGGGGATGCATACTGAAGGCTGAGGATGCAGTAAGATTTGTTTCAGGGCAGTGTGGAGCTCAGGGTGAAGCTGCCATTCAGCCGCTGACACCACCGGAAGTCCCTTTCAACCTTTCTGAAGCTGTGGCTTTGTCCTGTTTTCATTCCCGTACTTCTCTGTCCTATGCAACTTTTTCCCTCTCTTTTTCACCATCATTTGTGTCTTCATCCTCCCTTCTCTCATCATTCTTCTCCCATTTCTCTATTTTTTTCTTCCTATTCTTTGGTCCTTCTTTTCCTTAGCCCCCCCCCCCCCAACCTCCTCTCCTACTCATCTGTATCAGCCTTTTCCCCCTCTCCTGCTCTCACTACTGAGGTCTCTGGAGGTCTATTTTCCACTTCCCTCTTCCCTTCCTTCCTTCTGTTTTTCACATTCTCTACTCATCGTAGGAAATCCCACTCTCTCAGACAAATTACCTTCTAAATTTTGGAAATACTGATATAAACCTGTCTCATCCTCCCCTCGCGATTGAGCATCATCCACTTCAATGCTTCCATCTTACTATCTAAATGGAGCAACTTGAGATTGAAATTATTTGTAACTTTCCTTTTTTTATTGTATTCTGTGTTAACTGGGTAAGGTCCACTAGGCACAAGTGCCTGTTTTCAGGGGCAACCTGGGAGCACTGGGGAGGTTTAGTGACTTGCTCAGAGTCACAATGGGTAAGGCCCACTAGGCACAAGTGCCTGTTTTCAGCGGCAACCCGGGAGAACTGGGGAGGTTAAGTGACTTGCTCAGTCACACAGTATGCAAGTGGAGCTTGTGGGAATCAAACCCAGGTCTGTCTGCTGGATGTATCAAGCTCATTCACAGTTCGTTACTCTAACCTCTAGGATATACTGCCAGCCCCAACTTACGCAGTGGATGCAGCTCCACAAGCCCAATATATAGGTAGCTTCTCAGACCTTGCTCTTAACCGGAATCCGTGATGAGGAAGTCTCTATTTATGGGAATCAGGCAGTCACACCCATAGGTGAGTATGTGTCAAACATATTTTTGCAACGGATTTATACCTTGTGTGCACATTGTTTTTTGGTTTTCTAGTTTCCACATTTTGGCTGTACCAACTTTTCACCACTGAGCGTGCCACCTGTGTGCGTGTACAAGCATGTCTCTATCCCTGGTTTTGCCCAGCTCAGGGAAAGATGCCCCACGGCTGGGTGTGCTATAGGAAAGCAACAGACCAAACACAAAATTCAGCACTACCCACACTAAAACAGACCCAATAATACAAGTAGTGTGTAAATAATGCAGTTTTAACTCATTCTATCCTATTGTCACTTAGAATGTTCAGGTACCCTCTGCCTGCTGCTAGAACACCTGTGTGCCTGAAGGGGTTTTAGATCTGCAGCATTCATACAAACACACTGTGCTTAAATCTACATATCTTAAAAACCATACATCCAATTTTAAAACTGTAAAAAGAAAAGTTTTTCAGGACAAAAAGTTTTTGAAAATGAGTCAGGTTTGGTAATGTCTATTTAACTGGATTTATTGTTGTGTAAGGTTGTTTCATATTTTAATAAATTCTGATGATTTTATCTAAATATAATTATGCTCTGTTTTGATAGTCATGCAAAATATTAAATTTCTAAAATTGTTGATTAAAATTGTTAAAATATACAATAAACATCTGTCATTGTCTAAATATAAATTTTGCAAGTTTTATACCATTTTTTTAGTCAGAAATCAATATCTTAATCTCTTGCTATTACAGTTTGAGTTTTTTGTTCCACTCCACTGGTTGGAATTTTGCAGTGTTCAATTCTTCCTACCCACCGATTTTAGTTTATGAATCTGATTATCAATTTTTTTGTTTTTCCCTAGTTTAGTAAGAACATATTTGCACATTACCTTAGAAGGACATATCAGGAAGTGATGCAGGAAGGAAGTGCTTTGTGAGGTCAAGTGATGTAAACAGGAAGAACACTTCTAGTGCAGGTCAGTGAGCTGACACAGGAAATGGAGACGTGTTAGTGCTGGAGGGCTCTCTATGATTAATAGCATATTTGCTGTAGTTAAAATATATAACTTCATTAAATAAACTATTTATTTTATTTTTGCAATAAAATCCCACTGATAAGTATTGAAACTGTATTTTATTTGTGCTGTTTGCTTTATCATACTGTAAATGAAGCAGGATGGTGTTCACGTAAAGGTTCACTGTCTTTCAGTAAAACATCATGTTACATAAATCTGTGTATTATTTAATTTCCTGGAAAAGTTTATTTTTGGGGTTGTATTATGGGATGGTTTAAGGTGAGGGAATGACTGATGATGAAGCACTGTGTGTTAGTGGGGGTCCGCATTCATAATACAGGCTCAGATGCACTTCATATGTTCTGGGAAATGAGAGGGGCTGTATGCCTGTAATAATGGTGCTAACAGACACTGTAGATACATTATGGTATACGTATAAGATGATGAAATTACTGAAAAGGCAGTGGTAATTTGGGGTATACTGCGTCATGGGAAGGGGTGGGTGTGCCTGCCAAGGAATGATGCTCATAGGCACTCACAGTCATTTCTCGTCATGACTTGGCAGCCGTCCTTGGGGTATACTCAGTTGTAGGGAAGCAGGTGGGGCTGCCTGCACTAGTAATGGTGTCCATATGCCATGCAGAGACATTGTGGGTACATATACAGGGTGATATGTACATCTGTAAAGGTTGTGTACTCTGTGCTATGTCACATGGTTTGCCTGCATACACATGTAATATGTTGCAACATTCAGTATGGCGACTGTGTGGGTTGGAAGGAATGGGTGTGCCTGCACCATGGAGTGATGCTCATTGGTGCATATGTGTACTATGTGCTATGTTTCATTTGAATGGACTGTATACGTCATACACTGGCACTGGACACATCACAGTGCATCAGAGGTAAGGGATGGTCTGAAAGCATATGAGCACAAGGGACTAAGAGTGGTTGTGGGCGATTCAGACTTGCATAGAACATTGCAGTGCATCTGAGGGTAGTGTTGGAATGAATCTTGATGTGCACAATGGACTACACCATGGTGACTGAGGAGGGATCCATATCAGTAATGCACATCACAGATTGTCAGAGATAAATGTTGGACTGAAGACTGATGAGCAGATGGACTAAATCAGTGACTTGGTGGGATTTGAACTCTCGAATAGCACTTTACAGTGCAGTAGAGGTTGGGGCTGGACTGACACCAGATCAGTCAATGGACAACACCATTGGCTGTGGAGGGATCTGAACCTGAAATGCACTTCACTGTTCACTACAGTTTGAGCTCGGTGGATGCATGATAAGGAGATAGATTTTACAAGTGGCTGGAGGTTTGAGCCTGAAGAATACTTTACGATGCATCAGAGATTGGGGCTGAACTGATGTCATATGAATTGATGGGCTACACCAGTGGATGTAGAGGGTTTTGAACATCAAATGAACTTCACAGTGCATTATGGGATTGGTCTGGACTGATACATGGTAGTCGATGGACAACACCATTAGCTGTGGAGGATTCTGATCCTGAAATGCACTTCAGTATTCACTACAGTTTGGGTCGAATGACACATGATAAGGAGACAGATCTTACAAGTGGCTGTGGAGGATTTGAACCTGAAGAATACTTTACAGTGCATCACAGATTGGGGCTGAACTGATGGACTACACCAGTGGATGTGGAGGGTTTAAATATGAAATGCACTTCACAGTGCATTATGGACTGGTCTGGACTGATGCATGGTAAGTTGATGGACAACACCATCAGTTCAGGAGGGATCTGAACCTGAAATGCACTTCACTGTTCACTACAGTTTGGGGCTCGACTAATGCATGGTAAGGAGCGAGATCTTACAAGTAGCTGTGGAGGGCTTTTAACCTGAAGAACACTTTACAGTGCATCAGAGGTTGAGTCTGGACTGACGTCATACGAGTCAATGGACAACACCAGTGACTGTGGAGGATTCAAACTGATTTGGCCTTTACAATGTATCAGAGATTGGGCTGGACTGATGCCAGATAAGTTGAAGGCAACACCATTATTTTTCATTTTAAACAATCAGCAACTGCGATTAGGGAGAAAACTCAATGCAGAGCATGAGACAAATATGCTACTGACCCTAACCCACTTATCATCCATAATGAGGAGCAACATGCCACATAGATTTTAATATAGCCATAATCTGAACATAAACTCTTTAAAAGTAAATAAAGGTGCTGAATTCATGTGCCCTCATCTAGTACATGACCAAGAAACACTTTCTCCCATCAGGAATGCCAGCCGATCCATAAGATGTGACTCACAGGATGACCAGAAATTATCCCAAAATGAACTAAGTAACAACTAAGAAAACTTTTATCAAAAATAAAAATAAAACAAATAAAGTAAATACAGATTACAAATCGAGGTTTTGGCACGAAATGAAGTGAGTATTTTAGGATAAGAGCAGCACCTCCATCTTGAAACTAGTTTCCAGTCACCATGCTCTTCCTGCACCAGTGTGCACTCTGACTGGATTAATAGAAATAGTGACATGTACAATAAGCATACAGCAAGCATGGCAACAGTGAGGATCAATATGACCAAATGGTGACGTATTCAGAGTATAGGGCGGTGGTGTAAAGTAGGACACACCTCAACTGAAACATCAAAATCACTGTACACTCAAGAGCCCAGAGAGCCACTTTCCTCCAGTGACGGTTGTAAAAAATATGAGTCCTTGCTTGAATGCTAAATAAGATTTAGTCTAACGTTTCAGGCACAGACATTGAATAGAATAGTGGAAGACACAACAAAAGATCTGCATGCAGGATCCTGGCGCTTGACAACTAGGCTTCGTCAGGGAGATGGTGTCTGCATCTAAGACAATCCTTTATACCAGTTAAATTCAGAATTGATGATGTCAGGAAAATCCGACCAATCACAGAGCTCGATTTTAAATACAGAAATATTCAGCTCACTAGTGGTAAATGTACTAATAATTATAACAATCATGATATCAGTGACAACATGTTATTGTAGAAAAATACTCAAAAGACAAAAAAATACACCAAAGTGGTGACGTACAATCTAGTTGTTCAATAAAAATAAATAAATAAATAAATTATGAAATTAATTATAGTGTAAACCTGATCAGCTTAATATGTTACACTAAAACAAAATGATTTGTTGTTACTATACAAACTAATGGCAGAATGAACATAATACATTTTTCACAGCACATGCAAAAATAGTAAATTTATTTATTTATGTATTAAGGCTTGTTTTCAAAAATAGCCAATGAGAACATATATATATTAGGTAAAATAGAAGGTACGATGTCCCCTATTAGCTGGTTCAACTCAATTCATCAAATGTAAACAAATGCTTGAGCTGCACCAAGAGAAAGATATGGGCCCTAATTGGTCATCAGGCAATCACAGCAATGATTTAGGACGCCATATGGCGTCATCAGGAAAAAAGAGGTATGATGTATGACCATGGCGTCATCAGGAAGGAATATGAGTTAATAGATAAATACAGGTTACTCACCTGTAACAGGAGCTCTAGGAATGGTATATCTTGTTCTATCCACACTTACTGGCAGGTTCCTGCCGCTTAAAAATCTGCCAAAGGTCTTCAAGCTGGCCCTCCCTACCCACCCGGTGGTAAACCTCGGCTCGCCCCATGACACCAGATCTAGCTCACTGGAAGCTCAGGGTTGCAGCGTCAAAGCTGGGAAGTCGGAATGTAGGATGAACAATATACCATTCCTAAATTCCCGTTACAGGTGAGTAACCTGTATTCTAGGACATGGATATGTTGTTCATCCACACTTATTGGCAGACTCCTAGCAGTTCTCCGGAGGAGGAAGGCAAGAGACACTCACTACTTAGAAAATAAGGACTGGAGAACCGAGGTCCCAAAACCAGCATCCCGGCGTGACTCAAGGTCAATGTGGTAGTGGGTATGAAGGTGTGTGCTGACTTCAGGTAGCAGCCCTGCAGATATCCTGGATAGGGATGTCCCTGAAAGCAGCCATCCAGCAGTGGCATGGCAGGTAGAATGAGCTCTTATCCCTCTGGGAGGCTCCATGCCCACCAACCTATACCAGAGATCTATGCAGGAGGTGACTCACCTGCCTATCGTCCGCTTGGCTGCAGGTCTGCCAGGTGCGGCTTCAGCGTAGGTGACAAACAGCTGGCGAAACTCTCTCCGAACTTCAGCCGTCCACTCCTTATAATAAGAGAGCGATCTTCTAGGGTCCAGAGTATGGAGCCTATATTCAGCCTCCGAGGTGTAACTGGGGTAGAACACCGGCAGAGTCAACACCTTTTAAGGTGAAACTCCGACACCACCTTCGGAAGGAATTTCGGGTGGGGATGCAGGACAACCTTGTCCCCGTGGAAGACCAGATAAGGAGAATCGATGGAAAGCAACTGGAGCTCTCCCATCCTTCTGGCTGACGTAATAGCCACCAAGAAGGTGGTCTCCACGACAGGTGGAGATATCGCACCTGTGCATCGGTTCAAAATGTTGCCCATGAGCTTAACTGTCTGACAGTAGATCCCATGGATGTGGAGGTTCTACTCGCACGGGAGGGATATGTGATCAGGCCTTTGAAAAAGCCTTTAATCGTTCTCCTGTGCCACCAACTGCTTCCCAGCCCGCTACCGTAAGTAGAGATGGCTGCCAAGCTTATCTTAAGGGTCAGCTTCTATTGCAGTAGCCCTTGCAGAGAAAGGGACCATAGGTAGTCCAGAATGCTGGCCAAGGAGCAGGACCGCAAGGGTCCAACCCCTTATCCTGACACACCAATCTCTTCCACTTGAAAGCATAGCATTTTCTGGTCGGCTCCTTACGGGATGCCTCAACAACGCTGAGGACCTTGTCGGAAAGACCCAAGGCCTGGAACTCTAGCCGCTCAGGAACCAGGCCGTCAGGTGCAGGGATTGAAGGTCCAGGTGGAATACCTTCCCCTGGCTGACTGAGATCAGGTCCAGGCAGGCTGGAAGCGGCCTCGGGATCCTGGAGCTGAGACTGAGGAGATCTGGATACCAGAACTGGCAGGGCCAGTCTGGGGCTACCAGAATCACCTGCGCCTTGTCCCTCCTCACCTTGAGAAGCACCTTGCAAATCAAGGGAAATGGAGGAAAGGCAGAAGAGGCCCGGGGTCCACGGCCTTGAGAAGGCATCGCCCTGCAGCGAGTCCTGCTGAGGGGAGAGGGCATGAAACAGCCTCAGCTTCGAATTCTCCCTGGAGGCAAACAGGTCCACCTGAGGTGTGCCCCAGTGGGAGAACGGATCGTGTACTACCTCTGGCAGGAGAGACCATTCGTGAGATGCAGCACCTATCTGACTTAGGGCATTGGCCAGAGAGTTGGAGGCTCCCACCACATGGATGGCTAGAAGATCCACCTCCAGTCTGCTCACGAGGGACCAAGTGCGGAAAGCTTCCTTGCACAGGAGCAAGGAGTGCATCTCGCCTTGGCAGTTTAGGTAATACATGGTCGTGGTATTGTCTGTCTGGACCTGGACCACTTGACCCCATACAAACGGAGCGAAGGCGGTGAGGGCTAGCTGGACTGCTCAAAGCTCCAGCAGGTTGGTGTGGCATCGAGACTCCTGAAGGGACCAGAAGCCATGCACTCTGTGCTCCCCCAGATGGGCACCTCAACCCATCAGAGAGGCATCGGTCGTTAGAATGACCGTCGGCTCAGGACGGACAAACGGGATGCCCTCCTGCAGATGACCTGGAACGATCTACCATTGGAGAGCGTTCCACATTTCCTGGGTCACCACCACTGGCTGGTCCAGAGGACCGGAGTACTGTGACCATTGGTGGGCCAGTCCCCCATTGAAGGGGATGCGTGTGCCAGCGGGCCCAACGGACCACATTGGTGCAGACTGCCATGAGGCCCAGGAGGCGAGGGAAGTCCTGGGCAGGCAGCACTGCCCAACCAGAAATGACTGGGCAAAGGAGGAAAGAAACTCGGCCCTGTCCGCCGGGAGCCGGGCTCTGGCTCAAAGAGCGTCAAGCTCTGCCCCGATTAATTGAATCACCTGCGTGGCATGAGTTCCGATTTGGCCTCGTTGATGAGGAGGCCAATTTGACAGCAGACCTGGAGGGCCAAATCCCTGGATCGCTCCACCTCCAGCCTGGAGGGGGATGCAATCAGCTAGTCATCCAAGTAAGGGTACATCCGGACCCTTCGGCGCCACAGGAATGCTGTCACCACTGCCATGCATTTGGTGAAGACCCTGGGAGCTGGAGAGAGGCCGAAGAGCATGGCCCAGAACTCGTAAAGGGACTCCTCTGCTCTGAAGCAAAAGAATCGCTGGCGGGACGGACGGATTGGGACGTGAAAGAACACGTCCTGGAGGTCCAGAGAACAGAACCACATGCCTCGTTCCAAGGATGGAATGATCTGTGCCAGAGTGAGCATTCTGAAGGTTTGAGACCTTTGGAACGTGTTCAGGTCGTGTAGGTCTAGAATGGGGCGCCAGCTCCCCATCCGTTTCGGGACCAGTAAAATACCTGGACTCAAACCCTGGGTCTGGTGGAGGACCCGCCACCTCCCTGATCACCTCCTTTTGGAGAAGCAGAGCAATGTTGGCTCGATGAGCCGACAGAGAGGCTGCGGACCCCATAGGGCAACAGCTCGATAGGGTGGGGCCTGCTCGAATTCCAGAGGCAGACCCTTCCCTACCACTTCCAACACCCAGTGGTACACGGTGATAGTGGACCAGGTGGAAAGAAGTGGTGAAGCAGTCTCCCCACGGGGGGAAAACCGGGGGGGGGGGTGACGAGGCTGGGGGCGACACCCCTTAATCTGTCACTGGCCAGGCTTGGAGGAAGGGCTGGCCGAGGGACCTCCTGGGCCTTTTCCTCCTGGCTTCCTGCTGGAGGAAGCTGCAGGCTTGGCTTTGGTGTGCCAAGTGCGAGCCTGCTGGCCCTGATGCTGGTGTTGCTGGGCTGAACGTGCCGCAGGGGCAGAAGGCCGAAAGGGCTTACGCTGCTGCTGGTGGCCTTTGTCCTTCTGGGCAGACGTGGACAGAGTCCAAGGTGGCATTGGACTTCTCGATCCTCTGCAAGTGACCCTCCACCCTGGGGCTGAACAAGTCGGTACCCAGGAAGGGAACGTCTGCCAGCTTGAGCTGGGTATCTGCCATTAAGGTGGAGATCCACAGCCAAGCTACTGACCAGGCACAAGAGTCTCCAATGTCAAGAGCAGTTTGGAGCTGTTGCTTTGCCACCGCCCTTCCCTGATCCTGCACCTGCTTGACCATAGTCTGGAGGTCAGCCAGGAGATGAGAAATCACCTCATCCAGGGAGCCCAAAAGGGTGTGGGAAAAGAGTGCCATCAGTACGGCCGAACTAGCCTGACAAAGGCCTAAGGAGGATGCAGCGTAAACTTTATGCCCGGAGTAGTCCAGTTTCTTGGACTCTTTATCAGGTGGCTTGTCCACGTCCCAAGCATTTCCGGAGTGCTAGAAAACACTGTTGGTCACCAACCCCTCTGCAGAGGGGTGCTCCGAGAATCCGGAGAGTGAGCCGGTGGGAACGGCATACTTCCTGGCCATCCTGGCCAAGGGAGCTGGACAAGAAGCCGGCCGCTGCCATGGCTCCAGGGCCGGACCAACAATGGCTTTGGCCACAGGAAAAGCCTCTGTAGGAGAATCCCCTAGGTGCAGTATCTCCGTGAGGGGATACTTGGCCCGCTTTTATTTGTTTATTTATTTATTTAAGGTCTAGGAATTACAACCCTTTGAGTCAGAGACTCATTTACAAAGGTGCCACGTCTTACATAAATGGATTAGAACACATTATAACATGGAATATCCAATACAGACAACAGCTCTAGTACAGAAAATGACAGTAACCTACAGAGGGAAAGAAAGAAAGATACAATATACACAGACATGGAACATCAGCAATTGTGCATTAATATTTTTAAAGTTTCATCTGCAGTCACAGTGGGAGTTTGACATAATGTGATTAAGTAAATACAGGTTACTCACCTGTAACAGGAGTTCTAGGAATGGTATATGTTGTTCATCCACACTCATTGGCAGTATCCTTGCCGCTTTAAATCTTGCCGGAAGGTCTTCAAGCTTGCTCCTCCCACCCACCCGGGTGGTATAACTCTCGGCTCCGCCCCATGGCGCCAGATCTGGCCAGCTGGAAGCTCAGGGTTGCGCGCCGGCCGGGAGGTCGGGTGGGTCGTGGATGAACAACATATACCATTCCTAGAACTCCTGTTACAGGTGAGTAACCTGTATTTCTAGGACATGGATATGTTGTTCATCCACACTCATTGGCAGACTCCTAGCAGTTCTCCGGGAGGAGGGAGGCAAGACGACACTTCACATACTTACTTGGGAAAGAGAGAGCTGGAGAACCGAGGCCCCAAAACCAGCATCCCGCGTGACTCAAGGTCGATGTGGTAGTGGGTAATGAAGGTGTTTGCTGACTTCCAGGTAGCAGCCCTGCAGATTTCCTGGATAGGGGCGTCCCGAAGCAGCCACCGTTGCAGCAGTATGGCGGGTAGAATGAGCTCTTATCCTCTGGGAGGCTCCATGCCCGCTAACTTATAGCAGAGATCTATGGGAGGTTACCCACCTGCTTATCGTCCGCCTTGGCTGCAGGTCTGCCAGATGCGGCTTGAGTGAGGTGACAAACAGCTGGCGAACCTCTCCCGAATTTCCCCAGCCGTGCGCCTTTATAATAAGCTGTGCCCTTCTAGGATCCAGAGTATGGAGCCTGTATTCGCCTCCCGGTGTGATTGGGGTAGAACACCGCAGAGTCAACACCTGGTTAAGGTGAAACTCGGCCACCACCTTCGGAAGGAATTTCGGTGGGGGCGAGGACAACCTTGTCCCTGTGGAAGACCAGGTAAGGAGACTCGATGAAGCGCCTGGAGCTCTCCATCCTTCTGGCTGGATGATAGCCACCAAGAAGGCGGTCTTCCACGACAGGTGAGAGAGAGCACACCTGTGCATAGGTCGAATGGCTTGCCCATGAGCTTTGCCAGTACCAGCAGTAGATCCCACGGAGGGGGGGTTCTCCCACTGGAGGGGAAATGTGATCAAGGCCTTTGAAAAAGCGCCAGACCACCTTCTCCTGCGCCACCGACTGCTTCCCGGCCCGCGCCCGGTAAGCAGAGATGGCTGCCAGGTGCACCCTTAGGGTCGTCGACCTAAGCCCTTGACTAGAAAGGGACCATAAATAGTCCAAGATGCTTGCCAAGGAACAGAGGAAGGGTCCAAGCCCTTGCTCTGACACCAAAATGGAAACCTTTTCCATTTGAAGGCATAGCATTTTCTGGTCGACTCTACGGGACGCCTCAACTACATTGAGGACCTCGTCGAAAGACCCAAGGCCTGGAACTCTAGCCGCCAGGAACCAGGCCGTCACAGGGTGCAGGGATTGAAGGTCCGATGGAACACCTTCCCTGATTGACTGAGAGCAGGTCCGGGCGAGCTGGAAGCTGCGCGGAGTCCTGGAGCTGAGACTGAGGAGATCTGTACCAGAACTGGCGAGCCAGTCTGGGGCTATCAGAATCACCTGCGCCTTGTCCCTCCTCGCCTTGAGAAGCACCTTGTGGATCAAGGGAAATGGGGAAAGGCAAAGAGGCCGGGGTCCATTGCCTCGAGAAGGCATCCCCTGCAGCGAGCCCCGCTGAGGGGCGGCATGGAACAGACTCAGCTTCGTTGCCCATGGAGGCAAACAGGTCCACCTGAGGTGTGCCCCAAAGGGAGAACAGATGCTGTACTACCTCCGCAGGAGAGACCACTGTGGGATGCAGCCCCCATCCGGCTCAGGGCATCGGCCAGGGTGTTGGAGGCTCCTGCCACGTGAATGGCTAGGAGATCCGCCTCCAGGCTGCGCACGAAGTGACCAAATGCGGAGAGCTTCCTTGCATAGAAGCATGGAGCTGCGCCCCGCCCTGGCGTTTAGATAGTACATGGTGGTGGTATTGTCCGTCTGGACTCGGACCACTTGACCCAGGAGGAACAAAAGGCGTGAGAGCTAGGCGGACCGCTCGGGCTCCAACAGGTTGATGTGGCATCGGGACTCCCTTGCAGGACCAGAGGCCATGAGCAGTGTTCCCCAGATGGGCACTAACCCAGCAGAGGGGCATCCATGGTCGACAGAGGAAACTCGGCTCGGGCGAGACGAGCAGGATGCCCTCCTGCAAATGATCTGGAACGGTCCACCACTGGAGAGCGTCCACATCCCTAATAACAACGACACAAGCTGGTCAAGGATACGTGGCGTTGTGACCACTGGCTGGCCAGTCCCACTGAAGGGCGCATGTTCCAGCAGACCCAGCGGACCACGCTGGTACAGGCCGCCATGAGACCCAGGAGGCATGGAAGTCCCGGGCAGGCGCAGTGCCCAACCAGAA
Organism: Neoceratodus forsteri; assembly: GCA_016271365.2. Classification (NCBI taxonomy): domain Eukaryota; kingdom Metazoa; phylum Chordata; order Ceratodontiformes; family Ceratodontidae; genus Neoceratodus; species Neoceratodus forsteri. Next base: position 1,123,611,695 of record CM028129.1, on the reverse strand, counting down.
ATGATCGGGCAAAGGAGGAAAGAACCTCGGCCCTGTCCGCGGGAGCAGCTCTGGCTCGAGAGAGAGTCGAGCTGCGCCCGATGAATAGAATCACCTGCTTGACTCGAGTTCCGACTTGGCCTGCGTTGATAAGGAGGCCCAGTTGAGAAGCAGACCTGGAGGCCCAGATCTCTGGACCACTCCGCCTCCTTCCTGGAGGAGCTGCTATCAGCCAGTTGTCCAGGCAAAGGGTACACCGGACCCCTCGGTAGCGCCTAGGAAATGCTGTCACCACTGCCATGCATTTGGTGAAGACCCCAGGAGCTGGAGACAAGCCGAAGGCATGGCTTGGAACTCGAGAGATCCTTCCCTTCCGAGCGAAGGAATCTCTGGTGAGGCAGACGGATAGGGACGTGGAAAAGCGTCCTGCAAGTCAGAAGCAGAACCACAACGCCCGCGTTCAAGGGATGGTATTATCTGAGCCAGAGTGACCATCCTGAAGGTTCGAGACCTTAGGAACTTGTTTAGGTCTGGTGTAGGTGAGAATGGGCGCCAGCCCCCGTCCGCTTCGAACCAGGAAGTACCTGGACACAAACCCTGGGTCTGAAGGAGGTCCACCACCTCTCTTACCACCTCCTTCTGGAGGAGGAGCGATGTCGGCTCGGCAGAGCCGCCAGTGAGGCTGGGGATCCCGAAGCCCCGAGGCGACGGCTCTGAAGGGTGGTGCCTGCGAATTCCAGAGGCAGGCCTCTTCCCACCACCTCAAGACCCACCTGTCCCGTGGTAACAGCGGACCAGGTGGGCAAATGCGAACCGTCCCCCACGGGGACAGGGAGTAGGTGGCGGGGATGGGGCTGACACCCTCAGCCGTCACTGGGCAGGCTTGGAGGAGGGACCCGGCCGAGGGACCTCCTGGGCCCCTTCCTCCCTGCCTCCTGTTAGAGAGAAGCGGCTTGGGTTTGGGATGCAAGGCGAGCCTGCTGGCCCCTGACGTGCTGGGCAGGCGCGAGGGCACAGAAGGACGAAAGGCTTAGGCTGTGGTTTGCGGCCTTTGTCACTATCTGGCGGAAGAGACGAGTCCAAGGTGGCAGTGGACTTCTCTGATCCTCTGCAGGTGACCTTCCACCCCAGGGCCGAAGGGTCAGTCCCAAAAGGAACATCCGCCAACTTTGCTGGGTATCCGAGTAAAGGTGGATATCCTCAGCCAAGCCATGACGCATAACCACTGCCGGCCGCCACCGATCTGGCACATGAGTCCCCATCACAAAGCAGTCTGGAGCTGCTGTTTGGCCACTACCCTGCCCTGGTCCCGCACCTGCTTAACCGTAGTCTGCAATCAGTGGGAAGATGAGGATGACCTCATCCAGGGCATGAGAAAAAAATGTGCCATGAGGGCGGCCGAACTGGCCTGGCGAAGACCGAGAGAGGGGCGCGTGAGACTTTTAGCCCGACATAGTCCAATTTCTTGGACTCCTTGTCAGGAGGTTTGTCCACATCCCTGGCGTTGCAGTGGCAGCGCTGTCGGTAACCAACCCCCCTCAGCAGAAGGGTGTTCCAAAACAGGACAAGGAACAGTAGGGACCGCATACTTCCCTGGCCATCCTGGCAAGGCGCAGGGCAGGAAGCAGGGGCTGACCAAGTTCCAGTGCTGGACCACTATGGCCCTCGGCCACGGAAGAGCCTCCGTCGAGATCCCCGGTCCAGAATCTCCGTGAGGAGATACCTGGCCCGTTTGGAAGCGGGTTGAGGCTCCATCCCGGTGAACTCCGAGATGAGCGAGCAGTCCTAGGAAGGACGACAGGCTATCGTCCATTGGCTGACCTCCTGAAGACTCCAAGTCCAGTCGCTTGGAGAAGAAGGAGGAATCATCTTCGGACTCGGAAGAGTCCTCAAAACTGCCTCTGGCCTGAACCACCCTTCACCTGCAGAGGTCGATTCGGGTGAGGTAACTGACAACGATGGGGTAAACCCTTAGCCGACCGGGAATCCTTGGTGAGCCCCATGGTGGCTGTGGGGGCGGAGGTTCCACGCAGTCGGTGGAGCAGCTGGTTTGGCGAACAACCGGCCTGGTATAGGCTCTCGGGCAGAGTCGGGGGGTTAACAACCGACGCACTTCAGTGACCAGCCATAATGGCCGGGGAAGGCGCGGGTCGGCTTATTCCCGGCCAGGAGAAGCTGTTGCAACATAGGTCCTCGTGCCGTCGGCGTGAATTGCGCGACCTCCCCTCATCCGAGGCCGAGGGCCAGCCCGGCGGCGCATACCAGCGGTGCGGGCGAGACCGCCTGGCGGTGAGGCAGCTGGACGCGAAGAGGTCGAGACGAGACCGAAGTCCCGAATTTCCGGGATAGAGGTGCAGGAGGTGTCGGCGGAACGACACTCCCTTCGGCTCGGAAGGGTCCATCCGAGGCTCCGGAACGGAGCTGGCGAGCCCAGGATCCTCCAACTCCTCCGGGGAACCGGGAGAGGGGAATCTCGGCTGCTAAAGCGGCAGCCCGTCCAATGGAGTCAGAAAAATCTGGAAAGCTTCATCAGTCAGAGTCGGTCAACTGACCTGGCGGAGACTCCGTGAGCCAGTGGCGGCTTGGCCAGTCGACCCGAAGCCGGCGGTCGGCGGCCGAGAGGACCTTTCCGCTCCCAAGAGCGTCGTGGAGGGACTTACCCTTGTCCCTCTTTTGGACCGAGAAAAGGGTCCAGCAGGCGCAGGCCCTTCTCCTTTAGTGGAGAGGACAGACAAAGCTCCTTAAAGGAAGCCGTGTAGGAAGAACCCAGAGAAGGCGGGATAAATACGCTGACGAGGAAGACTCTGACCCAGCCGCCTCCTCTCGAGGCGACCATCACTACGAGCTGATCCGCGGACTCGCCGGCCCGGACACCGCCAACCGGGCCTCCTTGGACTTCACCGGAGGAAGCGCGCCGGGACGCCCAGTTGCAATCGAGCAGCACGGTCTTCGAGGGGCGTGGGCCGAAAGATGAGCACAGGTCGCAAGCCTGCGTTCGTGCTCAAGGCCTAAGCAGTAGACACCACGTGAGTGTGGATCCGTCCGAGACATCTTCTGCCCGCATGGGCATCTCCGAAAATCCGAGTCGATTTATCCATCGCGGCGCGAGGATGAAGACTGAAGTCTTTTGCAAAATATTATTTTTAAATCCATAACGGAAATAGGAACCAGTCACAAACGCAGAGCGTTAAGAGGGAACCTGAGCTTCCAAGCGGTAAGGAAGATCTAGCGTCATGGGGCGAGCCGAGTTATACCACCCGGGTGGGTGGGAGGAGCAAGCTTGAAGACCTTCCGGCAAGATTTAAAGCGGCAAGGATACTGCCAATGAGTGTGGATGAACAACATATCCATGTCCCTAGAACTCATGTTTAAAAGGCCCAAGCCTGGGGACTGATAAGATAGAGTCAGGGACTGAGTTCATCCAGAGTGGGGCCCTGTAGCAAAAGGACCTTTGGCCAGCAGTGGTTTTTACAAAGAGGACACGGAATGTGACGGTATCAGAGTGTCTTGTGGAGCGAGCCGGTAGATTCTTTTGGAGGAGCTTAAGACAGCATGGGGGGGCTAGGCCCAACTGGATTTTTTTGGCCAGTAGGCTGGTCTGATAAACTAGTCGCCCCTGGAAGTTTAGCCAAGATGAGCATAGATAGAGGTCACAGGTGTGCGTAAGGCGATCACATCCTATGGCCAATCTGCAGGCTTTGTTTAGGGCACGTTTGATGCTAGACAGTGCTATGTCAGAGGTGGCCCCGTAGATGATTATGCCGTAGTCTACCAGTGAAAGGATGGAGCTGGAGATAGCTAAGCGCAGAGCCTCCGGAGGTAGACATGGCCTTAGCCTGTAGAGGAGACCGATTCTTTTGTTTGTTTCAGTGCAAGTTGACGCGATATGCTCACGATAGGTAAGGGCGGAGTCTAGAGTAACTCCTAGATATTTAAAATTGGAAACTGGTTCCAGTATGGTGCCCATCACATTGGGTATAGATCATTTTGCAGAGCTGTGCTTATGTTGTGGGTGGGCAAATAGCATGACTTTTGTCTTTTTTGTGTTGAGTACGAGCTTGTGTGAGGAAAACCAGGCTTCAATTTGAGCAAAAGAGCCCTGCAAGGAATCTTGAAGTTGCATGGGGTCAGGGTGCCGACTGAAGATCACAGCATCATCAGCATAAAGAAGACAACGCCCAGAGGAGGCCTGAGGTAATGAGTTCAGGTAGAGTGAGAAAAGGAGCGGACAGAGGATAGACCCTTGCAGGACACCAAATCCAACAGGAAGGTTAGCGGAAAGGGCGTTTCTTATCATCACCTGTTGAGTGCTGCCAGAGAGATAACTGGAGAACCAGCTAGTAGTTTCTTTTGAGACGCCGACAGAGAGGAGGGAGTTTATGAGCATGATGTGATTGACGGTATCAAATGCCTTGGAGAGATCTATAAAGACTGTACCAGCCAGGTCTCCATGGTCAAGAGCGTCATGAACAAAGGAGGTGAGTTCTAGTAGGGCAGTGGTGGGTACTGTGACCTTTCCTGAAACCGTGTTGTTGTTGGCAGATTAAGTGTTGTGCATCTAGATAGTTAGTAAGTTGATCAGCCACTATTTTCTCTAGTTCTTTTGAGAGTGGAGGGAGTATGGAGATGGGACTGTAGTTACTAGTTGCAGTATGCGTACGATTTCTATGTACTGGCGTAAACCTCGCCTTTTTCCATAAAGACGGGAATTGTCCTAGGCATAGGGACATGTTGAAAATTTTAGTAAGAGGTACCAGAACATCATCAAGGGTTAAAGATAGCAATTTAGCATCTAGTGAGTCGCCACTGTGTCTAGTTTTTCCTAGGAACCTGGAAATATATGCACGGGCATCATTAGTGGAGATAGTTTTGAGACGAAATGGTGGCTCACTGGGGGGTGGCGGGAAATATTCCACGTCAGTACTGAAAAGGTCGAGGTGGGGGAGAATAGAGCTTAGGTCAGAGAATGATACATTGAAAGCATCCGCTATTTTGCTGGGTTCTTGGGTAGGGATGTCATCTAAGATAAGCATAGCAGGGGGAGGGGAGGGAGACTTTCCACTAAGTTCCTTTATATTTTCCCAGAACCTCTTTCCATCACCCCAGGTGGCAGTGAGTTTTTTTTGGTAGTAAGCAGCCTTTGACAGCCGAATTTCCCAGGTGCTAGTATTTCTGGCAGCACGATAACGTTATCGGCCAGCAGGTTGACCTGACTGAAGGGCTCTGCACCACAGGTCATCACACGCCTTCATTTTATCGAACAAAGCCCGTGTTACCCAGGGGGATGATTTAGACTTTTCGATCCATTTGACGTGAGGGGCAAAGATGTCACAGGCAGATTGGAAGGAGCTTATGAAGAAGGACAGGGCGTCATCAACTGACTTCAGATGATCAAGAGGGGACCAGTCGAAATTCTGAAGTAGGTTTCTGAGGTGTTTTAGAGCCCCCTTCTTTAGTTGGCGACACCTGGAGATCCTAGGTGGGGGTGGTTTCCAGCTATTTGTCCAGAGACAAGTTACCGACGAGTGATCACTGATGGGAGTCCGGAAGGACCTGGACATCCAGTATGTGCTCAGGATGGTGAGTGAGTATGAGGTCAAGGAGGGAGCTGTGGCGCATATTTTTGTTCACTCTAGTGGGGGTGAGGACCATTTGGGACAGATTTTGGGCAGCAGCTGCATCCCTGAGGGGGGATGTCTGGGGGGCAAGCCAGTTTGAGTTAAAATCACCTAGGGCTATGATTTCTGAATTTTTGGGAGCTGTTCAATTATATTTAGGATGGATGTGAAGGCATCCCTTGGGTTACGACGGGGTATGTATACGGACATTATGTAGAGGGATTTTTTCGAGTTTCCAGTTTCAACCCTGACAGTAAGAGACCGTACACCTTCCAAAGGGCTTATGGTAGTAGTGTTTATTCCTTGTAGGTGCTCTCAGAGATACAGAGCACTACCCCCACCCTGTTTATTTAGTCTATCCGACCTGAACAGTGTGTAACCAGGTACGCTTACAGCCAAGTCAGGGATATGCTATGATAGCCATGTTTCAGTAACGGCTATTACATCAGGGCAGTGGAGGCAGACCCAGGCTTGAAATGAGTCAAGTTTATTTTGTAGACTACAAACATTAATGGTGGCCAGCCGCAGTCCCTCATAGTAGCTGGTTTCCGTGGGGTATGGAGAGTGGGACCTGGATTTGGGTGGATGTTTCCCACAAGTAGCAGGAGGATGATAGCTGTCCTGGTTAGAGTAGTTTTGTTCATCTTTTTGGAGGTGCGTCGGGATGTGACCACATGATAGAGTGGTTTATTGGAAATATGGATGCATGTAAAGCGTAGTATTTCCTGTCCATGAAGTAATGGGGTAACCATGGTTACAGAGGTGGGGTGACATGGTAAAAGAGGAGGGTAGGGGATACAAGACATGGTAACTGATGAGGGAGCTTTTATTGGTCGGGTTAACGCAGGAGGTAAAATTGGGGCAGAGGCAGGGGTAGCACTAGAACTAGTATGAAGAAGGCAGGAGGGTAGTGGATTATGGGAGAGGGTTAAAATGAGGAGGGTAAGCCATGACGCCGCTATGTGGACAGAGAAAAGTGATATGGTGTTTATTTTAGACATGTTAGGTAGGGATTTGAAATATAACAGAGAATTTTCCAAACGAAAATTTTTTTATTTTTTGTTTTTACTCACACCGAAAGGTAAACCAAGCAGTAGTTAAGGAGCAGAGAGTGAAAAGATAAGCTGTGGAGGCAATGGCAGCCCCCTAGTGGCAGGTCCTGATAACCTGCTAGTGGAGAAGTTGCCTGATAGGTTTTTTGCTCTTCACCAATCAGAACAGCTCACTGTCACTATATAAGGAGAGCACGACCAAGGGTGGTGGTGGGGGCGGCGGAGCAGCTGACGCGCAGCGTCAGCAGGGCTGAAACGACAGCAGACAGCACTCAGCTCAGTAGTGTTCCCTACTGTACCTGCTGCACGGCTACACAAGGCGAATGCGGGTCCCTTTATTTTCCAGCCGTGAGTCCCTTGGTTATTTCAGGCTCCGGGGAAGGAGTCTGTGCCCTCTCGACCACAGCACCCACGAGGGAAGCCTCGTTGTTAAGTTCTGCGAGGAAGAAGGAGAAAGCAAGGATTAATATAGGTGCATTTGTGGGGGGTGTAAGGGCTAGGGCTGTGTGCCTGAGGTTATTCTAACTGCGTGGGACACAAAGGAGATGGCGTCTCAACAAGTTGCACCGAGTTTGTAGTAACACACAGTAATTTGGTTTTTCCAAAAATGAAGCCCAGTACTTATAGTTTAAACAGCAGACAGTAATTCAGTTTTAAAATGAAACCCAGTACTTTTAGCCAGCACAATGTTAATTTAAAGTATAAGTTGTAATTTAAACTGCTTGAAAATGGCTATGGGGCTCAGGAGGCAATTCAGTTTAAACAGCAGACAGTAATTCTGATTTAAAATGAAGCACAGTACTTTTAGCCAGCACGATGTTAATTTCAAGTAAAAGTTGTAATGTATACTAAATGCAGCTACAACAACACTGTTTCAGCTCACAGAAAATTCAGTTTAAAGTAAAGCCCAGTACTTGTAGGCATACAATATTAATTTGTTTGAACTAAAAAGGCAAGCTCTTAAAGTTACAGGAGAAAACCGACAATTCAGGACCTTTTTCTGATTTTTGGCATAGAGAAAAACTATCTCCTATCTCCACATGTGTGTGGGGGCAGTAATTTTGGCAATGATTTAAAGTCCACTGCAACGACTGCAGAGAGTGCTCAGCTCAGTAGTGTTCCCCACTGTACCTGCTGCACAGCTACATGAAGCGAACGTGGGTCCCTTTATTTTCCAGCCACGAGTCCCTTGGTTATTTCAGGCTCCAGGGAGGGAGTCCGTTCCCCCTCGACCACAGCACCCACGAGGGGAGCCTTGCTGTTGAGTTCTGCTGCACAGCTACACGAGGCGATCGCTGGTCCTTTTATTTCCCAGCCGCAAGTCCCTTGGTTATTTCAGGCTCCGGGGAGAGGGCGTCCGCTCCTCTCGACCACAGCACCCATGAGTGGAGCCTCACTGTTGAGTTCTGCTGCATGGCTACACAAGGCGAATGCGGGTCCCTTTGTTTTCCAGCCGCAAGTCCGTTGGTTATTTCAGGCTCCGGGGGGTGGGGGGGGAGTCCGTTCCCTCCCGACCACAGCACCCACGAGGGGAGCCTCACTGTTGAGTTCTGCCCCATCGGTTGTCGAGCTTCATCCCAGTAAATTCTAAGATGAGCCAAAGCAGACGCATGAACGAGGATGGACTCTCGCCCACCGACTGTCCCCCAGATGACTCCAGCTCGAGAGGCCTGGAAAAAAGGGAAGAGTCATCGTCAGACTCCAAGGAGTCTGCAAACAGCTGCTGAGGGCCTGAGCCACCCTCCACCTGCCAAGGACGATCAGGAGTGAGTGTGACTGACAACCGATGGGGCAACCCATGACCCGACCGAGAATCCTTGGTCGAAGCCCCAGTTTTTGGCTGTGGAGGCGGGGGTTCCACCATAATGGGTGGTGCAGCTGGTTCTTGCCAAACAACCGGGGCTGGCTTCAGCTCCTCGATGACAACGAGGGGTTGTTTTGATCGCTCAGGTGACCGCCACTTAATGGCCAGGGAAGGTGACAGAGTCAGCTTGCTCCCAGTCAAAAGGAGCTGCTGCTGCTGCCACATCAGATCCTCGTAGCGCCGACACAACTTGCGGCGGAGCCTATCCTCCGAGGAGGATGAGGATAAGTGGCGCCGCCGCTTCCCTCGGTGCCAAGACCGCCGATGTCGGCGGGATCGGCTGGACGAGAGAGGTCGAGACCGAGACCCTCCATGTTTCCGGGTCTGGGAGGGAGAGGGGAAACCTGTTCCTCCCCCGGCTCAGGAACCTTAACCGAGGACTCCGGCATAGGAGGCACAGGCAAGTCCTCAGTTTCCACTGGGGGAACCGGTGAAGAAGGATTGTCAGCTTTTCCAGTCGACAGCCCGTCCGACGGGTCGAGAAAAATCTCGACTGCACCGACGGGTGTCTCGGCTGGCTGACCTGATGAGGACACTGCAAAGCCAGCGCCTTAGTTGCAACCTCGACCCGAGTGGTGTCAATATCCGGGGAAGGACCTCTCCGCTCCCGACAAATGTCGACAGCGGGAATTACCCTCCGAGTCCTTTTTCTTGGACTGAGAGGAGTGTCCTGATGGCCCCTCTCCCTTAGTAGAGAGGGACTGACAAAGCTCCTTAAATGAAGCCGAGTAAGAGGAGCCCAAGGACAGCAGGATAAATGCTGCGACCAAGGAAGAAGAAGATGCGGCCTGGGCCGCCTCCTCCTCGAGGGCGATCATTTGCTCCAAGTTGCTCATCGGGCCCACCACTGCGGACACACGTAGCAGGACCTCCTTCGACTTTACCGGAGGAATACGTCTCTCGGGGCACCCAAGTTGAAGTCTGGCAGCACGGTCTTCGAGAACGTTGACCAAGAAGACTTGCACAATTCGCAGGCCTGCGGATCGTGTTCGAGCCCAAGGCAGTAAACGCACGTGGAGTGCGGATCGGTCAGAGATATCTTCTGCCCACAAGGGCATCGCCGAAATCTGGGAGTCGATTTGTCCATCGCAGCCGCGAAGGAAGAAAAAGACCGAAGTCTAGAAAATTTAAGTATGAGTTTCGGTTTAACCGACGAATTAGGATCCAGGCCTAAAACGCAAAGTGCTAAGGAGGGAACCTGAGCTTCCAAGCAAATAGGAAGATCTGGCGTCATGGGGCGGAGCCGAAAGTTTTACCACCCAGGTGGGTGGGAGGAGCCAGCTTGAAGACCTTCCGGCAAGATTTAAAGCGGCAAGGAACCTGCCAGAAAGTGTGGATAGAACAACATATCCATGTCCCTAGAAATAACGGTTATTTACTCACTGCTTGAGTTATTTGGTCCGCTTTAGTGGTGGCTAGTGCTGGTTCTATCCCTGGTTATGCCATCCACAAGAAGAACAGAGGTAAACATGAATGGCAGTGTGACTGTGTATGTTCCTTGCAACCTCAGCTGTGTCATTTATCAGTCTTACTTTCCTTCAACACATGAACTTTTCCTGCGTAAGCTCTTCCTTCCCTCCTCCCTCCCAGATTTGTCTGATGGTGTCTACTTCCAGCCCCCTCTTCCCGATGAAGAGGTCATTGCTCTCGAAGCGCTTGGGAAGCATTTTTGCATGTCTCAAAAAATTTAGGAATTTGCCTTGGAGCTGTCTCCTGTATGAACTGCGACCTTTTCTGTTTTGTATGGTGTCTACTGCTATCCTGGAAACAGTCCCAGATCTCTTCTTGATCTCCTATTCTGCCCCTTTACTATCCTACCCTGTCACTTTATGCTCTCCTCTCCTTTCTCTGACGAGCTCCTGATCCTTGTAGATCTCAATACCAGCTGACTCTACCCAACATAAATCAGATTAAAAAACAAACAAACCCACTCAGCTAATTTCTGAACCCACCAACCTAAAACCCTAGCTGGTCTAACCATTCCTTAATGGACTGGGTTCTCTCTGCTCATCCTCAACGTACAGTACTGTTAAATCTGGCATCTCCCCAGAGTAATTACTGAAGTATAAACAGCTCTGCAACATCAGCATCAAAGTGATCAGAGAAGCGAAGCCAAATTACTTTGCTTTAAATCTCTTGAACAACCTTACATCCCCTACAAATTTCTGAAGCTAATCCACTAGTTTATGATCTTTCCCCAGTCTGCCAACTGTGATCCTCGAACCATTGGGCTTACTGCTATCTGACCCTCTTGAAGTCACGTCTGCCTTGAGAAAATACTTTGCCTCCTGCACTCTCTACCTACTTCCTCCCTCCTCCCCCTTCACCTTTCTCCACCTTTCCTCCTTCTCCTGCATCCCTGTTGTCGCCTCATTATATACACTGTTCTCAATAAATCCTTCTAAGGATGGTCCCAAACTCCTAAGAAAGGGTGCCGAAGTCCTTCCCCTCCAAAAAGTGGGCGACACTTCCTCTCTAACCACTGCCTCATCTCTCTCCTCCCAGCCCTTGCGAAGGTGCAGTGAAAACTAGAACCCCACCACCCACCCTCTCTGGCTTCTTACTCCTCTTTCCTCCATCGTTTCCAGTCTGGTTTGGAGAATACCCTCTCTACTTTCTTATTCCTCTTTCAGCTCACTGATGCTGAGAGGGACTGAGGTCTGTATACCTTCACAATCTCTGTCAATCTTGCAATGATATGAGTACACAAGGGGGCAGGGCAAAAAACATGATTCTTTACACAGCTGGAAGGAGTACTAATGTGGAGTCAAAGAGTGTTCTGGCATACCAGTGTTATTTTTCTAGTCACACAACTATAAACCTCAAATTCCATCAGCTAACTACTGTGGTTTCATCTTGCTGGGACGCTGGAAACTAAGGATGGCCAATGGATTCTCACACAACAGTCAGCTACTACTGTTTTTTTTTTAAACATTCTTTTTCGCTCCGGTCACGGCCTGCGGAGCCTCTCTCGGGCATCCTGCCTGGTCTTGCCCCGTCTGAGATCCTCTTGGCCCTAAGCCTCCCGCCCCCCCAAGCCAGTACCCTCACAGCTTAACCCCCCCAGGGTGGGGCCGCCCCTCCTCTTTGGGCGCTCTTTCAAAGTCAGACCCTGGCTGTGGTGAGGCCCGGGTGGAGGATAAGAGAGGCTGGACGAGATGGATCCGGCAGTGGGCATGGGGGTCAGGCACCGTCACCTACCCCACAGAGCCGGGTGTTTCTGTTTTCTGGTCCCCTGACATCCTTACATCCCTCCTCCCTTGCGTGGACACCCCTTGACGCCATGCGCACTGCAACCCTGCCGGTGTCAGCTATGCTGCTAGTGCTGTCTGTGTACTGCAGCGCCCCTGATCTCCTCTGGGAGCCGCTGGTATGCCGGACCATCCCTGGCCCTCCCCCGGGAGAGGAGAACTGTCCATCGGACACTCAATCCTCTCCCTTCGCTGCCGACCTCCTCATTCCCGACCTCGGGACGCCGGCGTGGCGCGAGGTGTGGCGTCCAGTGCCTCAACCCTCAGTGCCACTGGGCCAGCTCCTACTACTGTTCTTGAATAGACACAATGGGCAGTGTGATAGCGACATGATCTGCATTTCTCTCCAAGCAACCCGGGTGGGTTACTTATGCAACACACATATGCATCTCCTAGCTGGCTGGAGTGGGAGACCCCAACCCAAGCCTATGGTGTGGCATTCTTGCATGTTAAAGAGACACTGCAAGACATGTCCTAAACAGGCCCCCAAAAGCTGTCAGGCAGTGTCCCTCTACACAAGAAAGGCACAATACCTCATAAGTGCACTACAGTGTCTACAACAAAATCAGAGTTGGCACAACTGGTGCATAATACAGTGCTCTCTCTCCATAGTGAACAACTCGGTAGCCAGCTAAGGTGTTCACTATATCTAGGGGTTCGCTATAACAATGTGTTACTATGCCTAATTTGGGAGCAATGGAAGCCATCAAAGGTGTTCACTATAAGAGGGAGTTTGTTATAGAGGGGTTCTTTACTGCGACGGAGCACTGAATGTAGAGATCAAACACTACAGTGGATATGAACACAAATACGTTTGGTCTGCACTGTAATACTCTACAAGTTTAAGAGTTATAATTGCATTCATACACACACACACACACCTCTTTTCCCCGAGCCGAGAGTCCAGAGTCTCCTCCGATCCTTCCATTTAGATTGAGACAGCTTTCTCCATGACGACAGAGGTAGATTGAGCGTGGGGTGATATGGATATTCATAAGGTAGTAAACAATCCTACTTTGAATATGGTCGAGTACCAGATTCACAAGATAGCGCCTCCCGACATCCATGATTTTAATAAAAGAAAGATCCCTGTAATAGAAGGAAAAAAACTAATTTAAAATCATAAACAACAATGAAAAAAAACAGAATCTTTCAGAACAGTAGCTGCTGTACGGAACAGAAATTATGAACAATTTACAGGTAGAAAAAGACTGGAGTCCATCTAGTCTGCATTGTTCCTCCCTATACATAGCCCCTCCCTCCTCCCATGCTGCAGTATGCCTTCTGTTTTCCCCCGCCATCTTCCAAAGCACGTGCACAAAACAGCAGTCACTCTCAAATCAAGCAAGCAGATTCACAGTAGGAATAAAAAGCCATTTTTATTTCTGTTCCCTCTCCCATTCTGTCCAATCCTGGCTCAGCAGGAGAGGAACTTGCCCAATCGTGAGCTTTATAAGGATGTTGGAATAAGCCTCAGCACCGAGAACAGCTGAAAACGAACTAGCTCCTGATGCCTAATAATGGACCCACAATGTTGGAAGCCCAAGCTACGTCCACTAAATCCTGAAAGTTGAGACTCATGAACACTTTATTTGGGGGGGGATTAACTGGGGCTGGTACCAGTGATGTCTACACATTATATCAGATCATTGTTCTTCCTGTCTGTTGTTACGGAACTGGCAGTAAAATTATAATTTTCACTTAAGGTCTAGAAGAAAACATCAAATGAAATATTTACAGTTACAGTTCTTGACTGTGTTGTATGAACCGACTCACCAAACAAATGAGTCGTGTACAAACCTGCCTCCCCAACTCAAAGATCAACAAAGGGCTGAAAACCACACACAAATGAAAAGAGAAGAAAAAAACTGTCAAATGTGTTACAAAACATGTTATGTACACGGTGCAGAGTGCCTTGTTTGTTTGCATTTTCCATTTGGATTAATCTGGATTACCAACTATTCCAATCTCTGCTCTAGCAGCATATTGTCATGACCGTGCAAGCATTGTCCTGCAGGAAACGTACTTGTCGTAAGACTCATCCAGGGTCTCATAATAGTTCTTGTAACATTCTATTCTCTTCATGAAGTCTTCTGTTGCTTCCTCGCTACTGCGGTTCACATAATCAGGACTGCATAGTTTTACTTGCTGAAATAATGGGAGAATGTTTTATAAAACAACACCACTTGCATTTAGAGGTTACATTCTTTTTTGCTTTTTATTGATGGTTGTCAAACTATGAAACTGTTTGCCCGAATATCACTTCCTTTTCTAACCAACTCAGAGCAGTCTTAGGGTCACCAACCCTGTGACGTGGTTTTGATCAGTAAGTATCGCTGTACAGAATATTAGTCACAGAGAATTTACAAAGATAAGTACAACACTCACTCTGTACATGAAAATGATTTATTCTGGTTTATTGCTAATTATGAGTTCACCTACTCATCCTGGACTTGCTAATCAATCACTGAAGTTGTTAGAGATGGTTGAAGGCCCGGCTCCGCTGCTTTCAAAAGTTTTGGAGGCTACACTTATTTTGCTGCCTGTGGCAAAGAAGAGGTTACTTACATGGAACCATAGTTCTATCAGTATTCAGTTCTCATCCACACTTAAGCAGTATACCCTGAGCATGCTCAACACCGTAACAATAGACTAGCCTTTAGGCTGGACTCCTCCTACATCCCAATCAGATCCGCTCCCGACTTTGCCTCCACTGTTCTCGGGCAAAGATGCTGGAAAAATAGAACTAACAGCAAACTGTGGTAGGCCATATGGATGAGAACTGAACACTAACTGTAGAACTACAGTTACATGTAATCAACCTTTTTTTTTCCTGAACAACCTAGATTTAGCTCACTATCCACACTTTTGCAGACTCCAAGCCAGGGGTAAGCAAATTCCACTGTCTGACGCCAAGTAAAAATGCACTGTGGAAGGGCATGTTGATGTGTGGGCACAGCCCTTGGAAAAGTTTTTTTTTTTTTTTTAAATCTAGGCAGACTGAGCTGTGTTGGGTATCTACAGTACAATCCCCGTAACTGTTTTTTTAGGCGCTATTTCTGGCACTGACTATCCCCTCCTCTCTCCATGGACAACACTGTGTACACAGATCAGGAGAATAATTTTCTGGACCAGATATCCAGTTGGCTGTGGCTCCCTCTTCACTGACTACTTGTGCCTTCCAATTGGCAATGCTCACTTCCGTGGACACTGCTACCCATAAGCAGAAGTCATGAGTTCAGCACAGGCAGGAGAAACTTCAATGAAGTACACTGCTCTTGCTCTCCTCACACCGCATGGACGTGGACAAGAAACTCAAACGGGTGACAGAAGGGTAACTGGATCAGCACAAAAATGGCCTTCCAGGATGTCAGCAAACAAGAAAGAGTACTTATTATTTAACAAAAACAAAACCTTTGATGCAGCATTTTTTCTGGGGGACTGTGTGTGCTACTTGTGCTGGGCAAAAAAAAAACCCAAAGCCAGGTCACTACAGAGTCTGGTTTGTGGTGATGCTTTTTCCTCCCTGTAGGATCTGTTAAAGTGCTGATGGGATTTGTGGTGTGGTTGTCCTCAATCTATGGTCAAAGGTATTTATTTCTTTACTTATTTGTTTACTGAGTAGGTGCACTGATCCGAGGACCATTTTCAGGCACGACCCGGGCCATGGCCATGAAGATGGCACAGCAAAAAAATACCAATTACAAGACATCACAATGCGTAGATACACAGAAGGTGACGGCAGACAAGGATCGAATGACCCACCTAGTCTGCACCTTTTCCCTACCTAATGCATTACTGCAGACCCCAGCTGATCTGCAGCTTACTCTCTCTTCCCTATTGCTAGAGTACTCTTATGTCTATCCCATGAATTCTTGAATTCCCCTCTTTTTGCCCCCACCACCTCCGCAAGGAGGCCGTTCCAAGCATCCACTACTCTTTCTGTGAAAAAGTACTTCCTCATGTTGCCCCTGAGCCTACCCCCTCTAGCCTCATATCATGTCTTCTTGTTTTTGTAGAGCTTCTTTTCTAAAAGATGCTACCCTCCTGTACCTTGTTTATACCCCTGATGTACCTGCATGCCTCTATCATATGCTCCCTTTCTCTCCTCTCCTCCAGGGAATGCATACTGAGGTCCTCTAGTCTTTCCTCTTGACTTCTGGTACAGTCCTTGCACCATTTTTTGTTGCCCTTCTCTGGACTGCCTCAATTTTGTCTATGTCCCGTCTCACTAGTGATCTGTACAGTGGCATAACCACCTCCTTTTTTCTGCTGGCGATACCTCTCACTGTGCACCTTAGCATCCCACTATCTCTTCTCACAGCCTTCTCACATTGTTTAGGTAAGCAATAATACCCGACAGGGTGGGTGGTATTGAGCTATACCAGACCGCCCATGGGCGTAATGAGGCCAGACGTCACAGGTAGAGGGCCTTACAGCCCCTGGAAGGTCCGATATAGCACACCACTCACCCTGGAGGGTATTATTGCGCTTAGAAAATGAGCACTGTAAAAAACCTAAGTTTGATAGAAAATTATTAATAAAAAAGTGAGTATATTAAGTTTTGTAATAAAATAGTTCCTCCGCCTGCATAGGAATGCTTTTTTGGGGGAGATGGTAAGGAGTTTTGTCCTGTGGGAGATGTTGCAGTAAAAAAAAAAAAATAAAGAAAAGCTGGTTGTACAGTATAGGACCTGTGAGACTCTTGTGTTGGTTGCCATTAGACATTCAGAGATATAAAAAGGCTAGAGGACTGGCAGAGGAGGTGGATGCGATGAATGGGTATGCTGAGAGAAGCAGTACTGTGCCCCTGCCGTATCATTTTAAATTGCCAGTTGTTGCCACAGCTTGCAGGCAAATGGATAGATGGAGGAAGCAGGCATCATGAGTAGGTAATGGAACTGGAAGCACTGATGGTGCTATAACTGAGAGGAGCGGTACTTTCAATTTCCGTAGTTTAGATGCATTTGTGGAATGAAATATGGAGAAAGTGGTGCTCCTCTCGTGAACCATACTAGCAAATGAGCTACCGGTCTCTTACAGCATATCAGCAAGCGAGAGACAAGTGTAACAGACAGGCGGCCCAGGAGGGTAATGAAAATACCACCGCTCATACATACAGTGCGGTCGCATTTAGCTCAGCTGGCAACTCTGCAAGTCAGTGAAGTTTTTAGCGGACTAGAAAATGTTGCGAGAAGAAACCGTTGTTAGTGAGATGCGCGTGGGCGGGAGGCAGTTATTCAGGCTGCATTTTTTAAAGTTCTCCGGTCCTCACTGCCTACCATAATTACTGGAGCTGTTTCTGTTTTCTTTTTGTTTTGTTTGACTTCCCGGTCCTTGTTACCTTCATAGCTGGTACACGGGGGTACAATAAAGCAGGAGGCTTTGTGTATGGGCAAGCAGTCAGGAACGTACCTGATGTATAATGCTGGTAAATAACTAAGAAAAAGGAAAGAAAATGCTTTGCCAGTGCAGTGTATGTGATAGTTTTTTTTGTACATCCCTGTTTCTGCGTGTGTGTGTGTGTGGGGGGGTACTCTGTTTCTCTCGCTAACTGGTAAAAAAAAAATGGCGGCAGTTTCAAATTGTGTGCCCAGTTGCTCAGCCAATGCTGAAGTCAGATGGGCACAAGGATATTTGGCTTGGCATGAGGCAGGTTTACACTGGGACTTTTTATTTGGTGGTCATCTATTGAAAGTTAATGTACCCCTGAGGAATGGGTACCAGCCAATCAGATGCCTCCAAATAAAAAGCCCATTTTCTAATTTCCTTTAAGTCATCAGATATGATTACTCCCAGGTCCCTTTCTTGATTGGTGGCCATCAGTCCCCCCCCCCCCCATCTTGTACTCCTCCCTTGAATTTCTGCTCCCCAAGTGCATGATTTTACTCTTCTTTGCCTTGAATCTTAGCTGCCACACTCTTGAACACTCCTTAAGCATGTTTAGGTCCTTTCTCACCCCAGTGTCGACCCCATTGCAGATCTCACTGCTATCTACAAAAAGAGGCATACCTTCCTCTCAAGCCCCACTGCAATATCGCTTAAGAAGACATTAAAGAGGACTGGCCCCAGCACGGATCCCTGTGACACCCCACTGGCTACCATCCTCTCCTCAGATTAAACGCCATTTACCACCACCGCCATTTGTGTCCTGTCACTCAGCTAGTTTCTGCACAGTTTACCACCTCAGGGTCCACTATACAGCAAGGTACAAGGCACTTTGTTGGCACACAGGTAAAGAAATGGATACATATTTCAAGTACCTCCAGGAGGTCCTGTACCCATTAACTTACATTTTAAACCGCTCTCTGTGCCTAGGTAAATTCCCCTTCAAGTGGAAATCTGCCACCATTACCCCATCCTTAAAAGTGAGGATCAATCCAATACCAATAATTACCGCCCCATCTTCATACTCCCGCCCCTATCCAAGGCCTTAGGACAGATTGTGTCAGACCAACTCACTGATCACCTCACCAAATAAAACCTACTCTGTAAACAACAACATGGCTTCCGCAAAGGGTACAGTACCACCACTGCCCTTCCTGAGTTTACCACCCACATACACTCCGCGTTGGACAAGAGTCACATCACTGGTGCAGTCTACACAGACCTCACAAAGGCGTCTGACACAGTCAGCCACTCCCTCCTACTTGCCACCTTGTCCAACCTGGGTTTCTCCCGTGATGCGATGGGCAGGTTTACAGACTACCTTAAGAACCGGTCCCAGCAGGTCAAACTAGGAAACACCTTATCCAGTAGTCTGCCTGTCCTCTCTGGCGCCCCAGGGGTCCATTCTTGGGCCGTTACTTTTCAGCCTATTCCTCAACTCCCTCCCTATGTCCTGCCCCAGAAATCTATTACTCTACACAGATGATGCTGTCCTCTTCTCCTCCAACCCCAACCCCTTTCAACTCCACCGCTCCCTGCAGGCCACCTTCAGCTGTGCCGAGAACTGGTTTGCCACTCAGCGCCTTACTCTCAACTATTCAAAAACCAAATTTATGCTTCTCCCACCCACAGAATGCAAGAAAAGAGCTTTGCCCACCAGATCTAACTTCAAACCAGACCCCTCTGGAGCAGGTGGGCTCCTTCAAATAACTGGGCATCGCCTTGGATCCTACGCGTAACTTCCACCTTCATATTCACCACCTACCCAAGTCCCTAAATGTCAGGTTGGGACTGTTATACTGCCTCAAGCACTGCCTCACCCCGGACGCCCTCAGGCTTGCTGTCTCCTCCTCAGTTCTCTCACTGCTGGAGTACGGCTTACTGATCTATGGAACAGCAAATACCACAGCCCTTGATAGTCTTCGTCTCTCCCTAAATAAAGCCTGCCTCCTTGTCTTGGGATGTGACCATGTCACTCACACCTGCTCACTTTATAATGATACCGGCTGGCTTAACCTTGACAACAGAATCAGGTTCCACACCTGCCTCATGGCTAAAAAATTGTCCTTGCCCCCCAGCTAGCCCTCTAGTCAACCCAGAACTCAAGGTGCAGCACACTGGTAGCTCTGACAAACCCCTCCTCTCGGTGGCCAGCTGCGAACCTCCCTATTCCAAAGGTCCTTCAACTATAGAGCCCCTCGGTGGATGAACAGCCTCAATAGCAAATGAACCTAGACTTGGGCCATTCAAAACCCGCCTTAGGGAACACCTCCTGACCTCAAGTACCTGTGACTGCTTTTGAGCTGATAATTACCTCAGACGATGGTCCTTTGCCTGAAACTACCTCACCCCCCCACCCACCTGCTCCTCAGCCCAAGCTGGTATTGTTAGTATTTGTCTCCTATCTGTTTTATTTCTGTTATGTAAAACCTTAACTAAGTTATCCCTAGTACTTGTATGTGTTAATTATCACTGAACAATTGCCTACTTTCATTGTAAGTAATCTGAACTTTATACACTGATCTGTTGTTAATTATGTATCCCTGTACCTTATTTTCTGTGACGTGGATCCTTTGTAAATGAGTCTTTTGACTCAAAGGTGTTTCCGAATTACTAATAAACAATAAACATTGACAAAGACAAGCAAATAATGCAAGGCATGGTGGCCTGAGTAGTAAAACAGGGTACATATTTAATTACAGTGGCAAAGGCAAGCAAGTGCAAGGCAGAACAGCCTGAGGAGTAAAAAATACAGGTTACTCAACTGTAACAGGAGTTCTAGGAATGGTATATGTTGTTCGTCCACACTTATAGGCAGGTTCCTTGCCGCTTTAAATCTTGCCGGAAGGTCTTCAAGCTGGCTCCTCCCACCCAACCGGGTGGTAAAACTCTCGGCTCCGCCCCATGACGCCAGATCTAGCCCGCTGGTAGCCAGGTTGTGCGTCAAAGCCGGGAGGCTGGGTGGGTCTTGTGGATGAACAACATATACCATTCCTAGAACTCCTGTTACAGGTGAGTAACCTGTATTCTAGGGACAGGGATATGTTGTTCATCCACACTTATTGACAGACTCCTAGCAGTTCTCCGGGAGGAGGGAGGCAAGGCGCACACCCCTTCTTAGGTAGAAAGACTGGAGAACTGAGGCCCCGACCAGCAACCCGGCACGACCCAAGGTCGATGTGGAAGGGGAACGGTAAGCCTGCTTCCGGGCGGAAGCCCTGCGGATATCCTTGGAAGCAGCCACCGATGCAGCGGAGGACGGGTAAAATGAGCACTTATCCCTCTGGAGGCTCCATGCCTGCCCGCCTATAGTGAGACCTATGCAGGGTGACCACCCGTTGGCCGTCCACTTGGCTGCAGGTCTGCCAGATGCGGCTTCAGCGTAGATGACAAACAGCTGGCGAACCTCTCCCGGAATTCAGCTTTACGCTCCCTAGGTAGGTGAGCGTTCAACAGGTTCCTATGGAACCTATATACGGCCTCCGAGGTGTGAATGGGGATGAACCCCGGCAGAGGCAATACCCCCGAAGGGAAGACTCCGCCACCGCCTTCGGAAGGACTTCAGGTGGGGCGCAGGACAACCTAGTCCCTGTGGAAGACCAGATAGGGATATTTAAAGGAGCGCCTGAACTCTCCCCACCTTCTGGATGGCAGAGTAGCCCCAAGAAGGTGTTCTTCCACAACAGGTGGGGGAAACTCGCACCTGTGCAAAGGTTCGGATGGCTTGCTCGTGAGCTAAGCCCATACCAGCAAGGATCCCACAGAACGGGGATACTCTCCCCCAAAGGGGAGGCGTGATCAAGGCCTAGAAGTGCCAGACCACCTATTCTGCACCACCTACTGCCTTCCGGCCCATGCCCGGAAGACAGGAGTGACCACAGAAGCACCTAGAGGGTCGTTGGCCCAAGCCCTAATTCAAAGAACAGACGCAGATGGTCTGAAACGCTCGACCAGGGACAGGAGAGGGCCAGGCCCTATCCCATCAACAAATGGAGAACTTTTCCAAAGAGGATGAGCATTATTTTTGGCCGACTTCCAGCAGGACGCCTTGAAAAGTCGAGGACCCTGCCACAGGACCCTAGGCCTGGCCCCTAGCCGCACAGAGACCGGGCCTACAGGTGTAGGGATTGAAGGTCCAGAAGGAAACCTTCCCCTGAAAAGGAAATCAGGACTGGGCGGCCTAGAAGCCGCCACGGGAGCCTGCGGCCGAGACTGAGGAGAGCTGGATACTAGAGCTGGCAAGCCAGCATCACCTGCGCCCAGTCCCTCCTTGCCTTGCCCATAGGTCGAGGGAAATGGGAGAGAGGCGCGGAAGGGCCCGGGGTCCGTGGTCCTGACAGCATCCCCTACAGCAAACCTTGCTGAGGGGGCAGGCATAAAGCAGTCTCGGCCTCGTATTCTCCCTGGAGGGAGGAGGGAGAAGATCCTGTGCTACCTCTGGCAGGAAAAAAATACACTCATGAGGCGCAGCCTATGTCCGGCTTAGGGCAGTAGCCGGAGAATTGGAGGCTCCCGCCATCAGAAGGCTGGGAACCTGCCTCCGACTGCACGAAAAACCCAGTGCGGAGAACCTCCTTACGCCGAGGCAAGGGGTTCGACCGAACCTGGCGGGGCAGGTAGCACATGGTTGTGGTGCTGTCCAGATGGACTAAAGCCACTAGACCCCGCACAAACGGAGCGAGCGGTGCAAGCTAAGCCGGACCGCCTGAGCTCCAGCGGGTACAGAGGACATCGGACCTCGAAGGACCAGAGGCAGGCACTCTGTATTCCCTTGGATGGACACCCCATCCATCTGAGAAGCATTGGTCGGAGAAGACCGTCAACCCAGGGGGACGAACAGGATGTTCTCCTGCAGGAGCAGGAACGGTCCGGAGGGATGTTTCACTCACTCCTGGGCTGTAGTCACGAACTGGTCCGAGGAACGCAGCATCAGACCACTGGCAGGCCCGTCCCCACTAGGGGAACTCAGCCGCCAAGAGCCCAGGAGGTGCAGGAGGTCCCGAAGGGCACACTACCCGCCAACCTGACTGGGTAAGGGAGGAAAAACCTCAGACCTGTCCGCACGGGGCCGAGCTCGGACTCAAGAGTCGAGTTTAGTCCCGGAGAAACCTCATCCGCTAAGGCACGAGTTCCAACGTGGCTCCGGTAAGGGAGACCAGTGTAAGCCTGAAAGGTATTAATCAGGCCGCCATCCGGGTGGGGTTACGCCCGGACCCTTCGAAGCTGCAGAAACTGCGGTGCAGAGAACGAAGGGCCTGGCCAGGAACTCATAAGCAGACCTCTCACCTGGAAAGGGAGGAGTCCCTCAAGAACGGACGGAACGAGGAGGAAGTACGTCCTGGAGGCCCAGGAGGAAGCCACACGCCTCAATCTGAGGCTGGGAGATCGGCAGAGGGACCATCCGTCGTGCCGAAGGATGGAAGCAAGCCCCCCCCCATCCGTTTGAGGCCAGGAACACCTGGACTCGAACCCCGGGTCAGGAGGAGGCCCACCACCTTCCTGACCACCTCTAATTAGGAAGTCAGGCAAGTCGGCTCAGCAGTCCGACGAGGAGTCAGTGGACCCAAGATCCCCGAGGGGTAACGGCTCAAAGGGGAAACCAGTTCGCAACCGGCGACAGGGCTTTCCTTAGCACCACCCAAGAGCAAGAGGTGTGGAGCCGTCCCCCCATGGGGAATGCCCGGGCAGGGGCGATGGGACTGGGGACAGCTCCCCTTTAGCCCATCACTGAGCAGGCTTGGCGGAGGAAGAGGCCGAGGGGGCTCTCGGAACCCTACTTCCCTGCTTCCTTTTGGAGGAAG
Organism: Neoceratodus forsteri; assembly: GCA_016271365.2. Taxonomy (NCBI): domain Eukaryota; kingdom Metazoa; phylum Chordata; order Ceratodontiformes; family Ceratodontidae; genus Neoceratodus; species Neoceratodus forsteri. Next base: position 1,123,588,742 of record CM028129.1, on the reverse strand, counting down.
ACGCCGGTCTGGCAACAGGCCGCCCAGCACATGCCTGCTGGCCCTCGAGCTGGGCCGGTCAAGCCGCAGGGGTAGGAGGGCCAAGGGGCTAACGCAAAGGCTAAGGGCTGCCCTTGTCCCTCCAGGCGGGACTGACCGAGTCCAGAGTGGCATTGGACTTCTCAGGCCCTTGGATATGTCCCTCCACTCCAGGGCCGAAGAGGTCAGTCCCCAAGAAGGAGATGTCCGCCAACTCATGCTGGGTTTCCAAGGAAAAGGAGGATAACCTCAGCCACGCGGCCGCCACCGATCTGGCACAGGAGTCGCCCAGATCCAGGGCCGACTGAAGCTGCTGTTTCGCTATCGCCTTACCCTGGTCCTGAACCCGCTGGACCGTGGTCCGCAGGTCGGCTGGAAGATGAGGAAGGACCTCGTCCAGGGAGCCCAAAAGGGCGTGGGAACAGTGTGCCATCAGTGCCGCCAAGCTGGCCTGACGGAGGCCTAGGGAGGACGTAGCGTAAATCTTTCGCCCGACACAGTCCATCCTTCTGGACTCTTTGTCAGGGAGCCTATCCACGTCCCTAATGTTTCCAAAACGTTGTTGGTGACTACCCCTTCAGCCGAGAGGAGCTCCGAGAAACCGGGCAGAGAACCGACAGGGACAGGGAACTTCCTGGCCACCCTGGCCAAAGGCGCAGGGCAGGAAGTAGGCCGCCGCCAGAGCTCCAAGGCTGGACCCACGATAGCCTCAGCCACCAGGAAGGCCTCCGAGGGAGAGCCCCTTCGGTCCAGAATCTCCGTAAGGGGGTAAGGCGCCTGTTTGGAAACGGGCTCGAGCTGCATTCCGGTGAATTCCGAGATGAGCGGGAGCAGACCCAAAGAAGACGATGGGCTGTCGTCCACAGAATGTTCCGGGGAAGACCATGGATCCTCCCTGCAAGGAAACATAACGGAGCCGACGGCAGGCTCCGAGTCTGCAAAAAGCTGCCGCAGGCCTGAGTCACTCTTCATCCGCTGAGGGCGGGCGGGAGTGAGGGGACCGAAAGACCTGCGAAACAGGTCATGGTCCGGCCCGGGCTCCGCCAATGGCAGAGGGGCAGCGAGGATCGGGTGAGCAACCGGCCCTGAAGAGGGCTCCTCGATTGCTTCGAGTGGCTGCGTCGGCCGACCGGGCGGCGACTGCTTACTAGCCGGAGAATGAATCAGGGTCGAGTGACTTCCGGACAACAGCATCTACCACCACACAAGTTCCTCGTAACGTCGACGCCAACGGCATCGAGGCCACTCCTCATCCGAGGAGGAGGACGAGGAAGAACAGCAAAACCACTTGACTTGGTGCCCCGACCGAGAACGCAGAGGTCGGTGTGACCGGCTAGACCGAGAGGAGGACCGAGACCGAGACCCGAATCCTCAGGGAAACCGAGGGCGGACTGGAGAGGGAGCGGAGCGCATCCGCTCCTCCTTCGGCTTGGAGAATTTGGCCGAGGACTGTCGACCCAAGGGTACCGGAAGAACCTCAGCCTCCACCGGGGAAACCGGCGAAGGAAATGCGGCACCAGCAGGAGACGGCCCAGATGACGTGCCGAGGGGCTCGGCCACATCGACGGGGGTCCTGGCCGGCTGACCTGACGGGGACACCGTGAGGCTGAAGCCGCATGCTCGACCGAAGCCGAGCGTCGGCCTACTGGGGAGGGATTCCCTGCCTCCCGCTGGGCCGACTTAAGGGACCTCACCGCGGTCCCTTGGAATTGGGCCGAGGGGAGGGTCCCACGGGTCCCTCTCCTTTCAAGGAGAGAGACTGACAAAGCTCCTTGAACGAAGCTGAATGAGTAGAACCCAAGGACAGTGGGAAAAACTCCGCAACCAAGGAAGAGGGAGGTGGAGCTGCCCCCCGCCCGGCGGAATCGAGCTGCTCAGAAACAGCCGAAGCGGATGCCCGACGATCCGAGGGGTTTTCCGGAGCGGGAAAAACTACCGGATGTCTGAGCCCCGAAAGGGCTGCACAGTCCTCCAGAGAGCTGGCCGAAAGAGCACAACAAAAATCGCAAAGCTGAGGATCATGATCCAGGTCAATGCAGTAAACGCACGTGGAGTGCGGGTCTCTCCTGGAGGAAAAAAATGAGCGCCTCCCGGGGCCGGGAAGGGATTGAGCCATTGCCGCAGTGAGGAAGAAGATATCAAAAAATCTTCTGAAAGATTTGGAAGACCTAAATTTCCAGGAACCAGTCGAACGCAGAGCGCTAAGGAGGGAACCTGAGCTTCCAAGCAGTAAGGAAGATCTGGCGTCATGGGGCGAAGCCGAGAGTTTTACCACCCGTCGGTGGGAGGAGCCAGCTTGAAGACCTTCCGGCAAGATTTAAAGCGGCAAGGAACCTGCCTATAAGTGTGGATGAACAACATACCCATGTCCCTAGAATGAGACATATTACAATACAATAACAAAGGACAACTGAACTATGTAGGGACAAAGACCTAAGGAATAACACAGTGACATGTCAAACCCCATAAAATCATCAGTAAGGTAATGGAAACTACAACAGGTCCTTACTTGAAGGATGTGTCCCAGATTTGTGGAAGCAGGCGCATGTGGTATCGATTCATAAGGGCGGGCCTGTGGAACCAATTGAGAACTACAGGCCCATCTCCCTGCTGTGTATCCTGGCAAAAATACAGGAGAAACTCGTCATGCCCAACTCAGGGAATACCTGGAGGCACACATGCTGATGTCCCCATCGCAACACGGCTTTAGAGCCAATCATGGGACAGACACTGCCCTAACTAAATTCTCTTCTGATGTACTCAGAGAACTAGACTCTGGAATCAGTACTGGGGTGGTTTTTATAGACCTTTCCAAGGCCTTCGACCGGGTGGATCACAGACTGCTACTCCAAAAACTCCTCCACATAGGCCTTGACACCCATGCCCACAAATGGGTGGAAAGCTACCTCTCTGATCACACACAGAGGGTTAGGTGGCAGGAGAAACTCTCTAAACCACAGTTCCTAATGGATGGAGTACCCCAAGGGTCTATACTTGGGCCTCTCCTTTTCTCGCTATTCGTAAATGAACTGCACAATCACTGTGGGAGCAGCAATGCAATCCAATACGCGGATGATGCTGTCATCTACAAACCCTCGGACAACCTGGATGATCTAGGGACATCTCTCCAAGAGGATATCCACATCATGGAGATGTGGCTTATCAAGAACAAAATGGTCCTTAATACCAATAAAACCAAAGCCATGCCGTTTGGACCAAGAGCCCTTGGACAAGATAGATCACAACTACTCCAACTCACGTCTCTGGAGGGCATCAAACTGGAAGTAGTTTCTTCAACAAAGTACCTCGGCCTTACCCTCGACCAAGGCCCCACGTTCAAACAACATCTTGACCAGGTCACAAGACTAATCCATACAAAACTCAGATTACTGTATAGGCTCAAGAAACTGTTGACCCCTGAAGCTAGGACCTCTATTGCTGCTAGTTTCCTACTTCCAACACTAATATATGCTGCCCCGGTCCTCCAGGGAGTCGTAAAGCTGGAGTACGGTAAATTACAGACTCTATACAACAAGGTGGCTCACTTGCCACCTTATCCCTCTCCAGGAGCCATCATTGTGAGGCGTTAGCAAAGCTTAACTGGCCATCCTTTGAGGCTCACCTCAGGTACCCTGTACTCTGCCTGGCGAAGAAAATAATTAGCCCCACGCCTCCCCCGAGACTCAGTGGACTCCTTACAGTAAAAAGAAACCTGCGCAGCCTTAGGTCCTCGGGTCTAACATTACTAGAGGTCCCCAAGGTTAGGACTAGGGCAGGCTACAAATCCTTCTTGCATGCTGCCCCTTCCTTGTGGAATAACCTCCCTTTGGAGGTACGTGAAACCCCATCGGTACCATGCTTCCTCACAAGACTTAAAACCCATCTGCTATCAATGGCCGTATGCCAATGCCACTGCACCCCCGATAGCCCGCTTACCAAACTAAAATTTCTAACCCCTGAACAGGCAGCACTAACTTTTCCTCCCCCTCTCTGAACAATCCTAATGCTCTTAGAACTACGTTACCTGATGAATTAACAGTACTGTCTCGAGAATAGGTATGGACTAATGTAGGATCATATGAACAACAACTTGCTAAACAGATATTTAAACCCACAGAATAACTGCTATGTGTAAACAGCCAAATACTGTCTACCCATGATGACCTTTGTATGTTTATGTTCAACTGTTTATAATCTCATGTACTGTTATTCCCAGGTTGCCCCTGAAAAAGGGACCTCCGGGGCCCAGTGGGCCCACCCGGTCATCAAAATTCAATAACTAAATAATAAATAAATAAGTAAGGGAGAGGTGGCAGACTCACTTGTGAGTCATTTAACCCAGGGAGCAGGAACATCTGAAGATCACTGTTAGGTGTGCTTTGTAGAGAGATTTGAATTGACAATGGGAGTTAAGGGGATAGTAGAGAAGTCCGGAGGCTGTTCCACAGATGAGGAGCTGCGAGAAGTAGGCGTTTTGGACCATACGAGTGGAGACCTGGGGACATTCCAACAGTAAGCTCAAGGAGTGGCGGAAGGCATGTTTTGGGATGGAGAAGAGAGGTGACCCAACATTATCCCAGATGGCTTTATCAAAAGAACAGCCTAGCAAATAGTCGCAGTGGGCCTGAGGAGGAAGCCATCCAAGTGCCTGGTAGAGGGAGCAGTGATGGGTAAGGGAGGTTGCTAGAAGGGCAAACCTACAGATATTATTGAAAGTAGAGTTTAGCCTAGCAAGTCCAGAGGAAGAGGTAAGTGTGTAGACAGCAGAGCCATAGTCCAGTTGTGGGAGGAGGGTGCCGTGGGCAATGGCAAGCCGGGCCTCAGAGGTGAGGTGTTTGATTATCTGGTACTTGGCTCGCAATCTTTGACTGATGCATTGGGTAGTGACCTTGATAAGGTCAGTGTTAGGTCAAGTGTAATGCCAAGATACCTAAAGGGGAACTGTCATCAATTCCCGAATCTTGTGGTAGTTCGCCTGTCTCACTTTAAATTCTCACAGCCATTCCCGACCCTCCACACATGTGAAATTGAGCAAAAATCAAAATTTATGACTTTATGAGTTTATATTTTCAGTCTGTTCAGCCCCATTATCGCGCATGCACAGTGGCGGGACTGATCAATGACGTCAGTGATGGGCTCCGCTCTTCCCAGCACCATTCAATGCATTCTCTGTCCCTCTTATGCTAAGATTAGGAATCATCACCTTCGTACCTGTCAGCATTAAAAAAAAGGAGCTCTGTGTGTCCCAACACCTACGATTAGTCCTTGTACCATGCTTGCTTTTTGTAACGTGCATTTCTGGATCGTTGCAGCTGCTGCTGCTGGCACACAGCTTTTCTGTCCTCATCCAAGGCACAGCTTTTACGGATTCGCCATGGTTGTTTTGGGTGGTGGGTGGGGTTGCCTTTTGTACCTGACTCATCATCCCTGGCTCCTTCACCAGCAAAGCAGATGGTCATACACATGGCTGCACCCCCCCAACCCCACCGTTTACCTCTAATCTGCAACTGCTGGTATGCCCACAGCCAGATGCACATCCTCCGACTGACCGCCGTATCAGTATACAGCACTGCTTGACTCATGCGCTTTCTGAATTGCTAATGCATTCCCCACCCATATACTGATGTTACAACATGGTAACAACATTTATGCAACCGCTGACAGCCGTCACCCCACCCCCAACCACACACACATAACTGCCACCGACTAACCAGGCACCTTTATGATCTAACATACTGAAATGCCAGCAGAATAGGCCTAATGGTCTTTCGTGTCTGCTCGTTTGGTCAGCCCCCAACCTCAGTGCTGACCTTGCTGTCCCCCTCGCCTTCTCTGGTTTCTCCCTTCCCAGTTCCGGATATTCTTGCTGCATTGGATTTTGCTTCCAGAACTCTTCCCTGTATCTGTCTCACCCCCTCTTGAACCCCTCCACTGTCTCTGCCTCCACCAGCCCCCTAGGCAGTGCATTCCATGGCTCCACCACCCTCTCAGTGAAGTAGCACCTCCTCCTTTCTCCCCTGAATCTTCCCCCCTCCAGCTTCCACCCATGCCCTCTAGTGGCCCCCTCCTCCTTCCTTTGAAGCACCCTGACTGTTCCTCCCCATTTACCCTCATGTACCTGAAGACCTCTATCATGTCCCCCCCGGTCCCTTCTCTCTTCCAATGTGTACATATTTAGCTCTTCGAGCCTCTCCTCATAGGTCCTGTCCCCCAAGCCCCAAATAATTTTGGTGGCCCTCCTCTGGACCCTCTCCAGGAGGTTAATGTCCCTCTAAGTGTGGCCTCCAAAACTGCACACAGTACTCAAGGTGCAGCCTCACCAAGCAGTTATACAGAGGAGTATCACTTCCTCCTTCTGGAGGTGATCCCCTGCAAGCATCCCAGCATCCTGTTGGCCTTGGCTGCTGCCCTCCTACAAGTCTCAGAGTTGTTCATCTTGACATCCACCACCACCCCCAGGTCCCGCTCAGCCATCGAGACTTGGCATTCCCCAGGGTGTACACTTGCACTGGGTTTCTGGCCCCCAGGTGGAGTACCTTGCATTTCCTGTATTGAAGCCTCAGCTTCCAATTTCTAGACCATCTTTCCAGAGCCTCCAGGTCCCCTGTAGGGCCACCCTCCCTCCCTCCCCATCCACCACCTTCCAGTTTGAGTCATCTGCAAGAGACTCATCTCACTCCTGATTCCTGTCCTTATGTCAGATACGTGGCGCTTGAACAGAAGGGGCCCAAGGACTGATCCCTTGGGACCCCACTAATGACCCTACTTGGGGATGAGACTATCCCACCAACTACGACCCTCTGGGTCCGGTCCTGGAGCCAACTGCCTATCCATCTGATCATCTGGTTCCCCACCCCCATTTCTCCCAGCTTATCCAACAGGCCCATGTGAGGAACAGAGTCAAATGCCTTGCTGAAGTCTAGAAAGAGGACGTCCACTGGTCTACCCAGGTCCAAGGCACTTGTCACCCAGTCATAGAACTCTACGGGTAATCATCTAAACAGTTTGTCGTTGACTACTGCTTCAATGTAAGGAACCAGCACAGCTGTATGTTATGAGATGGAGAAACACATTTTTCAATACTGCAGCATCGAATTCTGATTCTTTATGCCCCTCTGTAACCGGGTTTCCTTGACATTCCATGTTCACACAGTGCACTGCCATTTCACATATTACATGCATAACATTAGGGCACATGCCAAGTACAAATGGGGGTGGAGTTACCAGTGTTACATACTTCAGACACGCACATAATCCCATACATATCGTTTGACCACAAATGAGAAATATGCACTGTGTGAAAAATACAGGTTACTCACCTGTAACAGGAGTTCTAGGAATGGTATATGTTGTTCATCCACACTGTCTGGCCTTCATCCACACTGTCTGGCAGGTATCCTGGCTGCTTTAAATCTTGCCAGAAGGTCTTCAAGCTGGCTCCTCCTACCCACCCGGGTGGTAAAACTCTCGGCTCCGCCCCATGATGCCAGATCTGGCCCGCTGGAAGCTCAGGTTGTGCATCGAAGCCGGGGAGGTCGGGTGGGTCGTGTGGATGAACAACATATACCATTCCTAGAACTCCTGATACAGGCGAGTAACCTGTATTTCTAGGGACATGGATATGTTGTTCATCCACACTGTCTGGCAGACTCCTAGCAGTTCTCCGGGAGGAGGGAGGCAAGGCACACACCCCCGATACTTACTTGGGAAGAGAGACTGAGAACCGAGGCCCCAAAACCAGCATCCCGGCGTGACTCAAGGTCGATGTGGTAATGGGTGATGAAGGTGTGTGCTGACTTCCAGGTAGCAGCCCTGCAGATTTCCTGGATAGGACATCCTGGAAGCAGCCACCGATGCAGCAGTATGGCAGGTAGAATGAGCCTTATCCTCTGGGAGGCTCCATGCCCGCCAACTTATAGCAGAGATCTGCAGGGGTGACCCACCTGCTTATCGCCCGCTTGCTGCAGGTCTGCCAGGTCGGCTTCAGCGTAGGTGACCAACAGCTGGCTAACCTCTCTCGACTCAGCCGTATGCCCTTATAGCAAGCGAGCGCCTTCTAGGGTCCAGAGTATGGAGCCTATATTCGGCCTCCGAGGTGTGATTGGGGTAAAACACCAGCAAAGTCAACACCTGGTTAAGGTGAAACTCCGACACCACCTTCGGAAGGAATTTCGGGTGGGGGCGCAGGACAACCTTGTCCCTGTGGAAGATCAGCTAAGGAGACTCGATGCAGAGCACCTGGAGCTCTCCCATCCTTCTGGCTGACATGATAGCCACCAAGAAGGCGGTCTTCCACGACAGGTGAGAGTTCACACCTGTGCATTGGGTTGAATGGCTTGCCCATGAGCTTTGCCAGTACCAACAGTAGATCCCATAGAGGTGGAGGTTCTCGCACCGGAGGGGAAATGTGATCAAGGCCTTTGAAAAAGCGCCAGACCACCTTCTCCTGCACCACCGACTGCTTCCCGGCCCGCGCCCGGTAAGCAGAGATGGCTGCCAGGTGCACCTTAAGGGTCGTCGACCTAAGCCTTTGCTGAGAAAGGGACCACAGGTAGTCCAATATGCTGCCAGGGAACAGGAGGAAGGGTCCAGGCCCTTGTTCTGACACCAAATGGAAAACCTTTTCCATTTGAAGGCGAGCATTTTCTGGTCGACTTTACAGGACGCCTCAACTACGTTGAGGACCCGTCGGAAAGACCCAAGGCCTGGAACTCTAGCGCCAGGAACCAGGCCGCCAGTGCAGGATTGAAGGTCCGATGGAATACCTTCCCTGATTGACTGAGAGCAGGTCCAGGCGAGCTGGAAGCTGCCTCGGAAGCCTGGAGCCGAGGCTGAGGAGATCTGGGTACCAGTACTGGCGGGGCCAGTCTGGGGCTATCAGAATCACCTGTGCCTTGTCCGTCCATGCTTTGAGCAGCACCTTGTGCATCAAGGGGAACGGGGGAAAGGTGTAGAAGAGGCCCGGGGTCCACAGCCTCGAGAAGGCATCCCCCTGCAGAGAGCCCTGCTGAGGGGGGCGGGCATGGAACAGCCTCAACTTCGCATTCTCCATGGAGGCAAACAAATCCACCTGAGGTGTGCCCCAATGGGAGAACAGATCTCATACTACCTCCGGCAGGACAGACCACTCGTGGGAGGCAGCCCCTATCCGGCTTAGGGCATCGCCAGGGTGTTGGAGGCTCCTGCCACATGAATGGCTAGGAGATCCGCCTCCAGGCTGCGACGAGTGACCAGATGCGACAGCTTCCTTGCATAGGAGCATGGAGCGCCCCGCCCTTTGCGGTTTAGACAGTACATGGTCGTGGTATTGTCCGTCCTGACCCGGACCACTTGACCTCAAGAAACGGAGCAAAGGCGGTGAGAGCTAGGTGGACCGCCGAGCTCCAGCAGGTTGATGTGGCATCGGGACTCCCGCGGAACCAGAGGCCGCGGCGCCGGTGTTCCCCAGATGGGCACCCCAACCCATCAGAGAGGCATCGGTCGATAAAGAGACCGTCGGCTCGAGGCGGACAAATGGGATACCCTCCTGCAGATGAACTGGAATGGTCCACCACTGGAGAGCGTTCCACATCCCCTGGGTCACCGTCACTAGCTGGTCCAATGGATCGCAGCGTTGGGACCACTGGCTGGCCAGCCCCCACTTAGGGGGAGCATGTTCCAGCGGGCCCAACGGACCACACTGGTACAGGCCGCCATGAGACCCAGGAGGCGCAGGAAGACCCGGCAGGGCACAACTGCCCAACCAGAAATGATTGGGCAAAGGAGGAAAGAACTCGGCCTGTCCGCCGAGCCGTGTTTGGCTCAAAGAGAGTCAAGCTCTGCCCGATGAAAAGAATCACCTGCTTCGCTCGAAGTTCCGACTTGGCCTCGTTGATGAGGAGGCCGACCTAAGAGCAAACCTGGAGGGCCAGATCTCTGGACCGCTCCACCTCCTGTCTGGAGGGAGCTGCTATCAGCCACTTGTCCAGGTAAGGGTAAACCCGGACCCCTCGGCGCCGCAGGAATGCTGTCACCACCGCAATGCATTTGGTGAAGACCCTGGGAGCTGGAGATAAGCCGAAGGGCATGGCTTGGAACTCGAAAAGGGAACCTTCCGCTCGAAAGTGAAGGAACCTTTGATGGGACGGACGGATAGGGACGTGAAAGAACGCGTCCTGTAGGTCCAGAGAGCAGAACCATACGCCATGTTCCAAGGATGGGATTATCTGAGCCAAAGTGACCATCCTGAAGGTTCGAGACCTTAGGAACTTGTTCAGGTCATGTAGGTCGAGAATGGGGCGCCAGCCCCCCGTCCGTTTCGGAACCAGGAAGTACTTGGACAAGAACCCCGGGTTTGAGGGAGGATCCACCACCTCTCTTATCACCTCCTTCTCGAGGAGGAGAGCGATGTCGGCTCGGAGAGCTGATAGCGAGGCTTCGGACCCCGAGGTGCGACGGCTCTGAAGAATGGGGCCTGCTCGAACTCCAGAAGCAGGCCCTTTCCTACCACCTCCAACACCCACTTGTCTGTGGTAATAGCAGACCAGACGGAAAGGAAGTACTGGAGCCGTCCCCCCATGGAGGGAACCTGGGGTAAGGTGACGAGATTGGGTGCGACACCCCTCAACCCGTCACTGTGCAGGCTTGGAGGAGGGACTGGCCAAGGGACTGCCTGGGCCTTTACCTCCCTGCTTCCTGGAGGAGGAAGCCGCAGGCTTGGGTTTGGGACGCCAAGCGTGAGCCTGCTGGCCCTGGTGTCGCTGGGCCGGGCGTGCCGGGGGCCCAGACGGATCAAAGGGCTTGGGTTGAGGTCTGCGGCCCTTGTCCCTCTGAGCGGCTGATACCGAGTCCAAGGTTGCACTAGACTTTTCGATCCTCTGGAGGTGGCCTTCCACTCCAGGGCCGAAGAGGTCGGTCCCCAAGAAGGGGACATCCGCCAATTTGTGCTGGGTAGCCACTGTGAAGGTGGATATCCTCAGCCATGCCCGACGGCGCATAGCCACTGCAGCCGCTACTGACCTGGCGCATGAATCACCGATGTCCAAAGCAGTCTGAAGTTGCTGCTTGGCCACTGCCCTGCCCTGGTCCTGCACCTGCTTAACCGTGGTCTGCAGGTCAGCCGGGAGATGAGGGACCACCTCATCCAGGGAGCCCAACAGGGCGTGAGAAAAATGTGCCATCAGTATGGCCAAGCTGGCCTGACGAAGGCCAAGGGAGGACGCAGCGTAGACTTTTTGCCCGGCATAGTCCAATTTCTTGGACTCCTTGTCGGGAGGTTTGTCCACGTCCCTAGCATTTCTGGCACGCCGGAAAAAGCTGTCGGTAACTAACCCCTCGGCCGAGGGATGTTCCGAGAAACCGGACAGGGAACCGGTAGGGACCGCATACTTCCTGGCCATCCTGGCCGAAGGCGCAGGGCAGGAAGCAGGATGCTGCCAGAGCTCCAAGGCCGGGCCCACAATGGCCTCAGCCACAGGAAGGCCTCAGGGAATCCCTCGGTCCAATATCTCCATGAGGGATACTTGGCCCTTGGATACAGGTCGAGCTGCATCCCGTGGATTCCGAGATGAGTCTGAACAACCCCAGGAAGGACGAAGGGCTGTCGCCCAGCGACTGACCTCCAGAGGACTCCAAGTCCACTCGCTTGGAGAAAAGGGAGGAATCGCCGCCGGACTCGGAAGAGTCCGCAAAGAGCTGCCCGCCTCAGCCACCTCCACCTGCCGAGGGCAATCAGAGTGAGGGTGACCGACAGCCTATGGGGCAGACCCTGAGCCGACCGAGAATTCTGGTCGGAGCCCCAAAACGCGCCGTGGAGGCGGAGGTTCACCGAATCGGTGGAGCAGCTGGTTTTGGTCAAACAACCAACCTGACAACAGGCCCTCGGTAAAACGGGGGTTGTTTCGCCGCCCGGTGACAGCCACTTAATGGCGGGAAGGTGACGGCGCCTGCTTCTTCCCGTCAGAAGGAGCTGTTGCCACATGAGTCCTCATATCGTCGCGACGCAACTTGCGCCGGCCTCCCTCATCCGAGGAGGAGGAAGAGGACGGCGGCGCGGGGCCATCATGTGCCAAGACCGACTATGATGGCGGGATCGGCTGGATCACGAAGAAGTCCGAGACCGAGAACCTCGGCTTTCCCGAGGACGGTGCTGAGAGGGGATGGGTGGAACCAGCTCCTCCCTCGGCTCGGAGGGAACACCCAAGGGCTCCGGAACCGGAGGCAGTGGCAAGCCCACGGGACCCTCAACTCCCACCGGGGGAACCGGGAGGGGATTCGCCATGGTCGACAACCCGTCCAACGGGTCGAGAAGATCTCGATCTAGGCCGACGAGAGTCTCGGTCAACTGACCTGACAGAGACCAGTGGCCGAAGTCGATGGCCGACAACTCGGGGAGAGGGACCTTTCCTGCTCCCAAGAGCATCAACGAAGAGACTTACCCTTGTCTTTCTTCTTGGACCGAGAAGAAGGTCCAGCAGACGTTGGTCCCTCTCCCCTAGTGGAGAGGGACAGACAATGCTCCTTAAAAGAAGCTGTGTAAGAGGAACCCAGGGAAAGCGGAATAAAAGCCGCGTTGAGGAACATGTGGCTCAGGCCGCCTCTCTCGAGGGGCATCATCTGGCTCTAGCTGATCCGCCGAGCTCGCCTACTGCGGAAACCGCTGACCGGCCTCTTTGACTTAACCGGAGGAAACATTGGCACCCAGTTGTAAACGTGGGCGGCACGGTTCCTCGAGGACGTAGGCTGAGAAGGAAGAGCACAGGTCGCAAGCCCGCGGACGTGCTCGAGGCCTAAACAGTACACACACGTGGAGTGCAGATCTGTCCGAGACATCTTCTGCCCACAAGGCACCGCTGAAAACCGAGTCGATCGGTCCATCGCAGCCGCAAGGGATCAAGACCAAGTCTTTAAAGCAAAACTTTAAATTCGGAAAACCAAGAATTAGGAACCAGTCTTATACGCAGAGCGTTAAGGAGGGAACCTGCGCTTCCAAGCGGTAAGGAAGATCTGGCGTCATGGGGCGGAGCCAAGAGTTTTACCACCCGGGTTGGTGGGAGGAGCCAGCTTGAAGACCTTCCGGCAAGATTTAAAGCGGCAAGGATACCTGCCAGACAGTGTGGATGAACAACATATCCATGTCCCTAGAACATTGGTCTTCAACACAGTGTGCACCGAGGTCCTACAAATTCATAACTGGAATCAACAGTGTAGAGATTCAAAACAATGCAATATTCACCAGCATAACAGCTGACTGTGTCAATGTGGTGTGTGAACTGTACGTGGCGAAAACTGTGGCACGGTTTTCCTCATTACAAACTCAGGTGAAATGGGAATCATAGTCTTCATTTATGCCATCCTTGATGTCGCAGATTGTCCATGTCAGTCTGTGACTGCATTCTTAGCAGGCACCAATTATGAACAGCAAGCACCAATGAGCTGGACCAGTGGCGCTGAGGGCTGAGGCATCCACCTTACCTCACGCCACTCCGGCAACCCAGGTTTGGGAATAAGCCCAGGGAGCTGGGAGTCGGCACAGAAGGAGAGGACTGAGCATCTGACAGCCTGCTCTCCTCTCCTGGGAGGGAGGGAGGGGGTCATCATTCCGCGATGCTAGTGACACCCACTTGCGATTGGGTGCACTGCAGTCAGGGACTGAGAAGGGGACAATGTCAGGTGGCCGTCCTGTTGTGTGGAAGCGCACCCACTGCACGCCGGACAGCACTGCACATCCTTCGTTGGGGTGAAAAACAGGAAACTCCTGACTTGTGGCCTCATGCCCCAATCCCCCGCCCCAACCAGGCATTAATACCCTAGTAGAGCCCTGCTTTGTCGTGGATTAATGCTTACTTGGCCATAGGCACTTGACATTGCACATATGATCAGTGCATGTAGAAAACAGTCAGCAGGACTTGGGTTAGGGCACTGTTATGCAAACTGACACAGAGTAGCACTACAACTTTGCATTCTGTTTTAGGGCTGCATAACACTGCTCTCCCTTTGTTCTGTCCAAGCATGGTAAGAGAGTTCCATGCCTTCCATGTCCCAATACCATATGTGGTTGGCACTCAATCACTGGAGTCTGGGCGGTCCAGCAGTATACTTGTACTTTTTCAACAATGCCCTTGGGCTCATCCGTTTTTTCAGGGACCATACTAGATATGGGGATAGGGAGAGTGTGGGAAGCTTGGCAAATACGCTGTACTACGAGTGAGCCATATCGCAGAGAGGGAACTATGATGTAAAAAAATGTTGTTTTTCAGTGAACCCTTCTGACCATCAATGCGGAGTGATTTGTCCTGTCTGATCTTGCTACCACCTATTTAGACACGTAACTGTACAATTGGGGATACGACTTACCAGAAAGATTTCAACTGCTGCACGCATGCCTCGAACCTCACTTGTTTAAAGGGGCCACACTGTATCAGGAAAGTAAGCAGCTACTAGTAATCCACTGGTCTAGTGAATAAAAACAAAACTGGCTAACGCGCGGAATACCACACTTAAACTACACTCTAAAACAATGCAATCTGTTGATGATGTCATTTCTGGTCCTGTGCTGTCAATCAACCACCGAAAATGGAAGGGGAACGTGAAGAAACATAAAAGTTATCTTTTTGGGCGACATGTATGTTTAAATTAAGTGCACAATTGACAAGCGGCATTAAGGGACAAGTAAAGAAACATGTGCACATGCACAGATTGATGACAAGTCCCCATTAAAAGAGGTAACTGTCTCTAGAAGCGCACCATCAGGGGATAGGACCATCAGGGGACTGTTTGTGTTTGCTAGTTTGGACAGCCCGGGTTTAGAGCAGAATAACATAGCTTTGGTATTCTTGGCACTGAAGATTAGCCTGTTTTTAAGAAACTATTTATAGGTGGTGCAGTAATTTAACTATCCTCTCAAGGCTTTTAAAAACTATCTTTTTTAAAAAAAAGCCAGGACATTAGGGAAGCAGGAACCAGCAAGTTTGAAATAAGCTTATTAAAAGCCAGGAAGATGCGGAACAAGACTGTTGGGATATTTGTTTTATAGTGGGTTTTGTGCACTGTGGTCAGGGTGTCATGCAGACAGTATCTCTCAAGAGTCTCAGACCTCGACTGTAGTAGAATGCAGTGCAAGGGATGGAGGTAGTAATAATAATTAGGTGTCAACGTGGCTCAACTGGTAGCACATCCACCTCTAGCCCAGAAAGCTATGCGTTCTAGTCCTTCAGCAGGACTGGGCTCATACCATAAACGCTGGCACCCACACACAGTACTAGAGGGATGTTGTACTGCCGGATGTGCTGTCTTTTAGATGAGGTATTAAACTGAGATCCCATCAGCCTTTTCTGGTGGTCTGTTTAGTTGGATGTTAAAGACTCCATGGCACTTCTCGAGAACAGTAGTGGAACCGTTTATTAGAAAAAGAATACTCTTGGGCCAGCCCGCTGGCGCCGACGGTGGGATTTCGCTTGAAAAGCGATGACCGGGTTGAGCGGACCCAGATCGCCGGATGGCGGCCGGGAGAAGGATGGAGCGTCCCATGGACTGCTCTCCTTCTCCGGGGGGAGGGTGGGGGCAGCGATCGGCGCACTGAGGACCCCTGGCAGAGGCCGGGGAACTCAAGCGGCCGACACTTACAGTTCCGGGAGGCGGGGCGGACGCTGGCGTTATTGCACGTCCCCGCCTCCACGAAAAAGGGTGGAAAATAGGGAGGCGGACAAGGACCACCGTGAGGATGAAGCCCTCCCGGAGGATCTCACTACGCCATCGCCGCTGCGGTCCTCGATCAGGCTGATTCAGCCCGCGGGCGCCAGGAAATGGTAACACGTCTACCCTCCGGGGGTAAGCTGGGTAACCGAGGGATCCCGCAGATATAGACGGTGGCGGAGGTCTCCGGGGCCGTGACCAGGGCCGAAAGGAGATGGTGGTCCTGCCAAAAAAAATGATTACTCGCCTAGCCTGCCGGGCGCAGCAGTTGGATTTCCGCCGCGACTGGATTTGGGAACGGGTTTAGCTGGGAGAAGGATTACATCCTTGACTGCTCTCCTTCCGGGGGGAGGGGGGGGATCAAGTGTGGTTGGTGCAGTAGTGACACCCGGCGGAGGCTGGGTTCATCACATACACCAATGCCTACTTAACTCAGGGGCAGAGTGGATGCTGGTCGTCATTACATGTCCCTGCCCCTGCCTACAAGAGAGAGAAAAACCTTGTGTCCCTACCGTCTCCATGAAGGCCTGCCCCCGGGCCTCGATTAGCCTCCGCAGCCAGCTCCCCGACTAGTTACTAGTGTCGCGGCACTGAGGGGCGATGGTGCCATGACCCTGACCTCTGGGGGGAAAGCCAGGGGTGACTGGGGAGTACAGGCAATAGTCGGAGGTGGAGGTACAGTGGTCCATGACCAGGACGGATATTGACGGCTAGGGGGCACAGCAAAAAGCATAGTAAATATAAAAAAAAATAAATAAAAAGATTAATCATACAGCCATTTTCCACACATAGATATACCATTCACATTTCACTGTCCCATCACAGCACATAGAGTACTGGATGGGGAACTATGCACACATGCAGTGTGTTCTGCCACAGAGGGGTTCTTATTCCTGCTGACCTCGAGAGAGAAGCTCCAGAGTCCATGGGAATCAGAACCCTGAGGTGGCAGAAGATACTGATCGTGCATAGAGTTGCACAGCCAGTATTTTTTTTATAGTGTATGGTGCCCCCAAAATAATCTAAATACACTGTTTCATCAGGTTTTTTTTTTGGGGGATATATATACATACACAAAAAGAAAACGGAATTTATTTGCTCATTGCTGCCTCTTATTCCGGGTTCAGTGTTGGTTGCTAGGGTCAGTGGTATGGTTTTTAGGGACCACACATCCCTACATCTAGAGCACATACTTCCATTGGTTGTCAATCCTATTTGGGAAAGATTAAAAATAAAATAAAATAAAATGAAAAAAAAATGGCAGCTGTATTTCTCCCTTAGCAAGAAGATGCTTACTGAGAAAAATGAATTTGGATCTTGTGAGTAACTTAAAATATCTGGTTGATACTGTGTTGGACTTTGTGTATAACTGAAAATATCCGGCTGATCCTGCATTTTTTAAAATTTCTGGTTAATCCTGCATCTACGGGAATTTATGTGTATGATCGTGTCTCACTACACTATCTGCTTGATCCTGCATTCAGCAGTCCCTGCTGCCACAGCTAGTTTTAGGACAGTGTGGCTTGTGTGCCTTCCAAACAAGTTGGAATGCTCCTGTACCACAGAAGGGTATAATCGCATCCCATGACCTCTGAACTGTGGTACATCAGCATTTCAGCTGAGATGGAAATCGGGGTGGAACAACATTCCACCATACATTATATTCAGATATGAGTACAGCAAGTATCGGTTACTCTAATATTATTTACACTTTTTTCTTCATATTCCCATTTTTGCTTATTGAAAGGGGGGGAGTTAAAACCTTATGACATTATCCCCTTAATACATAATACATTTTTCAATTCGAGCTTAAAGTTCTTCCGATTCATCTAAAATAAATATACATGTAACAATATATACTTCTTTGATGGCCATGTCTAGCAGCACTGCCCTCCCTGGTTCAACGTCCAATAATCTGGTAACTTTGCTGTTATTCCCTTTTAACAATATCCCAACCCCATCACACTTATCTTGGCCAAAAGACCAATACGATGAGCCCCCAACATCATAACCTTCCTGCCTGCGTGACATCAGTTATTCGAGTCATGTGAGTTTCTTGTATCAAATAAATGTCATATGTTATACAGCATGTTAAGTCTTTTAAGAAGGTAAAGGAGATCAGCATTCGTTCTGGGCTATACCATGGCTATCGGGAGGGGGATTACAACTTATGTTTATGGTCTAAGAAAAGGGAAAAAAGACAGCTCAAAGGATGCACTCGGTTCATGTTTTTTCCCCTCTCTCTTCTGGTTCTGGTCCCTCTGTTTCTTTTACTTAGCCTCTTGCAGCTTCTGTAACTCCTCCATCTCTGAAGAGGTTCAACTTTGTGATGTGTGTATGTAGATGATGCCTCTGCTTCAGTTCTAGCCTCCACATGGCCCCAATTTCCCTGCTTAGCCAATATTTCACTGGCAGGCTCATGTCCAAGGGTTCTTTTATAATCGTTTTGGATTTGGGGGGAGTTGGTGACATTTGAAATGTTCTTCTCCTGCTTCCTCCTGTAGGGGTCTATTATTAGGCTTCTTTTCTGGGATTGAGTCTTGTTGTTCGGGTCTTTTCCATATCATTTTCCTACATCAGGGTTTGTTCCAACTGCTGTGATACAGGAGTTTCAGGAACTGTAGTTTCACCCTTCCCTATGTGGTTCTGTTTCCACATCATTTCCTTCTTGGAGTACATCCACTTGGGGGGGGGGGTCATTGGACTGCTGTACACTGTTGTTTCTTGTGTTTGTATCTGAGCTTCATTTTGGCCCTGCAGTTGCAATTTTTAATCCCTTCTGATTTCTGTGCTGTTTCTAGAATTGTCTCTTGTTTAGGTCAGTCACTCCTGCTATGAGTGGCCCATCTACATTTCTGAAATGAATGACCAATTTCCTCACACAAATTACATTTTAAATCCTCTGCCCAATAATTGATAGGGTGTCCATATTCCAGGCATCGGTTGCATCTTGCTCTATCACTAGGTGTTGCTTAGGTGGATAGTGGCTCCATATTTAAAACACATCTTACGTTGAACTTGATAAAAAAACATGCCCCTGACGTGTCCATTGTTGAGACAGCTGAGAATATGCTGTATACTATTTTCTGTTTGTTTCAATGTTACACAAATTTCCATCCCTAGTCCATATCTGTTCTTAATTTGTAATTGAGACCGACTGCCCCAGGACCTCACACTCTGTACTAGCCAGAATTTTATACAGTTTACGTTTACCTCCTCAATTTTAAATAAAACGGTGATGGTACCTAAGGCAGACCTAGTGAGGAGTACAGCCTGGAAGTGGGACCATGGTTCAGATAAGGGATACACCACAGGGACCTGTGGGATACACAATTTATTTTCATTGGTGCTGTTTGACCTTGGGTAACCTCATGAGTGGCGTAAGCCACAAGTGATGTGCTCAAGGTCAAACACCATGAGTGAAAATAAATCCTGTATTCCACAAGGTCTCTGTGGTGTATTTCATTTATGCAGTAGGCAGTGACCCTGTGGTTATGTTTTTTTTCCTCCTATAGGTTTTTTTTGTTTTTTTTACAGATAAATACATTTTGTGGGTTTGCATACTGAAATAGTGCTCCTCCGCCTCTGAGGAGTGCCACTGTTATGCCTAGCGTCATGGACGGCACGTCATGATGTGAGCACTTACATGGCCAACGTCTGTCTGGATTGGTGGAGGAGCAGCCATCTCAAAAAAATTTTAAAGAAAATGGTGCCACAGTTTAGCGAGCAAGGGTGTTTGTCACGGACTGGAAGGCACTATGAGCTTCTCTCTGTCAGCAGTTGAGCTATTTGGGCAGCTGGAGATCGATGGGGATCTATTTTTATTTAAATATTTTTTTTTTTTATTTTATTTTATTTTGGTGTACAAACTGGACAGCACAGAAGAGCCAAGGAGGAGCCACAAATAGTAAGTGGTGCTGGAAATGGCAGAGAGCTGTTGGTGGTTCTGGAGCGTGTTTAAAAAAGAAACTGTTTTTTAAACATTACATTTATAGCATAGGGCCAGAAGCAGTGTGTTGAATTGAGCTAGCAGGTCAGTATGTGTGAGCAAGTGGGGTATGGTCACGGACAGTCGATGCTGTTTGAATTGAAAAAAAAAGACAGTGATGTCTTTTATGGGCTAGTAAAGTGGATTCAGGGAAAAGAATGGGGTTTCGACAGCTGCTACACAGTTTTTCAACAACGGAGGAGCAAGCAAGCAAGGTTGTGGTCAGGTCGAAAGGTGAGCTGACAGGAAGCAAAAGACTGAATGGAGCATTCGAAAGTTGCTGGACCATGTGGAAGCTGTTGAAGTTTGAGGACTGTAATAAAAAAAAAATGCTGTTTTGGGTACCATTTCTTTCTGGTTAGTTTGTTAAGAGTTATTGTATATTGCTGCTGTGGCTATGAAGAGCGTACAAGGAGGGAGTTAGGGCTTGAATGTGAAACTGAAAGTGTGCATCAAGTGCCGACTGGCCGGGTGACGGGGAGTGATGACGTCTACTATACGTATACATTATCACACAGGAATTATGTCCATGCATATGGCATAATAATAATATTCTGACAATGCCAAGATGGACTGCTACCTTTATATAGCAACAAGTGCCTATGTTATGCTTTGTATTATTTGACTAGTTGAATGTCAACATTTGTTCACTCTGTACTGCCGAAACGGTAATTATGTTACTCATTCTGTTTTGTTATTTCACTGAATCAATATTGTCCAGTCTTTGTTAATCAGTTTTTGATACTGTATCTGACACGGTGTAAACAGATTGTTATTCTGACAAGGAATCTTTGTAAATGAGCATTTCTGCTCAAAGGTGTATTTCCAAACTTTTAAATAAATAAACAAGTTAATAAATATCTTATCTTTCGTTACTTAGACCAGAAACGCTCTAAACTGACTGTGGTTTTTGAAGCTAAAGTAAAAATCCACATCTCCAGATGTGTGGATTAACCCATATATTTACGTAGCAAAAAAAGTGCATTGATTCCTTGAATAGCTGTCTAGACTACATAAATCCTATCTGGAAACATGTCGAGCCCCCCTCTGTAAAGCAGCTGAACTGCGTTTGTTCTCTGGGCTGGTGTACCTGGCAAGAGAAACAGGTCCGCCATACGAAAACTTTTAGGATGTTAGTAACACACACCATCTCTCTCTCATCCTATTCTGGTTCTTGTCTGCGAAGTGAAGATTCACACATGGAAGTGACATGTTTGAATCTTCCTTGGTTTTCTGTACAACCATTTACATCCTAAAGCCATGTCTGAATCTCATTATCATGCTTGAACCAACTATGTAACTTGTTGTGTAACTATGATGGTAACCTGTATGTGCCAAGTGTTTGCCTGAATCTCATATTGATGTTTGTACCACTAATGAAACTTGTTATGTAACCCTCGCAGGTAATCTGTATGCACCTATTGAGTGCTTACTGTTCAACATGGAACCTTTGCAAATGAGCTCCCAGCTCAAAGGTCTGTAATCAGAGACTTGAATAAATAAATAAACTAAATATTTCAGAAGTAAGAGATTTGGCTTCCTTTTCCTGCCATGCCTTACTTGTCCTTCTCCTGCATCTGCATTTATATCTGTAAAAATGCCTTTTACATTTTTAAATCTTGTTTCCTGGAGTTTTTTCCTATTCTCCCCTCTGCGCTTTTTGTCAATTCCTCCCATTGTGAGTGTATCATCCCCTTGATTATTTAGAGTAGCATTAGAAAAAGCATGTGGAATACCTGAAGAGGTGTCCATTTCTGTATTCAAGTCTTTACTGTCTGGCAGGGAAGAAGACAGCTATGCCCCAGCTGTGTCCTTATTTACAGTACTTGTAACCCAGTCTGGCAGCATGACTGCCACCTCAGCTGTTCCATCAGTTGTGCTGTTACTGAAAGTGTCAGTCGACGTGCTCAGCAGTTTACGTTCTTTCTGTGTCTGGGACCGAATGTACTCCGCAAGTCATGTTTTGCTGTTTGACTCTTCTTTTTAACTTTTTTCCCCTACTGAACTCATAGTCTCTACTATTTCCTCAGAGGCTGGGCGTGGTGTTTGACTTTAATCTACTGACTCATGCTGCGGTCCTGGCTGCACCAAAGGATCCAATGCAGCATCCGATATTGGCTGCTGTACTGGGTCCTATCCTTTAGAAATGCCCAGTACATAAGAGCAGCACACGCACTTGTCTGTAGATGCTGCTTCCCCCCCCCAATGCAATTAGACTTATAATTGCAATAATGCCCTTACAACCGGGCATTTCCTGAGGAGTAACTCCCTTTCCGGAGGTAACGGCCCTCGTCTGCAAATTGGGCCATTAACATCCCCAGTCGAGTGTTAGGCACCAGGATATGTTTGTGCTTGATTACGTCATTCCTACTCCACTGTGCCAGTGTAGGAGAAGAGGCTGTCATTCAATTTTGGACAATTGATCTTTTCACAATAGCTAATGCCAAACACAAGAATGTGCATCTCTCCCCCATCCCTCACAAGAAGATGTTACCCCCATTCCATCAATCAATAACCAGTCCACTGGGCAAACTGAGACAGAAACTTTAAGTGCATTTTTCATTATAGCATGAATGGCTCCCGAGAAAGTCTGAATTTTAGGGCACGCATACACCACATGTAAAAAGGTGCACTCTTAAGACCAAACATTTCAGACATAGAGATATTGCTCGACTTCATTAACTGTAGTCTTTGGGGAGTGTAATATACCCGATAAAAAAAATTGATATTGTACTTGATAAATTTCAATTACTTCTAGAATAAGTACCCCAAAACTGTACTGCTTCCCTCCAAACACTTTCAACATCTTAATCTTGTTCAATTTAAGCTGGTTTGCATCTGTATACCTTTCCCTAGGGATAAGGTAAAAAATACAGGTTAATCACCTGTAACAAGAGTTCTAGAAGTGGTATATGTTGTTCATCCACACTTATTGGCAGGTTCCTTGCCACTTTAAATCTTGCCGGAAGGTCTTCAAGCTGGCTCCTCCAACCCACCCGGGTGGTAAAACTCTCGGTTCCACCCCATGACGCCAGATCTAGCCCGCTGGAAGCCAGGTTGCGCGTCAAAGCCAGGGAGGTTGTGTGGGCTGTGTGGCTGAACAACATATACCACTCCTAGAACTCCTGTTACAGGTGAGTAACCTGTATTTGTAGGGACGTGGATATGTTGTTCAATCCACACTTGTTGGCAGACTCCTAGCAGTTCTCCAGGAGGAGGCAATGCACGCAACCCCTACTTAGGGAATAAGGACTGGAGAACCGAGGTCCCAAAACTAGCATTCCAGTGTGACTAAAGGTCGATGTGGTAGTGGGTAATGAAGGAGTGTGCTGACTTCCAGGTAGCAGCCCTACAGATTTCCTGGATAGGGACGTTCCTGGAAGCAGCCACCGAAGCAGCGGTATGGCGGGCAGAATGAGCTCTTATCCCTTTGGGAGGCTCCATGCCTGCCAACCTATAGCAGAGATCTATGCAGGAGGTGACACACCTGCCTATTGTCCGCTTGGCTGCAGGTCTGCCAGATGCGGCTTCAGCGTAGGTGACAAACAGCTGGCAAACCTCTCCCCGAACTTCAGTCGTCCGCTCCTTATAATAAGAAAGTGCTCTTCTAGGGTCCAGAGTATGGAGCCTATATTTGGCCTCCGAGGTGCGATTGGGGTAGAACACCAGCAGAGTCAACACCTGGTTAAGGTGAAACCCCGACACCACCTTCGGAAGGAATTTCGGGTGGGGGCGCCAGGACAACCTTGTCCTTCTGGAAGACCAGAAAAGGAGACTCGATGGAAAGCGCCTGGAGCCCTCCCATCCTTCTGGCTGACGTAATAGCCACCAAGAAGGCGGTCTTCCACGACAGGTGAGAGATGTCACACCTGTGCATCGGTTCGAATGGCTTGCCCATGAACTTAGCCAATACCAGCATTAGATCCCATGGAGGTGGAGGTTCTCACACCGGAGGGGATATGTGATCAAAGCCTTTGAAAAAGCAACCGACCACCTTCTCCTGCAACACCGACTGCTTGCCGGCCCGCGCCCGGTAAGCAGAGATGGCTGCCAGGTGCACCTTGAGGGTTGTCGACCAAAGCCCTAGCTGAGAAAGGGACCACAGGTAGTCCAGAATGCTAGCCAATGAACAGGAGGAAGGGTCCAACCCCTTGTCCTGACGTCAAATGAAGAATCTCTTCCATTTGAAAGCATAGCATTTTCTGGTCAACTCCTTACGGGATGCCTCAACAACATTGAGGAACTTGTCGGAAAGACCCAAGGCCTGGAACTCTAGCCGCTCAGGAACCAGGCCGTCAAGTGCAGGGACTGAAGGTCCGGATGGAGTACCTTCCCCTTGTTGACCGAGATCAGGTACGGGTGGGCTGGAAGTCACCTCGGGAGCCTGGAGCTGAGGCTGAGGAGATCTGGATACCAGAACTGTTGGGGCCAGTCTGGGGCTACCAGAATCATCTGCGCCTGGTCCCTCTTCACCTTGAGGATCATGGGGAATGGAGGGAAGGTGTAGAAGAGGCCCGGGGTCCACGGCATTGAGAAGGCATCCCCCTGCAGCGAGCCCTGCTGAGAGGGGCCGGTGTGAAACAGCCTCAGCTTTGCATTCTCCCTGCAGGTGAACAGGTCCACCTGAGGGGTGCCCCAGTGGGAGAACAGATCTTGTACTACCTCTGGCAGGAGAGACCACTCATGAGATGCAGCGCCTATCCAGCTGAGGGCGTCGGCCAGACTGTTGGAGGCTCCTTCCACATGGATGGCTAGGACATCCACCTCCATGCTGATCATGAGAGACCAAGTGCGGAGAGCCTCCTTGCACAGGGGCAAGGAGTGCGTCCTGCCCCCTGTCGGTTGAGGTAGTACATGGTCGTGGTGTTGGCCATCTGGACCTTGACCATTTGACCCCGTACAAATGGAGCGAAGGCGGTTAGGGCTAGCCAGACCTCTCAAAGCTCCAGCAGGTTGATGTGGCATCGAGACTGCTGAGGGGACCAGAGGCCGTGGGCTCTGAGCTCCCCCAGATGGGCACCCCAACCCATCAGAGAGGCATCGGTCGTCAGAGTGACCGTCAGCTCGGGGCGGACAAACGGGATACCCTCCAGCAGATGAGCTGGAACGAGCCACCACTGGAGGCTGTTCCACATCTCCTGGGTCCGTCACTGGCTGGTCCAGAAGACTGGAGCGCAGTGACCATTAGTGGGCCAGCCACCATTCCAGGGAACGCATATGCCAGCGGGCCCAACAGACCACACTGGTGCAGGCTGCCATTAGGCCCAGAAGGCGCAGGAAGTCCCGGGCAGGGTGCAACTGCCCAACCAGAAATGACTGGGCAAAGGAGGAAAGGACCTTGGCCCTGTCCGCCGGAAGCCGTGCTCTGGCTCAAAGAGAGTTGAGCTCTGCCCCGACTGACTGAATCACCTGCGATAGCACAAGTTCCAACTTGGCCTCGTTGATGAGGAGGCCAGTCTGAGAGCAGACCTGGAGGGCCAGATCCCTGGACCGCTCCACCTCCAACCTGGAGGGGGCTGCAATCAGCCAGTAGTCCAGGTAAGGGTACATCCGGACCCCTCTGTGCCGTAGGAATGCTGTCACCACTGCATGCATTTGGTGAAGACCTTGGGAGCTGGAGAGAGGCCGAAGGGCATGGCCCAGAACTTGTAAAGGGATCCCTCTGCTCTGAAGCGGAGGAATCGCTGGTGAGATGGACGGATTGGGACATGAAAGTACGCATCCTGAAGGTCCAAAGAACAGTACCACATGCCTCGTTCCAAGGATGGAATGATCTGAGTCAGAGTGACCATCCTGAAGGTGAGAGACCTTAGGAACTTGTTCAGGTCGTGTAGGTCGAGAATGGGGCGCCAGCCCACCATCCGTTTTGGGACCAGGAAGTACCTGGACACAAACCCTGGGTCTGGAGAGGGGTCCGCCACCTCCCTGATCACCTCCTTCTGGAGGAGCAAGGCAATGTCGGCTTGACGAGCCGACAGAGAGGTGAACTGCTTGAATTCCAGAGGCAGACCCCTGCCTACTACTTCCAACACCCAGCAATCCGTGGTGATAGCAGACCAGGTGGAAAGGAAGTGCCGGAGCCGTCCCCCCACGAGGGGAACCCAGTGAGGAGTGACGAGGTTGGGGGCGACACCCCTCAACCCGTCACTGGGCAGGCTTGGAGGAATGGCTGGCCGAGGAGCCACCTGGGCCTTCTCCTCCAGGCTTCCTGCTGGAGGAAGCAGCAGGCTTGGCTTTGGGGTGCCAAGCACGAGCCTGCTGGCCCTGATGCTGGTGTTGCTGGGCTGGACGTGCCGCAGGGGCTGAAGGACGAAAGGGCTTATGCTGCTGCTGGCGGCCTTTGTCCTTCTGGGCAGACGTGAGAGTCCAAGGTGGTGCTGAACTTCTTGATCCAATGGAGATGACCCTCCACCCCGGGCCCGAACAAGTCGGTACCCAGGAAGGGGAAGTCTGCCAGCTTGTGCTGGGTATCAGCCATAAAGGTGGAGATCCACAGTCAAGCTCTGCGGCGCATGGCCACTGCGGTTGCTACTGACCAGGCACACGAATCAGCAATGTCCAAAAAAGTTTGGAGCTGTTGTTTAGCTACCACCCTTCCCTGATCCCGTACCTGCTTGACCATCATCTGAAGGTCAGCCGGGAGATGAGGAATCACCTCATCTAGGGAGCCCAAAAGGGCGTGTGAAAAGTGTGCCATCAGTACAGTCGAACTAGCCTGATGAAGGCCTAAGGAGGAAGTGGTGCATACCTTCCACCCTGAGTAGTCCAATTTCTTGGACTCTTTATCGGGCGGTTTGTCCACATCCCGAGCGTTCCCGGAACGCCAGAAAACGCTATCGGTCATTAACCCCTCCTCAGAGGGGTGCTCTGAGAAACTGGAGAGTGAACCGGTAGGGACTGCATACTTTCGAGCCATCCTGGCCAAAGGTGCGGGACAAGATGCTGGCTGCTGCCACAGCTGCAGGGCCGGACCAACAATGGCTTTGGCCACTGGAAAGGCCTCCGTAGGGGAATCCCCTCGATCCAGTATCTCCGTGAGGGGATACTTGGCCCATTTTGAAATGGGTTCGAGCTTCATCCCAGTAGACTCTGAGATGAGTCAAAGCATTCCTAAAAACGAGGATGGGCTCTCGTCCACCAACTGACCCCTTGTAGATTCCAGGTCAAGCGACCTGGAGAACAAGGAGTCGTCATCGTCAGACTCCGAGGAATCTGCGAACAGCTGCCGAACACCTGAGCCATCCTCCACGTGCCAAGGTCGATCGGGAATGAGGGTGACCGACAACCTATGGGGCAAGCCCTGACCCGACCGAGAATCCTTGTTCGGGGCCCCAGTCTACAGTTGTGGAGGCGAAGGTTCCACTACAATGGGTGGAGCAGACGGTTTTGGCCGAACAACCGGTGCCGGTTTCAGCTCCTCGACTACGAGGGGTTGTTTCAGCCGCTCAGGTGACAGCCACTTAATGGCTGGAGAAGGTGACGGAGTCGGCTTATTCCCGGACAATAAGAGCTGTTGCCACATTAAATCCTCATAGCACCGACGCAACTTGCGCCGAAGCCTATCCTCTGATGAGGATGAGCGTCGACACCGCTTTCCATGCTGTCGAGACCGCCAACTTTGGTGGGACCGGCTGGACCTGGAAGAGGTCCGAGACCTTCGGGGACTCTGAGGGTGGGTCAGAGAGGGGACGGGGGAAACCCGCTCCTCCCTCAGTTCAGGGACCTTAACCGGGGACTCTGGCACAGGAGGCACAGGCAAGTCCTCGGTTTCCACCGGAAGAACAAGTGAAGTAGGGTTGTCGACATCACCAATCGACAAACTGACCAAAGGGTCAAGAAAAATCTCAACTGCATCGATGGGTTTCTCGGACGGCTGACTTGACGGGGACACCATGAAGCCAATGGCCTTAGCCGCATCCTCGACCGAAGTCGAAAGTCGACCATCCGGTGAAGGGGATATCTCCCACTCCCACAAACGTCGATGGTGGGACTTACCTTTTGAGTCCTTCTTCTTGGACTGACTGGAATGTCCCGAAGGTCATTCTCCCTTGGTGGAGAGGGACTGGCAAAGCTCCTTAAAAGAAGCTGTATATGAAGAGCCCAAGGAGAGCAGGATAAATGCCGTGACCGAGGAGGAAAAAGACACGGCCTGGGCCGCCTCCTTCTCGAGGGCGATCATCTGTTCCAACTGATCCGCGGAGCGCGCTACCGCGGACACCGCCCAGTGGGCCTCCTTCAACTTGACAGACTGATACCGTCTTTCAGAGTGCCCCAAAAGAAGTCCAGCAGTGTGGTCCTTCAAGACCGAAGCTGAAAACGATTTGCACACATCGCAAGCCTGCGAACTGTGGCCAAGCCCTAGGCAGTAAACGCACTTGGGAGTGCGGGTTGGTCCGGGACATCTTCTGCCCACAGGGGCACGGACAAAATCCGGGAGTCGATCTGTCCATCACAGCCACGAGGGAAAAAGAAGACCGAAGTCTTGCAAATTTGAGAATTAGTTTCGGATTAACCAAAGAGTGTGGATCCAGGCCTAAATCGCAGAGCGCTAAGGAAGGAACCTGAGCTTCCAAGTGGTAAGGAAGATCTGGCGTAATGGGGCGGAGCTGAGAGTTTTACCACCCGGGTGGGTGGGAGGAGCCAGCTTGAATACCTTCCGGCAAGATTTAAAGCGGCAAGGAACCTGCCAGTAAGTGTGGATTGAACAACATATCCAGGTCCCTAGAAACAGTAAGTACTGTCTAGCTCTCCTTTCCTGGTCAACAAAACCTAAATACGTAAGTAAACTAAAAAACATAACTTTTATTTGGGGGTTTATACTGATGATTTTGGGAGGACAAGTAATCCATTTCAAAAAGACATTTAAGACTAATACTTGCCCTGGGACAAGTTCACCAAAATCTGATTTGCACACCTCTGCTCCAAGCAATCCTCTGAAAAGGGAGGAGCTAGGCACATAGTCGCCCTAAGGCTTTTAGGTGATGGGACTAGAGGACAAAGGTGCATAAGGAGCTCAGCTGGTTGATGTTGCAGTGGGAAATAAACATGTGCGCATTAGACCAGGTAGTAGTTCTGTAAATCGCAGTGATGGTTATACCAGCAGCGGCAGTGGTACTGTATGTGTCACAGTGTGCATGTAACCCCTCAGATAGCTCCTGACAGCAGAGAGCAATGCAGGTTGTGATCCATCTGGCAAAAGAAACACCTGATGTGTGTCTCTCAACAAAATTTTGATGTTCACCCCTTGCAGACGAGCAGACTGTGAACATTCAGGGAATATAGCGTTTTCTCAGTGTCCAAAACATGGAGCTTTGGGAAGAGCACGAGTAACGACGACGGCTGGTTCACATTGAATTTAGACTTTGACAGGAATTTTGCATGGGGGTGCAAGTTAACCAGATACGGTGACTCCCACTGAGAATGCCTGTAGTTCACACACATGTGGTCAAGGTGATGGCAACAAAGAACATGATCTCCCATGACAAATATGATAAATTACCCTTGTCCATAGGCTAAAATGACTTGCTCATGAGCCTTGCACTGGAGGGCATAGGTGGACAAGCCCTTAAATATAAGTGAGACCACTTCCTCCGGGGGCACCATATGCCACCCTTGGCATGGTAGACCAAGATCATCCAAAAGTGCACCTTCAGGGACGTGGCTCGCAGTACTGTGGAGACAGGGACAAAAGGAAGTTGAGAATGAGCCTCACTGAGAAGGAAAGTGGCAGCTCATGCTCTTTGCACCAGTGTGAGTGCCTCCTTTACTTAAACCCATAAAGTTCTGCGAGTCAACTCTTTCCAAAATGCCCCCAATACTTTAGAAACATCATCATAAAGTCCTAAGGCATACAAATCTAGCTGCTAAGGAAACAGGCTGCCAATTGCAGGGACTACAACTCTGGACTGTCCCCACAGATCTCACAGAAAGGTCTGGTCTCAGTGGGTGCAGCTGACGTGACTTGCTGCTGAGGCTGAGGAGATCCTGGTATGAAAACTGGACGGAGCCAGTCTGAAGGTACCAGAAAGAGAGATGTCTGATCTCTCCAAGCTTTGACAATCACCTTGTGAACAGGAGGAAAGGCGTACTGGAGACCTCTGTTTCCTGTTGTGCAGATGTGTTAACCCAGTAAAGTGGTCTGCTGTGGGTGATTGGGGGGGTCTCAGCTTCCTGTGTTTCCAGGAAGTGACTAGATGTTCCCCATGCATCTGGGACACATCTGCAGGTGCAGCAACTACATATGGGATTCCTCTCCCACACAACTGACAGCATCTGCCTGCTGGTTGCTTGTGCTCTCCACATGGACTGCTAGGAGGTTTGCTTGCAGTGCATAAACCAGGGACCACGTCTGCAACACCTCCTGACACAATAAGGAGAAACTGCCATCTGGACTGTTCAACTAGGACATGGTGGTCATGTTGTCCATG
Organism: Neoceratodus forsteri; assembly: GCA_016271365.2. Classification (NCBI taxonomy): domain Eukaryota; kingdom Metazoa; phylum Chordata; order Ceratodontiformes; family Ceratodontidae; genus Neoceratodus; species Neoceratodus forsteri. The sequence continues at coordinate 1,123,558,637 of CM028129.1, read as the reverse complement.
TTAATTTGGACAGTCTAGCCCTTGACCATCACAGAATATTACGACAATGCAAGGCTCACTGCTAAGAGCTCCAGCAGGCTGAAATGTATTCTGGAGTCATGTGGTGACAGATGCTGTGTGCCCTGCTATCTTGTACATATGCATACCATCCTACTAAGGAGAGGTTCCACCCAGATAAAAGGCTTCCCTCGGAAATGTTGAGACAACAGCCTCCAGAAAATGATGTCCAGCATCAACTGGCTCACCAGAACAAGCTGATCTAGGTCTGAGTGCCTTTGGGACCACTGTCGACCAAGTTCTCACTAGACTGTTCTCATTCACCTGCTGGGCCAACATACCATGGCCGTTGTTGATACCATGAAGCCCAGGAGCTCGAGGAAATCCCAAGCCAGGTGGTGTTTGCCCAACCAGAAATGACTGGGCAAAGGACCAATATCCCTCAACCCCATCTGGCGGTAGGTCAATTCTTACCTGAATTGAGTCTAATTTCGTCATTATGAGCACTATTGACAGCTTTGGAGTCAGCTTGGACTTGCCTATGTTGATGGAAGACCCAGCTGCTAAAGAATCTGGACAGTCGGGTCCCTAGCCCCTTGAACATCCTGCATAAAACTGTCTGTGTGAAGTCAGTCATTGAGGTAGGGTAACACCTTAAAAGAGCTAGTGTACTGTCTGAAATTAATATTAACTTTTATAAGTAGTCGACTGTTGCTTTTTGTATCCGTTTAGCTAATTAGAACATTTTTTTAACCTGACAGTACCAGGTATAAATTGTGAAACACCACTCTGTCTGGAGGCTGGTATACATATCTGTACAGATTGCTGGTAAGACCCAATCTAGAATACTGTGTCCAGTTCTGGAGACCGCATCTCCAGAAGGACACAGAAAGAGTGGAAGCAGTCCAGAGGAGGGCAACTAAAATGGGGCAGGGTCTGCATCAATAACCCTGTAAGAAGAGACTAAAGGACCTCAATATGCAAACCCTGGAACAGAGGAGGGAGAGGGAAGGGGAGAAAATGACAGACACCTTTAAATACCTCACAGCAGTAAATTTATTTTTTTACTTAGTTTTTGTTGACCGGGTAAGTGCACTACACAAATCCTGCCTATTTTCAGACACGACCCAGGGGAGGGGGATAGAGATGAATGCCAACTGACCTTGAACCAGATTAAGTTGGTATTTTTAGTGAATTATGGTACAGGAGGAAAGTATTTTTCAGAAGAAAATGTGCTTAAGAAAAAGGGGACATGCTCTGAAACTGGATGGGGGTAGACTCATGAGAGATGTAAGAAAGTACTTTTTCACAGAAAAGACTAGTGGTTTCCTGGAACAGACTTCCAGCAGAGGTGATGGGGGTGGAAACACCGGTGGGGTTCAAGAATGCACAGGATAAGCACAAGGGAATTATAGTGAAAAGGAAGGAGGGGACGAAGAAAGAGCTGTAGATCAGGTATGGTCTGCGGTAACGGTACAAGTAAGGCGGAATGGGTAGACTAGATAGGCCATGTGGTCCTTATCTGCCACCAAATTCTCTGTTTCAATGTTTCTGTTTCTATTCCTATTCCTCTTCACACCTCATCAGCATTGTAACCTCACTGTGACATCACAATGGCTCAGGAAGAGCCAATCACAAGCTGCCAGTTCAGTCAATTTTGATGTCACAGTGAGTGAGATTACAAGCCTACCACTACCAACATACACTTGATGAACACCTTAGGGACTGAATGCAGATCAAACAGAATGTCTCAAAACAGTGTTCCATGCACGTGAAGTCTTAGGAACCATCTCTGTGGAGGATGGATGGGTGTGGAAGTATGCATCTTGCAGGTCTAGGAAGCTGCACCATGCCCCAGTCTCTAGGAACAGAATGATCTCACTGAATGTGACCATATGTGCATGATCATACAGAACTCCAGTCTGAAGATAAACCTGTTCAGGATCCACAGATCCAGGATAGGGTACCACTCCCCCATCTGCTTCGGCACCAGAAACTACTGTGGCATGAATCCCAACTGAGCTTGACTTTTGAGGACAGACTGTACAGCAGGGACTGTAGTTATGACTGTCATTATAATGTATGCCTTGTACTGTTTGTTTTGTAACATTATCATGTTTGGTTGCAAATGTAAAAGAGGGGTTTCCCCCAGTTTGTTTATCAACGAAATGTTGACTGAGTTGCTAAACATCCTTCTGTAGTGCAGAGAGAGACACTCCTGCATAAGTCGGTCTTCCAGAAGTACACCGAGCCTACAGTTGGTAAGGATGCTAAAGACAACAATGAGCTGACCACTTGGATGACACACCTGTTCGAAGAGATACTGAACCATAAGTAATGTCCACTTCGGCCCCATCTTGCAGCTGTAGCAGGAATTGTAGCAGTGAGGTGGTGAAGCCCCCAGTCCAGTAACATCTTGCCCTTGGCAGCAGACCTGGAAGCCTGACCTCCAGAGTTGCCACCAGCACAGCCTTTTTGCTGGCCTTGTACAGTTTTTTTATTTTGTTTTGCCATATTGCTTTTGCCCTCCCCTCCCCCTTGCCATCATGAACTTACCTCAGGCATTACTACGTGCACCCAGTCCCATCCACCACTTCCCCATGTGCTGCACTGGTGGAGATCCATATGGGGTGGGACCTGAAGGCAGCAGAGTATTCAAACTTGTTGACCAGTGTACATTTCATTTACCCCCCGACATCATCAACTCGACGTGTGTCCCCACATAGCTATGCACTATGGGAGACGAAACTTACTCAGCCCACCACAGAGGTTGCTTAGACGCTGGAACCTCAATAACAGCACCTCCCCAACCCCCAAACCTGACTCCCCAAGTCCAGTGCCGTACCCACCAGCAAAAAGAATTAAGTGGTTATGCCACTGTACAGATGGCTGGTGAGAGCTCAGCTTCGGAAGAACACAGACAGATTGGAGGCAGTCCAGAGGAGGGCTACAAAGATGGTGCAGGGTCTGCATGAAAAGCCCTATATGGAGAGGCTAATGGAACTCGATACATATTCCCTGGAGAAGAGGAGAGTGGGGGGGGACATGATACAGGAGGATAGTGCATCTTTAGAAAAAAGAAGATATGCAAGAACAAGGAGGCACAAAATGAAAGTTAGGTGGAGGATTAGAACGGCCACCCAAAGCAGGTAGTAGGGCCAAAAACTATTAAGGAATTCAAGAAGGCATGGGAGAGACATAAGGGTACCCTAGAGACAGGAAAGAAAGGATAAGCTGCAGATCAACTAGGATCTGTGGTTTGAAATACTGTAGGTAGGCAAAATGGGCAGACTAGGCGGACCACATGGTCCTTATCTGCCATCAACTTCTATGTTTCTACCAGGGTCAATAGTGCAGAAGCGTGCAAAGCTTGTACATGCCCATCAGGTGGTAGTAGGGCCTTTCTTCTCTTATCTAATGTTCTCAGGGGTGATGGACTTGACTGGGCAATAATACATACTACTGTCTCCGCTGCTGCTGTAGCTCTGTGCGAAATTATTAAACTCCTTAATTCACAGAGCTTGCTGCGAAGCTCAATTCATGCAGTGATTTTTTCTTCCCCTCAGCTTTCTTTCTGATGCTACAGTCAGGCTGAGGGACATACCCTATATCTGCACCTGAGTTCCCAAACCCACACCCTCCCAGGCACTTCCCCATGCTGCCCGGTCCAGCAGGACCGTGACTTTCCCCTAACGGAGGGCCTCCCCATACAGACAGATCAACATCACCTTTGGGTCTCGGCTGAGTTTTATGCTGGTGTCATTTCAGCTTGGCAGCGGCTACGGATCCCAGGGCATCATCCAGCCTTGTGAGAAGAGCTTTCTTTAGAGTTCTCCTGAAGCTTGAACATGCAATGGTGGCAGAGGTAGGCCACATGTGCTCGAGTGACAACCAGTGTTCCCATTCACGCATAAATGTATGTGAATCATGTAAAAATGAAGAAAATCAAGCTCATTCATATGTGCAGAGGGCACACTGCACGCAGAACAATGCATTCTGGAATACAAGCATGTATGCTCTTAGTACGTGCACAGCACACTGCCCCTTTATGGTCGTACTTCCCCTCAGTTCTGCCTGGTTACCTCCTATGGCTGGCAATGACTGGCTTCATCAACTTCCCCCTCCCACTACAGCAAGTAAAGCTGGCAGTGCTATACATGAGGCTGGATCGAGGAGCCATGGGGCTGGCGGGATACATATGTTGAGGGCTGCCTGCGATTGGAGGAGTCGGCTTGGTGCGAAGGAGCTCAGCACTAGGCGAGAGAGAGCAGGTTGAGATTATCCTGTGGAGACCCGCCCGATCCTGTCCTGCAGCACACATGGATCTCAGTAATGACAGGCAGGTATGGGACATAATTGTAGGCCTCCTCCTGGAAGAGTGAGAGAGTGCGAGTGTGCTGTGGTCCAGCCCCAGAATGTGCTCCATGCTCCCACCCGTAAGCCCAACCATCAAAAACTGAATTGGATCCTCCTCTGCTGCTATACAACTGAGCGCAAGGAACTGCGTGTTTGGGTTTTCTTAAGGATGGTCTGCAAGAAAGAGATTAAGTTATATCCCCGGTTTCCCTTCCATTGTGACCAAGTTGTGGCCTAGACTCAGGACTAACAGGGAACACTGGGTGAAAGGTGTAGATTGGAACTAAAATGGAATCGACGGTGGCACAAACGGCGGGGGGGCAGAATGTGGATTGTACTGTGGTTCATTTGATAAGCTCAGTAACACTGAGTGCTGTGAACAACTTTTTTGTTTCCAGCAAAAGCAGCTTCTTTCATTTCCTCTGTTTTTTCACTGTGACCAAGCTGCAGAGGGGACTTGGGACTGGGAAGGGTGAGAGGTGAAGAGAGAGAAATCAGCGGTATAGCTGGGGGTGGGGGTGATCAGCAACACACTGTGGCTTGTGGTTCTAAGAAATGTATACTAGAGTGCCACTGGGTGGGGGGGTTGCAGTAAAAGCACATGGTGTAGATTTAACAGATAAGACTTCACTATGCAGTAACTAGTGTGTATTAGTTGCTAAGTGTGGCAACCTGCATACAGTTCGTATACAAGGTATTGTAAGTTGAAGCCCTCCGTCACTGCTGCTACTACAGCAGTTGCTACTCCAAGTAGGATGGTTTGAGCATTTGCCATGCCATGTATTAAAATGCCTGCTGGCAGCTACTGAGACATTTACACGGACTCCCCATTTTCTGCACTGTGTTACTGCTGCTGTGCTAACTTGCCAGTCACCTATAGTTTGCCTACCTGCAGTGCAGTTTGGAGTTACTAAACCAGCTTGGCTGGCATGGATGCCACTGCCTACATTTTCTATTGTTTTATTTGGAAATTAATATGTTCTCTGTGCCGTGCAATTTTCTTGTCGGCCTTAATTTTTTTAACTTTATATGTATATATACCGTCTTATTGATTTTTTCCCTTGAGCCAGTCTTACCTGACTTGACCTTTTATTCAGTCTCTACTGTCTAGATTATTTTAGCTTAAGCTACTGCTGCTACACTGCACTACTAGTCTCACGTGGGTTTTTATTATGATTGTGTACAACTAGTAAATATTATATTTGACAGACATAGTCAATATAATAAAGTAAGAAAGTTCAGGGAGTGCCTGTCCGGTGGCGTGGAGGGCTGAGGCAGCGATGCCTTTCCTCCTTGCCATGCGGACAACCCGTGTTTGCGGTGTGAGCGGGTTGTCGGGTGCCATCCGGAATGGGAGAGGACTGAGCATCCGGAGGACTGCTCTCCTCTCCTGGGAAGGGTGGGGAACAGCAGCCAGCATTTTCCTGACACCTAGCAAAGGCCAGGTGTTGGCATGCCTGGCCAATACGGCGGGGCGCGGAGGTGGAGCAGCCGGCGGGCACGCTACATGTGAATGCACGCATGGCACGCCCACTGTTGGCATTGCATGCTCCGCCTCTGAAAGGAAAAATGAAATGGTAGCCAGGTCGAGCAGCCTGATGGCCGTCCGCCAAACGCACCGACTCCAGTCCCGGTGGGGAGTTGGGGGCTAAGGCCCTGTCCAGACTAGCAATGAGCTATAAAAACGTTTTTTAAAACGTTACCGTTCAACCCGTTTCTGTGCGTCCACATTGAACAACTGAATCGGTTTTTAAACCTTTACTCTGCATTCACATCAGTGTTCTTTCTCCATTTTCTGGTAACGTTTTGAAAAGCGTTACAGTCCGCTGGAGGACACATTTTACAGAAAACACTTCGTTCACCCGTCCGCACTTCTCCTCCAAATGAAGAAAAAACAGGTAACGTTTCAGCAACCATGCTAAAGACCTGCTCTTTGGTGGTTTTAAAAACGGTTTACAGAACGCTTTTTAAAACATTACAGGTCTGGACGTAACCATTTTTAGAGCAAGCGGTAACGTTACAGGGCACCAGTAACGTTCCCAAAGCTCTAGTCTGGACAGGGCCTAAGTCGCGGGGGTTATCAAGGTGGTGGCCCGATCGGGAGACAGGTGCGGACGGACAGCAGATGGAGAAAGAGGAGATGCCTGGAAGTAGGAGTTGACCAGGAGTCACGGGACAGAAAATGTGAGTAAAAAAAATTAAAACTAGTTCAGGGAGTGACTAACGAAAAACATGCCCTGCTTATGTTGTTCAAACACCTTTAAAACTGTACGTACATCCTGAAATTTTTTGAAAGGGTACAGTGTACTCTCAAAACTCATTTTGTAACCCTGAACATTTCTGACAAGGGTGCACTGCACCTTCTTTTATGTGGCTGTGGTGGGAACACTGGTGCAGACACCCATCGAGCTCCACTCTGTCAGGCAACACTGACTCTCAGCCTCCACTAGGAGCCAGGCTTTAACCTCTGGTCTTTTTCTGTTGTCACTGCCTAGGTTTCTACTGCTGACTGCCCTGACCCTCCTGCCCTGGAGGAGGACAGCAGTCCCTTGGATGCTCATCATCCCCCTCCCCAACCCTCCAATGCTCCAGGTGCATTCCTGAACCCACGTCATCGATGTCACAAGTGACAGTGCTACCGCCTGTGCAAGTGGGCCAACTTGCATAGTGTTGCTATGCAAACTGTGAAATTCTCATGTCTGTGCAGCACACTTCAAAAATAGCAGTGAATACTATTATGCAAAGTGATACACGTCACGACAGTGAACTGTGTAAATTCATGTAGTAAACACTGCACAATTGCGGTGAATCCCAAAGTGGCCATTACGCAAAAACTCTGAAGTGTGTGGCGACCAAATTCACCATGATTCGCCTATGAATTTAAAATTTCACACAGACCTAGTCTAGTGCTGGCCCTGGGAGCCATGAATGGGACACAAGAGGAACCACCATCCCGTGGGTGTAGTTTTGTTGCCTGTTTGGTAACCAAGGTGACAGAGTCCAAACAGATGAACTTCTCAATCTATGTTATGCCTTTGAGCCAGACCCTTGCAAAGTGCCACCCTCTGCTGATGAATCTCTTGTTTGACATACAACCATGCTGGTCAACATACAGTGAACACTGAGGCATCAGCCGAGTTAAAGGCAACCTGCAGCTGCTGTTTCCCAATCAAACACCCTAGGTCCCGGTTGTCCAGTTTGTCCAGTTGGATATCCTCTGGCAGGACAGGCCACAATTCCAAGAGTCATTCATACAATCCACTGAAACATAAAAATGGTCAGCAGATAAGGACTGCTAGGCCATCCAGTCTGCCCACAGGCCCTATACATTGAATGTGGCCATTGACCCTATGTGATCAATGGCTTGTCATCACTCCCTCCCCTCTCAGACTTCCCTTGTGCCTGTCCTAAGCATGCTTAGACTCCTCCACTGTGCTCGCCCCCACTACCTCCTGTGGCATACTTTTCCAAGTCTCAACTACCCTTTCTGTGTAGAAAAACTTCCTCACATTACCTCTTAATCTACCCCCTTCCAGTTTCATACTGTGCCCCCCTGTTCTAGTACTTTTTCTACATTGGAAAAGCTCCCCCACCTGCACCTTGTTTATGCCCCTGAGGTACTTGAAAGTTTCAGTCATGCCCCCCCGCTGTCTCCTCTCCTCTCCTCCAGTGAGTATATATTGAGGTCCCTTAATCTCTCCTCATATGTTCTGTGGTGTAAGCCCTGCACCTCTTTGTTGCCCTTCTCTGGATAGTCTCCACCTTATCTATGTCCTTGCGCAGGTGTGGTCTCCACAACTGCACACAGTACTCCAGGTGACATACTCCAGGTGAGGCCTTACCAATGTTTTATACAATGGCATCTCCATCTCCCGCCTCCTGCTAGTGATACCCCTGCCTATACACCCCAGCATACCACTGACCCTCCCTGCCACCTTTGTACACTGCTTTGATACCTGAAGGTCACCAGAGATGATAACCCCAGGTCCTTTTCCTCTTTGGTGACAGTCAGCTTCCCACCAAAAACCTGTAGCTCTCCCCAGGGTTCCCTCTACCCAGGTGCATTATTTTGCACTTCTTTACACTGACCCTCAGTTGCCACATCTCCGACCATCTTTCAAGCTTCTACAGGTCCCTCTTCATTTTCTGCACCCCTTCTGGAGTATCCACCGTGTTGCAGATCTTGGTGTCATCTGCAAACAGGCAGACCTTTCCTTCCAACCCCTCTGCAATGTCACTAACAAAGACATTTACCCCACTCTCCCCAGACTGTACCCCATTTACCACCATCCTCTGTCTCCTGTCTGTTAACCAGTTCCTAACCAAGTTCACCACCCTGTCTCCCATGCCCAGACTACCCATCTTGTTAATCAGCCTTCTATGTGGGATGGTGTTGAAAGCTTTGCTGAAATCCAGGCAGGCAATGTCAACTTCCCCTCCAAGATTAAGTTCCCTTGTCACCCAATCAAAAAAAACTATTAGATTCGTTTGACATGACCTTCCTGCTGTGAATTTGTGTTGCCTCGGATCTTGAGCACCTCTGGATTCCAAATGTGCCACTATCCTTTCTTTCAGCAGTGTCTCCATGATCTTTCCCACCACTGAGGTGAGACTGACTGCCCTGTAGTTCCCCACCTCCTTCCTACTGCTGTTTTTGTGCAGTGGGCCTACATGTGCCCTCCTCCAGTCCTCTGGAATGACACACGTGTTGAGTGACTCTGTGAACAGGGCCACCAGAGGCGCTGTTAGTTCCCTTTGCAGCTCCTTTAATATCCTCGGGTGGATGCAGTCTGGCCCCATGGCCTTATCCACCTTCAGCTGTGTGAGTTTTTCCAGAACTCTCTCCTCTGTGAATTGACTGGTGCTTTGTACTAAGCCATCAGGCTGCATACCTGTCCTGCTAGGTGCCAAGGTATTGTACAGGGAACATTCCCTGCATTTTGGGTCTCACACATTATGCATCCACCATCATACCTTCTGGGGAAGGGTGCTACACTAACCAGATATTCCTTTCCAAGAGCACTGGACAAGAAGACAGGTGCTCCCAGATATAGACCACATGGCCCATCATTGCCAGAATGACAGGGAATGCCACCCCTGTGGAGTAATCCTTCTCAAAGATGTCCATCAGTAGGCAGGTTTCCTTTTTCTGGACCTCCTACAAAACAGGCATCCAGCGATGAGGACAACTTGTCAGAGTGACATGAAACAGGTGTAATCTTCAGCTAAGGGAGCCTAAATCGATGCCAAGCTATCATACTGCTGATCCTGGAATGCTTAATGGATTGACGACTCAAAATCTGAGTATGGATACAGAGGGGCCAGACTTCAACCAGACAACTGGACCAGTCATTGTGACCATTACCAACAGGGCAAGGCAGAACTTTGTCACCTGCCTAATGTCTTTGCTCGAAGCACCTACCTTCAGCTACGGCGGCAGGGACTGGATCGGAATTGGTCTCTTCTGTACCACCAGTAAAACCAACGGCAGAGCCTTCACGTGTGCAGGAAGGTCCAGAAAAAGAAGGCTGTCCAGTTCCGAGCTGGAGAAGCACCGACTTTAAGCACTGGCCATCCTTGCCTCCTGGAATACATGTGCAAAGACCACTGCTACCACACTATCTTTGAACTGATGCCAAGTTCAAGGTCAATGATGACAGCCCAATGAAGATGAACTTGATGATGACCATCTCTACCGACTGTGTTGACTGTGGTATCAGCTACAAGGCCAAGAATGCAATCTAGACTTACTGTACGTCACAAGATGAATGAGGACACATCCCCTGATGATACTTTTTTTTTTTTTAAACTTTGTTTCTATCTCTGGCATTCCGAGGCATCTCTCAGAGGTACCTGCTCGACTCTAGTCCCTGCTACTCCCCACCGTGACACACCACTGCCGACTCTCCCTTCCACTGAGGGACTTCCCAGCTCCCTGGATCACCCCATGGGGCAGGGCCAACCTCTCCCTTTGGTGGCAATTTTCTGAGATTAGAGGGTCCATCCCTCTCTGGAAGTTGGCCGTGGATCGTCACCATGGCTGTCCAGTGTTGGAGATGTGAGGGAGGCCCCTTAGGCACTTGTTGCCTCCTCAGATCGCCAGGGTGTTTTTTTTTTTTTTCTTGATTGGTTCCTCCCCTACCCTAGACGTGGGTCGTGTAATGCCACTCAGCCCGCTTCATGGATGCTCCCACCCACATCTGGAAGGCAGCCACCCCACGTCTTCCCCGACGCCTGTAGTACACCAGGTCTCCACCTGGTGTCACTATCTGCACAGGACAGGTATCCCCCAAAAAAAAAAAAGGGAGAGGAGAGCAATCCTCTGGACGCTCAATCCTTTCCTTCCCCTGCCGAACCTCAGCAGCCCAGGCTCGTTCCCGAACCTGGGTCCCCAGTGTGGCAGGAGGTGTGGCATCCGGCACCTCAACTCTCAGCGCCACCAGGCCAGCATGATGATACTCTTATATGAGAAGCTTTTCGCATTCTGGTCGCAGGACCACTAGAGGCCAGATGACCCCTCGGTGACCCAGTCTAGACAGAAAGCATCCAGATACTTCCTAGAAGAGTCGCCAACCTGTTTGTTAGGAGTGACCCTCAGCCACTGATGCCAGGCTGAATCAGTCTGAAGTTGTTGATGGGCTTGCCGCCAGCGGGGGGAGCGAGTATGATGATCCTTAAGAGAGAGTGTCTGGGCATTTAAAGACAGTGTTGTTTAGGACAACTGGATGCCTGTATTGCTAATAAGGCTGACTCAGAAGAGCCATACCTACTGGGATTTGAGTGAGCAGTCTGAAAAAACCATTCAGCTTGGCTGTTGTCCTGGCCAGTGAGAATACCATCAGCTGAGGATTCACCAGACCTGATCAACCTAACCCACTGTTTGGGTGTGGTGAGGTTAGATTTTAATCGATCTGGTTTGGGAAAACTGGGGCAATGTTAAGCGGCATAGACCCGCCGAGGCCAGTGGTTTCACTGTTATTCTCCTTCCAGAAAAGGTGACTGGACCGGGAGAGGCTCAAGTCGAGAAGACTGAAAGCAACCTCCTGAATGGCTCGAACTCTTTAAACATTTTTGACTCTGCTTGAGCTTGAGACATCTAGGATGCGACTCTGATCTAGTAGAAAGCTACTTCAACCCGGATCAAGAGTAGCCTGTGATGTTGGCGCCTGAAAGACTATGACATCCAAACAGCGACGGTGTGGGTGGCGAATGGCGATCGAGGGGATATGGCGACCGGATGTGGTGGTGCGTGACTGCAGCCGACAGGATGTCACTATATGTACATGCTAGGGGGGGGCGAGCACGGCTGGGAGGGAATGTATGGGGTGGTACTGCCGTTGGCTGCCGAGCTGCGCCATGGCATTGTCCTCTGCTTGTGGTGCAAGAGGTACTGCGTTCGGGCACTACTGCATTTTTACTGCGCCCAGCCCAAAACTTGTGTTTTTTTTGCCTTTGCCCCAGATATGCACCCCCCCCCCCGAGCTGAGAATCCTTTAGTGGGGGGCAAAGTCCCCTGAATGGTGGTGGGGTGGGGGATGCAGCCCCCACAGAAAGCAAATAACCAAGTCCCTGGCACCGTTCCTCCATGCACCGAGGATGTCAGGGTGGCAAAACTGTTTTCGCCGCCCTGACGTCGCGATAACGTGGCTCGCCATTCGGCGGTCACCGTCATCACATAGAACCTTGGTCAAGCATTCGATGAATGATGCACATCTAACTGTAACTACATCCTGTGAATTTACAGAACAGCACCACCATTTTCTAAGGATCCAGCTGTTCAAGCTGAAAATCGAGGTGCTATTCCAGGAGACAGATGATTGGTATGATGGCCCTCCTGTTATGCAGACTCTACTACAAGCTGAGTCTGGAGCCAGGCAACTGAGCCCAATTCTACAGATGTGCCTCAACTGGTCCTAAGTCTACCTATGAGCCTCAACTGGTCCTAAGTCTACCTATCAGGAATGGCAAACTCGATCCTAGAAGTGTTAAGAATAGAGAAAAATGATCTGGCACGAGACGCACAGAGGCACTCAGTCAAAAAAGATGTGGGCTGTTGTACACCCTGTTCTTAGCTGTCTGACTGTAATTCACACAGTGCAGATCTTGGCTATGTTTGCTTACTGCATGTAGCTTTAAAGCTAAATTTACCTTCTATGTAATTTTCCATTTTACCACCACTGCAGGTCTGCCTGTTCCCTCATGTTGACGGGTCTGGTAGACAATCTCACAGCTGTAAGCACTGTGTAAATTGTTTTGCTTCATTATGTTTTTTTTTTTAAATAAAATTCAATAAAGTTCACTATTTGAAAAAAAAAAAAAAAAGGAAAGAAAAAACTACTCCTCAGTCTCCCTTTAAACTCCCTAACCCCACAATCTTTAATCGACTGGGGATACACAGCTAGGCATCAGTGGCAATTACTTATGCCATGTGCTCAACAAGTTGTAGGGACACTGCTGGAAGCTCACATGGGTAAATACCGAAGTAACGATAGAAAGCACTTCTCCCAAAAGGTGGTGAACTTATGGAACAGCCTACCAACAGAGACAGTTGACATGAAGACTGTATTTCAAGACAACCCTGGATAATTTTCTGCTCAGCAACAGAGTCACTGGATTCCTTGGACAGCAAGGTGGGTTGAAAATCTCTAATTTAGTACTTATTTGCACATAATACTTGCCCCCCAGTTTATGAAGTGTGTGTGTGTGTGCGAACTTCATGGCCCTGGTGTCCATTCCAACCTTAACGGGGAAAGAGTTTGCTGTGTCTTCCAAATTCTGAAAGCCCATGACAAAATCTTTCAAATGGAATACTGGGCTTGCCTGTCGCGGTCAGCAGCCCAGGGATGTATGTAAGTATCTACATCATCCATACATAATTGCAGGCAGTAAGTATCTACATCATCCATACATAAATGCAGGCAGCAGCCATTTCACAAAATCTTGAGAGACAGAAAGTGATGTCACTAAGGAGCAAGATGTAATTAACCACACAGCTTGTCTCTCAGTGACATCATTTTCTGTCATAATATGCCAAGAAACGACTGCTGCCTTGCTTTTAGTACATGGATAATTTAACTATGGCTAACTCAGAACTGCTGACATTTACACATACTGTAAGTCCAATATTACATCTGAAATAATTTTTCATGGGCTTTCAGAATTCAAGGGACCCAGCAAACTCTACTCCCTTTTCAATTACTATGCTACCTTATACAAGTCAAGCAGTGAATGTAGGCATCAAGTCATATGCAACCAAAATAGTAAACCCATGAATAACACACCTTTTATAGCCTGCTTCCCTCTTATGGTCCACAATGCTGACAATGCACATGGGTGGTGCAAAGAATAATTTGGAAGAAAAGTCAAACTGTTGAAAAAAAAAAATAAACAGCCTAAAAACTAGATAAACCATAAATCGTAAGTGGGAGGTGTGATGGAGGTGGCGTGATAATAAAGATCTGAGCGCAGTGAGGATGGAACCTAATAACATCTAATTTTGAGGTGGGAGAAATCTGAAGACCGTTTTAGTGACTGAACATGCACAATGGATATCACCTAATTGTGGATAGTGAACTGGTTTTCTTTACTGTCCTGAAAACGGCTCACATCTCGAGTTCTCATGCTGTTGAAATATAACTAAATTAGATTGTACCCTTCTAGCTTCCTTTAACTTGTCTTTTTCTTTAAATAAAGTACAGATCCGCAAGAACTTACCAAAACGGTCGCTCTTCGGAAGGAGCTCTTTCAGCAGGTAACACCTTAAAGGACTGAAGCTGCCAGGTGCTAGGACCCCATGGAAAACTTCTAGCTAGCAGTATACGGTGGGAGACCGCCCCCCTTCCCCACCGTCAGCCCGCCCCTGGCATCACGTATGGTATAAAAGGGGCAATCCCCCAGCCCATTCCTAGTTCTCCCGATGGAGAACCCGGCAATAAAACAAAAAAGGAGAACCAAGGAGGTTCCTCTAACTGAGGAAAGAAAGGTATCCTTGCTGGAAAAGCAGCTATCAGGGGGAAGGTGGGTGGGAAAAATAGTACCTGCTGCAAGAGCTCCTCTCGAAGATCTACCATTACGGTAAGTTCTTACTAACTATATTCTTACATCGAGATTCGCTCTTTCAGCAGGTAACACCTTTAGGACTGAGTTGCAAGCAGAAAGAAGAGAGCTGGGAGGAGGTAAAAAGCTCCCAAAGTGGATTAAGAGAGCAGCCCCTGGAGGACTGCTAGTCTGAGGCCTGCTCTGCGTCGAGATGCAATGTCCAATCTGTAGTGCTTGAAAAAGATGTGGACTGAACTCCCAAGTAGCAGCTGCACAAATGTCTGCGGCTGACACATTTTTTAAGGAGGCAAAGGAAGCAGCCATGCCCCTTGTAGAGTAACCCATTACCGAGCCTGGTAAGGGTTTGTCATACTTGTAGCAGAAAACAATGCAAATAATCAACCTTTTGGATAAACACCATTTAGAAACAGGAGCCTCTACCATTTTGGGGCGAAAGATACAAATAACTGATCAGATTTTCTAGTATCTTGGGTGCGCTCCAAATAATAACGAAGCACCCTGTGTACATCTACAGTATGAAGTACTGCCTCCCCTCGGTTCGAGTACTCTGGATAATAGACAGGAAGGTGGATGTCTTGATGCAAAATAAACTCTGACACCACCTTGGGAAGAAACTTAGGATTAGTCCTTGTGGAAAACCAAACAAGGCTCCTTGCACATCAGGGCCTAAAGCTCCGAAATCTTTCGAGCGGAAGTAATGGCAACTAAAAATAACACTTTCCATGACAGAAAGCATAGCTTGCAACTTGCAGCAGGTTCAAAGGTAGGCAAGGTTAGCTTTTCTAAAACAAACACAAGATCCCATGGTGGGATGGGGTTCCGGATGGGAGGATTCATATGCAGAATGCCCTGTAAGAATGTGCGGGAAGATCCAGCTGGGCCAGAGTTTTGCCCTCAATAGGAGCATGATAGGCTGAAATGGCAGAGAGATTCACCTTAAGCAAGGAATAGCTTAGTCATGAATCCGACAGGGACAGGAAGTATACCAGAACAGAATTCACTGGACGGGTGAAGGGGTCTAAAGCCTAGCAGTGGCCCAGATGCAGAACCGCTTCCACTTCACAGCGTAGGCGGCCCTAGTGGAAGGCTTCCTAGCGGCCACTAGGACATCCACTACCATGGGGGATACCCCAAATCTGGAGACAGCTAGGTCTGCCAGAGCCACACGGACAGATGCAGGGATTTGAGATCCAAATGGACCAGGATTCCCTGCTCCTGGGAGAGCAAGTCTGGGCGTAGGGGCAGGGAAATTAAGAGGTTCCACTGCAAGCTGATGGAGAAGCGGGAACCAAATCTGGCGTGGCCAGAAGGGTGCCACCAGAATCATCTCTGCCCCCTGACTGCAGTTTGAGATGGACTTGTTGCAGCAGGGAGAAGGGAGGGAATACGTAGGGAAACCTCCCCATCCAGGACAGGGACAATGCGTCTCACCAGAAAACATGAAGCCCTGGATCTAGTGAGGAAAAACTGGGCAATTTTGCATTTTATGGGGAGACAGACAGATCCAGCTCTGGATGTCCCCATCTGTCAAAAAGGTCTTCTGCCACTGCAGGGTGAAGTCTCATTCGTGTGTCCTGGATCGAGACCAGCTTAGACTGTCAGCCAGGGTGTTTTGCATGCCGGGAACATGGACTGCTGTCAAGTCCAGTTGATGGTCCATGGCCCATGACCAGACGCGCATGGCCTCCCCCCACTTGCTGACAAAAAATACCACCGACATGCTGTCTATCTGGATCAACAGGGGTCCGGATAGCAAGACTGTCTGAAAGGTCGGAAGGGCAAACAGAATTGCTCTCATCTCCAGGACACTGATGTGAAGGTGGAGCTCTTGCAAAGACCAGGTCCCTTTTGTTTGACAGTTGCCCAAGTGGGTGCCCCAGCCTTGGCCCGATGCGTTTGTGGTTAGGATCAGACTGGGAGATTCCTTCCGCAGGTAAACCCCTTTGGAAAGGTTGGCAGAATTCAACCACCATACTAATGCCTGATGCACAGGGTTCGACGCCAAGCCTGGTTGTTCAAAGTCATCTGAATGCTGGTCCCACTGGACTCTCAGATCCCACTGGATCACCCTCTTGTACAGCTAGGCCAGGAGAACTGTAACAACAGCAACCGCCATGTGTTCCAGGAGTCTTAGGACAGACCTGGCCGGGACCTGATACGAGGAGGATATCTGACGAGTGTGCATCTGAAGTCACTCTACTTTGTCTTTGAGGGAGGAAGGCTTTGCCTTGAGTCATGTCCAGGACTGCCCCTATGCATTGCAGCCATTGGGTTGTCCAAGGAGAGGACTTGGGGAGGTTTAAGATAACCCCTGGGCCCTGAAACAGAGAGAAAGTGACCTGCATGACATGGAGAAGCTGGTCCCAGGTGGGAGCAGTCAGCAGCCAATCGTACAGGTAAGGGAAGACATAATGGCCATGTCTCCTTAAGGTTGCGGCCACTACTGCGAGGCATTTGGTGAAGACCTTGGGGGCCGAGGACAGGCCGAAAGGCAGAGCCCTGAACCAGTAATGAAGCGGAAGCGTAGGATCCTTCTGTGGGGTTTGAAAATCAGAATGTGGAGGTATGTGTCCTGCATGTCCAATCTCAAGGGAGCATAACCAGTCTCCTTGGTAGAGGAGAAGGAGGAGACCGAGTACAGTGACCATCCGGAATCTCTTGTACTCGATGTACTGATTCAGGTGGCTGAGGTTAAGGATAGGGCAGAGTTCCCGGTTTTCTCTGGCACCAGAAAAAAGTAAAAGTAAAACCCTTTCCCCTGCTGTGCTGGAGGAACTGTCTGTATCACCTGCTTTTGCAGGAGAGCCTGGATCTCTGCAATGAGAGCACTGAGCCTGAGAGTAATGGGAAGGGACCGGTGGGTTGTCTGGGGGGTATCTCTGTGAACTCCAGAGTATGCCCCTTTTCGACAAGTTGCAGTACCCACTGTTTTGTAGTTATCTTGCACCATCCTTCCATGTACAAGGAAAATCGACCGACCCACCCACCACCACCACCTCCCCAAAGACTTCGGCTGGGGGAAGTGGGGCCGGGCAATGAGTTAGGCTGAGGAGTCGAGGAGGGGCAGCGTGGCCTGCAAGGTTCTTGGGGCCTGAGGGGCAGAACCTCCAGAAGCAGGAGTGGAAGCTTTGCACTTAAAACCCACTCTCTAGCCGGTTCCATTGCGCCAAGCGTAAGGGTTCACTCGGCACACTGGCAACCGGGGTTCGCGCCCCAAGCCTGGGTACCAGGAGCGGAGACCAGCAGGGAGGGGGATTACAAGCATCCACTGGACGCTTCCTTCCCAGGGGATGGGTACTACCTGGGCACCATAGGATGGATTGGTGCATGCTTGGGGGACATGAGGCCACTACATGCCCGCTGCACAACACCGCCCAAGGACGCCTGCCACACAAGGCACAGAACTTGGGGAGGAGAGGCAGAGAAAAAGAGAAATGGCACCTTGGATGATGGCTGCTGGACCCTTGCCACCACGGAGCTCACGGACAGCCGAGACTGAACCCAGCAGCACCCAGGGACAAGCAGGTAAGGCCGTGAGGCTAATTCTCCCAGAAGGAGGACCCACCCAGCGAAGAGCTTCGTCGGGTTACCCTGGGGGCTGAGTATGGGGTGGCAGTTGGTGGCGGGGTTGCCTGGGGCAAGTGGCCTAGGTTGCCCGAGCAGTGGCTGGCCAAGGCGAAACAGAAAAAATACAAAAAAAAAAAGAAACACTCTCTGCTGCTGCTGTATTCTGGGTTGCTGTCTGGCATTCCTCTGAAAGGAATGCTTAGGATGCTGCTTGGGCTGGGATTTGTACATAGTGTGTACAAATTGGATAGCCTTTCTTGTAGGTGAGTTATAATATTCTGTGAATCCTTGCCGAACAGAACTGGGTCCCTGAAAGGTGCATCCATGATTTTAGATTGCACGCCCAGAGCAAAGCCAGAGACGCCAAGAACCAAGAATAACGCCAGATACAGACAGCAGAGGCCGCAGCCCTGCCCGCAGAGTCCACTGTATCATAAGAGGCTCAGAGAACATGATTGCTCATGTCCAAGCCCGACTTCAAAGGTCATCAGCTCTGCCCTGCCAGAGCAATCTGCTATGGCTTGAGCCATCTTCACCGCCTTGTCCCACAGGGTGTTCTGGCATTGCACCATGTGGGCAAGAAAGATCTGAGACCTTATAGCGTAGGTGGCCGAAGAATAAACCTTTCTGACCGGCTGGTCAAACTGCTTTGAGTCTTAGTCTGGAGGCTGTGTACGCAGGTGCCTAGGGCGCTTTGAGTGGTCATGGGCAGCACTGATAACGACAGAGTCTAGCCTCTGGGTGCTCCCCATAGAAGGGATCCTCTTGTGGAATGAAATAAAGCCAATTTAACTTTTTGGAGATGGCCGGCATAGAGAAGGGGTGCTTCCAGGCTGCTCTGCTGATGTCCTTAAGGGATTCCACCAGCGAAGGGAGCACCATAGGTTGGGTGTCTTTCCCCCTAAGGAATAATATGCAACTTCCATGCACCCATGAGGAAGGTTTATTAAAGTGTTAAAAATGCTTTGTGGTATAATGGGGATCTACACAAATTAAGAAAAGAAAGAAAGAAACAATGGACAGACAGAAAAAACTATGGCCCAGGTAGACTGGGATAAGTACAGGGCACTTAAGAATAAATATTTAAAAGAAGTGAGATGGGCAAAAACGGATTATTACAGGTATATACTCGAAGATACTCATTTTTTCATCCTGGAAAATTCTGGAACTTGATTCATGAACTCAGAAACCAGGTACTACCAGTTATCCAAAACTTTTAATGTTAAAGGCAAAATATGGAGCAGGGACAGCTGCTAATTGTTTTAATGAACTATTTGTGCCCATGGGTGCTACACCCACGGATACAAATGTCAATGCACAAATTGCACAGGAAGGGATTAAGAAGCAGATGTTTAGTTTTATTAAAATTAAAACTAAGGATGTGATGTCAGAATTGTTAAAAATCACTTACAGGAAGGCAACTGGGGTAACATGAGGGTAAGAACACAGATTATACAAATAATGGATAGATGAATTGTTATACATTATGTAAGAGCAGGAAGACAGAAAAGCAGCAGTTAGGGTGAGGTACTAACCGATACAGGTAGCAGATTGATGCATCAAAAAGGAGTCCACAGATTAACAATACAACATTACAGGCAGTACAATAATGCAGCAGAACTATTAAAGTGCAATAATATACCTAGTGCAGGCTAAAGGCAGCACGCAAGTACTATAAGGAGAAGAGGAAGGAAGTAGCTAAAAGTAGCAAGGAGGTGAAGTGGAAATGGAGGAGGACAGGGGAAGGGAGGAAGCAGCCAGGACCAAATTACTCCTTCAGGATGGTGAGGATCCTCCAAGGGTAAATGGGGCTGAGGGAGGGGAGAGAAGACGGCCAAATCAGTTTCCCTTCAGGATGCTGAGAACCCTGCAAGGGGGAGGGAGCTGGTGGGCAGAAACTAGGAATTAAGGTAATTTAAGGAGGGTTAAAGCAGGAGAAGCTCGGAGAGAGCAAATTATGGAGGGCAATGTTAACAGAGTGGGAGGAAGAGGAGTGGTGATTTTTTTTCGGGGGGGGAGAGGGGTTCCAGATTTTAGGGAAGCGATGGGCAAAACCAGTCTGACCAATGAGGGTGGAACGGCATAGGACCACCAAGGTGCATGTGTCACTAGATCGGAGGGGTGCAGAGGGAGGAAGAGACAGAGAGGTAGGGAAGGAGAACGCCAAGCCAGAATTTGGAGGTTAGTTTGACACAGTGAGAGAGGCACCTATTTGATACTGGAGGAAAGGCAAGGGCACGACAAGAGTTCACAGTGGTGAGCATGAGCGGGACAGTCAAGGGCAAAGTGGCAGAAGGAGCTGAAGAGAGTGTCCAATTTGGTCAGGGAAGATTTGGGAGCCACAACATAGACTACGTTGCAGTAGTCAAAAGATGGGGAGTATCATCTTCTGGACAAGTTTGCGCTTAGCAGTCAGCAGAATGCAGCTATGATTCCTGCACAGGGCACCAAGCCTGTGATGCAGTTTATTCAGGATGGCATCAATATGCACAGAGAAGTTGAGGTGTTGGTCCAACCAAACCCCAAGATATCCAAATGAGGATGTGTCATCAAGGGTGTGGAAGGAGGGCAGGTCAGTGAGCCTAGAGAGTTTTTGCCTGGTGTCGAAGGACATTGAGACTGTCTTCTTGGCGTTCAGGAAGAGCTGGTGGGAGGCAAACCAGAGCTGAACTTGGTTGAAATCATGCTGTAAACTGGTTACCATGTCAGCAGGGTTTTTGCCAGAACTGAACAAGACGGTATCATCGGCGTACATATGGATGGAGGCAGATGAACAGGCTGTGGGAAAGTCTTTAAGGAAAATGGAGAAAAGTAGGGGACTAAGCACTCTGCCCTAGGGGACACCAGTGCTGACAGGGAGTGAAGGGGAGGTGGAGTTAAGAGATTCTGACAGATTGAGTCCTACCGGTGAGAGAGGATTTAAACTAATTTGCTGCCTATGAGGAGAGGCCTGCTGCGGCAAGACAGTTGAGAAGCAGGCGTGGAAACGGTCATTCCTTGGCTAGGTCGACAAAAATGGCTGAGGTGATCAGGCCATTGTCCTCCCAGTGAGAATGGCATCGGTGAGCCTGAGGAGAGAGATGGTTGTGGAATGGTTATTCTGAAACCATACTGGAATGGGGTGAAAGAGGAAGAGTCAGTGAGGAAGAAGGAAAGTTGAGGAGAAAAGCAGGTGTTCTTGGACTTTAGCAAGGGTAGGAAGGAGAGAAACAGGGTGATAGTTACCAGGAGCTGATAGGTCGCCACCCTTGGGGAGGGGAAGGACAACAGCGTGTTTCCAGGAAGTGGGAACTTGAGCAGAAGTAAAAGAATGGTTTAAGATTAGAGAGATGGGATAAGCAATAGCAGGAGCAGAGAGGTAGAGAAGTTTAGGACCAAGATCATCTGGAGAGGAATCTTTGGATGGGTTAAGGGAGAAGAGGGTGCTTAAGGCTTCATCTGGGGAGATGGAGAAGGAGAAAGGAGGAGAGTCAGATGCAGGTGGGGGAGAGAAGCGTGGGGAAGGAGGAAGCTTAGGAGCGTTGTGGCACAAGACGTGTAACTGGCATTAAATTCATTGGCCACAAAGCAAGAGTCAGATACCAAGGAATTATTAATTTTACGAAGGGGGGGGGGGTTGAGTGGGAGGGGAAAAAAAATGGTGTGGATCACACTCCAGAATTTAGATGGGGTGTTTTATGTTTGTGAGGAATGAGGATCTGAACTACTCTGACTTTGCCAATCTGGTAGATTTTGTGCAAGAGTTTCGTAGCATTCTGCACATAGTGTAGTCTCTGGGATGCTCTGTAGATTTGTGTTTTTTCCATGCACCGTTACATTCCTTGAGGCAGGCCAACAGTTCAGGGGTAATCCAGGGGAGGTGTAACCCACAGACACTGGTCGCTTGAAGGAGCAAATACATTCGGGGAGATGAATTTATCCCTAAAGTAGTCGAGGATTTGGTCAACAGAAGTGGCAGAGGAGAGAGGGGTCCAGTCTGCAGAGGTGAGTTCAGACTGGAGAGGTGCAAGATCTAAGTATTCGTAGGAGCAGAGCAGAATGATATTGGGAGGGGGTTAAGGGCGATGGACATTACGAACCATGAAAATAGGGTTGTGGTTGCTAAGGGTATCTGGGAGGATACCTGACGATGACGCTGCGCTGATGTGTAGTGAGTGCCTAATCAAGCAGGGAATGATTTAGCGATTTATTATCTGGACATGTGGACTCAAGGGTAAGTTGTGTGAGGTTTAGTGCAGCAACATCATTCCGTATTCTATTCGACTTGGGGGACAACCAATTTAGATTCAGGTCTCCCAGTATAAACAGCCCACCAGGCTGCGAGATAGAGGTGATGATGGATAAGACTTCTGTCATGACCGAAGGTTGGGTGCTTGGGCGACTGTCAACAGATACCAGCTATGAAAATAGGGGCTATGAAGGGAAGAGTAATGTGGGTGACAAGGGCGTTGTAAGTTGCTGGGACAAAAGAAAATAGGATTGTGGAGAACTGCAATGAGGACTGGATATACATGGCCACTCCCTCTCCACAACCAGACCGGACTTGATAAAATATGTAGTAAATTTTTTAGGTATGCAGCACCTGTGATTACCCATCCACTAACACAGATTTTTAATCTATCATTAAGTACAACAGAATTACCAGAGGAACGGAAAACTGCAGAAGTAATTCCTATTTTTAAATCAGGGTCAAAGAAAAATTACCAATTATAGACCATATCCCTAATCCTGGTGGTGGCAAAAATCTGTGAAAGAATGATTGTGAAACAGATAAAGAAATACTTGAGTACTTATATTAAATAGCAGTCAATCAGGATTAGGGAAAAATAAAGTACCCAGATGGCACTATTAAAAGAAACTGGGGATATTCAAAGAGCTATTGATAATAGGCTGCAGACAGGAGCTATACTAATTGATTTGTCGAAGGCTTTCAACACTTTAAATCACAACATATTAATACAAAAATTAAAAAACATTCGATTTTCAGATGACGCTGCATACTGGTTCAATAGTTACTTAAAAGGAAGAAAACAAAAAGCATGTTTAAATACACATTACTCATAATTTAAGGAAATAAAAGAGGAAGTACCGGGGTCAATACTGGGGTTGCTTCTTTTACTTGCATTTCCTCCTCCCGCCTAGTTCGGTCGGCCCTTCCTCCTGCTGTCCACTCAACCTCATTCCCCATCCTTAGGCACCTACCTGCAACTCCCATGGGTTACCCTCCATGGCAGGGTGGTGGGGAGCCGAACTCGACCAGCAGGACGGATCCAGTTCGGTGGTGCCTTCTGGGGCGAGACCTGCGTGACAGCCATCATGCCACTTGACCCAGACCGCTTGTCAGAGGGGAGCATGCAAGCCGCCAATGGCCAAGCCACATCGCACATCCACGCAGCATGCCACTCAACTGCTTCACCTCCATGCCCCACTGTACAGGACCTGGCTGCCAACACCTAGCCTCCACCAGGTGTCAGGCAGATGGCGGTCTCTGTTCCCCACCCTCCCTGAAAGAGGAGAGCTGTCCTCCAGACACTCGATCTTCTCCCATCCCAGCCGACCCCCTGGCAACCCGCTCATGCCGCGAACACAGGTTGCGGTGTGACAGAAGGTAAGGCATCGCTACCTCAGCCCTCCATGCCACTACGCTTCTTTTAACATACACCTGAATGATTTAGAATTCAATCACCAGAGCTTAATATACCACCAGGATGCAGACGACACCATTTTATATTCATCATGGGCTGAGACAAGTAAGCAATAAGGCATGATGGGGTGTGCGTGGAACACATTTTATCACAGCATTCAGGGGCGAATAAGCACGAGGTCAAGTCTGGAGTGACTTTAGCTGCTGGTTGTGCAGTAAAATGGTGTTTCAAGCAAATCCAGGAGGTCTACTGCGCTTTATAAAATGGGAACTTTTAAAAACTTTTACAGTTGGGGAAAAGCATGTTTATATGTAGAAACAATAGATTTATTGCGTGCATTTATGATAAAATAGTCCTTCCACCCACTGCAAATGATGACACTGATGATGTCATTGTATAGTTGCCTACTTTCTTCTTCCTTTTTTTTTCCTGTTTTCCCCATATTCAAGATATGGAATGTTTACCATGGATTACATGGATTCAAAATTCTGCTCAGTTCCACTGTTAGAATGTTACTCTCCTAACATACTATGCACACACACACACAACACAGGCCTCCACTACAGCCAGAGACTAAATTATCTCACTGTCAGGGCAAGGAGAAGAGATTTCCCTGATGA
This sequence comes from Neoceratodus forsteri, assembly GCA_016271365.2. Lineage (NCBI taxonomy): Eukaryota > Metazoa > Chordata > Ceratodontiformes > Ceratodontidae > Neoceratodus > Neoceratodus forsteri. Next base: position 1,123,534,393 of record CM028129.1, on the reverse strand, counting down.
GCAGGTAAAGACAGAAGGGGTATTTTTCATTGTCAGCAAAGAAACAGTTGTAATGAAAACTATAAACAAATGTTTCTAATTTGTTTATGTGTGTAAGGAGAATGTGATGATCAGAGAAACAACATTTAATTAATCTGTTTTATTTTGTATTTAAGGTAGTTTGATTTCTAGGGCCCAGTGTACGTAAAAAGTGATGCTTACAGTTACAGGGCAAAAAACAAATGCTGCCAGTTGAATTCTTAACATTCTATTAGTTTAATGATTTTAGTGGTGCAGTCCACATTTGGCAGCACTTTTATTTTCTATGCATGGAACATAATTGCTACATGAACAACAGCCACTCAGATTTCAGGATTTTCCCTTACCATTTTATACATAGCATTCAACATTGTCTACAAAAGCCTTCAATGAAGTGCAGAACTATTTTGTTAAAACAGATTAGTTTTGAATAGTGTCAAAGCTAAGGTCATGTTGTTCCTCACAAAAGCAAATATTTAAATATTAATAAAACATTGGCCAGTAGTAAGGATGGAACTAAACTTCAACAGGTGGAAGAATATAAACATTTAGGACTATGGATGGAAGTTTACTGTAAATGAACAATACACATACAGTAGATAAAATGGTTAAAAGGCTGGGTCAACAATTGGACGCTTTACATGATAACAAATGAACTCACTAGGCAGACTAGACTACATGTTGTTAATACTATTGTATGTTGGTACCCGTAATAGATTATGCAGATGTGGTGTATGGAGGGCATCAAATACAGAGATGAAAAAGTTGAAACAATATATAACAGGATGGCTAGATAGTGCTGGATGCCGTAGACATACTCATCATTGCAAATTATATTGAGAGTTGAACTGGCTACCGTAGACCTTGGAAGAAATGCGGATATATCTAAAATAATGTATAATACTCTTAATTATAATTTGCCAGATTATATTTTTATGAATTTAACAATTAAACAGCCAAATCAGGGATTCAGGTCATCACATTTTGTAGAGTCTAAAATACCAGAAAAGAGGACTAGAATGGGATGCTCTACTATTTCATATTCAGGTCCAAAAGTATGGAACAGTTTACCTAATCAACTAAGACCATATGGGAGTAAAATAAGTTGGTATAAAATTAAAAATTAGCATTTGATCCAAGCTGAAAAATGAAGAGAATGCTGCCCTCCAACAGATGTTGGCTGAACCTTTCCTTTGGGTATTCGTAATGTTGGATAAAAGTGATTATTGTTACATTTTGTATTCAACTTGCACTTATCGTATAATCGTCTTCAGTATACTTGTATATCGGTCTTCCTTCTTGATGGAGGTGGCCCTTGAAGGGTAAATTTGAAAGGTTCCTTAGGGGACTCTTTGTCTTTAAAATAGGCCCACCAGGTCACAAAACGCTTGTTAAAAACCTGAGGAGCACTGGGTAACGGAGCTGGTGTGTCCAGCGTCGAGGATTAGGTTTAGAGGGCCCCTGCATCTGGTAGTCAGGCTGGGGTAACTCTCGCATCGGGGTAGGCTGATCCAGGTTATCAGGCATTGGACCCAGAGGAACAGAACCATCTGGCATCTGACAGTCTAGAACAGACGTCCAGCCATCTGGCCTGCAGGCGTCGGGGAGGGCGTCCAGGCCCCAGCCGGCAACTTTGCAGGATTAAGTGGTGACTGGTTGTCCCAAGGTAACCGGGAAGCCGGCGTTGAAGGCACCAGCATATGCTGTGGCGGGTTGGCAAATCGGCTGGTGGTGAATGGGACAGAGGCCCTCTTCCTGGAAGAGGGTGTCGGTCCCGGCACTGCCTATTTGAGTCAGTCCCTCGACGTTGGGGAGGATTCGCAGATACCCTGGCCAGGACAATGACAGGCAAAGGCCTGCCGCCAAGACCCAGCGCCGAGCCACTGACTTAGCGCCTGCTGGGACTATAGGCTTAAACTTGAGAGGCTGAGGATGAGGTTGCGTGCTCTGAAGAACCTTCTCCCGCAACAGTGATTAGGAAGGAAGGTTTGCCACTGGGAGCCCAGAGACTGTGGTGGAAGGAGCCAAACCACTGCAGGGGGAAGACCCAACAGAGGTCGCCGACTTAGTCGGGAACTGCTAGCAGCAGTCCGACCAATGTTTCTCCTTACGCTTCTCCCAGTGCTTTTGTTTGCTGCTTAATTTCCTCACCTTATGGAGAAGAAGAGGGGCAGATGTCCCAGAGGCCAGGGAGGATAAAGAACTTTTGCAGTGAAGCTCCTTCTCCAGCTCAGATAGCTTTTTGGTAAGCAGGAAGGCTTGAGGTCATCTGGCGGCAAAGCCGTAGCGCTGGTTAAAGTCATAACAATGCTGGCAGGCCTCTATGTCATGGTCAGGACCTAGGTAGAAAAGGTAGGCCAAATGACCATTCTTGTAAGGGATCTGTTTGCCCCATGCACACTTCGATGCCCTTAACTGAAGAAGATGGAAAGACATGCAAGATGAATCTTTGAAGAAACAACAAATGCAGATAACTGTGATGCAAAGGCATTCACGGAGGTCCGACTTGCGCGGCTGACAGAGAGAAAAGAACCGAGGATGGGCTGGGGGGCTGCCCTTTTATACCATACGTGACGTCGGAGCGGTCCCCTGCTGTATACTGCTAGCTTGAAGTCTTCTGGGGGGTCCTGGCGTCTGCTGGCTTCAGTCCTAAAGGTGTTACCTGCTGAAGTAAGATCTTTAGTTCTTGTTTTACAGATGTTTTAATGATTTTTTCTTATTGTATATCAGCATGTATATACACTATGTTGTTATAGTTACCTGTATATGAAACATTTTCCATTGTTTATAGTGGACAACATAGCGTATGCCTGGGACACCACTGTAATGAACTTTTGTTGCATGGTTTTCTCCTATTCACTATAAACACAAATGAATTAACTGAATCTAGGTAGTTAATAACAGTCCACTTTGGGAAGCTGACTGCAGCCAAGAGCACTTTTACTCAAAGAAAGTGGCACCAGGAAGCGGGGTATCAGGACTGGTTTATCACTGTATTACCCATTAACTGTAGGATTTGGGGGCTAGTTATGAAACCACAGCTTTAAAAGTGAAGTGCTGACTTACCACAATGTTTGCAGAAATGATCTCGGGGTCATCACACACAGATTCCACATAAAACACCTGCCATTCCAACAGCAATTCGCCATTTGTACAAAACGTTGTGTTTGGAAAAAGAAAACAGACAACTGGTCACTGAGCTGACATCAATAGCAGAAGTTGTGAGCAGAAAATGAATTGGCCAGTATTTTCTTATGAAATAATAATTAAAAGAAAATTGCCCTTGCACTGAAGCGTAGTTGAGCACACTTTAACAACAGTAGTCTCTGTTAGTAGTCTCTGTGAACACTTAAGTGATTCAGTTTCCCCCAGCCCCAATTCAGAAGTCATTAGTTACTATAAAACAGTTGATTTTCATGTATCACCAGCATTTTCTAAAAGTCGTTTTTCACGTAGAATCATTAAGAACAACTTTAACAAAACATGATGAACAGCTCAGAATGTTTAGCACAAGAAGCTACAGCATGAGGACATGGATTACACAAACCTTGACAACTCCGAGCTGTCCTCCGCGTTACGTTGTGCTGTGCTGGATCAACTACTCTTATGGAGTTTGTTACTGAGAGTTTGAGAGCTGTTGCCAACTTTTACTGACCGAGTAGGGAACCCTCTGTCACACAGTTTCTTACTGAAAATTTTAAAACTGTTATTGACCTCTACTGATTAAACAGCAAACCATCTTCAAATGACAGATATGTTAAAAAGAACTTTTTGATCTGAACTGCTACAAAACATGAAAATCATCTATTATGAAAAAAAAACCTGAAGAACAAGCTGGATCAGACACCTTTTGGCTACTGTGATGCCATTACGCTCTGTTGCATCACTCTCGAGCTACATGACATCACAGTACTCACACAGTATCTGAACTAGATTGTTCTTCAAAGTTGGGGGTTAAGTATTCTATACGTTTATTTTTTATTTCACTCTGCACTGCTGCCACTTACAGCCAAAACCAACCATTAGAGGTCACCATTACTCCATTAAAGAGCTAGTACAGTCAAAAACAGCCAAGGGGGAATAGTATTCATTTGTACACATAGCCAATGGTTACTTTGCACTTCTGAGCCACTTTTAGGTTTCCTCTTATTCATTAGGAAGTTTTCAGATTTCTCAGATTAAGTGTGGTGTGATGTGGAAAGAACAGATACTCACTGTAACATCAGATCTTTGAGAGAATCTTCTCTATTGAGCCACCTCATGGTACTGTAAGCCGTCTTCATCAGGACCATCTGGAAAAAAAATAGCTAGGACTGTCGACATGTGTTGTCACTGCCTATATTATGTGGCTGGTCCCATCATGCTTCAGTTCCCCACTGGAGACAAGCTTGGAGAATCATCGGACCAGCAGGGATCAAAGCACCCAGGACAAATACAAGGCACAAAGGATAGGCTATGGAACCTAAGAATATGCCTCAATCGACGAGGATGAGAACCAGTGTGCGACAGCAGCCAGGACATCCAGGCTACCACCTGAGATAAAGGGAAGGTGCGGTGAGCTGTGGCTCAAAGGAGGCGTTCTCCTCAAAGATCTATTGTTAAGGTAAGTAATTATTATATCTTCTTCAGGGATATCTTCCTCCACTGAGCCACATTATAGAATGATTCCCAAGCAGTACCAGAGCACTGTGGGAGGCACGGCAGATCGAATGGCCCCTCGATAGGAGGCTTTTACGTAACAGCAAGGCCAAAACTGGCACATCTACACGAGTGAGACAATGTAAAGTGTAGTATTTAGTAAACAAGAAAATCAGGAACTGGCACCAGTCAAAGCACACTAATATAGAGTATTTTCACACTGTTTGTCCCAAACAGCCATTTGACATGGAAAAAGTCACTCGCCACGGAGATTATGCTTGTTTCAGAAATGTTCCTTTAATCCGTAAATATCAGGTAAAAAAGGGATTTCAGTCCCCAGCCGTATAAAAAGTACAAGAGACAAACAGCTCCCCAAACTGACAAGAACATCAAACCTGCTCCACAATCAACTCAAATATGTACCACCTGACATTTTTCGCTCCACTGAGCTTTCTCAAAGGTGTGCGTAAGAGCAGTTACCTATTGGTTAAATAAATTTACCCTTAAAGTGACACAAACCCATTTCAAGTACAGATCAGGTTCAGAGCCCAACACTTATTAAAATACATATGTATAAATTTATGAGAGGTATCATAACCATAATTTAGAGGATAGGCTGAGGGAGAGAGGATATTCCTATAGTATTATTAATAAAGCAAGAAATTAAGTAGATGCTATGGATAGAGGCTCCCTATTAAAAGAGAAGAAAGTTAATAATATGCCAGTTAAAAATGATGTTCAAACTTTCTTTGTGAGCACTTTTAATGCACAGTTTAATGAAATTTCCACCACAGTAAAAAAGCATTGGCGTATTTTGTCTCAGGACCCAGGTTTATGTGATCTTGCTGGGAATGGACCTAGGACAGTTTATAGGAAAGGTATCAGTTTAAAAGATCGGTTAGTTCACTCTGTTCAGCTATCATCAGAGTGTCATCGAATGTGTTCACTAGTAAATCATATGGTAGCCACCGGTATAACTGTAAATTTTGTGTAATGATGCACAATACTAGAACATTTATAAATCCACTGACCAATAAAGCATTTCCAGTTAGAGGATTTATTACTTGTTCCATATGGCCTTGTATATGTAGCACTGTGCAGATGTGGTGCTTTTTACACTGGAAAAATGAAGTGAGCATTTAAAACCTGCATAGGTGAACACATTCCAGCTACTGAAAATAAAGATATCAAAACTGCATTGGCGTTGCATATTTTAAAAGTAAGTGTTGGCTCAGATCATGGCTTTTTGTTTCAGGATTTAGAAAAAACAGTACTGTCTCAGGGGTGGGGATTTTGATAATCTCCTGCTCAGAAATAAGCAGTACTGGATTTATGCTTTCCGTGCTATGGAGGGTAACGGTTTACATGGAAAAATTGAAATTAAACCGTTTTTGAAACACAGACGATGAGATCTTAAAAATAATGTGTGTGTGACTGCTGTATATATTATGCTGTTTTGTAACAATTTTGGTTTGTTTTTAGGTTGCACTGTCTTAATGGATATTTTTTGAGTATAACAATGGACCTATCTAATCAGTTTTTTTTGCCCTGTATAAGTGCCTATATAATGCTTTATTATTGGAAGCACTATACATACCGTCATGTTATTTAAAGTAATAGGTTATGATACTTTCACAAATTTATACATATGTATTTTAATAAGGATTGTAGGACATCCTCTCGGTTATATGTCTTTGGCCCTCAGGATGGTGGGCTCCTCTGTTTCAGAAGAGACCTTTCCTAATAGTTGGCTTACTGCTCTACTTTCTATTACCAGAAGTGTGGTAAGCAGCTTCCCTGTTCTGTTCATGCACTCTCCATTTGTGGTGTAGGCACCTCTGGTCAAAAAGGGAGGTTATGCCGCATCAAGGAACGACCATGCCAGGTAAAGAACAGTACAAGCAAGAAAATCAGGAACCGGCACCAGTCAAAGCACACTAATATAGTGTGTTTTCACACTGTTTGTCCCAAACAGCCATTTGACATGGAAAAAGTCACTCACCACGGAGATTATGCTACAATCCTTAGTATGACCAAGGTACCAACACAACACCTATGGACATCCAGCACGTGCAGACAACATTCCCCACTATCTGTGGGAGTCAAGAAGTAAACCAGAAGGTTGAAAGTCTGAATTCAGTGTTCGATCAGAAACTACCTTCAGCAAAAAAGCAAGGACTGGTATGCAAAGGAACCCAATCCTTGTGAATAAAAATATAAGAGGGCTCCACAATCAAAGCTTGTAACTCAGAATTCTTCTTGTAGAAGTAATGGCTACCAGGAACAGCGCCTTCCAAGAGAGGAAGCACAGCTCACAAGTAGTGGCAGGATCAAAAGGAGATACTACAAGGGTCTCAAATACCATGTTAAGGTCCCACATCAGCAACAGGTCTTAGGAGGTGGAGAACCAGAATCCCTCTAAGAACCTGTAGCAAACCTCAGGCTGGGAAGCTGTCTTAGCATCAGTGAGGGCATGAAAGACTGGCAATGCAGCCAAATGCTCCTTCATTGAGGAGTACCGGAGGCCTGTGTCGTAAGGGACAAGAGGTAATCCAAAGACATGACTGACTGGGCATGTCAATGGGATCCAGCTGACGAGCGTTACACCAAACAGATAAATGTTACTATTTCTGGGAGTAGGTATACAGAATCAATAGCTTACAAGCCACTAGAAGAACAGCTGCAACTGCGACAGAGTCCTCAAAGTGGAAGAGATCCACATCCTCAGGAGCCAGACATGGAGATGCAGGGATCGAAAAACTGTGTGTACCAAACAGCCCTGCTCCTGTGACAAAAGCACTGCTGGTAGAGGGAGTCGGATTTGGGGTTCCACTGTCAATTATTACAGCAGGAGGAACCAAATTAGTCTTGACCAGAAAGCAGACACCAAAATCAAGGTGGCAGGCTCCACACTCAGCACAACCAGGGCCCTCTGGATTAGAGGGAATGGGGGAAAGGCATTCCTGAAACTTTCTTTGCAGGAGAGGTACAACGTGTTTTGCCTAAAGATTCTATGACCTGAAGCGAGTCAGCAGAAATGCAGGAGTTTTGTGTTGTACAGAGATGCAAACAGTAGACACTCAGGTGACCCCACATTTTGAAGAGGTCCACTACAACAGAATCCAACAGTTTCTGCTTGTTAGGCAGCACCCAGGACCTGCTGAGCTGATTCACTAAGATACCGAGGGTGACAGGCAGAAACAGGACCATAAGCAGCATTTCTTGTTCCATGGGCCAATGCTAGGCACTCACTGCTTTCCTCCAAACAGAGTACGAAATAATTCCATCTTGACGGTTAATGTAGTATATCACTGAAATGTTGTTCGGATGGATCAACACAGGCCCTGGAGAAGGGTAGCAAAGGCCTGTAGGCCAAGCAGAACAGCCCTCATCTGCAGAGTACTGTTGCAGAGAACACTGTCCAAGGTGGACCACTGGGCTTGTCCAGAAAGGTATCAGATGAGCTCAAGGCATCAGTTGTCATCACTAAAAGTGGCAAGGGATGAAGAAATGTGTTAAGGTTGGAATGGTCCAACCACCATAGATGGGACCAATGAAGAGAAGGAGCAGCTTGTATGAGATACTCTAGACCATCTTATATTGAGCCCACTGAATATGAAGGAACAACTGCAGAATCCTCATAGGCAGCTGAGCCAGAGAAGAGTCAGTATCACATCAGTCATGTAGCTGAACAGACTTAATGGGATCTGGCCGAGACATAATTACTAGATGAAACTAATTGAGCATGGCAAACCAATGCCACTACCTAGAACAATGGAACAAATACCCTGCCCACCCCTATGTCCAGAGCAGCTCCTTGTGCTGGAACCTCTGGCATGGAGTGAGCGCCAACTTCAGCTCGCCCAACAGCATGCCCAACTACTAGAGAGAGATGTCAGACACAGAACAGTGTGTAAATGATCACCTCCATGACAAACTTTTCAGCAGCCAATCATTGACATATGGGAAAACATACAGGCCTTTCCTGCAGAGAGCTGAAGCAACTGCTGTAAAGCAGCTTGTAAAGGCACACAATGCAGAGGATAATCTAAAGCGCAACACATGAAACTGACAGTGAGAGCCCTGAAGCAGAAAGTGCAGGTACTGTCTGTGACACCTGATGACTTTAATATGAAGGTAAGCATACTTTATGTCTAGGGCACCCAGCCAATCCCCCCTGTAGCAACAGTGAAAGCAGGGACTGGAGGGAGACAGTCTAGTACCATTTGTATTTGATAAACAGATTCGGCCTCAAGGTTAGTCGGGGTGCTGATCTCCTTTTCATTTTGTACTAGGAAGTACTGGGAATAATATCTGGTGCAATCAGGACTGTTCTGTGACCCTTCTAAAGAGAAGAGATTGAACCTCCTCCAGCTATAGGGCAGGATGTCCTGGATGATAACTGTTCAGTAAGGGATCATGGACCATAGGGAGAGAGGAGTTCTAGGGCATGTCCTTGCTGAACCACCTCCAGCACCCATGCATCTCCTGTAATCTCCCTTAACTTTGGAAGGAAAGAAATGCAGCTTCCCACTTCAATCCCCTCATCTGCAGGGGGTGGGGGAGACAAAAGGGAGTCCGAAGGCTCCAGAGGTGGCCTCTGCACCCCTAACACTCGCACCTTTGGTGACCTTGGCATCTGGGCACTGGAAAACAAAAGGGGCCTGAGTAGTGGGAGAGGGCCGCTGAGACCTCGTGACCTCTGTAGTAGCCCCTACCACGGCAGGCATAGGGCCTACCAAAAGGAACCTCTGCCCCTACCCTTAAACTTAGGAGTAGGAGTATGCAGGGAACAGAGAGTCACTTCAGATGTTTACGGTTGCTGTACAGCATATTTACCATCAATGCTAAAAGTTCCTTATCTCAAAAGAACACTAAGTGCCTAGTGCTGCACATCTGCTGCAAAGCCAGCAATGTATAACGGAAAACAAAGGCGGGAAGCAGCGGCACAGGCCGAAGCAACAGATGCACCACTGGCTGACCACAACAGACATTTACCAACTTCCAAACCAGGGTCACCAGTCGAGCAACCAGATACAGCGCACACTGGAGGATGTAAAAAATAAAGAAATAAAAATACTCCAAAGTTGGAATATCTTTACCACTTTACTGGCTGAGAACACCACAAATAAGACAGAACTGGGTAACGCCCAGTGCTTCAGTCAGTGACCTTCATTAGGGGTCATATTTCAGTTCTGGTTAATCCATCACGCATCTCGTCAGCCATAATAGCCATGGACTTCCACTGGCTATCCTGATATTTAGCCATGTAAGCCAGATAGCTGGCACTTCTGAGGCCAAGGGACACAGAAGCATACTTTCTTACCCATCACATCCAATTTCTTGATTCTTTATCCAGAGGAAGAGGGCTCATATGTTCTAGAGCTTTAGTCTGGTCATGAGCAGCCATTAAGAACACTAAGCCCATCTCAGGCTGCAAAGCATAATAAGGCTAGACAGACGGGTAGCATATTGTTTGTCTTCCTTCAAGGCACAGCTGGCAGGGCACGGGCTTGTGCAGAGCAGTCACTGTAGCATCTTCAGTGCCAAATGGATTGAGACAACAATCACCGGAGGCAATGAAGGACCTCTACAGATTCATAAAGAGTGCTTCTGAGGAGTCCTCCTCCTCAATTCTAAAGTCTAAAGTGGTCTGGACCTGAGTGTACTGAACACTGTCCTCACTGCAGCAAAACAAGGTATCGGGGGTCTTGCTCATCGTCTTCCTCCTCATATTCATCCTCCATCAGGTCTGGATTATATTCCACTTCCTCCTCCTCATCAACTGGGACTTGCTACGGGTGGACAAGAGGAGGAGGCACCTGTAAAGGAGCCAGCATCGACGACGAAGGGTCAATGAAGTACACCCCAGGCCCTGCTGTGGAATCTAAGCAGGAGCTACAGGCATACAGAGCAAAGATGATGACAGGCCTCTAGGTTGCAATTATGGGTTTGGCGTCAACATCAAGGTGGGATTTAGAAAAACAGCACCAACACTGTCTGAAATAGCAATGTACAATGATAGCTCCCCACAGGGGTTGACAATGACTAATCTGTCGACAAGACAAAGCGTGATGGCAAAATCGGCTTAGAGGCAGTATCAGCCCCTGAGCTCGGTGTCTGAGAGATGGCCATGGGTGAGTGGGTGGGTGGGTTAGGGTAGCAACAGAACCTAGGGGTTTAGCCTGGGTCCTGTCTTTTCTGCAGATTTACCTCCGTCTTCCTCATGAACAGAGGGCGTAGAACAGGTGGGAGAAGTATATTTTCCTCATGGCTCTTGTCAGCATGGCACTGCTTTTCCTCCGTCTTGGCTAACTTTTTCTTTTGATTTCTCTATCTACTTGGCCAGTTCCACGGTGCTGCTGTCCATTCCCGTGATCAACAGCAATGCCAGTGGAACAGCCTAAGCAAAAGGAGAAATCAAAAGAAAATAACCAAGGAAGAACGGGGAAGTCGGCCTCACTCCCTGCTGCACATGCTGTTTATCTTCCATGATCTTAACTTTTAAGTAAGTTTTAAATGCTTTCCAACGATGTCTCCATGTGGCCTGGTTAAACTCCTGACAAATGGTACAGGTCTTAATGTCATGAGCTAGGCCCAAATAGTGAATGTGCAAGGTATGTGCACCGTCCTTATCGATCTTTACCACCAACAATGATGGAACAGCTCCTTCAGTTTCGCTGGTGGCATACATTACATATTATTAAAATAAAAAAAGGTGAAAAAGGCAGTAGATTAGCAAATACAGCTTCAACAGCATTCTACAGAGCAGTGGACTTGACTAGTAGTTGATGACAGGAGGAAGAAATGAAGCCTGATGGAGCTGTCCCACGTTACACAGGTATCAACAATGTTCGTCAATGTGGCAAGCCCCAGTTAGCAAAAGGGCCAACGGCTTACAGTTCCACAATGTGGCTTAAAGGGGACAGGAAAATTGTGCTAATTGGCAGCTGCTTATAAAGTTCTTATTCTCAGAAACAATATGCATTTTCCTAAAATATCCATATTGAAATGTACCTAAATAAAAAGTGATAAGTAAAACTAGTTTGCATTGTTGTGTTTTTATGGGCAGCGTTCTGTTACAGTTAACATCATGGAATGACTTATGTGGACTTTTTACTGTGTCATGATTTGTGTACAGAATGCTAATTATGAGCTGCTGACCTATCAGAACCCTGTTTAGAGTTCTGTACACAAACCGTGACATAGTTAAAACTCCAAATTATTGATTCCATGAAAAGAACTGTGACAAAATGTTTCCCATAAAAACAAGCCAATGCAAAATACAGCTTTTTATATCACTTTTTATTCAGCTACAGTTAAATGTGGATGATTTAGGTGAATGCATATCATTTCTGAGAATAAGAACTTTTTAAACAGCTGGTAGTAAGAAGTGATTTCCTGTCCTCTTTAAAGATGATGATGTCTACAAGAAAATCACTACTTTACCTGGAGACTAAAATCTAATGTTATTCCTCTTAATATGTCATCGTCAGCATGACCTCACACAATGCTGATGAGTAACAGTATGAAGAGGAATAGCATTAGATATGTCTCCAGGTAGAATATTTCCCATATCACATCTTGTACTGTCAGGCAGAACATTTTCTAAGAACTGCAGATATGGTAACATAATACTGCAGAGAAAATTACTTGGGGTTCATCTTGGCCACCCTTTCTGCCACACGGCAGTGACTACAGACAAATTCACATACTGATAAGTATCCAAGCAAAACTGGCTACTCTAGTACATTCAGGTGTGTACTAGCGCTTCAAACCCAAGCTTTATTCCACAACAGCACTGATATCTTCTATACTCATCTCCCTTTGAAGTAGAGGTCCAACCTTTCACCAGCCTCAGTGTTGTAGCCTTCCTTTACACTGATCTTGCAGCACTAACCGGTCTTTGCTTCATTTTTATGTTATCATCTACCCATCTCCAAATAAGATTTGGACCCTAGATCTCTTAAATATTAATATCCGCCCCAAGCAAAAGAAGCCAGGGAATCCCATCTCACCTTGTACCCATTCAGCTCAGCAAATTTGAAGATGATGTTTCTTCGTTCTCTCGGGTTGTGTTGTGGCATCAAAGACCTAGTGTTACAGCAACAAGCAGCATGTCAGCACAAAAATCACAGTTCTGAAAGGATTAGCTGCCATATTAACGCACAGTTCAGCTGTGAGGTACAAAATTAAGTGGGTTACCACTAGGTAATTAAACTAAACATACACACACACACACACACACACACACACACACAAAAACACAGGGCACGAGTCAAGAAGCACAGTATTAATGAGGGATTATAGAAAACAAATGCACCCTGTATTATGCCTTAGCACTACTGGAAATGCAATTAAGAAGAACCAAAAAGCTGGCTGATCTATGATGATACTGTACGATATCGTGGCAATTCACAATATAATGTAACTGGTGGAAAATGGGCTAGAATTCCATGATGATACTCTTAGGTTTCAACACAGAGATATTAAAAACTGAAAACAACTATGAGGCCAGATGTTGGGCATTAGAGGTGAGCAAAAGTTGCGAATTCCACTTTTGCTAAACTTTTGCTAAAATTCTGAAATTTTGTGGAATATTCCAAATTTCCACCACCGGCGAGACTGGAATCTTCTGAATGTGTTTGTTGGATTTTTCCTCTGTACCACATAATTATTTGGCTGAGCTGCAGAATAATACACATGAACTGCAGAATAACAGTTCTGAGGATTTTTTTCCCCGCAGTTTAATGAAGAAGTCCGCAATACATGTAATTATTTTGCAGATCAGCGATCAGTTCTGCAGACTTTTTCTCCACAGTTAAATAGAATAATCTGCAATTTATACATTTATTCCACCATTCTAAGATGGAATTTCTACGAAAATTGGCAGTTTGATTTCCACACTTTTGTGGAAGTAAGCCGACTTTCACAGAAATTCATGGATTTTTCGCAGCACACCTCTATTGGGCAAGCTGGTCTGCACCAAGTCTGTCACACTAGATCAGCAGGAGGAAGACTGAGCACCTGCCAAGTACTCATCTCCTTTGGAAGGAAGGTCCCTGATCTAGCCCTGGTGGTAAGGAGGACTGGGAGATGGCATTGGGCGGGATACTGGGGATGCAGTCAGGGCATCCATATGTCATAAATAACACAATGGTCACTCCCACGTAATGACACGGGGAGGAAGGAAATTATAGCGAGACCTCAATGGACACATGGAAGTCCACACCACTACTTCCAAATGGGCTTTTCCTCTGGTTCCTCCTCCTACACATGCATTGCCATCAGTCCCACAGTTGGTTTCAGTGTCTGACTGGAGTTAGGGAGACAAAACCAGGCTCCACCACAGGTGGTAAGCTGGATACTGGTTGCCATGATGGAAGAAGACCCTGCTTAGGCAACTCAAGGTAGGAGAATTCCGAATAAACGTAAACAAAAAAAACATAGAACTTCTAGGTGGCACTGGGGGTAGCTCACGCCACTACCTGGTGGGAGCTTCCATTTCATGCCCTGAACTAGACACAGACAGAGCAGGTTAAGGAGTTTAGAACTCACTGCAGAAGCAGCACGTTCAGACCCCACAGGGAAAGAGATGCTCACCCTTCTACCATAGTGCCTCTTTCAGTGTGGTACAGAAATGGCATGGACATCAAGTGTGACCATGCTCCATCAGCCCCCACTCCGAAGGCCAGGTAAGGTGGAGGTAACCTCTCACATAGAAGGGACACAGTGGAGGTAAAAACTGAGAGATGAGAGTGGCAGCATGACATCTCCACCAACCCATGTTCCAATGACCTGCCCGCCACTGCGACAGCCTCCATCCCGGATACCTGTGAAGGAAGAGGGGAGGGGGCATACAGAAGTGATAAAAGAAGGGCCCCAGGAGGCTGGCATGCCACAGTTGGGATAAGAGTCAGTTTGGTGGATTTAATCAGGCAGCTCCTTATTAGGGCAGATATGGAGATTAAAAAAAAAAAAAAAAGCTTATTTGTTCCTAATTAGTTTATTATTATAGAAGGATCCTCAGACTGGGCACTACTATGGAATATGGACTTGATTGCTATCACGGGGCAGCTGCTTTGTCTCAGGTTCATTATGTACTGAACTGGTATGTCTGCCATGATAAATAAAAAAAAATATACAATGGACAGACTGGTGGGCCCGGCAGCCCTTATCTGCTGTCACATTCTATGTTTCTATGATAGCCTTTCTGGTTAAACAGTAATACTGGGAGACTTCACTGCTTAGCCTGGTTTGTTTCAGGTCCATGCTTTTGTATAACTATCATATGTATGTACTGCTTAAACTGCTGTGATCTTTATCCATTTTACCTTATATATTATGTTGTTGTCTTTCACCGTTAAACTTTTGCACTGCATATATCTCTGTAACCTCCCAGGTAGTACCTAAAAGTAAGCACATATTTGTCTGGTATGCTACCTGGTCCATAAAAGCTAAATAAAATTAAGATTTTCCAGAACTACACTAGACAAGCACATTTGGGCTCAAGCACAAATGAAACAAGGAGGAGCTGTGCTCCAAGTTCTCCCTGGACACACTTGGCCTGAAAGGTGCAGGTGCTTAGTACAAGCAAAATCAGTCCTGTAAAACATGGTACAAAGCACCATTGTATCTGCATACTAGGGCATTCACAAACATGTGTGAAACTTTAAAGTCAGCTTGATTCAAAGAAACCCACTTGCACAGTATAATGTAGTGCAGTTTATTCGAGGATAACTATGAAAACATACTCAAGTGCGCACAGTTATGAGCTGACGTTTTGCTATGTAGGTGGCCTTCTCGTCACATGTGCATCCTGTGTCCTCCCTGCCATTGGCTACAAAAGTTTGAGAGTTTTGAAAATAACTTTTTAAATTTCTCAGACTTAAACAGAGGCAAAAGGAAAATTTCCTTCATACTTACAGTAATTTCCTTTTCTGTTAGCTCCAACATTGTCAGTGGGGAGTTAATACATATTAGTACTGGGCACCACCAGTGGGTTAGTGATACAGCCCAAAGCTGTCAATCAACATGGTCACGAGGGCCAAGTGGGACTCATCCCTCTCCAAAACTCCAAGCCACCGAAGAAATAAAGGAGCGACTCGACGTGGTCATGAGGGCCAGGTGGGACTCAGTCCTCCCCAAAGCTGTAAGCCACCAAAGAAATAAAGGAGAAGCTCAATGTGGTCGCGAGGGCCAGGTGGGACTCTGCCCTCCCCAAAGCTGCAAGTCACCAAAGAAATAAAGGAGCAGGTATGCGGCGCTGCTGTGAGGCGCAAAAGGGACTAGGAATTCAAACTCCATTTTGATGCCAAGTTTAAACTGGAGTAGCTTCCAACTGCCTCTGCTTACCTTCATGGTCCCTAACTAATAAACTGACATTTTTCAATCTAAGCATGTTATGTCTAGATAGTTTAGACTTTTAAATCAGCAGAGTGTTTAGTTTTTCTCAACTTACTACTCCACTGTATTGTTGTTTTTGTGCCCTTGTGCTGTGCTCTAATTAATTCACCACACGCACATGGGGTTTCAGTCAATGCCTAAGCATGCCGGAGATGTGAACAACTAAGAAAGGTCATTCGTTTCTAGCTCTGTAAGGTTTCCTGATGCTGTTAATTAAATCGCCAATGTTTTTTAAGCAGCGAGTAGTTTCAGCTGTGGTACTCAACTCATAGGACTGATTTTAAACCAAGCTATGTTATTTTAAAACACTCTACTGTTCTGTGCATGCTGAATTTATTTGTTATTTTAAAGCATATCTCTACTCTGTGGCTCATTTTGGGGCACATGCTGAATCTATTGCCTTCTCATTTGCTCTGGCTGAATCCAAACTGTTAATATTTATTTCACCTTTGCAAAATTTATTTTCACCTTTGCCTAAACTCCCTCTCAATTTTCTGCCAGCCCCTGCTGTTTCCAACCCCCACCTTGTACCTATCTTTTAATCCACAATATTTTTCCTCTGCTCTCCACAGCTCAACGTGGTGACACCATACTAACCAGGTGGGACTCGGCCCTCCCCAAAGCTGCAAGCCACTGAAGAAATAAAGGAGCAGATACGCGGCACTGCTGTGAGGCGTGAAAGGGACAAGGAATTCAAACTCTGTTTCAGGCCCCGCTGACACTCTGCGTTGGCTCCCCATCGCCCTCACCACCCTTGGTGGTCCATTTCCTTTACAGGAGTGGGGTGATCACGTGAAGCCAGAAAAAAAAACTATCAGCCCACATTACCATTTGCTGGTTATCAGGATCCACCACCAGAGGAAGCAACATGCTGTAATCCACCACCTACTACTATAAGTCTAAAATGTGGACTGCAGGGCTAGCAGCAATTTTTCTTCTCGCTCCTCTAGCTTAGTTACCTCCCTCCTCCTTCCTAGAGGAGCAACCTTGCCTGCCATGATTACTCACCCTAGGCCCTCCCCATCTCCCCCTTCCCCTACCTCAACTGTACGCTTTTTCCGCTTCCTTGCAATTATATTTGCTGGCAGGTCCTTCGGCCCTCCCGCCACCCTTCCACACTGGTTTAGGCACCCTGAAAGTAACATATTCGTATTGCAAGCTCATATGGATCTTGCCTAAAAGTAGGTTCCTGCTAACCCTGCTGCTCCTGCTATCCGGGAACGTCAAACGCAACCCTGGTCCAAGCAACCCCCCATCCAAATCTTGCTTTCCGTCTCTCAGTGCCCCGAGGCCTTAAACTCATGCACCTAAATATCTGCAGCATTGTAAACAAAATCAGCCTGCTGCAAGCAACTGTTCTCTCCCCAAGATCAGACATACTAACCATTTCTGAAACATGGCTGAAACCACACAATCAGGATGCTGAATTTGCAATTCTGGACTACTCTATGATTACGTCAAGACTGCCCTGAAACCAAAAGAGGTGATGGCGTTGCCATGTATATCAACTCTTTCTTTCAGTTTACAGGTCCCACTGCCCAGACCACGTGCAAAACACGAGCAGCCATACTAATCAAACTCTCCCTCGCCAGCACCTGATCCCTATTTATTGTGGGATCCTACTGTTCTCCTGACTCAACCACGCCCTCCATCTTGGAACACCTGAGCACCCTTACAACACTGGCCTCTGGAGCGAAGTTACACATCCTAGAAGCATAGGATTTGATGGCAGATAAGGACGCTTGGCCCACCCAGTCTGCCCATGTCCCTACCTAATGGATAAGCTGAGATCCTAGCTAACCAACAGCCTACTTCTTCCTATCCCCACCCCTAGAATTGCCTTTATGACTGTCCCATGCATGCTTGAATTCCACCACCGGTTTTGACTCCACAACCTCCTCAGGAAGGCTGTTCCATGCATCCACAACCCTCTCCATGAAAAATACTTCTCACATTAACTCTGAGCCATCCCCCTCTAGCTTCAAATTGTGCTCTTGTTCTTGCACACCTCTTTTTCTGAAAGATGCTACCCTCTTGGACTTTATCGATCCCTTAGAGGTATTTGAAAGTATCTATCATGCCCCCAAGGCTATACATAGTAAGCTCCTTAAGTCTCTCTTCATATGTCTTCCAGTGCAGAACCTGCACCATTTTAGCTGCCCTCCTCTGGACTGCCTCCATCCTGTCTATGACTTTGCAGAGACTAGGAATCTAGAACTGCATGCAGGACTCCAGATGGGGTCTCACCAGATGTCTGTACAGAGGATAACAACTTCCTGTTTTGTACTAGTAATGCCTCTCCCTATGCATTCCAGTATCCTTCCAAACCCTACTTACTGCCCTCTCACATTGCTTGCTCACCTTTAGGTCATCTGATATGACTACCCCCCAGGTCCCTTTCCATTTTTGTTGTTGTTAGTATCTCACCCCCCATTGTATACTCTTCCCTGTGTTTTTGTTTCCCAGGCCATTGCCAGCTTCACAGTGATTTCAGCCAAAACTGGCTCTCAAGTAGTAGCTCAGGCTGCGGAACCAGGTGGCAGCTTTAAACCTAACCCAACTTAGCACCAAGCACACTTCGCCTCCACCACAAATCATCTAACCACTCTGTCTTGGACTGGTCCTTTGCTTGCACCCTCATCATATAACCGTCTCAGGACTGCAACGGACTCTCTAAGTGACCATATGATCTACTCAGTTCAGAAAATTCATCATCCTAAAGCATCCCCCCCCCCCCCCCACCAGAACCATCCTTACTAGAGCCTTCAAATTCTTGGACCTTGCATCTCTCCTGCACAACTTGTCTAGCGCTGATTGGTCATACATCCCCAGGGCTAGTTCCATCGATTCCGCCTGGGAGTTTTTCATGGCCCGGTTCATCGCTGTATGGAACTCACATGCCCCACCCAAACGTGCATGGGTGAGGGGTACCCACCTGCCATGGATTACTTCGGACATTATGACACTCCTCAAAAGCAGGGATGCAGCTTGGAAGGCTTTCAAGGTCTCCGGCTCTTCAGTGCACCACCATAGGTACCGTACCCTACGTAGTGCCTGTAGTAGGCAGTTCTGCAGGGTAAAGGCAAAATACTTCAGTGACTCCTTCAAGTCCAACTTAAGCCAGCCATCTAAGTTTTGGAAGATGGTTAAATCTCTTTTTGCCCCTCCCTCACAACCCCCAACCCTGCCCTAAACGCAGACGGCTCTACGATCACAGACCCCTTTGAAGTGGTCTTCCATTTCAATTCCTTCTTTACTGAATGCACCTCGTCACTTCTGGCCACCCTCAACCCTGGCCAGCACACTCCTTCTCCACCCACTCTCCACTTACTCAATCCAGCCACCCAAACCCCTTGCCACCACCCCCACCCCAAAATACTCCCCTAGCTGGCATCCCATTCGCCTTCTATCTGACCTCCCCTGCTGAAGTCTACAAAGCCCTGCTTGCCCTAAATCCCATCAAGGGCAAATGCCCAACTGGCCTGGACTCCAAATTGTTATACTTGTCAGCTCCTGCCATCGACATCCCCCTGGCTTCACTCTATACCCTTCCGTTCTCCCTAGCTGCTATCCCCACAGAGTGGAAACACACCACAGTCATCCCGCTTCCCAAAGGTGGTGACCCCTCTGCTCCTGGTAATTACCGTTCAATTTCCCTCCTACCTATCTTGGCCAAAATCCAGAACACCTAGTCCTCTCACAACTCTCCTACCTTGATTCCCCTTCTTTTTTCACTCCTTATAAGTCTGGATTTAGGAAGTCCCACTCCACCACCACCTCTCTCCTAAGACTCACAGATTCCATCCTCACTGGTACAGATAAGGGCCATATTACCTCATCCATTTTTGTCGACCTGGCTAAAGCCTTTGACACAATCTCCCACTCACTCCTTCCATCCAAGCTCTCTCAAGCGTGGCCACCAGTTGGTTTCGCTCCTACCTGATAGGCCAATCCCAATCCATCAGAACTGGCATCGCCACCTCTGCTTCCCTTCCAGTTACCTCTGGTGTTCTGCAAGGCTCGGTCCTTGGCCGCTCCTGTTCCCCAATTTCTTCAATGACCTGCCCTTTGTCTGCCCACACACATCCATTCACAAGTATGTCGATGATACAGTACTGTACACATATGGCCCCTCATCCTCCAGTGTAGCAACCAGACTACAGCAGGACTTCAACACAGTTCAGTGCCGGCTTTGCTTCAATCAGCTTTTTCTCAATACCAAGAAAACCATCTCCATGACCTTCGGGACAAGGCAGAGACTTTCAAGACTACCCTCCACCCCCTGGATGGGATTACTCTTTAGACTTGCACCTCCTGCAGATATCTCGGGGTCTGGCTTGACCAGCACCTAGACTTCTCTGTACACACAGATACCATCCACAAAAAGCTTCACCCAAAGTTAGGTGCTTTGTATCACAATCCTGGTAGTATCCCACTGCCAGCTCGATGAGCAATTGTGCAGAGGATGATTCTCCCCATATTCGACTATGGGGACATAGTCTACAGTGCAGCCCCAAGACCTCCTTAGCTAGACTGGACCCCCTATTCCATTCCTTCTGTCGCTTTGCTCTTGACTGTTCTGCTAACACTCATCACTGTGTCCCGTACCGCAGCTTAGACCTCCCCTCACTTCAGGACCGGCGTCTCACCCACAGTGCCTGCCTCACAGCCAAATACTAGATGCAGTCCCTCCCTCCATATCTCACCTCAGTCCTCTCGGCCCATACACCCCAGGGATATGCATTAAGGAACAATGACTCATGTCAGCTGGCCATTGCACTCATGTCAACTGCAGCAGGCCAGGCAGCTTTCAAGTATCGCATACCTAAATTCTGGAACTCACTCCCCGTGGATATCTGGCATGCCTCCACCAGTCGGCATCTTAACTCCCTTCTCAAATTACACTTCTACCCTAGCTGCACATGCTCCCACGGGAGCTCATTACTAGATGTCCAAAACCATCTTAAGTAGGGCCTAATCCCAACCACGTTTTGTCCCTAATTTCGCATGCCACATATATGTTTTGTCACTGCAACAGAACCTGTAATTTTTCTTCTGTCATATGCCATATACAACCGCCTATTGTAACTGCACTATATCCTGTTATTGCTTATCTGATACATTATCTTGAAATGAGTTTTGGTTTATCATATGAGTTTGAACAGTCACTGGTCTTGTACAAATGCCATTTTTTATGCACTCTACCCTGTATGTGTATCTGTATGTTTATTCTTGAAATTATTTGGATTATGCATTTATGTCTGCACTCCCTCTACCCCAAGGGCGCATCTGGAATCGAGCAGTAGTCTGCTCAACATGCCTTCCCGGAAAAAGCCTTTAAATAAATAAATAAAAAAACACAGACCACTGGGCACATAAGAATTCTGAGGTCACCAGTTACTATCACCCTTGTTCACACAGTACCTATATATACTTATGTGACTACTAATGTTTATGTTGCCAAGGTCAATGAACTCTCACCGTAACTCAACCCAAGCAACTTTCTACATGTAAACAATTTATGCAATGATAATAATAAGAATAAATTAATGGCCTACCATATTTGGAGAGCTGGTGGAAGGAATCTTGCCGACCAAGTCATCTGTCACGTTCCTTAAGCATCAGATCATACCTGCGACATTAGAGAGACTTAGACAAAAAAGAGTGCTTATAACCTATAACTGTAGAGAACAGGTAAAGCACTAACTTGTAACATGAAGTGCCAAACAATACCCCAAATCACAACTTGTTAACCAGCAAGCCTGGCAATTCCAGTAGAATATAAGCATGTTCACAGTTAGCAGACAAAATGTACATCCAGCTGTAATCACATAAAAGTCATCTCTGCTGGAAAAAAAAATCCTTAGATATATTCAACAATATTCTCTAATACAGAAGAGGCCCCAATGACAACACTGGAGCTAACAGAAAAGGAAATTACATTAAGTACAAAGGAATTTCTCCTTTCTGTATCACTCCACAATGTCAATGGGGAGTTGATACATGTGGGTTCTAAAAAGAAGTACCCATTCCAACGTGGGAGGGGTGGAGAATACTGTCCCATATTACAACCCGTACAGGTGACATATAATATTCATCTGATTAACCACTGCCTGTAAAACATTGCTGCCAAAGGCCATATTGGCAGAACTATGAACATCTGCAGTGCTTAGTAAATGTGTGAATGCAAGACCACAATGCCACTTTGTACAGCTCCAAGACAGACGCCTCTCCTCTCTCCACCCAGAACGTAGCGAGAGCCCTCGTGGAGCGAGCCTTGATGAGTACAAGTGCTTTCTTTTCAGCTGCATACACCCTGGCAATGCAAGCCCCTACCCATCTAGCAAAGAAGGCATAAGAAGCCTCTGACCCTTCTTAGCTACTCCAAACTGAACAAACAATTCTCCAATTTTTTTAAACTCTTGCATTCTTTTTGGATAAATTTAAACTGCCCTGCACAAACCTGAAATTCTTTCCCCTTTGGATTTGCTGGCTTGGAACAGAAGGACGGCAGACAGACTTCCTAATTTACATGGAAGGATGTAATGATATTCGGCACAAAGGCCAGGTCATTCTCAACACCACCTTCTCCTTGTGTATTGTAAGGAAAGGTTCTTTATGAGACAGCACCCAAACTTTGCCAATCCTTCTTGCTGAACAGACAGCAGCAAGAAACATACCTTGTAGGACAGGAAATCCAAAGGCACTAACAAAGGAGGTTCGAAAGGTGCCCTGCGCAAGGCATTCAACACCAAGTTCAGGTCCCATGGTGGTACCAGGGAATGGAAAGACAGACTACTTCTGTTAACCACCCTGAAAAAACTGATACATCCAGGTTGGTTCCTAGGGATGAGCCCATGAATGTTCCCAGCGCTGCCCCAAAAGTGGAAACCTGTCCTTGCAGGGTGCTCAACACTAGACCCTTGTCTAACCCTGCCTGCAAGAAATTCAATAACTGCAGAATCGTAGCCTTAGATGGTCTCATACCTCTCTATGGCCCAGCTGGAGAAGGTATTCCACACATGGCTGAAAGCTGCAGATGTAGAATCTTCCCTGAAGCCACCAGGATGTCCAGCACTTTCTTGGAGAAACACCATTTTAATAGTCTCTTGCATTCAGAAGCCTGGCTGCTAGATGCATTAGCTCTGGCTATGGATGCAGAATGTGGACTGGACAGAGAAGGTCCCCAAAAGCAAAGGTCGAAATAGAGCCAGCTGCGTTAGATTCACTAAGTCTGAGAACCACAGTCTTGTTGGCCACTCTGAAGCTATCCGACAGAAGCTTCCTTTTGACTTCCTTATCTTTTGAATTACCTAGGGAGCCAGCAGGAGGAGGGGGACTAGGAAGCTCTGAGAAATTCCACAGCTGGGCCAGGACATCCACCACTGCCACCAGACAGCATAGACACCAGCTGAAGAACCTGGGTACCTCAGCCTTTTCCTCTGAAGCAAAGAAATCTATCTCTGGTCAACCAAACCTTTTGCACAGAAGCTCGAACACCTTCGAGTTTAGGGTCCATTCCCCTATATGAACGCTCTCTCTCTCTCCACTTAGCCAACTGGCCTACACATTCAGTTCCTCTACTACATGAACTGCAGATAGAGTCAGAAGATTTTTCTCTGCCCACTGTAGTACCTTGGTTGCTTTCATAAGTATGCCCTGGCTTCTTGTCCTCTGATTGTTTACAGACACCACAGTAACAATGCTGTCCAACATCCCCTTTACAGCCCTGGATTGCAACCAACCCGAAAAGTGAGGCATGGCAAGGAACACCCATTTCCAACACATTTAGCTGGAGCTGCCGCACCTAGAAGTTCCAGACCTTCTGAACTGGAATTTGGTCCAGTACTGCTCCCCAGCCTGCCAAGCTGGTGTCGGTTATCAAAATCAGTTCTTGTGAGCCTTCCAAGACAGCTCCCTTACTGAGATTATCCGGGTTCTCCCACCAAACCAGCAAAAGCAGTACCAGTTGAGGTAGTGGGATCAGAGCCTGGTAGTCTTCCAAGGCCGTAGACCTAGACCTCCAGCATCTTGATCTGAAGAGATCACATATGCAATTGAGGCCATGGCACTAGCTCTGCCACTGCAGACATCAGGTCTAGAATGTGAAGAAACCTGTGAGCAGTGACCACTCATAATCTTTGAAAATACCCTGGGTGCTGTCACCAGTCCAAAGGCAAGTGCTCAGTACTAGAAATACTGTCTCTGACTCGTGAACCTCAGGAACTTTTGGTGTGGCTGACTGAAGGGGATGTAGAGATCGGCATCCTTCAGGTCTACGGATGCCAAATAGTCCCGTATGATGGACCGTAAGAACTCCATCCTGAAGGCTGTGTGGAGGACAAGAATAAGCTACTCACCTCTAACTGAAGTTCTAGAAGTGGGGTATCGTTCACATCCACACTCTGGCAGTTCCACCAGAACAGTCTGATTGGCCAGACATCTTTAAGCTAAGCTACTCCCACTACCTGAGAAGGGTGTCCCGTGATGTCGGCGAACGCAAAAATAGTGAGACCAAAGTTGGCAAGGGAATTACAGCAAGGACAAAATGGTGGCAAGTGTTTTACCCCCTTCCCAAGGTGCTACGATCTTGGAGTTGGTTATACAAGTAAGGTGAGTGGGGGGGGCAAAGTCCCCCACATAAAAAAAGTCACCGTTTGTCTTCGCCGGAATTCCGCTGCAATTCTGGAGATGCCCTTATCATATAGAACCCCCGAGAAGTATATCCCCCAACTCCTCCTCATGATATCAAATCTTCAACAGTGGAAGCAGGTATCCGTGTGCTACTTGCCAGGGGAGGCTATGTGGGTTGTGAGGATGTAAGCCATATACCACTCCTAGAACTACAGTTACAGGTAAGTAACTTATTTTTCTAGGAGTGTGGATATAGTTAACTATACACACTCTGGAGGACTCCTAGCACATCTCAATAGAAACACAGAATATGCCAGTAGGCAAGTACCACTTGGCTCACCTAGTCTGCCCATTTTTCCCTGCCTATATTATCACTGCAGACTGTACCTGATCTCCAGCCCATTCACCCCCTTCCTAAGATTTCCTTATGTTTATCCCATATTCTTGAACCCCACCACTATTTCTCCTTCCCACCCCCACCCCCACCACCTCAGCTGGAAGGCTGTTCCAGGAATCCACAACTGTTTCTGTGAAGAAATACTTCCTCACATCTCTCATGAATCTACCCCCATCTTCTTGCCATACGTGTCCTTAAAGCACCTTTTTTTTTTTCTAAAATACTACCTTATTGTACCCTGCTTACTCCTTGAGGTATTTAAGGGTCTATCATATCTCACCCTCTCTGCTCTCTTCCAGGGTGTACATATTTAGGTCCTTTAATCTCTCCTCATATTGTCCTTTCTGAGATGTGGTCTCCATAACTGGACAAGAGTATTCTAGGTGGGGTCTTACCAGTGATCTATTCAGAGGCAACACCACCTTTCTTTCTGCTAGTGACAACCCTCCCTATTCACCCCAGCATCCCATTAGCCCTCTCTACTGCCTTGTCGCACCACCTGGCCGCCTTTAGGTCATGCCATATGATCACCCCAAGGTCTCTTTCCTGTTTAGTGGTCATCAGTACACCCCTTTGTACTCTGCCCCGGGTTTCTGTGCACCAAGTGCATTATTTTGCACTTTTTTGCACTGAAACCCAGCTGCCATACCCTTGACCACTGCTGAAGTCTGTGTTCATCCATTCCACCCCCCAAGGAGTGTCAACCCTACTGCAGATTTTGGTGTCATCCGCAAAGAGGCAGACCTTCCCTTCCACCTCCTCTACAATATCACTTATAAAGACATTAAAGAGGGTTGATCCCAGCACTGTTCCCTGAGGCACCCCACTGATCACCCTCCCTTCCTCTGAGTGAACTCGGTTTACCACCACCCTCCGCTGCCTATCCCTTAAACAATTTCTTACCTCATTCACCACCTTTGGACCCACTCCTAAGCTGCCCAGCTTGCTCACTAGACTCCTATGAGGAACGGTGTTGAATGTATTACTGAAATCTAGGTAGGCTACATCCACCACTCCACCATGATCTAGGTCCTTGATCATTCAGTCAAAGGAATCTATCAGATTTGTTTGACATGACCTCCCACCTGTGAATCCATGCTGCCTCAGGTCTTGCAGCCCACTGAATTCAAGATATTCCACTATACTTTCTTTCAGCAGTCATTCCATTAATTTTACCAGCACCAAAGTCAGGGTGACTGACCTATAATTGCCAGCCTCTTCCCTGCTACCACTTTTGTGAAGTGGGACTACATCTGCCCTCCTCCAGTCCTCTGGGATCACACTTATTTCTAATGAGCTGTTAAACAGGGCCATCAGACTACCTTCCTCAGCTCCCTCAATACCCCTGGGTGGATCCCGTTTTGCCCCACTGTTTGTCCACGTTCAGATTTGCGAGTCCCTTCAGGAATCTCTCTTCTGAAAACAAACAGGTGTCCACCTCACTCCCTCTAATGTTCCCATTACATTTTTGTGGCTCCTTCCTGTCTCTTTCCTCTGTGAACAGTGAACAAAAAAGTATTTGATCAATGCATCTGCCCTTTGCCATTCTCCCTCTGTACAGTTCCCCCTTCCCTTCTTAACCCTACAATCTCACCCTGGTCTTCCGTTTCTGTCTTAGCTATTCTCTTTTCAGCTGGTGCAGTTGCGTTCCTTACTGCTCTTCCTGCTTCCCTCTGTTGCCCTGACATACCTCCCTATCCTCCTCCTCCTGCATCTCCCTGTACCTTCTGAATGCTACCCTCTTAGCGTTTACCTTTTCCACCACCTCTTTTGAGAAACACAGCAGTCTCTTTTTCCTCTTTCTTTTGCTCCTTGCTTGATGCAGAGGTTTACTGCATTCACTATGGCCCTTTTAGTCCCAAGTTTCTCCACCTCACCCAGTTCATCAACCCCCACCCACCCCAAATCCAGGTCATCCCTGAGGCATTCACCCATCTTTTAAAATCTGCCTTCCTGACATCCAGAACCTCATTTTGTGCAGTTCAATTCTGCAGTCATCCTTATGTTGCACCACACTCCGGGAGGAGGATGCAAGGCACACACCCATACTCAGCAAACAGAGACTGGAGAACCAAGGTACCAAAATTAGCATTCCAGCTGGCCTCGATTGATGTGGTAGGGGGAAATGAAATGAAGGTGTGCACTGACTTCCAGGTACCAGTCCTGCAAATTTCCTGGATAGGGACACCCCTAGAAGTAGCAAATGAGACAGCAATATATCTGGTGGAATGAGCCCCAAGCCCTACGGGAGGCTCCCAACAGCTAACCTATAGCAAGAGTTCAATGCAGAACGTGATCCACCTGGTAACTGCTTTGCTGCAGGTCTGCTAGGTGCAGCTTCAGTGTAAGTGATAAACAGCTAGCAAGCATGTCCCCAAAACTCTAATTGTGTGGTCTACGTAATAAGATAGTTCCCTCTGCAGGTCCAGGGTATTGAGCCTGCAGTCGGCCTCTGAAGATGGGCTGGTGTAATACATCGACCACACTGCTTAAGGTGAAACGGATGACTTTGTTCCTGTAGAAGACCAGACAAAGAGACACCATGAGAGTGCCTGGAGCCTCCCAGTCCTTCTGGCTGATGTAGTGGTCACCAGGAAGATCACTTTACACAACAGGTGTGACATCTTAGACCTGTATACTGGCTCAAAATGCTTGCCCTTGAGTACTGTCAATACCAGAAGCAAGTCCCCTAGTGGAGGTGGTTCACACACTGGAGGGAACAGATAGTTCAGGCCCTTAAAAAAGCACCCAACCACCTTCTCCTAGGCCACCATCTGCATACTGGCCCACGCTCAGTAAGCAGAGATGGCTAGAGAGTGCACCTTAAGGGTCGACACCCACAGTCCCAGCTGGGAAAGGGACCAGAGGTAGTCCAGGATGTTAGCCACAGAGGAGACAAGGTGATCAAGCCCCCTGCCCTGACACCAAATGGAAACCCTCTTCCATTTAAAGGCATAGTATATGCGAGTGAACTCTTTCCCAGAGGCCTCCACAACACAACACAACATAGTGTACATTCTCTGAGAGATGTAAGGCCTGGAATTCTAGCTGTTCAGGAACCAAGCCACAAGATGCAAGGACTGAAGGTCCAGGTGCAGGACCATCTCCCTGTTGTCTGGTCAGCAGATCAGGGTGGAAAGGCAGTCTCTACAGAGACCTGCTGCTGAGGCTGAGGAGATCAGAGTACCAGAACTGCCGAGGCCAGACTGAAGCTATCAGGAACATCGGGGCCTTGTCTTTCCAGGCCTTGATCACCACCTTGTGGATCAAGTGGAGGTGAGGGAAGCGTACATCAGGCCTGGGGTCCAAGGCCTCGTGAAGGCATCCCTTGAAGTGTCCCAGACTGTGAGGGGTGGGCACAAAACAGCCCCAGTATGGTGTTCTTCACTTCCTCCAAGGGTGTGCCCCAACTGGAGAACAGGTGGTTCACCACCTCTTGATACAGGGACAACTCATGAAACATCTCTCCTACCTGATTGAAAGTGTCAAACAGTCGATTGTTTTCTCCTGCCACATGGATTGCCAGATCTGCACCCAGGCTGCGCACAAATATCCAGGTGCAGAGAGCCTCCCAACACAAGGGAAGGGAGACTAAGTTTCACCCTACCTGTTCAGGCAGAACATGGCTGTGGAGTTAGTCATCTGGACCTACAAGACCTGAACCCTGACAAGTGGAGTAAATTCCATCAGAGCCAGGTGCGTTGCACAGAGCTCCAGCAGATTTATGCAGTGATGGGACTCCTGGGCTGACCAGAACCCCAGGACTCTGTGGTCTCCCAGGTACAGTCACTACCCTACCAGAGGCACATCCCTCGTGAGTATGACTGTCAGTTCTGGGAAGACAAACGGGATTCCTTCCTCCAGGTGTTCTGGAATCGGCCACCACTGGATGGCATCCCACATCGGATGGTCCACGTGGCCTAGGCGTTGGGTCCACTGATGGCCCAACTCTCACTGGAGGTGATGCATCTGTCAGTGGGCCCAATGGGCCACACTGGTGCAGGACGCCATGTACTCTGGCATGAGAAAGGCATGAGAGTTCAACCTGAAATGATCGGGCAAAGGTGGTAAGATCCAGTGCCAGGTCCGAGGGAGTCTAGTTCTACCCTGATGAACCTGATCACCTGTTTCAGTACCAGTTCAGACTTGTCCGGGTGGACCAACAACCCAAGTTTCAGCAAATCTGAGGGGCCAGATCTATGGACCTCCCCACAGTCTCTCTGGAGTGATCAGCTAAAGGCCAGTCGTCCAGGCAGAGGTACGCTCTGACCCCGAGGTACCATAGGTGGGCCACCACCACTGCCATGCATCTGGTGAAGACCCTGGGTGCTGAGCAGAGGCTGAAGGACATGACCGGGAACTGATACAGGATCCCTTCCACTCAGAACCAAAGGTAGCGGACAGTGGGATGGACAGACGAGAATGTGGAAAAATGCATCCTGGAGGTCTAGGGAGTAGAACCACATGTTCTGCTCCAGTAATGGAATAATCTGATTCACAGTGACCATCCGGTACCTGGACATGTAACCCTGACTGTTCAGGGCAGTCAGGGCTCCCGGGGCATGGGCTACTGTTCCTTTTGCAAGAAACTGAGCAATGTCCTCCCAATGGACAGACAGCATGTCCTAAGACACCCTGGACTCTTGAGGTTCGTGAAGGCAGTAAGACAGAAGAGCCTCAAAGTCCAGAGGCAATCCTCTGCCCACTACATCTAACACCCACTTGCCCGCTCTGACGTAGCTGGCCTCCAACCAAGAGAGCAGGCAGGGACAGAATGGGTAGAGGGACGACGCCGCCCCAACCCATTACTGGGCAGCTTTTGGGGGGCACTGGCAGCTGTTGCTGGAGGGGCACGGCTACCCATGTCCTTTTTAGGACCCTGGCCCCCAGACAAGGACTTAGGGTACCAGGCATGGTACTGTCCCTGCTGGGGCTGGGGCTGCTGCTGAGGAAGCTGTGACTGAAAGGACCAGTACTGGAAAGCCTGTTTCTTAGGCTTCTTTTTTGGGTCCTTCTGGAACGATGTCACAGAATCTAGGATGGCACTGGACTTCTCGATGCAGCTGAGATTTCCTTTTAACCCAGAGCCAAACAGGTTGGTACCCAGAAAAGGGACAATGGCTAGCTTTAGCTGGGTATCTGCTGTGAAGGTGGAAAAGCACAGCCAGCCCCTGCGATGCATGAAGACAGCTGCTGCTGTGGCATGGGCACAGGAGTCACCCATGTCCAAGGTCATCTGAAGCTGATGTTCAGCCAGTGACTTGACCCTGGTCTCTGATGAGCTGCAAGCCTGCACTGCCAACTGTTGTTCAACAGGGAGGTGAGGGGAGGACTACACTGAAAACTCCCATCAGAGAGTGATTGAAGTTGGCCATCATCACAACACAACTAGCCTGACAGAGACCAAGAGACGCCACAGCATACATCTTTTTAGCAGTGTGGTCAACCTTGTGGGATTCCTTGTCCAGAGGCTTGTCCATGTCCCCCTGGTGCCCAGACATGCAGAACACCGAATCCCTGACCAACCCTTCCACTGAGTGTTGGTCTGAAAACCCCAAAAGGGAACCCATGGGGACTACATACTTGCAGATTGTGTGGGAAGACAGTGCCAGGCAGGATGCTGGAAGCTGCAAAGCTTCACAGCCAGTCCTAAAAATGGCCTCAATTGCAGGGACAGCAACTCCAGAGAATTCGTCCGAATCCAAACTGTCCGTGAGGGGATACTTAGTTCTCTTCTGGACTGGCTCAAGCAGGACCAACACAGACTCTGAGATGAGTCGTTGAAGCACCCTGAAGGATACTGGGCCATGTTCAAAGGTAAGTTCCTTCACCGAGCTGCAGCCAAGGATGGCAGTCCTAGAACAGGCCATGGACTCATGATCCAAGTTGTTCGACGATTAGATAATTTCTTGCCATGAACCTCATGGGTATCCTCTCCCGGTTTGATCCTCACCACTAACTGGCATGGCAAGCCGCTGGCTGAGCAGCCGGCCTCCTTAGTCAAGGCACCCACCTCTAGTTGTGGTGGTGGCAGCCCCAACCAAAGCTCTGGAGAAGCAGCTGCAGTGTGCATCTGCGTGGTATGAACTGGCAGGGCCACCACCGGCAGCCACCAGGAGACCAAAGGTCCAGAGGGTAGATGCCCAGCAATGGCCCACTGTTGCCAAGAGGAGCTCCTCGTAATACCGGCACATCTTATGACGGGACATCTCCTCACCCGGAGTTGAGAAGGACAAGGAAATTTGACGGCAATGCCTTCCTGTCAAGCAGGATCGACAGCAGAAATGCCTCAACCACAATCTTGACAGCTGACCAGCTTGCTGATGACAAGTATAGCCTTCCAGTGGGTTGCTGTAAAACACATGCCTGCAAATATTCAGAAACACGGGCATGGAAGACCCGACCTCCTGTGGAGGCTACTCCCATCAAGGACTGGCATAGTTGAGAACCGGGAGCACCGGGGTCTGCAAAATCGACTCCTCTACCTTGTTCGACAGCTGGTCAACAGGCTCGAGAAATATCTTGGCAGCCTTCCCAACCAGATTCTCAACAGGGAACCAAAGAGACCTGCCCTCGGTCAAGGGTGCTCAATCGCCTTCAAGCAGTCGAGGCGACTGAGAGATCAGGGCCTTGCCCTCCTTGTCCCACATTTGGCGTAAAGGCACTTGCTCTTAGCACAAGGGGTGGCAGGGCTCTCCCCAAAGAGCTGGAGGCCAGACTCATCTCCCAGAACTCTCTGGTGAATGACCCTCTGATGCTAGCCCCAGGAATAGCGCCGAGACTGAAGAGGTGCCAGCCACAGCAGCCACTGTTTCTGCCACAAGGGCTGCAAATTGTTAAGCCGATCCCGCCACATCAAGGCCTTCTTTCAGTCCTTAAGGTGGTCCTTTGGATCCCATTCTGAAGACCAACCCAGCAGGAGCTGGAGCTTCCTGTCCTCAAGGGACTCAGGAAGCATACTTAAGCGTAGCCCGCACACAGCCACTTCGTGTTGCCCACCCAAGCAGTACACATATGTCATGCGGGTCGATGATCGACATCTTCTTCCAGCACCATACAAAAAATTTAAGTTGTGGCTTCCACTGCATCACCATAGATCATCAAGGGGAGTTGATGAAACCCAGAGAATCAACTGAATTAACTCAAAAATGCTGAGTTGGTTCATTAACTGTGCACTAGAGAACCCAACCAGGAGCCACGAAGAAGGTGACCCGTTCTTCCAACAGAAAGAAAGCCCGGACATCACAGGGCAGAGTCAGGAGATATACTACCCAGGCGATGAGAGGAGCTTAGTATAAAGGCATCCAGCCAATCATACCATTCTGGTGGAACTGCTAGCATGTGGATAGTGAACTGTGTCCACACCCCTAGAAACTTTTAAATGTTTCAGGTTCAGAATTAACTGGAAAACACCCTTACTTTTTGAGAAACACAAAATCGAGTGAGAATCCTATTCCTTCTTGTTCTGGGGAACTGGCACAATTACTTCAATTTGTGTCAAGTGATTTGAGTCTAAGACACCGTCTGCCTCTACACTCGATTATGAGGTACTAGAAACTGTGAGAATTACCTCTCATGGGCAAAATGGAGAACTTCATGGCATATCCATAGCCAGGATCTCCAGCACTCACGTTCCCGACATTAGTTGGGCCCACCATCAGACAGAATTCTGTAGTCTTCTTTCAAGGGAAGGGGCAGAGATGGGCCCATACCTTACTGAGAGGAACCTCCTCTACTGCATCTGTAGGGAGGACATTATTACTGTTACCCTTGAATATGAAATGTGCTCCCCTGTTCCTCTGGTTTCCATAATTCCAAAGGGCCATAGCAATCCTATGGCAAAGGAAAGGTTAAACAGTTCTGACTTGGATGCATGGTCTGTAAACAAATGCCAAAGCCAGACATCCCACACTGCTGCCACAATATGATAAGCAGAGCAGGCGGAGTTCTGCAAACCGCCCACTGTCGCATTCCCAAGGCGGAGGCCACAGACACCAGCTGCAAAATGTCTGCCCCTCAGAATCTGGAGGGCATAGCTGCCAAAGCAGTAACCCATGAGTTTAAAGCTTTGGAAACAATAAAAGATGCCAAGGTTCTCCGAAGGCTTAGCCTGTTAGCAGCAAATGCCCATCTGCAGGAAGTATCCATTCTTTGTCGTTAGTGTCCAATAGGGCTGCTGAACAATCAACAGGCTGAGTTGTGTGCTTTACAGAATTGCGTACAGCCTTGTCTTCCACTGAAGGACCCATCACACTTCTTGGGGCTCTCCTCCATGAACAGTTAACATCTCATCGTTGGCCTAGGAAGCTGCTTGCGCTTAGCAACCTATTCCATTCCTGTTCAATGATCTGGTGCGATGTAAAAAGTTTGGAAACACTTGATGCAGAATCCGAGGAGGACAGGATAGCATTCACATGAAAGGAGGGCATGTCCTGCACCTTCCTTTAGCTGAAATAATAGCGATTACTTCATTATAAACTAAGACAAGAACTGTGTTAAAACAAGGAGGGAGCGAATCTGTTCCACAGGTTCCGTCCCTCGCCCTCATCTTCAAGGGATTGTCTCCTCAGAAAGCTCCAGTGCTGGCAGGTCAGTATTTTCTCCATGCCCCCCTCCCCGGTATCCTCTTTACCTTCTATGCTATCAAGGTCAGGAGTTGCGTAGCTAGACCTGCCATGGGCATGGGTGTGTTGGTGGCAATTTCCCTCAGGACATCGGAGCTCAGCCACTCATTTAAGAGTACCAAAACTATTTGTACAACTCAGTCACTGGTAGCTGGTACCCCAGATGCACCCCCCAGCTTAGGGATTAGGCTGGGGGAACCAATATTAACATGTTGGATTGCATTCTCAGTTAGGCCAGCAAGACCCCATAGGTGAGGGTCTCATCATCCTGCTGCAGATCTTGTATCTCTCAACTACTACTCCATCCGATAAGCCATTATGCCACATCCTATGTGATGCTATAAAGAAACCCATGGTTCCTATGCTGCAGCCAACAGAAACAAAGTTGAAGCACAATGCAAACTTTTCCCCTTATAACTAACTGTATCCCCAAAACCTGTGGGCTATTAGCTCACTCATAAGTGAACCCACTGAGCTATGAACTGCGCCCTTTAAAGAAATAACTCGCCCCCCACCATCCAACCAACTACTTGCTGGTTCTTCTTACGGCTCCAGCTCACCCTTAGTAAGAATGAATGAACTGGCCAGCCGTGGTGGGGAAAACAGCAGCCAACATGCTCAGCTGCAGCTCCTGTGATGGGTGAACTTACCACGCTAGACTAGAAATGTGCTTGCGTGGTGATGTGCAGTGAGAGAGAGGAATATCTGCTTCTGCACTATCAAGAGAGCAAACACTGTCCCACTGGCAAGCCGCCAGCAATGGCGAAGGAACACAGCGTGGCGTGCCTGTCAAGGCACGAAACTATTGCTCTAGTTAGCGACTGTCTAACACTCAATGGAGTTTCATACTAGGAATTAACAGGAGTTAGGAGGCTGTGAGGCCCATGATTGCTCCTTTAATTAATAATAGTTAATGTTAACTTCAGAGATGATGAATTGTCTAGTCTATGCTTAAAAGATGCCTTAGAATTACTAATGATTACCTCCAAGGGTACCGCATTCCATGGGTTAATGGTTCTAATAGTGTAGAAATATTTCCATGGCATTAAATTAAAGCTTCTGCCTTGTAATTGTAAAGGGTGGCCTCTGGTGTTTAAGACACTGTTTTTAAAATCAGTCCCAGTGCTGTCATTAAAAAGGATCCTGCATGATGTCATACATAAGAAGATGTCAGTGGATAATGCCATTAGATTCAAGGATTGGTCTGGATTCATAAGGGACATCATAAAACCTCTGATATATTTGGTGAATTTCCTTTGTACCTTTTATAGTTGCATAATGTTATATTTCCTAAATGGGCACCACAGTTGAGAAACATAATCTTAATGTGGATGAACATATACTCTGTACAATGGTATTAATACTTTATCATCTCTTGATTTAATGTTCCTTTTATAGACCAAATAACTTATTTTCTTTTGAATAGTTTCATTAATCTGTGAACCAGGTAAACAATCCTCTGTCTATGGACACCTAGATCTTTTCGATGATGTACATGTTAGTATCCTATCACCTAAATTGTATATGTAGCTTGGGTTGTTTGGGCCCAAGTGCATAACTTTAAATTTATTGTGATTTAATTTCATATCCACTTCTTGACCCACTGTGAGATGTAAATAAGATATTTCTGAATTGTAGCTGTGTGTTCAGAGTTAGAATAAGGCCCTCCAATTTTTATGTTGTCAGCATTTTTTATTGTGATGTAGTAGCAATTCTGCGTCAGATCTCCTATAAAAGCCTGAAATAGACATGGGCCCAGAACAGAGCCTTGTGGAACCCCACTAGTGACAGAACCAATGTTAGATAGTTGGCCATTAAATAAAGCAGCAGTACTATGGTTAAAAAAAAAAAAAAAATAAAATAAAAAATCTGCGCTTTTTCAACAGTTTATTCCCTGTGCTCTGCTGATCATGTACCCGGTACTCTTTCCCTCTGGCCATGTAGTATCACCCCGTAATTTGCTCAGTTATCCTATGTTTTTGTTTACGCTACAACGGTTGTAACAGATCACTTCCTGCTTAGGTAGTACAGCAGCTTTAACATTCTTTTGAGTCCTTCCTGTCAACCAATTAGATATCTATTCCTTGATTCTAAAGTAGTCATGTGCTAGAACCATCTATTGCTGACCCAGACCCAAACGTCACCGGAGGAGAAAGAGTTAACAATGTTTTGGTTTATGTTTAGAGTGTATAATTTTTTCTACTATGGCCCAGTGGGGCATAGAATCAAAGCTCTATAAAGTCAATGAAAACAATATCATATGGGTATTTAATACTAAGTTGATGACTGACCTCTTCATAAAAACAAAGCAAGTTAGTTAGGCAGCTGTTCTGGGTCACTTCTATAGCATACACTGGGGCCTGCAGCCTGTTTCCCACTTAGCAGTAAACATTACTGCCCTCAAATAAATAAGGCTGCGACACCTGAATAAAAGCTGCCACTAAGGCGCAGTAACTGTCACAGTAGTATGCGCTGGTTGGTTTAACACTCAACAGAGCTCAGAAGAGCATTCCACTTATATACTATAACAATAATGCCCCTCAAAATAAATAAGGCTGCACTTAAACAAGGTAATTTTAGGGCACTGCTCAGTTTTAAAGAAATCCATTTAGTCACTGCTCAGTTTTAAATGGGAGGGATGCACTCAGACTATCTAAATCCTATTCCTGCAACAATGGAAGAAAAAGGAGAGTCCATCGCCAGTAGTACACTTGAGGAAAAGAGAAAACTGAGAATAATAATAGTCCCAATCTAGCTGACTATCCCCAAAAAAAATGAATAAATCACTTACCTGAGGCACCAGGCAGTGGAATCGGAGACCCGTTGCACACCATAGGCAGAAGAAAAGAGGCATGTGGCCCTCCATTCATGCACAGAAGGTACAGAAAGGAGAATGATATTGTAGGTTAATCAATTTGAAAGCCGCAGCTTAACAGCACGATTGCTAAATTTGAGGTTGCTCCCTATCACCAGGTAGCCCCAACCTGCCTATCAGTTTCACAATCCTTGCCAAAAAAAAAAATAACTAGAAAAGATGCTTTCTGGGAGAGTTCTTCCTATGCTGTCCTACCCCTTCAGTGGTACAGCAAAGACTGGATAACGGGTGACCTCAGAATTCTCATGTGCTCAAGGTTTTATGCTGATTGACATCTTTGGGCTGTACCACTCTCCCCATCAGAGTGTACTGCCCATATGTATAGAACTCCCACTGACAACATGAAGCAATACAGAAATGCAGCTTTATTTCTACAGAAAACTGCCCAGTTGAAGACTAAAGGTTTGCAAATGATGAATATTCTGGTTCATGTCTCACAAAGTTTGTAACATGAGGACTATGTGTATGTTTTGATAGCTGGCATTCCAGCGAGCAAACTGCTTGCACCACACTATCCTGAGTTGGTTCCCTTCGAATCAACCTGACTTTACACATTTATAGATGCTCAAGTGTGCTGGTACAAGGTGCTCTGCACCACATTTTGCAACACTAGGGCTTATGTTGTGGCAAATGAACTTTAGACCAGGAGTCACTAGGGAAAGTGTCATGTTTCAAATTCAGCCACTCTAGTACTCAAAGGCATTGGCAGCCCATAAGTTCCCAAAAGAGGAGTATAGAAAAAATACTACATTCTGTGGTCAAAATGCAATCCTGGAGTTTTTCATTTTGTTTCTCACTTTCAAGACGCACGTCTTCCTCCCAGTTTTAGTGCCTGTGTAAAAGAATAAGATGCATGTGCTGCCAACTGAATGTACTGTTTCTGTTTTAAGAAAATACACTCTGACCCACAAATGATCCATAATTAACTAAACTAAAATAACACTTTATGTGAAAATTTGTTCTGTATTGTACTTGTCTATTTATGGACAACATTCTATATATTGTACATCAGTTCTCTTCATGGGACAAGGAATTCTGATATTCCCTGTATGTGTATAGAGTTCTAAACATGAGCTGTTGACATATGTCAGAGCAGTGCTCAAGACTTTTTTTCTCCCACCCAACGAGAACTCTCTCGGGTTACCCGCTCACTGGACGCTCTACCCACTGTGTCCCTGTCATTTTCAAGGGCATCACGACTCCCCGGGGACCGGATGGGCTACAACCCCAGGGAGACCGAAGGGGGCAGTGACGGGAACCAGCACTGGGCGTGTGGCGGCGGCACTGGAGGAGCCGTCGCCCATCCGGTGGGTGGAGACTTTTTCCCCATTACTTGCCCTCTACCCCCCCCGAGCATGGTGCATGGCAACCCTGCCAGCATCGAGCTACGCCGTGAGCGTGCTGCCCAATGCTCTGCAGTGTCCCTAGTCTTCACCCGGGGTTGCCAGAACGCCAGACATCCACAGAACCCTCCCCCGGGAGAGGAGAGCAGCCCAGCGGGCCACAAACCACATCCCCGCCTCTGCCACCCCCGATGCCCATGCTCACTCCCAAACCCGGTCACCAGCTGGCATCAGGTGTGGCGTCCAGCACCTCAACCCTCAGCGCCACCGGGCCGGCCATGCTCAAGACTTCTTAAGTACTCCAAGTACACAGGCACCCCCTGAAAGCAAGTCTCCCTCCCACCTTGCAGGTTAGGGTGCAGACTCTGCCACCATGACAGCTCCATTTCATATGAATGACCTTTCCACATACCAACACAGATCTGTGAGGTACATTCATAGTCCTTCACTGTATGCAATTTTTGTTTTTTGTTCGCCTGTAGAAATAAGCGTTTATTCCCCTCCCATCTTACAATACAGGGTGCTGCCACTGTAATCTATTACTTAGGAGGGACCCTGCTGTTACAAAAGTAGTTTTCTTTTTTATATAGAACGGCAGTACAAATAAAACAGACTTTATCAGCAGAAAAGGACCACTTAGCCCACCCAGTCTGCCAAGTTGTTCCCTGTTTAATCTGCTTCAGCAGATCCTATTTGATCTCCAGCAACCATCCCAACTCCCTGCCTCTTTTCTAATATATCCCTATGTCTATCCTACACTTTTGAAGCCCCCCACTTTTTTAGATGCCACCATTTCCATTGGCATTCTTAAATTGAAGAAATATTTCCTCACATCTCCCTTGAACACCCGGCCCCAAGCTTAACTGCATGTCCCCTGGTCCTGGTGCTTTGTCTCATTTGAAGGAGACTCCCCTCCTCCACCCTGTTCACTACCATAAGGGCAAAGGTATATCCACAAACTTAGTGCTGTAAAACCTCTGTCAAACTTTGTATGTGGTTTATCCAGTATTCTTACTAGTTTTTTTCCCCCGTTACTAAATACTCTTCAAAGGATCATTACTTCATTATTTTGAAGGATCTTTGCTCCTCTAGATTTCTATCTAGTGTGAGAAATTTTGTACAGGCATCTCCCATGCTTCAGTATGTTTTTTTTTTTCTTTTAATTTTTGCCTCAATATGATTTTGCACAAATCTTGATGACAGAGCTTTTGAACTTTTCTGAGGGGTCTGGTTTATTTAATATGACTTTTCCTTCATTTTTGTATGAACTAGAAAACAGTGTGACTGTTCCCATATTTCCAATAACTTTAAATGATGTCCAAACCATCCACTTCTTAACCTGAGACAAAATGGCATTGAGGACATAATGGTAGAACCACCACTAGCATCTTCCACCCTCAAATAATCACTACATCAAAATATGTTTGTTTCCATTTTAACTTGTTTATATAAAGGTACAGTAAACGTGAAAAATGTAGAAA
This sequence comes from Neoceratodus forsteri, assembly GCA_016271365.2. Taxonomy (NCBI): domain Eukaryota; kingdom Metazoa; phylum Chordata; order Ceratodontiformes; family Ceratodontidae; genus Neoceratodus; species Neoceratodus forsteri. The sequence goes on along the minus strand of CM028129.1, from coordinate 1,123,494,977 downwards.
AATTATGGTATAAACAAATTGCAACGACATGATATATTGCCGTATTATTAATATATCAACTTGGATGAAAAATTCTGTAAACCACTTAGTACTTTGGTGTCTTGATATATTAAAGTTTTACTAACATCATATGTATGTAGATCGGTAAAATGTGGACTTCTCGGTGGGATCGTCACCCTATTGTTTCTAACTCTATATGCATGTATAGATATATTTAGGGATAATTAAAACTTTTCAAATTGTATAATCAGATTTATTTTCATGAGTCCCTCCAAGCCTCATTAATCACAAGTGGCGTGGCCGCAAGTGTTATATCAGGCTTGGCAGTACATATAAACTGTGCATAGAAAACATGCAGTCAATCCATATAGTAAACATACACAGAAAAAAACATTTATCGTATGAGAGTACATGAAATTAAATGCCCGTTTCCATGTACATCTACCTGCAAGTCTAGATAACAGGCTTTATTTACCTCAGTTTACATCCACCCCAGATGTATTAAATTTACTCAGCCACTGTACTGCAATATATACTTGCTATATATCAATTTATAATGTTGGCACAATTTCCACATATCCATATATGAAAATGCGGGGCATTTTAAAAAATTCTACATTTACAACACATTGATAAATTTATGTTATAACATTCAGTTAGCCAGAGTGTAAGAAAGAATAATTGGCTTATGTGGGTGATTTAACATCCACAGCCATGGCAATTAATCTATGCTAAATATACTCCAGCTAACCGAATGTGTGACTAAGACTTTTGAAGTAAGAGTCTTAAAAGCTCAGTGGTTGTTGAACTGGACAGTATCAGCAATATCCATCCCTTTTTTTCTGTGGACTAGGTGTAGACAGACTATCATGGGCATGTCTTAAATTAGGACAAACTATCATGTGTCTTAATTATGGATAAAACACTATGGGCATAGTCAGCTCTAAGAGCCCCACACCAAGTGTAGGGCTGGTCCCAGTGTAGTCTTCATGTGCAAACTTCTTCTTTTAACTAGATTGTATCAGACCAATTCTGCTGATTTCCAATCCAGCATTTGCTGTAACCAGAAATCCTAGAATTGGAGATTCAATAGCCTATGCATTTTACAGATTTATAAGCCGAGATCAGATGTTTGCGTGACATGTTGCTCTCCCAGGGCTAAGTGCACTCCCTCTATGCCTGTACTTAGCTGCAGGAGGACAGCGGGACCAGCAAACAAAAGATGCACGCATTTAACACAAGGGGTGAAGACAGGTAATCCAGAAAATAACAGTTACCTACTTACCATAACAGTAGCTCTTCAAGAGACTCTCTCATCAGGCCACACCTATGAAACTCAAACCGCCAGGTACTAGGACATGGAAATTCTTGCAACGGTCCACTAGGGACCACCCACAACAATGTCTTACATCGGCTCTTGCTATATAAACATGGGTGGCCCCTTCCCTCCTCCAGTCCCTGCCAGAGATCATGCTCAGAGGACCTCCCTATAGGGAACCAGGAGGGGAGCTAGGGCTCTAAAGACCAGACGAGGCAGAAAACACACCGGCTAAGCCCTATGGAGAAGGAGCCCTCAGGATGCAAGGGGGATTGAGGATGGGTCGGTATGATCTGATGAAAGGGATTCTCTTAAAGATGTACTGTTACGGTAAGTATGCAACTGTTCTATCTTCTTCCAGGATATCTCTTTCATCGTGACACACCTTTGGAATGAGAACCAAGCAGTACTGACCAAGAAATAGTCTGGGTGGCTGGAGCCTACAGATCTAAGAAACTAGGCCTTGCAACACAGCTATCCAACAATCTGCCCTTTTCCTTGAGGCAATGTCCAAACTGTAATACTAAGGATCATACTATGGTGTAAGGAGCTTATTAGTAAGGCTTTTGGCCCATATGCGCTCCTGTGTCTAATGGTAATAGCAGAGAGAATGGTTCCCTAAAATATCTATCCAAATTTATCTTAAAATTATCTTTGTCTGTAGTGTTAATTACTTCCAGCGGAAGACAATTCCAGGGGTTAACCACTCTCTACGTAAAAAACACTCTTCTTTTTTCTGTTAAAAATGTATTTGCCTTTAATTGCAGTGGGTATCCTCTTGTCCCTTCTGTTTGATTTTTAAACTTAAAGTTCAGTTCATTAAAGAGGTATTTATCATGGACAACTGACTAGCAAAGGAGTAAGTCACCTCTTATCCTTCTAGTACACAACAACATGAGATTCAGCTTACTTAGACGTTCCTTGTACGATAGGTCTTTACGTGTATAAATTAATTTAGTTGCTTGCCTTTGGGTTCTTTCTACTCGATCTCTCGTAGATCCTTTGATTGGCCACCATACAAGGGATGCATAACCTATCAATGGCCTGACACAAGATTTGTATAATGGCAAAATTACACCATCTTCCCTGCTCTTAAAATTCCTTTTAATAGCCCACAATACCCTTTTAGCTTTAGTGATTTGAGCATCTATTTGTTCTTCATAGGATAATTTATTGGAAATAATTACCCCCCCAAGTCTTTTTCTTTGTTATATTGAGAGGGATGCTTTTCATATAATAATTGCCATGCCTGTTGTGACCCCCAAAGTGCATAACACTGAATTTTCCATATTGAAAGTCATTTATACATTGTCTGCCCATTATACTATTTTATCTAGTGCTGCCTGTAAGTGCATTTTGTCGGAATCATTACTAATAACATATGCTATTTCATATCATCCGTACATTTACTGACCCATACTGATTCAATTTGACCTAATTTAAATATAAAGAGCTGAAAGAGCATTGGTCCAAGGACTGAGCCCTGTGGAACACCACTGGTGACGGGAATACTGGCAGAATGAAACCCTAGGATATTTACTATCTGTTTCCGTTCTTTTAGCCAGTACAGTATCCAAATAATGATTCTACGATCAAATTCAACCAGAGTTTGTATGTTTATGTGGAACCTTATTGAATGCCTTTGACATATCTAAATATATACAATCCACTTGATTTACCTTGATCCAACGCTGAGAACACCTTTCATAGAAAATTAATTAATTAGTTATACATGAGTGCCCCGTGGTGAACCCATGTTGTGTGTAATCAACCAGGTTTCTACTCAATATAATCTTGAATTACGTCCTTAAGTATAGATTCTAATATTCTACCAGGAACTGAAATGAGGCTCATCGGCCCACAGTTCGTACAATCGTATTTATTACCTTTTTATGAAGAGGTACCACAACAGCTGACAGCCAATCAAAAGGTATTTTGCTTTCAAATACAGAGTTATTGTATAGGACAAACAGTGGAGAAGCAATGTGAGGCCTTATTTTAAATAAAGCAGCAGATATATTGTCTAGCCCAGCAGACTGAGAATATTTTAAAGACTTTATTTTGTTTATTATGGTTTCAGTAGTAAAGTCTATGTTAACTAGATTTCCAGCTGGAATATTACCTGTAAATTCAGACTTGGATGTAAACATAGAGCTGAAGTTGTAGTTAAATATTTCAGCAGTGTACTGGGAGTCATCCACCAGAATATCATTGTATTTTATAGCATGTATTCCTTGAGTATTGTTCCTTAATAAACTGGCATGACCATAACATTTATTTTGGTTATCCTTATTTGCTGTTCTAGCTAGATCAAGCTCCATTCTGTGTTTATTCTTTCGTATAGCCTGTTTACATTTTTTCTGCATGGATTTATACTGGAACCAGCCATTCTGTGTTTATTCTTTTTATAAACGATATAGAATTTCCTCTTCAGTTTTAGTAGTTTAGTAGAGGTGTGGACAGTACTCCAGGTGGCAGCTGCACAAATTTCAGCAGCAGACACATTCCAGAAACAGACAACATAAGTGGCCATGCCTCTAGTTGAGTGGCCATGAACAACCCCCGTTAACTCCTTACCGCACTCCTTACCGTACTTCCTGTAATAGAAAGTAATACAGTTGGCCAACCATTTGGATAAACACTGTTTAGAAACAGGAACACCCTCTTTCTAGGGGTGAAGGAAACAAGAAGCTGTGAGGCATTCCTGCAGTACTTTGTACAGTGTACATCATATCTGAGTAATCTATGTACTGTACATCCAAAGTATGGGGCAAACTTCCCTGGATTGGCACGCTCAGGAAAATAAACTGGCAGGTGGATCATTTGATTCAGAGTAAACCCAGATACCACCTTTGGTAAAACTTTGGGAATGGTACATAAAGACATCCGAGCTTTGTGAAAAATCAAATAAGGGGCTCACACATTACAGCCTCAAACTCTGAAATTCTTCATGCTGAAGTAAGAAAAAATAATGCTTACGACTGAAAGAGTAGGCCATAGTAGCAGCTGGCTCAAAAGGAGCCAAAGTAAGCTTCTCTAACACAAAATTCAGGTCCCAAGTCAGGACAATATTACAGATAGGAGACTTTTAAGTGTAGAAGGCCTCTCAAAAAATGTTATGGGCCACTTCCAGCTGAGCAACCATATGACCATCAATAGGCACGTGGAAGGCTGAAATGGCAGCCAAGTGCACCTTAACAGAAGAGTACTGTAGGCCTGCATCTGGTAAGGATTGCAAATTCCCTAGAACCTGATTTACTGGACAGATAATCCAGGTGGTGAGAAGCGGCCCACAAAGCAATTAGCTTCCACTTCATGGAGTAAGTGGCTCTGGAGGAAGGCTTTCTGGCAGCCACGTTTTGGGACACTCCAAACCTGGCACTGGCTATGTCTTCAGGAGCCATGCATTAAAGTGGAGAGACCTGAGGTCTGGATGAACCAGCATTCCCTTCTCCTGTGACAACAGACCCTGGCATATTGGCAGAGGTACTGGAGGTTCCACTGCCAGCTGCTGCAGTAAGGGGAACCAAATCTGTTAAGGCCACAGTGGGGCAATGAGCATCAGAGTTGCCACCTCCATCTCAAGCTTGACGAGTACTCTATGGATTAGAGGGTAGGGAGGAAAGGCATACAGTAACCTCCCTTTCCAACAGAGGGACAACACGTCTTGCTAGAAAACGCCAGACCCTGGAGCAAGCAAACAGAAAAGTGGCAGTTTTGCATTGTGTGGGGACACAAAAAGGTCCACCTCTGGATGACCCCATCTGTCGAACAAGGTCTTCAATACTGAGGTCGGCAGCTCCCACTCATGCATCTTGGACTGTGACAGGCTTAGTCTGTCTGCCAAAACATTTTGGGCCCCTGGAACATGCACAGCTAATAGTTCTAGACCATCTTCCAGAGTCCCATACCAAACTCTCATTTCCTCCCGGAATGAGTCCCTCCTTGCTTGTTGATGTAGTGCATCACACTTATGTTGTCCATCTGAATTAATGAGGACCTGGGGAGAGATGGGACTGAAAGGCCTCTAGGCCATACAGAACAGCTCGCATTTCTAGGACATTTAGGTGGAGGGTGCTCTCCACTTTCGTCCATGTGCCCTGTGTGTTATGAGGCCCTAGATGTGCAACCCGGCATCTGTGGCGAGAATTTGATGAAGCAAAGGAATCAGGAAGGGAACCCCCCCCCCCTTAAGCAAGTAGATGGATTCCATTCACCACTGGAGTACTTTACTGACAGAAGAGGTTACTAGAACCTTTTGTTCTAAGTCGTCTATGCGTTGGTCCCACTGGACTCTTAAGTGTCCACTGTGGAATCCTCATGTGCAGCCTTGCCAGTGGTACTGTAGTAATGGCTGCTGCCATTAGGCCCCAGAGTGTCAGGAATGTCCTGGCTGTGACGTACCTTTTGTTGCAGACCATCTGGGCCTGTGCTATCAGATGCTTGGCCCCATCTAGTGGCAGGAAGGCCAGGCCTTGGGCAGTGTCCAAGACTGCCTCTCTGTACTGCAGATGTTAGCAAGGAGTCAGGACTGACTTTAGAACCTAGGGAAATATCATTAGTACAATATAAGTATCGAACTAAGTGCTTATTTGAATACTGTAAAGAAATTAAGATATATAAGATGCTCTGAAGGACAAGCTACACCTAAATAAATGCTGAGACTTGACGTATAGCAATAGCATGACAGTTTCACCTACACTGTATGTTGTTTGTAACCCGAAAAATCAACTTAATAAACAGATATTTGGAAAAAAAAAAAAAAAGGACCAGCCGGCCCAGTGGTGCTGGACGCCACACCTCACACTACCGACGGTGACCCGGTTGGGAACGGACTCAGGTCAGAGGGGAGGAGGACTGAGGTCCCAATAGATGCCTCCTCCTCCAGGGGTGGGATTCTGGGGTGTCTCGTACACCTGGCGCACCGGTGCCGGTGGGAGCACAGGCATCCGGGCACAGGTGGTTCTTTGACAGTCTGGGAAGGGAGGACGTTGTGGACACTTGACTGTGGTGTGCGTCAGCATGCCGCAGGACTTGGACGTTCATCCTATATGCCGACGCCCTCAGGAGGAGGAGGGACGAAGGGAGAAAAAAGGAAACATACCCCCTCTTAGGCCAAGATGACGACCAATCCACCTCAGCTCACCTACCCGCAGAACAGACCCCGTTGTGCAGGCACTCCCAGGAGAAGGAGAAGGAGCAAGACAGGAGGGGTAAGGAGTAAGCCTGGCACTCTAGGGGCAGATTCTGGGGAAGGGACCCATAGAGATGATCAGAGATCTGAAGGAGTGGAGCGGGGGTGGGATAAAAAGGAAATCTGACAGTAATCCCTAGAGCACTGATCAGTTGTCTGGTGTGATCTAGGTTGTGGGAGAGCTGCTCCTTGGAGTGAGCTTTGAGAAGCCAGTTGTCCAGATATGGGAAGACGTAACAGACCCGTCCCTGGGAAGGGCTGCTGCCACCACTGCTAAACATTTGATAAATGCCCATGGTGCAGATGACAAGTCAAAGGACAATACTTTGATCTGGTAGTGTTCTCCCTGAAACAGGAATCTTACATATTTCCTGTGCGAGTTGCAGACCCTGATGTGCAGGTAAGCAATCCTTCACATCTAGGAAACAGATCCAGTCCCCTGCTTCCAAAAGTGGAAGAAGGCCTTGCAGTGTGACCATTCTGAACTTCTTGTGATCTAGGATGGGGTCTCAGGTCTCCTGTCCATTTCAGAATTAGGAAGTACTGAGAATAGAATCCTGTGTTCCTTTGTTTCAAGGGGACAGGTTCTATTGCCCTTTTTTGAACCAGGGTGTGAATTTTCTCCAAAAGTAATGGAATGTGTTTCGGAGAGTAATGCAAAGGCACTGGGGGGTGGTCTGGAGATAGTTCCAGAAGCTCCAGAGCATGCCCTTGGGCTATTATCTGCAGGACCCATGCATCTGAAGTTATCTTCATCCACTGGTCCAGGTGTAGGGAAAGGCAACCCCAACAACCACCCTTGGAGACATAGTTGGTGGTGGTGGGTGTACAAAAGGGTCAAGTAGAGCCAGTTGCTGAAGCTACTGCTGCAGTGTCACCTCTACGGGCTTTTGAATGGGGGCCTGGTGGGGATACAGTTGCTGCTGCTTTACCCCTGCCCTGCTATCTCACTGCAGATCCATGTCTGGTAGTGATTGGACAAAAGGGTACCCTTTGCCTAGTTCTAGGCTGGGTATGATACATGGAATGCACGGATTTCAGGGTTCTAACAGAAGCTTGTAAACTGGAGAGAATGTCTTGCATATCTTGTGCAAACAGCGTGTACCCTGAAAGGTGCAGTGAGGATGGATTGCTGGACATCATCAGCAAAGATAGCCACTCTGAGCCAGCAGTGCCTTCTGAGACAAACAGCAGAGGCAGCTTCCCTGGCAGAGGCATCAGAAATGTCATAGGTGGATCATAGGAGAGGTTTACCTACATTGGCACCTGCAGACAGGGCATTCATTATCTCGTTTAGCAGTGCTCCCTGGGAGGGCCTGGGCGACTGCCTTGGCCTTCGTCCAAAGAGTATTCTGGTATTTCACCATTTGTACTTAGTAATTTGCAATCCTCAGCACTAGAGAAGCTGCAGCAAAAGTCCTTTTGCTCAAGACATCAAGTTTTCTGGACTCCTTGTCTGGAGGAAAGGAACTAAGGTGCTTTGGAACCTTAGACCCGTCATGGGCTGCGCTGATGAATCCGTCTCTGGCTGATGGACGAAATAGGACTTGCCTGAGGGGGACTGGAACAGCTTATCTGCCTTCCTCAGTATAGCAGATATCATATTAGGCCTGTGCCACCAGGCAGATAAGCATCCTCTAGGGCTGGCAGGAAGGGAAGAATAACTATTGGTGGAATATCGGGCAGTTCTAAGAAGTCTACTAAGTTCTTCTCAGTAATATCCTGCTCCTCTGCATTAAACCCTACTGCAGAATGAAGTTCCTGCATCGCTGTTATAAATAAGGGTTCTTCAGAGGAAGACCCAGAGGTATAAACCTCAGAGTCTTCACTCTCAGTAGAGAATGTGGAATTGGTTCTCAAAGAGGTCCACAAATTCCTCTCCCTCTTCCTCCTTTTCATCAAGAATAAGCTCTGGTTATATTCCTAGTCCTCTTTCGAAGTGGTCTGGAGCAAGCAGTGGTGGAGCTGAAGAAGCCATCAACAGCCTGGAAGGTATCTGGCACGTCTACTTGGCATGCGTCATCACGAGGGTTGTTCTGTGGACCCCATCAATGGAGGAGGAGGCAACAGGCATTTAAGAATGTCCATAAAGAATGCTAGAACCGCCTGAACATTGGCGCCCATGTCTGTGCTGATGGGAATGCCGGCAGGTGTACGACAGGAAGGAAAGGGCCCCAACGTGGACTGAGACACTCCAGCCGTGACAGGTCTGGAGGAACTAGAGGTTGACCTAGCCATGTCGACGGTCTGGGCGACGGGCTGTATCACTGATAGAGCGGTCAGCAGTACAGAGGAAGTCGTACTCTGAGCAAATGGGCGACTTAGAACGTGCAGAAAGTCCTTGCTTTTTCTTTCAACCTATCCCTGGGATAGTGATGGTGCTACCCACACGCCGCTCCCAGGACTTGGACCTCTCGATCTCGAGGAGTCGGCTGGCAACATGGTGGGGGTTTCCTGGTGGAGCCCCTTCTCCATTCAGGCTAAGTGCTGTTTTAACAGATGCTTTTCTGAAGCGCCCTTTCTGCATTGCCCAGTGGTCATATTAAAGCCCTTACAAATCGGGCAACACACGCAGACGTCGTGCGAGTCTTTTGAATACATTTTCTCGCCGCACTCACAGTATCTAAAGTATTTGCATGGCGACTGCTCCAGAGATGACATACATGCCACTGAAAATCATTTTTAAAGAAAGAAAAAAAAAGATGATATCAGCAGCAGTGTTTCTGTAGCAGGGTCCGACGAGAATAGTCGACAGTGGGAAAAGAACACAAGAGGGAAGGGGCTGCGCACGTTTATAAAGCAACAGCCAATGTACAACACTGTCGTGGTGGCCCCTAGTGGACTGCTTGCAAAAAGTTCCTGTGTGGTCCCAGTGCCTGATGGCTATAGTTCCATAGGTGTGGCCTGATGAAGAAGATGTCCTTGAAGATGATCAATAGTTACTTACCATAATAGTAGATCTTCAAGAGACCCTTCTCCTTTGAGCAACACCTTTGGAACTGTGAAGTCGTTGTTGTCACAACTACTGAAACGCTTACAGCTGGGGCTACCCACCAGACGACTGATGTCAACATCTAGCTTCATCGGCTCCTCAATTTCCTGCCACAGACAAGCTCGGAGGTTATTCATCTGGGAAGAACCAGCAGACCAAACTAGGGCCCGCACATCTGGAGATGCAAGGACTGGAAAAGAAATGTGACCATAAGGTACTTACATGCACCCCAAGAAGGCAGTAGATATCTCTGCCAGCAACTGCTTCAGTCAGAATAAGGGAAAGTGTGTGTGGCCCAATGCAGGAGATTCTTCTAAAGATCTACTATTACGGAAAGTAACAGTTCTGTCTTTACCGAGGACACCTCCTACATTTAGTCACACCTCAGGAATGATTCCAAAGTAATACACGAAATAACCACTGAGGATCTGAGTGTCCAATATGAAATCATGACAGGAGGTCCTGCAGTACATCAGGGCCAAATCCAACACATCTGTGAGAGACAATGTCAAACTGTAATGCTTAGTGACAGTATGCATAGTACTCCACGTGGCAGCAGTACATATGTCAGCTACGAAACAAACAATAGAAGTGGCCATGCCACGAGCCACAAGAACACCAGGATGCTTCTTCCCAAGCTTACTATAACAGAAAATAATACAGTTAGCCAGCTATTTGGACAGGCACTGTTTAGTCACAGTTGCAGCTTGCTTATCAGGGATGAACACCACAAAAAGCTGAGAGGACTTTTGGCAGTCCTTAGTGCGATCAAGACAGAAATGTAATGTTCTAGGTACAGCAGGTGTATGCAGCAATGCTTCCCATTTGCTGGCCATTTCTCCCTGATTTCTTTAAGCGCTGTCCCATCCCTGATTTGCAAGGCAAGCAAGCTGAGAGGTATGGAAGAGACAGCTGCAAGAAATACAGGTTACTCACCTGTAACAGGAGTTCTAGGAATGGTATATGTTGTTCATCCACACTGTCTGGCAGGTATCCTTGCCACTTTAAATCTTGCGGAAGGTCTTCAAGCTGGCTCCTCCACCCACCGGGTGGTACAACTCTAGCTCGCCCATGACGCCAGATCTGGCCGCTGGAAGCTCAGGTTACGTCGTCCCGAAGCCCGAGGGAGGTCGAGATTGGGTGTGTGGATGAACAACATATACCATTCTAGAACTCCTGTTACAGGTGAGTAAATACAGGTTACTCACCTGTAACAGGAGTTCTAGGAATGGTATATGTTGTTCATCCACACTTATTGGCAGGTTCCTTGCCGCTTAAATCTTGCCGGAAGGTCTTCAAGTTGGCTCTCCCACCCACCCGGTGGTAAAACCTCGGCTCCGCCCATGACGCCAGATCTGCCCGCTGGAAGCTCAGGGTTGTGCGTCAAGCCGGGAGGTCGGTGGGTCGTCTGGATGAACAACATATACCATTCCTAGAACTCTTGTTACAGGTGAGTAACCTGTATTTCTAGGGACATGGATATGTTGTTCATCCATACTTATTGGCAGACTCCTAGCAGTTCTCCGGGAGGAGAAAGGCAAGGCGCACACCCCCAATACTTACTTGGGAAATAAGGACTGGAGAACCGAGGCCCCAAAACCGGCATCCTGGCGTGACTCGAGGTCGATGTGGTAATGGGTAATAAAGGTGTGTGCTGACTTCCAGGTAGCAGCCCTGCAGATTTCCTGGATAGGGACGTCCCTGGAAGCAGCCACCGATACAGCAGTATGACGGGTAGAATGAGCTCTTATCCCTCTGGGAGGCTCCATGCCCGCCAACTTATAGCAGCGATCTATGCAGGAGGTGACCCACCTACCTATCGTCCGCTTGGCTGCAGGTCTGCCAGGTGCGGCTTCAGCGTAGGTGACAAACAGCTGGCGAACCTCTCCCCGAATTTCAGCCGTGCGCTCCTTATAATAAGCAAGCGCCCTTCTAGGGTCCAGAGTATGGAGCCTATATTCGGCCTCCGAGGTGTGATTGGGGTAGAACACCGGCAGAGTCAGCACCTGGTTAAGGTGAAACTCCGACACCACCTTCGGAAGGAATTTCGGGTGGGGGCGCAGGACAACCTTGTCCCTGTGGAATACCAGGTAAGGAGACTCGATGCAAAGCGCCTGGAGCTCTCCCATCCTTCTGGCTGACGTGATAGCCACCAAGAAGGCAGTCTTCCACGACAGGTGAGAGAGATCACACCTGTGCATTGGTTCGAATGGCTTGCCCATGAGCTTTACCAGTGCCAGCAGTAAATCCCACGGAGGTGGAGGTTCTCGCACCGGAGGAAATGTGATCAAGGCCTTTGAAAAAGCGCCCGACCACCTTTTCCTAGCATCGACTGCTTCCCGCCCGCCAGTAAGCAGAGATGGCTGCCAGGTGCACCTTTAGGGTCGTCGACCTAAGCCCTTGACTAGAAAGGGACCATAAATAGTCCAAAATGCTTGCCACAGAACAGGAGGAAGGGTCCAAGCCGTTGCCCTGACACCAAATGGAGAATCTCTTCCATTTGAAGGCGTAGCATTTTCTGGTCGACTCCTTACGGGACGCCTCAACAACATTGAGGACCTCGTCGGAAAGACCCAAGGCCTGGAACTCTAGCCGCTCAGGAACCAGGCCGTCAGGTGCAGGGATTGAAGGTCCGGATGGAACACCTTCCCCTGACTGACTGAAAGCAGGTCCAGGCGAGCTGGAAGCTGCCTCGGGAGCCTGGAGCTGAGGCTGAGGAGATCTGGGTACCAGAACTGGCGGGGCCAGTCTGGGGCTATCAGGATCACCTGCGCCTTGTCCCTCCTTGCTTTGAGAAGCACCTTGTGAATCAAGGGAAATGGGGGAAAGGCGTAGAAGAGGCCCGGGGTCCACAGCCTCGAGAAGGCATCCCCCTGCAGCGAGCCCTGCTGAGGGGGGCGGGCATGAAACAGCCTCAGCTTCGCGTTCTCCCTGGAGGCAAACAGGTCCACCTGAGGTGTGCCCCAGTGGGAGAACAGATCTTGTACTACCTCCGGCAGGAGAGACCATTGGTGAGATGCAGTCCCTATCCGGCTCAGGGCATCGGCCAGGGTGTTGGAGGCTCCTGCCACATGAACGCTAGGAGATCCGCCTCCAGGCTCGCGCACGAGTGACCAAATGCGGAGAGCCTTGCACAGAAGCATGGAGCGTCGCCCCGCCTGGCGGTTTAGGTAGTACATGGTCATGGTATTGTCCGCCTGGACTCGGACCTCTTGACCCCGGAGAAACGGAGCAAAGGCAGTGAGCCAGGGCGGACCGGCCGGAGCTCCAGCAGGTTGATGTGGCATCGACTCCCCGCTGACCAGAGGCGTGCACTCGGTGTTCCCCAGATGGGCACCCAACCCATCAGAGAGGCATCGGTCGACAGAGAGACCGCCGGCTCGAGGCGGACAAACGGGATACCCTCCTGCAAATGAGATGGAACGTCCACCACTGGAGAGCTCCACATCTCCTGGTCACCATCACTAGCTGGTCCAAAGGATCGCAGCATTGTGACCATTGGCTGGCCAGTCCTCACTGAATGTGATGTGCCAGCCGGCCCAACGGACCACGCTGGTACAGGCTCATGAGACCCAGAAGGCGAGGAAGTCCCGGCAGGGCGCGATTGCCCAACCAGAAATGACTGGGCAAAGAAGGTAAGAACCTCGGCCCTGTCCGCCGAGTCGTGTCTCTGGCTCAAGAGAGTCGAGCCTCGATGAACAGGATCACCTGCTTTGGCTCGAGTTCCGACTTGGCCTCGCTTGATGAGAAGGCCAACTCGAGAGCAAACCTGAGGGCCAGATCTCTGACCGCTCCCACCTCCCATCTGAGGCGGCTGCTATCAGCCAATCGTCCAGGTAAGGGTACACCGACCCCTCGGTGCCACAGGAATGCTGTCACCACTGCCATGCATTTGGTGAAGACCCTGGGAGCTGGAGATATAAGGCATGGCTCGAACTGAGAGAGGATCCTCCGCCGAAGCGGAGGAACCTCCGATGTGACGGACGGATAGGACGTGAAAGAATGCGTCCTGTAGGTCCAGAGAGCAGAACCACCGCCGTGTTCCAGAGATGGTATTATCTGCGCCAGAGTGACCATTCTGAAGGTTCAAGACCTCAGGAACTTGTTCAGGTCGTGTAGGTCGAGAATGGGGCGCCAGTCCCCCCGTCCGTTTCGGAACCAGGAAATACCTGGACACGAACCCCGGGTCTGAAGGGGGGTCCTCCACGTCCGTGATCACCTCCTTTTGGAGGAGGAGAGCGATGTCGGCTCGGCGAGCCGCCAGTGAGGCTGCGGACCCCGAGGCCCCCCGAGGTGCGACGGCTCTGAAGGGCGGGGCCTGCCTCGACCCAGAGGTAGGCTTTTCCCACCACTCTAGTACCCACCTGTCCGTGGTAACAACGGACCAGGTGGAAAGGAAGTGTCTGAGCCGCCCTCTACGGGGAACTAGGGGTGAGGTGACAGGATGGGGCGACACCCCTCAGCCCGCTACTGGGCAGGCTTGGAGGAGGGACCAACCGAGGAACCTCCTGGGCCTTTACCTCCCTGCTTCCTGTTGGAGGAAGCCGACGGCTTGGGCTTGGGATACAAGGTCGAGCCTGCTGGCCCCGACATTGCTGGGCCGAGCGCGCCGCGGGCGCAGAAGGACAAAAGGGCTTAGGCTGTGGCTTGTGGCCTTTGTCCTTCTGAGCGGAAGAGACCGAGTCCAAGGTAGCATTGGATTTCTCGATCCTCTGCAGGTGACCTTCCACCCCAGGGCCGAAGAGGTCAGTCCCCAAAAAGGGAACATCCGCCAACTTGTGCTGGGTATCTGAAGTAAAGGTGGATATCCTCAGCCAAGCCCGATGACGCATGGCCACTGCAGCTGCCACAGACCTGGCACATGAGTCCCCGATGTCTAACGCAGTCTGGAGCTGCTGTTTAGCCACTGCCCTGCCCTGGTCCTGCACCTGCCTGACGGTAGTCTGCAGATTCTGGGAAGATGAGGGACAACCTCATCCAGGGAGCCCAACAGGGCATGAGAAAATGTACCATGAGGACGGCCGAACTGGCCTGGCGAAGGCGAGAAGGACGCCAGCATAGACTTTTGACACCATAATCCAATTTATTGATTCCTTGTCGGGAGGTTTGTCCACATCCTGGCGTTCCCGGCACGCCGGAAAACGCTGTCGGTAACCAACCCTCGGCCGAGGGTGTTCCAAAACCGACAGGGAACCCGAGGACCGTGATACTTCCTGGCCAACCTGGGTCAAGGCGAGGGCAGGAAGCAGGACGCTGTCAAAGTTCCAAGGCCGACCCACTATGGCTTCGCCACCAGAAAGGCCTCCGTAGGAGAATCCCTCGTCCAGAATCTCCGTGAGGGATACCTGGCCCATTCAGAAATGGGTTCGAGCTCATCCCGTGGACTCCGAGATGAGTCGAAGCAACCCTAAGAAGGACGAAGGGCTATCATCCATTGACTGTCCTCCCGAGGACTTCAAGTCTATGCACTTGGAGAAGAGGGAGGAACATCATCGGACTCAGAAGAGTCCTCAAAGACCTGCTCGCCCTGAGCCACCTCTCCACCTGCCGAGGTTTATCGAGTGAGGGTGACCGACAGCCTATGGGGCAAACCCAAAGCCGACTCGAGAATTTTTGGTCGGAGCCCCAACTAATGGCTGTGGGGCGGAGGTTCCACCAGAATCGGTGGGGCAGCTGGAATTGGCCTAACAACCGGCCTGAGAACAGGCTCCTCGACTACAGCGAGGGGTTGTTTTGGCTGCTCCGGTGACAGCCACTTAATGGTCGGGGAAGACGACTGGGTCGGCTTATTCCCAGTCAAAAGGAGCTGTTGCCACATAAGTTCCTCGTACCTCGACGCAACTTGCGCCGAAGCCTCCCCTCGTCCGAGGAAGAGGAAGAGCGGCGGCGCCGCTTGCCGCGGTGCCGAGACCGCCATGACGGGCGGATCGGTTGGGCCAGCGAGGATGTCCGAGACCGAGACCGAGAGTCTCGACTCAGGCCGAGGAGGCGCAGGAGAATTGTCGGAAATCGGCACCCTCGCCTGACGATCACACCGGCTCCGGAACCGAGGCACAGACGAGCCGACGGGATCTCAACTCCACCGGGGAACCGGGAGAGGGATTCTCAGCTTCTCCAGCCGACAACCACTCAATGGGTCGAAAAAATCTCGACCGCCGATGGGAGTCTCGCCAACTGGCCTGACAGGGACACCGGAAGCCAGTGGTCAAGCTGAGGGTCAACCAAAGCTCACTGTCGACAAGGGAGGGGATCTTCTCCTCCCAAGACCGGCCGATGGAGAGACTTACTTTTGCTCTTTTTGGACCTGGAAGAAGGTCCCGAAGAAGTTGGACCCTCACCTTTGGTCGAGAGGGTCAGACAAAGCTCCTTAAAAGAAGCCGAGTAAGAGGCACCGAGAGAGAGCGGGACAAATGCCGCAGCCGAGGTAGAAGCGGCCCCCGCCGCCTCCTCTTCGAGGGCGATCATCTGCATGCTGATCCGCCGAGCCCGCCGACGCAGACACCGCCAATCGGGCCTCTTTAGATTTCACCGGTGGAATTCTTTTCTCGGGGCGCCCCAGTTGTAATCGGGCAGCACGGTCTTCAAGGATGTAGGCCGAAAAGGAAGAGCACAAGTCGCAGGCCTGCGGGTCGTGCTCAAGGCCCAGGCAGTAGACACGTGAGTGCGGATCCGTCCTAGACATCATCTGCCCGCAAGGGCACCTCCGAAAACCGGGAGTCGATTTGTCCATCGCAGCCGCGAGGAGAAGAAGACCGAAGTCTTTTTAGCAAAAAACTTTGATTTCGAACTTTCAAGAATTAGAACCAGTCTTAAGCGCAGCGCTAAGGAGGGAACCTGAGCTCCAAGCGGTAAGGAAGATCTAAGGCCATGGGGCGAGCGTGAGTTTTACCACCCGGTGGGTGGGAGGAGCCAGCTTGAAACCTTCCGCAAGATTTAAAATGGCAAGGAACCTGTTACAGTGGATGAACATATCCATGTCCCTAGAACCTGTATTTCTAGGGACATGGATATGTTGTTCATCCACACTGTCTGGAGACTCCTAGCAGTTCTCCGGGAGGAGGAGGCAAGCGACACCCCTACTTAGGGAATAGAGACTGGAGAACCGAGGCCCCACAACCAGTCCCGGCTTGACTCAAGGTCGATGTGGTAATGGGTGATGAAGGTGTGTGCTGACTTCCAGGTAGCAGCCCTGCAGATTTCCTGGATAGGACGTCCCTGGAAGCAGCCACCGATGCAGCAGTATGGCCGGGTAGAATGAGCTCTTATCCCTCTGGGAGGCTCCATGCCACAACTTATAGCAGAGATCTATGCGAGGTGATCCACCTGCCTATCGTCCGGCTTGGCTGCAGGTCTGCCAGGTCGACTTCAGCGAGGTGACAAACAGCTGGCGAACCTCTCCCTGATTCTCAGCCGTGCGCTCCTTATAGTAAGCGAGAGCCCTTCTAGGGTCCAGAGTATGGAGCTATATTCGCCTCCAGTGTGATTGGGGTAGAACACGGCAGAGTCAACACCTGGTTAAGGTGAACTCCGACACCACCTTCCGGAAGGAATTTGGGTGGGGCGCAGGACCACCTTGTCCCTGTGGAAGACCAGGTAAGGAGACGATGCAGAGCGCCTGAGCCTCCCATCCTTCTGGCTGACGTGACAGCCACCCACACTGGTTCGGAAGGCTTGCCCATGAACTCGCCAGTACCAGCAGTAGATCCCACGGAGGTGGAGGTTCTGACCGGAGGGAAATGTGATCAAGGCCTTTGAAAAGCACCAGACTACCTTCTCCTGCGCTTCGACTGCTTCCCGCCCGCGCCTGTAAGCAGAGATGGCTGCCAGGTGCACCTAAGGGTCGCCGACCTAAGCCCTTGCTGAAAGGGACCAAAGGTAGTCCAATATGCTCGCTCAGGAACAGGAGGAAGGGTCCAGGCCCTCACCCTGGCACAAATGGAAAATCTCTTCCATTTGAAGGCGTAGCATTTTCTGGTACAACTTACAGGATGCTCAACTCACGCTTGAGGACCTGCGCCGGAAGACCCAAGGCCTGGAACCTAGCCGCTCAAGAACCAGGCGTCAGGTGCAGGGATTGAAGGTCCGATGGAATACCTTCCCCTGATTGACTGAGAGCAGGTCGGGCGAGCTGGAAGCCTCGGGAGCCTGGAGCTGAGGCTGAGGAGATCTGTACCAGCACAGGCGGGCCAGTCTGGGGCTATCAGAATCACCTGAGCCTTGTCCCTCCTTGCTTTGAGAAGCACCTGCATCAAGGGAACGGGGAAAGGCGTGAAGAGGCCGGGGTCCACGGCCTCGGAAGGCATCCTGCAGCGATCCCTGCTGAGGGCGGGCATGGAACAGCCTCAGATCGCATTCTCCTGAGGCAAACAGGTCCACCTGAGGTGTGCCCCAATGGGAGAATAGATCTGTACTACCTCCGCTGGAGAGACACCAATGGGAACGCAGCCCCTATCCGACTTAGAGCATCGGCCAGGGTGTTGGAGGCTCCTGCCACGCATGAATCAGCTAGAGATCCACCTCCAGGCTCGCGCCACAGTGACCAGATCTTGGAGCTTCCTTGCACAGAAGCATGGAGCGTCCCGCCCCCTGGTGGTTTAGATGAGCACATGGTCGTGATGTTGTCGTCTGGACCCAGACCATGACCCCAGAAGAAAGCAGGAACAAAGGCGGAGAAGCTAGGCGGACCGCCGAACTCCAGCAGGTTGATGTGGCATAGGGACTCCAGCGAGGGACCAGAGGCCGTACGCTCGATGTTCCCCAGATGGCACCCCAACCCATCAGAAGGCAGCCGGTCGATAGAGACCCATCGCTCGGAGGCGGGACAAATGGGATGCCCCTCCACCAGATGAACTGGAGCGGTCCACCACTGGAGAGTTCCACATCCCCTGGCCACCGTACTAGCCTGGTCCAATGGATCGCAGCGCTGGGACCACTGGCTGTGCCAGCCCCACTGAAGGACGCGATGTCCAGCCGGCCCAACAGACCACTCTGGTATAAGGCCACCATGAGACCCAGGAGGCGCAGGAAGTCCCGGGCAGGGCGCAATGCCCAACCAGAAATGATTGGGCAAAGGAGAAAAACCTCGGCCCTGTCCTCCAGGGCACGTGTTCTGGCTCGAAGAGAGTCAGAGCTCTGCCCGATGAAAAGAATCACCTGCTCATTTCAGAGTTCCGACTTGGCCTCGTGATAAGGAGGCCATCCTGAGACAAACCTGAGGGCCAGATCTCTGACCGCGCCACCTCCTGTCTGGAGGCTGCTATCACCACCTCCCAGGTAAGGTAACCCAGACCCCTCAGCGCCCAGGAAATGCTGTCACCACTGCCATGCATTGGTGAAGAACACACTGGGAGCTGGAGATAAGCCAAGGCATGGCTTGAACCAAAAGGATCCTCCGCTCAAAGCAAAGGAAACACTCTGATGGCGGACGGATAGGGACGTGAAAGAACGCCATCCCTGTAGGTCGAGACAGCAGAACCACACGCCGTGTTCAAGGATAGTATTATCTGAGCCAAGTGACCATCCTGAAGGTCGAGACCTAGAGAACATTGATTAAGTCGTGGTTCAGGAGAATGGGCGCCAGCCCCGTCCGCCTCGACAGGAAGTACCTGGACATGAACCCAGGCTTGAGGGAGGTCCGCCACCTCTCATATCACCTCAGCCTCGAGGAGAAGCGATGTCGGCTCAGCGAGCTGACAGCGAGCCTTGGACGAGGCCCCGAGTCGCGGCAGCTCTGAAGGTGGGCCTGCTCGAACTCCAGAGGCAGGCCCTTCCCCACCACCTCCAACACCCACCGGTCTGTGGTGATAGCGGACCAGGCGGAAAGAAAGTCGATGAACCGCCCCCATGGGGGCACCCAGGGTGAGGCGATGGGATGGGCACACCCTCAACCCATCACTGAGCAGGCTTGGAGGAAGGACGGCCAGCAGACCAAGGCCTTACTCCTGCTTCCTGGAGGAGGAAGCCAGGCTTGGGTTTGGGATGCCAAGCTGAGGCCTGCTGCGCCCTAGCACTGCTCGGCCAGACGTCAAGCGCAGAGGGACGAAGGGCTTAGCCGCATGCCTTGTCCTCTGTGCGGATGAGACCGAGTCCAAGGTAGCATTGGACTACCGATCCTCTGCAGGTGACCTTCCATCCAGGGCCGAAGAGTGGGTCCCAGGAAGGGACATCCACCAACTTGTGCTGGGTATCCAGTGAAGGTGGATATCCTCAGCATGCCGACGGTGCATGAGCACTCACGACCACTACTGACCTGGCACATGAGTCTCCAATGTCCAGAGCAGTCTGAAGCTGCTGTTTGGCCACTGCCCCTACCCTGGTCCCACCTGCCTGACCATGGTCTGAGTCCGCTTGACAAGATGAGGAACTACCTCATCCAGGAAGCCCAACAGGCATGAGAAAAATGTGCCATGAGGAAGCGGCCGAACTGGCCTGGCAGAAGGCAGGAGGACGCATGGCGTAACTTTACGCCCGGCATAGTCAATTTCTTGGACTCCTTGAAGGAGGTTTGTCCCGTCCCTAGCGTTCCCGTGGCAGGAAAACGCTGTCGGTAACTAGCCTCTCGGCTGAGGGGTGTTCGAAAACTGGACAAGGAACAGTGGGGACCGCACTTCCTAGGCCATCCTGGCCGAGGCACAGGACAGGCAAGTGCTGCCAGAGCTCAAGGCCGGGCCCACTATGGCCTCAGCCACCGGAAAGGCCTCCGAGGGAATCCCTCGTCCAGTATCTCTGTGAGGAGATACCTGGGCCCGCTTAGACACAGTTCAGCCCATCCTGGTAGATCTAGATGAGTCAAGTAATCCCAGATAAGACCAAGGGCCATCGCTCCATCAACTGACCTCCAGAGGACTCAAGTCTACTCGCCTGGAGAAAAGGAGGAATGCCGACCGGACTCTGAAGAGTCCACAAAGAGCTGCTCGGCCTGGGCCACCCTCCACCCGCCGAGGTCAATCGAGTCAGGAGGACAGACAGCCCATGGGCAGTCCCGAGCCGACCGAGAGTTCTTGGTCGGAACCCCAAATAACGGCCAGAGGCGGAGGTTCCACCGAACTGGTGGAGCAGCTGGTTTTGGCCGAACAACCGCCTGGCAACAGGTACTCGGTAAGACGAGGTTGTTTCGTCACCGTGACAGCTACTAATGGCCAGGGAACATACTGCTGGTTTGTTCTCGGTCAGAAGGAGCTGTTGCCACATGAGGTCCCCTGATCGCCGACGCACTCCGATCGCCTCCTCGCCGAGGAGGAGGACGAGCGTGGCGGCGCTTACCGCGGCGCCGAGACCGACCGCCTATGACGGGCGGGATCGGCGGACCTGAAGAAGTCCGAGACCGAGAACCTCGCCTTCCGGAGGACGTGCGGAGGGTGACGGTGGAAATGCTCCCCTCGCTCGGAGAGTTCACCCGAGGGCTCCGGAACTGGAGGCACTGGCGTTTCCACGGATCTCGCAACTCACCGGGGAACCAGTGAGAGGATTAAGCCACTAGTCGACAACCCGTCCAACGGGTCGAGAAGATCTCGACCGCGCCGATGGGAGTCTCGGCAACTGACCTGACTGGGACACCGTGGAGACCAGTGGCCGGTCGAACGATCAACCAAGTCGATGGTCGACAACTGGGAGAGGGACCTTTCCTCTCCCAAGAGCGTCGAGGAGGACCCCCTTGTCTTTCTTCTTGGACCGAGAAGAAGGTCCAGCAGACGCTGGTCCCTCTCCTCTCAGTGGAGCGGACAGACAAAGCTCCTTAAAGAAGCTGTATAAGAGGAACCCAGGGAGAGCGGGATAATGCATGGTGGAGGAGGAAGATGCGTTCATACCACTTCTCGAGGGCAATCATCTGCTCTTAGTTGATCCGCCGGAGCCCACCGCTGAAACCGCTGACCGGGCCTCTTTGACTTCACTAGAGGAACGTTTCAGGGCGCCTAGTTGTAAACGGGCAGCACGGTCTTCTCGAGGACGAGGCTGAGAAGGAAGAGCACAGGTCGCAAGCCCGCGGGTCGGCTCAAGGCCTGAACAGTAGACACACGGGAGTGCGGATCCGTTCGAGACATCTTCTGCCCGCAAGGGCATCTCCGAAAACTGGAGTCGATTTGTCCATCGCAGCCGCGAGGGATATAAGACCGAAGTCTAGAATGCAAAACTTTAAATTGGAAAACCAAGAATTAGGAACCAGTCCTATACGCAGAGCGCTAAGGAGGAACCTGAGCTTCCAAGCGGTAAGGAAGATCAAGGCCAATGGGGCTGGAGCTAAGAGTTTTACCACCCGGTGTGTGGAGGAGCCAGCTTGAAGACCTTCCGCAAGATTTAGCGCAAGGATACCTGCCAGACAGTGGATGAACAACATATCCATGTCCCTAGAAAAAGCACTTTCCATGAAAGGAAACGCATGTCACAGATCGCAGCATGTTCAAATGGAGCCTGTCAATTTTTCAGGAACAAAATTAAGGTCACAAGGAGTAAGCAGTCTACTAATCGGGGGACGCATGGTACAGGATGCTCTTAAGGAAGGTGCAGGACACTTTTAATTGTGCCACATTGAGCTGATCAATAAGGACATGAAAAGCTGGAAAAGCAAACAAACACACCTTAATAGGAAAGTATTGGAGACCCGAGTCACATGTGGACAGCAGGTAGTCCAGTACAGTATTCACAGGGACATGTAAACGGGTCCACATAACGAGAAGTACTCGTATGGCATAACGCTTCCATTTCAATAAATACGTATGTCTGGTAAAAGGCTTTGTTGTCACAAACAAGACATCAGCCACCATGAGGGGAACCCCAGAGCAAGCAAAGGATATGTCTGCAGGAGTCATCCATGCAGATGCAGAGACTGCAGGTCTGGGTGGACAAGAGGCCCCTGGTCCTGAGACAGCACACAACACTGAGGGAGCTGAACAGGAGGTTCCACAATCGTGATGTGGCCAGAAGGATGCCACCAGTATTTGGGTGGCATGCTCTGCCCACAGCTTGAGCAGTA
This sequence comes from Neoceratodus forsteri, assembly GCA_016271365.2. Lineage (NCBI taxonomy): Eukaryota > Metazoa > Chordata > Ceratodontiformes > Ceratodontidae > Neoceratodus > Neoceratodus forsteri. The sequence goes on along the minus strand of CM028129.1, from coordinate 1,123,472,503 downwards.
CCCTCTGTATGAGAGGTAATGGAGGAAAGACAGAAAGGAACCTCCTTTCCAGGAGAGGGATAAAGCATGTTGTCAGAAAACTCCATGCTCTGGAGCAAGGGAGCAAAAAAAGCAGCAAATCTGCATTGTGCAGGGACACAAAAAGGTCTAATTCTGGATGACCCCGCTTTGTGAAGGGGTCTTTTATCACAGATGTCAGCAGTTCCCTTTCATGAGTCAGGGACCTAGAACTGCACAGCCTGTCCGCCAAGACATTTTGGATGCCTCAGAGAAACACAGCCAATGGCTGAAAGCCTTCCGATATGGCCCTGTACCACATTCTCACTGCTTCCCTGTGCAGTAGGTAAGAGCGAGTGCACCCTTCCTGATTATGCAGTACATGACACTGACACTGTCTGTCTGAACCAGCAAGAGACCTTGGTTGAAATGGGCTTGAGAGGCCTGGTGTAGGCCAAGCAGAACAGCCCTCATCTCCAAAATATTTACAAGGCGATCAGACTCCAGACTGGACCATGTGGTCTGGAACGACCCAAAGTGGGCAACCCAGCTGGACCCCAAGAAATAGACACACATCTACCACAGCAGAGCACGACAGAGAGGGAAATGACAAAACAATTTGTTCCAAGTCATATGTTAGCTAGTCCATTTGAACCCTAGGTGTCAATTACAAAATGCGACAGGTGACGAAGCAAAAGGATGTAATGATGACTGAAGCCATCAGACTTAGCAAACATAACATTAATTCTGGCTAATACAATAATGCTGCTGTGCATCACACAGGCCTCGCAATCAGGGCCTCTGTCATCACACTGAGGCAGGAAAGCACTGCCACCTCTGTAATCTAGCACTGCTACACTGTATTGGAGGCGCAGACAAGGAACAAGGACCGATTTCAGTTTGTTCACTATAATACCCAGTTTACTGTCTCGCTTTGGGACAGTGTGTAGAATTGCTTCCCTGCACAGGGTCTTGACAAGCCAATCGTCTAGATAAGACAAGATATACAGCCTTTCCAAGGACTGCAGCCACTACCACAAGCATTTAGTAAATACCAGCTGCACTGAGGAGAAGCCCATGGGCAACGCCCTCCAGCATGAAACAAAGGTACTGCCTGTGGCATTTGTGAATTCTGATATAAAGGTATACATGCTTCATATCCAGGGCACATAGCCAATCACCTGTCTGTAACAGCAGGATGAGATCATACAGAGAAACCATCCAACACATTATGTATCTGATGTATTCATTCAGACCTCTCAGGTCCAACAGAGGATGTTAACCTCTGCCCACTTGGGGACCAGAAAAGTACTGGGAATTACAGACCCCCTTGTTTTTCTCTTGAGAGGAAAAATGGGTTCAACAGTACGCTTTTGTATCAGTATCTGAACATCTGTCAGTAGAATGGACAAATGACCCGGAGGATAATGACAAGGTGGTGGATGCACTGGACGAGTAGACAGCAGCTACAGAGCACCCCCCATTCTGCCAGTTAATTCCTGCTATAAGAGCAAGGAGGCTGAGTTGACCGAGGCAGCTAGAACATTTCTAACTAGGGGTAAGTAGACAGATATTACTGTGTAACAGGAGTCACTGTCTTTTTATTTTTAATTTCGCTGGTTCCATACTACCATGAAAATAAAAAGAAATGTTAGGTGAATCACTATACAATTGCAGCACTAGTGTTCTGCCAGTGAAATAAAAGAGTACCTGAACATGCTGGGTATGCTGAGAGCACTGGACATTATAATTAATGTCACAGGGATGGTCAGGTGCCTTTCTGATGCACCGACCATGGAGATACAGACAGAATAGCAAGGATGGCAGGGGAGGAGCTGGGGTGCTCGACAATGGGTAACAACAACCGACAAACCAGCTTGTGGAGACAGTGAACTGGAACTTCACAAACTTAGGGACTAACTGAAGCCATACCCTGCCCAGGGTGGGACAAATCAGGTAGCCAACTGGTCAATGGCTAATTAAAAATTTGTTTTGGCTACCAGATTTTGAAAGCTATTGGCCAACTTGGCTACCTGCCTGTAAAGTGATAGTTGAGCTTTTGAAAAGTATGGCCACTACAAATATTGGTTTGGCTACCACATTTTGAAAGCTAGTGGCCAAACTGACCACCAGCTCACAAACTGATTTCTCCCACCCTGACTCTGCCTCCCTGGCCTTTTCAGAGGTCTTCCCCATGAGGAGGAGGGCAGAATAAGGATAGATGAGATCAAGGAGTATAATGGGTGGTTAAAGGAATGGTGTCAGGAGATGGGGCACCCCTTTGTGGGGACTTCTGGGACAGGAGGCTCTTCAAGTGTGACAGTCTTTACCCAACAAGAGAGGGAGCCAGTGTGCCTGGGCAGAAGTCTGACGTCTTCACTGGACAGTTACTGACTCCAGGGGAGAGTGATGCTAGGGGAACCACAGTGATAAGAGAGAGGAAAGGGAACCCATCTAGTACTCCCCTAATCTGAAGACTTGTAGAAGCACAGTGGGTAAAAGTAAGTTTGAGTTTTAAACTGGGCTGGGAGAATGGATCAAGGCGGGAGGGCTCACAAAGCCTGCAATTAACATGAAAAACATAAGTTAAAAAGCATAGGTAAGAATATGGTACAAGGACAACAACAAAAAAAAAGGTAAAGTGGAATCAGTAGTTAGATGGAATGGGGTCCGTCTTAATGCCAGTAGTCTGGGTAGTGAAATCAATGAGCTCCAAGCAATGATGGCAGACACTTAGGTCAACCTCGTAGCCATCACAGAAACTTGGGACTCAAAATAATGATTGGGACCCCCTCATTACATAATGCTTAGGTGGGATAAAGGAAAGGCAAGAGGTGGGTGGGTGGGTATCTCTATATGTCAGGAAAGGCAGGGAGGCTGTGGAAGTTGAATACATCAGGGGAAGTAACAAGAAGACAGAGTCGTGGCTGCAGCTCACGGCAGCCTCAGGCAAGAAAATATAGTTATGGGTGATCTACAGACCGCCAGGAAAGGGGGATGAGAGGGACGGGGAGCTTGGTGAAGAACAAGAAAAGGGAATGGAGAAAGGGGAGGTAGTGGTGGTGGGGGATTGGAACCTGCAGGAGATTGACTGGGATGTTCCAGCTGCCACGAGCACCAGAAGTCAGGCCTGTTGGATACATTCCACCACTGTCTGTTGTGCAGCTGGTTAAGGAACCTACCAGGCAGGCTGACATTCTCAATGTGGTGCTCACAAACTCAGAAGTGGTAGGAAGTGTGGAAGCAGGGGAGCCACTCGCATCCAGTGACCATAGCCCTATTTTGTTAGAGCCGGTCCTTGGGATCGAAAAGTCCCAATCATGTACTGAGGTCCTTAATTTTAGAAGGGCGGACTTCAACAGGATGATGGAGTTGGTCCAGGACGAGTTAGTCTTAGCCACACCCCAGGGTTACCTGAAGGACTAGACTGCTTCAACAGGCTTGCCATCCAGAGTGGTGAAGACTGGGGTGGGGGGCAGTGAGTGTGGCCAGTTTCTGACTGGTACCAAAGGTCATGAACACCATTTTTTAGTGTTGACTCTGAGCTGGTTGGATTGGAACCAGTGCAGAATGTTTCTGAAGTACCACTGGAGCAAGTCTTCCACAGCTGCAGTAGAAGGCCTGAAAGTGAAGATGACTGTCATCTGCATACATGTGGATAGCAAGCTGGCACAGGTAGAGGGGAGGTCATTCAGGAAGATGGAGAAATGAACAGGACCCAGGATGGAGCCCGCTTGTCCAAAAGGAGTGGATGGGACACCAAACTGAAGGCTTTGACCAGATCAATGAATACAGTGGCTGTATTGTGCCCCGATCCATCCCGGAAAAGACAGAATCAGAACACGCAGCAGGTAGGAAATGGTGGAATGGTGCTTCCAGAATCCAGACTGGAAAGGTCAGAGGAAGCTGGAGGATGTAAGAAAGTTGAGGAGTCTAGAATGGATCAGTTTCTCTTGCAGCTTAGAGAGGAGGGAGGAGAGGAGGGAGATGGGATGAATGTTGCCAGGGGAGATGGGTTCACCTCGTTTGTGAAGTGAGGAGGGGCCACGGGTGGGGAAAAGCAGTTCTTCAGATATATTGGAGAAAAAAGAAAGAAAGAAAGGAGGGGGGATTGTCAGGCTATCTGAAGGAGGTAGGGTAATAGAGGAGGACGTGTAAGAGGCAGCCATCCTTAATGTTTACTTTTGCCTGCCTTCACAAGGAAGACAGCGGCCCCTACCAGAGAGAGGCATCAAGGTAGCCATAAGAGGGGTCCCAGTGATGAGGCAGCCAGTATTTAACAGTGAAAGGATCCAGAAATGACAAGCAGCCCTAAAACAGATAAGGCCCAAGGGTCTGATGGGATACATTTGAGAGTACTACAGAACTGGCAGCAGTGTGGTAGGGCTATTCAATAGCTCATTTACTTGGGGGGGGGTAATTCAAAGACTGGAGGGTAACAGATGTAGGTTCATTCCATGGGGGCAAGATCTGTCACTCTTGCCTCTGTTCTGGGTCAACTGATGGAATCACTGGTCAAGAGAAGACCTGTGTACTACCTGAAGAGCAACAGTTTCTGAGATAGTAAACACCTACGGATTCATGGCAGGGAGGTTTTGTCAGGCCAAGCTGATAGTTTTCTTGCCTGGGTGACAAGGGTATGGATACAGACCACATCATGGATCTTCTCTTCTTGGCTTCAGCAATGCTTGACTCGGTACCTCACAGAAGACTGCTGAAGAAGATGGAGGAACTGCGTGCGGCAAATAACATAATCAGATGGGTAGGAAACTGGCTGAAGGAAAGGTAGCAGAGGACTGTGATAAAAGATGAGAAATCTGAAAAGAGGAAGGTCACAAGTCGGGGTGCTACAGGGATCCTTCTTGGGTCCTACTCTCTTCAACATGTTCATCAGCGACACTGAAGGAGGAATCTAAGGCAAGCGGTGTCTCTTTGCAGATGACATAAAGCTCTGTGGGAGGGTAGACAGCAACGAGGAACTTAGGGAGATGTGGACTGACCTGCAAAGATTAGAGAGGTGGTTTAAGGTTAGGCAGCTGAAATTCACGCCAAACAATGCAAGGTGATGCACCTAGGGACAAGACCTCAGAACAGTCTGTCCACAGTCTGAAAGAGCTGAGCTGGTCGATTGCAGCAGCAATCTCCCTGGACAGGAACTCTGCCTTTTATGGAGATTGTCTATTGATAGAAAGAATAATGTTCCATCAACCTACATCTGAAGTCATCAAGGCCTGATTTCTGCCAGGCCCTCTACAGCCTTCACCCCACTCTCCTCAGCTCCTTCAAAGTCCCATCAAACCATGGAGACCTTGAACGGAGGGTGAGGGGGCGAACACGAACAGGAGCAATGGAATCCAAGGCCGCTGTTACTGCCGCATTATAGGCAAGCACCAGATCCCCTGGATCCATACATTCTCTCAGCATGCTCGATAGATCCAGTACCACCATTAAGCCATCAGGGGTCAAACCCCGCAAAGGGCGGTACTGGACCATCTCCATAGGGGTAGGCCCACTGGGGGGAGCCCCAAAACCGAACCTTATTGTGCGATGGTCTGACCATCCAACTGGTTCCACCACCAAGTCGGATATCTCCATCCCCAGGAGGAACACCAGATCCAGTGAGTGACCCCTAATGTGTGTAGCGGAAGTAACAATCTGTGAGGCCCAACAAAGTTATTAGCTGAAGGAAATCACATCCAAATTGCATGAGTTCATAGTCAACCCAGGTATTGAAATCCCCCAGAATCAGCAATCTGGGAGATTCCAATACCACAGACGATGAAATCCACGATTTCCTGCAGGAATGTTTTCCCATCTCCGGGAGGACAGCAAACGAGAAGTACCCTGCACCCCATGCCTGCACCCACGATACACACAAAGTATCTGGTGCACTCCACTGGTACTTCTTTACAGATTGCTAGAGAGGCCACACCTGGAGTACTGTGCCCAGTTCTTGAGTATCACATCAGAAAAGACAAGGACAGGCTGCAGACAGCACAACAAAGAAAGAACAGGAAATTCAGGACAGCAGACCATATCTCTACAAGGATCGCCCAAGACACTGAATAGGTATTCGCTGGAGACCAGACGAGAAAGGCATAATATGACACAGACCTTCAAGTTCCTGGAAAGAACAAACAAGGTGAACTGCGAGGAACAATTTATCATGGATAACAGTTTAAGAACACAGGGGCATGAGTGGAAACTGACAGGAGAGAGTTCAAGAGGGACACAATAAAGTTTTATTTTATAGAAAGGGTGGTGGACCCACGAACAGTCTGCCAGTCAAGATGGTGGGCACCAAACCCTAAAAGGTTTAAAGCATGGCAAGAACAGAGTGAAGGTTATAATCGTTACTCATGGCAGTAGCAGTAGAGAGGGTAACAGGGGAAGGACAGAGGGGGACTTGTACATAGTATGGACAATAGGTCCTGGGATTTGCTAGGGAACTACTGGCAGATTGGAAGGACCACTGGTCATTCTGCTGTCACTGTCTGTCTCTCTGTTTCTGTGGTTCTGTGTTTACTATTTCCAGTATTCACTTGTCTGTGGTAAGCTCTCTTCAGATTGGTACATGAAGGTAGGCCCCCCCACCATGCACAATCAGAGGCGGAGATGGAGAGAAAAGAGGTGTGAAGTCAGAAGGTACCAAGGGCACAGCTTGGATTGATACATTTGGGTGCCTTTGCATGGGCACTTGGGGAGGGGATCCAGGCGGGCACCTCTAACCTGTACAGGACTGCTGACAGAAGGCACTGCCCCCACTGGCAGCAGGCCTATTGAGGACTGAACAGTCAGGGATTCAAGCGACCTATAAGTCATCCTGGACAACTGAAGCTCATGCAAGGTGGATTCAGCTTCACCCCCAAACAATTTGGACCCTCTAAATAGAGCACTGAGGACAGACTGCTGAACTCAGTGGCAAAACCAGTCACATGTAGCCAAGAATATCTCTGAAGGTAAATCCCAGAAGCAGCAGCTATGGCTGAACCATCAGGGGCATCGTATGCAGAAAGCAAAAGATGCCTACCAGTGTCAATACCTGAAAAAGTAACTTTTAATAAATCAGTTTGGGCAGGACTATCTAACAAAGAGTCAATGGTGGTCATGGCAGATCTCCAGAGGTTATGATATTTAATCATGTACACCTGGTAACTGGCTATCCTATGGCTGAAAGAAGCAGAAGCATATGTTCTTTTGCCCATCAGTCCAGCCTCCTGGATTCCTTATCTGGAGGCATGGAACTCGCGCTGAGGAGCTCTAGACCCACATGAGCAGCCAGGATGACTATGGAATCCATGTCATGGTAAGGCACAGTAAGGCTTTGCAGAAGGGACAGAATACTGCTTGTCAGCCTTCTAGGAACAGCAGGCAGAGCGTTAGGCTTATGCCATGCAGCCAGTGTAACATCTTCCAATGCAAGGTAAATAGGAGGAATAACAACGAGGCAGTAGTAGGAACCTCCAGGAATCTCCAACAGATTGCGCTTTGTGGAGTCTTCCGGCTCAGCAACAAATTCCATGGCATTCTGCATTTGCCTTAGCAATGCCTGAAAGGCAGCCAACCTCAGAAGAATGCTTCTGTGTATAAACCACTGCCCTCACTACACAAGGATAAGGTGAAACTGAAACCAATACCATCCGCAAAGGGATCTTCCTCTTGCTCCTCCAATTCCTCTTCCATAAATGGAGTCTGGAATGATGGCAGGAGGATATAGGCAGAAGGTCCCATGTCAAAAATAGTGAAGACAATATAAGCCCGGCAATCCAGGCACCAGAAAAACAGCGATGGAAAGTTCAGCGAGGCGTCAGAACACTGAAAAGCAAATGAACACCACACAAATGTCCTTCCACCCACATACGCAGGGAGCTTTGCCACCACACCCCCTTACTTAAATACACACACTGAAGATGCACTATAAACTACACAAAGGTCTCGCTTGAAGTTTTCCGTCACAGTCTTTCCCAGCACTCGTATTGCTTGGCTTAAATTGCCTTCCCTATTTTGACATGTTGTTTTGACACGACACCCATGTAAAATGGACATCGATGGCAGCTGTGATTGAGATATGACACAGTATGCTTTGAGAACTCGTCAAGCATGGTGTCAGCAGGAAAGGCCCCTGTCAATGGTGACGTTCAGGGCAGGAGACTTGGCAACAAATGCCAAAACATTTCTGGCACAGTGGCCAGCTAAGAGTCAACAATGCTCTGCAAAGAGTCAGAGCTACTGTTGGACGCAGTTGATACCCATCAACAAAGGATATGAACCTCCTGTAGTAGGTGTGGAAGAGTCATAACCAACCTCTATGTCTCTTGAGCAGCTGGGTGGCTTTAGAAGTCGTGCCCACCAGAGAAGACAATCACGAGGACTTACCATCCGGTTGAAGGTGGGAGTCAAACCTCAACTTCGCCAGTGAAGCAGAAGCTTTATCCTTGTGGTTGCCGTGATGGCTGCATGACAAGGGCTTTGATGATTTGTCCTTTTTCCTGGACTTAAATGACTGCGTTGGTGATAGCGTCACCAAATACAGGGGAAACTTCCCAGCAACAGCAGTTGAAGAATATAATAAAGAAACCGCCTTCAAGCCCGTGGCCCTGTTGGTGGTGTCCATGGCTTTCTTACAATTAAGGTCTCAGGGGCCATCTGTCAGCATCTCCTCATGGTCTGGCTGAATCACTGGCAGATCTTGCAGGCCATCACGTTGTGGGATAAACCCAGACAGACAGAATCTTCGGGCCGCAGGTACAAAACCAGAATAAAGGTTCTTTCTAAAGACTTGTTCACACGGTCAATTCTGCAGCATTATTATTGGTGCATAGTATTAAGAGCATTGCCACTGTGCCCATCTGAACGCCTCGCTATTTGGACGCCTGGCTCTTGCTTAGTTGTGGCCGGCTATCCTTTTCCTGGATAGCGAGGGTAGGTTTTGTGGCATTTTACTTGCCATGTGAACTGGTCACCACCCAAACCTCTTGACAGGCTTTCCCAGCCTGCACTACAGGTTGCCATGGCAGCATTTACATCTATTTTTTCGACCGAGTTCAGCAAAACCTTTGTCCTGGCTCTGTGAATAAAGCTGAACTTGGGGAAGTGTTTTATTAGTAGGCTGAGGGCTATAAGTGGAGAAAAAAAACACGGACTCCAGGCTGAGCCATGTCTCTGGGCATGCCTTATATGAATAAGCATGCCCAGTGTCATGGCTCAACTCTGAATCGCTTATTTTTTTTTGCCCTCATTGTACAGTTAAAAACACTTCCGCGTGCCGCCAGGTAGGCGAGGGCTAGGCGCTGGTGCCTTACCCGACTCTACGCGCGACTCCTAGTTCGGGATAGAGCGCAGGGGCATCGGAGTCGGCACGGGGGGCGCAGATGGATGGAGCTGCCGACAGGCAAGCTCTCCTCTCTGGGGAGAGAGTATGGCATCCCTAGACTGATGGGCGACCCCCAGTGAAGGCTGGAGGAAGCTTGGGCCAAGATGGCCTAGGCACCAGGCCTGGGTGGGGAAGAAGACCATGACTGGGGCTGTCTGATGCATGCGCGCTGACTCCTGTGGCCTCCGGAGATAACACTGAGGAAAATGCCGGTCACCAGGGTGAAGACTGCCCCCACCCCGCAGGTGCCGCCCCGAGCCAGTGATTCCGGGGACGGGCTGGGGCAGTCTGATGGGGCCAATCGCAGGAAGGAGCATAAATAAATATATATCAAAACCACTCTCTCGAGTTCAGCTTTATTTACAGAAAGAGTAAAAAGGTTTTGCTGAACTCGGTCGGAAGACCATCCCTGATCTTTGACCGCTGTCCTGGGGAGCCCAACCCACACCTATGCCCCCTTCCCTGCCGGAACTTCAGTGGGGGTCTGTGCAGTGGTCCCCTGGTCATGCCGTCTGAATGCTGATCCACAGCGTTTCAGCAAGTATGGCCACAGTGCATCACAGGGTGCCGAAATAAAAGTCGGCCGTGTGAACGAGCCTTTTGACAGCATAAAACAGAAGTTGTAACGGAGTTAGGAAAGTCGAGTAAATGACAGTGTTGTTTCTCTGCAGATCCAACAAGCAGTTAACAGCGGAATAAAGAACTGAGGAGTGATGCGGCTGCCCACGTAAAATAGGTGGTGACATCATAAGTCTTTGGTTCCAAAGGTATGGCCCAATGGAGGAGATAGCCTCGATAACAAATCTTTATGTCTTCCCTTGACGAAACAGGTTTCAAGCATGGGTAAAACAATACTCTTGACACAAATTTCATGCAGTACATCTGTGCCATATGTTACTAAATGTCAGTCCCAGGGAACAGAATACTTACAGCTACATGTCCATCTTCTTCTGAGAGGTACTGTCTGACATCATTCAGAGCTGCTAAGGCACACTGTCTTTAACCACACATGTAACAAAAGTTAGAAAACCTGTAAGTAACAGATTTATGCAACACTACACCAAACCTGGCAGGGTTTTAAATAATTGATTAGCAGTTTTTTTTTTGGGGACAAAGCTAACTGTACTGAAAGTATTTATATAGGTTTTCTAGAAGTGTTATGTTTGTTAAACACAATGAGGCAAGTGCTAGGCATTTTCACAATATTTTAGCACTTTTATGAGCAAAACACTAATCAATTTTTGGAGTTAAATAAAAGCCTGCCTGGTTTTGCTGAAAAGCAGCTAGCTACGGCATCTGGCAAAGCATGGTCTGCATTTCCCCTTAACTGTTTTTGCATGAGTGGTGCTTCTATGCATTTGTTGTTAGCCACAATGCTTTAGCAACCCCTCACCCCTTGCTTCCCCATGTTTCAAGCAGTGCCCCAGTCCCCAATATTATGGCTAGAGCAACTAATGACAGCAGAGATGAAAAATAACAAAGGCAAGGAGACGTGGCTAGACAATTGACAAGTGTAGAATGAAAAATACTAAGGACTCTGAGAATAAAATGGGGTGAGAAATCAAGAAATAATATAAATCACATCTATGTAGCTCAATAAATTCTACCATCCTTTCATTTTTTTACTGGGGGAACACAGACACAGAGTATGTAATATGAAGAAACCAAATTCTGTCACAAGTGCCTTGTTTTGTTTCTGGGGAGGTTTAACACAATACTATTTTGGAGGAATGGCTACAAAATAAACACTACTAATTTGGGGACGAGCTCACCACTCATTGTAAAAGTAAGACACCAACATTCAAAATTTACTTAGCACTACAAAAGCCTGCCACCACGTAGGTTTTTAAAGTGTCAGCCCTCACTTTAATACATTATCAGCAGCTGATGTACTGCTTCTGTTTTACATTATTTGTGCTTCCCCTGGCCTGTTGTGCAGCAAGCCGCTCAGCTCCTCCATTACTCAATTCTATGGCCTTCTGGTGTGTGATCACAGCTCGCCCCTGTGTACCTATCAACCTGCCGCCTTTGCACCTTCACAGACTTACCCATTTGGGCAAAGTCAACTGGCTGGAGAATGTGAAAGAGCTACAGTTGCCTTTGTACCTATGCAGCTCTTCCACATGCTCCAGTCCAAACTCCCTTCTGGCAGGTTTAAGGCTTGCTCCTGGGTACCTTTCAGCCTGCCCTTTCTTTTACCTTCACAGACTAATCCATTTGGGGAAAGTTGGCAGGCCGGCAGGGAAATGAGCAAAAGTCTAATGCGGTGAGGAAGAAGGCTAGTGAAGTCAGTGTGGGAGTGGCGGTACCATCCTGTCATGCTCCACCACTTTCTCAGTTTCCAACCTCCTCCTGTATCTTTCCCACATCAAAGATTTATCTTGTCCTTGGTTCTTGACTGAAGCCCGGAAAATACCCTAACCTGCTTCTGGAACACAGCACTGATGCTGGGTTAGTTGGAACAGGACTTTGCTCACAACAGCAACAGGAGTGGTTACTGAACCCCCTAATGAAGAGACTGTGTTGCACGAAGCACCAGGGAGCCTGTCTACAATTCTTAGCCATGGGCATAGCTGCAATAAATAAGTGCCATGGAATGGTCACTGGACAACACATTCCTGCCTACATAGCTCCCCCACCCTGGGTATTCATTGGACCACACATTCCTGCCTTCACAGCTCCATCACCCTGGGCCATGAGTGGTCACTGGACCACACATTTCTGCCTACACAGGTCCCTCATCCTGGGCCAGTAGTGGTCACTGGACCACACATTCCTGACTTCACAGCTCCCTCACTCTGGGCCATGAGTGGTCATCGGACCACACATTCCTGTTTTCACAGCTCACTCACCCTAGGCCAGGAATGGTCACTGGACCACACATTCCTGCCTATGCAGCTCCCTCACCCTGGGCCAGGAGTGGTCACTGGACCACACATTCCTACCTACACAGCTCCATCGCCTAGGCTAGGAATGATCACTAGACCACACATTCCTGCCTATGCAGCTCCCTCACCCTGGGCCAGGTGTGTTCTCTGGACCACATATTCCTGTCTACAGCTCCCCATCCTGGGCCAGCAGGAGGGCAGTCATGCACCAGCAGGAGCCATCCACTCAGGATGGGAGGCCCTGCCAGAACACCTTACCTGTATCTGCTGACTCAAGGTGGAAGTCCTGGCACTGGACAGAAAACGTGGGTCTTTTACACTGTAAGCAGAAATGGTGGAAAACTGAAGAGACCCACACAAACAAGGTCCACAGTATCAATGCTAGAAATATTTACTGGTCAAAGGCAAGGCTGGCAAACATCATGGCAACACTGAAAAAAATCCCAACACTGCAGCATACATTACGGATTCATCGGGGGAAAAGCTACAGCCTGCCTTCTCTCTTTCAGTAACAGGTGTTTAAAATGATTGGTGCCCCAAGTTAAAAAAAAAAAGATTATAACTATAATAGAATGACTATAACATATGAATTCAGATAGAAAACTGCAAGTGCACTAAAAAAAAGTTTACATATAAAAAGGTGCAAAAAACCAAAATAAAAGATAAAAAAAAAAAAAAAAGGAGAACCAGAAAGGACTTGCTCTTAAAAATGGCCACTATGCCGGCCCGTCAGTGCAGCAGTTGGATTTCTGCTTGCGACGCCAGCAACTGGGTTCAGGAATGGACCAGTCTCGTCGGAGGGCCAGCCGGGGGGAGAGGGATGGAACATCCCCAGGACTGCTCTCCTTCTCCGGGGGGAGGGTGGGGAGAATGCCCGGTGCTCAACGGACCCCTGGCGGAGGCCGGGGGTACTGCAAGTGACCGGCGTCCGAGAGTGCGAGAGGGTGGAGCAGACACTGGACGTCACTGCACATCTCCACCCCCAGAAAAAACTCCACAAAAAATTATTCAGCTCCCAGCCACCCTACATGAAGCCCACTTTAGCCTTGATTAACCTCCAGGCCGGCCCTCCGACCTAATCCCGTTGTTGCGGCGCTCAATATGGAGGCAGAGGCTGAGGTCCGTGACTGGGCTGAGTTACCGGGTGGACGCCGGCTTGGGGACAAAAAGTATACTATAAAATTTTTTTTTTTTTTTTTTTAAATGGCCACTATAAGCCTATCATTCTTTGCATAATGAAATGACTTACATGAACCATCTCTATTAAATGTTAGCCACCTAATATCATAATATTGTATGGATTTCATTTAAATAAAATTTGATGAATATGTGAATGATAAATGTAGTGTAGTTATATTTAAAACAGCAATGCCAAGGGTCCTTTTTCTGTGCTGCTTTCATACTGTATTTGCCAACCTTGTTTTTGGTCAATAAATGTGTCTAGCATCATTGTGAGGGACCTGATTTGTGTGCATCTGTTTAATTTCCAGTTTCTATGCCCACATTGTTTTTTTACGGACAGCAACCTCTCGAGAGAGAAGCATATCCCCTTTTGTTTGCCAAGCAGAAATCCTACCAGTCACTGGCACTTTAATGCTTTTGTGGTGGCAGTATTACTGCACAGTAAGCGAAAAACTACCAGCCACTGATATTTTAAATGGGCTGTGGTGCTAGTGTTTGCTTCCATATCACACAACTCAAACAGTATTGCCATAATGCACTTGCACACACCCACTTTTTTATATGGAATGAGGGATCCCAATAGACAAATTATTTATTTGGACACACAATGTACTAACAAGGATCAAGCGCTCTTATCATAGCTTTAGCCAGTGATATCTTACAGAATGCTACAGACAGGAACTCAATTTAACACAATGATAATTACTCAATTTGTCATGCAGTACACTGTGACATCTTACATGGAGTTTTTGATCTTGGTAGGCAGCAACATAAATTTAAGCTTGGCATGTTGGCGAAACATGCTTACAATCCACACCTGAGAAGGCTCACAGGAAGACAGCAACCATCCACAACAATGCACCCGTCAGAACACCTTCAGGCGGTGGCTTAGTGCGATGTGCTAGGCAGCAGAGATAAACATATGACACATTGCCCCCTCCCGAACTGGTGGAGGAAGATACGGAACAAACATGTCACCCACCCTAGCTGCACCTGCTCCACCCAACCCCCTGCTGTTGCAGTGGAAGTGCCCACTCCTGGTTGGCAAGGGAGCAGCAGGAATACTCTGGACAGAAGGAAGCATTCTGTATGGCATCAGTCATTATTAACCAATGTGACAAAATGAGGAACTGAACCTACTGGTGGCACAGCTCATGGTAACCATCTCTCAACCAGCTCTGTACCAAATCTGCCATTTTCCACTACCTCATGGTCCCTAATCTTTTTGGCTAGTCTCCTGTGTGGTACAGTGTGAAGGCCTTGCTGAAGTCTAGGTAACTTGGTCAGTGGCAGGTCTGATAAAGCTTTCAACTGAGGCAGATGGGGGAAAATGACCCAAAAAGTAAGAACACTGCATACTGCAGAACAGATGCTACAGTACTACTTTTCTCAAATTCCAATAATTTTGGCAGGCTACATCAGTCAGAGACAGAGTATGTCCCTTTTGAGTGTTTACTATCAGCAATCACAAAGGAAAGCGCCATCAAAACGAACACTGTGCTTACTTCCTGATTTTCATGCCCTCTTCATTGTCAGGACGGAAGAGATCAAAGGATTTGTAGGTTTTTAACAAATTACGGTACATGCCGACGTTGAATTCTGTAAAGGAAAGTAGAGGTGACAGTTAGTATGAAATATATCACAATACTGAACAGCTTACAGGTATCCAACAATGAATTGCAAACATACTTATCCAACACTCCCCCAGCCGTAAAATGGAACTCTCTACATTTTTCCAATATTTTTTTTAATTAAATATAATAAAAAAACCATGCAGTAATAATAATAATAATACTACAGACAGTGGTCTTGAGAATTCAGAAATAAAGTGATAGCTACTAGGGTGAGAAAATAAAACTGAGAAAAATCGTTAAGGTTTTGGCAGTCGACTGTAGCGGTGGCATCGCTGTGGAGTCCTCAAGGTATGGTCCACAGTGGGAAAAGGACTGAGAAGGGTGCAGGCCGCCCACGTTTATACAGCATAGGATGTGGATGTTGACGTCTGACTTTGTCATGGGCGGCCCCTAGTCGACTGTTAGCTAAAAAGTTTCCATGTGGTCCTGACGCCTGATGAAAGAAATATCCTCAAAGAAGTTCTGAATAAACAATAACAGATTTAAAACCTTTAAAAACCTCCGCTGCTGTAACTTTGTCTTTAGTACACACATTTACTCATCTGATCAATGCAGAACAATTTTAGTGAATCAGTGCATTCATGATGTTGCTGGGGGCAGAGATGGCACAAACTTCCTGCTACCTCGTATATGGGCTAAAGAATGCTGAATGGGCTGCCCAATCGTCCAGTGGTAACCCAAGTTTAGGAATGGATTCAGGGAGCCGGCATAAGTGTGGCCATGGCTGGGAGTACAGAATAACCATGATATATGTGCCAAATCAGCACTTTCGAATTACATTTCCAATCACTGTTATGACACATTATCAAATGTAAAAGAAATCTCTAATCTGATTCACTAAATGACATTCTAAACTGTGGTGTTATCCCATGATAACACATTAACTCAGTTTTGCTAGTTAGAATTCTTCCACAGCAAATTATTTTAAATGTAATTTAACTGTATTTCCTTTCCTGGCATTTTCAGAAAACCCCTTTGATAATACAGTAAGAACCCTTACCTCCCCTAGAGTTCATCCATACATAAAATTATAATTTTGAGAGTCACTGTTATCTATGTAGCGCACCCCCGCACTCTCCATATAATTATTACTCGGTTTGTAAGGTAGAAGGAGGCCGAAGCCCATCGAGACTACCTTTCCACACTGTCTGGGAAAATCTTGTTGATTTGAGTCCCAGCAAGTATTTATCCAAGTTTGATTTAAAACTATTTAGGTTACACGAGTCCACAATATACTAGGGCAGCCTATTCCAGGCCTTGCTAGCCCAGACAGTGAAGAAGTTTCTTCTACCATTTGTACTTGCCTTAGGGATAAGTAGCCATTTAGTGTGACCTCTCAGGTTTATGAGCATATATGATGTTGCGTTCCTTCATCAAATCAGTGTCATTTAGGAAAGAGTGTAATAAAAGTAGATCCCCTCTTATTCTCCTTTGAGATAACTTGTAAAGGTTCAACTCCTTCATCCTTTCCAGGTATGTTAGATTGGTCACTCTCTGAATAATCTTAGTCACTCTTCCCTGGACAATATCTATTATCCTTTTGTCTTTGGACAAATGTGGAGCCCAAAAGGATGCCGCATAGTCCAGATGTGGTCTAATACATAGATTATATAAAGGTAATACACAGGTTTCATGTTTTGAAACAAAGGCTCTTTTTATTGCCCATATCATCTTGTTTGCTGTTGTCACTTTTCGGCAGTGATCTCCTGCAGCCAATTAGTTATTAATTAGAACCCCAAGATCTTTTGGTTTTACACTCTTTAATCCGATACCATTTCTATAGTATGAGCGTGTTTTTCTCCCAAGTACATTACCACGACTTATTTTCATTAAATATCATGCCATTTTATCGGCCCATCCTTCCAATTGACATATATATCTTTACTTAGTTGGTTTATTTTGTCAATGGTATGTACTGTCCCACAAATTTCTGTATTGTTGGCAAATCTGTTTAGGTGCCCCTTGATTCCATGATGTAAATCAGCTATATATAAGCCAAACATTAGGGCCCTAAAACAGAGCCTTGGGAACACCACTAGTAACTTTGATACTATCAGAGTAGTTATCCATGATCTTCACCATTTGATTTCTGTTATCAAGCCAATTGTCTACCCATTTAATGATATACAGATCTATATTTTAGCATTTTGTTTATCACTATCTCATGAACAACCAAATCAAAGGCTTTTTTGAAGTCTAAAAATATAATATCCACAGGGGTGCCAGTATCAATAGTTTTGCTTACTTCTTCACAGAATGTAATCAAATTCGTAACGCACGATCTACCAATCTTGAACCCATGTTGTGTGTTATCAAGTATACCCTTATTTACAAGGTGATTTTCTATTCTTTCCATTATTTTGCAAGTGGTTGAAGTAAGGCTAATTGGTCTGTAATTTTCTACTGCAAACTGTTTCCTTTCTTATGGATTGGGATTATAACGCGGTTTCCATTCTAATGGAGACTACCTTCTCTTAATGATTTATTAAACTGTAACTGTAATGGGTTAGATACTGAACTCACTATTTCTTTCAAGAAGTAGGCATTTATCTCATCCTAGCACGTCTTCAGATCCTCCATATGGGCAAGGTCTTTATTTTTTCAGATTCCAGCAAGGCCATGAAGTGGGCTCAGTGCCATACATCGCCGCCTACGTGGAACAGATTTAGAATTCATTATTCTTACGGCATTAATGACTTCATCAACTGTTATTTCATTACATGGGTTTTGTTTATTAATTTTAGTGCCAGAGGCATTTTTATTACGAAAGACTGAACCAAAATATTTATTAAATGCATTGGCTATTTCTTTTCCATTTAGCAGTTCTGTGCCATTGTCTATTACTGTAGTGATGGTACTTTTAGTTGTTTTATTAGAGTTAATATAAGCATAGAAAGCCTTAGGGTCCTTATAGCTAATTTAAACTCGATTTTCTTTCTCTCAGTTCTATTTAAATGCTTTGTTTTCCTTTATTCTGCCTTATATATATCTTCTCATTTAAAAACTGTAAATGCTTTTTCTTTTTTATTTATTTGCCTTCTGATCTTCTGAGTTAACCAGATAGGAACCTTTCCTTTTTGTTGTAAGATTTTTGATTGGAATGTAAAGACTCTCAAGTTCATTTATTTTAGACTTTACTATTGTCCAACAGTTATCTATTCCTAGTCCTGTAAATGCAGAATTCCAATCAAAGGACACTAATGATTGATTTATCATGGCATAATTCCCTTTATTATAATTTTTTTTTAACTTTGTTTATCGTTGTTACAACAGACATATAGTAAGTTCTCGGAGGCAGTATATCAGAGATATACAAAACAAAAGTTATATTATTCCACAGGAGGCGCCACCCTCTTAATACAAGCAGATTAACATTTTCAACATACTGCTTCAATTAGATACGCCTGGGGGAATCAGTAGACCACTTTATAAACCAAGAATAAATTTGACATTTTAAACTATTTGAATTGCCCATGAGCGGCATGATAATGTAGTCCATTTAAAAATTCACGATAGTTACAAACTCTGTATCTTGTACAAAGGAAAACAGATATACTAAATCACTGTTTAGGGACCATACAAATATCCCTTTAAATTATTTTTAAAGCTCTCAATTATTAAATTGTGTAAGTACCTGGCAGTGACATAGAAAACCACAAACTTTTATAACAAACGTTTTATAGCACATCTTAAATTTATAAACGCTCACCATAGCAATCCCCATGATATTAACTTCATTTAAACAATATTGTTGTTCGTTTAAAGGTACCTCAAATTAAGATGCCACTCTTACTAGAATATTATTAGCAAGGAAACTTTCCCCAAAGTAGTGGGATTAACCATTTATAGGAGACTAATCAGCTCAACATACATCATGCTATAGAGTACTTCTTTATGAATATACTTTCATTTCTAAGTCCAGTCTATGGGACCTGGACATAATAGAGCAAACCTGGACCCAGCACTATAGCCAAGAGTTCAAGTCTCCCCTTTGTCCAATTCCTCCGTGTCGATCTGATCTGGGGATTCCATCTGAGTAGGCGGCAATGTATGGCACTGAGCCCACTATAGAGCCTTGCTGGAATCTGAAAAAATAAAAACCTTGCCCGTATGGAGGATCTGAAGACGTGCTGGGAAAATCATGTTGTGAGGTATGCCTGCCTCTCTCAATATGGTTCGTACGCTGTCAAAGTGTTTTTTCTTTTGCCTCGTGGCATAACTTAAGTCTGGAGAGATTCAGATCAGATTTCCTTCATGAAGCAGCATTCTTTCCTGGCATGCTAATGCTAGGATATAACCTCTTGATCCCACACCGTCAAGAACCGCTACTATTGCTCTGGAAGCCTTAGGATTCTTGGGGCGTCCTCTAAATGCCACATGACAGGCTTTCTGTATTTTTATTTTGTGGTCAGAGAACGGTTGCCCCAATTGTTGCTCCATCCAGTCATAGATGAAGAGGCCCAAACAGTCCCTCTCGCTCCGCTCAGGCATGCCCACGATTCGAAGGTTGACCGGGCCTGATGTTCAAGAGCCTCAAGCCTGGAATGGGGATGCACGTTTTCTTTGATGAATGCAGTAGCTGTGCCCAGGGCCACCTCAGAACTCCTGCAGGTCTCTACAGCTTCCATTTTTATTGGGGTCACCTCTGCTTCCAGGTTCGTTACTCTATTAGTCATTGATTCAAATTTCTCTGCCATTCCAAACATTGTGAATATTAGGCTATTCATTTTAATGCCTAGTATTTGCAAGGTTTCTTCTCCTAGTACTGGTGTCTTGGGTGCAGTGCAGTCTTGCTCCGGACCACGTTGCTGGAGGTCCCAAACATTTTTACTTTTTCCTCCTTCTTGCTGTAACTTTTCTTTTTCAGATTACCCATCGTTATTCCTCTTATTCCAATTTTCTTTTTAGTGCGTGGAATTCTTCAGCTTGCTCGATGAAACAGTTTTATTTAGTTTTTTCTATGGAATTTGTAGAGAGCTTTTACTCTTAACTACCATTCTGCTCGGGCTCAACAGCACCCCCCCCCCATTATTATATCTATGATTTGTACTACTAATATTAGGTTTCTTTTTGTTAATTTCAAAGTAGATGGAATTATAGTCGCTATTTCCTAATGGGCTGTCAATTGTGAGCTTGTCAATACTAGATGGTACATTAGTAAGGACCAGATCTAGAATATTTTTTTTCTCTGGTGGGTTCAAGAACCAACTGTTCCATTCCAGTCATAATTAATGCATCTAATATATGCGTTTCAGTATTGTTTCTTGCAGTTAAGATTACGCCAATTTATTCAGGGTAAATTAAAATCCCCAGCAATCATCATTAGAATCCATTGCTAGATGATTAATTTCATCAACTAGTGACTGGTCATAAATCGGGTTTGCAGTTGGAGGTCTGTGAAGTTAGCTATTAAAGATCTCTTATTATTTTGTCCCTTTATTTGAATACAGATACCTTCTAGACTCGCATTGCTCTTGGATTCGTGTGCTATAGAGTTGCACCATGTTATCTTTAACAGACACCTACTCCGCCACCTTTTTTATCCTCTCTATTCTTATGGAACAAGGTATAGCCAGGGATGTTGTTATACCATGATGATGATTCATCCCCATGTCTCTACTAATGGTGGCAACATCTATCTGTTTCTGTAATAAAATTCCTGTCAATTCCAATAATTTAGTAATGTTTAAACTCCAGGCATTTGCTGCTAGGACTCTACATTTAACATCAGAATTACTGGCCTGTTGCAAAGGCAGTTCCCCTTGCCCCCCTTTAGTTAGTTTAAACAGTCATTAATTACTTTTGATATACTCCTTCCTAATGCTGCAGTTCCTTTTTTGCTCAAATGGAGTCCATCACAACCATACAAACTGGGGTCATTTACAAACGTTTCCCAATTTGTACTACATTTCATACTTTTCTGAGGAGACCATTTCCTTAGCCATTCATTCCATTTCTTTATTTTACTGTGCTTGTCGCTACTAGCCCTTGGTACTGGAAGGATCTCGGATATGCACACCTCACATCTAAGCTTATCTAGTTTGGCTGTTATATTGATAAAATCATCCTGTATATTTTCCAGGGTAAATTTATTTATGTCGTTAGTCCCGACATGCAAAATAACTAAAGGGTTATTGCCAGCATTCCATAATATTGTTGCCACCCTCCGATCTATGTCTCTCACCCATGCACCTCTAAATTATCCTTTCTCTTTTTACAAATGTAGGAATCAGTAAATTTCAAAATCGAATCACCAAGGACAAATACACTTCTCTTGGTGTTTTCTGTATTCGATAAAGGTTCCTGAGCTAGGTCATTCATTATCACATCATTAGTATCTATGTCTTGCTTTTCATCTGGTGGGGAAATAATATATGCAAGACTCTCACTAGATTGAGTATTACCAACCACAGTATCCATCTCTCCTTCACTACTGGTTTGATTCTCTGCATGCACTTGAGCCACTGTCATTCCTGTATTTTTTCTACCTTCTACCTTTTTTTTTTGTTACATCGTTTTTTGGGGGACTTTGCTCAGGCCTCATTAAAGATTCTAAATTCTCCTGGTCCTGAGTTTCTAAATCATTTATTATCTCATTATTTAAAGCTATGAATCTATTTTGTGTTTGAATTTCAAAGTCCATACATCTGCGTCCCTTTTTTGATTTGTTCTTTTGTATAACGGACTCCAGTCCGATTCCTCCGCAGGCATCATCTCTCCTTTGTTTAAGAGAATCATCCGTGAGATTATTTATTTGTTTATAAACCCTGTAACTTCTGTAAGACCTGGATTGGATGGATGTGTAAATTTGTTCTGCTGTGCTTTAAGGCTTTCAATCATATTCAGTTATTCACAAATTCTGGATTTTAGAGAGTGATTTCTAAACATTGCTCACACTTTAATCCTCGAAACCTCCTTGATTAGACAGATTAGGCATGCCATAGCAACCTCCCTGGAATGAAGCGTGACAAATCCTCGTTGATTCCATCCTATAATACAATGAAAAGCAATAAGAGACAGTTTCACGAACCTAGATTTGTTCCCAGATCCACAGTGGACATGAATGTCGCAGAGCTTGAGCGATGATAGATCTCCATGCGTCACAAGCACGATGACCCTCAAGCTCACCCCTTCCGCTGGAGTAGCTCCCTAAATACAGCAACAGGTCATGGAATGGTCACGATCACGTGACCATCCTGAGATGATTCAACGCCTAAAAACTATTATCTTTTGCCCAAATCACTTTTAAGCCTTTAAAAGGACTATAGAAGTTATCAACAATTGTTTCAGACTGCAAAATAGTCAGAATATACCCTCCTTAAAACAAGTAGTTTCCTATGATGGTGTGAGAAACTACAGTTCCCAAACCGCTTCCTGTAACACTCTGCCTCAGGAATATCTAATGTGTATTAGGCATTTAAATACTTTTCACAGAAGGGGAGCATTTTTTTTCAAGCTGCCAGCACTGCCACACTGCAAAGCAGTCATGCAGCTTGTGGGCAACCTCCTTTAGAAAATTCCTGTCACGAAACATTCTAGCGCAGGGGCTGCGCCAAGGACAGGGAAGTAGAAGGGGATCTGCGGCTCAGCTCCACAGAACCAAAATATGATCCATTCTCTTCCAAAAACAATGGCTCTCAAAATTATAATTTATTTATGGATGGACTCAGGGGGAGGTAAGGGTTCCTACTGTATTGCCTTGGTATGCCAGGAAAGGAGCACGTTAATTAATACAAAAACATTCAGTATGCAGAATCATGAAATTCTTCCTGCAAGAAGAGCCACTGGAGGGAGACATCCTGAGCTAAAGGTAATCCTTTAGACTGTTTGCACATCCCCCTCTCGGAAAATACTATAACTCATCCTCGCATATGTCAGGGCAGTATATTTCACATACAGTCAAATGGTTGTTAAAATGGGAACCTGTACCCCTGAAATAAATATGCTTATGGGGTAATCCAAGTCTGAAATTTGAGGGCAGGATGTTTGAGAACAAAAAGGTAAATGAGGCTTCAGGACTGAAATGATGAATCCCTGCTGTTATCTGAGGAAATACAGGATAAATACTGTCTCCCGAAGCAAGAGTTCTGGTGATACCTACAGATCGGGGACTGCCTTAAGGACAGTATCCTCTGGCGGCCCAGTGGTGAAGACAGCTGAGGCACTAGTGCTCTACCGCTTTCCCATGCTGGTGACTGCGTGTTCAGGAATGAGCATGGGTGCGTCGGGAGTCGACTGAGGGGGAGGCGAGGGCTGGATCGAGCAGTGCGCCAGGCATTCTTCTCCTGGGGAGAGATGCAGGTATCGCCGCTCTTGGCTGCCACCAGATGGATGCTGATTGGCAGTGCCAAGCTTGGGGAGGGACCTGGTATTAGGCCAGGTGGCAGGAAAGGCCATCACTGGAGCATTAGATTGCATGTGCATCTCCACACCAATGCACGTCTGTGTGCGTGATCTCTGGATAAGGGAGAAAAACAGAAAAGGGAGCACCAGGGCAGGTAGGATGATGCCCTGGAGTGGGGGCTGAGCAGTACTAGGGAGAGGACCAGGCAGTATCTGCCCCGGTGCCCGAAGGGAGAAAAACCTATATGAAAAAAAATAAAATAAATAGTATTCTCTTTGGATATAAGCCCTAGAACAAAAGGATGGCTAACATTGTTTGGATGGATGGCTAAATATAAAGTGTGTGCTTTTGTTTCTTTGGGGGCACATTAAAGCCTGCCAGTTGCTGAGGATTGCACACTGAAAGTTCCAACAAAAATTAAAATCTATGGAAACTGATTTAAAGTGTAAAATTTCTTACAACCTACAATACACTGAATGCTGTAAAACAGCTTACAAAATGCATAGAGAACTGCAAGAGTGCATGCAGTTGACGGTCATGCACAAGAGGTATAGAACCTCAGTCAAAATGTAAGCTAATGGGGATAAGCAGTAATACATGACAAAAAGACGTTGGAGTCAGCCCCTATAGCAGTCTAGGGAGTGCATCCCCACGCACTCCATATAATTACATCAAAAAATGTGCTAGCGTAGAGGCAGTTCTCAAGATAAGGACGTGGAAGGGATTAGCAGACTGGCTCCACGGAGCCAAAATATGACCCCTTCCCTTCCATAAACCATGGCTCTAAAATAATTATTTATGGATGGATGGACTCCAGGAGGTGAAATTCTTACTGTATTTTCAAGGAGTTCTATGAAAATGCAGGAAAAGGTGCCGTTTAAGCCCAAGAAGCGTGCAGAGCATCTAATAGCTTGGGTTAAGCTGCACTCACATACCTACAGCAGTCTCAATCTCACTAATCAAAACTGGAACCATCAAAAGACTCTGAACCACCACTCCCATGCCTCAAACTTGCTCCTTCTCACTGTCAGATATTTATCTTCTGCTGAAGTGGTCGTGGCTACCTTAGCTCCCATTCAGATTATTTATTTTAACATTTTGGTCAAGGAAATACACACTAAGCTGAGGCTTGTTTCCAGGTGCATCCTTGGAGCACAGGGAAATTAAGTAACTCGCTTATGGCCACAGAGTAAGAAAGTGGTGGCTGCGGGATTCAAGCCCCGTTCTCCCCATCTGCAGCGCAGTGCTCTTAACCACTGTACTATACTGTCTCCCCATTTCAACAGCTATTCTTATTTTAACTGCATTTATAATACACTGGAGCCTTTTATGCATATTTGTTGACTAAATGCTGTAGACCAGAGCATTCCAGGCATTTTTATTTTTTTTTCTTTAGTATGCTTTATGTGCGGCAGACCAATACTCATCAGTCGGACCCCGAGGCTTGGCCCCGCTTTGAGGGCTGTCACAGACACAGACCTTTTATAGGTATTGAATGGCAGAAAGGCTCCCTGCTGGATAAAACAAGCAAGCACAGAAAACCAAGAACGTGCTAGATCACAGCAATCAATGAAAAAAAAAATAGATAGGAACGTCACACAGAATGGACAAGAAACCAAAGCTGTAATCGAAGAAGAAAGTGAGTAGGAAGAGAGATGGCCTATGATTACTTCAGAGAGAAAGTAATATCTTATGGCTGGAAGGAATGTGGCATAAGGCACAGGTGTGGTGTGAAATGTGCAGTTCAAGTTCTATTTAAGCAGTAAGGCATGACAGTGTGTGCTGCTGTGGAATTTATCCACACCTTGTGTTGTGTGTCTAGGCACAGCTGGTGGCTTTAACCATACAAACAAATTCTGGTTAGATCCACCACGGCTACATAATGAAGTTAGTGAAGTTGTGTGGAATTGTTAAGGAAGTATGGAGAAACAACACAATGATTAGTAAGCAGTAAATACAGGTTACTCACCTGTAACAGGACTTCTAGGAATGGTATATGTTGTCATCCACACTGTCTGGCAGGTTCCTTGCCACTTTAAATCTTGCCGGAAGGTCTTCAAGCCGGCTCCTCCCACCCACCCGGGTGGTAAAACGCTCGGCTCCGCCCCATGACGCCAGATCTGGCCCGCTGAAAGCTCAGGTTGTGCGTCACCGGGAGGAGGTCGGGTGGGTGGTGTGGATGAACAACATATACCATTCCTAGAACTCCTGTTACAGGTGAGTAACCTGTATTCTAGGACATGGATATGTTGTCCATCCACACTGTCTGGCAGACTCCTAGCAGTTCTCCGGGAGGAGGGCAAGCACACACCCCTACTTAGGGAATAAAGACTGAGAACCGAGGCCCCAAAACCAGCATCCCGGCGTGACTCAAGGTCGATGTGGCAATGGGTAATGAAGGTGTGTGCTGACTTCCAGGTAGCAGCCCTGCAGATTTCCTGGATAGGGACGTCCCTGGAAGCAGCCACCGATGCAGCAGTATGGTGGGTATAATGAGCTCTTATCCCTCTGGGAGGCTCCATGCCCGCCAACTTGTAGCCGAGATCTATGCAGGAGGTGACCCACCTGCTTATCGTCCGCTTGGCTGCAGGTCTGCCAGGTACGGCTTCAGTGTAGGTGACAAACAGCTGGCGAACCTCTCCCCGAATTTCAGCCGTGCGCTCCTTATAATAAGCGAGCGCCCTTCTAGGGTCCAAAGTATGAAGCCTGTATTTGGCCTCCGAGGTGTGACTGGGGTAGAACACCGGCAGAGTCAGCACCTGGTTAAGGTGAAACTCCGACACCACCTTCGGAAGGAATTTCGGGTGGGGGTGCAGGACAACCTTGTCCCTGTGGAAGACCAGGTCAGGAGACTCGATGCAGAGCGCCTGGAGTTCTCCCATCCTTCTGGCTGACGTGACAGCCACCAAGAAGGCGGTCTTCCACGACAGGTGAGAGAGTTCACACCTGTGCATTGGTTCGAATGGCTTGCCCATGAGCTTTGCCAGTACCAGCAGTAAATCCCACGGAGGTGGAGGTTCTCGCACCGGAGGGGAAATGTGATCAAGGCCTTTGAAAAAGTGCCAGACCACCTTCTCCTGCGCCACCGACTGCTCCCCGGCCCGCGCCCGGTAAGCAGAGATGGCTGCCAGGTGCACCCTTAGGGTCGTCGACCTAAGCCCTTGACTAGAAAGGGACCATAAATAGTCCAAGATGCTTGCAAAGGACAGGAGGAAGGGTCCAAGCCCTTGCCCTGACACCAAATGGAAAATCTCTTCCATTTGAAGGCATAGCATTTCCTGGTCGACTCCTTACGGGATGCCTCAACAACATTGAGGACCTCTTCGGAAAGACCCAAGGCCTGGAACTCTAGCCGCTCAGGAACCAGGCCGTCAGGTGCAGGGATTGAAGGTCCGGATGGAACACCTTCCCCTGACAGACTGAGAGCAGGTCCGGGCGAGCTGGAAGCTGCCTCGGGAGCCTGGAGCTGAGGCTGAGGAGATCTGGGTACCAGAACTGGCGGGCCAGTCTGGGGCTATCAGAATCACCTGCGCCTTGTCCCTCCTTGCTTTGAGAAGCACCTTGTGAATCAAGGAAATGGGGGAAAGGCGTAAAAGAACCGGGGTCACAGACTAGAAGGCATCCCCTGCAGCGAGCCCTGCTGAGGCGGGCATGAAACAGCCTCAGCTTCACGTTCTCCCTGGAGGCCAACAAGTCCACCTGAGGTGTGCCCCAGTGGGAGAACAGATCTTGCACTACCTCCAGCAGCAGAGACCACTCGTGAGATGCAGCCCCTATCGGCTCAGGGCACGGCGCCAGAGTGTGGAGGCTCCTGCCACATGAATGGCTAGAGATCCGCCTCCAGGCTGACACACCAGTGACCGTCACGAGAGCTTCCTTGCATAGAAGCATGGGCAACGTCCCGCCCCTGGCGGTTTAGGTAGTACACATGGTCGTGGTATTGTCCGTCTGGACTCGGACCACTTGACCCCGGAGAACGGAGCAAAGGCAGTGAGAGCTAGGCGGACCACTCGGAGCCAACCTGAATGAATCGCCAGGTTGCCTAGGATGAGTTCTACTGTGTTAGGATTAGCTAATTAGATATAAATCCATCTTCCAACATAGTTTTGATTTTTGCTATCTATATAGATCATGCCCGGATTGAGGGTGACTGATAAAACCCTCGCCTGGGAGGAAGAGAGGGAAAATAGATTAATGATAAGGTGAATAGAGGGATGTAAATTAACTAAGATTTGCATCTTGGTAAAACTGTTGTAGGATGGATGAAATTGATTAATCCGTGTATTAACTTATTGATGGTTTTTTGAAATGGTTACCTTATCGAGTATGGAAATAACTCATCAAAAATATTCTATTCAATGGAATATGTAATGATGTATAAAGGATATAACTGATACACAATAACATCTGAAGTTAAAAAAAAATAGAAACTAAACAAATGTTCTAGGGACATGGATATGTTGTTCATCCACACTGTCTGGCAGGTTCCTTGCTCTTTAAATCTTGCCGGAAGGTCTTGAGCTGGCTCTCCCACCCACCCGGTGGCAAAACTCTTGGCTCCACCCCATGCCTCAGATCTTCCTTACCGCTTGGAAGCTCAGGTTCCCTCCTTAACGGTCTCAGTGATAAGACTGGTTCCTAATTCTTCATTAAATTAAAAGTTTTTGCTAAAAAGACGGTATTCTCTCCTCAAGGCTGTGATGGACAATCGATCCGGTTTCAGAGATGCCTCTGCGGGTGAAGATGTCTCGGACGGATCCGCACTCCACGGCGCTCACTGCCTGGGCCTTGAGCACGCACCCGCAGGCCTGCTGTGATCTGTGCCTTTCGGCCCACGCCCCTAAGACCGTGCTGCCTGTTTACAACTGGGGCGCCCCGAGACGCGATTTCCTTCGGTAAAGTCAAAAGAGGCCCGTCGGTGGTGTCCGGCGCCGGCTCGGCGGATCAGCTCGGCAGATGATCGCTCGAAGAGGAGGCGGCGCGCCGCTTACCTCGAAGGCGGCATTTGTCCCGCCTCTCTCGGTGCCTCTTATTCAGCTTCTTTCATGAGCTTTGTCTGACCCTCTCGACTCAAAGGTGAGGGTCCAATTCTCTGGACCGCTTTCGGTCCAAAAAGAGAGGCAAGTTCTCACCACGACGCCTTGGGAGCGGGAAAGATCCCTCTCCTGAGTGGTCGGTCCGGTCGACTTCTCGGCTTTGGCCACTGGTCCACGGTGTCCCCATCAGGCCAGTTGACCGAGACTCTGCCGACGCTGTCGAGATTTTTCTCAACCCATTGATGGGTTGTCGGCTGGAGAAGCGAGTCCCTCTCCCGCGTTCCCCGGTGGGAGTTGAGGATCCTGCCGGCTCATCTGTGCCCCGGTTCTGGAGCCTTCGTTGAATCTTCCGAACCGAGGGAGTGCCGGTTCCCAGCGACACCTCCCCTGCACTGCCCCGGCTAAGCCGAGGTTCTCGGTCTCGGACGTCTTGGCGTCCAGCCGATCCCGCCATCATAGGTGGTCTCGCATCGCGGCAGCGGCGCCGCCGCTCATCCTCTTCCTCCTCCTCGAGACGGGAGGCTTCAAGAAGTTGCGTCGAAGATGCGAGAACTCGTGGCAACAGCTTCTTCTGACCGGGAATAAGCCGACGCCGCCGCCTTCCCGCCATTAAGTGGATGTCACCGACGTCTTAAACAACCCTCGCTTTATCCGGGAGAGCCTGTTCCCAGGCCGGTTGTTCGCCAAAACCAGTTGCCCCATCATTCGGTGGAACCTCCACCTCCACAGCTCGTTAGTTGGGGCTCCACCAAAAATTCTTGGTCGGCTCAGGGACTGCCCCATAGATTCGTCTGTCACCCTCACTCCCGATTGACCTCGGCAGGTGGAGGTGGCTCAGCCCGAGGCAGCTTTTGAGGACTCTTCCGAGTCCCAAGACGATTCCTCCCTTTCTCCAAGCGAATGGACTTGGAGTCTTCAGGAGGACAGTCGGGACGATAGCCCTTCGTCTTCCTGGATTGCTTTGGCTCATCTCGGAGTCCACCGGGATGAAGCTCGAACACGTTTCTAAACGGGCCAGGTATCCCCTCACGGAGATTCTGGACTGAGGGGATTCCCCTGCGGAGGCCTTTCCAGTGGCCGAGGCCATAGTGGGTCCGGCCTTGGAGCTCTGGCAGCGCCCTGCTTCCTGTCCTGCACCTTCGGCCAGGATGCCAGGAATTATGCGGTCCCTGCCGGTTCCCTGTCCGGTTTTTCTGAACACCCCTCGGCCGAGGGGTTGGTCACCGACAGCGTTTTCCGGCGTGCGAGAACGCTAGGGATGTGGACAAACCTCCGACAAGGAGTCCAAAAATTGACCATGCGGGCTTAAAAGTCTGTGCTAGGCCCTCCTTCTGCCTTCGCCAGGGCCAGTTTGGCCGCCCTCATGGCACATTTTTTCTCATGCCCTGTTGGGCTCCTGGATGAGGTTGTCCTCATCTTCCGCGGATCTGCAGACCATGGTCAGGCAGGTGCGGGACCAGGGCAGGGCAGTGGCCAAACAGCAGCTCCAGACTGCTTTAGACATTGGGGACTCGTGTGCCAGGTCTGTGGTGGCCGCAGTGGCTATGCGTCGTCGGGCTTGGCTGAGGATATCCACCTTGACTTCGGATACCCAGCACAAGTTGGCTGGATGTTCCCTTTTGGGACTGACCTCTTCGCCCTGGGGTGGAAGGTCACCTACAGAGGATTGAAGTCCAATGCTACCTTGGACTCTGTCTCTTCGCTGAGAAGGACAAAGGCCGCAAACCACAGCCTAAGCCCTTTTGTCCTTCTGCGCTCAGCGGCGTCCGGCCCAGCAACGTCAGGGCCAGCAGGCTCGGGCTTGGCATCCCAAACCCAAGCCCGGGGCTTCCTCCAACAGGAAGCAGGGAGGTAAAGGCCCAGGAGGTCCCTCGGCCGGTCCCTCCTCCAAGCCTGCCCAGTGACGGGCTGAGGGGTGTTGCCCCCAACCCCGTTACCTCACCCCAGGTTCCCCCCGTGGGGGGATGGCCCGCACTTCCTTTCCGCCTGGTCCGTTATTACCACGGACAGGTGGGTGCTGGAGGTGGTGGGAAAAGGCCTGCCTCTAGAATTCGAGCAGGCCCCGCCCTTCAGAACCGTCGCACCTCGGGGGGGCCTCTGGGTCTGCAGCCTCACTGTCGGCTCGTCGGGCCGACATTGCTCTCCTCCTCCAAAAGGAGGTGATCAGGGAGGTGGCGGACCCTCCCTAGACCCGGGTTTGTGTCCAGGTGCTTCCTGGTTCCAACGGACGGGGCTGGCGCCTATTCTCGACCTACACGACCTAAACAAGTTCCTAAGGTCTCGAACCTTCAGGATGGTCACTTGGCTCAGATAATACCATCCCTGGAACACGGCATGTGGTTCTGCTCTCTGGACCTGTAAGACATTCTTTCACGTCCTCTCCTCCGTCCGTCACATCGGAGATTCCTTCACTTTCGAGCGGAGGGATCCCTCTTGAGTTCGAGCCATGCCCTTGACCTGTCTCCAGCCCCAGGGTCTTCACCAAATGCATTGCAGTGGTGACAGCTTTCCTCTTGGCGCGCCGAGGGGTCCGGTGTACCTCACTCTGGACGATTATTGATAGCAGCCCCTCCAGACAGGAAGTGGAGCGGTCCAGAGATCTGGCCTCCAGGTTTGTCTCAAATCGGCCTTCTCATCAACGCGGCCAAGTCGGAACTCGAGCTGAAGCAGGTGATTCTGTTTATCGGGGCAGAGCTCGACTCTCTTCGAGCCAGAGCACGGCTCCCGGCAGACAGGGCCGAGGTTCTTACCTCCTTTGCCCAGTCATTTCTGGTTGGGCAATCGCGCCCTGCCTGGGACTTCCTGCGCATCCTGGGTCTCATGGCGGCCTGTACCAGCGTGGTCCGTTGGGCATGCTGGCACATGCGCCCCCTTCAGTGGGGACTGGTCAGCCAGTGGTCACAACGCTGCGATCCATTGGACCAGCTAGTGATGGTGACCCAGGAGATGTGGAACGCTGTCCGGTGGTGGACCGTTCCATCTCATCTGCAGGAGGGCATCCCGTTTGTCTGCCCCGAGCCAAGGTCTCTATTGACCGATGCCTCTCTGATGGGTTGGGGTGCCCATCTGGGGGAACACTGGGCGCACGGCCTCTGGTCCCCGCGGGAGTCCCGATGCCACATCAACCTGCTGGAGCTCCGAGCGGTCCGCCTAGCTCTCACTGCCTTTGCTCCGTTTCTCCGGGGTCAAGTGGTCCGAGTCCAGACGGACAATACCACGACCATGTGTACTACCTAAACCGCCAGGGGCGGGACGTTGCCCATGCTTCTATGCAAGGAAGCTCTCGTGACGGTCACTGGTGTGTCAGCCTGGAGGCGGATCTCTAGCCATTCATGTGGCAGGAGCCTCCACACTCTGGCGCGTGCCCTGAGCCGGATAGGGGCTGCATCTCACGAGTGGTCTCTGCTGCTGGAGGTAGTGCAAGATCTGTTCTCCCACTGGGGCACACCTCAGGTGGACTTGTTGGCCTCAGGGAGAACGTGAAGCTGAGGCTGTTTCATGCCCGCCTCAGCAGGGCTCGCTGCAGGGGATGCCTTCTAGTCTGTGGACCCCGGTTCTTTTACGCCTTTCCCCCATTTCCTTGATTCACAAGGTGCTTCTCAAAGCAAGGAGGGACAAGGCGAGGTGATTCTGATAGCCCCAGACTGGCCCGCCAGTTCTGGTACCCAGATCTCTCAGCCTCAGCTCCAGGCTCCCGAGGCAGCTTCCAGCTCGCCCGGACCTGCTCTCAGTCTGTCAGGGAAGGTGTTCCATCCGACCTTCAATCCCTGCACCTGACGGCCTGGTTCCTGAGCGCTAGAGTTCCAGGCCTTGGGTCTTTCGCAAGAGGTCCTCAATGTTGTTGAGGCATCCCGTGAGAGTCGACCAGGAAATGCTATGCCTTCAAATGGAAGAGATTTTCCATTTGGTGTCAGGGCAAGGGCTTGGACCCTTCCTCCTGTCCTTTGGCAAGCATCTTGGACTATTTATGGTCCCTTTCTAGTCAAGGGCTTAGGTCGGCGACCCTAAGGGTGCACCCTGGCAGCCATCTCTGCCCGAGGCGCGGGCCGGGGAGCAGTCGGAGTAAGCGCAGGAGAAGGTGGTCTGGCACTTTTTCAAGGCCTTGATCACATTTCCCCTCAGTGCGAGAACCTCCACCTCCGTGGGATTTACTGCTGGTACTGGCAAAGCTCATGGGCAAGCCATTGAACCAATGCACAGGTGTGAACTCTCTCTCACCTGTCGTGGAAGACCGCTTTCTTGGTGGCTGTCACGTCAGCCAGAAGGATGGGAGAACTCAGCGCTCTGCATCGAGTCTCCTGACCTGGTCTTCCACAGGGACAAGGTTGTCCTGCACCCCCACCCGAAATTCCTTCCGAAGGTGGTGTCGGAGTTTCACCTTAACCAGGTGCTGACTCTGCCGGTGTTCTACCCCAGTCACACCTCGGAGGCCAAATACAGGCTTCATACTTTGGACCCTAGAAGGGCGCTCGCTGATTATAAGGAGCGCACGGCTGAAATTCGGGGAGAGGTTCGCCAGCTGTTTGTCACCTACACTGAAGCCGTACCTGGCAGACCTGCAGCCAAGCGGACGATAAGCAGGTGGGTCACCTCCTGCATAGATCTCTGCTACAAGTTGGCGGGCATGGAGCCTCCCAGAGGGATAAGAGCTCATTATACCCACCATACTGCTGCATCGGTGGCTGCTTCCAGGGACGTCCCTATCCAGGAAATCTGCAGGGCTGCTACCTGGAAGTCAGCACACACCTTCATTACCCATTGCCACATCGACCTTGAGTCACGCCCGGGATGCTGGTTTTGGGGCCCTCGGTTCTCAGTCTTTATTCCCTAAGTAGGGGTGTGTGCTTGCCTCCTCCTCCCGGAGAACTGCTAGGAGTCTGCCAGACAGTGTGGATGGACAACATATCCATGTCCTAGAATACAGGTTACTCACCTGTAACAGGAGTTCTAGGAATGGTATATGTTGTTCATCCACACCACCCACCCGACCTCCTGCCCGGTGACGCACAACCTGAGCTTTCAGCGGCCAGATCTAGGCCATGGGGCGGAGCCGAGCTTCACCACCCGGTGGTGGGAGGAGCCGCTTGAAGACCTTCCGGCAAGATTTAAAGTGGCAAGGAACCTGCCAGACAGTGTGGATGACAACATATACCATTCCTAGAAGTCCTGTTACAGGTGAGTAACCTGTATTTACTGCTTACTAATCATTGTGTTGTTTCTCCATACTTCCTTAACAATTCCACACAACTTCACTAACTTCATTATGTAGCCGTGTGGATCTAACCAGAATTTGTTTGTATGGTTAAAGCCACCAGCTGTGCCTTATGACACACAACACAAGGTGTGGATAAATTCACAGCAGCACACACTGTCATGCCTTACTGCTTAAATAGAACTTGAACTGCACATTTCACACCACACCTGTGCCTTATGCCACATTCCTTCCAGCCATAAGATATTACTTTCTCTCTGAAGTAATCATAGGCCATCTCTTCCTACTCACTTTCTTCTTGATTACAGCTTTGGTTTCTTGTCCATTCTGTGTGTGCCTATCTATTCTTTTTTTCATTGATTGCTGTGATCTAGCACCTCTTGGTTTTCTGTGCTGCTTGTTTTATCCAGCAGGGAGCCTTTCTGCCATTCAATACCTATAAAAGGTCTGTGTCTGTGACAGCCCTCAAAGCGGGGCCAAGCCTCGGGGTCCGACTGATGAGTATTGGTCTGCCGCATATAAAGCATACTAAAGAAAAAAATAAAATGCCTGGAATGCTTTGGTCTACAGCATTTAGTCAACAAATATGCATAAAAGGCTCCAGTGTATTATAAATGCAGTTAAAATAAGAATAGCTGTTGAAATGGGAGACAGTATAGTACGGTGGTTAAGAGAGCACTGCGCCAGATGGGGAGGAACGGGCTGAACTCCGTAGCCACCACTTTCCCTTTCATTTGTGGCCATAAGTTTAGTTACTTAATTTCCCTGTGCTCCAAGGATGCACCTGGAAACAAGCCTCAGCTTAGTGTGTATTTCCTTGACCAAAATGTTAAAATAAATAATCTGAATGGGAGCTAAGGTAGCCAGCCGACCACTTCAGCAGAAGATAAATATCTGACAGTGAGAAGGAGCCAAGTTTGAGGCATGGGAGTGGTGTGGTTCAGAGTCTTTTGGATGGTTCCAGTTTTGATTAGTGAGATTGAGACTGCTGCAGGTATGTGAGTGCAGCTTAACCCAAGCTATTAGATGCTCTGCACGTTTCTTGGGCTTAAACGGCACCTTTTCCTGCATTTTCATAGAACTCCTTTGAAAATACAGTAAGAATTCTCACCTCTCCTGGAGTCCATCCATCCATAAATAATTATTTTTAGAGCCATGGTTTATGGAAGGGAAGGGGTCATATTTTGGCTCCGTGGAGCCAGTCTGCTAATCCCTTCCACGTCCTTATCTTGAGAACTGCCTCTACGCTAGCACATTTTTTGATGTAATTATATGGAGTGCGTGGGGATGCACTCCCTAGACTGCTATAGGGGCTGACTCCAACGTCTTTTTGTCATGTATTACTGCTTATCCCCATTAGCTTACATTTTGACTGAGGTTCTATACCTCTTGTGCATGACCGTCAACTGCATGCACTTCTCTTGCAGTTCTCTATGCATTTTGTAAGCTGTTTTACAGCATTCAGTGTGTATTGTAGGTTGTAGAAATTTTACACTTTAAATCAGTTTCCACAGATTTTAATTTTGTTGGAACTTTCAGTGTGCAATCCTCAGCAACTGGCAGGCTTTAATGTGCCCCCAAAGAAACAAAGCACACACTTTATATTTAGCCATCCATCCAAACAATGTTAGCCCATCCTTTTGTTCTAGGGGCTTATATCCAAAGAGAATACTATTTATTTTATTTTTTTTCATATAGGTTTTTCTCCCTTCGGGCACCGGGGCAGATACTGCCTGGTCCTCTCCCTCTAGCACTGCTCAGCCCCCACTCCAGGGCATCATCCTACCTGCCCTGGTGCTCCCTTTTCTGTTTTTCTCCCTTATCCAGATCACGGCACACAGACGTGCATCTGTGTGGAGATGCACATGCAATCTAATGCTCCAGTGATGGCCTTTTCTGCCACCTGGCCTAATACCAGGTCCCTCCCCAAGCTTGGCACTGCCAATCAGCATCCATCTGGTGGCAGCCAAGAGCCGGGGATACCTCGCATCTCTCCCCAGGAGAAGAATGCTGCCTGGCGACTGCTCGATCCAGCTCCTCGCCCTCCCCCCTCAGTCGACTCCCGACGACCCATGCTCATTCCTGAACACGAGTCACCAGCATGGGAAAGCGGTAGAGCACTAGTGCCTCAGCTGTCTTCACCACTGGGCCGGCCAGAGGATACTGTCCTTAAGGCAGTCCCCGATCTGTAGGTATCACCAGAACTCTTGCTTCGGGAGACAGTATTTATCCTGTATTTCCTCAGATAACAGCAGGGATTCATCATTTCAGTCCTGAAGCCTCATTTACCTTTTTGTTCTCAAACATCCTGCCCTCAAATTTCAGACTTGGATTACCCCATAAGCATATTTATTTCAGGGGTACAGGTTCCCATTTTAACAACCATTTGACTGTATGTGAAATATACTGCCCTGACATATGCGAGGATGAGTTATAGTATTTTCCGAGAGGGGGATGTGCAAACAGTCTAAAGGATTACCTTTAGCTCAGGATGTCTCCCTCCAGTGGCTCTTCTTGCAGGAAGAATTTCATGATTCTGCATACTGAATGTTTTTGTATTAATTAACGTGCTCCTTTCCTGGCATACCAAGGCAATACAGTAGGAACCCTTACCTCCCCCTGAGTCCATCCATAAATAAATTATAATTTTGAGAGCCATTGTTTTTGGAAGAGAATGGATCATATTTTGGTTCTGTGGAGCTGAGCCGCAGATCCCCTTCTACTTCCCTGTCCTTGGCGCAGCCCCTGCGCTAGAATGTTTCAGTGACAGGAATTTTCTAAAGGAGGTTGCCCACAGCTGCATGACTGCTTTTGCAGTGTGGCAGTGCTGGCAGCTTGAAAAAATGCTCCTTCTGTGAAAAGTATTTAAATGCCTAATACACATTAGATATTCCTGAGGCAGAGTGTTACAGGAAGCGGTTTGGGAACTGTAGTTTCTCACACCATCATAGGAAACTACTTGTTTTTAAGGAGGGTATATTCTGACTATTTTGCAGTCTGAAACAATTGCTGATAACTTCTATAGTCCTTTTAAAGGCTTAAAAAGTGATTTGGGCAAAAAGATAATAGTTTTTTAGAGCGTTGAATCATCTCAGGATGGTCACGTGATCGTGACCATTTCCTGTACTGTTGCTGTATTTAGGGAGCTACTCCAGCGAGCGGGTGAGCTGAGAGGTCATCGCGCCGGAGACGCACGAGAGATTATCATCGCCAACATCTGCGACATTCATGTCCACTGTGGATCTGGGAACAAATCTAGGTTCGTAAAACTGTCTCTTATTGCTTTTCATTGTATTATAGGATGGAAATCAACGAAGGATTTGTCACGCTTCATTCCAGGGAGGTTGCTATGGCATGCCTAATCTGTCTAATCAAGGAGGTTTCGAGGGATTAAAGTGTGAGCAATGTTTAGAAATCACCTCTCTAAAATCCAGAATTTGTGAATAACTGAATATGATTGAAAGCCTTAAAGCACAGCAGAACAAATTTACACATCCATCCAATCCAGGTCTTACAGAAGTTACAGGGGTTTATAAACAAATAAATAATCTCACGGATGATTCTCTTAAACAAAGGAGAGATGATGCCTGCGTGAGGAATCGGACTGGAGTCCGTTATACAAAAGAACAAATCAAAAAGGGACGAGATGTATGGACTTTGAAATTCAAACACAAAATAGATTCATAGCTTTAAATAATGAGATAATAAATGATTTAGAAACTCAGGACCAGGAGAATTTAGAATCTTTAATGAGGCCTGAGCAAGTCCCCAAAAACGATGTAACAAAAAAAAAAGTAGAAGGTAGAAAAAATACAGGAATGACAGTGGCTCAAGTGCATGCAGAGAATCAAACCAGTAGTGAAGGAGATGGATACTGTGGTTGGTAATACTCAATCTAGTGGAGAGTCTTGTAATATTATTTCCCCACCAGATGAAAAGCAAGACATAGATACTAATGATGTGATAATGAATGACCTAGCTCAGGAACCTTTATCGAATACAGAAAACACCAGAGAAGTGTATTTGTCCTTGGTGATTGATTTTGAAATTTACTGATTCCATTTGTAAAAGAGAAAGGATAATTTAGAGGTGCATGGGTGAGAGACATAGATCGGAGGGTGGCAACAATATTATGGAATGCTGGCAATAACCCTTTAGTTATTTTGCATGTCGGGACTAACGACATAAATAAATTTACTCTGGAAAATATACAGGATGATTTTATCAATATAACAGCCAAACTAGATAAGCTTAGATGTGAGGTGTGCATATCCAGATCCTTCCAGTACCAAGGGCTAGTAGCGACAAGCACAGTAAAATAAAGAAATGGAATGAATGGCTAAGGAAATGGTCTCCTCAGAAAAGTATGAAATGTAGTACAAATTGGGAAACGTTTGTAAATGACCCCAGTTTGTATGGTTGTGATGGACTCCATTTGAGCAAAAAAGGAACTGCAGCATTAGGAAGGAGTATATCAAAAGTAATTAATGACTGTTTAAACTAACTAAAGGGGGGCAAGGGGAACTGCCTTTGCAACAGGCCAGTAATTCTGATGTTAAATGTAGAGTCCTAGCAGCAAATGCCTGGAGTTTAAACATTACTAAATTATTGGAATTGACAGGAATTTTATTACAGAAACAGATAGATGTTGCCACCATTAGTGAGACATGGTGGGATGAATCATCATCATGGTATAACAACATCCCTGGCTATACCTTGTTCCATAAGAATAGAGAGGATAAAAAAGGTGGCGGAGTAGGTGTCTGTTAAAGATAACATGGGTGCAACTCTATAGCACACGAATCCAAGAGCAATGCGAGTCTAGAAGGTATCTGTATTCAAATAAAGGGACAAAATAATAAGAGATCTTTAATAGCTAACTTTCACAGACCTCCAACTGCAAACCCGATTTATGACCAGTCACTAGTTGATGAAATTAATCATCTAGCAATGGATTCTAATGTGATGATTGCTGGGGATTTTAATTTACCCTGAATAAATTGGCGTAATCTTAACTGCAAGAAACAATACTGAAACGCATATATTAGATGCATTAATTATGACTGGAATGGAACAGTTGGTTCTTGAACCCACCAGAGAAAAAAAATATTCTAGATCTGGTCCTTACTAATGTACCATCTAGTATTGACAAGCTCACAATTGACAGCCCATTAGGAAATAGCGACTATAATTCCATCTACTTTGAAATTAACAAAAAGAAACCTAATATTAGTAGTACAAATCATAGATATAATAATGGGGGGGGGGTGCTGTTGAGCCCGAGCAGAATGGTAGTTAAGAGTAAAAGCTCTCTACAAATTCCATAGAAAAAACTAAATAAAACTGTTTCATCGAGCAAGCTGAAGAATTCCACGTACCAAAAAGAAAATTGGAATAATAGAGGAATAACGATGGGTAATCTGAAAAAAGAAAAGTTACAGCAAGAAGGAGGAAAAAGTAAAAATGTTTTGGGACCTCCAGCAACGTGGTCCGGGCAAGACTGCACTGCACCCGAAGACACCAGTACAGGAGAAGAAACCTTGCAAATACTAGGCATTAAAATGAATAGCCTAATATTCACAATGTTTGGAATGGCAGAGAAATTTGAATCAATGACTAATAGAGTAACGAACCTGGAAGCAGAGGTGACCCCAATAAAAATGGAAGCTGTAGAGACCTGCAGGAGTTCTGAGGTGGCCCTGGGCACAGCTACTGCATTCATCAAAGAAACGTGCATCCCCATTCCAGGCTTGAGGCTCTTGAACATCAGGCCCGTCAACCTTGAATCGTTAGGCATGCCTGAGGCGGAGGCGAGAGGAGACTGTTTAGGCCTCTTCATCTATGACTGGATGGAGCAACAATTGGGGCAACAGTTCTCTGACCACAAAATAAAAATATAGAAAGCCTGTCATGTGGCATTTAGAGGACGCCCCAAGAATCCTAAGGCTTCCAGAGCAATAGTAGCGGTTCTTGACGGTGTGGGATCAAGAGGTTATATCCTAGCATTAGCATGCCAGGAAAGAATGCTGCTTCATGAAGGAAATCTGATCTGAATCTCTCCAGACTTAAGTTATGCCACGAGGCAAAGGAAAAAACACTTTGACAGCGTACGAACCATATTGAGAGAGGCAGGCATACCTCACAACATGATTTTCCCAGCCGTCTTCAGATCCTCCATACGGGCAAGGTTTTTATTTTTCAGATTCCAGCAAGGCTCTATAGTGGGCTCAGTGCCACACATTTGCCGCCTACTCCAGATGGAATCCCAGATCAGATCGACACGGAGGAATTGGACAAAGGGAGACTTGAACTCTTGGCTATAGTGCTGGGTCCAGGTTTGTTTATTATGTCCAGGTCCCATAGACTGGACTTAGAAATGAAAGTATATTCATAAAGAAGTACTCTATAGCATGATGTATGTTGAGCTGATTAGTCTCCTATAAATGGTTAATCCACTACTTTGGGGAAAGTTTCCTTGCTAATAATATTCTAGTAAGAGTGGCATCTTAATTTGAGGTACCTTTAAACGAACAACAATATTGTTTAAATGAAGTTAATATCATGGGGATTGCTATGGTGGCGTTTATAAATTTAAGATGTGCTATAAAACGCTTGTTATAAAAGTTTGTGGTTTTCTATGTCACTGCCAGGTACTTACACAATTTAATAATTGAGAGCTTTAAAAATAATTTAAAGGGATATTTGTATGGTCCCTAAACAGTGATTTAGTATATCTGTTTTCCTTTGTACAAGATACGAGTTTGTAACTATCGTGAATTTTTAAATGGACTACATTATCATGCCGCTCATGGGCAATTCAAATAGTTTAAAATGTCTAAATTTATTCTTGGTTTATAAAGTGGTCTACTGATTCCCCTCAGGCGTATCTAATTGAAGCAGTATGTTGAAAATGTTAATCTGCTTGTATAAGAGGGTGGCGCTCCTGTGGAATAATATAACTTTTGTTTTGTATATCTCCTGATATACTGCCTCCGGAGAACTTACTATATGTCTGTTGTAACAACGATAAACAAAGTTAAAAAAAAAAAAATTATAATAAAGGGAATTATGCCATGATAAATCAATCATTAGTGTCCTTTGATTGGAATTCTGCATTTACAGGACTAGGAATAGATAACTGTTGGACAATAGTAAAGTCTAAAATAAATGAACTTGAGAGTCTTTACATTCCAATCAAAAAATCTTACAACAAAAAAGGAAAGGTTCCTATCTGGTTAACTCAGAAGATCAGAAGGCAAATAAATAAAAAAAGAAAAAAGCATTTACAGTTTTTTAAATGAGAAGATATATATAAGGCAGAATAAAGGAAAACAAAGCATTTAAATAGAACTGAGAGAAAGAAAATCGAGTTTAAATTAGCTATAAGGACCCTAAGGCTTTCTATGCTTATATTAACTCTAATAAAACAACTAAAAGTACCATCACTACAGTAATAGACAATGGCACAGAACTGCTAAATGGAAAAAAATAGCCAATGCATTTAATAAATATTTTGGTTCAGTCTTTAATAAAAATGCCTCTGGCACTAAAATTAATAAACAAAACCCATGTAATGAAATAACAGTTGATGAAGTCATTAATGCCGTAAGAATAATGAATTCTAAATCTGTTCCACGTAGGCGGCGATGTATGGCACTGAGCCCACTTCATGGCCTTGCTGGAATCTGAAAAAATAAAGACCTTGCCCATATGGAGGATCTGAAGACGTGCTAGGATGAGATAAATGCCTACTTCTTGAAAGAAATAGTGAGTTCAGTATCTAACCCATTACAGTTACAGTTTAATAAATCATTAAGAGAAGGTAGTCTCCCATTAGAATGGAAACCGGCGATTATAATCCCAATCCATAAGAAAGGAAACAGTTTGCAGTAGAAAATTACAGACCAATTAGCCTTACTTCAACCACTTGCAAAATAATGGAAAGAATAGAAAATCACCTTGTAAATAAGGGTATACTTGATAACACACAACATGGGTTCAAGATTGGTAGATCGTGCGTTACGAATTTGATTACATTCTGTGAAGAAGTAAGCAAAACTATTGATACTGGCACCCCTGTGGATATTATATTTTTAGACTTCAAAAAAGCCTTTGATTTGGTTGTTCATGAGATAGTGATAAACAAAATGCTAAAATATAGATCTGTATATCATTAAATGGGTAGACAATTGGCTTGATAACAGAAATCAAATGGTGAAGATCATGGATAACTACTCTGATAGTATCAAAGTTACTAGTGGTGTTCCCCAAGGCTCTGTTTTAGGGCCCCTAATGTTTGGCTTATATATAGCTGATTTACATCATGGAATCAAGGGGCACCTAAACAGATTTGCCAACAATACAGAAATTTGTGGGACAGTACATACCATTGACAAAATAAACCAACTAAGTAAAGATATATATGTCAATTGGAAGGATGGCGATAAAATGGCATGATATTTAATGAAAATAAGGCGTGGTAATGTACTTGGGAGAAAAAACACGCCATACTATAGAAATGGTATCGGATTAAAGAGTGTAAAACCAAAAGATCTTGGGGTTCTAATTAATAACTAATTGGCTGCAGGAGATCACTGCCTAAAAGTGACAACAGCAAACAAGATGATATGGGCAATAAAAGAGCCTTTGTTTCAAAACATGAAACCTGTGTATTACCTTTATATAATCTATGTATTAGACCACATCTTGACTATGGCATCCTTTGGCTCCACATTTGTCCAAAGACAAAAGGATAATAGATATTGTCCAGGGAAGAGTGACTAAGATTATTCAGAGAGTGACCAATCTAACATACCTGGAAAGGATGAAGGAGTTGAACCTTTACAAGTTATCTCAAAGGAGAATAAGAGGATCTACTTTTATTACACTCTTTCCTAAATGACACTGATTTGATGAAGGAGCATAACATCATATATGCTCATAAACCTGAGAGGTCACACTAAATGGCTACTTATCCCTAAGGCAAGTACAAATGGTAGAAGAAACTTCTTCACTGTCTGGGCTAGCAAGGCCTGAATAGGCTGCCTAGTATATTGTGGACTCGTGTAACCTAAATAGTTTTAAATCAAACTTGGATAAATACTTGCTGGGACTCAAATCAACAAGATTTTCCCAGACAGTGTGGAAGGTAGTCTCGATGGGCTTCGTGCTCCTTCTACCTTACAAACCGAGTAATAATTATATGGAGAGTGCGAATGCTACATAGATAACAGTGACTCTCAAAATTATAATTTTATGTATGGATGAACTCTAGGGGAGGTAAGGGTTCTTACTGTATTATCAAAGGGGTTTTCTGAAAATGCCAGGAAAGGAAATACAGTTAAATTACATTTAAAAATAATTTGCTGTGGAAGAATTCTAACTAGCAAAACTGAGTTAATGTGTTATCATGGGATAACACCACAGTTTAGAATGTCATTTAGTGAATCAGATTAGAGAATTTCTTTTACACATTTGATAATGTGTCATAACAGTGATTGGAAATGTAATTCCGAAAGTGCTGATTTGGCACATATATCATGGTTGTTCGCACTCCCCAGCCATGGCCACACTTATGCCGGCTCCCTGAATCCATTCCTAAACTTGGGTTACCACTGGACGATTGGGCAGCCCATTCAGCATTCTTTAGCCCATATACGTAGGTAGCAGGAAGTTTGTGCCATCTCTGCCCCAGCAACATCATGAATGCACTGATTCACTAAAATTGTTCTGCATTGATCAGATGAGTAAATGTGTGTACTAAAGACAAAGTTACAGCAGCGGAGGTTTTTAAAGGTTTTAAATCTGTTATTGTTTATTCAGAACTTCTTTGAGGATATTTCTTTCATCAGGCGTCAGGACCACATGGAAACTTTTTAGCTAACAGTCGACTAGGGGCCGCCCATGACAAAATCAGACGTCAACATCCACATCCTATGCTGTATAAACGTATGCCTGCACCTTCTCAGTTCCTTTCCCACTGTGGACTATACTGCGAGGGACCTACAGCGATGCACACCGCTACAGTCGACTGCCAAAACCTTTAACGATTTTTCTCAGTTTTATTTTCTCACCCTAGTAGCTATCACTTTATTTCTGAATTCTCAAGACCACTGTCTGTAGTATTATTATTATTATTACTGCATGGTTTTTTTATTATATTTAATTAAAAAAAATATTGGAAAAATGTAGAGAGTTCCATTTTACGGCTGGGGGAGTGTTGGATAAGTATGTTTGCAATTCATTGTTGGATACCTGTAAGCTGTTCAGTATTGTGATATATTTCATACTAACTGTCACCTCTACTTTCCTTTACAGAATTCAACGTCGGCCA
The DNA here is from genome assembly GCA_016271365.2 of Neoceratodus forsteri. NCBI lineage: Eukaryota > Metazoa > Chordata > Ceratodontiformes > Ceratodontidae > Neoceratodus > Neoceratodus forsteri. The sequence continues at coordinate 1,123,428,504 of CM028129.1, read as the reverse complement.
GTACCGCCGTAATTTGTTAAAAACCTACAAATCCTTTGATCTCTTCCGTCCTGACAATGAAGAGGGCATGAAAATCAGGAAGTAAGCACAGTGTTCGTTTTTGATGGCGCTTTCCTTTGTGATTGCTGATAGTAAACACTCAAAAGGGACATACTCTGTCTCTGACTGATGTAGCCTGCCAAAAATTATTGGAATTTGAGAAAAGTAGTACTGTAGCATCTGTTCTGCAGTATGCAGTGTTCTTACTTTTTTGGGTCATTTTTTCCCCCCATCTGCCTCAGTTGAAAGCTTTATCAGACCTGCCACTGACCAAGTTACCTAGACTTCAGCAAGGCCTTCGACACTGTACCACACAGGGAGACTAGCCAAAAAGATTAGGGACCATGAGGTAGTGGAAAAATGGCAGATTTGGTACAGAGCTGGTTGAGAGATGGTTACCATGAGCTGTGCCACCAGTAGGTTCAGTTCCTCATTTTGTCACATTGGTTAATAATGACTGATGCCATACAGAATGCTTCCTTCTGTCCAGAGTATTCCTGCTGCTCCTTTGCAACCAGGAGTGGGCACTTCCACTGCAACAGCAGGGGGTGGGTGGAGCAGGTGCGCTAAGGGGTCGGGTGACATGTTTGTTCCCGTATCTTCCTCCACCCGGTTCACGGGGAGGGGGGGCAATGTGTCATATGTTTATCTCTGCTGCCTAGCACACGTGCACTAAGCCACCGTCTGAAGGTGTTCTGACGGGTGCATTGTTGTGGATGGTCTGCTGTCTTCCCTGTGAGCCTTCTCAGGTGTGGATTGTAAGCATGTTTCGCCAACATGCCAAGCTTAAATTTATGTTGCTGCCTACCAAGATCAAAAACTCCATGTAAGATGTCACAGTGTACTGCATGACAAATTGGAGTAATTATCATTGTGTTAAATTGAGTTCCTGTCTGTAGCATTCTGTAAGATATCACTGGCTAAAGCTATGATAAGAGCGCTTGATCCTTGTTAGTACATTGTGTGTCCAAATAAATAATTTGTCTATTGGGATCCCTCATTCCATATAAAAAAGTGGGTGTGTGCAAGTGCATTATGGCAATACTGTTTGAGTTGTGTGATATGGAAGCAAACACTAGCACCACAGCCCATTTAAAATATCAGTGGCTGGTATTGTTTTCGCTTACTGTGCAGTAATACTGCCACCACAAAAGCATTAAAGTGCCAGTGACTGGTAGGATTTCTGCTTGGCAAACAAAAGGATATGCTTTCTCTAGAGGTTGCTGTCCGTGAAAACAATGTGGGCATAGAAACTGGAAATTAAACAGATGCACACAAATCAGGTCCCTCACAATGATGCTAGACACATTTATTGACCAAAACAAGGTTGGCAAATACAGTATGAAAGCAGCACAGAAAAGGACCCTTGGCATTGCTGTTTTAAATATAACTACACTACATTTATCATTCACATATTCATCAAATTTTATTTAAATGAAATCCATACAATATTATGATATTAGGTGGCTAACATTTAATAGAGATGGTTCATGTAAAGTCATTTCATTATGCAAAGAATGATAGGCTTATAGTGGCCATTTAAAAAAAAAAAAAAAAAATTTTATAGTATACTTTTTGTCCCCAAGCCGGCGTCCACCCGGTAACTCAGCCCAGTCACGGACCTCAGCCTCTGCCTCCATATTGAGCCCGCAACAACGGGATTAGGTCGGAGGCCGGCCTGGAGGTTAATCAAGGCTCAAAGTGGGCTTCATGTAGGGTGGCTGGGAGCTGAATAATTTTTGTGGAGTTTTTTCTGGGGTGGAGATGTGCAGTGACGTCCAGTGTCTGCTCCACCCTCTCGCCTCTGGACGCCTGGTCACTTGCAGTACCCCGGCCTCGCCAGGGGTCCGTTGAGCACCGGGCATTCTCCCCCCTCCCCGGAGAAGGAGAGCAGTCCTGGGGATGTTCCATCCCTCTCCCCCCGGCTGGCCCTCCGACGAGACTGGTCCATTCCTGAACCCAGTTGCTGGCGTCGCAAGCAGAAATCCAACTGCTGCACTGACGGGCCGGCATAGTGGCCATTTTTAAGAGCAAGTCCTTTCTGGTTCTCCTTTTTTTTTTTTTTTTATCTTTTATTTTGGTTTTTTGCACCTTTTTATATGTAAACTTTTTTTTAGTGCACTTGCAGTTTTCTATCTGAATTCATATGTTATAGTCATTCTATTATAGTTATAATCTTTTTTTTTTTAACTTGGGGCACCAATCATTTTAAACACCTGTTACTGAAAGAGAGAAGGCAGGCTGTAGCTTTTCCCCCGATGAATCCGTAATGTATGCTGCAGTGTTGGGATTTTTTTCAGTGTTGCCATGATGTTTGCCAGCCTTGCCTTTGACCAGTAAATATTTCTAGCATTGATACTGTGGACCTTGTTTGTGTGGGTCTCTTCAGTTTTCCACCATTTCTGCTTACAGTGTAAAAGACCCACGTTTGCTGTCCAGTGCCAGGACTTCCACCTTGAGTCAGCAGATACAGGTAAGGTGTTCTGGCAGGGGCCTCCCATCCTGAGTGGATGGCTCCTGCTGGTGCATGACTGCCCTCCTGCTGGCCCAGGATGGGGGAGCTGCGTAGACAGGAATATGTGGTCCAGAGAACACACCTGGCCCAGGGTGAGGGAGCTGCATAGGCAGGAATGTGTGGTCTAGTGATCATTCCTAGCCTAGGCGATGGAGCTGTGTAGGTAGGAATGTGTGGTCCAGTGACCACTCCTGGCCCAGGGTGAGGGAGCTGCATAGGCAGGAATGTGTGGTCCAGTGACCATTCCTGGCCTAGGGTGAGTGAGCTGTGAAAACAGGAATGTGGTCCGATGACCACTCATGGCCCAGAGTGAGGGAGCTGTGAAGTCAGGAATGTGTGGTCCAGTGACCACTACTGGCCCAGGATGAGGGACCTGTGTAGGCAGAAATGTGTGGTCCAGTGACCACTCATGGCCCAGGGTGATGGAGCTGTGAAGGCAGGAATGTGTGGTCCAATGAATACCCAGGGTGGGGGAGCTATGTAGGCAGGAATGTGTTGTCCAGTGACCATTCCATGGCACTTATTTATTGCAGCTATGCCCATGGCTAAGAATTGTAGACAGGCTCCCTGGTGCTTCGTGCAACACAGTCTCTTCATTAGGGGGTTCAGTAACCACTCCTGTTGCTGCTGTGAGCAAAGTCCTGTTCCAACTAACCCAGCATCAGTGCTGTGTTCCAGAAGCAGGTTAGGGTATTTTCCGGGCTTCAGTCAAGAACCAAGGACAAGATAAATCTTTGATGTGGGAAAGATACAGGAGGAGGTTGGAAACTGAGAAAGTGGTGGAGCATGACAGGATGGTACCGCCACTCTCCCACACTGACTTACGAGCCTTCTTCCTCACCGCATTAGACTTTTGCTCATTTCCCTGCCGGCCTGCCAACTTTCCCCAAATGGATTAGTCTGTGAAGGTAAAAGAAAGGGCAGGCTGAAAGGTACCCAGGAGCAAGCCTTAAACCTGCCAGAAGGGAGTTTGGACTGGAGCATGTGGAAGAGCTGCATAGGTACAAAGGCAACTGTGTAGCTCTTTCACATTCTCCAGCCAGTTGACTTTGCCCAAATGGGTAAGTCTGTGAAGGTGCAAAGGCGGGCAGGTTGATAGGTACACAGGGGCGAGCTGTGATCACACACCAGAAGGCCATAGAATTGGAGTAATGGAGGAGCTGAGCGGCTTGCTGCACAACAGGCCAGGGGAAGCACAAATAATGTAAAACAGAAGCAGTACATCAGCTGCTGATAATGTATTAAAGTGAGGGCTGACACTTTAAAAACCTACGTGGTGGCAGGCTTTGTAGTGCTAAGTAAATTTTGAATGTTGGTGTCTTACTTTTACAATGAGTGGTGAGCTCGTCCCCAAATTAGTAGTGTTTATTTTGTAGCCATTCCTCCAAAATAGTATTGTGTTAAACCTCCCAGAAACAAAACAAGGCACTTGTGACAGAATTTGGTTTCTTCATATTACATACTCTGTGTCTGTGTTCCCCCAGTAAAAAAATGAAAGGATGGTAGAATTTATTGAGCTACATAGATGTGATTTATATTATTTCTTGATTTCTCACCCCATTTTATTCTCAGAGTCCTTAGTATTTTTCATTCTACACTTGTCAATTGTCTAGCCACGTCTCCTTGCCTTTGTTATTTTTCATCTCTGCTGTCATTAGTTGCTCTAGCCATAATATTGGGGACTGGGGCACTGCTTGAAACATGGGGAAGCAAGGGGTGAGGGGTTGCTAAAGCATTGTGGCTAACAACAAATGCATAGAACACCACTCATGCAAAAACAGTTAAGAAATGCAGACCATGCTTTGCAGATGCGTAGCTAGCTGCTTTTCAGCAAAACCAGGCAGGCTTTATTTAACTCCAAAATTGATTAGTGTTTTGCTCATAAAAGTGCTAAAATATTGTGAAAATGCTAGCACTTGCCTCATTGTGTTTAACAAACATAACACTTCTAGAAAACCTATATAAATACTTTCAGTACAGTTAGCTTTGTCCCCAAAAAAACTGCTAATCAATTATTTAAAACCCTGCCAGGTTTGGTGTAGTGTTGCATAAATCTGTTACTTACAGGTTTTCTAACTTTTGTTACATTGTGGTTAAAGACAGTGTGCCTTAGCAGTCTGAATGATGTCAGACAGTACCTCTCAGAAGAAGATGGACATGTAGCTGTAAGTATTCTGTTCCCTGGGACTGACATTTAGTAACATATGGCACAGATGTACTGCATGAAATTTGTGTCAAGAGTATTGTTTTACCCATGCTTGAAACCTGTTTCGTCAAGGGAAGACATAAAGATTTGTTATCGAGGCTATCTCCTCCATTGGGCCATACCTTTGGAACCAAAGACTTATGATGTCACCACCTATTTTACGTGGGCAGCCGCATCACTCCTCAGTTCTTTATTCCGCTGTTAACTGCTTGTTGGATCTGCAGAGAAACAACACTGTCATTTACTCGACTTTCCTAACTCCGTTACAACTTCTGTTTTATGCTGTCAAAGGCTCGTTCCACCGGCCGACTTTTATTCGGCACCCTGTGATGCACTGTAGCCATACTTGCTGGCTTGTGGATCAGCATTCGGGCAGCATGACCAGGGGACCACTGCACAGACCCCACTGAAGTTCCGGCAGGAAGGGGGCATAGGTGTGGGTTGGCTCCCAGGACAGCGGTCAAAGATCAGGGATGGTCTTCCGACCGAGTTCAGCAAAACCTTTTTACTCTTTCTGTAAATAAAGCTGAACTCGGAGGAGTGGTTTTGATATATATTTATTTATGCTCCTTCCTGCGATTGGCCCCCATCAGACTGCCCCAGCCCGTCCCCCGGAATCACTGGCTCGGGAGCGGCACCTGCGGGGTGGGGGGGCAGTCTTCACCCTGGTGACCGGCATTTTTTCCTCCGAGTGTTATCTCCCGGAGGCCACAGGAGTCAGCGCGCATGCATCGAACAGCCCCCAGTCATGGTCTTCTTCCCCCACCCCAGGCCTGGTGCCTAGGCCATCTTGGCCCAAGCTTCCTCCAGCCTTCACTGGGGGTCGCCCATCAGTCTAGGGATGCCATACTCTCTCCCCAGAGAGGAGAGCTTGCCTGTCGGCAGCTCCATCCATCTGCGCCCCCCCGTGCCGACCTCCGATGCCCTGCGCTCTATCCCGAACTAGGGTCGCCGGCGTAGGTCGAGGTAAGGCACCAGCGCCTTAGCCCTCGCATACCTGGCTGGCACGGGAAGTGTTTTTAACTGTACAATGAGGGCAAAAAAAAAATAAGCAGTTCAGAGTTGAGCCATGACACTGGGCATCGCTTATTCATATAAGCATGCCCAGAGACATGGCTCAGCCTGGAAGTCCGTGTTTTTTTCCTCCACTTACAACCCTCAGCCTACAATAAAACACTTCCCCAAGTTCAACTTTATTCACAGAGCCAGGACAAAGGTTTTGCTGAACTCGGTCGAAAAAATAGATGTAAATGCTGCCATGGCAACCTGTAGTGCAGGCTGGGAAAGCCTGTCAAGAGGTTGTGGGTGGTGCATGACCAGTTCACATGGCAAGTAAAATGCCACAAAACCTACCCTCGCTATCCAGGAAAAGGATAGCCCGGCCACAACTAAGCAAGAGCCAAAGCGTCCAAATAGCGGGCGTTCAGATGGGCACAGTGGCAATGCTCTTAATACTATGCACCAATAATAATGCTGCAGAATTGACCGTGTGAACAAGTCTTTAGAAAGAACCTTTATTCTGGTTTTGTACCTGCGGCCCGAAGATTCTGTCTGTCTGGGTTTATCCCCAGCGTGATGGCCTGCAAGATCTGCCAGTGATTCAGCCAGACCATGAGGAGATGCTGACAGATGGCCCCTGAGACCTTAATTGTAAGAAAGCCATGGACACCACCAACAGGGCCCACGGGCTTGAGGCGGTTTCTTTATTATATTCTTCAACTGCTGTTGCTGGGAAGTTTCCCTGTATTTGGTGGCGCTATCACCAAGCGCGGTCATTAAGTCCAGGAAAAGGACAAATCATCAAAGCCCTTGTCATGCAGCCATCACGGCAACCACAAGGATAAAGCTTCTGCTTCACTGGCGAAGTTGAGGTTTGACTCCCACCTTCAACCGGATGGTAAGTCCTCGTGATTGTCTTCTCTGGTGGGCACGACTTCTAAAGCCACCCAGCTGCTCAAGAGACATAGAGGTTGGTTATGACTCTTCCACACCTACTACAGGAGGTTCATATCCTTTGTTGATGGGTATCAACTCGTCAACAGTAGCTCTGACTCCTTTGCAGAGCATTGTTGACTCTTAGCTGGCCACTGTGCCAGAAATGTTTTGGCATTTGTTGCCAAGTCTCCTGCCCTGAACGTCACCATTGACAGGGCCTTTCCTGCTGACACCATGCTTGACGAGTTCTCAAAGCATACTGTGTCATATCTCAATCACAGCTGCCATCGATGTCCATTTTACATGGGTGTCGTGTCAAAACAGCATGTCAAAAATAGGGAAGGCAATTTAAGCCAAGCAATACGAGTGCTGGGAAAGACTGTGACGGAAAACTTCAGCGAGACCTTTGTGTGGTGTATAGTGCATCTTCAGGTATGTGTATTTAAGTAAGGGGGGTGTGGGTGGCAAAGCTCCCTGCGTATGTGGGGTGCAGGGGGCACACATTTGTGTGGTGTTCATTTGCTTTTCAGTGTTCTGACGCCTCGCTGAACTTTGCCATCGCTGTTTTTCTGGTGCTCGTATTGCCGGGCTTATATTGTCTTCACTATTTTTGACATGGGACCTTCTGCCTATATCCTCCTGCCATCATTCCAGACTCCATTTATGGAAGAGGAATTGGAGGAGCAAGAGGAAGATCCCTTTGCGGATGGTATTGGTTTCAGTTTCACCTTATCCTTGTGTAGTGAGGGCAGTGGTTTATACACAGAAGCATTCTTCTGAGGTTGGCTGCCTTTCAGGCATTGCTAAGGCAAATGCAGAATGCCATGGAATTTGTTGCTGAGCCGGAAGACTCCACAAAGCGCAATCTGTTGGAGATTCCTGGAGGTTCCTACTACTGCCTCGTTGTTATTCCTCCTATTTACCTTGCATTGGAAGATGTTACACTGGCTGCATGGCATAAGCCTAACGCTCTGCCTGCTGTTCCTAGAAAGGCTGACAAGCAGTATTCTGTCCCTTCTGCAAAGCCTTACTGTGCCTTACCACTTGACATGGATTCCATAGTCATCCTGGCTGCTCATGTAGGTCTAGAGCTCCTAGACGCGAGTTCCATGCCTCCAGATAAGGAATCCAGGAGGCTGGACTGATGGGCAAAAGAACATATGCTTCTGCTTCTTTCAGCCATAGGATAGCCAGTTACCAGGTGTACATGATTAAATATCATAACCTCTGGAGATCTGCCATGACCACCATTGACTCTTTGTTAGATAGTCCTGCCCAAACTGATTTATTAAAAGTTACTTTTTCAGGTATTGACACTGGTAGGCATCTTTTGCTTTCTGCATACGATGCCCCTGATGGTTCAGCCATAGCTGCTGCTTCTGGGATTTACCTTCAGAGATATTCTTGGCTACATGTGACTGGTTTTGCCACTGAGTTCAGCAGTCTGTCCTCAGTGCTCTATTTAGAGGGTCCAAATTGTTTGGGGGTGAAGCTGAATCCACCTTGCATGAGCTTCAGTTGTCCAGGATGACTTATAGGTCGCTTAATCCTGACTGTTCAGTCCTCAATAGGCCTGCTGCCAGTGGGGCAGTGCCTTCTGTCAACAGTCCTGTACAGGTTAGAGGTGCCCGCCTGGATCCCTCCCCAAGTGCCCATGCAAAGGCACCAAATGTATCAATCAAGCTGTGCCCTTGGTAGCCTTCTGACTTCACACCTCTTTTCTCCATCTCCGCCTCTGATTGTGCATGGTGGGGCCTACCTTCATGTACCAATCTGAAGAGCTTACCACAGACAAGTGAATACTGGAAATAGTAAACACAGAACCACAGAAACAGAGAGACAGACAGTGACAGCAGAATGACCAGTGGTCCTTCCAATCTGCCAGTAGTTCCCTAGCAAATCCCAGGACCTATTGTCCATACTATGTACAAGTCCCCCTCTGTCCTTCCCCTGTTACCCTCTCTACTGCTACTGCCATGAGTAACGATTATAACCTTCACTCTGTTCTTGCCATGCTTTAAACCTTTTAGGGTTTTGGTGCCCACCATCTTGACTGGCAGACTGTTCCGTGGGTCCACCACCCTTTCTATAAAATAAAACTTTATTGTGTCCCTCTTGAACCTCTCTCCTGTCAGTTTCCACTCATGCCCCCTGTGTTCTTAAACTGTTATCCATGATAAATTGTTCCTCGCAGTTCACCTTGTTTGTTCTTTCCAGGAACTTGAAGGTCTGTGTCATATTATGCCTTTCTCGTCTGGTCTCCAGCGAATACCTATTCAGTGTCTTGGGGCGATCCTTGTAAGATATGGTCTGCTGTCCTTGAATTTCCTGTTCTTTCTTTGTTGTGCTGTCTGCAGCCTGTCCTTGTCTTTTCTGATGTGATACTCAAGAACTGGGCACAGTACTCCAGGTGTGGCCTCTCTAGCAATCTGTAAAGAAGTACCAGTGGAGTGCACCAGATACTTTGTGTGTATCGTGGGTGCAGGCATGGGGTGCAGGGTACTTCTCGTTTGCTGTCCTCCCGGAGATGGGAAAACATTCCTGCAGGAAATCGTGGATTTCATCGTCTGTGGTATTGGAATCTCCCAGATTGCTGATTCTGGGGGATTTCAATACCTGGGTTGACTATGAACTCATGCAATTTGGATGTGATTTCCTTCAGCTAATAACTTTGTTGGGCCTCACAGATTGTTACTTCCGCTACACACATTAGGGGTCACTCACTGGATCTGGTGTTCCTCCTGGGGATGGAGATATCCGACTTGGTGGTGGAACCAGTTGGATGGTCAGACCATCGCACAATAAGGTTCGGTTTTGGGGCTCCCCCCAGTGGGCCTACCCCTATGGAGATGGTCCAGTACCGCCCTTTGCGGGGTTTGACCCCTGATGGCTTAATGGTGGTACTGGATCTACTCGAGCATGCTGAGAGAATGTATGGATCCAGGGGATCTGGTGCTTGCCTATAATGCGGCAGTAACAGCGGCCTTGGATTCCATTGCTCCTGTTCGTGTTCGCCCCCTCACCCTCCGTTCAAGGTCTCCATGGTTTGATGGGACTTTGAAGGAGCTGAGGAGAGTGGGGTGAAGGCTGTAGAGGGCCTGGCAGAAATCAGGCCTTGATGACTTCAGATGTAGGTTGATGGAACATTATTCTTTCTATCAATAGACAATCTCCCATAAAAAGGCAGAGTTCCTGTCCAGGGAGATTGCTGCTGCACGAAATCGACCAGCTCAGCTCTTTCAGACTGTGGACAGACTGTTCTGAGGGTCTTGTCCCCTAGGTGCATCACCTTGCATTGTTTGGCGTTGAATTTCAGCTGCCTAACCTTAAACCACCTCTCTAATCTTTGCAGGTCAGTCCACATCTCCCTAAGTTCCTCGTTGCTGTCTACCCTCCCACAGAGCTTTATGTCATCTGCAAAGAGACACCGCTTGCCTTAGATTCCTCCTTCAGTGTCGCTGATGAACATGTTGAAGAGAGTAGGACCCAAGAAGGATCCCTGTAGCACCCCGACTTGTGACCTTCCTCTTTTCAGATTTCTCATCTTTTTATCACAGTCCTCTGCTACCTTTCCTTCAGCCAGTTTCCTACCCATCTGATTATGTTATTTGCCGCACGCAGTTCCTCCATCTTCTTCAGCAGTCTTCTGTGAGGTACCGAGTCAAGCATTGCTGAAGCCAAAGAAGAGAAGATCCATGATGTGGTCTGTATCCAATACCCTTGTCACCCAGGCGAAGAAAACTATCAGCTTGGCCTGACAAAACCTCCCTGCCATGAATCCGTAGGTGTTTACTATCTCAGAAACTGTTGCTCTTCAGGTAGTACACAAGGTCTTCTCTTGACCAGTGATTCCATCAGTTGACCCAGAACAGAGGCAAGAGTGACAGATCTTTGCCCCCATGGAATGAACCTACATCTGTTACCCTCCAGTCTTTGAATTACCCCCCCCAAGTAAATGAGCTATTGAATAGCCTACCACACTGCTGCCAGTTCTGTAGTACTCTCAAATGTATCCCATCAGACCCTTGGGCCTTATCTGTTTTTAGGGCTGCTTGTCATTTCTGGATCCTTTCACTGTTAAATACTGGCTGCCTCATCACTGGGACCCCTCTTATGGCTACCTTGATGCCACTCTCTGGTAGGGGCCCGCTGTCTTCCCTTGTGAAGGCAGAGCAAAAGTAAACATTAAGGATGGCTGCCTCTTACACGTCCTCCTCTATTACCCTACCTCCTTCAGATAGCCTGACAATCCCCCCTCCTTTCTTTCTTTCTTTTTTCTCCAATATATCTGAAGAACTGCTTTTCCCCACCCGTGGCCCCTCCTCACTTCACAAACGAGGTGAACCCATCTCCCTGGCAACATTCATCCCATCTCCTCCTCTCCTCCCCTCCCTCTAAGCTGCAAGAGAAACTGATCCATTCTAGACTCCTCAACTTTCTTACATCCTCAGCTTCCTCTGACCTTTCCAGTCTGGATTCTGGAAGCACCATTCCACCATTTCCTACCTGCTCGTGTTCTGATTCTGTCTTTTCCGGGATGGATGGGGCACAATACAGCCACTGTATTCATTGATCTGGTCAAAGCCTTCAGTTTGGTGTCCCATCCACTCCTTTTGGACAAAGCGGGCTCCATCCTGGGTCCTGTTCATTTCTCCATCTTCCTGAATGACCTCCCCTCTACCTGTGCCAGCTTGCTATCCACATGTATGCAGATGACAGTCATCTTCACTTTCAGGCCTTCTGCAGCTGTGGAAGACTTGCTCCAGTGGTACTTCAGAAACATTCTGCACTGGTTCCAATCCAACCAGCTCAGAGTCAACACTAAAAAATGGTGTTCATGACCTTTGGTACCAGTCAGAAACTGGCCACACTCACTGCCCCCCACCCCAGTCTTCACCACTCTGGATGGCAAGCCTGTTGAAGCAGTCTAGTCCTTCAGGTAACCCTGGGGTGTGGCTAAGACTAACTCGTCCTGGACCAACTCCATCATCCTGTTGAAGTCCGCCCTTCTAAAATTAAGGACCTCAGTACATGATTGGGACTTTTCGATCCCAAGGACCGGCTCTAACAAAATAGGGCTATGGTCACTGGATGCGAGTGGCTCCCCTGCTTCCACACTTCCTACCACTTCTGAGTTTGTGAGCACCACATTGAGAATGTCAGCCTGCCTGGTAGGTTCCTTAACCAGCTGCACCAACAGACAGTGGTGGAATGTATCCAACAGGGCCTGACTTCTGGTGCTCGTGGCAGCTGGAACATCCCAGTCAATCTCCTGCAGGTTCCAATCCCCCACCACCACTACCTCCCCTTTCTCCATTCCCTTTTCTTGTTCTTCACCAAGCTCCCCGTCCCTCTCATCCCCCTTTCCTGGCGGTCTGTAGATCACCCATAACTATATTTTCTTGCCTGAGGCTGCCGTGAGCTGCAGCCACGACTCTGTCTTCTTGTTACTTCCCCTGATGTATTCAACTTCCACAGCCTCCCTGCCTTTCCTGACATATAGAGATACCCACCCACCCACTCTTGCCTTTCCTTTATCCCACCTAAGCATTATGTAATGAGGGTCCCAATCATTATTTTGAGTCCCAAGTTTCTGTGATGGCTACGGGTTGACCTAAGTGTCTGCCATCATTGCTTGAGCTCATTGATTTCACTACCCAGACTACTGGCATTAGGACGGACCTCATTCCATCTAACTACTGATTCCACTTACCTTTTTTTTGTTGTTGTCCTTGTACCATATTCTTACCTATGCTTTTTAACTATGTTTTCATGTTAATTGCAGGCTTTGTGAGCCCTCCGCCTTGATCCATTCTCCAGCCCAGTTTAAAACTCAAACTTACTTTTACCCACTGTGCTTCTACAAGTCTTCAGATTAGGGAGTACTAGATGGGTTCCTTTCTTCTCTCTTATCACTGTGGTTCCCCTAGCATCACTCCTCCTGGAGTCAGTAACTGTCCAGTGAAGAGCTCAGACTTCTGCCCAGGCACACTGGCTCCCTCTCTGTTGGGTAAAGACTGTCACACTTGAAGAGCCTCCTGTCCCAGAAGTCCCCACAAGGTGCTCCATCTCCTGACACCATTCCTTTAACCACCCATTATACTCCTTGATCTCATCTATCCTTATTCTGCCCTCCTCCTCATGGGGAAGACCTCTGAAAAGGCCAGGGAGGCAGAGTCAGGGTGGGAGAAATCAGTTTGTGAGCTGGTGGTCAGTTTGGCCACTAGCTTTCAAAATGTGGTAGCCAAACCAATATTTGTAGTGGCCATACTTTTCAAAAGCTCAACTATCACTTTACAGGCAGGTAGCCAAGTTGGCCAATAGCTTTCAAAATCTGGTAGCCAAAACAAATTTTTAATTAGCCATTGACCAGTTGGCTACCTGATTTGTCCCACCCTGGGCAGGGTATGGCTTCAGTTAGTCCCTAAGTTTGTGAAAGTTCCAGTTCACTGTCTCCACAAGCTGGTTTGTCGGATTGTTGTTACCCATTGTACGAGCACCCCCAGCTCCTCCCCTGCCATCCTTGCTATTCTGTCTGTATCTCCATGGTCGGTGCATCAGAAAGGCACCTGACCATCCCTGTGACATTAATTATAATGTCCAGTGCTCTCAGCATACCCAGCATGTTCAGGTACTCTTTTATTTCACTGGCAGAACACTAGTGCTGCAATTGTATAGTGATTCACCTAACATTTCTTTTTATTTTCATGGTAGTATGGAACCAGCGAAAATAAAATAAAAGACAGTGACTCCTGTTACACAGTAATATCTGTCTGCTTACCCCTAGTTAGAAATGTTCTAGCTGCCTCGGTCAACTCAGCTGCCTCCTTGCTCTTATAGCAGGAATTAACTGGCAGAATGGGGGGGTGCTCTGTAGCTGCTGTCTACTCGTCCAGTGCATCCACCACCTTGTCATTATCCTCCGGGTCATTTGTCCATTCTACTGACAGATGTTCAGATACTGATACAAAAGCGTACTGTTGAACCCATTTTTCCTCTCAAGAGAAAAACAAGGGGGTCTGTAATTCCCAGTACTTTTCTGGTCCCCAAGTGGGCAGGAGGTTAACATCCTCTGTTGGACCTGAGAGGTCTGAATGAATACATCAGATACATAATGTGTTGGATGGTTTCTCTGTATGATCTCATCCTGCTGTTACAGACAGGTGATTGGCTATGTGCCCTGGATATGAAGCATGTATACCTTTATATCAGAATTCACAAATGCCACAGGCAGTACCTTTGTTTCATGCTGGAGGGCGTTGCCCATGGGCTTCTCCTCAGTGCAGCTGGTATTTACTAAATGCTTGTGGTAGTGGCTGCAGTCCTTGGAAAGGCTGTATATCTTGTCTTATCTAGACGATTGGCTTGTCAAGACCCTGTGCAGGGAAGCAATTCTGTACACACTGTCCCAAACGAGACAGTAAACTGGGTATTATAGTGAACAAACTGAAATCGGTCCTTGTTCCTTGTCTGCGCCTCCAATACAGTGTAGCAGTGCTAGACACAGAGGTGGGCAGTGCTTTCCTGCCTGCAGATGGACAGAGGCCCTGATTGCCGAGGCCTGTGTGATGCACAGAAGCCATTATGTATTAGCCAGAATTAATGTTATGTTTGCTAAGTCTGATGGCTTCAGTCATCATTACATCCCTTTTGCTTGCCGCCGTATGCGCATTTTGTAATTGACACCTAGGGTTCAAATGGACTAGCTAACATATGACTTGGAACAAATTGTTTTTGTCATTTCCCCTCTCTGTCGTGCTCTGCTGTGGTAGATGTGTGTCTATTTCTTGGGGTCCAGCTGGGTTGCCCACTTTGGGTCGTTCCAGACCACATGGTCCAGTCTGGAGTCTGATCGCCTTGTAAATATTTTGGAGATGAGGGCTGTTCTGCTTGGCCTACACCAGGCCTCTCAAGCCCATTTCAACCAAGGTCTCTTGCTGGTTCAGACAGACAGTGTCAGTGTCATGTACTGCATAATCAGGAAGGGTGCCTCGCTCTACCTACTGCACAGGGAAGCAGTGAGAATGTGGTACAGGGCCATATCGGAAGGCTTTCAGCCATTGGCTGTGTTTCTCTGAGGCATCCAAAATGTCTTGGCGGACAGGCTGTGCAGTTCTAGGTCCCTGACTCATGAAAGGAACTGCTGACATCTGTGATAAAGACCCCTTCACAAGCGGGGTCATCCAGAATTAGACCTTTTGTGTCCCTGCACAATGCAGATTTGCTGCTTTTTTGCTCCTTGCTCCAGAGCATGGAGTTTTCTGACAACATGCTTTATCCCTCTCCTGGAAAGGAGTTCCTTTCTGTCTTTCCTCCATTACCTCTCATACAGAGGGTACTGCTCAAGCTGTGGGCAGAGCATGCCACCCAAATACTGGTGGCATCCTTCTGGCCACATCACGATTATGGAACCTCCTGTTCAGCTCCCCTCAGTGTTGTGTGCTGTCTCAGGACCAGGGGCCTCTTGTCCACCCAGACCTGCAGTCTCTGCATCTGCATGGATGACTCCTGCAGACATATCCTTTGCTTGCTCTGGGTTCCCCTCATGGTGGCTGATGTCTTGTTTGTGACAACAAAGCCTTTACCAGACATACGTATTTATTGAAATGGGCGTTATGCCATACGAGTACTTCTCGTTATGTGGACCCGTTTACATGTCCCTGTGAATACTGTACTGGACTACCTGCTGTCCACATGTGACTCGGGTCTCCAATACTTTCCTATTAAGGTGTGTTTGTTTGCTTTTCCAGCTTTTCATGTCCTTATTGATCAGCGCAATGTGGCACAATTAAAAGTGTCCTGCACCTTCCTTAAGAGCATCCTGTACCATGCGTCCCCCGATTAGTAGACTGCTTACTCCTTGTGACCTTAATTTTGTTCCTGAAAAATTGACAGGCTCCATTTGAACATGCTGCGATCTGTGACATGCGTTTCCTTTCATGGAAAGTGCTTTTTCTAGGGACATGGATATGTTGTTCATCCACACTGTCTGGCAGGTATCCTTGCCGCTTTAAATCTTGCCGGAAGGTCTTCAAGCTGGCTCCTCCCACACACCCGGGTGGTAAAACTCTTGGCTCCGCCCCATGACGCCAGATCTTCCTTACCGCTTGGAAGCTCAGGTTCCTTCCTTAACGCTCTGCGTATAGGACTGGTTCCTAATTCTTGGTTTTCCAATTTAAGTTTTGCATTCTAGACTTGGTCTTATGTCCCTCGCTGACTCGCGATGGACCGTCGACTCCAGTTTTCGGAGATGCCCTTGCGGACAGAAGATGTCTCGAGGACGGATCCGCACTCCCGTGTGTCTACTGTTTGGCCTTGAGCCGACCCGCGGGCTTGCGACCTGTGCTCTTCCTTCTCAGCCTCGTCCTCGGGGACGTGCTGCCCGTTTACAACTAGGCGCCCTGAAACGTTTTCCTCTAGTGAAGTCAAAGAGGCCCGGTCAGCGGTTTCAGCGGTGGGCTCCGGCGGATCAACTAAGAGCAGATGATTGCCCTCGAGAAGTGGCCAGCGGAGCAGCATCTTCCTCCACCGCGACATTATCCCGCTCTCCCTGGGTTCCTCTTATACAGCTTCTTTAAGGAGCTTTGTCTGTCCCGCTCCACTGAGGAGAGGGACCAGCGTCTGCTGGACCTTCTTCTCGGTCAGAAGAAAGAGGCAAGGGTGATCCTCCGTGACGGCTCTTGGGAGAGGAAAGGTCCCTCTCCCAGTTGTCGACCATCGACTTGGTTGATCGTTGACCGGCCACTGGTCTCCACGGTGTCCCCGTCAGGTCAGTTGGCCGAGACTCCCATCGGCGCGGTCGAGATCTTTCTGACCCGTTGGACGGGTTGTCGACTCAATGGCTTAATCCCTCTCACTGGTTCCCCGGTGGAGTTGAGGATCCTGGGCTCGCCAGTGCCTCCAGTTCCGGAGCCCTCGGGTGAACTCTCCGAGCGAGGGGAGCATTTCCACCGTCACCTCCGCACCGTCCCTCGGAAGGCGAGGTTCTCGGTCTCGGACTTCTTCGCGGTCCAGCCGATCCCGCCCGTCATAGGCGGTCGGTCTCGGCGCCGCGGTAAGCGCCGCCACGCTCGTCCTCCTCCTCGGCGAGGAAGCGATCGGATGCGTCGGCGATCAGAGGACCTCATGTGGCAACAGCTCCTTCTGACCGAGAACAAACCAGCAGTCTGTTCCCTGGCCATTAGTAGCTGTCACGGTGACGAAACAACCTCGTCTTACCCGAGGCCTGTTGCCAGGCGGTTGTTCGGCCAAAACCAGCTGCTCCACCAGTTCGGTGGAACCTCCGCCTCTGGCCGTTATTTGGGGTTCCGACCAAGAACTCTCGGTCGGCTCAGGGACTGCCCATGGGCTGTCTGGCCTCCTGACTCGATTGACCTCGGCGGGTGGAGGGTGGCCCAGCCCGAGGCAGCTCTTTGTGGACTCTTCAGAGTCCGCGGCATTCCTCCTTTTCTCCAGGCGAGTAGACTTGAGTCCTCTGGAGGGTCAGTTGATGGGCGATGGCCCTTGTCTTATCTGGGATTACTTGGCTCATCTAGATCTACCAGGATGGGCTCGAACCTGTGTCTAAGCGGGCCCAGGTATCTCCTCACAGGATACTGGACGAGGGATTCCCTCGGAGGCCTTTCCGGTGGCTGAGGCCATAGTGGGCCTGGCCTTGGAGCTCTGGCAGGCGCCTGCTTCCTGTCCTGTGCCTCCGGCCAGGATGGCCAGGAAAGTATCGGTCCCTACGGTTCCTTGTCCAGTTTTGGAACACCCCTCAGCCGAGGCTAGTTACCGACAGCGTTTTCCCGTAGCACCGGGACGCTAGGGACGTGGACAAACCTCCTACAAGGAGTCCAAGGAATTGGACTATGCGGGCGCAAAGTCTGCTTCGTCTCCTCCTGACCTGTCGTCAGGCCAGTTCGGGCGTACTCATGGCACATTTCTCTCATGCCCTGTTGGGCTTCCTGGATGAGGTAGTTCCTCATCTTCCGGCGGACCTGCAGACCATGGTCAGGCAGGTGTGGGACCAGGGCAGGGCAGTGGCCAAACAGCAGCTTCAGACTGCTCTGGACATTGGAGACTCATGTGCCAGGTCAGTAGTGGCCGCAGTGGCTGCGCACCGTCGGGCATGGCTGAGGATATCCACCTTCACTTCGGATACCCAGCACAAGTTGGTGGATGTCCCTTCATGGGGACCGACCTCTTGGCCCTGGGATGGAAGGTCACCTGCAGAGGATCGAGGAGTCCAATGCTACCTTGGACTCGGTCTCATCCGCACAGAAGGACAAGGCAGGCCTAAGCCCTTCGTCCCTCTGCGCCCCTTGTCTGGCCAGCAGCGTCCAGGGCCAGCAGGCTCAGCTTGGCATCCCAAACCCAAGCCCTCGGCTTCCTCCTCCAGGAAGCAGGAGGTAAAGAGCTTGGAGGTCCCTCGGCGGTCCTTCCTCCAAGCCTGCCCAGTGATGGGTTGAGGGTGTCGCTTCTTATCGCCTCCTCTCCAGGTGCCCCCATGGGGCGGCTCCGCCACTTTCTTTCCGCCTGGTCCGTTATCACCACAGACCGGTGGGTGTTGGAGGTGGTGGGAAAGGGCCTGCCTCTGGAGTTCGAGCAGGCCCCACCCTTCAGAGCCGTCGCACCTCGGGGGGCCTCGGGGTCGGAAGCCTCGCTGTCAGCTCGCTGAGCCGACATCGCTCTCCTCCTCGAGAAGGAGGTGATAAGAGAGGTGGCGGACCCTCCCTCAAGCCTGGGGTTCATGTCCAGGTACTTCCTGGTTCCGAAACGGACGGGGGGCTGGCGCCCCATTCTCGACCCTACGACTTCAACAAGTTCCTAAGGTCTCAACCTTCAGGATGGTCACTCTGGCTCAGATAATACCATCCTTGAACACGGCGTGTGGTTCTGCTGTCTCGACCTACAGGACTGGCGTTCTTTCACGTCCCTATCCGTCCATCATCAGAGGTTCCTTTGCTTTCGAGCAGGAGGATCCCTTTTGATTCAAGCCTTGCCCTTGGCTTATCTCCAGCTCCCAGGGTCTTCACCAAATGCATGGCAGTGGTGACAGCATTCTCTGCGCTGAGGGTCTGGGTTACCTTACCTGGCGACGTTGCTGATAGCAGCCCTCCAGACAGGAGGTGGAGGCGGTCAGAGATCTGGCCCTCAGGTTTGCTCTCAGGATGGCCTCCTTATCAGCGAGGCCAAGTCGGAACTCGAGAAGCAGGTGATTCTTTTCATCGGGCAGGCTCGACTCTCTTGAGCCAGAACACGTGCTCCTGGAGGACAGGGCCGAGGTTCTTTCCTCCTTTGCCCAATCATTTCGGTTGGGCAATGCTCCTGCCGGGACTTCCTGCGCCTCCTGGGTCTCATGGTCGGCCTATACCAGAGTGGTCTGTTGGGCCCGCTGGAACATCGCCTGCCTCCTTCAGTGGGGGGCTGGCCAGCCCAGTGGTCCCACGCTGCGATCCATTGGACCAGCTGGTAGCCGTGGCCAGGGGATGTGGAGCAGCTCTCCAGTGGTGGACCGTTCCAGTTCATCTGAGGAGGGCATCCATTTGTCCGCCCTGAGCCGATGGTCTCTATCGACCCGATGCCTCTCTGATGGGTTGGGGTGCCCATCTGGGGAACACCGGCGCTCGGCCTCTGGTCCCCGCGGAGTCCCGATGCCACATCAACCTGCTGGAGCTCCGGCGGTCCGCCAGCTCTCACCGCCTTTGCTCCGTTTCTTGGGGTCAAGTGGTCTGGGTCGAGCGGACTAGCACTACGACCATGTGCTATCTAAACCACCAGGGGCGGGGACGCTCCATGCTTCTGTGAGGCTCTCCGCATCTGGTCACTCGTGCGCCAGCCTGGAGGTGGATCTCCTAGCCATTCATGTGGCAGGGCCTCCAACACACCCTGGCCGATGCCCTAAGCGGATGGGGCTGCGTCCCTGGTGGTCCTCCAGCCGGAGGTAGTACAAGATCTATTTCTCCCATTGGGGCACACCTCAGGTGGACCTGTTTGCCTCCAGGAGAATGCGAATCTGAGGCTGTTCCATGCCCGCCTCAGCAGGGATCGCTGCAGGGATGCCTTCTCGAGGCCGTGGTCTGGGCCTCTTCTCGCCTTTCCCCGTTCCCTTGATGCACAAGATTGCTTCTCAAAGCAAGGAGGGACAAGGCTCAGGTGATTCTGATAGCCCCAGACTGGCCCGCCTGTGCTGGTACCCAGATCTCCTCAGCCTCAGCTCCAGGCTCCGAGGCAGCTTCCAGCTCGCCGGACCTGCTCTCAGTCAATCAGGGAAGGTATTCCATCCGGACCTTCAATCCCTGCACCTGACGGCCTGGTTCTTGGCGGCCAGAGTTCCAGGCCTTGGGTCTTTCCGGCCAGGTCCTCAAGCGTAGTTGAGGCATCCTGTAAGTCGACCAGAAAATGCTACGCCTTCAAATGGAAGAGATTTTCCATTTGGTGCCAGGACAGGGCCTGGACCCTTCCTCCTGTTCCTTGGCGAGCATATTGGACTACCTTTGGTCCCTTTCTCAGCAAGGGCTTAGGTCGGCGACCCTTAGGTGCACCTGGCAGCCATCTCTGCTTGCAGGCGCGGGCGGGAAGCAGTCGAAGCGCAGGAGAAGGTAGTCTGGTGCTTTTCAAAGGCCTTGATCACATTTCCCTCCGGTCAGAACCTCCACCTCCGTGGGATCTACTGCTGGTACTGGCAGGTTCATGGGCAAGCCATTCGCGAACCAGTGGGGTGGCTGTCCACGTCAGCCAGAAGGATGGGAGAGCTCAGGCGCTCTGCATCGGTCTCCTTACCTGGTCTTCCACAGGGACAAGGTGGTCCTGCGCCCCCACCGAAATTCCTTCGAAGGTGGTGTCGGGTTTCACCTTAACCAGGTGTTGACTCTGCCGGTGTTCTACCCCAATCACACCTCGGAGGCCGAATATAGGCTCCATACTCTGGACCCTAGAAGGGCGCTCGCTTACTATAAGGAGCGCACGGCTGAAATTCGGGAGAGGTTCGCCAGCTGTTTGTCACCTACGCTGAAGCCGCACCTGGCAGACCTGCAGCCAAGCGGACGATAGGCAGGTGGGTCACCTCCGCATAGATCTCTGCTATAAGTTGGCGGGCATGGAGCCTCCCAGAGGGATAAGAGCTCATTCTACCCGCCATACTGCTGCATCGGTGGCTGCTTCCAGGGACGTCCCTATCCAGGAAATCTGCAGGGCTGCTACCTGGAAGTCAGCACACACCTTCATCACCCATTACCACATCGACCTTGAGTCAAGCCGGGATGCTGGTTTTGGGGCCTCAGTTCTCCAGTCTCTATTCCCTAAGTAGGGGTGTCGCCTCCTCCTCCTCCCGGAGAACTGCTAGGAGTCTGCAGACAGTGTGGATGAACAACATTCCATGTCCCTAGAAATACAGGTTCTAGGGACATGGATATGTTCATCCACTGTACAGGTTCCTTGCCATTTTAAATCTTGCGGAAGGTTTCAAGCTGGCTCCTCCCACCCACCGGTGGTAAACTCTCGGCTCCGCCCCATGGCCTTAGATCTTCCTTACCGCTTGGAGCTCAGGTTCCCTCCTTAACGCTGCGCTTAAGACTGGTTCCTAATTCTTGAAAGTTCGAAATTGAAAGTCTTTGCTAAAGACTTTGGTCTTCTTCTCCTCGCGGCTGCGATGGACAAATCGACTCCCGGTTGTCGGAGGTGCCCTTGCGGGCAGATGATGTCTAGGACGGATCCGCACTCCACGTGCGTCTACTGCCTGGGCCTTGAGCACGACCCGCAGGCCTGCGACTTGTGCTCTTCCTTTTCGGCCTACATCCTTGAAGACCGTGCTGCCCGATTACAACTGGGGCGCCCCGAGAAAAGAATTCCACCGGTGAAATCTAAAGAGGCCCGATTGGCGGTGTCTGCGTCGGCGGGCTCGGCGGATCAGCTTGAGCAGATGATCGCCCTCGAAGAGGAGGCGGCGCGGGCCGCTTCTACCTCGGCTGCGGCATTTGTCCCGCTCTCTCTCGGTGCCTCTTACTGGCTTCTTTAAGGGCTTTGTCAGACCCTCTCGACCAAGATGGTGTCCACTTCTTGGGACCTTCTTCCAGGTCCAAAAAGAGCAAAGTAAGTCTCTCCATCGGCGGTCTTGGGAGGGAAAGATCCCCTCCCTTGTCGACAGTGAGCTTTTGGTTGACCCTCAGCTTGACCACTGGCTTCACGGTGTCCCTGTCAGGCCAGTTGGCGAGACTCCCGTCGGCGCTGTCGAGATTTTCTCGACCCATTGGATGGTTGTCGGCTGGAGAAGCTGAAATCCCTCTCCCGGTTCCCCGGTGGGAGTTGAGATCCCGTCGGCTCGTCTGTGCCTCGGTTCCGGAGCCGGTGTGATTCGTCAGGCGAGGGTGCCGATTTCCGACAATTCTCCTGCAGCCCTCGGCCTGAGTCGAGATTCTCGGTCTCGGTCTCGGACATCTCAGCGGCCCAACCGATCCGCCGTCATGGCGGTCTCGGCACCATGACAGCGAGCGCCGCGCTCTTCCTCTTCCTCGGACGAGGGAGGCTTGGCGCAGGTTAAGGGTCGAGTACGAGGAACTTATGTGGCAACAGCTCCTTTTGACTGGGAATAAGCCGACCCAGTCGTCTTTCCCAGCCATTAAGTGGCTGTCACGGAGCAGCCAAAACAACCCCTCGCTGTAGTCGAGAGCCTGTTCTCAGGCGGTTGTTGACAATTCCAGCTGCCCACCGATTCTGGTGGAACCTCCGCCCCACAGCCATTAGTTGGGCTCCGACCAAAATTCTCGGTCGGCTTTGGTTTCGCCCCATAGGCTGTCGGTCACCCTCACTCCGATAAACCTCGGCAGGTGGAGGGTGGCTCAGGGCCGAGGCAGGTCTTTGAGGACTCTTCTGAGTCCGATGATGGTTCCTCCCTCTTCTCCAAGTGCATAGACTTGAAGTCCTCGGGAGGACAGTCAATGGATGATAGCCCTTCGTCCTTCTTAGGGTTGCTTCGACTCATCTCGGAGTCCACCGGGATGAAGCTCGAACCCATTTCTGAATGGGCCAGGTATCCCCTCACGGAGATTCTGGACCGAGGGGATTCTCCTACGGAGGCCTTTCTGGTGGCCGAAGCCATAGTGGGTCCGGCCTTGGAACTTTGGCAGCGTCCTGCTTCCTGCCCTGCGCCTTCAGCCAGGTTGGCCAGGAAGTATGCGGTCCCTACCGGTTCCCTGTCCGGTTTTTCGGAACACCCCTCGGCCGAGGGGTTGGTTACCGACAGCGTTTTCCGGCGTGCCGGGAACGCCAGGGATGTGGACAAACCTCCCGACAAGGAATCCAAGAAATTGGATTATGCCGGGCGAAAAGTCTATGCTGCGTCCTCTCTCGGCCTTCGTCAGGCCAGTT
This sequence comes from Neoceratodus forsteri, assembly GCA_016271365.2. Taxonomy (NCBI): domain Eukaryota; kingdom Metazoa; phylum Chordata; order Ceratodontiformes; family Ceratodontidae; genus Neoceratodus; species Neoceratodus forsteri. The sequence goes on along the minus strand of CM028129.1, from coordinate 1,123,405,462 downwards.
CGGCCGTCCTCATGGCACATTTTTCTCATGCCCTGTTGGGCTCCCTGGATGAGGTTGTCCCTCATCTTCCCGCAGATCTGCAGACTACCGTCAGGCAGGTGCGGGACCAGGGCAGGGCAGTGGCTAAACAGCAGCTCCAGACTACGTTAGACGTCGAGGACTCATGTGCCAGGTCTGTGGCAGCGCAGTGGCCATGCGTCATCGGGCTTGGCTGAGGATATCCACCTTTACTTCAGATACCCAGCACAAGTTGGCGGATGTTCCTTTTGAGGACTGACCTCTTGACCCTGGGGTGGAAGGTCACCTGCAGAGGATCGAGAACTAATGCTACCTTGACTCGGTCTTCTTCCGCTCAGAAGGACAAAGGCATAAGCCACAGCCTAAGCCCTTTTGTCCTTCTGCGCCCGCGGCGCGCCCGGCCCAGCAATGTCGGGGCCAGCAGGCTCGACCTTGGTATCCCAAGCCCAAGCCGCCGGCTTCCTCCAACAGGAAGCAGGGAGGTAAAGGCCCAGGAGGTTCCTCGGTTGGTCCCTCCTCCAAGCCTGCCCAGTGACGGGCTGAGGGGTGTCGCCCCCATCCCTGTCACCTCACCCCTAGTTCCCCCCGTGGGGGGACGGCTCAGACACTTCCTTTCCACCTGGTCCGTTGTTACCACGGACAGGTGGGTACTAGAGGTGGTGGGAAAAGCCTACCTCTGGGTCGAGGCAGGCCCCGCCCTTCAGGCCGTCGCACCTCCCGGGGCCTCGGATCCGCAGCCACTGGCTGTCGAGCCGACATCGCTCTCCTCCTCAAAGGAGGTGATCACGCAGACGTGGAGGACCCCCCTTCAGACCGGGGTTCGTGTCCAGGTATTTCCTGGTTCCGAAGCAGACGGGGGACTGGCGCCCCATTCTCGACCTACACGACCTGAACAAGTTCCTGAGGTCTCGAACCTTCAGAATGGTCACTCTGGCGCAGATAATACCATCTCTGGAACACGGCGTGTGGTTCTGCTCTCTGGACCTACAGGACGCATTCTTTCACGTCCTATCCGTCCGTCACATCGAGGTTCCTCCGCTTCGGCGGAGGATCCTCTCGAGTTCGAGCCATGCCCTTAAGCATCTCCAGCTCCCAGGGTCTTCACCAAATGCATGGCAGTGGTGACAGCATTCCTGTGGCACCGAGGGGTCCGGTGTACCATTACCTGGACGATTGGCTGATAGCAGCCGCCTCCAGATGGAGGTGGAGCGGTCCAGAGATCTGGCCCTCCGGTTTGCTCTCGAGTTGGCCTTCTCATCAACGAGGCCAAGTCGAACTCGAGCCAAAGCAGGTGATCCTGTTCATCGGGGCAGAGCTCGACTCTCTTCGAGCCAGAGCACGACTCCCGGCGGACAGGGCCGAGGTTCTTACCTTCTTTGCCCAGTCATTTCTGGTTGGGCAATCGCGCCCTGCCCGGGACTTCCTGCGCCTTCTGGGTCTCATGGCGGCCTGTACCAGCGTGGTCCGTTGGGCCCGCTGGCACATGCGCCCCCTTCAGTGAGGACTGGCCAGCCAATGGTCACAATGCTGCGATCCTTTGGACCAGCTAGTGATGGTGACCCAGGAGATGTGGAACGCTCTCCAGTGGTGGACCGTTCCATCTCATTTGCAGGAGGGTATCCCGTTTGTCCGCCCCGAGCCGACGGTCTCTCTGTCGACCGATGCCTCTCTGATGGGTTGGGGTGCCCATCTGGGGGAACACCGAGTGCACGGCCTCTGGTCCCCGCGGGAGTCCCGATGCCACATCAACCTGCTGGAGCTCCGGCCGGTCCGCCCTAGTTCTCACTGCCTTTGCTCCGTTTCTCCGGGGTCAAGAGGTCCGAGTCCAGACGGACAATACCATGACCATGTACTACCTAAACCGCCAGGGCGGGACGCGCTCCATGCTTCTGTGCAAGGAAGCTCTCCGCATTTGGTCACTCGTGCGCAGCCTGGAGGCGGATCTCCTAGCCGTTCATGTGGCAGGAGCCTCCAACACCCTGGCCGATGCCCTGAGCCGGATAGGGACTGCATCTCACCAATGGTCTCTCCTGCCGGAGGTAGTACAAGATCTGTTCTCCCACTGGGGCACACCTCAGGTGGACCTGTTTGCCTCCAGGGTGAACGCGAAGCTGAGGCTGTTTCATGCCCGCCCCCCTCAGCAGGGCTCGCTGCAGGGGGATGCCTTCTCGAGGCTGTGGACCCCGGGCCTCTTCTACGCCTTTCCCCCATTTCCCTTGATTCACAAGGTGCTTCTCAAAGCAAGGAGGGACAAGGCGCAGGTGATCCTGATAGCCCCAGACTGGCCCCGCCAGTTCTGGTACCCAGATCTCCTCAGCCTCAGCTCCAGGCTCCCGAGGCAGCTTCCAGCTCGCCCGGACCTGCTTTCAGTCAGTCAGGGGAAGGTGTTCCATCCGGACCTTCAATCCCTGCACCTGACGGCCTGGTTCCTGAGCGGCTAGAGTTCCAGGCCTTGGGTCTTTCCGACGAGGTCCTCAATGTTGTTGAGGCGTCCCGTAAGGAGTCGACCAGAAAATGCTACGCCTTCAAATGGAAGAGATTCTCCATTTGGTGTCAGGGCAAGGGCTTGGACCCTTCCTCCTGTTCTGTGGCAAGCATTTTGGACTATTTATGGTCCCTTTCTAGTCAAGGGCTTAGGTCGACAACCCTAAAGGTGCACCTGGCAGCCATCTCTGCTTACCGGGCGCGGCCGGGGAGCAGTCGGTGGCAGGAAAAGGGTGGTCGGGCGCTTTTCAAAGGCCTTGATCACATTTCTCCGGTGCGAACCTCCACCCCGTGGATTTCTTGCTGGTACTGGTAAAGCTCGTGCGTTTGCTCGAACCAATGCACAGGTGTGATCTCTCACCTGTCGTGGAAGACTGCCTTCTTGGTGGCTATCACGTCAGCCAGAAGGATGGGAGAGCTCCAGGCGCTTTGCATCGAGTCTCCTTACCTGGTATTCCACAGGGACAAGGTTGTCCTGCGCCCCCACCCGAAATTCCTTCCGAAGGTGGTGTCGGAGTTTCACCTTAACCAGGTGCTGACTCTGCCGGTGTTCTACCCCAATCACACCTCGGAGGCCGAATATAGGCTCCATACTCTGGACCCTAGAAGGGCGCTTGCTTATTATAAGGAGCGCACGGCTGAAATTCGGGGAGAGGTTCGCCAGCTGTTTGTCACCTACGCTGAAGCCGCACCTGGCAGACCTGCAGCCAAGCGGATGATAGGTAGGTGGGTCACCTCCTGCATAGATCGCTGCTATAAGTTGGCGGGCATGGAGCCTCCCAGAGGGATAAGAGCTCATTCTACCCGTCATACTGCTGTATCGGTGGCTGCTTCCAGGGACGTCCCTATCCAGGAAATCTGCAGGGCTGCTACCTGGAAGTCAGCACACACCTTTATTACCCATTACCACATCGACCTCGAGTCACGCCAGGATGCCGGTTTTGGGGCCTCGGTTCTCCAGTCCTTATTTCCAAGTAAGTATTGGGGTGTGCCTTGCCTTTCCTCCCGGAGAACTGCTAGAGTCTGCCAATAAGTATGGATGAACAACATATCCATGTCCCTAGAAATACAGGTTACTCACCTGTAACAAGAGTTCTAGGAATGGTATATGTTGTTCATCCAGGCTGTTCCACCGACCTCCCGGCTTCGGCGCACAACCCGAGCTTCCAGCGGGCAGATCTGGCGTCATGGGCGGAGCCGAGGTTTTACCACCGGGTGGGTGGGAGGAGCCAACTGAAGACCTTCCGGCAAGATTTAAGCGGCAAGGAACCTGCCAATAAGTGTGGTGAACAACATATACCATTCCTAGAACTCCTGTTACAGGTGAGTAACCTGTATTTACTCACCTGTAACAGGAGTTCTAGAATGGTATGTGTTCATCCACACACCCATCTCGACCTCCCTCGGGCTTCGGGACGACGTAACCTGAGCTTCCAGCGGGCCAGATCTGGCGTCATGGGCCGGAGCTGAGAGTTGTACCACCCGGGTGGGTGGGAGGAGCCAGCTTGAAGACCTTCCGGCAAGATTTAAAGTGGCAAGGATACCTGCCAGACAGTGTGGATGAACAACATATACCATTCCTAGAACTCCTGTTACAGGTGAGTAACCTGTATTTCTTGCAGCTGTCTCTTCCATACCTCTCAGCTTGCTGCCTTGCAAATCAGGGATGGGACAGCGCTTAAAGAAATCAGGGAGAAATGGCCAGCAAATGGGAAGCATTGCTGCATACACCTGCTGTACCTAGAACATTACATTTCTGTCTTGATCGCACTAAGGACTGCCAAAAGTCCTCTCAGCTTTTTGTGGTGTTCATCCCTGATAAGCAAGCTGCAACTGTGACTAAACAGTGCCTGTCCAAATAGCTGGCTAACTGTATTATTTTCTGTTATAGTAAGCTTGGGAAGAAGCATCCTGGTGTATCTTGTGGCCCGTGGCATGGCCACTTCTATTGTTTGTTTCCGTAGCTGACATATGTACTGCTGCCACGTGGAGTACTATGCATACTGTCACTAAGCATTACAGTTTGGACATTGTCTCTCACAGATGTGTTGGATTTGGCCCTGATGTACTGCAGGACCTCCTGTCATGATTTCATATTGGACACTGCGATCCTCAGTGGTTATTTCGTGTATTACTTTGGAATCATTCCTGAGGTGTGACTAAATGTAGGAGGTGTCCTCGGTAAAGACAGAACTGTTACTTTCCGTAATAGTAGATCTTTAGAAGAATCTCCTGCATTGGGCCACAGCACACTTTCCCTTATTCTGACTGAAGCAGTTGCTGGCAGAGATATCTACTGCCTTCTTGGGGTGCATGTAAGTACCTTATGGTCACATTTCTTTTTCCAGTCCCTTGCATCTCCAGATGTGCCGGGCCCTGGTTTGGTCTGCTGGTTCTTCCCAGATGAATAACCTCCGAGCTTGTCTGTGGCAGGAAATTGAGGAGCGATGAAGCTAGATGTTGACATCGTACGTCCTGGTGGGTAGCCCCCAGCTAGCAAACGTTTCCGAGTAGTTGTGACAACAACGGCTTACGGTTCCAAAGGTGTTGCTCAAAGGAGAAGGGTCTCTTGAAGATCTACTATTATGGTAAGTAACTATTGATCATCTTCAAGGACATCTTCTTCATCAGGCCACACCTATGGAACTATAGCCATCAGGCACTGGGACCACACAGGAACTTTTTGCAAGCAGTCCACTAGGGGCCACCCACGACAGTGTTGTACATTGGCTGTTGCTTTATAAACGTGCGCAGCCCCTTCCCTCTTGTGTTCTTTTCCCACTGTCGACTATTCTCGTCGGACCCTGCTACAGAAACACTGCTGCTGATATCATCTTTTTTTTTCTTTCTTTAAAAATGATTTTCAGTGGCATGTATGTCATCTCTGGAGCAGTCGCCATGCAAATACTTTAGATACTGTGAGTCTGCGAGGAAAATGTATTCAAAAGACTCGCACGACGTCTGCGTGTGTTGCCCGATTTGTAAGGGCTTTAATATGACCACTGGGCAATGCAGAAAGGGCGCTTCAGAAAAGCATCTGTTAAAACAGCACTTAGCCTGAATGGAGAAGGGGCTCCACCAGGAAACCCCCACCATGTTGCCAGCCGACTCCTCGAGATCGAAGAGGTCCAAGTCCTGGGAGACGACGTGTGGGTAGCACCATCACTATCCCAGGGATAGGTTGAAAGAAAAAGCAAGGACTTCTCTGCACGTTCTAAGTCGCCCATTTGCTCAGGTACGACTTCCTCTGTACTGCTGACCGCTCTATCAGTGATACAGCCCGTCGCCCAGACCGTCGACATGGCTAGGTCAACCTCTAGTTCCTCCAGACCTGTCACGGCTGGAGTGTCTCAGTCCACGTTGGGGCCCTTTCCTTCCTGTCGACACCTGCCGGCATTCCCATCAGCACAGACATGGGCGCCAATGTTCAGGCGGTTCTAGCATTCTTTATGGACATTCTTAAATGCCTGTTGCCTCCTCCTCCATTGATGGGGTCCACAGAACAACCCTCGTGATGACGCATGCCAAGTAGACGTGCCAGATACCTTCCAGGCTGTTGATGGCTTCTTCAGCTCCACCACTGCTTGCTCCAGACCACTTCGAAAGAGGACTAGGAATATAACCAGAGCTTATTCTTGATGAAAAGGAGGAAGAGGGAGAGGAATTTGTGGACCTCTTTGAGAACCAATTCCACATTCTCTACTGAGAGTGAAGACTCTGAGGTTTATACCTCTGGGTCTTCCTCTGAAGAACCCTTATTTATAACAGCGATGCAGGAACTTCATTCTGCAGTAGGGTTTAATGCAGAGGAGCAGGATATTACTGAGAAGAACTTAGTAGACTTCTTAGAACTGCCCGATATTCCACCAATAGTTATTCTTCCCTTCCTGCCAGCCCTAGAGGATGCTTATCTGCCTGGTGGCACAGGCCTAATATGATATCTGCTATACTGAGGAAGGCAGATAAGCTGTTCCAGTCCCCCTCAGGCAAGTCCTATTTAGTCCATCAGCCAGAGGCAGTTCATCAGCGCAGCCCATGACGGGTCTAAGGTTCCAAAGCACCTTAGTTCCTTTCCTCCAGACAAGGAGTCCAGAAAACTTGATGTCTTGAGCAAAGGACTTTGCTGCAGCTTCTCTAGTGCTGAGGATTGCAAATTACTAAGTACAAATGGTGAAATACCAGAATACTCTTTGGGCGAAGGCCAAGGCAGTCATGAGCCCTCCCAGGAGCACTGCTAAACGAGATAATGAATGCCCTGTCTGCAGGTGCCAATGTAGTAAACCTCTCCTATGATCCACCTATGACATTTCTGATGCCTCTGCCAGGGAAGCTGCCTCTGCTGTTTGTCTCAGAAGGCACTGCTGGCTCAGAGTGGCTATCTTTGCTGATGATGTCCAGCAATCCATCCTCACTGCACCTTTCGGGGGTACACGCTGTTTGCACAGATATGCAAGACATTCTCTCCAGTTTACAAGCTTCTGTTAGAACCCTGAAACTGCGGCATTCCATGTATCATACCCAGCCTAGAACTAGGCAAAGGGTACCCTTTGTCCAATCACTACCAGACATGGATCTGCAGTGAGATAGCAGGGCAGGGTAAAGCAGCAGCAACTGTATCCCACCAGGCCCCATTCAAAAGCCGTAGAGGTGACACTGCAGCAGTAGCTTCAGCAACTGGCTCTACTTGACCCTTTGTACACCCACCACCACCAACTATGTCTCCAAGGTGGTTGTTGGGGTTGCCTTTCCCTACACCTGGACCAGTGGATGAAGATAACTTCAGATGCATGGGTCCTGCAGATAATAGCCAAGGGCATGCTCTGGAGCTTCTGGAACTATCTCAGACCACCCCCAGTGCCTTTGCATTACTCTCGAAACACATTCCATTACTTTTGGAGAAAATTCACACCCTGGTTCAAAAGGGCAATAGAACCTGTCCCCTTGAAACAAAGAACACAGGATTCTATTCTCAGTACTTCCTAATTCTGAAATGGACAGGAGACCTGAGACCCCATCCTAGATCACAAGAAGTTCAGAATGGTCACACTGCAAGGCCTTCTTCCACTTTTGGAAGCAGGGGACTGGATCTGTTTCCTAGATGTGAAGGATTGCTTACCTGCACATCAGGGTCTGCAACTCGCACAGGAAATATGTAAGATTCCTGTTTCAGGAGAACACTACCAGATCAAGTATTGTCCTTTGACTTGTCATCTGCACCATGGGCATTTATCAAATGTTTAGCAGTGGTGGCAGCAGCCTCTTCCCAGGGACGGGTCTGTACGTCTTCCCATATCTGGACAACTGGCTTCTCAAAGCTCACTCCAAGGAGCAGCTCTCCCACAACCTAGATCACACCAGACAACTGATCAGTGCTCTAGGGATTACTGTCAGATTTCCTTTTTATCCCACCCCCGTTCCACTCCTTCAGATCTCTGATCATCTCTATGGGTCCCTTCCCCAGAATCTGCCCCTAGAGTGCCAGGCTTACTCCTTACCCCTCCTGTCTTGCTCCTTCTCCTTCTCCTGGGAGTGCCTGCACAGCGGGGTCTGTTCTGCGGGTAGGTGAGCTGAGGTGGATTGGTCGTCATCTTGGCCTAAGAGGGGGTATGTTTCCTTTTTTCTCCCTTCGTCCCTCCTCCTCCTGAGGGCGTCGGCATATAGGATGAACGTCCAAGTCCTGCGGCATGCTGACGCACACCACAGTCAAGTGTCCACAACGTCCTCCCTTCCCAGACTGTCAAAGAACCACCTGTGCCCCGATGCCTGTGCTCCCACCGGCACCGGTGCGCCAGGTGTACGAGTCAACCCCAGAATCCCACCCCTGGAGGAGGAGAGCATCTATTGGGACTCTCAGTCCTCCTCCCCCCTCTGACCTGAGTCCGTTCCCGAACCCGGGTCGCCGTCGTGGTGTGAGGTGTGGCGTCCAGCACCACTGGGCCGGCTGGTCCTTTTTTTTTTTTTTTTCCAAATATCTGTTTATTAAGTTGATTTTTCGGTTACAAACAACATACAGTGTAGGTGAAACTGTCATGCTATTGCTATCGTCAAGTCTCAGCATTTATTTAGGTGTAGCTTGTCCTTCAGAGCATCTTATATCTTAATTTCTTTACAGTATTCAAATAAGCACTTAGTTCGATACTTATATTGTACTAATGATATTTCCCTAGGTTCTAAAGTCAGTCCTGACTCCTTGCTAACATCTGCAGTACAGAGGCAGTCTTGGACACTGCCCAAGGCCTGGCCTTCCTGCCACTAGATGGGGCCAAGCATCTGATAGCACAGGCCCAGATGGTCTGCAACAAAAGGTACGTCACAGCCAGGACATTCCTGACACTCTGGGGCCTAATGGCAGCAGCCATTACTACAGTACCACTGGCAAGGCTGCACATGAGGATTCCACAGTGGACATAAGAGTCCAGTGGGACCAGCCATAGACGACTTAGAACAAAAGGTTCTAGTAACCTCTTCTGTCAGTAAAGTACTCCAGTGGTGAATGGAATCCATCTACTTGCTTAAGGGGGGTTCCCTTCCTGATTCCTTTGCTTCATCAAATTCTACGCCACAGATGCGGGTTGCACATCTAGGGCCTCATAACACACAGGGCACATGGGCGAAAGTGGAGAGCACCCTCCACCTAAATGTCCTAGAAATCGAGCTGTTCTGTATGGCCTAGAGGCCTTTCAGTCCCATCTCTCCCAGGTCCTCATTAATTCAGATGGACAACATAAGTGTGATGCACTACATCAACAAGCAAGGAGGGACTCATTCCGGGAGGAAATGAGAGTTTGGTATGGGACTCTGGAAGATGGTCTAGAACTATTAGCTGTGCATGTTCCAGGGGCCCAAAATGTTTTGGCAGACAGACTAAGCCTGTCACAGTCCAAGATGCATGAGTGGGAGCTGCCGACCTCAGTCGTAGAAGACCTGTTCGACAGATGGGGTCATCCAGAGGTGGACCTTTTTGTGTCCCCACACAATGCAAAACTGCCACTTTTCTGTTTGCTTGCTCCAGGGTCTGGCGTTTTCTAGCAAGACGTGTTGTCCCTCTGTTGGAAAGGGAGGTTACTGTATGCCTTTCCTCCCTACCCTCTAATCCATAGAGTACTCGTCAAGCTTGAGATGGAGGTGGCAACTCTGATGCTCATTGCCCCACTGTGGCCTTAACAGATTTGGTTCCCCTTACTGCAGCAGCTGGCAGTGGAACCTCCAGTACCTCTGCCAATATGCCAGGGTCTGTTGTCACAGGAGAAGGGAATGCTGGTTCATCCAGACCTCAGGTCTCTCCACTTTAATGCATGGCTCCTGAAGACATAGCCAGTGCCAGGTTTGGAGTGTCCCAAAAGCGTGGCTGCCAGAAACCTTCCTCCAGGCCACTTACCATGAAGTGGAAGCTAATTGCTTTGTGGGCGCTTCTCACCACCTGGATTATCTGTCCAGTAAATCAGGTTCTAGGAATTTGCAATCCTTACCAGATGCAGGCCTACAGTACTCTTCTGTTAAGGTGCACTTGGCTGCCATTTCAGCCTTCCACGTGCCTATTGATGGTCATATGGTTGCTCAGCTGGAAGTGGCCCATAACATTTTTTGAGAGGCCTTCTACACTTAAAAGTCTCCTATCTGTAATATTGTCCTGACTTGGGACCTGAATTTTGTGTTAGAGAAGCTTACTTTGGCTCCTTTTGAGCCAGCTGCTACTTGCGGCCTACTCTTTCAGTCGTGGGAAGCATTATTTTTTGCTCTTACTTCAGCATGAAGAATTTCAGAGTTTGAGGCTGTAATGTGTGAGCCCCCTTATTTGATTTTTCACAAAGCTCGGGATGTCTTTATGTACCATTCCCAAGTTTTTACCAAAGGTGGTATCTGGGTTTACTCTGAATCAAATGATCCACCTGCCAGTTTATTTTCCTGAGCGTGCCAATCCAGGGGAAGCATTGCCCCATACTTTGGATGTACAGTACATAGATTACTCAGATATGATGTACACTGTACAAAGTACTGCAGGAATGCCTCACAGCTTCTTGTTTCCTTCACCCCTAGAAAAGAGGGTGTTCCTGTTTCTAAACAGTGTTTATCCAAATGGTTGGCCAACTGTATTACTTTCTATTACAGGAAGTACGGTAAGGAGTGCGGTAAGGAGTTAACGGGGGTTGTTCATGGCCACTCAACTAGGGCATGGCCACTTATGTTGTCTGTTTCTGGAATGTGTCTGCTGCTGAAATTTGTGCAGCTGCCACCTGGAGTACTATCCACACCTCTACTAAACTACTAAAACTGAAGAGGAAATTCTATATCGTTTATAAAAAGAATAAACACAGAATGGCTGGTTCCAGTATAAATCCATGCAGAAAAAATGTAAACAGGCTATACGAAAGAATAAACACAGAATGGAGCTTGATCTAGCTAGAACAGCAAATAAGGATAACCAAAATAAATGTTATGGTCATGCCAGTTTATTAAGGAACAATACTCAAGGAATACATGCTATAAAATACAATGATATTCTGGTGGATGACTCCCAGTACACTGCTGAAATATTTAACTACAACTTCAGCTCTATGTTTACATCCAAGTCTGAATTTACAGGTAATATTCCAGCTGGAAATCTAGTTAACATAGACTTTACTACTGAAACCATAATAAACAAAATAAAGTCTTTAAAATATTCTCAGTCTGCTGGGCTAGACAATATATCTGCTGCTTTATTTAAAATAAGGCCTCACATTGCTTCTCCACTGTTTGTCCTATACAATAACTCTGTATTTGAAAGCAAAATACCTTTTGATTGGCTGTCAGCTGTTGTGGTACCTCTTCATAAAAGGTAATAATACGATTATACGAACTGTGGGCGATGAGCCTCATTTCAGTTCCTGGTAGAATATTAGAATCTATACTTAAGGGCGTAATTCAAGATTATATTGAGTAGAAACCTGGTTGATTACACACAACATGGGTTCACCAGGGCACTCATGTATAACTAATTAATTAATTTTCTATGAAAGGTGTTCTCAGCGTTGGATCAAGGTAAATCAAGTGGATTGTATATATTTAGATATGTCAAAGGCATTCAATAAGGTTCCACATAAACATACAAACTCTGGTTGAATTTGATCGTAGAATCATTATTTGGATACTGTACTGGCTAAAAGAGCGAAACAGATAGTAAATATCCTAGGGTTTCATTCTGCCAGTATTCCGTCACCAGTGGTGTTCCACAGGGCTCAGTCCTTGGACCAATGCTCTTTCAGCTCTTTATATTTAAATTAGGTCAAATTGAATCAGTATGGGTCAGTAAATGTACGGATGATATGAAATAGCATATGTTATTAGTAATGATTCCGACAAAATGCACTTACAGGCAGCACTAGATAAAATAGTATAATGGGCAGACAATGTATAAATGACTTTCAATATGGAAAAATTCAGTGTTATGCACTTTGGGGGTCACAACAGGCATGGCAATTATTATATGAAAAGCATCCCTCTCAATATAACAAAGAAAAAGACTTGGGGGGGAATTATTTCCAATAAATTATCCTATGAAGAACAAATAGATGCTCAAATCACTAAAGCTAAAAGGGTATTGTGGGCTATTAAAAGGAATTTTAAGAGCAGGAAGATAGTGTAATTTTGCCATTATACAAATCTTGTGTCAGGCCATTGATAGGTTATGCATCCCTTGTATGGTGGCCAATCAAAGGATCTCTGAGATCGAGTAGAAAGAACCCAAAGGCAAGCAACTAAATTAATTTATACACGTAAGACCTATCGTACAAGGACGTCTAAAGAAGCTGAATCTCATGTTGTTGTGTACTAGAAGGATAAGAGGTGACTTACTCCTTTGCTAGTCAGTTGTCCATGATAAATACCTCTTTAATGAACTGAACTTTAAGTTTAAAAATCAAACAGAAGGGACAAGAGGATACCCACTGCAATTAAAGGCAAATACATTTTTAACAGAAAAAAGAAGAGTGTTTTTTACGTAGAGAGTGGTTAACCCCTGGAATTGTCTTCCGCTGGAAGTAATTAACACTACAGACAAAGATAATTTTAAGATAAATTTGGATAGATATTTTAGGGAACCATTCTCTCTGCTATTACCATTAGACACAGGAGCGCATATGGGCCAAAAGCCTTACTAATAAGCTCCTTACACCATAGTATGATCCTTAGTATTACAGTTTGGACATTGCCTCAAGGAAAGGGCAGATTGTTGGATAGCTGTGTTGCAAGCCTAGTTTCTTAGATCTGTAGGCTCCAGCCACCCAGACTATTTCTTGGTCAGTACTGCTTGGTTCTCATTCCAAAGGTGTGTACGATGAAAGATATCCTGGAAGAAGATAGAACAGTTGCATACTTACCGTAACAGTACATCTTTAAGAGAATCCTTTCATCAGATCATAGACCCATCCTCAATCCCTTGCATCCTGAGGGCTCCTTCTCCATAGGGCTTAGCCGGTGTGTTTTCTGCCTCGTCTGGTCTTTAGAGCCCTAGCTCCCCTCCTGGTTCCCTATAGGGAGGTCCTCTGAGCATGATCTCTGGCAGGGACTGGAGGAGGGAAGGGGCCACCCATGTTTATATAGCAAGAGCCGATGTAAGACATTGTTGTGGGTGGTCCCTAGTGGACTTCGTGCAAGAATTTCCATGTCCTAGTACCTGGCGGTTGTAGTTTCATAGGTGTGGCCTGATGAGAGAGTCTCTTGAAGAGCTACTGTTATGGTAAGTAGGTAACTGTTATTTTTCTGGATTACCTGTCTTCACCCCCTTGTGTTAAATGCGTGCATCTTTTGTTTGCTGGTCCCGCTGTCCTCCTGCAGCTAAGTACAGGCATAGAGGGAGTGCACTTAGCCCTGGGAGAGCAACATGTCACGCAAACATCTGATCTCGCTTATAAATCTGTAAATGCATAGGCTATTGAATCTCCAATTCTAGGATTTCTGGTTACAGCAAATGCTGGATTGAAATCAACAGAATTGGTCTGATACAATCTAGTTAAAAAAGAAGTTTGCACATGAAGACTACACTGGGACCAGCCCTACACTTGGTGTGGGGCTCTTAAAGCTGACTATGCCCATAGTGTTTTATCCATAATTAAGACACATGATAGTTTGTCCTAATTTAAGACATGCCCATGATAGTCTGTCTACACCTAGTCCACAGAAAAAAGGGATGGATATTGCTGATACTGTCCAGTTCAACAACCACTGAGCTTTTAAGACTCTTACTTCAAAGTCTTAGTCACACATTCGGTTAGCTGGAGTATATTTAGCATAGATTAATTGCCATGGCTGTGGATGTTAAATCACCCACATAAGCCAATTATTCTTTCTTACACTCTGGCTAACTGAATGTTATAACATAAATTTATCAATGTGTTGTAAATGTAGAATTTTTTAAAATGCCCGCATTTTCATATATGGATATGTGAAATTGTGCCAACATTATAAATTGATATAGCAAGTATATATTGCAGTACAGTGGCTGAGTAAATTTAATACATCTGGGGTGGATGTAAACTGAGGTAAATAAAGCCTGTTATCTAGACTTGCAGGTAGATGTACATGGAAACGGCATTTAATTTCATGTACTCTCATACGATAAATGTTTTTCTGTGTATGTTTACTATATGGATTGACTGCATGTTTTCTATGCACAGTTTATATGTACTGCCAAGCCTGATATAACACTTGCGTGCCACGCCACTTGTGATTAATGAGGCTTGAGGGACTATGAAAAATAAATCTGATTATACAATTTGAAAAGTTTTAATTATCCAAATATATCTATACATGCATATAGAGTTAGAAACAATAGGGTGACGATCCCACCGAGAAGTCCACATTTTACCGATCTACATACATATGATGTTAGTAAAACTTTAATATATCAAGACACCAAAGTACTAAGTGGTTTACAGAATTTTTCATCCAAGTTGATATATTAATAATACGGCAAATATATCATGTCGTTGCACTTGTTTATACCATAATTTTTCTACATTTTTTCACGTTTACTGTACCTTTATATAAACAAGTTAAAATGGAAACAAACATATTTTGATGTAGTGATTATTTGAGGGTGGAAGATGCTAGTGGTGGTTCTACCATTATGTCCTGGGCGGCCATTTTGTCTCAGGTTAAGAAGTGGATGGTTTGGACATCATTTAAAGCTATTGGAAATATGGGAACAGTCACACTGTTTTTCTAGTTCATACAAAAAAATGAAGGAAAAGTCATATTAAATAAACCAGACCCCTCAGAAAAGTTCAAAAGCTCTGTCATCAAGATTTGTGCAAAATCATATTGAGGCAAAAATTAAAAGAAAAAAAAAAACATACTGAAGCATGGGAGATGCCTGTACAAAATTTCTCACACTAGATAGAAATCTAGAGGAGCAAAGATCCTTCAAAATAATGAAGTAATGATCCTTTGAAGAGTATTTAGTAACGGGGGAAAAAAACTAGTAAGAATACTGGATAAACCACATACAAAAGTTTGACAGAGGTTTTACAGCACTAAGTTTGTGGATATACCTTTGCCCTTATGGTAGTGAACAGGTGGAGGAGGAGTCTCCTTCAAATGAGACAAAGCACCAGGACCAGGGGACATGCAGTTAAGCTTGGGGCCGGGTGTTCAAGGGAGATGTGAGGAAATATTTCTTCAATTTAAGAATGCCAATGGAAATGGTGGCATCTAAAAAAGTGGGGGGCTTCAAAAGTGTAGGATAGACATAGGGATATATTAGAAAAGAGGCAGGGAGTTGGGATGGTTGCTGGAGATCAAATAGGATCTGCTGAAGCAGATTAAACAGGGAACAACTTGGCAGACTGGGTGGGCTAAGTGGTCCTTTTCTGCTGATAAAGTCTGTTTTATTTGTACTGCCGTTCTATATAAAAAAACTACTTTTGTAACAGCAGGGTCCCTCTAAGTAATAGATTACAGTGGCAGCACCCTGTATTGTAAGATGGGAGGAATAAAAGCTTATTTCTACAGGCGAACAAAAAACAAAATTGCATACAGTGAAGGACTATGAATGTACCTCACAGATCTGTGTTGGTATGTGGAAAGGTCATTCATATGAAATGGAGCTGTCATGGTGGCAGAGTCTGCACCCTAACCTGCAAAGTGGGAGGGAGACTTGCTTTCAGGGGGTGCCTGTGTACTTGGAGTACTTAAGAAGTCTTGAGCATGGCCGGCCCGGTGGCGCTGAGGGTTGAGGTGCTGGACGCCACACCTGATGCCACGCTGGTGACCCGGGTTTGGGAGTGAGCATGGGCATCGGGGGTAGGCAGGGGCGGGATTGGTTTGTGCGCCCGCTGGGCTGCTCTCCTCTCCCGGGGGAGGGTTCTGTGGATGTCTGGCGTTCTGGCAACCCCGGGTGAAGACTAGGGACACTGCAGAGCATTGGGCAGCACGCTCACGGCGTAGCTCGATGCTGGCAGGGTTGCCATGCACCATGCTCGGGGGGGGGTAGAGGGCAAGTAATGGGAAAAGTCTCCACCCACGGATGAGCGCGCGGCTCCTCCAGTGCCGCCGCCACACGCCCAGTGCTGGTTCCCGTCACTGCCCCCTTCGGTCTCCCTGGGGTTGTAGCCCATCCCGTCCCCGGGGAGTCGTGATGCCCTTGAAAATGACAGGGGACACAGTGGGCGGTAGAGCGGTCCAGTGAGCGGGGTAACCCGAGAGAGTTCCGGTTGGGTGGGAGAGAAAAAAAAAAAAGTCTTGAGCACTGCTCTGACATATGTCAACAGCTCATGTTTAGAACTCTATACACATACAGGGAATATCAGAATTCCTTGTCCCATGAAGAGAACTGATGTACAATATATAGAATGTTGTCCATAAATAGACAAGTACAATACAGAACAAATTTTCACATAAAGTGTTATTTTAGTTTAGTTAATTATGGATCATTTGTGGGTCAGAGTGTATTTTCTTAAAACAGAAACAGTACATTCAGTTGGCAGCATGCATCTTATTCTTTTACACAGGCACTAAAACTGGGAGGAAGACGTGCGTCTTGAAAGTGAGAAACAAAATGAAAAACTCCAGGATTGCATTTTGACCACAGAATGTAGTATTTTTTCTATACTCCTCTTTTGGGAACTTATGGGCTGCCAATGCCTTTGAGTACTAGAGTGGCTGAATTTGAAACATGACACTTTCCCTAGTGACTCCTGGTCTAAAGTTCATTTGCCACAACATAAGCCCTAGTGTTGCAAAATGTGGTGCAGAGCACCTTGTACCACACACTTGAGCATCTATAAATGTGTAAAGTCAGGTTGATTCAAGGAACCAACTCAGGATAGTGTGGTGCAAGCAGTTTGCTACGCTGGAATACCAGCTATCAAAACATACACATAGTCCTCATGTTACAAACTTTGTGAGACATGAACCAGAATATTCATCATTTGCAAACCTTTAGTCTTCAACTGGGCAGTTTTCTGTAGAAATAAAGCTGCATTTCTGTATTGCTTCATGTTGTCAGTGGGGAGTTCATACATATGGGCAGTACACTCCTGATGGGGAGAGTGGTACAGCCCAAAGATGTCAATCAGCATAAAACCTTGAGCACATGAGAATTCTGAGGTCACCGTTATCCAGTCTTTGCTGTACCACTGAAGGGGTAGGACAGCATAGGAAGAACTCTCCCAGAAAGCATCTTTTCTAGTTATTTTTTTTTGGCAAGGATTGTGAAACTGATAGGCAGGTTAGGGGCTACCTGGTGATGAGGCAACCTCAAATTTAACAATCGTGCTGTTAGCTGCGGCTTTCATAATGATTAACCTACAATATCATTCTCCTTTCTGTACCTTCTGTGCATGAATGGAGGGCCACATGCCTCTTTTCTTCTGCCTATGGTGTGCAACGGGTCTCCGATTCCACTGCCTGGTGCCTCAGGTAAGTGATTTATTCATTTTTTTGGGGGATAGTCAGCTAGATTGGGACTATTATTATTCTCAGTTTTTTCTCTCTTTTCTCTCAAGTGTACTACTGGCGATGGACTCTCCCTTTTTCTTCCATTGTTGCAGGAATAGGATTTAGATAGTCTGAGTGCATCCCTCCCATTTAAAACTGAGCAGTGACTAAATGGATTTCTTTTAAAACTGAGCAGTGCCCTAAAAATTACCTTGTTTAAGTGCAGCCTTATTTATTTTGAGGGGCATTATTGTTATAGTATATAAGTGGAATGCTCTTCTGAGCTCTGTTGAGTGTTCGGCAACCAAGCGCATACTACTGTGACAGTTACACGCCTTTAGTGGCAGCTTTTATTCAGGTGTCGCAGCCTTATTTATTTGAGGGGCAGTAATGTTTACTGCCTAAGTGGAACAGCCTGCAGGGCCCCAGTGTATGCTATAGAAGTGACCTGCAGAACAGCTGCCTAACTAACTTGCTTTGTTTTTATGAAGAGGTCAGTCATCAACTTAGTATTAAATACCCATATGATATTGTTTTCATTGACTTTAGCAAGGCTTTCGATTCTATGCCCCACTGGGCCATAGTGAAAAAATTATACACTCTAAACATAAACCAAAACATTGTTAACTCTTTCTCCTCCGGCGGCCGTTTTGGGTCTGGGTCAGCAATAGATGGTTCTAACGCCATATGACGACTTTAGGACCGAAGGAATAGATATCTAATTGGTTGACAGGAAGGACTCAAAAGAATGTTAAAGCTGCTGTACTACCTAAGCAGGAAGTGATCTGTTACAACCGTTGTAGCGTAAACAAAAACATAGGATAACTGAGCAAATTACGGGGTGATACTACATGGCCAGAGGGAAAGAGTACCGGGTACATGATCAGCAGAGCACAGGGAATAAACTGTTGAAAAAGCGCAGATTTTTAATTTTATTTTTTTTTTTTTTTTAACCATAGTACTGCTGCTTTATTTAATGGCCAACTATCTAACATTGGTTCTGTCACTAGTGGGGTTCCACAAGGCTCTGTTCTGGGCCCATGTCTATTTCAGGCTTTTATAGGAGATCTGACGCAGAATTGCTACTACATCACAATAAAAAGTGCTGACAACATAAAAATTGGAGGGCCTTATTCTAACTCTGAACACACAGCTACAATTCAGAAATATCTTATTTACATCTCACAGTGGGTCAAGAAGTGGGATATGAAATTAAATCACAATAAATTTAAAGTTATGCACTTGGGCCCAAACAACCCAAGCTACATATACAATTTAGGTGATAGGATACTAACATGTACATCATCGGAAAAAGATCTAGGTGTCCATAGCACAGAGGATTGTTTACCTGGTTCACAGATTAATGAAACTATTCAAAAAGAAAATAAGTTATTTG
This sequence comes from Neoceratodus forsteri, assembly GCA_016271365.2. NCBI lineage: Eukaryota > Metazoa > Chordata > Ceratodontiformes > Ceratodontidae > Neoceratodus > Neoceratodus forsteri. Next base: position 1,123,386,648 of record CM028129.1, on the reverse strand, counting down.
GTCTATAAAAAGGAACATTAAATCAAGAGATGATAAAGTATTAATACCATTGTACAGAGCATATGTTCATCCACATTAAGATTATGTTTCTCAACTGTGGTGCCCATTTAGGAAATATAACATTATGCAACTATAAAAGGTACAAAGGAAATTCACCAAATATATCAGAGGTTTTTATGATGTCCCTTATGAATCCAGACCAATCCTTGAATCTAATGGCATTATCCACCAGACATCTTCTTATGTATGACATCATGCAGGATCCTTTTTTAATGACAGCACTGGGACTGGATTTTAAAAACAGTGTCTTAAACACCAGAGGCCACCCTTTACAATTACAAGGCAGAAGCTTTAATTTAATGCCATGGAAATATTTCTACACTATTAGAACCATTAACCCATGGAATGCGGTACCCTTGGAGGTAATCATTAGTAATTCTAAGGCATCTTTTAAGCATAGACTAGACAATTCATCATCTCTGAAGTTAACATTAACTATTATTAATTAAAGGAGCAATCATGGGCCTCACAGCCTCCTAACTCCTGTTAATTCCTAGTATGAAACTCCATTGAGTGTTAGACGATCGCTAACTAGAGCAATAGTTTGAGTGCCTTGACAGGCACGCACGCTGTGTTCCTTCGCCATGCTGGCGGCTTGCCAGTGGGACAGTGTTTGCTCTCTTGATAGTGCAGAAGCAGATATTCCTCTCTCTCACTGCACATCACCACGCAAGCACATTTCTAGTCTAGCGTGGTAAGTTCACCCATCACAGGAGCTGCAGCTGAGCATGTTGGCTGCTGTTTTCCCCACCACGGCTGGCCAGTTCATTCATTCTTACTAAGGGTGAGCTGGAGCCGTAAGAAGAACCAGCAAGTAGTTGGTTGGATGGTGTAGGGGGGCGAGTTATTTCTTTAAAGGGCGCAGTTCATAGCTCAGTGGGTTCACTTATGAGTGAGCTAATAGCCCACAGGTTTTGGGGATACAGTTAGTTATAAGGGAAAAGTTTGCATTGTGCTTCAACTTTGTTTCTGTTGGCTGCAGCATAGGAACCATGGGTTTCTTTATAGCATCACATAGGATGTGGCATAATGGCTTATCGGATGGAGTAGTAGTTGAGAGATACAAGATCTGCAGCAGGATGATGAGACCTCACCTATGGGGTCTTGCTGGCCTAACTGAGAATGCAATCCAACATGTTAATATTGGTTCCCCAGCCTAATCCCTAAGCTGGGGGTGCATCTGAAGTACCAGCTACCAGTGACTGAGTTGTACAAATAGTTTGGTACTCTTAAATGAGTGGCTGAGCTCCGATGTCCTGAGGGAAATTGCCACCAACACACCCATGCCCATGGCAGGTCTAGCTACGCAACTCCTGACCTTGATAGCATAGAAGGTAAAGAGGATACCGGGGAGGGGGCATGAGAAAATACTGACCTGCCAGCACTGGAGCTTTCTGAGGAGACAATCCCTTGGAAGACGAGGTGTGGCGGAACCTGTGGAACAGATTCGCTCCCTCCTTGTTTTAACACAGTTCTTGTCTTAGTTTATAATGGAAGCACGTTGGCCATTTCAGCTAAAGGAAGGTGCAGGACATGCCCTCCTTTCATGTGAATGCTATCCTGTCCTCCTCGGATTCTGCATCAAGTGTTTTCCAAACTTTTTACACTGCGACCAGATCATTGAACAGGAATGGAATAGGTCTGCTAAGCGCAAGCAGCTTCCTAGGCCAACGATGAGATGTTAACTGTTCATGGAGGAGAGCCCCAAGAAGTGTGATGGGTCCTTCAGTGGAAGACAAGGCTGTACGCAATTCTGTAAAGCACACAACTCAGCCTGTTGATTGTTCAGCAGCCCTATTGGACACTAACGACAAAGAATGGATACTTCCTGCAGATGGGCATTTGCTGCTAACAGGCTAAGCCTTCGGAGAACCTTGGCATCTTTTATTGTTTCCAAAGCTTTAAACTCATGGGTTACTGCTTTGGGCAGCTATGCCCCTCCAGATTCTGAGGGGGCAGACATTTTGCAGCTGGTGTCTGTGGCCTCCGCCTTCTGGGGAATGCGACAGTGGGCGGTTTGCAGAACTCCGCCTGCTCTGCTTATCATATTGTGGCAGCAGTGTGGGATGTCTGGCTTTGGCATTTGTTTACAGACCATGCATCCAAGTCAGAACTGTTTAACCTTTCCTTTGCCATAGGATTGCTATGGCCCTTTTGGAATTATGGAAACCAGAGGAACAGGGGAGCACATTTCATATTCAAGGGTAACAGTAATAATGTCCTCCGCCTACAGATGCAGTAGAGGAGGTTCCTCTCAGTAAGGTATGTGGGCCCATCTCTGCCCCCCTTCCCTTGAAAGAAGACTACAGAATTCTGTCTGATGGTGGGCCCAACTAATGTCGGAAACGTGAGTGCTGGAGATCCTGGCTATGGGATATGCCATGAAGTTCTCCATTTTGCCCATGAGAGGTAATTTCCTACAGTTTCTAGTACCTCATAATCGAGTGTAGAGGCAGACGGTGTCTTAGACCTTAAATCACTTGACACAAATTGAAGTAATTGTGCCAGTTCCCCAGAACAAGAAGGGAATAGGATTCTACTCGTATTTTGTGTTTCTCAAAAAGTAAGGGTGTTTTCCAGTTAATTCTGAACCTGAAACATTTAAAAGTTTCTAGGGGTGTGGACACAGTTCACTATCCACATGCTAGCAGTTCCACCAGAATGGTATGATTGGCTGGATGCCTTTATACTAAGCTCCTCTCATCGCCTGGGTAGTATATCTCCTGACTCTGCCCTGTGATGTCCGGGCTTTCTTTCTGTTGGAAGAACTGGTCACCTTCTTCGTGGCTCCTGGTTGGGTTCTCTAGTGCACAGTTAATGAACTAACTTCAGCATTTTTGAGTTAATTCAGTTGATTCTCTGGGTTTCATCAACTCCCCTTGATGATCTATGGTGATGCAGTGGAAGCCACAACTTAAATTTTTTGTATGGTGCTGGAAGAAGATGTCGATCATCGACCCGCATGACATATGTGTACTGCTTGGGTGGGCAACACGAAGTGGCTGTGTGCGGGCTACGCTTAAGTATGCTTCCTGAGTCCCTTGAGGACAGGAAGCTCCAGCTCCTGCTGGGTTGGTCTTCAGAATGGGATCCAAAGGACCACCTTAAGGACTGAAAGAAGGCCTTGATGTGGCGGGATCGGCTTAACAATTTGCAGCCCTTGTGGCAGAAACAGTGGCTGCTGTGGCTGGCACCTCTTCAGTCTCGGCGCTATTCCCTGGGGCTAGCATCAGAGGGTCATTCACCAGAGAGTTCTGGGAGATGAGTCTGGCCCTCCAGCTCTTTGGGGAGAGCCCTGCCACCCCTTGTGCTAAGAGCAAGTGCCTTTGGCGCCAAATGTGGGACAAGGAGGAAGCAAGGTCTTCCTGATCTCTCAGCTCGCCCGACTGCTTGAAGGCGATTGAGCACCCCTTGACCGAGGGGCAGGTCTCTTTGGTTCCCCTGTTGAGAATCTGGTTGGGAAGGCTGCCAAGATATTTCTCGAGCCTGTTGACCAGCTGTCGAACAAGGTAGAGGAGTCGATTTTGCAGACCCCGGTGCTCCCGGTTCTCAACTATGCCAGTCCTTGATGGGAGTAGCCTCCACAGGAGGTCGGGTCTTCCATGCCCGTGTTTCTGAATATTTGCAGGCATGTGTTTTACAGCAACCCACTGGAAGGCTATACTTGTCATCAGCAAGCTGGTCAGCTGTCAAGATTGTGGTTGAGGCATTTCTGCTGTCGATCCTGCTTGACAGGAAGGCATTGCCGTCAAATTTCCTTGTCCTTCTCAACTCCGGGTGAGGAGATGTCCCGTCATAAGATGTGCCGGTATTACGAGGAGCTCCTCTTGGCAACAGTGGGCCATTGCTGGGCATCTACCCTCTGGACCTTTGGTCTCCTGGTGGCTGCCGGTGGTGGCCCTGCCAGTTCATACCACGCAGATGCACACTGCAGCTGCTTCTCCAGAGCTTTGGTTGGGGCTGCCACCACCACAACTAGAGGTGGGTGCCTTGACTAAGGAGGCCGGCTGCTCAGCCAGCGGCTTGCCATGCCAGTTAGTGGTGAGGATCAAACCGGGAGAGGATACCCATGAGGTTCATGGCAAGAAATTATCTAATCGTCGAACAACTTGGATCATGAGTCCATGGCCTGTTCTAGGACTGCCATCCTTGGCTGCAGCTCGGTGAAGGAACTTACCTTTGAACATGGCCCAGTATCCTTCAGGGTGCTTCAACGACTCATCTCAGAGTCTGTGTTGGTCCTGCTTGAGCCAGTCCAGAAGAGAACTAAGTATCCCCTCACGGACAGTTTGGATTCGGACGAATTCTCTGGAGTTGCTGTCCCTGCAATTGAGGCCATTTTAGGACTGGCTGTGAAGCTTTGCAGCTTCCAGCATCCTGCCTGGCACTGTCTTCCCACACAATCTGCAAGTATGTAGTCCCCATGGGTTCCCTTTTGGGGTTTTCAGACCAACACTCAGTGGAAGGGTTGGTCAGGGATTCGGTGTTCTGCATGTCTGGGCACCAGGGGGACATGGACAAGCCTCTGGACAAGGAATCCCACAAGGTTGACCACACTGCTAAAAAGATGTATGCTGTGGCGTCTCTTGGTCTCTGTCAGGCTAGTTGTGTTGTGATGATGGCCAACTTCAATCACTCTCTGATGGGAGTTTTCAGTGTAGTCCTCCCTCACCTCCCTGTTGAACAACAGTTGGCAGTGCAGGCTTGCAGCTCATCAGAGACCAGGGTCAAGTCACTGGCTGAACATCAGCTTCAGATGACCTTGGACATGGGTGACTCCTGTGCCCATGCCACAGCAGCAGCTGTCTTCATGCATCGCAGGGGCTGGCTGTGCTTTTCCACCTTCACAGCAGATACCCAGCTAAAGCTAGCCATTGTCCCTTTTCTGGGTACCAACCTGTTTGGCTCTGGGTTAAAAGGAAATCTCAGCTGCATCGAGAAGTCCAGTGCCATCCTAGATTCTGTGACATCGTTCCAGAAGGACCCAAAAAAGAAGCCTAAGAAACAGGCTTTCCAGTACTGGTCCTTTCAGTCACAGCTTCCTCAGCAGCAGCCCCAGCCCCAGCAGGGACAGTACCATGCCTGGTACCCTAAGTCCTTGTCTGGGGGCCAGGGTCCTAAAAAGGACATGGGTAGCCGTGCCCCTCCAGCAACAGCTGCCAGTGCCCCCCAAAAGCTGCCCAGTAATGGGTTGGGGCCGTCCTCTACCCATTCTGTCCCTGCCTGCTCTCTTGGTTGGAGGCCAGCTTCGTCAGAGCGGGCAAGTGGGTGTTAGATGTAGTGGGCAGAGGATTGCCTCTGGACTTTGAGGCTCTTCTGTCTTACTGCCTTCACGAACCTCAAGAGTCCAGGGTGTCTTAGGACATGCTGTCTGTCCATTGGGAGGACATTGCTCAGTTTCTTGCAAAAGGAACAGTAGCCCATGCCCCGGGAGCCCTGACTGCCCTGAACAGTCAGGGTTACATGTCCAGGTACCGGATGGTCACTGTGAATCAGATTATTCCATTACTGGAGCAGAACATGTGGTTCTACTCCCTAGACCTCCAGGATGCATTTTTCCACATTCTCGTCTGTCCATCCCACTGTCCGCTACCTTTGGTTCTGAGTGGAAGGGATCCTGTATCAGTTCCCGGTCATGTCCTTCAGCCTCTGCTCAGCACCCAGGGTCTTCACCAGATGCATGGCAGTGGTGGTGGCCCACCTATGGTACCTCGGGGTCAGAGCGTACCTCTGCCTGGACGACTGGCCTTTAGCTGATCACTCCAGAGAGACTGTGGGGAGGTCCATAGATCTGGCCCCTCAGATTTGCTGAAACTTGGGTTGTTGGTCCACCCGGACAAGTCTGAACTGGTACTGAAACAGGTGATCAGGTTCATCAGGGTAGAACTAGACTCCCTCGGACCTGGCACTGGATCTTACCACCTTTGCCCGATCATTTCAGGTTGAACTCTCATGCCTTTCTCATGCCAGAGTACATGGCGTCCTGCACCAGTGTGGCCCATTGGGCCCACTGACAGATGCATCACCTCCAGTGAGAGTTGGGCCATCAGTGGACCCAACGCCTAGGCCACGTGGACCATCCGATGTGGGATGCCATCCAGTGGTGGCCGATTCCAGAACACCTGGAGGAAGGAATCCCGTTTGTCTTCCCAGAACTGACAGTCATACTCACGAGGGATGTGCCTCTGGTAGGGTAGTGACTGTACCTGGGAGACCACAGAGTCCTGGGGTTCTGGTCAGCCCAGGAGTCCCATCACTGCATAAATCTGCTGGAGCTCTGTGCAACGCACCTGGCTCTGATGGAATTTACTCCACTTGTCAGGGTTCAGGTCTTGTAGGTCCAGATGACTAACTCCACAGCCATGTTCTGCCTGAACAGGTAGGGTGAAACTTAGTCTCCCTTCCCTTGTGTTGGGAGGCTCTCTGCACCTGGATATTTGTGCGCAGCCTGGGTGCAGATCTGGCAATCCATGTGGCAGGAGAAAACAATCGACTGTTTGACACTTTCAATCAGGTAGGAGAGATGTTTCATGAGTTGTCCCTGTATCAAGAGGTGGTGAACCACCTGTTCTCCAGTTGGGGCACACCCTTGGAGGAAGTGAAGAACACCATACTGGGGCTGTTTTGTGCCCACCCCTCACAGTCTGGGACACTTCAAGGGATGCCTTCACGAGGCCTTGGACCCCAGGCCTGATGTACGCTTCCCTCACCTCCACTTGATCCACAAGGTGGTGATCAAGGCCTGGAAAGACAAGGCCCCGATGTTCCTGATAGCTTCAGTCTGGCCTCGGCAGTTCTGGTACTCTGATCTCCTCAGCCTCAGCAGCAGGTCTCTGTAGAGACTGCCTTTCCACCCTGATCTGCTGACCAGACAACAGGGAGATGGTCCTGCACCTGGACCTTCAGTCCTTGCATCTTGTGGCTTGGTTCCTGAACAGCTAGAATTCCAGGCCTTACATCTCTCAGAGAATGTACACTATGTTGTGTTGTGTTGTGGAGGCCTCTGGGAAAGAGTTCACTCGCATATACTATGCCTTTAAATGGAAGAGGGTTTCCATTTGGTGTCAGGGCAGGGGGCTTGATCACCTTGTCTCCTCTGTGGCTAACATCCTGGACTACCTCTGGTCCCTTTCCCAGCTGGGACTGTGGGTGTCGACCCTTAAGGTGCACTCTCTAGCCATCTCTGCTTACTGAGCGTGGGCCAGTATGCAGATGGTGGCCTAGGAGAAGGTGGTTGGGTGCTTTTTTAAGGGCCTGAACTATCTGTTCCCTCCAGTGTGTGAACCACCTCCACTAGGGGACTTGCTTCTGGTATTGACAGTACTCAAGGGCAAGCATTTTGAGCCAGTATACAGGTCTAAGATGTCACACCTGTTGTGTAAAGTGATCTTCCTGGTGACCACTACATCAGCCAGAAGGACTGGGAGGCTCCAGGCACTCTCATGGTGTCTCTTTGTCTGGTCTTCTACAGGAACAAAGTCATCCGTTTCACCTTAAGCAGTGTGGTCGATGTATTACACCAGCCCATCTTCAGAGGCCGACTGCAGGCTCAATACCCTGGACCTGCAGAGGGAACTATCTTATTACGTAGACCACACAATTAGAGTTTTGGGGACATGCTTGCTAGCTGTTTATCACTTACACTGAAGCTGCACCTAGCAGACCTGCAGCAAAGCAGTTACCAGGTGGATCACGTTCTGCATTGAACTCTTGCTATAGGTTAGCTGTTGGGAGCCTCCCGTAGGGCTTGGGGCTCATTCCACCAGATATATTGCTGTCTCATTTGCTACTTCTAGGGGTGTCCCTATCCAGGAAATTTGCAGGACTGGTACCTGGAAGTCAGTGCACACCTTCATTTCATTTCCCCCTACCACATCAATCGAGGCCAGCTGGAATGCTAATTTTGGTACCTTGGTTCTCCAGTCTCTGTTTGCTGAGTATGGGTGTGTGCCTTGCATCCTCCTCCCGGAGTGTGGTGCAACATAAGGATGACTGCAGAATTGAACTGCACAAAATGAGGTTCTGGATGTCAGGAAGGCAGATTTTAAAAGATGGGTGAATGCCTCAGGGATGACCTGGATTTGGGGTGGGTGGGGGTTGATGAACTGGGTGAGGTGGAGAAACTTGGGACTAAAAGGGCCATAGTGAATGCAGTAAACCTCTGCATCAAGCAAGGGAGCAAAAGAAAGAGGAAAAAGAGACTGCTGTGTTTCTCAAAAGAGGTGGTGGAAAAGGTAAACGCTAAGAGGGTAGCATTCAGAAGGTACAGGGAGATGCAGGAGGAGGAGGATAGGGAGGTATGTCAGGGCAACAGAGGGAAGCAGGAAGAGCAGTAAGGAACGCAACTGCACCAGCTGAAAAGAGAATAGCTAAGACAGAAACGGAAGACCAGGGTGAGATTGTAGGGTTAAGAAGGGAAGGGGGAACTGTACAGAGGGAGAATGGCAAAGGGCAGATGCATTGATCAAATACTTTTTTGTTCACTGTTCACAGAGGAAAGAGACAGGAAGGAGCCACAAAAATGTAATGGGAACATTAGAGGGAGTGAGGTGGACACCTGTTTGTTTTCAGAAGAGAGATTCCTGAAGGGACTCGCAAATCTGAACGTGGACAAACAGTGGGGCAAAACGGGATCCACCCAGGGGTATTGAGGGAGCTGAGGAAGGTAGTCTGATGGCCCTGTTTAACAGCTCATTAGAAATAAGTGTGATCCCAGAGGACTGGAGGAGGGCAGATGTAGTCCCACTTCACAAAAGTGGTAGCAGGGAAGAGGCTGGCAATTATAGGTCAGTCACCCTGACTTTGGTGCTGGTAAAATTAATGGAATGACTGCTGAAAGAAAGTATAGTGGAATATCTTGAATTCAGTGGGCTGCAAGACCTGAGGCAGCATGGATTCACAGGTGGGAGGTCATGTCAAACAAATCTGATAGATTCCTTTGACTGAATGATCAAGGACCTAGATCATGGTGGAGTGGTGGATGTAGCCTACCTAGATTTCAGTAATACATTCAACACCGTTCCTCATAGGAGTCTAGTGAGCAAGCTGGGCAGCTTAGGAGTGGGTCCAAAGGTGGTGAATGAGGTAAGAAATTGTTTAAGGGATAGGCAGCGGAGGGTGGTGGTAAACCGAGTTCACTCAGAGGAAGGGAGGGTGATCAGTGGGGTGCCTCAGGGAACAGTGCTGGGATCAACCCTCTTTAATGTCTTTATAAGTGATATTGTAGAGGAGGTGGAAGGGAAGGTCTGCCTCTTTGCGGATGACACCAAAATCTGCAGTAGGGTTGACACTCCTTGGGGGGTGGAATGGATGAACACAGACTTCAGCAGTGGTCAAGGGTATGGCAGCTGGGTTTCAGTGCAAAAAAGTGCAAAATAATGCACTTGGTGCACAGAAACCCGGGGCAGAGTACAAAGGGGTGTACTGATGACCACTAAACAGGAAAGAGACCTTGGGGTGATCATATGGCATGACCTAAAGGCGGCCAGGTGGTGCGACAAGGCAGTAGAGAGGGCTAATGGGATGCTGGGGTGAATAGGGAGGGTTGTCACTAGCAGAAAGAAAGGTGGTGTTGCCTCTGAATAGATCACTGGTAAGACCCCACCTAGAATACTCTTGTCCAGTTATGGAGACCACATCTCAGAAAGGACAATATGAGGAGAGATTAAAGGACCTAAATATGTACACCCTGGAAGAGAGCAGAGAGGGTGAGATATGATAGACCTTTAAATACCTCAAGGGAGTAAACGGGGTACAATAAGGTAGTATTTTTAAGAAAAAAAAAGGTGCTTAAGGACACGTTGCATGGCAAGAAGATGGGGGGGGTAGATTCATGAGAGATGTGAGGAAGTATTTCTTCACAGAAACAGTTGTGGATTCCTGGAACAGCCTTCCAGCTGAGGTGGTGGGGGTGGGGGTGGGAAGGAGAAATAGTGGTGGGGTTCAAGAATATGGGATAAACATAAGGAAATCTTAGGGAAGGGGGGGTGAATGGGCTGGAGATCAGGTACAGTCTGCAGTGATAATATAGGCAGGGAAAAATGGGCAGACTAGGTGAGCCAAGTGGTACTTGCCTACTGGCATATTCTGTGTTTCTATTGAGATGTGCTAGGAGTCCTCCAGAGTGTGTATAGTTAACTATATCCACACTCCTAGAAAAATAAGTTACTTACCTGTAACTGTAGTTCTAGGAGTGGTATATGGCTTACATCCTCACAACCCACATAGCCTCCCCTGGCAAGTAGCACACGGATACCTGCTTCCACTGTTGAAGATTTGATATCATGAGGAGGAGTTGGGGGATATACTTCTCGGGGGTTCTATATGATAAGGGCATCTCCAGAATTGCAGCGGAATTCCGGCGAAGACAAACGGTGACTTTTTTTATGTGGGGGACTTTGCCCCCCCCCCCCCACTCACCTTACTTGTATAACCAACTCCAAGATCGTAGCACCTTGGGAAGGGGGTAAAACACTTGCCACCATTTTGTCCTTGCTGTAATTCCCTTGCCAACTTTGGTCTCACTATTTTTGCGTTCGCCGACATCACGGGACACCCTTCTCAGGTAGTGGGAGTAGCTTAGCTTAAAGATGTCTGGCCAATCAGACTGTTCTGGTGGAACTGCCAGAGTGTGGATGTGAACGATACCCCACTTCTAGAACTTCAGTTAGAGGTGAGTAGCTTATTCTTGTCCTCCACACAGCCTTCAGGATGGAGTTCTTACGGTCCATCATACGGGACTATTTGGCATCCGTAGACCTGAAGGATGCCGATCTCTACATCCCCTTCAGTCAGCCACACCAAAAGTTCCTGAGGTTCACGAGTCAGAGACAGTATTTCTAGTACTGAGCACTTGCCTTTGGACTGGTGACAGCACCCAGGGTATTTTCAAAGATTATGAGTGGTCACTGCTCACAGGTTTCTTCACATTCTAGACCTGATGTCTGCAGTGGCAGAGCTAGTGCCATGGCCTCAATTGCATATGTGATCTCTTCAGATCAAGATGCTGGAGGTCTAGGTCTACGGCCTTGGAAGACTACCAGGCTCTGATCCCACTACCTCAACTGGTACTGCTTTTGCTGGTTTGGTGGGAGAACCCGGATAATCTCAGTAAGGGAGCTGTCTTGGAAGGCTCACAAGAACTGATTTTGATAACCGACACCAGCTTGGCAGGCTGGGGAGCAGTACTGGACCAAATTCCAGTTCAGAAGGTCTGGAACTTCTAGGTGCGGCAGCTCCAGCTAAATGTGTTGGAAATGGGTGTTCCTTGCCATGCCTCACTTTTCGGGTTGGTTGCAATCCAGGGCTGTAAAGGGGATGTTGGACAGCATTGTTACTGTGGTGTCTGTAAACAATCAGAGGACAAGAAGCCAGGGCATACTTATGAAAGCAACCAAGGTACTACAGTGGGCAGAGAAAAATCTTCTGACTCTATCTGCAGTTCATGTAGTAGAGGAACTGAATGTGTAGGCCAGTTGGCTAAGTGGAGAGAGAGAGAGCGTTCATATAGGGGAATGGACCCTAAACTCGAAGGTGTTCGAGCTTCTGTGCAAAAGGTTTGGTTGACCAGAGATAGATTTCTTTGCTTCAGAGGAAAAGGCTGAGGTACCCAGGTTCTTCAGCTGGTGTCTATGCTGTCTGGTGGCAGTGGTGGATGTCCTGGCCCAGCTGTGGAATTTCTCAGAGCTTCCTAGTCCCCCTCCTCCTGCTGGCTCCCTAGGTAATTCAAAAGATAAGGAAGTCAAAAGGAAGCTTCTGTCGGATAGCTTCAGAGTGGCCAACAAGACTGTGGTTCTCAGACTTAGTGAATCTAACGCAGCTGGCTCTATTTCGACCTTTGCTTTTGGGGACCTTCTCTGTCCAGTCCACATTCTGCATCCATAGCCAGAGCTAATGCATCTAGCAGCCAGGCTTCTGAATGCAAGAGACTATTAAAATGGTGTTTCTCCAAGAAAGTGCTGGACATCCTGGTGGCTTCAGGGAAGATTCTACATCTGCAGCTTTCAGCCATGTGTGGAATACCTTCTCCAGCTGGGCCATAGAGAGGTATGAGACCATCTAAGGCTACGATTCTGCAGTTATTGAATTTCTTGCAGGCAGGGTTAGACAAGGGTCTAGTGTTGAGCACCCTGCAAGGACAGGTTTCCACTTTTGGGGCAGCGCTGGGAACATTCATGGGCTCATCCCTAGGAACCAACCTGGATGTATCAGTTTTTTCAGGGTGGTTAACAGAAGTAGTCTGTCTTTCCATTCCCTGGTACCACCATGGGACCTGAACTTGGTGTTGAATGCCTTGCGCAGGGCACCTTTCGAACCTCCTTTGTTAGTGCCTTTGGATTTCCTGTCCTACAAGGTATGTTTCTTGCTGCTGTCTGTTCAGCAAGAAGGATTGGCAAAGTTTGGGTGCTGTCTCATAAAGAACCTTTCCTTACAATACACAAGGAGAAGGTGGTGTTGAGAATGACCTGGCCTTTGTGCCGAATATCATTACATCCTTCCATGTAAATTAGGAAGTCTGTCTGCCGTCCTTCTGTTCCAAGCCAGCAAATCCAAAGGGGAAAGAATTTCAGGTTTGTGCAGGGCAGTTTAAATTTATCCAAAAAGAATGCAAGAGTTTAAAAAAATTGGAGAATTGTTTGTTCAGTTTGGAGTAGCTAAGAAGGGTCAGAGGCTTCTTATGCCTTCTTTGCTAGATGGGTAGGGGCTTGCATTGCCAGGGTGTATGCAGCTGAAAAGAAAGCACTTGTACTCATCAAGGCTCGCTCCACGAGGGCTCTCGCTACGTTCTGGGTGGAGAGAGGAGAGGCGTCTGTCTTGGAGCTGTACAAAGTGGCATTGTGGTCTTGCATTCACACATTTACTAAGCACTGCAGATGTTCATAGTTCTGCCAATATGGCCTTTGGCAGCAATGTTTTACAGGCAGTGGTTAATCAGATGAATATTATATGTCACCTGTACGGGTTGTAATATGGGACAGTATTCTCCACCCCTCCCACGTTGGAATGGGTACTTCTTTTTAGAACCCACATGTATCAACTCCCCATTGACATTGTGGAGTGATACAGAAAGGAGAAATTCCTTTGTACTTAATGTAATTTCCTTTTCTGTTAGCTCCAGTGTTGTCATTGGGGCCTCTTCTGTATTAGAGAATATTGTTGAATATATCTAAGGATTTTTTTTTCCAGCAGAGATGACTTTTATGTGATTACAGCTGGATGTACATTTTGTCTGCTAACTGTGAACATGCTTATATTCTACTGGAATTGCCAGGCTTGCTGGTTAACAAGTTGTGATTTGGGGTATTGTTTGGCACTTCATGTTACAAGTTAGTGCTTTACCTGTTCTCTACAGTTATAGGTTATAAGCACTCTTTTTTGTCTAAGTCTCTCTAATGTCGCAGGTATGATCTGATGCTTAAGGAACGTGACAGATGACTTGGTCGGCAAGATTCCTTCCACCAGCTCTCCAAATATGGTAGGCCATTAATTTATTCTTATTATTATCATTGCATAAATTGTTTACATGTAGAAAGTTGCTTGGGTTGAGTTACGGTGAGAGTTCATTGACCTTGGCAACATAAACATTAGTAGTCACATAAGTATATATAGGTACTGTGTGAACAAGGGTGATAGTAACTGGTGACCTCAGAATTCTTATGTGCCCAGTGGTCTGTGTTTTTTTATTTATTTATTTAAAGGCTTTTTCCGGGAAGGCATGTTGAGCAGACTACTGCTCGATTCCAGATGCGCCCTTGGGGTAGAGGGAGTGCAGACATAAATGCATAATCCAAATAATTTCAAGAATAAACATACAGATACACATACAGGGTAGAGTGCATAAAAAATGGCATTTGTACAAGACCAGTGACTGTTCAAACTCATATGATAAACCAAAACTCATTTCAAGATAATGTATCAGATAAGCAATAACAGGATATAGTGCAGTTACAATAGGCGGTTGTATATGGCATATGACAGAAGAAAAATTACAGGTTCTGTTGCAGTGACAAAACATATATGTGGCATGCGAAATTAGGGACAAAACGTGGTTGGGATTAGGCCCTACTTAAGATGGTTTTGGACATCTAGTAATGAGCTCCCGTGGGAGCATGTGCAGCTAGGGTAGAAGTGTAATTTGAGAAGGGAGTTAAGATGCCGACTGGTGGAGGCATGCCAGATATCCACGGGGAGTGAGTTCCAGAATTTAGGTATGCGATACTTGAAAGCTGCCTGGCCTGCTGCAGTTGACATGAGTGCAATGGCCAGCTGACATGAGTCATTGTTCCTTAATGCATATCCCTGGGGTGTATGGGCCGAGAGGACTGAGGTGAGATATGGAGGGAGGGACTGCATCTAGTATTTGGCTGTGAGGCAGGCACTGTGGGTGAGACGCCGGTCCTGAAGTGAGGGGAGGTCTAAGCTGCGGTACGGGACACAGTGATGAGTGTTAGCAGAACAGTCAAGAGCAAAGCGACAGAAGGAATGGAATAGGGGGTCCAGTCTAGCTAAGGAGGTCTTGGGGCTGCACTGTAGACTATGTCCCCATAGTCGAATATGGGGAGAATCATCCTCTGCACAATTGCTCATCGAGCTGGCAGTGGGATACTACCAGGATTGTGATACAAAGCACCTAACTTTGGGTGAAGCTTTTTGTGGATGGTATCTGTGTGTACAGAGAAGTCTAGGTGCTGGTCAAGCCAGACCCCGAGATATCTGCAGGAGGTGCAAGTCTAAAGAGTAATCCCATCCAGGGGGTGGAGGGTAGTCTTGAAAGTCTCTGCCTTGTCCCGAAGGTCATGGAGATGGTTTTCTTGGTATTGAGAAAAAGCTGATTGAAGCAAAGCCGGCACTGAACTGTGTTGAAGTCCTGCTGTAGTCTGGTTGCTACACTGGAGGATGAGGGGCCATATGTGTACAGTACTGTATCATCGACATACTTGTGAATGGATGTGTGTGGGCAGACAAAGGGCAGGTCATTGAAGAAATTGGGGAACAGGAGCGGCCAAGGACCGAGCCTTGCAGAACACCAGAGGTAACTGGAAGGGAAGCAGAGGTGGCGATGCCAGTTCTGATGGATTGGGATTGGCCTATCAGGTAGGAGCGAAACCAACTGGTGGCCACGCTTGAGAGAGCTTGGATGGAAGGAGTGAGTGGGAGATTGTGTCAAAGGCTTTAGCCAGGTCGACAAAAATGGATGAGGTAATATGGCCCTTATCTGTACCAGTGAGGATGGAATCTGTGAGTCTTAGGAGAGAGGTGGTGGTGGAGTGGGACTTCCTAAATCCAGACTTATAAGGAGTGAAAAAAGAAGGGGAATCAAGGTAGGAGAGTTGTGAGAGGACTAGGTGTTCTGGATTTTGGCCAAGATAGGTAGGAGGGAAATTGAACGGTAATTACCAGGAGCAGAGGGGTCACCACCTTTGGGAAGCGGGATGACTGTGGTGTGTTTCCACTCTGTGGGGATAGCAGCTAGGGAGAACGGAAGGGTATAGAGTGAAGCCAGGGGGATGTCGATGGCAGGAGCTGACAAGTATAACAATTTGGAGTCCAGGCCAGTTGGGCATTTGCCCTTGATGGGATTTAGGGCAAGCAGGGCTTTGTAGACTTCAGCAGGGGAGGTCAGATAGAAGGCGAATGGGATGCCAGCTAGGGGAGTATTTTGGGGTGGGGGTGGTGGCAAGGGGTTTGGGTGGCTGGATTGAGTAAGTGGAGAGTGGGTGGAGAAGGAGTGTGCTGGCCAGGGTTGAGGGTGGCCAGAAGTGACGAGGTGCATTCAGTAAAGAAGGAATTGAAATGGAAGACCACTTCAAAGGGGTCTGTGATCGTAGAGCCGTCTGCGTTTAGGGCAGGGTTGGGGGTTGTGAGGGAGGGGCAAAAAGAGATTTAACCATCTTCCAAAACTTAGATGGCTGGCTTAAGTTGGACTTGAAGGAGTCACTGAAGTATTTTGCCTTTACCCTGCAGAACTGCCTACTACAGGCACTACGTAGGGTACGGTACCTATGGTGGTGCACTGAAGAGCCGGAGACCTTGAAAGCCTTCCAAGCTGCATCCCTGCTTTTGAGGAGTGTCATAATGTCCGAAGTAATCCATGGCAGGTGGGTACCCCTCACCCATGCACGTTTGGGTGGGGCATGTGAGTTCCATACAGCGATGAACCGGGCCATGAAAAACTCCCAGGCGGAATCGATGGAACTAGCCCTGGGGATGTATGACCAATCAGCGCTAGACAAGTTGTGCAGGAGAGATGCAAGGTCCAAGAATTTGAAGGCTCTAGTAAGGATGGTTCTGGTGGGGGGATGCTTTAGGATGATGAATTTTCTGAACTGAGTAGATCATATGGTCACTTAGGGAGTCCGGTTGCAGTCCTGAGACGGTTATATGATGAGGGTGCAAGGTAAGGGACCAGTCCAAGACAGAGTGGTTAGATGATTTGTGGTGGAGGCGAGTGTGCTTGGTGCTAAGTTGGGTTAGGTTTAAAGCTGCCACCTGGTTCCGCAGCCTGGAGCTACTACTTGAGAGCCAGTTTTGGTTGAAATCACTGTGGAAGTCAAGTAATGGCCTGGGAAACAAAAACACAGGGGAAGAGTATACAATGGGGGGTGAGATACTAACAACAACAAAAATGGAAAGGGACCTGGGGGGTAGTCATATCAGATGACCTAAAGGTGAGCAAGCAATGTGAGAGGGCAGTAAGTAGGGTTTGGAAGGATACTGGAATGCATAGGGAGAGGCATTACTAGTACAAAACAGGAAGTTGTTATCCCTCTGTACAGACATCTGGTGAGACCCCATCTGGAGTCCTGCATGCAGTTCTAGATTCCTAGTCTCTGCAAAGTCATAGACAGGATGGAGGCAGTCCAGAGGAGGGCAGCTAAAATGGTGCAGGTTCTGCACTGGAAGACATATGAAGAGAGACTTAAGGAGCTTACTATGTATAGCCTTGGGGGGGGGGGGCATGATAGATACTTTCAAATACCTCAAGGGAATCGATAAAGTCCAAGAGGGTAGCATCTTTCAGAAAAAGAGGTGTGCAAGAACAAGGGGGCACAATTTGAAGCTAGAGGGGGGATGGCTCAGAGTTAATGTGAGGAAGTATTTTTTCATGGAGAGGGTTGTGGATGCATGGAACAGCCTTCCTGAGGAGGTTGTGGAGTCAAAACCGGTGGTGGAATTCAAGCATGCATGGGACAGTCATAAGGCAATTCTAGGGGGTGGGGATAGGAAGAAGTAGGCTGTTGGTTAGCTAGGATCTGCAGCTTATCCATTAGGTAGGGACATGGGCAGACTGGGTGGGCCAAGCGGTCCTTATCTGCCATCAAATCCTATGCTTCTAGGATGTGTAACTCGCTCCAGAGGCCAGTGTTGTAAGGGTGCTCAGGTGTTCCAAGATGGAGGGCGTGGTTGAGTCAGGAGAACAGTAGGATCCCACAATAAATAGGGATCAGGTGCTGGCGAGGGAGAGTTTGATTAGTATGGCGTTCGTGTTTTGCACGGGTCTGGGCAGTGGGACCTGGGTAAACTGAAAGAAAGAGTTGATATACATGGCAACGCCATCACCTCTTTTGGTTTCAGGGCAGTCTTGGCGAATCATAGAGTAGTCCAGAATTGCAAATTCAGCATCCTGATTGTGTGGTTTCAGCCATGTTTCAGAAATGGTTAGTATGTCTGATCTTGGGGAGAGAACAGTTGCTTGCAGCAGGCTGATTTTGTTTACAATGCTGCAGATATTTAGGTGCATGAGTTTAAGGCCTCGGGGCACTGAGGGACGGAAAGCAAGATTTGGATGGGGGTTGCTTGGACCAGGGTTGCGTTTGGCGTTCCGGATAGCAGGAGCAGCAGGGTTAGCAGGAACCTACTTTTAGGCAAGATCCATATGAGCTTGCAATCACGATATGTTACTTTCAGAGGTGCCTAAACCAGTGTGGAAGGGTGGCGGGAGGGCCGAAGGACCTGCCAGCAAATATAATTGCAAGGAAGCGGAAAAAGCGTACAGTTGAGGTAGGGGAAGGGGGAGATGGGGAGGGCCTAGGGTGAGTAATCATGGCAGGCAAGGTTGCTCCTCTAGGAAGGAGGAGGAGGTAACTAAGCTAGAGGAGCGAGAAGAAAATTGCTGCTAGCCCTGCAGTCCACATTTTAGACTTATAGTAGTAGGTGGTGGATTACAGCATGTTGCTTCCTCTGGTGGTGGATCCTGATAACCAGCAAATGGTAATGTGGGCTGATAGTTTTTTTCTGGCTTCACGTGATCACCCCTCCTGTAAGGAAATGGACCACCAAGGGTGGTGAGCGATGAGGAGCCAACATGAGTGTCAGCGGGGCCTGAAACAGAGTTTGAATTCCTTGTCCTTTCACGCCTCACAGCAGTGCAGCCGTATCTGCTCCTTTATTTCTTCAGTGGCTTGCAGCTTTGGGGAGGCGAGTCCCACCTGGTTAGTAGTGTCACCACGTTGAGCTGTGGAGAGCAGAGGAAAAATATTGTGGATTAAAAGATAGGTACAAGGTGGGGGTTGGAAACAGCAGGGGCTGGCAGAAAATTGAGAGGGAGTTTAGGCAAAGGTGAAAATAAATTTTGCAAAGGTGAAATAAATATTAACAGTTTGGATTCAGCCAGAGCAAATGAGAAGGCAATAGATTCAGCATGTGCCCCAAAATGAGCCACAGAGTAGAGATATGCTTTAAAATAACAAATAAATTCAGCATGCACAGAACAGTAGAGTGTTTTAAAATAACATAGCTTGGTTTAAAATCAGTCCTATGAGTTGAGTACCACAGCTGAAACTACTCGCTGCTTAAAAAAACATTGGCGATTTAATTAACAGCATCAGGAAACCTTACAGAGCTAGAAACGAATGACCTTTTCTTAGTTGTTCACATCTCCGGGCATGCTTAAGGCATTGACCGAAAACCCCATGTGCGTGTGGTGAATTAATTAGAGCACAGCACAAGGGCACAAAAACAACAATACAGTGGAGTAGTAAGTTGAGAAAAAAACTAAACACTCTGCTGATTTAAAAGTCTAAACTATCTAGACATAACATGCTTAGATTGAAAAATGTCAGTTTATTAGTTAGGGACCATGAAGGTAAGCAGAGGCAGTTGGAAGCTACTCCAGTTTAAACTTGGCATCAAAATGGAGTTTGAATTCCTAGTCCCTTTTGCGCCTCACAGCAGCGCCGCATACCTGCTCCTTTATTTCTTTGGTGACTTGCAGCTTTGGGGAGGGCAGAGTCCCACCTGGCCCTCGCGACCACATTGAGCTTCTCCTTTATTTCTTTGGTGGCTTACAGCTTTGGGGAGGACTGAGTCCCACCTGGCCCTCATGACCACGTCCAGTCGCTCCTTTATTTCTTGGTGGCTTGGAGTTTTGGAGGGGATGGAGTCCCACTTGGCCCTCGTGACCATGTTGATTGACAGCTTTGGGCTGTATCACTAACCCACTGGTGGTGCCCAGTACTAATATGTATTAACTCCCCACTGACAATGTTGGAGCTAACAGAAAAGGAAATTACTGTAAGTATGAAGGAAATTTTCCTTTTGCCTCTGTTTAAGTCTGAGAAATTTAAAAAGTTATTTTCAAAACTCTCAAACTTTTGTAGCCAATGGCAGGGAGGACACAGGATGCACATGTGACGAGAAGGCCACCTACATAGCAAAACGTCAGCTCATAACTGTGCGTGCACTTGAGTATGTTTTCATAGTTATCCCTCGAATAAACTGCACTACATTATACTGTGCAAGTGGGTTTCCTTTGAATCAAGCTGACTTTAAAGTTTCACACATGTTTGTGAATGCCCTAGTATGCAGATACAATGGTGCTTTGTACCATGTTTTACAGGACTGATTTTGCTTGTACTAAGCACCTGCACTTTCAGGCCAAGTGTGTCCAGGGAGAACTTGGAGCACAGCTCCTCCCTTGTTTCATTTGTGCTTGAGCCCAAATGTGCTTGTCTAGTGTAGTTCTGGAAAATCTTAATTTTATTTAGCTTTTATGGACCAGGTAAGCATACCAGACAAATATGTGCTTACTTTTAGGTACGACCTGGGAGGTTACAGAGATATACAGGCAGTGCAAAAGTTTAACGGTGAAAAGACAACAACATAATATATAAGGTAAAATGGATAAAGATCACAGCAGTTTAAGCAGTACATACATATGATAGTTATACAAAAGCATGGACCTGAAACAAACCAGGCTAAGCAGTGAAGTCTCCCAGTATTACTGTTTAACCAGAAAGGCTATCATAGAAACATAGAATGTGACAGCAGATAAGGGCTGCCGGGCCTCCTGTCTGTCCATTGTATATTTTTATTTATCATGGCAGACATACCAGTTCAGTACATAATGAACCTGAGACAAAGCAGCTGCCCCGTGATAGCAATCAAGTCCATATTCCATAGTAGTGCCCAGTCTGAGGATCCTTCTATAATAATAAACTAATTAGGAACAAATAAGCTTTTTTTTTTTTTTTAATCTCCATATCTGCCCTAATAAGGAGCTGCCTGATTAAATCCACCAAACTGACTCTTATCCCAACTGTGGCATGCCAGCCTCCTGGGGCCCTTCTTTTATCACTTCTGTATGCCCCCTCCCTCTTCCTTCACAGGTATCCGGGATGGAGGCTGTCGCAGTGGCGGGCAGGTCATTGGAACATGGGTTGGTGGAGATGTCATGCTGCCACTCTCATCTCTCAGTTTTTACCTCCACTGTGTCCCTTCTATGTGAGAGGTTACCTCCACCTTACCTGGCCTTCGGAGTGGGGGCTGATGGAGCATGGTCACACTTGATGTCCATGCCATTTCTGTACCACACTGAAAGAGGCACTATGGTAGAAGGGTGAGCATCTCTTTCCCTGTGGGGTCTGAACGTGCTGCTTCTGCAGTGAGTTCTAAACTCCTTAACCTGCTCTGTCTGTGTCTAGTTCAGGGCATGAAATGGAAGCTCCCACCAGGTAGTGGCGTGAGCTACCCCAGTGCCACCTAGAAGTTCTATGTTTTTTTGTTTACGTTTATTCGAATTCTCCTACCTTGAGTTGCCTAAGCAGGGTCTTCTTCCATCATGGCAACCAGTATCCAGCTTACCACCTGTGGTGGAGCCTGGTTTTGTCTCCCTAACTCCAGTCAGACACTGAAACCAACTGTGGGACTGATGGCAATGCATGTGTAGGAGGAGGAACCAGAGGAAAAGCCCATTTGGAAGTAGTGGTGTGGACTTCCATGTGTCCATTGAGGTCTCGCTATAATTTCCTTCCTCCCCGTGTCATTACGTGGGAGTGACCATTGTGTTATTTGTGACATATGGATGCCCTGACTGCATCCCCAGTATCCCGCCCAATGCCATCTCCCAGTCCTCCTTTACCACCAGGGGGCTAGATCAGGGACCTTCCTTTCCAAAGGAGATGAGTACTTCGGCAGGTGCTCAGTCTTCCTCCTGCTGATCTAGTGTGACAGACTTGGGTGCAGACCAGCTTGCCCAATAAAGGTGTGCGAAAAAAAACTTCCGGCGGAATTTCTGTGAAAGTCGGGCTTTCACTTCCACAAAAGTGTGGAAATCAAACTGCCAATTTTCGCAGAAATTCCATCTTAGAATGGTGGAATAAATGTATAAATTGCAGATTATTCTATTTAACTGTGGAGAAAAAGTCTGCAGAACTGATCGCTGATCTGCAAAATAATTACATGTATTGCGGACTTCTTCATTAAACTGCGGGGAAAAAAATCCTCAGAACTGTTATTCTGCAGTTCATGTGTATTATTCTGCAGCTCAGCCAAATAATTATGTGGTACAGAGGAAAAATCCAACAAACACATTCAGAAGATTCCAGTCTAGCGATTGGTGGAAATTTGGAATATTCCACAAAATTTCAGAATTTTAGCAAAGTTTAGCAAAAGTGGAATTCAACTTTTGCTCACCTCTAATGCCCAACATCTGGCCTCATAGTTGTTTTCAGTTTTTAATATCTCTGTGTTGAAACCTAAGAGTATCATCATGGAATTCTAGCCCATTTTCCACCAGTTACATTATATTGTGAATTGCCACGATATCGTACAGTATCATCATAGATCAGCCAGCTTTTTGGTTCTTCTTAATTGCATTTCCCAGTAGTGCTAAGGCATAATACAGGGGTGCATTTGTTTTTCTATAATCCCCTCATTAATACTGTGCTTCTCTTGACTCGTGCCCTGTGTTTTGTGTGTGTGTGTGTGTGTGTGTGCGTGTGTGTGTGTGTATGTTTAGTTTAATTACCTAGTGGTAACCCACTTAATTTTGTACCTCACAGCTGAACTGTGCGTTAATATGGCAGCTAATCCCTTTCAGAACTGTGATTTTTTTGTGCTGACATGCTGCTTGTTGCTGTAACACTAGGTCTTTGATGCCACAAACACAACCCGAGAACGAAGAAACATCATCTTCAAATTTGCTGAGCTGAATGGGTACAAGGTGAGATGGGATTCCCAGGCTTCTTTTGCTTGGGGCGGATATTAATATTTAAGAGATCTAGGGTCCAAATCTTATTTGGAGATGGGTAGATGATAACATAAAAATGAAGCAAAGACCGGTTAGTGCTGCAAGATCAGTGTAAAGGAAGGCTACAACACTGAGGCTGGTGAAAGGTTGGACCTCTACTTCAAAGGGAGATGAGTATAGAAGATATCAGTGCTGTTGTGGAATAAAGCTTAGGTTTGAAGCGCTAGTACACACCTGAATGTACTAGAGTAGCCAGTTTTGCTTGGATACTTATCAGTATGTGAATTTGTCTGTAGTCACTGCCGTGTGGCAGAAAGGGTGGCCAAGATGAACCCCAAGTAATTTTCTCTGCAGTATTATGTTACCATATCTGCAGTTCTTAGAAAATGTTCTGCCTGACAGTACAAGATGTGATATGGGAAATATTCTACCTGGAGACATATCTAATGCTATTCCTCTTCATACTGTTACTCATCAGCATTGTGTGAGGTCATGCTGACGATGACATATTAAGAGGAATAACATGATTTAGTCTCAGGTAAATAATGATTTTCTTGTAGACATCATCATCTTTAAAGAGGACGGAAATCACTTCTTACTACCAGCTGTTTAAAAAGTTCTTATTCTCAGAAATGATATGCATTCACTAAATCATCCACATTTAACTGTAGCTGAATAAAAGTGATATAAAAGCTGTATTTTGCATTGGCTTGTTTTATGGAAACATTTTGTCACAGTTCTTTTCATGGAATCAATAATTTGGAGTTTAACTATGTCACGGTTTGTGTACAGAACTCTAAACAGGGTTCTGATAGGTCAGCAGCTCATAATTAGCATTCTGTACACAAATCATGACACAGTAAAAAGTCCACATAAGTCATTCCATGATGTTAACTGTAACAGGCAGCTGCCCATAAAAACACAACAATCTGAAGCTAGTTACTATCACTTTTGTTGAAACCACATTTCAATATGGATATTTTTAGGAAAATGCATATTGTTTCTGAGAATAAGAACTTTATAAGCAGCTGCCAATTAGCACAATTTTCCTGTCCCCTTTAAGCCACATTGTGGAACTGTAAGCCGTTGGCCCTTTTGCTAACTGGGGCTTGCCACATTGACGAACATTGTTGATACCTGTGTAACGTGGGACAGCTCCATCAGGCTTCATTTCTTCCTCCTGTCATCAACTACTAGTCAAGTCCACTGCTCTGTAGAATGCTGTTGAAGCTGTATTTGCTAATCTACTGCCTTTTTCACCTTTTTTTATTTTAATAATATGTAATGTATGCCACCAGCGAAACTGAAGGAGCTGTTCCATCATTGTTGGTGGTAAAGATCGATAAGGACGGTGCACATACCTTGCACATTCACTATTTGGGCCTAGCTCATGACATTAAGACCTGTACCATTTGTCAGGAGTTTAACCAGGCCACATGGAGACATCGTTGGAAAGCATTTAAAACTTACTTAAAAGTTAAGATCATGGAAGATAAACAGCATGTGCAGCAGGGAGTGAGGCCGACTTCCCCTGCTCCTTCCGTTACTTTTTCTTTTGATTTCTCCTTTTGCTTAGGCTGTTCCACTGGCATTGCTGTTGATCACGGGGAATGGACAGCAGCACCGGTGGAACTGGCCAAGTAGATAGAGAAATCAAAAGAAAAGTTAGCCAAGACGGAGGAAAAGCAGTGCCATGCTGACAAGAGCCATGAGGAAAAATATACTTCTCCCACCTGTTCTACGTCCTCTGTTCATGAGGAAGACGGAGGTAAATCTGCAGAAAAAGACAGGACCCAGGCTAAACCCCTAGGTTCTGTTGCCTACCCCTAACCCCACCACCCACTCACCCATGGCCATCTCTCAGACATCCGAGCTCAGGGGCTGATACTGCCTCTAAGCCGATTTTGCCATCACGCTTTGTCTTGTCGACAGATTAGTCATTGTCAACCCCTGTGGGGACTATCATTAGCATTGCTATTTCAGACAGTGTTGGTGCTGTTTTCTAAATCCCACCTTGATGTTGACGCCAAACCCATAATTGCAACCTAGAGGCCTGTCATCATCTTTGCTCTGTATGCCTGTAGCTCCTGCTTAGATTCCACAGCAGGGCCTGGGGTGTACTTCATTGACCTTCTGTCATGTCGATGCTGGCTCCTTTACAGGTGCCTCCTCCTCTTGTCCACCCGTAGCAAGTCCCAGTTGATGAGGAGGAGGAAGTGGAATATAATCCAGACCTGATGGAGGATGAATATGAGGAGGAAGCGATGAGCAAGACCCCCGATACCTTGTTTTGCTGCAGTGAGGACAGTGTTCAGTACACTCCAGGTCCAGACCACTTTAGACTTTAGAATTGAGGAGGAGGACTCCTCGAAGAAGCACCTTTATGAATCTGTAGAGGTCCCTTCATTGCCTCCGGTGATTGTTGCTCCAATCCATTTGGCACTGGAAGATGCTACAGTGACTGCTCTGCACAAGCCCGGTGCCCTGCCAGCTGTGCCTTCGAAGGAAGACAAACAATATGCTACCCCGTCTGTCTAGCCTTATTATGCTTTGCAGCCTGAGATGGGCTTAGTGTTCTTAATGGCTGCTCATGACCAGACTAAAGCTCTAGAACATATGAGCCCTCTTCCTCTGGATAAAGAATCCAAGAAATTGGATGTGATGGGTAAGAGAAAGTATGCTTCTGTGTCCCTTGGCCTCAGAAGTGCCAGCTATCTGGCTTACATGGCTAAATATCAGGATAGCCAGTGGAAGTCCATGGCTATTATGGCTGACGAGATGCGTGATGGATTAACCAGAACTGAAATATGACCCCTGACGAAGGTCACTGACTGAAGCACTGGAGCGTTACCCAGTTCTGTCTTATTTGTGGTGTTCTCAGCCAGTAAAGTGGTAAAGATATTCCAACTTTGGAGTATTTTTTATTTCTTTATTTTTTTACATCCTCCAGTGTGCGCTGTATCTGGTTGCTCGACTGGTGACCCTGGTTTGGAAGTTGGTAAATGTCTGTTGTGGTCAGCCAGTGGTGCATCTGTTGCTTCGGCCTGTGCCGCTGCTTCTGGCCTTTGTCGGCACTCGTTATACATTGCTGGCTTTGCAGCAGATGTGCAGCACTAGGCACTTAGTGTTCCCTTTTGAGATAAGGAACTTTTAGCATTGATGGTAAATATGCTGTACAGCAACCGTAAACATCTGAAGTGACTCTCTGTTCCCTGCATACTCCTACTCCTAAGTTTAAGGGTAGGGGCAGAGGTTCCTTTTGGTAGGCCCTATGCCTGCCGTGGTAGGGGCTACTACAGAGGTCACGAGGTCTCAGCGGCCCTCTCCCACTACTCAGGCCCCTTTTGTTTTCCAGTGCCCAGATGCCAAGGTCACCAAAGGTGCGAGTGTTAGGGGTGCAGAGGCCACCTCTGGAGCCTTCGGACTCCCTTTTGTCTCCCCACCCCTGCAGATGAGGGGATTGAAGTGGGAAGCTGCATTTCTCTTTTCCTTCCAAAGTTAAGGGAGATTACAGGAGATGCATGGGTGCTGGAGGTGGTTCAGCAAGGACATGCCCTAGAACTCCTCTCTCCCCCTATGGTCCATGATCCCTTACTGAACAGTTATCATCCAGGACATCCTGCCCTATAGCTGGAGGAGGTTCAATCTCTTCTCTTTAGAAGGGTCACAGAACAGTCCTGATTGCACCAGATATTATTCCCAGTACTTCCTAGTACAAAAATGAAAAGGAGATCAGCACCCCGTGCTAACCCTTCGAGGCCCGAATCTGTTTATCAAATACAAATGGTACTAGACTGTCTCCCTCCAGTCCCTGCTTTCACTGTTGCTACAGGGGGGATTGGCTGGGTGCCCTAGACATAAAGTATGCTTACCTTCATATTAAAGTCATCAGGTGTCACAGACAGTACCTGCACTTTCTGCTTCAGGGCTCTCACTGTCAGTTTCATGTGTTGCGCTTTAGATTATCCTCTGCATTGTGTGCCTTTACAAGCTGCTTTACAGCAGTTGCTTCAGCTCTCTGCAGGAAAGGCCTGTATGTTTTCCCATATGTCAATGATTGGCTGCTGAAAAGTTTGTCATGGGAGGTGATCATTTACACACTGTTCTGTGTCTGACATCTCTCTCAGTAGTTGGGCATGCTGTTGGACGAGCTGAAGTTGGCGCTCACTCCATGCCAGAGGTTCCAGCACAAAGGGAGCTGCTCTGGACATAGGGGTGGGCAGGGTATTTGTTCCATTGTTCTAGGTAGTGGCATTGGTTTGCCATGCTCAATTAGTTTCATCTAGTAATTATGTCTCGGCCAGATCCCATTAAGTCTGTTCAGCTACATGACTGATGTGATACTGACTCTTCTCTGGCTCAGCTGCCTATGAGGATTCTGCAGTTGTTCCTTCATATTCAGTGGGCTCAATATAAGATGGTCTAGAGTATCTCATACAAGCTGCTCCTTCTCTTCATTGGTCCCATCTATGGTGGTTGGACCATTCCAACCTTAACACATTTCTTCATCCCTTGCCACTTTTAGTGATGACAACTGATGCCTTGAGCTCATCTGATACCTTTCTGGACAAGCCCAGTGGTCCACCTTGGACAGTGTTCTCTGCAACAGTACTCTGCAGATGAGGGCTGTTCTGCTTGCCTACAGGCCTTGCTACCACCCTTCTCCAGGGCCTGTGTTGATCCATCCGAACAACATTTCAGTGATATACTACATTAACCGTCAAGATGGAATTATTTCGTACTCTGTTTGGAGGAAAGCAGTGAGTGCCTAGCATTGGCCCATGGAACAAGAAATGCTGCTTATGGTCCTGTTTCTGCCTGTCACCCTCGGTATCTTAGTGAATCAGCTCAGCAGGTCCTGGGTGCTGCCTAACAAGCAGAAACTGTTGGATTCTGTTGTAGTGGACCTCTTCAAAATGTGGGGTCACCTGAGTGTCTACTGTTTGCATCTCTGTACAACACAAAACTCCTGCATTTCTGCTGACTACTTCAGGTCATAGAATCTTTAGGCAAAACACGTTGTACCTCTCCTGCAAAGAAAGTTTCAGGAATGCCTTTCCCCCATTCCCTCTAATCCAGAGGGCCCTGGTTGTGCTGAGTGTGGAGCCTGCCACCTTGATTTTGGTGTCTGCTTTCTGGTCAAGACTAATTTGGTTCCTCCTGCTGTAATAATTGACAGTGGAACCCCAAATCCGACTCCCTCTACCAGCAGTGCTTTTGTCACAGGAGCAGGGCTGTTTGGTACACACAGTTTTTCGATCCCTGCATCTCCATGTCTGGCTCCTGAGGATGTGGATCTCTTCCACTTTGAGGACTCTGTCGCAGTTGCAGCTGTTCTTCTAGTGGCTTGTAAGCTATTGATTCTGTATACCTACTCCCAGAAATAGTAACATTTATCTGTTTGGTGTAACGCTCGTCAGCTGGATCCCATTGACATGCCCAGTCAGTCATGTCTTTGGATTACCTCTTGTCCCTTACAGACACAGGCCTCCGGTACTCCTCAATGAAGGAGCATTTGGCTGCATTGCCAGTCTTTCATGCCCTCACTGATGCTAAGACAGCTTCCCAGCCTGAGGTTTCCTACAGGTTCTTTAGAGGGATTCTGGTTCTCCACCTCCTAAGACCTGTTGCTGATGTGGGACCTTAACATGGTATTTGAGACCCTTGTAGTATCTCCTTTTGATCCTGCCACTACTTGTGAGCTGTGCTTCCTCTCTTGGAAGGCGCTGTTCCTGGTAGCCATTACTTCTACAAGAAGAATTCTGAGTTACAAGCTTTGATTGTGGAGCCCTCTTATATTTTTATTCACAAGAGTTGGGTTCCTTTGCATACCAGTCCTTGCTTTTTGCTGAGAAGGTAGTTTCTGATCGAACACTGAATTCAGACTTTCAACCTTCTGGTTTCTTCTTGACTCCCACAGATAGTGGGGAATGTTGTCTGACGTGCTGGATGTCCATAGGGTGTTGTGTTGGTACCTTGGTCATACTAAGGATTGTATCATAATCTCCGTGGTGAGTGACTTTTCCATGTCAAATGGCTGTTTGGGACAAACAGTGTGGAAACACACTATTAGTGTGCTTTGACTGGTGCCGGTTCCTGATTTTCTTGCTTGTACTGTTCTTTACCTGGCATGGTCGTTCCTTGATGCGGCATAACCTCCCTTTTTGACCGGAGGTGCCTACACCACAAATGGAGAGTGCATGAACAGAACAGGGAAGCTGCTTACCACACTTCTGGTAATAGAAAGTAGAGCAGTAAGCCAACTATTAGGAAAGGTCTCTTCTGGAAACAGAGGAGCCCACCATCCTGAGGGCCAAAGACATATAACCGAGAGGATGTCCTACAATCCTTATTAAAATACATATGTATAAATTTGTGAGAAGTATCATAACCTATTACTTTAAATAACATGACGGTATGTATAGTGCTTCCAATAATAAAGCATTATATAGGCACTTATACAGGGCAAAAAAAACTGATTAGATAGGTCCATTGTTATACTCAAAAAATATCCATTAAGACAGTGCAACCTAAAAACAAACCAAAATTGTTACAAAACAGCATAATATATACAGCAGTCACACACACATTATTTTTAAGATCTCATCGTCTGTGTTTCAAAAACGGTTTAATTTCAATTTTTCCATGTAAACCGTTACCCTCCATAGCACGGAAAAGATAACCAGTACTGCTTATTTCTGAGCAGGAGATTATCAAAATCCCCACCCCTGAGACAGTACTGTTTTTTCTAAATCCTGAAACAAAAAGCCATGATCTGAGCCAACACTTACTTTTAAAATATGCAACGCCAATGCAGTTTTGATATCTTTATTTTCAGTAGCTGGAATGTGTTCACCTATGCAGGTTTTAAATGCTCACTTCATTTTTCCAGTGTAAAAAGCACCACATCTGCACAGTGCTACATATACAAGGCCATATGTGGAACAAGTAATAAATCCTCTAACTGGAAATGCTTTATTGGTCAGTGGATTTATAAATGTTCTAGTATTGTGCATCATTACACAAAATTTACAGTTACCGCACCGGTGGCTACCATATGATTTACTAGGTAGCCACATTCGATGACACTCTGATGATAGCTGAACAGAGTGAACTAACCGATCTTTTAAACTGATACCTTTCCTATAAACTGTCCTAGGTCCATTCCCAGCAAGATCACATAAACCTGGGTCCTGAGACAAAATACGCCAATGCTTTTTTACTGTGGTGGAAATTTCATTAAACTGTGCATTAAAAGTGCTCACAAAGAAAGTTTGAACATCATTTTTAACTGGCATATTATTAACTTTCTTCTCTTTTAATAGGAGCCTCTATCCATAGCATCTACTTAATTTCTTGCTTTATTAATAATACTATAGGAATATCCTCTCTCCTCAGCCTATCCTCTAAATTATGGTTATGATACCTCTCATAAATTTATACATATGTATTTTAATAAGTGTTGGGCTCTGAACCTGATCTGTACTTGAAATGGGTTTGTGTCACTTTAAGGGTAAATTTATTTAGCAATAGGTAACTACTCTTCATACACCTTTGAAAAGCTCAGTGGGGCGAAAAATGTCAGGTGGTACATATTTGAGTTGATTGTGGAGCAGGTTTGATGTTCTTGTCAGTTTGGGGAGCTGTTTGTCTCTTGTACTTTTTATACGGCTGGGGACTGAAATCCCTTTTTTACCTGATATTTACGGATTAAAGGAACATTTCTGAAACAAGCATAATCTCCGTGGCGGAGTGACTTTTTCCATGTCAAATGGCTGTTTGGGACAAACAGTGTGAAAATACTCTATATTAGTGTGCTTTGACTGGTGCCAGTTCCTGATTTTCTTGCTTACTAAATACTACACTTTCGACATTGTCTCACTCGTGTAGATGTGCCAGTTTTGGCCTTGCTGTTACGAAAAGCCTCCTATCGTAGGGCCATTCGATCTGCCGTGCCTCCCACAGTGCTCTGGTACTGCTTGGGAATCATTCTATAATGTGGCTCAGTGGAGGAAGATATCCCTGAAGAAGATATAATAATTACTTACCTTAACAATAGATCTTTGAGGGAGAATCGCCTCCTTTGAGCCACAGCTCACCCTCGCACCTTCCCCCCTTTTTATCTCAGGTGGTAGCCTGGATGTCCTGGCTGCTGTCGCACACTGGTTCTCATCCTCGTCGATTGAGGCATATTCTTAGGTTCCATAGCCTATCCTTTGTGCCTTGTATTTGTCCTGGGTGCTTTGATCCCTGCTGGTCCGATGATTCTCCAAGCTTGTCTCCAGTGGGGAACTGAAGCATGATGGGACCAACCACATAATATAGGCAGTGACAACACATGTCGACAGTCCTAGCTATTTTTTTCCAGATGGTCCTGATGAAGACGGCTACAGTACCATGAGGTGGCTCAATAGAAAGATTCTCTCAAAGATCTGATGTTACAGTGAGTATCTGTTCTTTCCATCACACCACACTTAATCTGAGAAATCTGAAAACTTCCTAATGAATAAGAGGAAACCTAAAAGTGGCTCAGAAGTGCAAAGTAACCATTGGCTATGTGTACAAATGAATACTATTCCCCCTTGGCTGTTTTTGACTGTACTAGCTCTTTAATGGAGTAATGGTGACCTCTAATGGTTGGTTTTGGCTGTAAGTGGCAGCAGTGCAGAGTGAAATAAAAAATAAACGTATAGAATACTTAACCCCCAACTTTGAAGAACAATCTAGTTCAGATACTGTGTGAGTACTGTGATGTCATGTAGCTCGAGAGTGATGCAACAGACGTAATGGCATCACAGTAGCCAAGATGTCTGATCCAGCTTGTTCTTCAGGTTTCATAATAGATGATTTTCATGTTTTGTAGCAGTTCAGATCAAAAGTTCTTTTAACATATCTGTCATTTGAAGATGGTTTGCTGTTTAATCAGTAGAGGTCAATAACAGTTTAAAATTTTCAGTAAGAAACTGTGTGACAGAGGGTTCCTACTCGGTCAGTAAAAGTTGGCAACAGCTCTCAAACTCTCAGTAACAAACTCCATAAGAGTAGTTGATCCAGCACAGCACAACGTAACGCGGAGGACAGCTCGGAGTTGTCAAGGTTTGTGTAATCCATGTCCTCATGCTGTAGCTTCTTGTGCTAAACATTCTGAGCTGTTCATCATGTTTTGTTAAAGTTGTTCTTAATGATTCTACGTGAAAAACGACTTTTAGAAAATGCTGGTGATACATGAAAATCAACTGTTTTATAGTAACTAATGACTTCTGAATTGGGGCTGGGGGAAACTGAATCACTTAAGTGTTCACAGAGACTACTAACAGAGACTACTGTTGTTAAAGTGTGCGCAACTACGCTTCAGTGCAAGGGCAATTTTCTTTTAATTATTATTTCATAAGAAAATACTGGCCAATTCATTTTCTGCTCACAACTTCTGCTATTGATGTCAGCTCAGTGACCAGTTGTCTGTTTTCTTTTTCCAAACACAACGTTTTGTACAAATGGCGAATTGCTGTTGGAATGGCAGGTGTTTTATGTGGAATCTGTGTGTGATGACCCCGAGATCATTTCTGCAAACATTGTGGTAAGTCAGCACTTCACTTTTAAAGCTGTGGTTTCATAACTAGCCCCCAAATCCTACAGTTAATGGGTAATACAGTGATAAACCAGTCCTGATACCCCGCTTCCTGGTGCCACTTTCTTTGAGTAAAAGTGCTCTTGGCTGCAGTCAGCTTCCCAAAGTGGACTGTTATTAACTACCTAGATTCAGTTAATTCATTTGTGTTTATAGTGAATAGGAGAAAACCATGCAACAAAAGTTCATTACAGTGGTGTCCCAGGCATACGCTATGTTGTCCACTATAAACAATGGAAAATGTTTCATATACAGGTAACTATAACAACATAGTGTATATACATGCTGATATACAATAAGAAAAATCATTAAAACATCTGTAAAACAAGAACTAAAGATCTTACTTCAGCAGGTAACACCTTTAGGACTGAAGCCAGCAGGCATAGGACCCCCCAGAAGACTTCAAGCTAGCAGTATACAGCAGGGGACGCTCCGGCGTCACGTATGGTATAAAAAGGGCAGCCCCCCAGCCCATCTCGGTTCTTTTCTCTCTGTCAACCCCGCGCCAAGTGGACCTCCGTGAATGCCTTTGCATCACAGTTATCTGCATTTTGTTGTTTTCTTCAAAGATTCATCTTGCATGTCTTCTCCATCTTCTTCAGTTAAGGGGCGACGATCGAAGTGTGCATGGGGCAAGCAGATCCCTTACAAGAATGGTCATTTGGCCTACCTTTTCTACCTAGGTCCTGACCATGACATAGAGGCCTGCCAGCATTGTTATGACTTTAACCAGCGCGCTCGGCTTTGCCGCCAGATGACCCTCGAAGCCTTCCTGCTTACCAAAAAGCTATCTGAGCTGGAGAAGGAGCTTCACTGCAAAAGTTCTTTATCCTCCCTGGCCTCTGGGACATCTGCCCCTCTTCTTCTCCATAAGGTGAGGAAATTAAGCAGCAAACAAAAGCACTGGGAGAAGCGTAAGGAGAAACATTGGTCGGACTGCTGCTAGCAGTTCCCGACTAAGTCGGCGACCTCTGTTGGGTCTTCCCCCTGCAGTGGTTTGGCTCCTTCCACCACAGTC
Organism: Neoceratodus forsteri; assembly: GCA_016271365.2. Lineage (NCBI taxonomy): Eukaryota > Metazoa > Chordata > Ceratodontiformes > Ceratodontidae > Neoceratodus > Neoceratodus forsteri. Next base: position 1,123,353,474 of record CM028129.1, on the reverse strand, counting down.
TCTGGGCTCCCAGTGGCAAACCTTCCTTCCTAATCACTGTTGCGGGAGAAGGTTCTTCAGAGCACGCAACCTCATCCTCAGCCTCTCAAGTTTAAGCCTATAGTCCCAGCAGGCGCTAAGTCGAGTGGCTCGGCCGCTGGGTCTTCAAGCGGCAGGCCTTTGCCTGTCATTGTCCTGGCCAGGGTATCTGCCGAATCCTCCCCAACGTCAGGGACTGACTCAAATAGGCAGTGCCCGGGACCGACACCCTCTTCCAGGAAAGAGGGGCCTCTGTCCCATTCACCACCAGCCGATTTGCCAACCCGGCCACAGCATATGCTGGTGCCTTCAACGCCGGCTTCCCCGAAGTTACCTTGGGACAACCAGTCACCACTTAATCCTGCAAAGTTGCCGGCTGGGGCCTGACGCCCTCCCCCCGCCGACGCCTGCAGGCCAGATGGCTGGACGTCTGTTCTAGACTGTCAGATGCCAGATGGTTCTGTTCCTCTGGGTCCAATGCCTGATAACCTGGATCAGCCTACCCCGATGCGAGAGTTACCCCAGCCTGACTACCAGATGCAGGGGCCCTCTAAACCTAATCCGCGACGCTGGACACACCAGCTCCGTTACCCAGTGCTCCTCAGGTTTTTAACAAGCGTTTTGTGACCTGGTGGGCCTATTTTAAAGACAAAGAGTCCCCTAAGGAACCTTTCAAATTTACCCTTCAGGGGCCACCTCCATCAAGAGAAGGAAGACCGATATACAAGTATACTGAAGACGTATTATACGTATAAGTGCAAGTTGAATACAAAAATGTAACAATAATCACTTTTATCCAACATTACGAATACCCAAAGGAAAGGTTCAGCCAACATCTGTTGGAGGGCAGCATTCTCTTCATTTTTCAGCTTGGATCAAATGCTAATTTTTTAATTTTATACCAACTTATTTTACTCCCATATGGTCTTAGTTGATTAGGTAAACTGTTCCATACTTTTGGACCTGAATATGAAATAGTAGAGCATCCCATTCTAGTCCTCTTTTCTGGTATTTTAGACTCTACAAAATGTGATGACCTGAATCCCTGATTTGGCTGTTTAATTGTTAAATTCATAAAAATATAATCTGGCAAATTATAATTAAGAGTATTATACATTATTTTAGATATATCCGCATTTCTTCCAAGGTCTACGTGTAGCCAGTTCAACTCTCAATATAATTTGCAATGATGAGTATGTCTACGTGCATCCAGCACGTATCTAGCCATCCTGTTATATATTGTTTCAACTTTTTTCATCTCTGTATTTGATGCCCCTCCATACACCACATCTGCATAATCTATTACGGGTACCAACATACAATAGTATTAACAACATGTAGTCTAGTCTGCCTAGTGAGTTCATTTGTTATCATGTAAAGCGTACCCAATTGTTGACCCAGCCTTTTAACCATTTTATCTACTGTATGTGTATTGTTCATTTACAGTAAACTTCCATCCATAGTCCTAAATGTTTATATTCTTCCACCTGTTGAAGTTTAGTTCCATCCCTTACTACTGCGGCCAATGTTTTATTAATATTTAAATATTTGCTTTTGTGAGGGAACAACATGACCTTAGCTTTGACACTATTCAAAACTAATCTGTTTTTAACAAAATAGTTCTGCACTTCATTGAAGGCTTTTTGTAGACAATGTTGAATGCTATGTATAAAATGGTAAGGGGAAAATCCTGAAATCTGAGTGGCTGTTGTTCATGTAGCAATTATGTTCCATGCATAGAAAATAAAAAGTGCTGCCAAATGTGGACTGCACCACTAAAATCATTAAACTAATAGAATGTTAAGAATTCAACTGGCAGCATTTGTTTTTTGCCCTGTAACTGTAAGCATCACTTTTTACGTACACTGGGCCCTAGAAATCAAACTACCTTAAATACAAAATAAAACAGATTAATTAAATGTTGTTTCTCTGATCATCACATTCTCCTTACACACATAAACAAATTAGAAACATTTGTTTATAGTTTTCATTACAACTGTTTCTTTGCTGACAATGAAAAATACCCTTCTGTCTTTACCTGCTCATCAGGAAATCTCTTCTCCTTGCCCTGACAGTGAGATAATTTAGTCTCTGGCTGTAGTGGAGGCCTGTGTTGTGTGTGTGTGTGCATAGTATGTTAGGAGAGTAACATTCTAACAGTGGAACTGAGCAGAATTTTGAATCCATGTAATCCATGGTAAACATTCCATATCTTGAATATGGGGAAAAACAGGAAAAAAAAAAGGAAGAAGAAAGTAGGCAACTATACAATGACATCATCAGTGTCATCATTTGCAGTGGGTGGAAGGACTATTTTATCATAAATGCACACAAATAAATCTATTGTTTCTACATATAAACATGCTTTTCCCCAACTGTAAAAAGTTTTTAAAAAAGTTCCCATTTTATAAGCGCAGTGAGACACTCCTGGATTTGCTTGAAACACCATTTTACTGCACAACCAGCAGCTAAAGTCACTCAGACTTCGGCCTCGTGCCTTATTACGCCCCTGGCTGTGCGGTAAAATGTGTTCCACGCACACCCCATCATGCCTTATTGCTTACTTGTCTCAGCCCATGATGAATATAAAATGGTGTCGTCTGCATCCTGGTGGTATATTAAGCTCTGGTGATTGAATTCTAAATCATTCAGGTGTATGTTAAAAAGAAGCGTAGTGGCATGGAGGGCTGAGGTAGCGATGCCTTACCTTCTGTCACACCGGCAACCTGTGTTCGCGGCATGAGCGGGTTGCCAGGGGGTCGGCTGGGGTGGGAGAAGATCGAGTGTCTGGAGGACAGCTCTCCTCTTTCAGGGAGGGTGGGGAACAGAGACCGCCATCTGCCTGACACCTGGTGGAGGCTAGGTGTTGGCACGCCAGGTCCTGTACAGTGGGGCATGGAGGTGAAGCAGTTGAGTGGCATGCTGCACGTGGATGTGCGTGCGGCTTGGCCATTGACGGCTTGCATGCTCCCCTCTGCAGAAAAAGCGGTCTGGGTCAAGTGGCATGATGGCTGTCCACCGCAGGTGCCGCCCCCGAGAAGGCACCACCCGAACTGGATCCGGTCCTGCTGGGTCGAGTTCGGGGCTCCCCACCACCCTGCCATGGAGGGTAACCCATGGGAGTTACAGGTAGGTGCCTAAGGATGGGGAATGAGGTTGAGTGGACAGCAGGAGGAAGGGCCGACCCGAACTGGGCGGGGAGGAGGAAATGCAAGTAAAAAGAAGCAACCCCAGTATTGACCCCCGAGGTACTTCCTCTTTTATTTCCTTAAATTATGAGTAATGTGTATTTAAACATGCTTTTTGTTTTCTTCCTTTTAAGTAACTATTGAACCAGTATGCAGCGTCATCTGAAAATCGAATGTTTTTTAATTTTTGTATTAATATGTTGTGATTTAAAGTGTTGAAAGCCTTCGACAAATCAATTAGTATAGCTCCTGTCTGCAGCCTATTATCAATAGCTCTTTGAATATCCCCAGTTTCTTTTAATAGTGCCATCTGGGTACTTTATTTTCCCTAATCCTGATTGACTGCTATTTAATATAAGTACTCAAGTATTTCTTTATCTGTTTCACAATCATTCTTTCACAGATTTTTGCCACCACCAGGATTAGGGATATGGTCTATAATTGGTAATTTTTCTTTGACCCTGATTTAAAAATAGGAATTACTTCTGCAGTTTTCCGTTCCTCTGGTAATTCTGTTGTACTTAATGATAGATTAAAAATCTGTGTTAGTGGATGGGTAATCACAGGTGCTGCATACCTAAAAAATTTACTACATATTTTATCAAGTCCGGTCTGGTTGTGGAGAGGGAGTGGCCATGTATATCCAGTCCTCATTGCAGTTCTCCACAATCCTATTTTCTTTTGTCCCAGCAACTTACAACGCCCTTGTCACCCACATTACTCTTCCCTTCATAGCCCCTATTTTCATAGCTGGTATCTGTTGACAGTCGCCCAAGCACCCAACCTTCGGTCATGACAGAAGTCTTATCCACCATCACCTCTATCTCGCAGCCTGGTGGGCTGTTTATACTGGGAGACCTGAATCTAAATTGGTTGTCCCCCAAGTCGAATAGAATACGGAATGATGTTGCTGCACTAAACCTCACACAACTTACCCTTGAGTCCACATGTCCAGATAATAAATCGCTAAATCATTCTCGTTGATTAGGGCACTCACTACACATCAGCCACATCGCCAGGTATCCTCCCAGATACCCTTAGCAACCACAACCCTATTTTCATGGTTCGTAATGTCCATCGCCCTTAACCCCCTCCCAATATCATTCTGCTCTGCTCCTACGAATACTTAGATCTTGCACCTCTCCAGTCTGAACTCACCTCTGCAGACTGGACCCCTCTCTCCTCTGCCACTTCTGTTGACCAAATCCTCGACTACTTTAGGGATAAATTCATCTCCCCCCGGAATGTATTTGCTCCCTTCAAACGGACCAGTGTCTGTGGGTTACACCTCCCCTGGATTACCCCTGAACTGTTGGCCTGCCTCAAGGAATGTAACGGTGCATGGAAAAAACACAAATCTACAGAGCATCCCAGAGACTACACTATGTGCAGAATGCTACGAAACTCTTGCACAAAATCTACCAGATTGGCAAAGTCAGAGTAGTTCAGATCCTCATTCCTCACAAACATAAAACACCCCATCTAAATTCTGGAGTGTGATCCACACCATTTTTCCCTCCCTCAACCCCTTACAGTAAAATTAATAATTCCTTGGTATCTGACTCTTGCTTTGTGGCAATGAATTTAATGCCAGTTACACGTCTTGTGCCACAACGCCCTAAGCTTCCTCCTTCCCCACGCTTCTCTCCCCACCTGCATCTGACTCTCCTCCTTTCTCCTTCTCCATCTCCCCAGATGAAGCCTTAAGCACCCTCTTCTCCCTTAACCCATCCAAAGATTCCTCTCCAGATGATCTTGGTCCTAAACTTCTCTACCTCTCTGCTCCTGCTTTGCTTATCCATCTCTCTAATCTTAAACCATTCTTTTACTTCTGCTCAAGTTCCCACTTCCTGGAAACACGCTGTTGTCCTTCCCCTCCCCAAGGGTGGCGACCTATCAGCTCCTGGTAACTATCACCCTGTTTCTCTCCTTCCTACCCTTGCTAAAGTCCAAGAACACCTGCTTTTCTCTCAACTTTCCTTCTTCCTCACTGACTCTTCCTCTTTCACCCCATTCCAGTATGGTTTTCAGAATAACCATTCCACAACCATCTCTCTCCTCAGGCTCACCGATGCCATTCTCACTGGGAGGGACAATGGCCTGATCACCTCAGCCATTTTTGTCGACCTAGCCAAGGAATTCGACACCGTTTCCCACAGCCTGCTTCTCAACTGTCTTGCCGCAGCAGGCCTCTCCTCATAGGCAGCAAATTAGTTTAAATCCTCTCTCACCGGTAGGACTCAATCTGTCAGAATCTCTTAACTCCACCTCCCTTCACTCCCTGTCAGCACTGGTGTCCCCTAGGGCAGAGTGCTTAGTCCCTATTTTCTCCATTTTCCTTAAAGACTTTCCCACAGCCTGTTCATCTGCCTCCATCCATATATGTACGCCCGATGATACCGTCTTGTTCAGTTCTGGCAAAACCCTGCTGACATGGTAACCAGTTTACAGCATGATTTCAACCAAGTTCAGCTCTGGTTTGCCTCCCACCAGCTCTTCCTGAGCGCCAAGAAGACAGTCTCAATGTCCTTGACACCAGGCAAAACTCTCTAGGCTCACTGACCTGCCCTCCTTCCACACCCTTGATGACACATCCTCATTTGGATATCTTGGGGTTTGGTTGGACCAACACCTCAACTTCTCTGTGCATATTGATGCCATCCTGAATAAACTGCATCACAGGCTTGGTGCCCTGTGCAGGAATCATAGCTGCATTCTGCTGACTGCGAAGCGCAAACTTGTCCAGAAGATGATACTCCCCATCTTTTGACTACTGCAACGTAGTCTATGTTGTGGCTCCCAAATCTTCCCTGACCAAATTGGACACTCTCTTCAGCTCCTTCTGCCACTTTGCCCTTGACTGTCCCGCTCATGCTCACCACTGTGAACTCTTGTCGTGCCCTTGCCTTTCCTCCAGTATCAAATAGGTGCCTCTCTCACTGTGTCAAACTAACCTCCAAATTCTGGCTTGGCGTTCTCCCTCCCTACCTCTCTGTCTCTTCCTCCCTCTGCACCCCTCCGATCTAGTGACACATGCACCTTGGTGGTCCTATGCCGTTCCACCCTCATTGGTCAGACTGGTTTTGCCCATCGCTTCCCTAAAATCTGGAACCCCACTCCCCCCCCGAAAAAAAATCACCACTCCTCTTCCTCCCACTCTGTTAACATTGCCCTCCATAATTTGCTCTCTCCGAGCTTCTCCTGCTTTAACCCTCCTTAAATTACCTTAATTCCTAGTTTCTGCCCACCAGCTCCCTCCCCCTTGCAGGGTTCTCAGCATCCTGAAGGGGAAACTGATTTTGGCCGTCTTCTCTCCCCTCTCCCTCCAGCCCCCATTTACCCTTGGAGGATCCTCACCATCCTGAAGGAGTAATTTGGTCCTGGCTGCTTCCCCTCCCTTCCCCCTGTCCTCCTCCATTTCCACTTCACCTCCTTGGCTACTTTTAGCTACTTCCTTCCCTTCTTCTCCTTATAGTACTTGCGTGCTGCCCTTAGCCTGCACTAGGTATATTATTGCACTTTAATAGTTCTGCTGCATTATTGTACTGCCTGTAATGTTGTATTGTTAATCTGTGGACTCCTTTTTGATGCATCAATCTGCTACCTGTATCGGTTAGTACCTCACCCTAACTGCTGCTTTTCTGTCTTCCTGCTCTTACATAATGTATAACAATTCATCTATCCATTATTTGTATAATCTGTGTTCTTACCCTCATGTTACCCCAGTTGCCTTCCTGTAAGTGATTTTTAACAATTCTGACATCACATCCTTAGTTTTAATTTTAATAAAACTAAACATCTGCTTCTTAATCCCTTCCTGTGCAATTTGTGCATTGACATTTGTATCCGTGGGTGTAGCACCCATGGGCACAAATAGTTCATTAAAACAATTAGCAGCTTCGGTCCCTGCTCCATATTTTTGCCTTTAACATTAAAAGTTTTCGGATAACTGGTAGTACCTGGTTTCTGAAGTTCATGAATCAAGTTCCAGAATTTTCCAGGATGAAAAAAATGAGTATCTTCGAGTATATACCTGTAATAATCCGTTTTTGCCCATCTCACTTCTTTTAAATATTTATTCTTAAGTGCCCTGTACTTATCCCAGTCTACCTGGGCCATAGTTTTTTTTTGTCTTCTGCCATTGTTTCTTTCTTTCTTTTCTTAATTTGTGTAGATCCCCATTATACCACAAAGCATTTTTAACACTTTAATAAACCTTCCTCATGGGTGCATGGAAGTTGCATATTATTCCTTAGGGGGAAAGACACCCAACCTATGGTGCTCCCTTCGCTGGTGGAATCCCTTAAGGACATCAGCAGAGCAGCCTGGAAGCACCCCTTCTCTATGCCGGCCATCTCCAAAAGTTAAATTGGCTTTATTTCATTCCACAAGAGGATCCCTTCTATGGGGAGCACCCAGAGGCTAGACTCTGTCGTTATCAGTGCTGCCACTGACCACTCAAGCGCCCTAGGCACCTGCGTACACAGCCTCCAGACTAAGACTCAAAGCAGTTTGACCAGCCGGTCAGAAAGGTTTATTCTTCGGCCACCTACGCTATAAGGTCTCAGATCTTTCTTGCCCACATGGTGCAATGCCAGAACACCCTGTGGGACAAGGCGGTGAAGATGGCTCAAGCCATAGCA